>CM042823.1:7280440-9680440 GCA_009982885.2 Hyles vespertilio
TTCGCTGAAGTAAATATAGTGTCAGCATAAATTGACGTATACACATACTTTGATGTACGAAACCGTACATACGTACATAAACTCACGCCTTTTTCCCAGAAAGGGAAAGCAGAGGTGCCAAGACACCCACATTTCGCCTTGTATGTTACGTCCCACGATGTGATAGGTGATATCGCCATATCGGACACAAATTCCTGACTCTAGACTGATAATAAATAGAAAATTCAATATCACTTTACCCAACCTGGAATTTGAACCCGATACCTCAGCTTTGCAACTGTACCCTAGTACAACTACGCCACTGAGGCAATCATCGAGACAGAAGAGACCTGTGTCCAGTAATGAATATTTGTGGGGTTTTATGATTTTAATGATATTAATATTAAACAAAATAAAAACTACAAGACATTGAGACACACATTCTTGCCATCTCACAAAGAACCCCACAAATAATATAATGTCATCTCTTTCCAGGTGTACCCAGACGAAGGCCACAACTTCGAACATTCCTCAATCCACCTCCACAAAACCTTGGAGCAGTTCTTCGACGAATGCTTCGGGCCCGTGGAGGTCGCCGACTGGGACACCGGGGGGGTCGGTGGACTCTTCCCATTCCGGGACTAGCCGCTCCCAGCACAGGCTTAAGCCTTCCGGGACTTAACTCAGCCTGGTGTCGACTCAAATGTCTAAATGACTCCTAGTCGGATCAAAATCTAAATTAGACGGATTATAACGATAAATTTTAAAGGATTTCAAAATAAAAAATGCAAGTTTCATAACTTCGCTATACAGTGTTCATTTCAAACGGACTAATCCTTAGATTAAGACTTGTTTCGGCACCGATGGCTTCATGCTTTAGGCTATGCTAGAGACGAACGTGCATAAGAAATTCAATGGAATATCAAACATACCAAAATACTGGCTTGTACTTTAAATTCGCTAAATGTGTTCTCTGTCGGTTACAAATTAAGAAATTGAGTAGCAATTATCTTAAGGAGGAGAATAATACCGGAGTTTAAACTATTGCATCTCGCATTTGCTTTTTTTTTTCGAATCTAAATTGACCCAAAGCCATAGTTAATTTTAAAAACGTAGAAAACGATTGTTGCATTTTTGATTTTCCTATTGAAATCATTTACATTTAAATCTAGTCACCTAATTAAAATATTAATTACTGTATATTGGACCGTGAACGTTCCTATTTCTTGACGTATTCAGACCAATTATCCTCCTTACCCTTTCAATTTTAATCCATCCAATCTTTTCCTTTATCGTAATTGTAAAGAAAAGATTTCGACATTCGGTGGCGGGTGGTATTACTGGCAACGTTTGTAACACCACAAAATTGTAGTATATTTGTGAAATATGTCGTGAATAGTCATGAATAGGGATCCTGGATAATATGAAGTCAGACAATAGTCAACAATATCAAATTAGAGAGTTCCTGTAACTGGGCTGATTAGTCCATAAACCATTTACACTGGGAGTTTCTCGCGGCAAGAATCGTATGTACTTTCACATGACAACGGCCATATGATTATTTCTCTCTTGACAGGAAATCCCCTGCATTTTTTCGTAACATTTTTTTATACTAGTTCGGCATAATAACTGCACCTGATTGTAAGCGAAAATGCCGTACAGGCAGAGTATCGAATGGCATCATGCGGCAGTCCTATGCCGTTCGATGTAATGATGCCAGCCTGCTAAGATGCTCAAAGTATGCTCCACGAATGTGGAACATGTTAGAAGTGGTTTGTATCCAGACGACTTCCTGTAACCTTAACCACAACATTGTCGTGTTTGACAAATGTTCACACGATGATTGTTTTAAAACCCTAACGATAATCGCATCCTCGATGCGAGAAACTCTCCCGTGGAAATGATTCTAAATATAGATTCAACTTTGACGTTGATAATGCATGACATGACCGAGCATGACACAAAATTGATATATTTTAAAAAGTAAATCTCTTCTGATGTTTCTAGACGTGACGTTTGGCGCCCACTGCCAATGAACTAGAGAACCTGTACGTTAATCGCACAGATATAGGAATTTCCCTTACATACTGTAGTGTATTGATAAATTCATACTCTTAGCATCTGTCGTCTCGAACTATACACTACGCGAACCAAGGGTGAGTGAGATAGATATAGAGGGAGATAGATCATAGACGTGGAGGACGGAACGGGGGTGAAGACGTGGTGTATAGCAAACGAGCCGATAAATATTAATAATTGTATTCTACTACAATGTTACACATATTAACCGTAAATAGTGACTATTACACATACCTTGAATCAAATTTTTACTGCAAAAGAGATTTAGCCGTAACGCGCCTTGTGGGCTTCAATAAATAAACATTTAGGCAAATTCGGATGAAGTACGAAAATCACACCCGCCGCCAACAAAGGTCACTCGCAACTCGACGACGGAGTTAAGAATATAAGAGTAAATCACTCATATGGGAAAATTTCTTATGATTATTATAAGAGATGATATTTTAGAGTGTAACGTATGAAAATTTTATCTTTAAACGTTTCTATATCGCTTTCAGTGTCATATTCGAAGAAATGTAGCTTTAAAAAAACTAGACATTCGTCGACTCTTTATTAGTTTGACTATACTTCTAGTCGGTAATCTAGTCAATCGGTAATCTCCTAGTCGGTATTCTACAGTATTCTACGTCTTGTCTGTCAGATAGTTGACAGTTGAAACGTTTCGTTCCTGCTCGACGTGTTTCTTCTTTGATTTGAATCTATGATAAATTATTTCCTATATTTTGTTAATAAATGTTAAAGACGGATATGTTAAAACATTAAATGTTCAATCGATGTTGAGACTAAAATTATATAAAAATGTGATAGGTGTTTTTAATTGTATATTAATGTAATTGATTGAATTTAAAAGGTAATCGACTGTGTAAAGAGTTTTCATTTAGTAATATAGCGTGATTAATGGGATATTTTAAAATGTAGGCATATTCCTACGTTTTGTCCAACAGTATTTTTGTAATATAAAACAAAATATATTAATGTGCATTAAAAAGTTACAAGTTACTATTCCCTTAAACATTAATACCTAGAAAATCTCAATTATTCGAAAATTATGAATATTATCGATTTTAAATTATGCTAAAACATTCATCCAAAAAAGATGCAAATAGCAAAAAGTTCCTTTCAACTTCTATAATTTATTTTAAACCAATCGTGACAATAGTAGTAATGAACCTACACTTAAAACTTGTAACTTTTTAAATAATATAGTTACATAGAAATGGGTGGTTAATACAGTACTATGGTATATATTAGATCTTACACCATCAACACAATTTATAGATGACCAAATTCTATAAAATAAGGGCTATTTATTTCTATTTCAGTCCAATATGAATTGTGTCTTTTATTTTTTGTGTCATATACTTAGAGCCTGGAGTGTGTGTTAAAAAAAATAAAGTTTATGTGAAAATTTCCTCGTTGTAATCTAAGAAAAAATAAAAATAATCTTTAAATCCTATTTAAAATGAAATTAAAAATTATTTAAAACCTGTTGATGGTTAAAGATCGTTAGATGAACTCCTTGTTGACAAATCCCCAAGTTCAAATCTAAAAAATATATATATTACTATTTAAAAAAAAAGTAAAATGATAGCTGTGAATATTGTCTATGTTTTGTCAGCGCTCGGTGGAAGAATGTGTAATTATATTGTTTATTTACGTTGAGATGTTTTTTTAAAAAATATATAGTGTATAAAATACAACTTGTTTTATTTTTGCCCCGTGACCACCGTGAAGATAAAACATTTAAAAATCAAACCAAATAAATAAATAACACCCAACATTCACGACGGGCAACCGTCGCGCGTCTCCTCGCGTGGACACGCGGGCGGGCTCCGTGAGAACGCGACGGTCCCCGTCGCGGGTACCCGTCGCGGAGACCGGATTTACGCAGTGTCGCTGGTTCAATTTTAAAGGTGTGCATGTACAGTCGTGTCGATGGAGAGCTTAATATATTATTACATAGCAAAACGACGACTAGCAAAAAAAAAACGACAGCCAGGAAGGCTGTTTATTGAATTAAGGTTGCTAGGCGGAGAATTTGTTGTAAAGTTCAGTAAATTAAGAGAAAAAGAAAACTCATTGTACAAATATTTAAAGTTTCGATACCGGTCTATGGCGAATTATGGGCCCTACTATATAAATCCGAAATTCGAATCTTCGTGACGTTTTTCGTTTCGAAACCTACTCTGTAACACGAAATTCGAATCTTCGGATCGAAGAATGAATGATTCGAATATATCGGCAGTCCGAACTTTTACATTTTTATTTACTATATTCATCCGAAACGAAGTTCGAAACTTCGGACGAACGAAGTTTGTGACGATACGAATCTGTAAATGTTTGTATTGCCGCTATATTGGAATAATTCATTCTTTCGAATTTCGTGTTACAGAGTAGGTTTCGAAACGAAAAACGTCACGAAGTTTTGAACTTCGTTTCGGATTTATATAGTAGGGCCCTATCTTCGAAACTGGAACCATATTTGATGGTCAACAACTTAAGGGTAAAATCTGTATCAGTCATATCACCAACGGAAAGGCTAAAAAATCTTTATTTTTGCTCAAGTATATTCATCATCATCATCATCTCAGCCACAGAAAGTCCACTGCTGAACATCGGCCTCCCCCAACGGTCTCCGCATCGACCTGTTGGAAGCAGCCTGCATCTAGCGACTTCCTGCTGTGGCGGTTGCAATACGTCAACTTAGATATAGCTTTTAAAGCGGTTGCAATACGCCAACTTATATTTAGCTTTTAAAATAACACGCTTATTAGTTGTAATTTGAACATTATTTAAACACGCATTTCATTTTAAAATATGACTGCAGATGTTTAACCATAAAACATCTGCGAGTCGTTTTATTTAAGTAAGAATTTTTGTGTACCTTATTGTATAATATTAGTTAAAAGATGCTGTTCTAAATTATTGTTTCCTAATTGTAATGACTCGTTCATGCCGGGGCAATAAAACTGTATTATTATAGTTAAGTTCTTTAGTGGCGGTAATCCTTTGCAACAAATTTATGTTTTTTAGACAATAGTACACATGTTTGGGTAAACCTTTCTGTTTGGACAATAGCCCAGATGTTTGGGCCGACCTTAATTTTTAGTTGAAAGGATAGACCCTATTTTATGGCTTAAATATATTTTCTGGAAGATTTATCCCCACCGATCCTCATTCGGGTAGTCCTATAAAGGGTCGGTTTATTTGGATGAAAAGGGACAGTCTGCCATCTCTCGTCACGAGCACATCTCGCTCCGAGTCATATAGTTATAATTTTACTCTGTCTCTGAATGTATTAAGTGTTAATTTATAAAATATACTATTGTTAGTTCCTGGAAGTGAGTGTTTATTCTAATACCTACACTTATAACCACCAAAGTGGTGACCCCGAATCAAAAGAGTGATTTGAGTGTAGTGTATTAAAGTTAAATTGTAGTACGCGAGTTTTAAGTTTGCAGGCGATTGCCAACAGTCTTACAGCCCATCCTAGCAACTGTTAAGGACCAACCGTTGGAGAAAGTTGCGGAAGTTGCAGATGCAGCATTAGAGTACTTGCCAATGCGTTCAGCTATTGCAGAGGCCGGAATTCGTCCTACTTCCACCAAACAAGAGGAATCGGTATCGGAAGACATGAAAAAGATGTACGTCAGTTTAAAGGACGAGATTGCTTTGCTACGTCGAGAAATCAACGATCCCACTTCACGTGTGCGAGTGCGAGATAGAAACAGATCACGATCTCGCTCACGTTCCAGAAGCCGCGGTCCACGGCCACGTGATTTATGCTGGTATCACTGGCGGTTTGATACGAAGGCAACAAAATGTGTTCCACCATGCAGCAAGGCTATGGGAAACGCTCCGGGCAGTCGTTAATGACGGCTAACGACTGCTGCCCTAAGAAATCACGCCGTTTATTCGTCTGTGACCGAGCCAGCAAAATCCAATTCCTCGTGGACACCGGAGCTGACATCTGCGTGTTTCCTCGTCATCGTATCCAAGGCCCGCATAAAAGTCAAACTACGAGCTTTCTGCAGCCAACGGGACAGTGATCGCTACATATGGAATTGCTAATTTGACGTTGGACCTTGGCCTAAGGCGAAATTTTACTTGGAGGTTCATAATAGCTGATGTCTCCAAGCCAATCTTAGGTGCTGATTTTTTGGCATATTATGGACACCTACCAGATCTGCAACGTAGACGTTTGATAGACTCCTCCACCCTGCTTACCTACAAGGCGGAGATAACAGAGTGTCAGGAACCAAGCATCAAAGTCATTAATGGCTCATCACCATACCATGAGCTTCTGCAGGAGTTCCCAGATATTATTCGTCCGGATGGCGCACCTAAAACAGTAAGCCACAGCACAAAACACCACATCATTACGACTCCAGGCCCACCAGTTGCGCACAACCCCCTTCGTCTTGCTCCAGACAAGTTGGCTGCCGCCAAAGAGAATTCGAGGCGATGTTACGACTAGGATTGTGTCGGCCATCAAAAAGTCCATGGGCTTCTCCACTACACATGGTTCCCAAGAAAGGAGATGAGTGGAGACCATGTGGAGACTATCGGGCACTCAATAGTCGGACAGAACCCGATAAATACCCAGTACGTCACATCCAGGACTTTGCACAAGGACTGCACGGGAAGAACATTTTCTCCACTCTTGACTTAGTAAGAGCATTCCATCAAATACCAGTCGCAGAGGAAGACATACCTAAGACAGCCATCATTACTCCATTCGGACTCTTCGAGTTTATGTATATGACTTTTGGATTACGTAACGCAGCCCAAACCTTCCAGCGCTTCATGGACGAAGTGCTACTGAGATTGGACTTTTGTTACGTGTACATTGATGATATTTTAATTGCATCATCATCACATGAAGAGCACCTCAAGCATTTGAAAATTGTTTTTAATCGTCTTAAGAAATATGGCGTCGTCATCAACCCCAGCAAGTGTATCTTTGGTCAGAAAGAAGTTCGTTTCCTGGGATATATGGTAACTGCAACTGGTACTCAACCATTTCCAGACAGAGTTGTCGATATACAACGGTTTAAATTACCAGACACAGTCAAAAAGCTACGTGGATTTCTCAGTATGATTAATTTCTACCGCAGGTTCATACCAGGTGCAGCCGCTACTCAAGTACCGCTTAACGACCTACTCCAGGGTAACCTTAAAGGAAATGCTCCTGTGCCCTGGACATTAGCTACTACAAAGGCTTTCGAGGCGTGCAAGGAGAGTCTCGCGGAGGCTACCTTGCTTGCTCATCCTCAACCCGACGCACAGTTAGCATTAATGTGTGATGCATCGGACTACGCCGTCGGCGCAGCGCTGCAGCAGTTTGTGGATAATCATTGGCAACCGCTGGGCTTCTTCTCGAAGAAATTGAGCCCCACCGAGCAGAAATATGCAGCTTATGACCGCGAACTCCTAGCTATATATCTTGCTGTTAAACACTTCAGACACATGATAGAAGCGAGAAAGTTCACTATTTACACTGATCATAAGCCCATTACCTTCGCATTTCGGAAGAAATCAGACCAATGCTCACCACGCCAATTTCGACACTTAGATTTCATCAGCCAGTTTTCAACGGATATTCGTCACATTGCTGGAAAAGATAACCCTGTCGCTGATGCATTGTCTCGCGTAGAAGAGCTGGAAACAACTCTAGACTTCAAGGCGCTCGCTGACTCGCAGGCGGACGACGAAGAACTTCAAAAATTGCTAAAAGAAAATACGTCTTTGCAATTGAAACGTATACTGATTCCAGGCACGGACATCCCCGTAACCTGTGACGTATCAACACAAACTGTTCGACCATTCATCACCACGCCGTTTAGGAGAATGGCATTCAACACCGTCCATCGACTTTCGCATCCCGGAATCAATGCTACGGTCAAACTTATGACCCAGCGTTATATTTGGCCGTCAATAAACTCCGATTGCAGAAAATGGGCTCGCAGCTGCATCGATTGTCAACGTGCGAAGATCTCTAGACATGTATCTGCCCCTGTGGATCATTTGCTCCACCGAGATCCAGATTTGAGCATATCCATATAGACATAATCGTAATGTCTATATCTGAAGGTTACAGGTCCTGTCTCACAATGATAGATCGTTTTACTCGTTGGCCAGAAGCAATACCATTCCAAGACCAGGAAGCAACAACGGTGGCTAAAGCGTTCTACAACCATTGGATCTCACGCTTTGGCACACCATTAAGGATCACATCCGACCGTGGTAGACAGTTCGAGTCGCACCTGTTCAGGCACCTCAATCAACTGGCAGGCACGACGCAGTTCAAGACTACGGCTTATCATCCGGCGTCCAACGGTATGGTGGAACGTTTTCATCGTCAGCTGAAGGCGGCTATAAAATGTCATCAGGATACACGGTGGACTGAAATTCTCCCTACCGTGCTGCTGGGCATCCGAGCTGCTTGGAAGGAAGATTTAGAGGCTACGGTCGCCGAGATGGTATATGGTCAGCCACTGCGGATTCCAGGAGAGATTTTGGTGCAACAGACGACAATCACCAACAGCAATAGTGCAACGGACTTTGTGAAACAGCTACGGCAACACTTTCAAGAGCTGCGACCGACTTCAGTATCTCGGCATGGCGAGAAAAGAACTTTCATTTTTAAAGACCTCAGCACCACTGACCAAGTCTTCGTACGCCGCGAGGGTCCAAAAGCGCCCCTGCAGAGTCCTTACGAGAGCCCTTTCAAGGTTGTCATGCGAGGGGAGAAGACGTTTGTTGTTAACGTCCGCAGTCGTGACGTTACAATTTCCATTGACCGTCTTAAACCACCTATGTGTTAGCTGACCCTGGAAACACTTCAGCTGACGAGGAACATCAAGCACCAAGGCAACGGACAACTCAAGACACTGAAGATGTACATCACGAAACAGATGCACACCAGCGAACAAGGTCCGGAAGGCGCGTCCGCTTCCCGGACTATTTCCAAAGTGGATTTTCGTGAACTGTCATTCACTGGTAGGGGGGTGCTGTGGCGGTTGCAATACGCCAACTTAGATATAGCTTTTAAAGCGGTTGCAATACGCCAACTTATATTTAGCTTTTAAAATAACACGCTTATTAGTTGTAATTTGAACATTATTTAAACACGCATTTCATTTTAAAATATGACTGCAGATGTTTAACCATAATACATCTGCGAGTCGTTTTATTTAAGTAAGAATTTTTGTGTACCTTATTGTATAATATTAGTTAAAAAGATGCTGTTCTAAATTATTGTTTCCTAATTGTAATGACCCGTTCATGCCGGGGCAATAAAACTGTATATTATAGTTAAGTTCTTTAGTGGCGGTAATCCTTTGCAACAAATTTATGTTTTTTAGACAATAGTACACATGTTTGGGTAAACCTTTCTGTTTGGACAATAGCCCAGATGTTTGGGCCGACCTTAATTTTTAGTTGAAAGGATAGACCCTATTTTATGGCTTAAATATATTTTCTGGAAGATTTATCCCCACCGATCCTCATTCGGGTAGTCCTATAAAAGGGTCGGTTTATTTGGATGAAAAGGGACAGTCTGCCATCTCTCGTCACGAGCACATCTCGCTCCGAGTCATATAGTTATAATTTTACTCTGTCTCTGAATGTATTAAGTGTTAATTTATAAATATACTATTGTTAGTTTCTGGAAGTGAGTGTTTATTCTAATACCTACACTTATAACCACCAAACTGCAAATGTAGCCAGGTCATCCGTCCACCTTGTAAGCGGGCGTCCGACATTTTGCTTGCCTGTACGTGGCCTCCACTCTAGAACCTTTCGCTATGAATCATCTATAGAATCCTTTGCGCTATGTCGGTGACCTTTATTCTCCTACGGATCTCCTCATTTCTGAGTCGATCTCGTAGGGAAATACCGAGCATAGCCCTCTCGATTGCTTGTTGAGTGACTTTGAGCCTTCTAATGAAGCCCAAAGTGAGAGGCCACGTCTCGGTGCCCTATGCCATCACCGTCATGTTACCGCTGGCGGACACCGCGCGCTTTACCGCGCGTGCCCCCGCGACGGGTTCCGACGCACGAAGGCGGGCCCCGCGGCGCGGGTGCGGGACGCGCCTCCCCGTGCTGGACGCCCGCGCGGATCCCCGCGACGGGGCACTTTTGTATGAAACCGCGCGAGTGCCCGCTTAACGCAGTTTCGGCCCTAAGTGTGGACTAAGATCGAGTCTTGTGTCGTGGGTATCAGGAACTACGAGAGACTTTTCGGTGTAACACCCAGACCCGAAAGAAATATTTATGGGCTGCACAAACATTTCTCTCAGTGCGAGGATCGAACCAGCGGCCTCTCGTTTCACAGGCAGCATCTAACCACCTACGCCACGGAGGCTGTCTCCACCTCCATTGCGTAATCCGCGATAAAATCCGTAAATAATAGTTTTATTTTAATTACACATAGATTCCTCTATTGTACGTCGTAACCATAGACTAATTTAGGAGAAGTAGAAGCTAAGTATAATAGCGATAAGTATTGATTTTTAGAAGTGGATATCTTATAATCTTACTCCGGACTTCGAACATCCGAATTCCGAACATAGATGTTCGTATCGTTTTTATAGAGTACTAGGAGTTCTTGGAGTGTAATGAAGAAGAAGAATTGTTCTTATAAGTTATTGGAACTTGTGTTCTTGGGCCCTACTATATAAATCCGAAACGAAGTTCGAAACTTCGTGACGTTTTTCGTTTCGAAACCTACTCTGTAACACGAAATTCGAAAGAATGAATTATTCCTATATATCGGCAATACAAACATTTACAGATTCGTATCGTCACAAACTTCGTTCGTCCGAAGTTTCGAACTTCGTTTCGGATGAATATAGTAAATAAAAATTTAAAAGTTCGGACTGCCGATATATTCGAATCATTCATTCTTCGATCCGAAGATTCGAATTTCGTGTTACAGAGTAGGTTTCGAAACGAAAAACGTCACGAAGATTCGAATTTCGGATTTATATAGTAGGGCCCCTTAACACAAGTGAACGAACGAGCAAATTGTAGCACACTCATAGTTTCACCAATTTATTTGATGCGTTTTAAAAAATTATAGCGTTGTTATTCTGAGATAGGGTCACGACCCCCAACACTGAGGGATACGTCCCAAGAAGCAAGTTATTCTTATATACAAGATTCCAAACAGTCAAATTTTATCTAAATCCATGCAGTACTTCTTTAAACTACTTTGTAAATGTAATTACTTACAAACATGATATGTATGACAAACATAAAATAATCATAAAATAAAATAATACTTTGGTGTATACATCATTGGTCCGGTTAGGCAGGTCCAACTTCAAGAGAGAGGTCAATCGTCGAATCCAACTCGGTTGGGCAGCGTTCGGGAAACTACGCGACGTCTTCTCGTCCAAAATACCTCAGTGCCTAAAATCGAAAGTCTTTGATAGTTGTGTGTTGCCAGTGACGACTTACGGCACCGAGACGTGGCCTCTCACTATGGGCCTTATTAGGAAGCTCAAAGTCACTCAACGAGCTATGGAGAGGGCTATGGTCGGGGTTTCCCTACGAGATCGAATCAGAAATGAGGAGATCCGTAGGAGAACTAAAATAACCGACATAGCCCACCGGATTAGCAAGTTGAAGTGGCAATGGGCAGGTCACATAGCGCGGAGATCTGATGACCGATGGGGTCGGAAAGTGCTCGAATGGAGGCCACGTAGCGGAAAGCGCAGCGTAGGATGTCCACCCATAAGATGGTCCGACGACCTGGTAAAGGTCGCGGGACGTCGCTGGATGCAGGCTGCCTCCATCAGGTCTCTGTGGAAATCATTGGGGGAGGCCTATGTTCAGCAGTGGACTTCCTTTGGCTGATGGATGGATGGATGGATGTATACATCAAACAACCATGGACACCACAATGGATAGTCTCTATAAGCCGTCTATCTTTAACAAGAAGTTACAACGGCCATCTATCTGGGGGCGCGGCCGAGCCCCTTCCAAGTCGAGCTATAGGCCGTAACATCCTTTTCTCGAATCAATTCAGACCATTTTCAACCCCCTATAACTTCGTTGTGGCTAAAGCACGAAGCCTGAATTTTCAGTTACTAAGCAGGCATTGTGTAAACACGGTATATTTAAAATTTCATTCAATTTGAACCAGTAGTTTAATAATTGAAACTAGTCAAACTTTCTTAATTTTGTCACTCACTGATTGACTGACCGATCATCAAAAGTCTAAGGCACTTCTAGCAGACATAGAACCTTCAAATTTAGAATATAATTAGAGTTTAGTGTCTAAAGTAAGGGAAAATTCAAACATTTCATAATTTGTGTCTAGTTTTCTAGATAGACCAACTGCGTGAATAACTTTGTAATCCCATATAAATGTATAGGATTACAAAGTTACATTTGCAGTTAATGAATCATTGTACCCGTATATAATGGAATAATAGTTGTATATAGATATCTATATATATGAGGCATAACAGGAGGAGATATAGAGAGGGAAATGGTGTATTCAGCCCATGAAACTGTATAACATTCCTCTAGAAAAACATGACGAAGAAAAACTTGCAAATAAATAATAATAATAATAATAAGGGGTGTAAGGGGGTAGTAATTCAGGCGTGCCTAACTACTCTAAATGCCAACCTCACCTGCTCGTGGTGCACCCTGCTACTAACCGACGAGGCTCTGGCGACCGAATGGTAGCGGTATATCTACCAACCACTGCTGCGTTTAGGCTCAAGAACGAAAAGTTCTTAGGAGGCTGGGCCAGAACAGGTAACATTAGTGTAGGATACCTCAGGACGGCGGCGGAAGAGTATCCAGTATACCAACGGCGGCGCTCCAGAGCTTAGTTAGTTAGCTCACTACGCACTCACGTGTCCTGGAAAAACACGAAGGGTTCTTTCGTCCACTAAAACTTTATGACAATGAAACCTATAGCCAATCCCCAAGTGCCCGGGGACCCTGAGAGGTATGCTAATGATGGTAGGCAGATACCTCGAAGGGTCAGGGGAGAGAAGAATCTCCGGGTGGCGGTCTCAAACCATCAAACAACTCAAGCTGCGCCTGTGGACTCCGATACAGATCAAGAAAGGAAAATTGACGAAAAGCAACAGACAACGGGCCGGATTTCAAGATACAATTTAAGGTCAAGAAAGATCTCATGTAGTACCCATGAACAAAGACCAGACCCAACACTATCCCCATCATCTACCCAAAGTTTATTCGAATCTCCTCCTACGTCCCCAAACTTATTTGTAACTCATACTAGACCCAGCTCGTCGTCTAGTTCATCCAGTCCAGAGGATGATGTGCAGGTAGCACCAGCTACAGAGGCTGCACCCGCCTCTGGCCAAACCCGTGCGCGATATAAATGGACGTCAGATATGAATGAATTTATTATACGCACATATCTTACAATAACGGAATTAGAAACAAAGACTAGAGGATACCTAGATGAACTACATAAGAGATTTATTAATAAATATAAAGATTTTAACGTTTCTAAACAACGGATCGGTGACCAACGCAGAGCAATAGTAAGAAATAATTTATTATCACAAAATATCCTAAATACAATAACACAAGACGTAAAAAGAAATCTCCACCCTGACACATTTACACAAAATGATGAAACCAACACCCAAACATATAGTAATAGAGTACACGCAGCCTCGAGTTCTTCAAGGATTCGTTGGACTGACGATATAAACACTGCTATTATGAAGGCATATTTTAGAATAACTCAGCTTGAAACTAATAAAACCAGCTACCGTAGACCCTTGCATGCTGCCATTATTGAACAATTTCCACAAATATCGCACGTCTCTGAACAACGAATTGCTGATCAGCGGCGAGTGATCGTAAACAATAGACTATTAACAGCTGAAAGAATACAAGAAATACGTTCTGAAATAGAACACTCATTAATTATCCAAGAACATTCCGCATCCAACAACTCCCTGGTAATAGATAATACTATTGCTGAAGAGACTAATGACCCTAGTACGCCTAGCTCAGGAGTAGAAACTCTACTAACCACTGACACTGATCGCACACTGCACACAAACCCTAGAAATAACACAGTTACTAACACAGCTAATCATATAACACTAGACTTAGATTTACGCAAGAAAATAAAAGAAACATTTGAGAATACATATAATAAGTATAAAAATAGTGACCCAACTCAAAGACCATTTATACCTAAACAAAAACATCCAAAAGACTATCCCGTATTGTTAATTACATTAATCAAAACTTGCTACCTCAATATACATCAGTTGATCAAGATTTTATTACAACCCAAACAATAATATATTGTGCGGCATATACTGCAGCGGTGTGTAACGGGTCAAAATTAAAAATACTATGGGGCCCAACCAGGAACAATGTAATCAAACTGTAACACCTGCATGGAAAAAGAGAATACAGAGAAAATACAATCATATAGAAAAAGTATAGGAAGATTAACGGAATATATTAAAGGAAATAGAAGCCAGAAACTTATATCACATATAGCAATAATAAAAGATAAATACAAAATACATTCTCGCTACGAAGAACCAAATTTAAGTGATGAACAATATTTAGATAGTTTAAAACAAAGACTTTCAGCCACATCTAGTAGACTAAAACGATATGATAATTGCACTCTTAGGAAAAAACAAAATATTCAATTTACACACAATGAAAAGTTATTTTATAGACAACTTAACGGAACCACAAGGAATATACAAGTAGCAAGTAACGGATCGAATAACTCTTTACCTTCGCCGGAAGCATTGTATTGTTACTGGTCTAATATTTGGGCCAACCCAGTTCAACACCATCACGAAGCGGATTGGATACAATCTGAAGTACAACATTTACATAATACCCCGCTAATGAAATTTTATTATATCCCAATAGATGTATTTATAAATGTCATAAAGAAACCCCACAATTGGAAGGCACCCGGTACAGACCATATTCATAATTATTGGTATAAAAAGTTCACAACTGTTCATCCTATACTCCACAATAATATTAACATGTTTATTAAAAACCAAGAAACAATGCCGATATACATAACCCAAGGTATAACATATATGATCCCAAAAGACAATAACGACCCCCAAAACCCAGCGAAATACAGACCTATAACGTGCCTACAAACTATATACAAAATACTGACAGCATGCATAGCTTTACTAATAGACAGACATATTTCTGAAAATAACATACTTGCTGAGGAACAGAAGGGTTGCAGGAAACAAAGCCAAGGCTGCAAAGAACAGCTTATCATAGATTCCGTCGTAATGAAACAAGCACATGCCAATAAACAAGATATTTGCACAATGTACATTGATTATAGTAAAGCATTTGACTCTGTACCACACAGTTGGTTAATTCATATCCTACATATATATAAAATTCACCCCACAATAATAGAGTACTTACGATTTTCAATGCAGAATTGGCGAACTAAGTTAAAAGCAGGAAGCGGATCTCATTTTACTGAAACCGACAATATACCCATTAGACGAGGTATATTTCAAGGAGACGCCCTCAGCCCTCTTTGGTTTTGCCTTGCTTTAAACCCGCTCTCAAATCTTCTAAATCATACTAATCTAGGAATTCCCACTTCTAATACCCAATTAATATCTACATTCAAGCTATGTCATCTAATGTACATGGATGACATTAAATTATATAGTAACAATATAAGCTCTCTTCACCAACTTGCCGACCTTACCCACAGTTCTCTAAGGATATTTATATGACATTTGGTATAGATAAATGTAAAACATATACTTTTAAACAAGGTAAACTACAATTAAAAGATTACATGACACATACAGGAGAACAGATGGAAGCCCTAAACTCTGGTGAAACTTATAAATACCTTGGTTTCCAACAAGATAGACAGATCCGCGAAAAATACACTAAAACTGAGCTCACCCGTAAATTTAAACACAGACTTGGATCTGTGCTTAAAACACAGCTAAACTCACGTAATACAGTAAAAGCAATTAATTCCTATGCAATCCCCATATTAACCTATTCTTTCGGTGTCGTGAAATGGTCTCAAACGGAACTAAAAAACTTGCAGCGTATCATAAACACCACAATGACAAAACACCGAAAGCACCATCCGCGGTCTTGTACCCAACGTCTAACCCTCCCACGAGAAGAGGGAGGCAGAGGAATTATAGACGTAGCTAATTTACACAATAGACAAATAATCAGACTCCGAATTTTTTCTACGACCGTGCAATAGATTCAACTTTACATAAACACATAGGTAGTAGAAGCCGACAAACAGCTGACACCTATAAATCTATACAATCGAAATAGTCAAAATAATGAACGCCTTACAGACAACAATGAAAAAATAGCAGCTTGGACCCAGAAGTCTCTACACGGGAGACATCGACACGACCTCCAGCAACCACATGTCGATTTGGTAGCGTCGAACGCGTGGCTGAGGCAAGGCGATCTCTTCCCTGAGACAGTGGGTTTCATGCTTGCTATTCAGGACCAGGTTCTGTATCAACCCATATACGTCCCACTGCAGGGCACGGGCCTACTCTACAATCGAGAATACGATTGAGAGTGGTTAGGCCATATAGTCCACCACGCTGGCCTAGTGCGGGTTGGCGGACTTACATACCATAGAAATTCTTATGAATCCTTATGGTATGCAGGTTTCCTCACGAGGACCAGGTTATTGATACAAAAAACTACCAAAAGTATATTATTCATAGACCGAATATAATAGATACATGCCGACACTGTCATAGCTCCCCCGAAACTATACAACACATTAGCGGAGCATGCAAATCCATAGCCCAGAGTGACTACAAACACCGCCATGACCAGGTTGCAGCGATAGTCCATCAAAACCTTGCTTATCAATATAAATTAGTGCCTGAAAAGTTGCCCTACTATAAATACAAACCGGAATCAGTATTGGAAAATAATAAATGCCGAATTTACTGGGACAGAACAATAGTAACAGATAAAACTATCCATAATAACAGACCAGATATAACAGTTTTAGACAAAGAAACCATGACCGTGTACATCATAGATATTGCAATATGTAACGCACACAATTTAAATAATACTCATACTGAAAAGATCTCTAAGTATACCGATCTTGCCATTGAAATAAAAACTCAATGGAAAATTAACAAAACCAAAACTGTCCCAATAATACTTTCGTCTACTGGAGTCATACCACATACCCTTCACAATAGTCTTAAGATACTTAACATGCACGAATCCACCTACATACTCCTGCAGAAAGCAGTTATCCTAAATACATGCCGCTTAGTTAGAAAGTTCCTATCCAACAATAATTAATTATTAGTCTAAAAATACACACAACTAAGCCTCTGGCTTCGGCCTGGCTATAGTTGATTTGCCTTCCAAATATGGAAGAGAATTAAAATTTTAAAAAGTATAATAATAATAAATAACACCCAACAGTCACATACATAGTCCTGACCCCACACTAAGATCGAGTCTTGTGTCGTGGGTATCAGGAACTACGAGAGACTTTTCGGTCTCACAAACACCCAGACCCGGAAGAAATATTTGTGGGCCGCACAAACATTTCTCTCGGTGCGGGGATCGAACCCGCGGCCTCTCGTTTCACAGGCGGCGTCTAACCAACTGCGCCACGGAGGGTGCCGCATGAAAACATAATGTATCGTAAAATTTATACATAATGCTGCTGGCCAAGTCGATCTATTTATTTAAAACGTAAAGAATTTTTAATATTGATATGGTAATAACTAGCGTAATAACTTTATATAGAAGGTCCCTTAAGGACTAAATAATTAATCGACTTGGTATTACATGCATCTCACAACTTTTTGCGGTAGAAAACCTGAGCTGCGAGACTTGGAATTTTTTTACAGGATGTTTTTGATGGGATATTATATGCTAGCGGCCCGACCCGGCTTCGCCCGAGTGCAGACACTTTGAGCCCAGTCCACATCAGATACATAATATGATTTGCGTATTAACTGTTTTATATTCGAACTTAACGTGACTTCCATTCTTTATACTGCTTATTATCTGTTCCATCACACAAGACATGCAATCATGTCCTCTTATATTATATCCCATTTCATTTGCCGTATATTCTATCCCAATCTATCTCTATAGGTTTGAAAGAGTAGCAAATACACATATTTGAATTTCTTGCTAATCCCACGGGAATACTACGTTTTTCTGGGATAAAATGTAGCTTATGCATCGATCCAGAGTATCAGCTACCTCTTTACAACATTCCTTTAAAAACACAGTCGTTTGAGCGGGTAGACTCTACGAACATCCCACGGGAACACTGCATATTTGGAGATAAAAAGGAACCGATGTGTTAACAAAGGGAGCAGGGTATTACTTATCAGCTACCTTCATACCTAAATTCATCGAATTTGGTCCAGCCACTTGAGCGTGAAGAGGTAACAAGCACACTAACTTTCGCCTGTATATTAGTAGGATTGTGTGATAAACTTTCACCTATCGAGACTTCCAATTCAATACCAACTATTTTTTGATGGATTAAAAAAAATCAAGATAGCTGTTACAATATTGAATGTTGACTATGAATTTAGAATATCGGCAGTAAGGAAACTACCGATATCGATTTTATTATCGATAACCGATGATTATCGATAACCGACCGAATCAATAAGAGATGCTATTTTTTATTTATTTATTTATTTTAAACACTTAGTACACAGATGTAGTACAGGCGGACTTAATGCCCAAGGGCATTCTCTACCAGCCAACCTTAAGGTAGTGCAGAGAGACGGAAGCAGGTGCTTATTAATAAAATTAACAATAAGCGAAAAGAGAAAATATATAAAATATAAATAATAATATTTAAACGGATATATAAAAATTTTAATTATATATACCGGGTATCTCAAGACCATTATTTTTCATTATTTATCATTATATTATTTTTATTATTCTATAGTATGTAAGTCCACCAACCCGCATTAGGCCAGCGTGGTGGACTATATGCCCTAACCACTCTCAATCGTACTCTCGATTGTAGAGGAGGCCCGTGCCCTGCAGTGGGACGTATATGGGGTGATGAAGAGAAGATTTAAGATTTTTCATGATTGGTAATTATCAATAATTTTCCATAGGTACAAGTTTTATGCCTTATTTCACCCATATTGTTTTACATTATTGCTCGACGACAAGGCGACATCATGGCATTGTTGCTTAACCAAGCAACGATATGACGGCATTGTTGCTCGACGACAATACATGATGTCTACTTTGTTGCTCGGCGACCAGACTACCTAGCCAGTCATAGAAGATTGCGACACGGCAACAAGATTATCTTGTTGCTCAGCGACGACGATTATATTTGCTTGCCGAGAAGCCAACATGGCCACATGGCGATAAAGCAACATGAGTTATGATGACATTGTTGCATAGCTACGAGGCGACATGACGACTTTGTTGCTCGACGACAACACAACATGACTGATATGATCAATAAGTGGTTGATATGGATTGGACTCAAAACAATTTGCACCCGGACGAAGCCAAGGAAGGATCCAGGGGGGAGGTCATGGGTGTCATGACCCCCCCCCCCCCCCCGGGCTGGCTCCAAATTGACACAATTTATTAATTATCTTGTTGATTAAAATTATAAGCACAATTAATTCTTTGTATGTCGATAAATAAAATAAAAAAGTGTGTGTGTGTGTGTTCACAAATCACGGCTGTAACAAACTTAAAGTTCCTATTAGGGATGTTGCGGATGTCGATTTTTTCACATGCGGATGCGGATTTTCAAAGGCTCACATCCGCGAATGCGGATGCGGATGCGGATGTTTAACATCTTATATAAATATAGTATATGAATGAATATTGAAATTAAACTATTATTTACGGATTTTATCGCTTACTAATATTTATCGATTTATCTATGTTAATTTGTTATATTTTTTAACTTCCCGATATTTCGATTACTTTAAAGGATTCATGGTCACGGGGCGGAATTTAATTACCCGTAATTTACAATTATTAAATAAAAAGTTAATTTAAAACGTTAATCTGTTTTTGCATTTCAGTCTACGCAGAAGAAGCTAACTGTGTCTTGATGTCGGGCAGTTGGTCTTTTGGGTTCCGATATAATTAAGTGTAGAATTCGATTCCATGCTTGTGCAAGGTTTTAGCCATCTCCTCTATTGATAATTAAATGCATTACCCTCGTTTTGAGTAGCGCCAAGAGCTCGCAAAAGAACACCGTTTCATTTATTAAGTATAACGCCGGTCCGCCTTTTCTGATAACAAGGCGTTTAGGAAGAGGTTGGTAAATTAAACCCACGCTGCAAATAATTGTTCGCTAGTACTTAGTGGAGTGGATAAAAATATTTGTGCTATCGGCAATAATATCTTTGATTCCTCTCGATAAACACCACTTGAGAGGATTTTCATCCACATAGACTCTTTTTTTATTGGGATAAGAAGATTTTTTTTTTTGTACAGCTTCAGTACTACCATTTTCTGTTATTTTCGACTCTCATTTTCACTAGAAGAATCTAACATCATAGCAACAACAAACGCGTCAGATCATGTCACTATTTATTTCGCTCCCATTGGTCAATGTCACGTCCGAATAGCGTTGCCAGGTTTAGTTTTTGAAAATTCGGTACAGGTATGGGTACAGGACATTAAAATAAGCGGGATTTTGAGTGTTTCAGCGGGACGCCTATTAAAGAAGAGACAATTATATTTTTTTTTGCTTTCACAAATTATTACTCTCCCTCTTTCTAGCAGCATATACTTATTACATAGAAAAACGTCGCGTCTTTGGAGGCTCTCAAAGACAATAGCCGTTTTTGATTAGTATAATAATGAAAGCGCAGCTCAATCAGACCAAGTACTATATCTCTCGAGGCTTCAATTCATAAGGTGCCATGGATTCTTAGCATGCATACATACATAAACTCACGCCTTTTTTCCATAAGGGATAGGCAAAGGTTTCTTACCTTACTCCAAATATTTCAAAAATGTACAAAATCGATTTTGATTTTTCCTCTAGCTTCTACTATGGGTGTACATCAATTTATTCCTTAAATTCTCAGACTAAAACTATTCGATTTACCAGAGCGATCTTTATCGCCAAGACAAAAATTTATAGTTTCCGTCACGTCTTTGCACATGAATTTTGACAAATTATGCTCGCTATAATGCTCGAAGAGAATTATGTGAAGTTAAGATGCGTTTTTCTTTTGAATTACATCTACATATACATGTCGTAAAAAAATCGTCAGTAATGCTCTCTAAGCCGTATGAAACTTGATATTGTTACGAAGGAATTTTCATTGGAGCTAGCTAATATTCACTAAGACATAAGTTCACTAACAGTATTTCCTTGCACATATATTACCATCTAAAATAAGAAAGGAATTCATGAACAAACCGCAAAAACTTATTCAAAGCCCTATATTTTTTTGGAATCAGACTATCGAAACTAGGTACTTTAGAATCGAAATAGATACTAGTAGGTAAATAGTTGTAGGAAAACGCGAAATACAGTACGGATCATAAATAAAAGTGATCATAATAAGATTTCGTTTTTTATTCGTTCTGAGAACGGTGGCCAAAAAGCGGGACATTTGGCGTTCCGCCGAAGGTTCAATTGGGACGCGTCACCAAACCCCTGAAAAGCGGGACACCTGGCAACACTACGTCCGAACAGCACGCGCCATTAGCCGGCACCGCCAAAGGACAATGGCGAAATCGTATTTGCATGAACAACGCGTTTAGAAATGTCATACTTGCTAATAATAATATATTATTTTTCGTGACTTTTCAGCATACTAATTATAGTTGTGTAACGATGTTTAAGTTTCACAATAAAATAAAAAGCTTTATTGACTATTTTGTATGGGAGTCCGTTTTTTTTTCAGCAATGGCGTAAGGTCTTTTAAGCCGACAAAAAATAATTTTCATTGAATCTCGAAAAATCTATTCTGAAAAATAGCTTTATTTGGTAAAACAAGTGCGGTAAATATTTATATCATAGCCCTAGTTCACCAAATAACATTTTTAAGAAAACAATAATATTTCAATTGAAAATGACAAATAGAACATAACCAGAAAATCTATAAATTAAAAACGTTTAGTAAGTAATGTATACTTTTCACCAGTATTTCTCAACACATTATTGTTTAGGAACGGCAGCGGAATTCATTATATTTTTTTGACCACTAAACGCTCTAAATTTACATCAACTAAAATCATGTATGGAAATCTGCCAGTGTCCTTTCTGTCTTGTCTCATTTTTTATTACATCCGCATCCGCATAAAACATCCGCATCGATTATTGCGGATGCGGATGCGGATGCAGATGTCCAAATTTATGCGGAAGCTCCGCATTTGCGTATGCGGATGCGAATATTCGCAACATCCCTGGTATATATAACATATATATAACAAAGTACTCTGTGGTCATTATTACGAATTGGACTTTGGAGTATTGAAATCGGACCCAGTGTTCTGACATGAACTATATGACCCCTCCCTGGCGTAAAAGTTGACATGAACTATAATATGACCCCCCTCCGCTTATACTAAATTATATACTCTTATGCTCGGAATACTTAAGTACACGACTTAAATATAATATGCAGTTTGATATTGACATCTGGTATTTAATTAAAACCACTTGCTCCTAACCATCCCAGGTAACATTGTACAAGTTTGAACAAAACTGCCTGATAGTTTTGTCAAAAATCGCGATTTTAGGTTTCAAGGCTATTGATCAACCCCTATAGATACCGAAACTCTTACAGCTTAGATATGTTTCCGAACTGAACTGAAGTTCAGCTAAGCGGTAAAAAAACTGGTATCTATATGGAATGCCCAAAAATAGTAACAACTAAAATCACAATTTTTGACAAAAAAATGTTCTCATATTTTTTTCAAATTATGTAAAATGTCACCAGGGGTGATGAGAAACATGTGGGTTAAAATAAGTACAATGTGTCAATAGCACCCTGTATATTATTACCGTTGTATTATGATGCACTTTACTACGCCATGCCAGTCCCGCTCTAATGTACTGTGTAAGTGGGACGTGGGTAGTTAAGTGAAACATTATATTTGAATGGCTTTTGAGTATTGGGGGGTAAGCCTAAAATACATATAGTAGTGCTACCAGAAACAACAAAATATGGGCGGTTTTTAAGTCGCGAATTTAATATGAAAGCGCGGCATCTCAAAATTAAACTGAAAGCACCAAAAAGCAACCGTCACAACAAATAGTATCTACTATGTTTATATGAAATATACTTCACAACTGACGATTCATTTCTACTCTACCCACAATATAAAATTAAAAGTACTTACAAAGGGAACTTCTGCATATCAATAGATGTCCATGATGCAACGTCCAAAAACTCACACACCATTACTATAGCACATACCACACTCTTTTTTAACTCGATTCCCGACAATCTCAGGCCAATAAACAAACGACAAATACAAAGTTAAAACGGGAGCGCATAAACCGCGTCCGTTTCATAAGTACGCGCGCGCGAAAGCACCGACCACAAATCAAAAAACTAGCACAGACTGCTAATAATAATCTACCGCGAAGGCAACCTGATTTGAATTTAGAAGTGGTTGAAAAACTTGTGCCTACAAGTTGGGTAAACGCCTTATAATTGCTTACCTCGAGAAAAAAGACGTATTATACCTACATGTGTGGGGGGTCAATGAAGACGTAACACAATAAATTAAACGTAACTGCGCTTATATAGCAATTTTATGGATTGAAATTAGATAATTCTCGTCTCTATCTGATTATAGTAAATAAATACACCAATGACCCAACAATATACTCTTAATGCCACATTAAGTTCAAATAAGTCTTGTACAACACAAGATGTATCAGAAGCCAACGACATTTTTCGGTCTATCCTGATCCAAGACAGACTTGTGGGCCTCACAAACATTTGTCTCGGTGCGGGCACCGAACCCGCGGCCTATCGTTCACAACCGAAGTCTAACCAACTGCTCCTGTTTGGAAGCTGTCAATAGCCGCGTACTGACTGACCGAGCAGCCTCGCGAGGCCTGCCGCGCGAAGCAATGCTCGGCTAGTCGGGACGTGCCTCGCCCGAGGCAAACGCACACGCCGCCTCGCCCGAGCGTGCCGCGGCCCGAGCCGAGCGTTGTCGGTTTTTGTCCATGCTCAAAGGCGCCTCGCTACGTTTGCCGCGCTCAATCAAGACGGTTGTGTTTCGCCTTGCTTGTTCGTCGTAGGTTAGCGCCATGGATAAAGAACAGTGTCTTAAATTAAAACAACTATACGGTGAATATAGAAGACTTTGGGATGCGCAATGTCCCGATTATACTAATAGAGGATTAAGAGAAGATGCATGGAGAATAAGTTAGAAAATGAACATTCCAATAACTGACTTGAAGAAAAAAATCTAATCTGTTTTGGTATAATAGTTTCATCCAAAAACGTTTAGGTTTCCGTTTTCTTTACTTTACAAGCCGTAAAATTATTTGAATGGCAGTGGTGGCTATAGCTGCCTCAAAACTTCTCTT
Organism: Hyles vespertilio; assembly: GCA_009982885.2. Lineage (NCBI taxonomy): Eukaryota > Metazoa > Arthropoda > Insecta > Lepidoptera > Sphingidae > Hyles > Hyles vespertilio. The sequence continues at coordinate 7,305,087 of CM042823.1, forward strand.
GAGCAAAACTGGCTCGGCCATGCCGCGCGAAGCTGTCTCGATCCCAAAAAATGTACACATCGAGGCAGCCTCGCGAGGCAACCGTCCCGCAGCAAACGTCTGAGGCTGCCGCGCGAGGCTGCGCGGCTAGTCAGTACGCGGCTAATGATTATCTGAAAATTCTCCACAATTGTGTCAAGTAGATCATTGAAGTAGATACGTTATTTTAGCCAACTCGCACAAATCCAGAGTGGTGGTTTAAACCCAGACTATACCAAAGCTTAGAGGAGCAAAGTAATAAGCTAATGTATGTAATTATTTATTAAATAACAAAAGTAAATAAAACATCCATGTGTGTATCACATTTATTATCTTACAGACATATTTCGCTTACAATAAAACAATTGATCTACACTAAGCGTGCCAGAGGTAACCGCATCCAACACCAGCGAAGCACCATTTGTACGTCTGCAAATAAATTAAACACCATGAAATATAAATATTTTACTACAAGGAAATAGGAATATTCGATCTTTCTAAAAATTTATTAATTTATATTAGAAAACATTCAAATAAACATAATTATACTTAAGTATTAGTTATAATTATAGTGGCAAATGAGCTTTTTTTTTAAACTCCCAGAAACACAGCAAGGAAGAAATCAAGGATTGTAACTTATTTTATAAATTAGTAATTTCAAAATGAGACCCAGTAAGAATTTTTATGACAGAAAAATATACGAAATCTATACATATAAATAAAATTGAAGTGTCTGTTTTAAAAGTGAAAATAAAAAAAAATACCAACTACATATCGTTATATACACGATACCTGTGCCGAAATGACCTTTAATTTTTTTTTGTCTTTCTGTCTGTCTGTCTGTCTGTTTGTTCCGGCTAATCTCTGAAATGGCTGGACCGATTTTGACGGGACTTTTTTTGTCAGGTAGATGATATAACAAGGAGTAACTTAGGCTACATTTATTTAAGAAAAGTTCTTTTAGTATTATAGAAAAAAAAAGTTTTTGTTAATTTCCACGCGGACGAAGTCGCGGGCACAGCTAGTATAAAATAAAATTCGTAGGATATCAAATCAAGATTTAGTCATCACAAGAAATCCTAAACATTTTATACTATTCACACAATTAAATCAATTAAACACATTATTAAACATAAATAATTTTATACATTGTAAATGACCTTTTCTATATATGGTCTTTGTACTGATAAGTCAAAAGCATCAACTGCCATTGAATTCCCTACAACCCCACAATATAATTACATTTCATTTAAATGTCAGACCGAGAACTAATAATACATTGTGCATACTAACCATTAAGTTTACTTCCAGCGGTTGTTCTCGTAGTCCCACTTAGATGCGAGACCGTCCACGGGGTTGACCTTGAGGTCCAGCATGCGCCTCAGCTGAGCCTTCTGGTTCTCTTCAGACAGGGACTCAGGCAGCGGGCTGTATACTGTAATAAATATAATCTTTAATAAGAAATTCTAATGTGATTTTTAAATGCTCAATATTCAATCATGAAATTATGGATACATGTCAGGGATACAGAAGAGAAAGTATTTTCAATCAAAAAGCAAGCAATGTTCCATAAGGATAAAATTAACTTGAAAAAGTCATAAAAACAAGGCTTGGCTTACTGATATGAATAATCTAGGACCAAAACGATCATGTGAGCGAAATTGCAAGCAAAACCTTATGGTTTCTATAATATATTTGTAGAGATGGCCAAACCATATTGGTTATCTCAACACCTCTAAATCCCTTGATTGACTCTTAAGTAAAACCGTCAAGTAGACTAGACATCAGTTAAAGTCACTCGTAACATCACTAATCAGTACCTTACTGGTCACTTCTTGTGCCAATAGCGTATTTACTTGATAGTTCAATAAAGTAAAAATGACGGGCGGGGTATAATTGACGTAATATTAAACAAATGAATCATACAATTTCTTATGTCATAAGCTTAACCTGAATATTGTTACTCGATACTTTGTTTTCACTGTGAAATCGATGGAAGATACGGCACTTTTTGCCAACTAACGTTAATTGAAAATTAGGTAATTGCTTAGCTTGAAGATGACGATAGAGGCCCTAAGTTTTATTAATTTTATGTTTTTCATTAGTTTCGACTGTGCGTTGATTAGACAGTCATTAAATCACCCTAGTCTCCCAACACTTCAACCCTTATTTTAATCCCTTAAGTGTTAATTTTAGACAAACAAAGTTCTTATTACAGATCTTTTTTCTTTCAAATTATACAGTTCGTCTCGATTTTCCATACAATAGTTTTTAACCCTTTTCACCCCCTTAGGGGTTGAATTTCCAAAAATTCCTTCTTAGTGCTTCATCACAACCTCTGTGCAAAATTTCACCTTCTTAGCTCCACTAATTTTGGCTGTGCGTTGATACGTCAGTCAGTCAGGTTCCTCTTTTATGTACTACTGTGTCCAAAAAATAAGGTGACATTGTATTTATTTGATAATTCTTTATTATTCTTCCAAATCAATTTAATCCCCTTCAAAGTAATCCCTTCCCGATGCAATGCACTTATGCCAACGGATTTTCCAACCTTCGAAACACTGATTGTAGCCACTTTCCGGCCTTTCCACTTTCAGTCCTGTCTTCGCTGCAGCCTGAATCTCCTCTATCGTATCAAACGGTGTCCCCGGAGCGGTGTTTTGAGCTTGCTGAACAGTCAGAAGACGCACGGCAGCAGATCAGATGAATACAGGGGTTGCGGAACGATATTGGTTGAGTTTTTGGCGAAATTATCATGAATTACTAGTGCAGTATGATACGGTGCATTATCGTGATTTTCGGTACCAGTCGAGATGTGACGCGCTTGAGGCCCAAACATCCTTTAAAATGGTATTGACCGAGCCTTGCGATATGCCAATCTCATCAGCAAGGTCTCTTATCGTTAATCGACGGTTTTTCAACAACAAATCTTTGGATTTGTTGGACGTGAGCTTCGTCGGTTGAGGTTGATGGTCGCCCAGGATGCTCTTCGTCTTGGACACGTTCACGGCCGGCTTGAACTCACTATACCACTTGTAAACATTTTTTTTTAGACATAGCCTCATTACTAAAGGCTTTCTGCACCATCCTTAACGTATCCGCAGCAGAAAATTGATTCCGCAAACAAAATTTCATGCAAATTCTTTGCTCAACAAATTTCGACATCGTAAAAAACGAAAAACTCACTTTTAGCAGCTCACAAAATGACGCGGATCTCAAACACTATACTCGGAAATCCAATTCGAGATCAAAAATGTAAACAAACAAATGTCATTGTAAAAGTGACATTTCAGGGTTATGAAACATTTTCTCAAAAACATATTGGGTATAATTTGATTAGTAAATAGATTCAAATGTTGCGAGTACTATGTTTTATTATTTTTGAATTTTGAACATTTAGAATCATTTATTATGCCTTTCGACGTGACCCTTGATTTGGGCCCAAACAAATTCTAATGGGTTTAACTCACAGTGATTTTCAAAGACCATAGTGCGTTGGGCTAGGAACACGAGCGCCAGAAATCTTAGGAACAAAATAGAACAAAAACTTAACAGAAAACGTGAAACCAGCTTCACGGCGTTTTAACTTTATCACATGATGCACATTCGTCAAGTTAAGCAACTAAATGAACTAAAGGGAGGTGCCGCGGACGTCAAAGCGACGTATTTGTAGTTAAGTAGACGAAATTTAAAAAAAAATATTTCAGTGGCCTAAGGTTACGAATTTCTGCATAATACCTGAAGCATAAAATATTTTCGTACCATTTTTTTCACATACTTAAAAAAGAAGTTGAAATTGTAGTTTATGTAGATATTATACCAAATAATTTTTGTTTGGCTTTGTTTTATACCTATTTAACGAATAAGAATAATTCCAGCCTGTTTTTAATGGTTGTGAACAAACTACCATGACAAATTATTTTATTGTAGTGGTAACACTTTTGTTTACATTTTTGATCCCGGATTCTATTTCTAATACGAAGTATAATGAATATTTTGACATGTAATTTGACATGGATGTCACTGACAGTACTACCAAACTAAAAAAAATAATAATTCTCCAAATCATTCGACGCGCGCAGGTTAAATTCAAAAGTCACCTTATTTTTTGGACAAAGTACTATATAGGTTACAAAAGTAAGTTACCGAACAGCTTCATTCCCATGTAGATCCACACTGAGAAGGAGGCGACGAGCAGGCCCCAGCCGATGACGCCCTTCCACTCGCCGGTGGGCGCCTGGAACTCGGCGAAGGTCTGGCAGAAGGACGCGCGGTACAGCGCCTTCTTCTCCTCCATGGTCAGTTTGCGCCAGTCACCCTTCTCCTTCTCGCGGAGGGCCTGGAAGGAATTTTATGATTTTACTGTATCAGTGATACATGGGACTCCTCAATTATATGGAGATTTTGATTTTTATTTAGGTGCCTTCTACAAATGAGCAGGCACATTAAAATTTAATGTTGTACTAGTAGGCTATGTAGTAGGCATATAGTAGATAACATATAAATAAAATGTTTATGTTTGTATATTATATTTTATTAACTTCTCGTTAATTTTATGTATGTTTAATGATTTCTCCACCTTTACTGGAACATTTTTTTAAAATTTGTTCTGTTTAGCTCCAATTTGGTTCTAAACAGAAAAAAATTATTATATTGAGCCTCAACTTTCTAAATGTAAAATATAGCATTCCAACTCTTCAAAATCATTACAATTTCATTCAATAGTATTTAAAAAAAATTATATTTTTAATTAAAGTAAGACATTGATGAGCAGTTTACCTTGATGTCAGGGGTGTCGGGACGGAACCTGATGGCCGGGAGGGGGAACTCAGCCCTGTCTACATAGTTGGGCTGGCCATTGAAACCATAGCCTACCCACTCGCGGTTGCCAATCTGAAAATAAGCATTTGGGAATTGTTAATTTAAAAAATAAATAAATAACACCCAACAGTCACATACATAGTCCTGACCCCACACTAAGATCGAGTCTTAAAAAAAAAAAGAATTATACAGATACTCCGATATATAATAGTATAGAATATCAACCGGTGACAAATAGTAATGTCTTGCCATTAAAAAAAATTGTAAATGCCATTTTAGTGGCTCACATGTGTTGTATTTAAGATTAATCTTATGTACATATTGAAACATTTGAGCTAGTATAAATGTGTGTACCAGTGTAAGATATCCATCTTATAGGATATATCGCCATTTTAATGGTTAAAGCTCTGATTAAATACATCAGAATGTAAAACCTATAGCGAACACCAGCTTCTCACAAATACATTATGTAAAAATAACTTTAAAGCAACTTATGTACAATTTTGTGAGGTCAAATAACATGTACTATTATTATCGTGGGTTGGTGGTTATTCTGTGTACTGCAGAACTTATTTGTTTTTTCTTACCATTAAGTGCATCATAGTAATTTTACCATGCCATTGTAAAAAATGGTTTATTACAAATTATTAGGAGATTAATCACCTTGGCAACTTCATTGAGGCCGGAAGATGCTGCCCTGGCACAGACGGGCACACGGACTGCATCTAACAGCGCACGGCGCATAAGATAATTGGCCATAGTGCTGTGAAAATTAGTAAAATTCATTAAAACAATGTTTTTGTTTGCATTTGCTACCATTCTGTACATATTGAGGGGTCTGATTTCATTATACTTCACTCCTAATATGTGAGAGGCCATCTGGGTAGGTACCACTGCAATGTCTATTTCTCCCGTGAAACAACACTGCGTAAATGCACTGTTGTGTTTCGGATTGAAGGACATTATAGCCAGAGTAACTACTGGACATATTGAGACTACATTTTATGTCTCAGGATGGCGAGTGCAGTGGAATGTTGCTACTGTTTATGAGCGGTTGTATCGCTTACCATCAGGCGAACGGCTTGCTTGTCTCGTCAGTCATTGCAATAAAAAAAAATGTACATCCCATTGCAGTGCATAGGCCTCCTCTACATTCGAAAGTATGATTGAGAGCGGTTGGGCCATATAGTCCACCACACTGGCCTAGTGGGGTTGGGGACTCTACATACTACAGAAATTCACACAAACCGCTATGATGCAGGTTTCCTCACAATGTGTGGTGATTGACTATCAATGCACACATGACTAGAAAAAGTCAGAGGTGTGCCTTGGGATTTGAACCTGCAAACACCATGAGCATGTTGGCAGCCCTGTCCAGTCCATTTACCAACAGGCCATTGTATACTTATACATATATGAAATAATATATATAAATAAATTTTTTTTTTCCAATATTGTCACTATTAGGGCATAACAAATTATCTTATAGGAAATTGAAATTGAATTGTTAATGAATATTTATTTATTATGTTTGAAGACTTGAATATGAGTTAAGCATCTTCATTAGTAAACTGCAACTATCAATACCTAAAAGAACCTATTATTGTGTTTTGTAAACTGAAAAGAGTATTACTCTTTGCATTGCATAAACACTCTATAGACACTATTGCCATTTCAAATATAACTCTAATACCCCAACACACAGTGTAGTTCTAAAAAATAATAATTGAGTGTAGACAACTAATGAAATTAGATAAGATATGTATGAAAAAGGAATTGGACATTTTATTGCAGTCTTTTCTTTTAATAGTTTGCATACTAAAATAAGACAAATATAACCAATTAATAAAATACATGGGTGCTCGTGTATTAAAGGTGTTAAATTTTAATAATCATAATCGGCGATTAAATGGGTCATTGAATACGATATTTACATTATCTCTCGCAAACGTTGAGGTTACTTTAGCCGTATCAATCAATAGTCCGACGTTACATAACATTAAAAATTCTCTTCCCTACTCTTTCAGATATAATTTTACATTTTATACATGTGCAATACCCTAAAACGAAAAACAAAATCGAAAACAAATGAATGAATACTTCTAAAAGCAAACAAATCTTAAATTTAGAATGTTACATGTGTAGACGCAGCAATACAGCTTTATGTAACTTACCGGTCACCATAAAGGTTTTATGCTCACTAAAAATAGCAATACGCTTAAGGATAACACAAAGCTAATCTATCTAACAAAAAAACTAGATCTTTACCTTTTGAAATGTGATTTCTTTTTGAGAGTGTATTCTTATCACCCACCCAGTATGACTGAAAAATTTACGCGATCGAAGCGACACCTGCCTAAACTTGACGTAATCGATTTTTACATTTCGTTTTACGCATTCGTTGAGAATTTTACAAATATATTTCAACAATTATGTTCTTTTTCTCTCCAAATTAGGAAGTAAAATATAACATTTAGGAAAATCATCGAAAATGAATTAAATTACATACAAAAAATTTGGTTATAAATCCTTTCATGGCTCAATTAAATCACTGATATAAAATTCTGAGCAAAGTAATGTATGTAGGTAATATTTTGTGATACAGGTGGATTTTGTAAGACAATTTATTGGATTTAAAGAAAAAAAATGGTCTTAGGGTCCGTGTCGACAGATTTACCTGTGTATATATTACTAGTTGCATATTTTTACTACTCACACAGGCTTCCTAATGTTCAATATAAGATGTTTAACATTAGCTCGAGCCTGCGACTTTCAACTGGGCAATTGGCTAGCTTATCTAGTTACTAATCTACTACATAGTTATTATCAGCAGTATCTTTATAGTAGTAAGTAAAGTAGTTAAATAAATAAATAAATAAATACACCCAACAGTCACATACATAGTCCTGACCCCACACTAAGATCGAGTCTTGTGTCGTGGGTATCAGGAACTACGAGAGACTTTTCGGTCTCACAAACACCCAGACCCGGAAGAAATATTTGTGGGCCGCACAAACATTTCTCTCGGTGCGGGAATCGAACCCGCGGCCTCTCGTTTCACAGGCGGCGTCTAACCAACTGCGCTACGGAGGCTGTCATATAATAAATAACATCTAATGTACGGATAATCAAAAATACATTCAATATTTTACTTTTTTATGTTCCTCCTCAATGATTGCTTCTGACAATAAATCATACAATTCATTTTTGGGTAATAAATTAAATAATTCCGATTCATTAGCTTTAAACGTCATGTCTCTAAATGGTTCAGCAGGTATACTTAAACCATCCTGTTCAAACTCTTCTATTCCTCCATTCCTCTTTTCGTTATCAGATAAATAAAGTAATGTTAAAACTGAATCGTCCACTTTCTGCAAGGTTTCTTCCAATTTGTTCTCCTTTCTATCGGTTTTTGGGGTAGCTGTTTTCTTTTCACTGGTAACAGCTTTCCTCCCTAAAACTTCTTTTGAATTTATGATTTGTTTTAAGTCTATATCATCCATTAGTTTGACTAAGTCTTCTTCCAATTGCTTTTTCTTTTTGATGTCGAAATCATACATTATAGTGTGCCTTTGATCTTCTGTTGTGAATTCGTCTAAGACCATTTGCGTAACCATGGGAGTGAATTTTGAAAAACTCTCTGCTGTATTTTCCGTAGTTATTATTGCTCCGTCGGAAGTAGGTGAAATTGTTTCATGTTCTACATCAACTTCTTCGATATTCCGCTCAACATTCTTGTTTATAAGCATAGAATTCAATAGCTCATTAAGAAGTGCGTCAGGATTTTGAATTCTGAGTGCATCTGATTCAGAAAGAGGTATTGGTTTTAATTTACCAGGCAGAGGAGCAATTTTGAAGGTGGTGGTTTCGGGCGCCGTATGTGCGTAAGGAATTTGGAATGAAGGGTAAGGCGGCGACGATGTTGTTCGCACTTTAGCATGAGGTACGTGCTGTAAAGAAATTAAATATTGTTAGTTTTAAATAGACATACACAGTTCGGACTCTATGCCATGATAGAAGTCATGGGTATCATAAACTACGAGACCTTTACTGATTCACAAACCAAACCAGACACATGCTTGTGATCCCATAGCTATTTGTCCTAGTACGAGATAGATAGAATTCTCCTCCCTTCGCTTCACAGCACCTAACCATCTGTGCCAATAATGTACCCGAATATATTACAAAAGTTAAAAATGGACATCACCTGATCCATAATGTCATCAATCCAGTCAGCATAATACCCGATTTTGGTGAAGACTGTGGGAGCGTCGAGCGCACCGCAGACTGGAGAACCGAAACTGACCACCCCAGTTAGTTTGCCATTCACTACACCTGGACCTCCTACGTCACGCTGAAAAGTATTATAAATAAGATCACAGCTATAAGAACTGCCTTTGATTCCTGGTACATAGATAGTTCGTCCAAAGATATCCACACAACATTTGGAGTTTTTTTTATAGCAATGAATTGCCTTATAGCCTACCATACGGCCACAAGTGGACACTAGCAAAACCAAACAACACATTGAATTACAAAGCATCCATCCATCCATCAGCCAAAGGAAGTCCACTGCTGAACATAGGCCTCCCCCAATGATTTCCACAGAGACCTGTTGGAGGCAGCCTGCATCCAGCGACGTCCCGCGACCTTTACCAGGTCGTCGGACCATCGTGTGGGTGGATGTCCTACGCTGCGCTTTCCGATACGCGGCCTCCATTCGAGCACTTTCCGACCCCATCGGTCATCAGATCTCCGCGCTATGTGCCCTGCCCATTGCCACTTCAACTTGCTAATCCGGTGGGCTATGTCGGTTATTTTAGTTCTCCTACGGATCTCCTCATTTCTGATTCGATCTCGTAGGGAAACCCCGAGCATAGCCCTCTCCATAGCTCGTTGAGTGACTTTGAGCTTCCTAATAAGGCCCATAGTGAGAGGCCACGTCTCGGTGCCGTAAGTCATCACTGGCAACACACAACTATCGAAGACTTTCGATTTAAGGCACTGAGGTATTTTTGACGAGAAGACGTCGCGTAGTTTCCCGAACGCTGCCCAACCGAGTTGGATTCGACGATTGACCTCTCTCTTGAAGTTGGACCTGCCTAACCGGACCACTTGTCCTAAATAGACATATTCGTCAACAACTTCAAGAGTCGAGCCCCCAACACCGATGGGGGTGGGCACAACATGGACATTCGACATGATCTTCGTTTTGTCCATGTTCATTTTAAGACCCACCTGTTGGGAGACTCGATTGAGGTCTTCGAGCATAGTGCTAAGGTCTTCCAGCGATTCTGCCAAGACTGCAATATCGTCGGCAAACCGAGGGTGAGTGATATACTCGCCGTTGATGTTGATGCCGAATCCTTTCTATCGCAAGAGCTTGAAGGCGTTTTCCAGCGCGGCAGTGAACAGTTTCGGAGATATGACATCTCCCTGTCTCACGCCTCTCTGTAGTGGAATAGCCTTCGTACTCTGATCTTGTACTCGGACCGACATGGTGGCGTTGTTGTATATACACTTCAACACTTCGATGTACCGATAGTCTATATGGCACCGCTGGAGAGACTGTAGCACAGCCCAAGTCTCGATCGAATCAAAGGCTTTCTCATAGTCCACAAACGCTAAACAAAGCGGCAAGTTATATTCCTCGGTTTTTTGTATAACTTGCCGAAGCGTATGGATGTGGTCTATGGTACTAAAGCCTTTTCGGAAACCGGCTTGTTCGGGAGGCTGGAAGTCACCAAACCTGCGTTCGAGACGATTTGTGATGACCCTCGAAAACAACTTATAGACATGGCTCAGGAGCGAGATGGGCCTGTAATTCTTCAGCAAAGTGTTATCACCTTTTTTGAAGAACAGTACCACCACGCTCCTGCTCCATGCCTCTGGCGTTGAGCCCTCGAGGAGAACGGAATTGAAGAGCCTCTGAAGGACTTTCAGTACCGGCGTTCCGCCCGCTTTCAGAAGCTCTGAAGTTATTCCGTCCGCGCCCGGCGCCTTGTTGTTTTTAAGTTGCTTCAGGGCCATCTCAATCTCACACAGGCTGATGTCCGGGATATCATCGCTAAAGTGTCGGATCAACTCGGCTCTCGGGTCTTTGGCCGAGCTAACAGCAGGTTTGGCAACCGAGGTGTAAGGCTGTCCGTAGAACCTCTCGATCTCCCTTAATACCTCTGCCCTCGTCGATACTACGTGGCCGTCTTCCGTCTTCAGCCTAGACAACTGGCTTTGCCCAATAGACAAGTCTCTTGCAAACACTTTGGAGCCTCCGTTCCGCTCGATTGTCTCCTTAATGCTCACAGTATTGTGAGCACGGACATCGTGTCGCAAGGACTTCCAGATCTGTCTATTCTGGATCAGCCCATATACGTCCCACTGCAGGGCACGTGCCGACTCTACGATCGAGAGTACGATTGAGAGTGGCCATATAGTCCACCACGCTGGCCTAGTGCGGGTTGGCGGACTTACATACCATATAAATTCATACTAGCTGTCGGGCCCGGCTTCGCCCGGGTGCAGATAGTTTTTGAGTCCAATCCACATCAAGAACATATTATTTCGCGTGTCTACTAACTATATTTCCCGCGTGCCGTCGACTATATTTCCCTTCCGTAGGAGAGGATATCCCGTGCCAACAATTTGAATTTGAAAGAGTAGAAAATATGTATATTTGGTTTCCTGACTCATCCCACGGGAACACTACATTTTTCGGGATAAAAAGTAGCCTATGTGTTAATCCAGGGTGTCAGCTATCACTATACCAAATTTCATCAAAATCTGTTGAGCCGTTTTTTCATGAAAGAGTAACAAACATCCATACATACATACAAACTTTCACCTTTATAATATTAGTAAGGATGAATCGCTATGGTATGCAGGTTTCCTCACGATGTTTTCCTTCACCGTTTTAGTGCGTGGTGATTGACTATCAATACACACATGACTCCGAAAAGTCAGAGGTGTGCCCTGGGATTTGAACCCGCGACCACCGTGAACATGTTGGCAGCCGCGTCTGGTCCGTTTACCAACAGGCCACCACGCACATTATCTGTCTATTGAGCCGCCGATATGCTTCGGCGTCAACGGAAGACTGCAGCGCTAAAGATCGACGTTCGGCCATGAGGTCAAGAGTGTGGATCGAGAGTTTTTGTGGTCTATCTCTACGGCGAGGTCTAAAATACTTAGATCCCACCGTATGGACAGCTGCTACCAAACCGCTGTTTAGCTCGTCCACTGCAAGGTTTTCTCCTAGACAATCAAAGCGATTTGTCAGCTCGAGTTGAAAGCTCTCGGGGTTTTGGATATGGGCGCGAGTAGGTCGGAGCGTAGATTTCATCAAGCGACGCCTTTCCGATTGGACATTGATATTCAGTGTGCCCCTAACCATTCGGTGATCACTGCCGGTTTTCACCCTGTTGATCACAGAGACATCACTGAATATCTGTCTATTCGTCGTCAAGATGAAATCTATCTCGTTTCTCGTGGAACCTTCAGGACTCAGCCAGGTCCATTTCCTGTGAGGCGGCTTCTGGAAAAAAAGAGTTCATCGCAAAGAGTCCCTCTTTCTCCAGAAAGTCGGCCAGCCTCTGACCCCTGGGGTTCCGTTGCCCATGTCCAAATTGCCCCACTTTCAACTCTGCATCGCTTCCCTTGCCCAACTTTGCGTTGAAGTCTCCCATAACAACATTGAAGTAGGTTTTGGAAGTATGTATGGCCCGACTTATGTCCTCATACATTTCCTCTACTTCTTCATCTAGGTGTGTCGAGGTCGGCGCGTATACCTGTATGACCTTCAACGAATATCTTTTAGATATTCTGAGTATAAGGTATACTACCCTGCTCGACACACTTTCGATGGATACGATGTTGTTGATGAGAGACTTGTGGACGAGAAATCCGACACCTCCTCGGGACTGTTGGTCATCCCCCCGGTAGAAGAGCAGGTTACCAGACTTCAGGGTTATCGTATCCTCCCCGATTCTTCGGACTTCCGATAACCCCAAAATGTCCCAGTGTAACCTGCTCAATTCTTCTTCCAGTTCGACAATCTTCTCGTCTGTCCTCAATGTGCGTACGTTGTGTGTTACCAGGGCCAGTCGTCGTCGGGGGTGGTAGCCGGGGCCAACCCGGGGATTCTCAGCACCCCCTGCCCCACCGTAACCATGACTGCTACCATAGCCAGGAATAGTGGGGCTGCCGGGGACTGGGGGCCTGGTCTCTATTTGTGTCGCCATTGTGGGGGTATTTGCCGTTACTCGCCACGCTTGGCAGGCGGGTTGGCGAGCGCAGTAGGGGACTGGCGTTAATGACGCTGCTGCCCGCCATTAACCGGGGAAAGGAAATAGGATTTGTGGGTAGAGGATGTTATAGGAAAGGAGATTATGGCCTGAGGGAGTGGATACTGCAGTCACGGACGGGAAGTTAAGGTGACTGCAGTAGCTCGGGGGCCGAGGTCGCGTACTCGTAGCACCTATACTAGGACAGGCCATGACCACTAGATAGGAGCATCCCTGACCTAAGGAGCATCCCTGACCTAGAATTACAAAGCGATGTTTGTAAATTCGAAATCCTCTACGGTCGCAATCCTGAGACATAAGATGTTAAGTCTCAATATGTCCAATAGTTACGTTGGCTACAATGTCCTTCAACCAGAGCACAACGAGCCATTTACACTGCTGCTTCGCAGGATAAATAGACTTTGCGGTGGTACCGACCGAGGTCAAAATATTTTCCACTTACATTGCAAGCGCCACCACCTTTAGAAAAGAAACCGGCGCAAAAATTGGTTCTGGTCACGTACTCACTGGAATAAATATTTATTTATATATTATCAATTTATAACCTTTATATTACATATTAATGTTATTATAAAATATCACTACATAGTATAAAACAAAGTCGCTTTCTCTGTCCCTATGTCCCTTTGTATGCTTAAATCTTTAAAACTACGCAACGGATTATGATACGCAAATAGTGCCATGAGCTTTTCAAATGTTTACAATAAATAAATATCAGTCTTGTGTCGTGAGTTTCAGGAACTACGGGATACCTTTCTCATCTCAGATCTGACTGATCTGAAATAAACACTTGTAAGTCTCACAAACATTTGTCATCAAATCCATATTTGGACTCATATTATGTCTTTAATGATTTAAATAGATGATAAATAATAATTGATGCGTCGTGACTGGGAATCGTGACCTATAATTGTAGCTTTTATAATGCTCTCCAAAGATTTAATGGACAATATTTACGTAACTAACTCAATGAACATATTCCTATGTGTTCAGTCACGCGTCTATCCTAAAATGATCGACAATAATAACAATAGTCAATAGCTCATGGTTAGTGTATCTAATGTCTAAACCAACCTACTATTAATTAGTAGTACCTAGATATTAAATACATCAATATGAATCACAAGTAATTACCGTGAATATATGTCTTGGCATTCTTGAAGGGGATAAAAATCCAACACAGAGAAGGACAACCGATTCGACCAAATATTTCCAATTATATTGCTCGACTGCAAATAGATAAAATCATGTCAATGTACTACTCCACTACGTACTACTCCAATTAACAATTCTATTCATTCTTTAAATAACATAATTTATTACCCCTCCCAATGTGTATTGATAGTCAATCACCACGCACTAAAACGGTGAAGGAAAACATCGTGAGGAAACCTGCACACCATAGCGATTTATAAAAAAAATTCTATGGTATGTAAGTCCGCCAACCCGCACTAGGCCAGCGTGGTGGACTATATGGCCTAACCACTCTCAATCCTACTGTCGATTGTAGAGGAGGCCCGTGCCCTGCAGTGGGACATATATGGGCTGATACAGAATTACCCCTCCCAAAACCGTCCCTCTGACTACATTAATATTGTTTATTCCTTTTAAAAGAACAGCAACACGCCGAAAATTTAAAGACTTTCTTTACTTTTCTTCAGATGAACAGCTTTGCATGAACACCCTAATGCTACTAAATATTACTTAAAAAAGTGGGTCCATCTTACCCCTCTAGCACCCCATCCGACAACAGTCACACCGTCTGTAGTCGACGGTAAAGCATTGGCATTCCTGTCTATATCAATCTTCTTGACTTTCCTCCCTCTTCTTCTGAACTTAATTCTCCTGACCAATCGCATCAGGCACAAGTTGTTACGCAAGTTCTTAGGATTGTAGTCTGGGTGGAAGTAGACCTCCATGACTGCAATGCTCTCACCCGCAGCGTTGTAGAAGTTGCTGCCGACTCGCACTGATAAGAAAGCTGGGTTTTCGCGGAAGAATCGGTTGTTCCAAGCTCTTGAAATATCAATATTTGTAATTAATAGTTATCATTAGAGTAATTTAGATGCCGGCCGCTCTTAATTAGCCAGTCTTGTATTTTTTTATAAGGAAGTATATTATGTTTACGAGAATCTTGGTTACGGTCTTTTGGTTGAATGAAGATTATTGTCTCAGTTCTAGCCCAATATAATAATAAAAACTTAGAATGTCTGACCCTATTACTATTACTTGTACACAGTATTTTTCTAAGCCTATTTTCAAAGGAACAATGGGATCAGCATATTCGTGAGAATAGTAGAAGAATCTTACAGTTGTAAGCACGAGGCGGCGGTGATGATCAGATCTGACTTAATAATACACCCTCCACATTGAAACTTCTGGAAAAACTGCACACTCGCCATGAACGGAAAGTATTTGATCTTAGTCTTGCGGCCTCGGTAAATACGTCGGCCGCTCTCCTCGGCAGGGTCTATAAACAAAATATTTTATTATTTAAACAACATGTACGTCCTAGAAGAATATTTTCTTGAAGAAAAGATACTAATATAACCTGGACAATCTTACAAGCCTTGCCTCTGAGAATTTATGGCAGAAACAGTAATAGTATAAGGAACAGGAAGAGTATTTAAGGTTTTATAAACTAAATGACCTACAGAAACGCGATAAATGTAAGTATGTATGACAATTTTACCTGATGCTTCATCTGGTCCTGCACTCATGCCATAGGTATGACTACTCACTATATAATGTCTTTAGAATTAAACAATTATCATAAATTGCATAATGTTTCTTAATATGATTCTCACATCCATCCTATACTTACGCCAAAATTCAATGTCACTCAAATCTTCATCTCTTTCAACTGATTTGTTTGTGATCAATACATCTTGTTGGATTGTATTGTTACCATGCCTTAAAATATATGTATCCAAGTTAATATCGTATCTTTCTTTATAGATGTCTTTCTTCAATTCTTCAAACTCTGTAATAAATCTGGATATATCTTCAACCTTTATTTCTTCACTTGAAAATATTTCATTGCTGTGTCCTCCGTCGCTATTAACGTTCCCATCTAGTACTTCGTTTATTTCTGCTATCATGTTTGTTCTACTAATATTTGCGTTATCAACTTTAGTTGCTTCAATAATTTCATTTGACATCACTCTTTCAGCTTCATTTGCTATCGATACATATTCATATATTTGAGTAAAATTATTTATGTTTATGGTGTTATTCAACTTGAAGATAGAAAATAATGCTTTTATCGTGTTCATAAAAGACAGGTCAGTATACCGTACATCATGCTTCTGTGAATTTAATTTCACTAAGCAGTTTACTTTTACAAGGCTGTAGCAAAGAATAACATTGAAAATAGTAGTGACAAATAACATAGTAAAAGTGTTTGCAACTGGCTGTCGTATATTGCCATAACGATATATAAATCACATGACTTTTATTATTATTTTATTACAGATATAAATTGCCCTTTCTGAGCCTGAGCGAGACAAACAAAACTAGTTTATAGAAAAAATGTATTTTTACTCAAAAGAAATAAATTTACCGACAATTGTAATTTTTCTGACGATTTTCAAATCAGTTAATCTTGAAAGAAACCATCTTGTGAATATTTTGGAACTTAAGGATAATTTGTTTTACATTGTTAATGAAAGGGTTCACACCATGGTAAATAAATTATTCGCGGTGTTGAAACTGAAATCAAACTTTCTGAAATCACCAAAAATAAGTGTCTTGCTGACTATGCATAGTGACTTGAACAATATAGCCGTGAAGAATTTTGACGTTTACAAAGAAATTACTAATATAAGTAAAGTTGACTTTAGCCCAGATACGGATGATAATATTCTTAAACTTACAACTATTTTGGATCAACTAGCAATAGAATGCCAGAATAAAATGAAAATAAACAATTACACAGACGTTACTGAAGTTATACAGTTAGAAAATATCACAGTTTCATCTAGTTCTGTGGAGTCTTTGGATTTCGAAGAAGATTTTTTGCGCAAAATAAATACTCTGACTGAAAATAATTTTACACTGGAACATTCGAACGTTACATTAAATGAAGAATTGGATATATTCTCAGTAGTAAAAAGGAACACTTCTGATTTGAAAATATGGAGTAATTTTTTAATTCATTGTTTTTATAAACATGAGTATCATAGTGCGAGAAAAACATAATTTAATTATTGACGACGTTATTTGACATCTATAATAATGGTGTTTAGGCAACCTGCAGCTCGCGAGCCGTATGGGGCTCTTTAGATTTGGACCTGTGGTTCTTTAGTTCCATATGCCCATATTATTTATTTAAAACATTTGAAAATTATACTGAATCGATTAACGAGGATAAGGCACCATTACTATCCCTCAGCTAGTTTTACTCAGTTTTTACCTAAGGCCTGGCCCGTGACAAGCGTCGTCATTGTGGTCATAAAAATAATAATTGTGGCTCTATTATAACTCAGAAATGTAGACTGTAATTTTTAACTCTTCCAACTTCAAAAGTTCCCGACCCCTGCGATTATGGTTTAATACAATATTTTCTAACTTTTACTGTTCAAGGTCCTCCCACATTTATAGAGAGGCAGGAAGTATTAAGCAATCTCACTAGACGCATTTACAAAGGAAAGAGGACTAGGATTAAAACTTACCCGTTCATGGCGAGTGTTCACGTGCTGAACGAGTTTATGTGCTCTGGCTCCATTATCAGCAGAAACTTGGTTATTACAGCAGCGTCTTGCTTGCAAATGTAAGGTCTGGTTTCTATTTCTCATAAGCTACATAAAGTCCACAGCTGAACATTTCTGTGGTTTTCGACTAAGTATACCACTCTGCATTAAGTCATTGTAGGAAACTTAAAATTCAACTCTGTGTTGTAGAAAGGAGCCCATGCTCAACATCCTTCCTTTATGAGCTTACTAATTTCAAGGCTGTACATTTTAATTATTCAGCTAATATGTAACACATTACCGTTATTTTAGAGTTTATAACAACAAGAAACTTCGTCAAAATCCAAAGAACATTTTCATCCGAGTCGGTAGCGATTACACAAAGCGTTTCGGTGAAACTATGGACATCAAAAAGCTGCATTTCCACCCGGCATATGAGCCTTTTAGCCTTAAGAATAACCTGTTGCTGTTGAAGATGGCCAAGCCAATCAAGTTCATGAAGAAAAAGAGGAAGATCAGGCGAATATTGTTCGATAAGACGCCGGAGAGTTTGCAGGATGTTGACGAAATTACTATTCTAGGGTGGGGAGCTACTGACGTGAGTAAAATTCTTTTCCACTTAACGAGCAGGTCGCTTGGTTGGTGGTAAATGATTGCTCTTAACTAGGAGCGACATGACACTCAGAACTTATCAAAAGTAGTACACAGCAGTACGGGCTATGTTCAGCAGTGGACTTCCTATGGCCGAAGTGAAAAAGAACACAGGCACTACATTTGTTGCAAAATATATTTGCGCCCCTATTCATAGAACATTTTCAAATCTATTTTATTTTTCGAATATTTTGTCGTCTTCGGTCAAACGGTTCGGTTCGAAAGGGACAAAAAATTCTTTATCTAAAATAGGTAAAACTATCCCTGAATAAGGCTTCTGGTGCTAAGTCTCTTAATACCCAGTAATCGTTGGCCAGGATATCCTTTCAATCTGGAACCCGTCAGTGCTTACACTGCTGCTTAGTAGCAACAATGACTAAAGCGGCGATAAGTGACCCGACGCGACATTCCGTTCCTCACAAAATGTCCATCACCTCATAATATTTGAGGTGGCTAATTGGATAATATAGTTAAGTTTATTTTACATGGTTTTAGAGTGTGGTTGGTTCGAAAACGCCTCAAGCTCTCTCCGTTGCCGATATTAGTGTGTTCGATTTCGATAACTGTCAAGAAATTTACTCCAAGTAAGTAATATTATTATGAAACATTTGTTCAAAATTAGGATGCTAAAATTATAGAAACTTCATTTAGTAGGTAGTTAAGATAGCGGCAATATTTGTATCATCACTATTAGGTACCCACTCCACTGATATTCCAATAGAATAAATATTATAAAAGATTTCATATCAGTATTTTGGAAACAATTCACCCTAATTCATCGATTGTAGCTTTTGTCACAAATAAAAGCCTTTCTTCTTCCACCTGCGTCATCATCTTCAACAATTGTTAATCCACTATTGAATCATTGAAACGCCATCATTAAAAAACCTTGCATGATAGAATGTCAATTATTTTCAGAAATTATGTTACTGAAAAAAACTTTTGCGTTGGGTATATTGTTAAAGGAGGAGGAGCTTGTAAGGTAAGTATTATTATACAGTAGTCTACTAAGTACCCACTGCCCATCAAATTTTATTACAACAAAAATTACAAGACAATGCAATGATTGTCCCCCACTGGTAAACACACGAAAAACCATCCGTCTACTGAAAACTCGATATAAGCATACATCTTACAAATGGCCTAATTCATGGACAGCTTTTAAATCGAATGAAGCTACTGATTTTTTGTTCTCTCAAAAAGAAGTCAAAAAACATTCGGAAGGGACAAAAAAGTCTATAACAAAAATAGTTTATAAACTATAAATAAATAAATAACACCCAACAGTCACATACATAGTCCTGACCCCACACTAAGATCGAGTCTTGTGTCGTAGGTATCAGGAACTACGAGAGACTTTTCGGTCTCACAAACACCCAGACCCGAAAGAAATATTTGTGGGCCGCACAAACATTTCTCTCGGTGCGGGGATCGAACCCGCGGCCACTCGTTTCACAGGCGGCGTCTAACCGACTGCGCCACAGAGGCTGACAAATAAACTGTCATTGAATACGGACGAAAGACTGACTAGTTTAATTTAGATACACTTATGCAAATCAGCATCACTATGTCTGGTTCATCGCTTTTGGATCCAGTAATCGCTGTAGTAGCGATCTTGATATCGTATCTAGGAACATCCCTACCACTATCAAGCAAGCTTTAATTTCTTCTATTAAACCATGGCAACGAAATTCTGCTATTTGCTAATCTTAACGAAATATACACTGTCGTGTATAGAATGATGGCAGGTCTCTCATATGTGAGAGGCCGACTGGATAGTGGATAGGTACCACCGCAATATCTATTTTTTCCCTCAAATAGCAGTGTAAATGTATTGTTGTGTTTCGGTTTGAAAGACATTGTAGCTAAAGTAACTACTGAACTTCTGGCGTATCGCTTACCATTAGGCGAATGGCATACTTGTCTCGCAATTCATTGCAATGAAAAATAAGAGTTACAATACAGCTAATGTTCCTAGGGCGACGTGGGAGGTCCAGGGGTGGTGAACGGAATTTTGATGGGGGTGATAAGCTACGGCCCACCTGTCTGTGGCACAAAGAATATGCCCACTGTATTTACTAAACTGGGATATTATACCACCTGGATAGAAAGCGTCATGGAACAGGCAAGAATGTATTATAATATTATGAGTATAAAGTATTTTGTAATCGTTTCACTTATAAATATTTTTTCAACGTAGTGCTATATATACTATATTTATTTATTTATTTATTTAAATCTTTATTGTACACATAAAAAACAAATACAATATTCAGAAACTAAAAAAAAAAATACACTATACAGGGTATATCAAGACTGCTACCGAAAACGAAGCCGGGTGGTAGTTTAAGCGACTTCAGACACAATGCAACAGAAAAAGTTGCAAAAAAAAGCGACAATTTTTTTTGTTATTTTTTTTCCTATGGCCATATTTGGGTGGTAAATACATTTTTTCCTAAAATAATAGTATATACCCTTTTATTTATAAATACTTTAAGGTATAAAAGAGTTTAAATTATTATTTTAGCAAAAACTATGGATTTACCACCCAAAAATGATGATATTTAAAAAATCATAAAAAAAAATTGTCGCGTTTCTAGGCGAAACTTTTAATTGCATTGTGTTTGTAGCCACTAAAACTACCACCCGGCTTCGTTTTCGGTAGCAGTCTTGAGATACCCGGTATATACACGTTAAGTCAAAATAATATTTTATGTATGAATATGTACAGCAAATAGGTGATCGAGATATGTACCTGGCCATTATACATATTATGGTTATACAAGACTGTTACAGATTCAAATTATATTCATTTCATTTCATGGAATTAACCTATTTAATAACAGAATCTTTAAAATTAGTGTCTACTCCTGGCTTCTCTGCCACACAAGGCAGCCTTTTATTATTATCCTAATATTCGTCGCTATTCTATAGAGAACAATAATTTGAAATAATCCCTCCATTTCAGCAATCGTTTACAAGAAGGTCAACAAAATATAGAATGTTGTCACCAATTATAAAAGAATACTCCACAACGTCCATCAAGCGATATGAGGAGTCATATCCGGAAAACCCAAACTACGTGCGCACTAGCATGACACGGGACTATCCCGAAGAAATAGCTATACTCAACCAAATCCTCAACGAAGTGATTTTATCAAACAAAACTCTTGTTGATGACATACTTTACGGCGCACTCGACAATGATATCGAAGATATGTTCAAATCTTCGTCGAGCACACCAATTCAGGAACATCCTTTAGTAAATAAGAGTTTGTTTTTCCATCTAGAAATCGATAACAAAACCGAACCGCAGACATATGAGACAGTCGTATTGACAACGTCGTCTCCTAGTCTAACTACGGTACCAGTATCCCTTCCGCCGTACTACTTGGGCGATTATGAGGAAAGGATTAAGTATTTGGACGCGGCGCAGCAATTCCAACCGCGCACAACAACGTCAGTTGGTACAGTCCCACCTCCAGAACCAACTAGTTTCTTCACCGACACATTCGGGCGTGCCAGAAAAGTTACTATGTTAGGCCTATCAATAAACGAGGATAAAGAGTACCATAAAGTTGTTAGCTCTGAAGACTCTGAAAAAATATCAGATAATTATGAAAGTAATGAAGAAAGTAAAGAGAGCGAAGGGCTAAGTATTGAGATGACGCCAAGTATAAAATATTCTGTAAGCAAAAAGACTACGAGGCAAAAATTAAAAAGACCTACGGGTAAAGTAATCACAGTTTCTACTGAAAGCGAAGTAGAATATGAGCCCAATAAAATAATAAAAGCTAAAAGATCCTTAGAAACACCTCATGCTTTCTGGGGAACCCCTAAAATCACTGGAATTGATTACAAAAATATTTTCCGCAATGTGAAACACACTGGGTTTGTCACAAAAAGGAGATATAAAGATAGAGACAATTTGCTATATGAATTTAATTATTAAAATGGTGTAAAGTTTGAAATAAATATAAGTATTTAATTTACATACCTCATCTTTTTAAATTACTAAACCTTGAACAATCTTCATAAAGTATTGCACGAGGAAAGTGTATCCATGTTGCAATGGGCCGCCAGTTTTTAAAAAGTCATATACGTTATTTCGTGTAAGTTGTTGTAGATATACCATCTGATGCTGTTAAAAAGTAAAGACGGGTGGAGGTTTGGGCAGGGCTGTAGCTAGATTAGAATTTGAGGTAGGGCAGCATTGGTTACAGGTAGAGCGGAAGTAAAATTTTTATCATAATTGATTTGCTCCGAAGCACGGGCTCCTAAATCAATCACTATGTATATCACTGACCCCTAGGTCAATAATTTTTTTTTATCTCAATCGATAAACAAAGAATTCAATTATATAATATATAATTTATCTTAGTTTTTGGTATTTTTAAGGTAGGGCATTGAGATTTCAAGGTAGGGCATTGCCCCACAATGCCCCCCCCCCTAGCTACGGCCGTGGGTTTGGATAATTAGACGTCCAACAATCTCCTTCATCGAACATAACGCGAAAGAAAATCATTACATCGGTTGCCTCTGAGATAAATTATGGATAAAAGTGTAATCGCATGCAAACTCATTAAGAAAACATACATTGGCCATCAAAATTACATATTTTCAAAAACCCGCGACGCAGTCAACGATTGACACTTATCAAATCGTCCAAAATGTCCCTGCATGTTTTGAAAAGCTCACATGCCCTGGCCACTATATCCAATGTAAGGTTAATCCACAACCGATGCAGGATCGGGAATAGGGACTGGGTGGGGCACGGGGTGAATGGATGTGCCAATTACAAGGACGACGCTCACATTCCCTTCCCAGCTGTGAGGTTTAAAGAGAACACTAGGGATATTTGGGTAAGTGGTCTCGTTTTATAACAGCATCATGATGATTGTCTTTAATATGGTAGTAAGGTTAAAGGGACAGGGAAATAGTCAGGTGATTAAGTAACAGTTAACAGTTTGGGAATATTGACATGATACAATTTGGAATGTGATTTCAATTTTGATATGGTGTTGCTAGGATATTTGTAGCAATTGGCAAATTACTACCGTACGTGCATGATTATAAAATATTTTATGCAATTAATATATTTTTGTTCATTGTTTTAAAGTATTAGTTTCGAGAACTTGGCAAAATACAAAGTGACTACACTTCTATGATCTATCATTGAAATAACGACAAAAAGGTGTCGAGCCTTACTGTTCACTCAAATACAGATTTTTATACGAAAATATATTGTATCCTGAACCGAAGAATGCATAAAGAGGTTAATGAAAGTGGATGAAGTGAAAGTAATATGTTAGGATCGATAGCAACAATCTATAGTGTATGCCGACCCCTATGTGTTGACGACGCACGCGCACATCACCCGGCGTAGCACATAGAACACATCTTGTAAGGTCTCGTCACGCCACGGTCGCAGTATGTGTGGGCGGATTGGGTGCATTTTTATTGTTTTTTGACATGTTTTTATTGAATAGCTTCGCACCCACCGCTCACACATTAATGATTCATATGTCATTTTAAAGGGCGTGACCTAATTAACGATGTATGATAAGTAATTAGAAATAAGATACTTATGAAAATAAAGAGGAAAATGACCGCGCCCCGAAGTAAAAATGTACCCAAAATTAGGAACATTTTACGGGGGTCTCCCTATGGTAACGCCTCGGAGTACTTAAGCCGGCAAGCAAAATTAGGAAATCACTGGATCCAGAAGAGCTCTCCGAGGAAAAAACTGAAGAAACCTGAAGACACTCGAAGCCTCAAGAAACAGAAGAAACCTGGGAAAACCCCTGAAGAAAAGTACGAAGCGATCCGGACTGCGACGTTGCTTGCCGGCGTCACTACGATCGAGTACTCCGAGGCCTACCATAGGGCGGGGCGTGGTCGATTCCGCGTATATTCTATATCGTGTGTATCAATACGTTGCCCGTCCTATACAAACCGCACCTTTCGGAGCGACATTCCTAGAGACGTCAAATAGAGTGCCCGAACACGCACCAGGGGGTGCATACGCTGGGCTCCGGCGCCCGAGTTGAGGACTCGGATTCTCGCCCAGTGAAGTCGCGGTGGAACGTTGGTGCCCGTCTCCGGGTTCCCGACCTCCGCGCGCCTACACCTATGGGATGATTAAGTATTTATGTATGTATATTGTAATTGGTAAATAAATACGTTGAACGACACAGGCTCTTCGCGAAAAAGAAAAAGGTGACTGGAAGCTGTTGTGTTGTGAGGAGAAGAAGGCACTGTACCGAGCATCCTTCTGCCAGACCTTCGCCGAGTTCCAGCACCCCACGGGCCAGTGGAAGTTTATCCTGGGCTTCGTGCTCATCGGCGTCTCCTTCTCATTCTGGGCTATGATGTTCCACCACTACTACGGTACGGGAGATGTAGATAGGAGATGCAAAATAGTTTTACGCACCAGGCTGAATTTAGACAACTCCTCGCAATTTTGCAGTAAAAGATTCTGTGCTGTACTGTATCATACATATGTAAGTCCCATTGCAGGCCACGGGCCTCCTCTACAATCGAGAGTACGATTGAGAGTGGTTAGGGCATGTAGTCCACCACATTTACTGGTGGTAGGTCTCTCATATGTGATAGGCCATCTGGGTAGGTACCACCGCAATGTCTATTTCTCCCGTGAAACAACACTGCGTAAGTGCACTGTTGTGTTTCGGATTGAAGGACATTGTAGCCAGAGTAACTACTGGACATATTGAGACTTAACATCTTATGTCTCAGGATGGCGAGCGCAGTGGAATGTTGCTACTGTTTATGAGCGGTCGTATCGCTTACCATTACCAGGCGAACGGCTTGCTCGTCAAGTCATTCATAGCAATAAAAAAAAAAAAAAAAAAAAAAACATTGCCTAGTGCGGACTGGTGGACTTAACGTACCATAGAAATTCTTCCAAATCGCTACGGTATGCAGGTTTCCTCGCGATGTTTTGCTTCACCGTCATAGTGCGTGGTAATTAACAAATTAACATGACTCATACCCACGACCACCATAAACATTTTGTTGGTCAGGTCTGGTCCGATTATAAACAGGCATCACGTGCCTTAAAAAAAAACATAAAAACGAAACTACAATGTTAAGTTTTTTACATTTACGAAGGGCCCCATTTGGTAACTTTGCCACGGGCCCCCGGTGGGGTTGTTACGCCACTGGCATGGTGATTAACTATCAATACATGACTTATTATTATTAATCTCTTGTTTTTCAGTATGGGATCCATTACCCAGCTCGTTGTCCAAGGAATCTCAGAAAGCCCAACTGCGAAGGATGCTGGAGCTCCGAGTGAACCCCATCGATGGGATCTCTTCAAAATGGGACTATGACTACGACAGATGGAAGGTGAGATTTTAAAAATTAAACAAATAGATTTAGATAATTGAAATATTTTTCAAGAAAACTTTTGCATCTACTATATTACTAGAAGATTTTTAATTTATAGTGCGGCAATTTTTTTTGGCTTCAGTGATTTTATATTACATTACTTGGGCAATTAGGTATTCTACCAAGTACTTATGTAATAATTAATTATTCTTCTTCGACATGTGTAAACACTACAATTTTTTTTATTGCAGTGATTGGCCTGACAAGCTTGCCATTCGCCTGATGGTAAACGATACGACCGCTCATGAAAAGTAGCAAAACCAAACAACAGTTGAACTTACAAAACAATGCTTGGCATTCCGCTGCGTTCGCCATCCTGAGGCATAAGATGTCTAAGTATGTCCAGTTAGGTACTCTGGCCAGAATGCCCTTAAATCCGAAACACAATATTGCATTTATACTGTTGTTTGGTGAGAGAAATACATATTGCGGTGGTACCTACCCAGGCAGCCTCTTACATATGAGAGGCCTACCACCAGTGAATATTAATCTAAATCTCAATGTTACGAAAATTCAGAGGCACGTTGTATTTACGTAACTACTACCTACTGGTACTACGTACCTACTGGTGGTAGGTCTCTCATATGTGAGAGGCCATCTGGGTAGGTACCACCGCAATGTCTATTTCTCCCGTGAAACAACACTGCTTAAATGCACTGTTGTGTTTCGGATTGAAGGACATTGTAGCCAGAGCAACTACTGGACATATTGAGACTTAACATCTTATGTCTCAGGATGGCGAGCGCAGTGGAATATTGCTACTGTTCATGAGCGGTCGTATCGCTTACCATCAGGCGAACGGCTTGCTCGTCTCGCCATTCAATGCAATAAAAAAAAAAAAAAAAAAAAAAAAAACGTAACTTTTATCTTTTATTTATTTTATCTGATTTCAATCCTCTTTTATTTCAGTAACGACTTTGAGTTTAATACCAAGAATAACAAAGACTACAGTAACACACAAGATTTTTACACTCGTTTACTTCTATACAATATTTACTGGAACCTCGTTTCCATTGTTCAAGTTATTTCAATAACTCGGTATAACAATGTGGGCGAAGAGGCGCTCTTATTATTTTAATGCATTATTAAAGTCTACATTTTGTAACAGTGTTTTATTAAGTATTCTAGTCCATGGGGGTTACTCTATAAAATCGATACGAACTTCGAATGTTTCGACGCCGTACGTAAAACTTCTTCACTAATGTCCCTAGATACTCCACATAATGTTGGATTCCTCTATGGAACGTCGCAACCATAGACTAAGTTCGGAGAAAATGATAAATATAACAGAGAATAGTATTGAGTTTTAGTAGTGGAAATCTTATATTATATCTTACTCTGGACGTCGGACATACGAATATTCATATCGTATCGTTTTTACAGAGTCACCCCCATGTTCGTCTCACTGCAGGGCACGGGGTTTCTCTACTATCGAGAGTTCGATTGAGTACGGTTAGGCTATTTAGTCTTTACCTAATGCGGGTAAGCGGCCCTCACAATATAAAAGAAATTGTCGTCAAATCTTCTTATGTTTTTCTCCTTCACTGTCACAGTAGTAATTAACTATCAACACACACATGACTAAAGTCACAAGGTACTTGCCATGAGATTTGAACCCACGACCACTATATCTGCAAGCACGTAGAGTTCGTTGCGAACAGGCACTGGCGGCGTAAAGGGGGGGCGGAGGGGGCGGTCCGCCCCGGGTACCAAGTACCAAGGGGTGACAAAGACACCCACAGAAAGTCTACCTTTATCCAGAAATATCTAACAACCCTTGTATCTAGCTATTTGTATACTAATAGTATATTTGGAAGTTTATCGCAATTGTATATCTTCTTTTTTTAATATAATGTCTCATGCTCTAACTACAGCTACAGCTAGCTGGGCCTCGCAGTGGATAAATTTTAGATTACCGCTTGCACGAGTCTAGGAGCCATTTGCAGGGGTCCACATAACATTTGATGACGTGGAGGTCTCTATCAGTTCCTGGTGAAGTATGATAGAGTTGTCTTGTATAGTCGGTGGAATGTTCATGTCCATTTCAAAAGCCTGAGATCGAAACTAGTCAAGGCAGCAGACGCATTCTATATTCATTTCAGATCACGTAGGAATTTTATTGTCGACGTTGTATACACGTTCGTGTGCATGTATGTTGAGTTTTTGCCTTTGTCTAATGTCTAAAAATAGATAGGTAAAGGTCCTTCTTGAGTGTGGGTGTATTGCATTTCAATTTTCTGATCAAGTCTTGGAAATTACTATCTAGCCTAGGGCTTGCCAAACAAAGCGTCACGACTCCCTGGGGCGTCGCAGTATTGTCCCAGGGGCGATCGAGTCGAGTGAGCCAAACTGGAGCCCCGTTTTGGGAAGCTATGCTCAGAAAACCCATTCTTCCCATTATCAGCTAACCAAAAGTAAAATAAATATATCTGTTCTTTTTTTCTTTATTTTCTAATTAAAATGATATGTCAAATTAAGAGTTTTTCTGATAATCTGTTATTAGGGGCTGATCTGAGGGAATCGTAAAAAAATCATAATTTCGTATGGGAATGTCTGTCTATGTCTGAACAGTACAAATAACTTCGGGAAGTCCTGGTCTAACAAACTCAACTTCGAAGGTTCCGGCATCCCTCACCAGAGGCTGTATGCGGGAGTTGTGCGATCGATGGCTTTTTACGGTTTCTTTTTATACTTATATCATAGGTAGCAGACGACCATACGGTTCCATGTTATGGTAAGTGATCACCGTCGACCATGAACATCTGTAACACCGTGGGGCATAGAGATGCGTTACGACCTTTAAGACCAGCGGCGTGCACAGGATTATGACACTGGGTATGCGGCGGAGTACTCGGTCACAAAAACTTTTTCTTTTATAGTTTTTTAGCATAGCCACAGCCACGCGACGGATCTCTAAGACGGTAACCATGCCAACATAACAAGTCTTAGATGTACTACTATTCATGTCCATCTTCTACGGCAACGCAGACAAAACAGCGATCGATCGTCGCGGCGGAAGAAATTCTAATAAGTAAAATAAAAAAAACTCACCTAGTCAGCTTTCAATTTTCACATATTCAAGGTCCGGTTAGTTGAGATTACTATACCTATCCCGATGTAAATAAACGCAAGATTTCGGCCACCTCATTCATTCATTTGATAAACATACATTTTTAACACAAACCTCGCAATCAAATAACATTTAAAAAAATAAACAAACACACTAGTAAAAGCAAATGACTACAATTAATATCGAAACTTAGTAATAAACTGTTAAATGTACACACTTTCAAATGTTAAAATGAAAAATCCGTTAAGAAATCTATTTTTTTTTACAAACATAATAGTATAATATAGTAAACAATGCAAAAACTCATAAAAAAAGCAAAATGGCCCCCGCGAAACACAAAACATTTCTATTTAAACAAATAAAACCTAACCAAAAATGCATAATGTGCATAGGTGATTTATTAGATTCCAGCCTATTAATTTTACTCGGATTATAGGCAACGCACATTTACGATTACTCCCGACAACTACCGAACTCCCGAGGCCTGCCGCAGGAGTCGCGGCTTTCAATATTCATGGGTGTGTGCGTTTGCGACTGTGCACGGACACCAAAATTACTACACACATGCAAACAAATGTAATGCGGGACGCGGCGGCATGACTTGGTTGATTGGGTACATTAATTTGCTTTGCAGCGCCTCTTGCTTTTCGCGTGGCAACCATAATGTTTGCGTGATTGCAAATAGGTGCTATTTATAAAATATTAGGCGTTTTTAAGTTGTTATATTTTGTTTATTCATTTATTTACTATAAATTAAAGTCATCTAAAACGTACGAACGTTATAATAAAATATCTGTGAATGGCAAGTAAAGCACTGCATTTCTGCCTACAAGGAGTGCACGCCCCTGTTTAAGACGAGAATACGCTATTTTCTTGAAGGTGGCCAGGTCGTATTTGTTCGGAAATGTTGTTTTTGGCAATTGGATCTCGAGATTTGTTGTACGTACAAGAAAATGTCGGGAGAAAGGTACTAAAGTGGTATTTGGAGGTTTGCCGCGTTGTCCGTTGGTGAAACTCAGCAGCAGAGAAAATTCCGAACATCGGAAAGAACTCGATCGTCGATGATCGACCTGCCCGACGTTGAAATCGGTCGAATGGGAAAAGTTGGTAATGGGATGCCCCTGCCCAAAGATGGGTGCAATGTTCCAAGTGGGGCTGAACCTGCCTTATAACATTGCAGACCGATATAATGCCTCGTCGAGCATACCAAGCTTCTTTGAGGCTAATTCGAACATATTCTGTTTCGATTGAATCTCTGAACAGACTGTGCTGTTCTCTCGAATGGTGGCGTAGCGGATGATCATTATTCAAGGGATATCGTACGATCTCCCAAGGTGCCGCCTATTTTCTGGCTGGTTTCCTTCCCTGGGACGATGACGCCAAAGCCCTTTCGTCGTCGGCTTATTACTAGCGACTGGAATCGTCATGTCAAGGGGAGCCACCAGCACTTAGAGAGATATACATTGGCTGTCTTGGAGGAGTGGTACCCTAGGATAGACAATCATCCCAGTGCTGGTGAGTAGACCAATCTGGCAACGCGTCATTTTTTTACCAACAGGCCGAATAGGCGCCAAGGCACGTTGCGACCCATCTGATACTTGCTCTATCGGGGCACGGTTGCTTCGTTAGATATATGTGGCGGGTGGTGAGAATGAAACCGATGTGTGTCATCATTGTGAAAATAACACACTCTTTCGGAGTGCCCACTGTGTGGTGACGAGCGCAGAATACTCTATGCAGCCGCCAGAGTAGACCTCTCGCTCTCGGGTGTGATGCCCTCCATGGTCGAGATTCGCAGGGCTTGGCAAGCAATGCTCTCGTTCTGCGAGAACGTAATGTCGAAGAAGAAGAGCACGAAACAGGATCCCGAAGTGAACGATCCCGCTCGCCGCCACCTGCACAAAAGGGTTGCCTGGCGACAAATGGCTGAACTGCTGCGGCGCTTCTACCCTATCGTAGGGTATAAGAATTTCGCCACGGTATTTCCTAATCGTCATAAGAGGCAACATTATCCTGGGCTAGGCATACTGTGCAGGGGGCGGTGCGTCCTTACCTACGTAGACGACCTGAATATCTTTAACCGGCGCGGCGTCCTGAAACAGTAGCACCCTTTAAAAGAAGAACCAGCAATGATTTTCTATAGGACGCTGAGGCAGTAATCGATCATGCGCTTTTCGCCTTGTGATCTCTGCGGCCGCCCATAATGCGTTTGACGGTCATCCAAGGGATTATTTAGTCGGTATGTTAGCGAAGCTTTTATGAGGGACCCGGCTCGGACAAAACATCCGTAACGTGCCAGGCTGGAAGGCCAGTGACACTAGCATACAGTTCCAACCGCCTCCGGGGCACCGAAACGAGAGCATAATAGCTTTCCTCCGATAAAAGTCAGATTTCATATGTGCACGATATGTCCGGTGTAGGCTTGTTTAATATTGGGTGTTATATTTTCTATAGGGGTCTGTCTGTATCAGCCCATATACGTCCCACTGCAGGGCACGGGTCTACTCTACAATCGAGAATACGATTGAGAGTGGTTAGGCCATAAAGTCCACCACGCTGGCCTAGTGCGGGTTGGCGGACTTACATACCATAGAAATTCTTATGAATCGCTATGGTATGCAGGTTTCCTGACGATGTTTTCCTTCACCGTTTTAGTGCGGGGTGATTGACTATCAACAACATATACACACATGACTCCGAAAAGTCAGAGATGTGCCCTGGGATTCGAACCCGCGACCACCGTGAACATGTTGGCAGCCGCGTCTAGTCCGTTTACCAACAGGCCACCACGCACTTATTCTATAGGGGTGCTCAATGCAAAACCGCCCCGGGTGCCAATCTACCTTACGCCGCCACTGCGAACAGGTTAATAAGTGTTACGCACCGCTCGAATAGTGCACCGTGTCGGCGATGTTCGTCGAACAGGGCAACCTGGCGATATTGTTACTGGCCACATTTTGGAGTTGCCGCTTTTGCCGCTGGAGGGCGTGCGAGTATTTTTGTTTGTGTTTTGTTTTTAGCTGGTTGTTTTTTGTTATTCCTTGAAATTCTTGTGAAAATATACGATTTAGGAAAACAAATTGTTTCAGTGCGTAAAATAAGAGCTATGCGTGATTATCTTTGCAAGAATTGCTTTAATTCGGATATTTGTGTCCATTGCAATGAAAATTTAGCATAATATATTGCAAAGTACGTAACGCGCCGATCGAATAAATTAAACCATAATTGTGAGTTCCGCCGATTATTAGCATTTACACAAAATTGAGAAATTACACGATTTATTAGTTTAGAAATCAATAAAAGAAACTTTTTGTGTCCTCACTCTGTGTATATTCGTGAAAATCATCTCTTAATATTACGATGCTATTAAATGTACAAGTAAAAGAGTTACTAAAAGTGCGTGGTGGCCTGTTGGTAAACGGACTAGACGCGACTGCCAACATGTTCACGGTGGTCGCGGGTTCGAATCCCAGGGCACACCTCTGACTTTTCGGAGTCATGTGTGTATTGATAGTCAATCACCACGCACTAAAACGGTGAAGGAAAACATCGTGAGGAAACCTGCATACCATAGGGATTCATAAGAATTTCTATGGTATGTAAGTCCGCCAACCCGCACTAGGCCAGCGTGGTAGACTATATGGCCTAACCACTCTCAATCGTATTCTCGATTGTAGAGTAGGCCCGTGCCCTGCAGTGGGACGTATATGGGCTGATAGAGATTAAATCTACACTCAATATTGCATATGCCTTAATAAATGAATTCAGCATTATTACGGTTCATTTATTTTGCCGATTGGGTCCGCATATGGCATGAGGAAATTTCGTGAAACGCCATAGGTACATACATACATAGTCCTGACTCCAAATTAACATCGAGTCTTGTGGCGTGGATATCAGGAACTAGGAAACACTTCTCGGTCTCATAAATACCCAGACCCGAAAGAAATATTTGTGGGCCGCACAAACATTTCGCTCAGTGCGAGGATCGAACCCGCGACTTCTCAGACGACTTCTTTAACAGAGGGCGTCTAACCGACTGCGCCACAGAGGCTATATTATAGCCCCCATTCAACAACACTATAATATACTAAATCTTAATGCTGACCCCATTCTAAGTCTAAGTCTAACTACTAAGTCTAAGGCGCCACAAAGGCTGTCAAATATACAAAGATAACATCAATTTAATCCACACGAACTTCGTCATAAGCAACGCATTCCCAGACACTTTCTGTATCCTTAATCCTTTCTGGTCAAGATTGACAGGCTCTTGAAAGATATCATTTTAAGGCGTTGAGAAAGATTTCTTTAAAACCCCTAAAAGGAAGGTAGAAGAGCACAGTAAACAATAATTTATAAAACAAAAAGTAAATTGATTAGCCTATGCAAGTGACAGGTGTTTCGATAGAGGATGTTGCTGTCGAAAGATCCCCGGCCGGGTGGGTATATAAACCGTAACATACAGGCAACAGCAGTCTGTGCAGTGCTAACTACTGAACATGAAGTGCGCGGTAAGATCAAATTGCTTATTATAGATGTACATCAGGGCATAATATTTTAATCAGAATACTTGATAAATTTATGGAAATGGGACAAATTCTTGAGCTAAACAACCGAAATTCGAAGCTAAGAAGCGATGTGAAAATATGTAAAATATAATTGCAGGTTTAAGTGGAATCAGAAAAATATGGATTCTAAGCTCGTTACAAAAGTGTCCATAATGTCATATGTTTTGATAAATTATCTTTAGACATATAAAAGAAACAGCCTTTATACTCGACAAGGAAATTGAACTCAAAAAAATAAATTTACGGTCCATACATTCTGTTAATCGAATAGTGAAACGTCAGAGCTGTACTCAAGGAGTAATCCATCCATCAATCAGCCAAAGGAAGTCCACTGCTGAACATAGGCCTCCCACAATGATTTCCACAGTGACTTGTTGGAGGCAGCCTGCATCCAGCGACGTCCCGCGACCTTTACCTGGTCGTCTGACCACCTTGTGGGTGGACGTCCTACGCTGCGCTTTCCGCTACGTGGCCTCCATTCGAGAACTTTCCGACCCCATCGGCCATCAGTTCTCCGCGCTATGTGCTCCGCCCATTGCCACTTCAAGTTACTAATCCGCAAGGAATCTTACAAGGAGTAATAATTAATATATTTTTTCAGGTGGCAATAGTTCTCGCCTTCATCGGCATGGTGGTCACTAACCCTGTCCCACCGTTGGGACTGGGACTTGGTAACTCATTTCACTTTAGACACTTACTGAACACTCACAAGACAAACAGAAAATCATGCTAAGGTAAGGCGGTGCTCTGCCTGTACGGGCGCGGATCGAGGTGGAGGCCGCGGGGGTCTTGCCTCCCGTGACGAGGTGAGGTGTTTCATTTATTAAAACTTGATTGACATAGAGACTATTTGTTCACACCCGCCTCTGTTAACGCTAAGATTCACAATGACACGTTATTTGCCGAAACGTAGAATAGTTAAAAACAGTACAGTAAAATAATTGTTCAAAATAAAAGATTTTTAAATGTCTCTGTTGCAAAGTAACAAAACTGCAAGTCGGTATCAAGGTAATTAAGTAGTTCTGCTAAGTCATACAAGTATTTTCTTTTCAATTAATTCCCTGGTTGTGCTCATCATTAATTATTTGCTTCATAATTTAATTATTAAACAAATATAGATAGATTAAAGACAAAATCCCATTCGTAAGATACTATATTTATGTGTCATTGGTGACTTGGATTACAGGAATTTTCTTGTTGGGTGCAGGCAGGATAGTCTCTAGTCATGCTATTCGTAATATCAGGTGTTTAAAAAAAGACTAAAAATACTAATTTCAATGTTAACTGACTAATGTTTGCTATGTGATAATTAGAGAAATTAGAGGTGTGTTTTGTGTAATGACTAACATTTGTGTTGTAAAGCACTTTGTAAAGCCTATTGAACCTTTCCTTAAATTCCAGATCCGCGCCTGGTCTAATCATGATTCTTACAAATAAACACACCCTAGTTATCTAACTTCACAATTTATTATTTTTTTCCTATGCGAATTATATGCATTTAATTCAACAATTTTAATATTATTAGTTGTTAATGAAAAACATTATCTAAATCTCAATCAGTTTGTGAACCAACATCCTTTCGTCATTTTTTTTCAAGTCCTGACTAAATAAAATGTTGTTGACTAAATGAAAAATAAATCAATTAAATATAGAAAATGACTTAGTTAACGGATTAAGAAGTTGAAAAATGTTTAATTAAACCAAATCCGCGATAAAATCCGTAAGTTGTAGGATTTAGTTATATAGTAAAGTTATATTATCGAATTATATTGATACACCATTAAGTTAATCAATTTAAATTAAAGTTTATAACATGCAGCTGCCACGATTTCCTTTATTATTTATACAGAGCCGTGTGCGTATATTCCCAAAGGAAGTATGTGGTTTCACTGACACAGAAACATTCAATTGCAGAACTATTAACTTCCATATTCTTGTGAAACTTTAAAACAATGCATCGAGGCACAATGACCTACTCCTTCACGAAAATGGTCAATATTGAAGTATCAAATGAATTCTGAATATTTCAGAAAAATATATTGAGCCGTGCTAAGGATAGCTAAATCTAGCTCTCCGCAGCTTAGTAAATTTGACTGTAAAAATTGCATTTTAGTTCGATTCGTTCAAAAACATACCATTCAGTACCTACTCATATTAATTTGTAGATAGATTACTAACACACTAACCTCAAACCTTACTAACACCGCTTTAGCCTACTACACCTATAACATAAGACTGTTTCCTCCCCAGGTCTTTCGTCGCCAGTCTACTTAAGGTCCAGCATCGTGAACCACGGAGTATCTCTCCCCAGCGTGGCTGTGGTCTCCGCGCCCATCGTCCGCCCAATCATTAGCACTCCGATCATCACAGCTCCCATCAGTGCACCGATCATTACTCCCCCGATTATCAAGACCCCGATCATTGCCGCCCCAGTCTCTGTCGGATGGGGAAGCTACGGTCTTGGCGGACACGGTCTTGGGGGATGGGGAGGTTATGGCCTAAGTGGATACGGTCTTGGTAAAGGCTGGCATTGATTTACGATACGTGTTCACGATTGTGTAATCTTTACTCCTTCTGTAATAAATATTTTATGCGCTGTTTTGTTTTGTTTTATTGTAATGGTTTTTGCTTTCGTAAGATTTTTCTTTAACAGCAAAAATAAATTGATATTTAAATTACTTTTGAGTACTGCAGCTATTAATGTAGAAGGCGTAATATGTAGCCTAATTTTAACCAATTCTAATTTACTTAATACACATAAAATACCACAATTCGCTTTGATATAAGTACAAAAGAGCATTTACAAACTATAAAGTATCAAGAACACAATATGGTTGGAGCTAAAACACACTGCAAAATAGCAGATCTATTTTTTATGGCAGATCTAGTTTTGGTACTTAGCGTCACGTTATTCAACGAAATATTGGGTGAAGAAATATCTACTACCACGGACACATCATCATCTGATGACAGTAAGTACTAAACCAATAAACTCTGCGAAAGCCTCATTATCAAGCACTGTTATTGTCACGTATTAAACTGACATTAAAATAATTAGGTCACAGGCCTTACAGGCTCTCATTCAGTTCGCTCGATTAATTAAAAAATATCAAAATAAATGCCACAGTTATTTCTGATACAATTGTATTAGCGTCAAACGCATCGAGTCTGATATCCTACAGAAAAAGGCTAGGCTCTCACTAAAATTGCAAACCTACAGGTCTTTATTCAGTTGTCTCAAGTAATTAAATATAACAAAATAAAAGCAACAGTTATTTCAGATACAATTGTAATGAGCGTCAAACGCATCAAGTGTAATACCCTACTGATAACACCTATGTTCCTATAATGACTAAAATTGAGTCTTGCAAACCAGATGACACATATTTTTATAGTGGAACGCGAAGAGATCCAACGTCGGCTGTACCCCGAACAGCAGTGGCAATACGAAGGGCTTCCAATCGAGTTCCCATCCAGGAGAGTTGGCCATGAAGAACTGAAAATGGAGACGGTATCGACTACTAGTGACAAAAGTAAAGTATTTAAACTCTTTGGTGAATCAGGAGTTATCAAATTCGAACAGGTTACTATGGATATTCCTGGGGAATATGTAGGTCTATATCCAATTAATCTATTAGCTGAAGACGACCATAATAGATCGAGGTTTTATTAAAGTTGTTCTGTAAAGTCCATTCGCAATGGTTTCCTAGATTTACGCGAATGTTAAACTAATTTTTGACCGACTTCAAAAGAGGAGGTAATCAATTCGACTGAATTTTTTTTTTGTATGTTTGTTACGCGATTACGCCCGCAATTGTGAACCGATTTTGAAAATTTCTTTTTTGTTGGAAAGCATGATATACAGGGTTGGTCCCATATAAAATTGGTGAAGACCTGATGAATATCTTAGGATCTGCCGACCAGAACTCCTCAAAATTAAACGGTCCAGCATTAATTCTTTTTGCGTTAGATTAAGTATAAGTATATTATTACAAAGGGTGGGTAAAAATGGGAAAAGGGTGGGGGTGGGGGGTGAGGGGGGTAGAAAATAGGTACAATTGTTAATACTCAATATCTCCGGCAGTTCTTAACCGACTTAAAAATAACTTTTTTGTCAAAGAGTATTATATGATAGGTTAGACCAAAAAAAATATTGTGAAGACCTGATGAATATCTTTGGACCTGAAGGGCAGAACTCCTCAAAATTGAACAGTACAGCAATAATTCTTTTTACATTAGGTTCAGTATACGTTTATTACTACTACAAGGGGGGAGGGGATGGAAAGGGGCGTGGGAAGGGGGGGGGGGCGAATATATACAAAGATAAATACTAAATATCTGCGACAATAAATAAATGATTTTAAATAACTTTTCTTTGGAACGAATTATACAATCGAAACGAATTATATAATTAACATAATGTTGGTCACATAAAATATGGTGATGATCTGATGAATAGGTACATATCTGGAGAGCAGACCTCCACAAAACTTTGCAGAAACGCAATGATTTTTCGTCCATTAGGTTAAGTATATGTGTTTTATAACGGGTAACGAATGATTACCACGCATAAGTGTACTCAATATCTCTAGCAGGTTGAGCCGATTTTAGTATTTTCTTTATCATAAAAACGAAATGACAGTGTAGCTTCCTTAAAAATCATAAAATATTAATTTTCGTTTTTGAAATCATAAAGGATCACAGTGGTTCATTTTTTGTATACATTGATTCCAGTTTTTCATTATATGATTACCTTTGGCATTATTGCAATGCTTATGAAAACTAAAAAGTAATAAATAAAATAATTTAATTAAAAATTAAAAGACCGACTTCAATGTGCACTACAAAGTAATAAATAATATATATTTCATTGTGCTAGCACACATTGATTAATTTTCTTATTGACTAGACTAGCCAACAAATCTTAAATACGTAATATTTTGAAGGCGGGTCGCCAAATGACGAACACGACGTCCTACACTTAAATTTAATTTGTGTAAAACATCGTAGAGAAAAATACGCAATTTTACACGCAATATTAATTTACCTTAATCTATATAAACTCACGCCATTTTCCCAGAAGGGGTATGCAGAGATTCTCCTGGTATCAACCAGGACACCCACGTTACGCCTTGCGTGTTTTGTCCCTCGGTGTGATTGGGGGCGAGAGTCTATAGTCATATCTGGTGCAAATTCCAGTCCCTGTCCTGATAACTACATAATAGAAAAATCGCCCGTCCTAATATATCAGCTCTTAATTAACATTGTTGAGCATCGGACTTATCTACAATCGAGCGAAACGTACAAACTTAACAACCCTTCCCTTTCTTATACATTCCTCACTATGATTCCTATCACTGTTAAAGTAATTGTATACACATATAAATATGCAAGTGACTTCAATAAGTCAATGGTGTACCCTGGAGTTGAAACCCTTGACCACTCTATCTTTGATCATATGCAATAAATTAAAATTAGACCATACATATGACACATATTAATTCTATTAAAATTTCAACAAATGTATACGTAGGATCAATATGTTAAATTAATTTGTTTCTAGTATACATATGGACCTAACTGAGCGCCAACGATACATCTACAAGTAGGTAATATTCAACTGTGTTACATTACTTAAATTTGTTCTCGATTGGCACTTGGCGACCCGCCTTCAAAATATTACGTATTTAAGATTTGTTGGCTAGTCTAGTCAATAAGAAAATTAATCAATGTGTGCTAGCACAATGAAATATATATTATTTATTACTTTGTAGTGCACATTGAAGTCGGTCTTTTAATTTTTAATTAAATTATTTTATTACGGATTAAATCGCATTTTTAGTTGAATTTCAACATTTTTAACTTGCGGCGCGATGATTCGCTTACTTTCCAGCTTTCGTGCTCAGGGGACGGACTGAGGTATTGGCTGCTCAGTGAATGATAAAATAATAGTAAAAAATAGTTTTATTTCAAGTCAGTTGGTACCATTGCCTAATACATAGGTCAAGTTCGTTATTAATACTTTGAGCTGATGCTTGTCAAAGAAAACAATCTTAGGTCGCGTTTTATCAAAAAGCATTATAAAAGAAGCAAAGAAAAATAGCTCATTAATCCATACAAATAAATACATTTCCATAATGGAGTAGTTAAAGACATTTTGTGTCTCATCTCATCAATCCATCTCATGTCTTTGGCTAAATCTATAATTCGCTTCTATCTATATAATTTGACAGTCTCCGTGGCACAGGCGGTTAATCGCCGCCTTTGAAACAAGAGGCCGCGAGTTCGATCCCCGCATCGAGAGAAATGTTTGTGCGGCCCACAAATATTTCTTTCGGGTCTAGGTGTTTATGAGACCGAAAAGTCTCTCGTAGTTCCTGATACCCACGACACAAGACTCGATCTTAGTGTGGGGTCAGGACTATGTGACTGTAGGGTGTTATTTATTTAATTAATGTATTTTCGTCCCCATTTTCAATTCCTCGCAGCAACAACGACAATGGCGCTCCCTCCCCTGGACCCTCGGTACCGGCGCATCTACAACCCTGACGAGGTGGCCACAGTGGACGAGTACCCCTTCATAGCCGCGCTTCTGGTCAACAAGCAGCTGTGGTGCGGAGCAGTTGTGATAGACAGCGACCGCGTGCTCACCGCCGCGCATTGTTTGCAACTGTATGTTTATGATTAATGATTTAGGAAAGTTTTCATAAGACATCATACACTTTGGGAGT
Source organism: Hyles vespertilio (assembly GCA_009982885.2). Classification (NCBI taxonomy): domain Eukaryota; kingdom Metazoa; phylum Arthropoda; class Insecta; order Lepidoptera; family Sphingidae; genus Hyles; species Hyles vespertilio. Next base: position 7,345,350 of record CM042823.1, read on the forward strand.
GTAGTCTTTGGCAGAATGAGCGTAAAACCATGCTGGATAGTATGCACATATCTCTAGATCTGGAGTTGTATACGTACTACATGGACCTTGTAGAGACTAGGAAGAAGTTCCGTGCTTTCCGGCGTTTTTACCATACTTATTATTGGAATCTAGTATAAAAGCTCACATAATAGGTCCCATTTAAATGTAATAATGATTTGATCCGTGGTGCTTTACAGCTAGCTTCTCCGGCTGTAAAAGTCTTTTAACGAGGTTATTTACCTGTTTAGTTCATTGTTTTGTCACCCGCTTTGAACGGAGGGAAGTGGACAATAATTTATTTCCAACTCCTATTAATTTCACTTTCTGATTAATTTCGTTGCGGGTTAAAGACAAGTTAGACATTCCCGGAGACTCGCCGAGCTTCAATGCTCGATGTCATTACATTGCGTGCCACTGTTGGTCCTAGCTCACAGGAGTTACAGTAGTGGGTGTGAGGGCGGGACAGTCTCCTAAAAAATACCTACTAAAATATTTCTGTGGTATTATCATGTGGTAAATTTATAATTAGAGCCTAGATTGTACATCATTCTCCAAAGTATAAACCGAGACAAAACTATATCACTCTAGACAACCAGGCATGTCTTCTCTGTGTCTCTCACACTTCGGCGCTAGATTTTACTTCACCGCTATTAACTAAGAATACACATTACATCTTCTATATCTACTATAACTATCACAGGCAATACAACAACCGCTTCTTCAGAGAATACGTGAAAATGTTAACCGTTAGAGTGGGATCCACCAACGCGACATCAGGCGGTGAAGTCCTACACGTCACCGAGATATTCTTCCACCCGAACTACAAGCCGACTACATTAGAGTTCAACTTCGCTGTGCTAAAACTGCATAAGAACATAACATTTGATAAACCAGAGCCTCCGGTCGATAAGATTGAATATTCCAGAGAGAAAACCATGGCTGTTGATAGCACTATTCGATTTCTGGGTTGGGGATCAGTAATTGTAAGTTCGATCATGCATTTATATTAATTAAAATAGCCAACATCTTCAGATCTTTTCTCAGGATTTCATATATTTTATTTTGTAAAAAAGGTGAAAGAATAGATAGAGCAAAATAAATGGGTGGGCAAATGTTAAGTGTTGGGCATTGTACGATTTGAGTTATAATGGAAAATTCTTATCAGACCGTGATGGACTTCTTCTGAGCACAGAACTCCTCTGCAACCGAGAATTTCATTAAGAGAACTTAGGCCATAATGCACCACGATGGCCTAGGATTAGTGCACTTCACATACCTACCATAATTCACATGGTTAGCTTTATAATTTTATTTCAGGGTATGAGCGGCACTGGTGGTCAAGTACTGTTACAGAAGGTTGATCTCCCTGTCTATGATTTAGCAGACTGCCAAGAAGTTTATGGCAGGTTTGTATACATACAAATTGATTGTATAATACAATCGTCTAGGGCAGTTTTATCACGCAAAAATGTCTTTAATCTATAATATATATTATTCCAGAGATTTGGTTACTAGAAACAATTTCTGTGCGGGATACATAACCATAAAGAAGAACGTCTGCAATGTGAGTTATGTATCATATCATTATTTTCTCATTCCTACATTGTAAACTGGTTTTGAAAAGAGCAACACTAGAGTTTCTTGCCCGTTCTTCTCTAGTGAAAACCGCTTTCCGAACCGGGTGGTAGATAAAAAATGACTGAATCTAAATGATGTTGAACATTTTAATGGATTCAATAAATTATTTTCATTTCATTATATTCTTATTTATTTATTTGTTGCGTGGGACTAGGTTGGGTAACCGACCAGGAAGACAGTCCTGAAGTAGCAACACCAAGTACCCGCATATTTTACTTCACAATTAGTACAGCCTCTGTGGAAAATTTGGTGAAACGGTGGGACTAACGAAAGACCGCGGATTTAAAACCTGAAAAAAGTGAAGTTTGCGAAATCCAATAATAAGGTTTGGCGCTGGGAATCTCTAATTCCTGGTATCCATGACAATAGACTGATACGACGTGGACTATAGCATGTGTGTTTGTGCAGAAATGTGTGATTTTTGGTGGATTTAATTTACATTTTTTGATGCTTTAGGAATGCATTTTATATTAGACAATATTTTGTGGGTGTCCCTGGCGCCTCTGCCTACCCCTTCTAGGATAAAAGGCGTGAGTTTATGTATGTATGTATGCAATTCAAAATTTTGATTCTATTTATGAAGCACGACGCGGGCGGTCCGGCCATACTGAACGGTCGGCTAGTGGGCATTCTGTCGTTCTCGTCCAAGCGCTGCGACCAGGCGGACCAGCCCGCCGTGTTCTCTACAGTGGGCGCGGTCGTGCCCTGGCTCGAGAAACTAGGGGAGAAGAAGAAACAGTTGCGGTAAACTCGCTTAGATTCTTAGTTTTTCCATTTAGGCACTGGAGCAGTATTATACAGACATCTGGAACAAAATACGTGGCCACTATATACCAACCAGTGCCACGGCAAAAGTAGGGCGTGAATGTACCTACTGCTATTTTTTCTTTTGTTTTGAATTGTGTCATAATGAATGGTTCCCTTTTATAATCTAGTTACGCGTAGTTTGAACTACGAAAAATATTTGAGTTGCATAAAAAATCATGTATATTATAAACTTGAATAATCATAAGAAAAAACTATCACTTTTATATCCTTTAATGTAAATTGCTTTTGTTGATGTTAGATTATTTCTCTTTCAGAAACACTGCAATAAAATCATCAGAACCGATCTACAACCCATAATAAAACAATAATGTACATCAATAAAATATATTTATCTAATACTGTACAGTTGTACACACATACCTCGGACTACCAAGAAAAACAGTGAAAGTGTAATTTTCTCAAACTTTATTTTATACTTCGATCCAACATACAACTTTTGAATAACATAGTTACAATTTACGATTATATATAATGTATTTTTTTGTTTGTGTTACTTAGCGGATCTTCAAACGTTATTGGAATGATACCGAGCTGATTCCCGTAATATTAAGAACATTAAGCTACATAATATGGCGTATAAATATTCCAATTATTATAGAAAGCCTGCATACATTCATATTCCCGCGGTTTTATTTCTAAACGTCAAGGTGACATTGACATAACGCGGCCAGTGCATTATCCAGCGTGTTTGCTTGTCCAAATGTGATAAAATGGCGCTTACATCCATCTAGGTAGCCTATAAATAACGAATTACATTGATAACAGTTAGAAGTGATCGCATCAAATTGAATTAGGCGATATTTTTTTTAATACGGCGCTTAAACTATGCGGTAGTTGACGTGGAGCTCGGGCTTGATGTCGTACACCAAGCTGAGAACGTCTTTGATCACCTGTGGAAAAAAGAACCTATTAATATTGATTTAAAAACTAAGGATAGCCCCTTCAATACATTTGGCGTATCAAAAAAATTAATATTAAATGAACATAATTTAATAGGTATCATCTAAACGATGATAAAACATATATTCCTTTTTATTAAGTTGTCATACTACAAGCAAGCATTTTGAAAACTTTTGGGAGGGACGACTAATTTCAATAACACTCCATTTTACGTGCATCGCACCACTTTCACTTCACTTTTGCATTAATATGACTATTTAACATGCAATTATTGTAAGTGAAAACATATGTCTATGCAAATAAGAAATATTATCTCTAAAAATATTCATAACTACATACTACTAGTGTAAACTTACACACATAGTTATAGAAAAACATGGAAGAGTGACAACTGCTTTATTCAGAAACTCATCAACTTCATCTATTTCCTCAACATTGATCTCAAGAAAAAATATTTGATTTAAAGACCTCCTAAGTCACAAGTTGAAACTCTATAAAATTTTAATAAAATAAAAATGAAATAAAATGAAAACATGGTGAAATGATACATACCGCCTCCTTCTGTGTCTGCACCATTTTGTTCATCTCGTCAATCTTGACTCTGGTCTCAGCATCAATCTTCGCAGCTACACCTTCCCTAGTGCCCATGTGCTGTGAAAAAAATATTGTATATTTAAAAATGGAATAAACCAATTAAGTACTAATCTAATTAAACATGAAATTTGACAAAAAGATTTTTAAAATTAATCGCCTGATTCATACATATTTAAAATATATTTTGTTCTCAAATGCTTGTTCCTTTCAAACAACTTTTGAATTCAGTTTGAGTAAAGATCATTACATAACAACAACAGGTTTTAAAATGTCTATGAATATGGCAAATATCTAATACAATGACAGGCTTAAAAGTAACAATCAACCAAAGCCTTCATATCAAGCATATTATTTATGGAAATAAAACACTTGGCATATAAAAATACCAAATAAGATAAAATGGAAATCACAAAATACAGTTAATATACTAAGTAAGAAGCAAACTACGAAATAAGAATTCTTATTATTAAACCCCTCTCCAATATAAAATGTTAGCCTAATTTTTCCTGAGTCCTATATTGAAAATCAATTGCTTATTGTTGAGAGATGACTGGCAGACTTAATTATGTTTTTATCGAATATCAGCAAATAATTATTTATTTATGTTGATTATTTTGATAGTAGATATTAAGATTCCATAATAAGGTAGTTTTTAGACAGCTCTCTTTGTACTATATCCATTCAAAATTGTCTATCTTTATCTCTGATTGCAGTGGCACTTTGCATACTATTTAACATACAAAAGTATACCAATAACCACAGCCCTATAAAAGACCAGCACATATTTGTAACAAGCACTATCTCTGGTCTATAAAACTTTAGTTTGTAAATTATTGTCAATAAATCATTTTCTTTAAAAAAAATTGTAGAGGCATCAAATTATTTCTGAATAAGTTCACTGTGTCACTGAGCAGCCAGATCCCCTAACAACTTAAAAAACAAAAAAATATCAGTTTTAAATCAATTAAATGTATAGTTAATTACAAGAAAAAGATTATATTCATGTTCAATGGTCAATTTTAATTAATGATTAGCAAAAATGTGTATATTTAATATATATTATTTCTGGCCAGAAACATTCATCTAACTTTCATGTGACCATTTCTAATTCAATAATATGGTTGTCACATAAAAATTATTACCCACTCTTAAAAAGTTAGCACATATCAATGTTTTTTATTCATCAATATAAGATGGCATTTTATGTAACCACAATCAATCATATTTTTACTGTAAGATTCCTTATCAAATGTCAAAATATGTGTTATGTGTTTCTAGCTAGTTTTACTTGGGCACAAAGATTTTCTTGGAAAATTTGCATGATATCAATTATCTTTGTAATATCAAGGCCTATATTTTATGCTCCTGCATTCCATTGGTCCTTTATTTTGTTATAAATCAAGGCTAGACATTCACTTAATTGCACCCTTTTTAGGACCATAACACTGCATTATCAATGCGGCAGAGCTGACTAAAGATATTTCTGAATCAATCAATCACATTTGGGTGGATATGCAAGAATTTACTGTATGAATGTGCTTGGTAAATTTTTACAAAATTCTGCTATGGTCTGCTCTTGTAAGCTTCATTTAGTTCAGCCATATAATCCTCTATAACACACTATATAACACCCACCCATATCCAACTTGTTCACTGAAATACTACATACCTTGGCCTCAAACTCTTTGAACTGCCTCTCACGCTCCTGTCTGTACTTTTCCACCTCATCTTGGGCCTCCTCCTTGGCCTGCTTTAGGCGTTTTGCTTTTCCTGTAATCAGAAAATAATTTTTAATCATTACTGTGATTATGTTTTATATAAAAAAACAGATCTCACTGAAACTACTATTGACTCAAGCCAATAATATAAGCATTCCTACCTTATACACTTAATATAGTGAACTTTTGGGCCTATATTGATTAGTTGGACTGTTTCCACCCAAATAAATGTGAAAGGACCAAAGCAGATATGTAGATTTCATTGCTAAATATGATAATTATTTCATTTTTTTATTAATTATTTCACTCAAAGAAATAAATTCATGTGACTAATCTTTTAAAGGCACAAACATAGATATATCGTATTATCAAAACCGTAAGAATCTACTAGCTTTCGATAAATATCTTAATATAGAATGTAATATAGATACGGCGAATTGTCTTCAATAAGAGCATTTAAAAGAGGTGTTAAACGGCGACAGGAATAAGTTAATACAAGACCTACGTTATCTTAACTATCACGGAAAGTGGAATCAGCCATGTGATCAAATTAGACGGGTATTCTTTGGAATAAATGCAATCTAAGACCTTCAATCAGCACTTTTATTAAGAGAAATAGGGTAATGGTGGTGTTTCACGATTTGTGAGGACAATTACACGACGTCGCCACTTGCCAAGAAGGGCGGTGTTCAAAGAACGTAGTAAAATATTCACTTACGCTTCCTCGCCTCTGAGACCTTCTCGGCAGCGCGCTTCTCAGCCGCCAAAAGTTGTTGGATTCCCTGTGTCTGGCTCGCCATTTCTGATACACACAAAAACTATGTCGAGCGAGAATCAAGACCGAGACGCGAATCAATAAGCGCAGCAGAGTGTCGTGACGAAAGTCATATGATTATATTAGTTCCTCCATGTTGTCACGATTGGCGCTGTCATCGGCTCGTGCTTGAATTATTATGAGTGAAATGTAACGCAATTATTTTAGAATATTTTAATATCATATAATTTTTGCAATACAAGTATTGATAACATCATGAGATATATTTAGTAAATGCTAATCTTGATTAGTATATATTATTCAAAATCATATGTGCTTGAAAACATATATTTTACAAATAGAATTGAAACGTTTACGTAGAATGGAAAATCAACGTTGTGACGTTATAACAAGTTGATTTAAATAAAGTCCATGCACGAAAATAGATGGCGCAAAACTCCATATACCCTAATTTAAAATAAAATTATTAAATGTTATCACAACATAAGACTACTGAAATACTTATCATACAATCATAAAAATTATAATAAAAAAATAATAAGGGTCAAACATTGAAAATTGCCATGTAATTAATAATGTATATTTAAATATTTTTTTGGTTTGGCTATACTTTCATCCTTAGAGTATATACATATAGAGGGAGCGCTGGTACTTCGAAAACGTAGATAAAAATGGTGGTGCCGGGACCACCTTTTTCTTCTCTACATCCAGTGTGAATTATGACAGCTTGGAACACGCATGACTTACATGAAAAAGAAAAATCAAAAAATGTAGTTTAGCGCTATCGAATACCATCCAAATTTATTTTAGGGGTTAATTATTAACTGTGTATTCGTTTATCATCGACAATAAATCCAATTTCTTATTAATTAACAAGATATAATTTTACAGAAAAACATTCATATTTTTGAATTTTCGAACGCCTTTTTATTCTATGTTGCAAGTAATTAAATTGTTGAAATTCCGAAAAAGTTCCGGAATAATTTTTATGTAAAAAATATAAAATATTTGAATTTGGAGCGAAATAAATTATAATAAGCCAAGGGTGAGTTTTATTTTTCATTTATTATTAATATTTTGTATTATGACAGCTTAAAACAATGTAACGTGAATATTTTAATTTCCGTTTATTTATTTATTTATATATTTTTCGTGGAAAAGTCATTTATCGGTAACATTAATATAGCCGTGCTACCAACATAACGAACAAGAAAATATCTACGTTTTTGAAGTCGCAAATGTATGACAGCGCTCCCTCTATATATAAATACTCTAAGCTTTCATCTTAGAGTATATACATATAGAGGGAGCGCTGGTACTTGAAAAACGTAGATAAAAATGATGGTGCCGGGGCCACCTTTTTTTTCCCGCCAATCAGTATGGATTCAGACAGCGTGGGGTACACATGAAATCTTCTTAGAGTATTTATATATAGAGGGAGCGCTGTCATACATTTGCGACTTCAAAAACGTAGATATTTTCTTGTTCGTTATGTTGGTAGCACTGCTATATTAATGTTACCGATAAATGACTTTTCCACGAAAAATATATAAATAAATAAATAAACGGAAATTAAAATATTCACGTTACATTGTTTTAAGCTGTCATAATACAAAATATTAATAATAAATAAAACTCACCCTTGGCTTATTATAATTTATTTCGCTCCAAATTCAAATATTTTATATTTTTTACATAAAAATTATTCCGGAACTTTTTCGGAATTTCAACAATTTAATTACTTGTAACATTGAATAAAAAGGCGTTCGAAAATTCAAAAATATGAATGTTTTTCTGTAAAATTATTTAAATTATATCTTGTTAATTAATAAGAAATTGGATTTATTGTCGATGATAAACGAATACACAGTTAATAATTAACCTCTAAAATAAATTTGGATGGTATTCGATAGCGCTAAACTACATTTTTTGATTTTTCTTTTTCATGTAAGTCATGCGTGTTCCAAGCTGTCACAATTCACACTGGATGTAGAGAAGAAAAAGGTGGTCCCGGCACCACCATTTTTATCTACGTTTTCGAAGTACCAGCGCTCCCTCTATATGTATATACTCTAAGGAAATCTTCTAGAAAGAAAAATCTTAAAATGCCATTTTGCGTCATTAAATTCTGCCCAAATTCTACCAAACGCATAATTAATAAGTATATAGTTAGCTACCATAGGTAACATTGCATATTTATTAATATATTGGGAGATATAATCGACGGAATTTTACTAAAAATAATTAGAATTAGCGCGCTTTCTATAGACATATTTTTCAGTGTTGCAAATTTATAAAAAAATTAATAACTCGATATCCTGGTAAATTGTTTAAACTGTTTTTTAATATAAATAAATTAATATGAAAAAAAAAAAACAATTTGACGTTATATTAAACCGACAAAATAAAATTATGGCCACCATTTATTTAATATGACAATGAGTTAAAATTTAGTAAGTTTGTGACTAAATATGAATTGTAATATAAATATTTTGTAATTCTCTGATCTTATATAATTGGACATAATTTTTAAATCTGTCTGACTTTAATCCGGATTGTGAATATTGGCCGCCATTTAAATTTTAGAGCCTTAGCGCGACTTCTCGTAGGAGGTATATATTTAATATTTAACGGCCGTCCCCGTGTACCGGTAACATAAATTCATAGACGGAATAGAATATTTTGGCCGCCATTTTGAACTTTTTTGTTATCAACCCGAGTCCTTTAAAAATTAATATCTGGCAGTCCCTGGGCACGGATAACATAAATTTATAGTCGGAATTGAATATTTTGGCCGCCATTTTGAACTTTTTTGTTATCAACCCGATTGCTCTCAAAATTAATATCTGGCAGTTCCTGGGTACGGATAACATAAATTTATAGTCAGGATTACACATTTTGGCCACCATTTTGAACTTTTTTGTTTTTAGTCCGATTGCCCTCAAAATCAATATCTATCTATTAAAGATATGTAAACAACCAAATCTATATAATGTTTTTTTAGGATACCCCTGGATCGAAAAATAAAATGCCAAAGCGTTAATATTATAAGAAGGAGTCGTTTAGAAGACTGTTGGATACCTACAAAATATGTTTATTATAATTAATATGATGAGAATACATTTTTAATTTTTAAATCGTAGTGAACCAACAATGTAAACGGTCGAGCTGGTTAAGGTTTCAGGAAGTCGCTGGATGCAGGCCACTTCCAACAGGTCAATGTGGAGATCCTTGGGGAGGCCTATGTTCAGCAGTGGATTTCCTATGGCTTTTTATGGCTGAAGAGAGAGAAAGAGGGAGAGGGAGACAGTGAGAGAGAACCTTAGATTTTGATTCTGAGAGCAATGGTAGCCACAATACTTTACCTATAAATGTGACTTATTGGTACCGAAAAACCCTCAGATATTAATTTTGAGAGCAATAGGTTTAATAAATAAAAAGTTCAAAATGGCGACCACAGTTTTTTAATCTACTTATAAATTTGGTTTATTGGTGCCGACTGCCAAGATACCCTCAGATGTTGATTTTGAGAGCAATCGATTCAATGACTAAAAAGTTGAAAATGGCGGCCAGTTTTTTTAAACCTTACTATAAATTTAGCATATTGGTGCCGAGATACCCTCAGATACTGATTAATAATAATAATAATAATAACACCCAACAGTCACATACATAGTCCTGACCCCACACTAAGATCGAGTCTTGTGTCGTGGGTATCAGGAACTACGAGAGACTTTTCGGTCTCACAAACACCCAGACCCGGAAGAAATATTTGTGGGCCGCACAAACATTTCTCTCGGTGCGGGGATCGAACCCGCGGCTTCTCGTTTCGCAGGCGGCGTCTAACCAACTGCGCCACGGAGGCTGTCAATTCTGAGATAACTCGGTACAATAAGTAAAAACTTCAAAATGGCGGCCACGATTTTCAGTACTGAATACGAACGAAGCTTGGCTATCGAAGCATAGGGACTAAAACATTTACCATTTCACCACCAAGCATTTCCAATATTGCAATGCTATTGTATAATAAAGCACAGGTAAAATTACTTCGTATTCGCTGTGAAAACGTATTTGGAATTATAGATAAACGTGTTAAAATAGTCGCCACAATTTTTCATTCTTTAAAAATATGATGTATCGATATTGTTATTGTGACCAAAAAACGTAATTAAATTTTGATACAGTTGGGGAAAATATGTTAACCGGCAACCCTAATGCAGCAATGCTACCAACATTACGACCAAGAAAATATCTACGTTTTTTAAAACACAAATGTATGACAGCGCTCCCTCTATATGTATATACTCTAAGACTTTCATAGATTACAAGCAAATTACCAGCAACGCGCGAGAATTTCTACTATTTATGCATGTTACGTCGTTTTATCCAATTATTGGCCAACTGTGTATAGTGTATGGACGTGTGTACAAAAAACAGTGCTAAAAGCCGACTCGTAAATACGAGAATCGAGATTCGAGACGTTGCATGTATTGTTGTCTCTGTCTGTATTACCGAAAATAAATGAAAGGCAACATGTATCCACCTGGCAATAGCTGCAGATGATACTAAATTATGCAACATACATTACTCTATCAGGCCAACAGCGGTTAATACTTCATGCATAGAAACTAGTAATGTATATTGTATAAATATGAAGTGTTCGTACTCGAGTCACATTTTGTACGCAACGCATGCCCCCCGCCGTGTACGTCACAATTTCTTTATCATTTCGGAGGCAAACTTAACGTAGTATGGCCGTCGACTGGAAGTATTCGCAGTTTTACTTCCACAAAGAATACGCGATAAACATAGCGCAGAGCGAATTGAGAAAAACTTTTTTAAATAAATTCTTTACGCGAGTGAGATAAACATTATTATAAAAGTGCTTGCAAGATAAGAGAATAGCAGAACGCGACCCCGATTTAACGTCTATTTTTACGGTTTTCATATATAAAATGTTGACAAAAATGTGGTTAGTCAGTCAGCCGAATTCTGTGATCCTCGAAGTCAAGGTGGACCCCAACGCCATCGGGCAGGAGTGCCTCGAGAAGGTATGTCATATATGCTACATACGGAACCGCCAAATATTCTTGTTTTACCTTTTTATGTTGTATTTTTTAAGAACAAAGGTTTGTTTACAACGAATATTGCATATTTTACGGGTTATGCATATTTGGTTTATGAAACCGCTTCGATTTTAGATATGAATTTAGACCGATATGGTCAGTATCATAATGTCCAGTCTTCTGTATTTTTTAATCTAAACTGATTTATGTGTTCATTTGTCTGTTTCGAATCGGATTATAAGTTTTAATATCTCAATGGATGATTAAATATAACTAAAGCATTGTCCGCGACACGTTTGCTTCGATCTACGTCACTGTTACCTTGCGGACTTTGGACCCGGCAAACGGCATGCACGTTCACGCCTCACCTTCGTGACGACTACTTAACGAATTGCTCCACGCGGGAAATTTCAATTTATGTCTGTTATGCAGTTTTTACGTCACATTTCTAAAAAACTATTGTTAAGCTGGTCATGGTTAAACAGCGCTTATATTACACAGACTAATATTAAAGATAATTTGTAATTACTGCGAGTTTTGGCGCCAGAATTCCTATATTATTTGGCGGTGTTCCAGCCAATCGATTGTATGCAGTTTGAATTTAGGACAAACCAAATAAACGGTTTCGTGGTACAACGCTTTGACCTCAAGGAAATGCGCTTAGCAACCAGGCCTTGTGCGATTCTATTAAAAGAGGATTTTCAAGCCGTTTCCAAAGCAATTCATTCATACTAATTATAAATTAATACCACCCTAACATATTTAGGTGAAAAAGAAAAATGAATCATACATCCATAAAACAAAAGAGCATTTGGATATAACAATTGCCATTTAAAATATCGCTGTATAGTGTACTTTTCTGTATTAATTGGCAAACTTAATTAAACATTAAGTACATATTTAGTTGATTTTTTACGGTTAAATGTTTTTGCATTCTATAGCTCTCAGTTGTAAATAAACATAACTGTATACAGTATGTAATGTTTCGTCAATGTTGCAACATGAGTTACGAAAAGTGTGCTCGCGGTCGATGAGAAAAACTCACTAGGGATACAAAACTCTTAAAAGCCAGGATTATCTTTTCATTTTATCTCACCTTCATTGCTCTAACAAATGACATCGACCAACTATACTCGTAGTTGCTTTTTATTCAAATATGTTTGTCAGGGAAATCCCGGCCATATTTTACTCATTTACCTTTATCACCCATCTTAAATTGAGTGACCAAGATATCCATAAAAGGACATGATTACTGCAGTGATTTAAAGACAAAAAAGTCTTTAATTCGTCTTTATGTGTGGTTAATGGTTCAGATGAATAACTATTTATCAATGCAAGTATTTATTTCATTAAATTTTAATGTTCATTTAATCGTGCGAATATGTTCTTTGATAAATGTGATATTTCATGTCGTTACAAAGTTTTATTTTTCGAGGCTTACTTTTGAGTTTTGATCTAAGTCCGTTTAGTCCGTCTGCAACGTGTTGACGAATTTCATCAGCCAACGTGAAGGGAATTCGAAGCATACAGCCTTAATACTTAACAATATTATTCATCGTTGGTAAATTGATTTCTAATGCAAAATGTAGTAATACTTTAGAATTCTATTCTGTATCAGCCCATATACGTCCCACTGCAGGGCACGGGCCTACTCTACAATCGAGAGTACGATTGTGAGTGGTTAGGCCATATAGTCCACCACGCTGGCCTAGTGCGGGTTGGCGGACTTACATACCATAGAAATTCTTATAAATCGCTATGGTATGCAGGTTTCCTCACGATGTTTTACTTCACCGTTTTTAGTGCGTGGTGATTGACTATCAATACACACATGACTCCGAAAAGTCAGAGGTGTGCCCTGGGATTCGAACCCGCGACCACCGTGAACATGTGGGCAGCCGCGTCTAGTCCGTTTACCCACAGGCCACCACGCACTTGAATTCTATTAAAAAAGCTAAAACATTAGTTTTAAATTACAAAATAGTCCCAATATCTTACACCGATATCAGCCAGTATTAATCTACCTATATAAAAAGCGCGATAGTAATGCCCTGAGTGTTAAGCAGTTTTCTAAAAATATGCCGTCGTAACGCCTAAGATGTTATTCATGTACGGTGATTGTTCACCGAGTCCAAAGTCCAACCATTCGACAACAGCTGTGAACTCTCTACCGTGCGAGCGAGCACGTGCGCACGGCGTGATACCTAGAAACTCTATATAACTATTTTAAACCCTATCTCTAAGGTAACTAGACGTAATTTAGCTCGGTGCAGTATTGAGGTAAAACACCTTGCTTTTCACGTTATTGATTATAGACTCTAAATCTATATGAGTAAGGTTCATTGTTCATTGTTGGTTGTTTATTATGTAGTTCCATTTGAAGTTAATTTACTTCTCCGTTTTAATCCTTATCTGAATGCATTACGGTTGAGTTTATGCATATTTGAAAGTTGTATGTTTTTTGTTTTGTTTTGTTTAGCGGCCAGAGTTTTAGCAAGAGTTTGTTAGTTGCCAGTGTTTGTGTCCTATTTATTCGTCGTTGAGTTGGATAGCGACTAACCTTCTTTCGTACCATAACAAACATGCATCTTTTAAAAATACAGCTGACTGCATATTTTTATGTAATACCGTAGTAAAAATAGTCGCCGAAATATGAAAATCTACAAAGTATACATATTTGGCTCCATCTAAACTGAATGTATATTTCTAAACCTATTTTATAATAAGTATGTATTCCTATTCGGAAAACTCTACGTTTGGTAATGTCCAATAGTAAATACAAAACAAACTATTCAATCGAACTGCCATAGTATTGCTACATTACGTTTTGCGCATTCTAAATTTAAACCGACATGAATGCATTACGTTCTGTGACCTGGTTGTCAACCGATAAGACTTCCTCAAACCTTCTCCTTTAAGTAACAAGGATAGCAAAAAAACGTATAGTAACAGGAAGCTACGTTTCACAATAGACGTATTTATGTAAGACTTGATAATTAATAGCATAAATTAATAATGTAATTAATGACATTTTAATTGTTTTAAGAAATGATTATTAATGTATCTGGAAGTTTTTCCGGCAAAAGATTGCGGTTGGTCCGGAAATGCAGTTTGACATTTAAAAATAATTGAATTTGGATTACAACAAAGAATGCTTTATAAAGGGATAATGGCATTACAAAACGATAATACTTTATAATGGTAGAGTTTTTAAGTAAAATGATTTAGGATCACGTTTATATGTCCTGGTTTTATTCTGAAATCCAATATCTTATAATCAGTATTATGTTCCCTGTGTCTAATAAGTAATAACAAAAGATTTGATGCATTGGCAAACATAAGCTCACAATAAAATTGTTTAATATCCTCGATAAAGCTACCTATGAGTATAAAAAAACATCGATTTTTAAATCGTAAAATCTTTCCTGTTACTAGTTCATGGTTCAGAAAACATTCATTGATAACAATTGAAATTCAGATTACATATAAATGTAATCTGAATTTCTCGCGATAATAAGCAAATGATATAAGTCAAAGTAAACCCTTGTCTAATCGGAATAGTGTACAGCTGTGCAATTTATTCACTTCTAACGATACTTCTAACAAAACAAGTTCTTTGTTTTCGCAACAAAGAATGGTAGGTTATTCCACTTTTTATGATGATGATATGTTTTGTGGATAATATTTAAGTTGCTGTTGACTGAAATAATATTGATGCTTATTAATTCCGTTAAATAACCTGCCAATATGTCTAATAAATAAATCGTATCCTACATACATACATATAAGCTTTGGATTTGAAAACTTTTACACTGGGTCATATTTTTCGGTGAATTTTCGTGGTAGTGCGTATATTGAACTCGCGATCTCTCGTATCTCAGTCAGCTTTTAACCACTGTAGTACAGGGGCTGTATACTGTGTATATTACGTTCATAAATATGTAAGTTTCGACTTCAAACAAATAACAGAGAAGTAAGGCGATACATTTATTCCAAGAAATCTCATTTCACATTCTTTAACCATGTTTAATATAAACACTGACTTTATATTTTTACGTTTTACATACGAATTTAAACTATTTTTAGCAAATACAGTATACTGTTGCGTAAATTTGAAAACATGCAAATTAAAACGTAGTATTTTGTAGGTACAAAATTCGCTTACATGACAGAAATATGACTTTAACCTCAATAAGTATTGCTCAATAATGAAAACTAGTAAACATGGTTTTTGTCGAGTGCAATTTAATTTGATTCAAAACAAAACTGCTGAATATAAAAAAAGCAAATCGAATTACCTACGTGCGCATGTCAATAATTTTACAATTTGAAACATGATTTTTCGTTTATTATAATTTTATTAGATAAATGGATGGTTTTCCAATCGAAGATTCTAAATACTTTGCGAAATAGCGATGATTTTACAATGTACCGAAAAGCGAGCGCAATCAACGGGATAACTAGGTACATAGAACGATAAATTTAATAATTAATTGAATTGGTAATCATGGAACTGCCTTGATGGCGGAAACGTGTACCGAACGATTACAATGGGGAGGTACGGGTTTGAATCCCGGGTCATCAGCCCGGAGTTGGGAATTTGTGCCCGATATGGCGATAGGCTCACACCTTGTCATATCGTAGGATGGAACAAAAGATGACACGTCGTAGCACCTCTGTCTAATTCTGCTAAAAAAGGCATGAGTTTATGTATGTGTAGGTATACAGGGTATCTCAAGACTGCTACCGAAAACGAAGCCGGGTGGTAGTTTTAGTGGCTACAAACACAATGCAATTAAAAATTTCGCATAAAAACGCGACAATTATTTTTTATGATTTTTTAAATATCGTCAATTTTGGGTGGTAAATCCATAGTTTTTGCTAAAATAATAATTTAAACTCTTCTATACCTTAGAGTATTTATAAATAAAAGGATATACACTATTATTTTAGGAAAAAATGTATTTACCACCCAAATATGGCCATAGAAAAAAAAATAACAAAAAAAAATTGTCGCTTTTTTTTTGCAACTTTTTCTGTTGCATTGTGTCTGAAGTCGCTTAAACTACCACCCGGCTTCGTTTTCGGTAGCAGTCTTGATATACCCTGTATAATGTATATGTAGAAATATAAAAGTCTGAATATATCCAAAAATGTTGCAAAACGGTACCAAGTAACAGTCGGTCGGTCGCAAAACAATGATCGTCTAGTTTGGACTTCGGCCCCATTAACTTTGGTGGCCGTTGCCTACCAATCAGCATTGTATCGACGCACCGAAAACAACGTTAAGGGGGAAATCACGAATACCTATTAAATTATTAAAATAACTACTTAAGTGCCAATATTTAACTGTTAGAATATTACATATAATTTGTAACTAAATTAGGGGTAATATGTGACTACAAATTAATTCCAAAAATAATTGTTTTATTACTATTTGCTGTGTATTAAAAATCTTGTGCAAATTGACACATAGACGCATTTAATACCTAGACTTTTTGTGCTTTGGTATATATATATATTTTGTTATTTTCATAGGTAAATTACGGTAAACATTATGTCTATCTCACTACAAATAGCTAGTTCTAGAAACTAAAACATGCAACAACTATAAAATGGTTAAAAAACCAGAAATCAGTGTTTCCCATAGTCCCCGCCTTAATAGTAATTGAGTACAGCCGAAATGTTTTGCCTGGCTGTTTAACTTTCCAATTGGCTGGCGGACTTTGTACTGTGACGTCACCGGCTGACACAAGCCCGCTTCGTGCCATGTTGTCCTGGTAACACATGCGTACTTTGTACTACGCTGTGTACTAGGGGAACGGAGGCCGGCATAATTTTCGCCACATATTCGTTTTGTTTGACTTGAGTCATGTGTGTATTGATGGTCGCCACGCACTAAAACGGTGAAACAAAATATGGCGATTTACAATAATTACTATGGAATGTAAAATCTGCCAACCCGCATTAGACCAGCGTGGTGGACAATATGCCTCAACCATTCTCAAGCGTACTCTTGATTGTAGAGGAGGCCCTGAATACTGACAGATTTGTATCGGTTTTGAATAGCCTAGTGAACTGAATTTGAACAAATTCAAGTTTTATTGAGACTTTGCTAGTAGGATAAAGAAGCGAAAATAAGTCATCAGTTGCTAAAATTAGATCCAAGATTTCCTTATTCTTATTAATTGCCTATGTTTTAGGCATTCGCTTGGTGAATTTCTTGTTTATGGAGTACTGGCTGTTAGGCCTTTAATTAAAAAACAGTTTGGGTGATTGATATGGATGGTGCTGTTAAACCTCTACAAATTCATCCTTACTGCTTGTCGCTTTCACTTGCCATACACATAATGCAACTTTCGTCAGTCTCTTCATATAAATATTAAGCACTAGCGGCCCGGCCCGGCTTCGCCTGGGCGTAGAATGTAGAAATTAATCCGAAAAGTCAGAGATGTGCCCTGGGATTTGAACCCGTGACCATCGTAAACTTGTTGGCAGTCGCGTTTGGTACGTTACCAACGGGCAACCACGCGCTTCTGTGAATTATTTTTATTTATTTGAGAAGACTATCTATACATATACAAATTAATAAAACCTTCATACTGCCTTACCAGGTGACGTAAGTAATAAAACAAATATTTAAAAATATAAAACTGCATATCGTTTCATTATAATGTCTAGATGCGGCATCAACGTACCAATACTTTTATTATTCTTGAGTCTGAAAACAATACTAATGCGGAATTTAATTTTGTCTCCCAACGCATCTAAAGGTATCAATTCAAAAAACAATGTCCTTTATGAAAACGAAAAATTATAATTAGATATATTTTGGTGTACTCCGGCAAAATGCTTCGATAGAGTATATCTTGTTTAAAACTGTTGCAATACTCTCAAAAAACTATGGGCTATTTTTGTAGATATGGACATCATTTTATTTTACATTTAACAAATTACGCGAAAGACGCTGTATCTAGTATGTATATTATAATACATATATTATAATACGCTGTATATTATAATACACAATGTACACATTTTTTGAATTTTGTTCTATTTCGTCAACCGTCAATGAAAGACAATGGAAAGATAGATCATTTTACGTTGGTTGGTAGTTGAAGCTTGACCGTCGTTTACCTCTCCCGTCAACCAAACAAAGGTCATCCTATATTGGCTGGTCACATCACGCTTGAACAATTAAAAAATTGGCTTTTCCTCGCAATTTTTCCATTTTTTCTCACCGTTTAGACCTTCCTTGGACTTCCACGAATATTTGATGACCAAAATTAGGAAAATCGGTTCCGCCGTTCTCGAGTTTTAGCGAGACTAATGAACAGCAATTCATTTATATATATATATATATATATATATATATATATATATATATATATATATATATATATATATATATATATATATAAGATAAGATATTACGTCAGAATCTAACCAATATCAAAATCACCACTAATAGATGTCGCTTTACTTAATTTAAATTTTCAAAATAGAACGTTTTACTTGAAAATCCCTTGGATTGTTTCTATCATACGTCATATATCATTGGAAGCATGTTTGATACCCTGGCAAAGCTCTGCAAAATATAAGACTATCATATGAGTAATTATCCTTTTATACGCATCCAAAGATAGATTTAACCGCCTATTGTGATCGCTTAACAATAATAACAATGGATTATTTACTGAATGAACGACGTGCTTTGAATGCTTAAGCCTATAACATAATACATGATTTCTATCGAGTAAATAATTTAGGATGTATAAGGAATACATATTCATATATTTATTATTGCATATCTGATTTTATTTTACATAAAGTCTGAGAAATTGCATATACTGAAAACGAATAAATAATACTCAAAAGAAGCATTTTAGTAGAGTAATGAAAATCATAGTCACTATATGGTTTTTATGGAACCTCATAAAACCTCTTTCTTCTTCTATTTATGTATATATGTGTGTGTGACATTCGCGGGCATTAAAATAGTGTTTAAATTATAGATTGTACGTATAGAAAATTTTTACTTATTTAGTATAAACGAAATAATTCGTCAATGGGCAAACCCCACTACAGGAAATTTTATATAATGGATTAATACTAAGAAATAAAAATATGTAATCTTGAATTGACACTAAAAAGCCCAAAGTCCGACAGTCTGAGATAAAGTGAGTCATATAATCTCTAGAACGACGAGTCACTGCGTTAATAAAGTGTCCATATGTGGAAGTGGTGTGTCAAACACAGTTCCAGTCATGAACAATAAAAAATAAATTAAAGTTCGGACGGGAAAAGGGATTAGTTAAGATGGGTATTGTTTTCCTTATTTTTTTCGAGTTTAATTTATGTTACCAGCTAGTATTAAAATGTAACAATATGTATGTAGGCTGTGTATACAACATTTCTTAGATTATAATGTAAAAAATCTCAAATTGCTTGAACATTATTCAAAGCATTATTCATTAGCAACAAGCTAGTTTCTCATATCGAATTATGTATTTTCCAAAAGTCCGCTAAATGTATTGCTAAATCGCATAACATCTATGACATTGCAATTCTATTTACAGACCAGTTGTATCAGTATTGATCGAAACGATTAAAAATTGATTTTAATTTTAAGGTGGGAGACAATCGAATGCATATCGATCCGCTGTCTAGTCTTTCCAATTAGAATCAGGTGTAATGTACATAACATATATCTTTCTAATATACAAAAAGAACTCTGATATACAAAGATTTTGTTTGACAAATTAATGTCATTTATTGCTTAAAACATTCCGATTTATTTCTTCGTAATTCTCCTCCTTATTTTCTCTCATTTAGTTCGGAAGATTAAATCGATTTTTCTATGCAACTGCTGCTCGACGTCTATTCGATTGTAGTATCGATTGGTGCCAAAAAATACCAGTAAATGACAGTAAAGTCCATAGCCCAAGAGCGGTTCCCGAGTGCAGCACGATGCAGCGCCGTGATACTAGACCTTGGCTCAGTTGTACCGCACCTATTATCACGCGGCCTCGCTGCGGCCGTGACGTCACGCGATAAGGGCTAGCTCTAATATTAACTGCATCTGTACCAATGGGATTTGTAAAGGTGACCGAGATAAGATAGCATGCAAATTTTGGCTGGAATTGTCGAGAATTGTAATGCATTATCATCATATCTGGTGCAATGTAGTGTTATTTAAATGGGACTCCGCGGTAACAAAGTAAAAAGATTGTGATGACTCATAAATCTGTATCATAATCAAAATTGCGCCAAATTATTCAAATGTAATGTACATACGAAAATCATAAGTATGTTATCGACGTTTAAAAGTTGTAAGGTTTCATAATATTATAATTAATTAACAATCAACGGTTTTGAGTAATAACAACTTAGGTTGTATTAATTTACCCAAATGATTCAATACATTTAATTCTTCGGATCAAACCTTAATTAAGGTATTCAAGTCATTGCCCTGAAAAGTTATAACGGAAAAGTACAACTTAGTAAACTCCATACGTCATCAAAGTTCCCACATCATATAAATAAGTTAAAAACTGTATAATGTAACATTATCGTGAGAAAATGACGTCAAAGATTTAAACCTACACGGAACTCTGAAAGCGATAACATGTGAACTATAACTTTTGATGTATATACTAATAAAAAAACAATCTTGAGTAATTTTTTAATGTTATATTCTATATTCCGGCTAAGGCTGGGTGATATTACCCGGATTGCGTAATAATGAGTATGATCAGAAAAATCTCCTGTATCATTTTTTTTTTCCTTGGTGATAATAAACGGTTCTTTAGATTGACAATTAATTAACTATTTTTGTTTTAAAATGAATAATCGTGTTATGCGTCAACATCGGCTATTTGATATTCCCTTTGTAGTTTTAAACTCATCGTACAATAACCCTATAATACGTATGTCTAGGCTTTATAACGAAATATCAATCGCCATTATGAAATTGATGTCTTCTCAATGAAATTTGGTGCATTTAAACGACTTTTATATCAGCATTTGTTTTCTTTTAGTAATTTATAGGTAATATGTTAAATTAATTTTTATTAGGTATTTATTAATTTTAAGTTGTAGTCTCTAGTTAATATGTATGTTTTGTGTCTTTTCTACTGTTCTATTCGTCTAATCAATACTTTATAATGTTATGCATGCCTATAAAATACGTTATGCTGTGTAATGTGTCATTTTTTTTAATTACTCTTAGTCTAAGTTACCGTATGCGTAATGTAGTTGGTATGCTTATTAAATAAAATAAAATAAAAAATACAATTATCCAAGCTAAATAATTTAATTATCGCAAAAACTGAGACCTCAATATCATTTAACATTCGAAAGATCCCGCAAATTAATTACTAGTTTTGTAGTTTGCAATTGCATTAATCTTTTCTGTTTTTGCGTTTCGCTCGGTCTTTAGCACTTTCGATTGTAAGACCATATCTTACTTGACGACATAATTCAGCGCTTGATAAATATCTTCGGAGGGATTATTAAAAAACAATATTTTAATAATTTTGATTAGGTACTGTAAGAAAACTGACAAACAAATTGATATCATCATGATTTTAAGCCTTCAATTAGGTCATTTACCAAATTATTTTTATATCATTATAATCAAATACTTTATCTAAATGGCATATTAGTTTCATCGCATCACGAGGTTCCGGTTCGAAACAAAGATATATCTGGCAATTTGCGTAGCGACCGATTAGATCCAGTGTTTCCATGACCGCTGTTAAGGACATATTTAATGGTCGTGTTTTTTAAGCAAATATATTTTTATTGGCACAGAGGCATTTGTCATTTAGCTAATGGCGGGATGTCTTGGAAATTGAGTTCGTTCCAAGGGCCCTACTATATAAATCCAAAACGAAGTTCGAAACTTCGTGTCGTTTTTCGTTTCGAAACCTACTCTGTAACACGAAATTAGAATCTTCGGATCGAAGAATGAATTATTCCAATATATCGGCAATACGAACATTTACAGAGTAGGTACATTCGTATCGTCACAAACTTCGTTCGTCCGAAGTTTCGAACTTCGTTTCGGATGAATATAATAAATAAAAAATTCTTCGACCCGAAAATTCGAATTTCGTGTTACAGAGTAGGTTTCGAAACGAAAAACGTCACGAAGATTCGAATTTCGGATTTATATAGTAGGGCCCCTTATTTGCCAATTAAAATTTGGAGTTTTTAATCATCTACATTATTTATGTCTTGTCGTCTTCATTGCATTTTCTTTGTTTTGTCAAGCGGCTTGGGTATAAGTCCGAGTTTTTTAAATATGGGTTAGGTAATAATAAGTGTTTTTTTTTTTATTGTAACAGTATGTAGACGTATTTCCCAGTATTTTTTAATATTCGTTCGGCTTCTTGGGGCTCAAAATTGAGCTATATGTTATAAGCGCTTCTTTAACATAGGTACGTTTGAGAAACCCAGGATTATAGGAAGAAGGACCTGCGGACTGCTTAACAACTTAATAAACCGACGAAAATAATTGGCGAACTTTATATTCCAATCCTGTATGATCTCACTGGGCTTGGCATTATTCTATGACTACTAGCTGTAGTTATTTATTCACCAATATTTTCCTATTATTGGAAAATTACGATGTAAATATAGTCATAGAAAACATAATTACACCATAATTAGCCGCCCTGTCATACACTAATGTATCGTCATTTTAAATTACCACATTTATTAGTTATAATAATGACACCTCTATAGGAAATAAAATAATAAATTAACCATAGATGGAATTAATTGCTAATAAAAGAAATCTATAAATTAGCCATAAATATCAAAACAAGCATGACAAAATGGACATATTATGCTTGGTTCAATTAATACAAGTATTTACAATAGATATAACCTTAGATTATATACTCGTCTAGATGACACATCACACCTCACCGCACGGCTCAAAAAAAGTCTACCAAATTTGGTAGACTCGCTTCTCACGTACGTCAGTGTCATTTGAACTACATATGGATAACGTGCTCCCGAAAAATAATTAATTATGCCGGTTTGTGCTGTCGAATTGTATCGCAATTGTGTGGGAAAACTGTTTAATAATACCAATATCACTTTCTATCGGTAACATTATTGTTAAACCACTATTATTTGAAGAAAACATGAACTTTTAATTTATTATTTTGAAGATGAGTTTCATTGGCCAGTGTTGTCAATTTATTACTAGGAAGATTTGTTGAAACTATGGGAGAAACTATAAAACACAAATATCATATTTCGATCAGAATAACAACAAGAACAATGGCATTATTTATTTCATGAGTTATTAATACTTACCTACACGATATTAATGAAACCCACGACGACATGCACTTCATAGTAATTTTATTAATTCTTTGCCTTGCATGTGTGTTACCATTCAAAATTTCACAAACGGGGTACTGCTTTTGTCATCTTTGAAGAAACAGCGAGAACTTATTTAAGGTCCTAATAATGTTTTTAGACTTCCTTAGGATTCCGTACTAGCAAATTGCTGGAGAGACATTACACAGCGGAAACAGGCGGAAACGAAAAGAAGACCATTCGTAGCCTCATATGACTTCAGTCGTGTGTTCCGAACATTTTACTTATGATGATTTATATTTTACATAAATACAGAAATCAGATAACAGCCCAGGCAATAAATCCAAAGAGTTAATTCTATTCGGAAACAAACACTAGGAGATGGGTTTAGATCTTTATTGTTTTTACTAAAATGCGTTATAAATATAATTAGTAGTATGATTACTTTAAAGAAAGAAAAAATATTTTATTTAACCTATTTTGTATATCAAATAATGGGGAAAAGTTAAGTTAATAATCTGGAGTAGGCATCCCTAAACACACACACCTTGACAGTTGGATTACAATAATTACACGACCGGTACTCACACATATGAACGAAAGTGAGGACACTTTTAGCGCATCGTTTGTTGACATTGCTCAATCTAGACGAGTATATAATCTAAGAGATATAACAATATCTTTCCGTACCGGTCCGGTAAAATATAACTAAGAAATAAACACAGGAATCAAACATAATTACATCGAGGCCGACGCAACCAATGCAAATACGGAATGCATTTAATGATTTGTAGGTCACGCTCGAACCCTGTAGGCTGAGGTAAATGATACGTTGAGACAGTCACGTAGACCCAATGATGTTTTAATAAAGATGACGCATATCCATATTGAGTGACGTTTAAAATTTGTCCTACTATGCATATACATACTCATTTGTTAATACTTTATGCCAATTTTTGTAAATGAAACAGATTATACAGAAAGTACGAGACGGAAAGAGATAGCATTGCGCTATCCAAACATAGAATCGAAGCGATAGAAACAGAAGGGTGACGATAAATAAAACTACCTATTTGGTTTTATAAGTATTTAATATATTAACATTGATGTTGTACGTGAGCCTACCTGTGGTACGCCATCCTGAAACAAAATATATTTTTATTTGTTACAACCGTGAAAAAATAAAGAAAAAAATTGATTGCCGCTTTTTATATAAGTTTATGGTAAGCATGCACTGAAAATCGATCTCTTATTTAATATTTTTTTGTAATGATGTCAAGTGATACGACCGCTCGTAGACATAAGCAAAACCAAAAGAAACTTTAAATTACAAAGCAATGCTTGGCATTCGCAATCCCGAGACATAAGATCTTAAGTCGCAATAAGTACAGCGATTACTCTGGCGAGAATGTCCTTTAAACCGGAACATAACATGGTATTTAAACTGCCGTTTGGCGGGAGAAATAGATATTGCGGTAGTACCTACCATATGAGGCGGCCTCTCACATATGAGAGACCTGCCACTAGTAAACAACCGATGGTGCAGGTTTTTTTAGGTGGATGTGTATATTTTCGTAGTTGTATTTTTTTTTCATAATTTAAAAATGTGCTAAAGCAATATTAATCGGTTGTAAAGGCATCCAGTCACGATCCCCTCTTTTTGTTCGAACTGTGCTTAGTGCATACCCATTTACGTCTCAAAGCTCATCACGTGGAAATCTGGAAACATTCAATGATATATGTAAATATATATTTATAGTCAATCAAAATATATGGGGAAGCTAATGTATTATTTAATGTTCGTGGTTGGAATAAATTATTTATTATGAAAATAATTCATAACAAATAACTTAATCGTTTTAGATATGATTGAATTAAAAACAAATATTATACAACAATCCAAATCCATTCAAACTTTCATCGTCAATCGTCAATTTTTTGTATCTTCGGTTTCGCTTCTGACTTATTAATCTATGACGCACGCTTTTTGTCCCTATCGCACTTCACAATATTTGTATTAGGCGATCCTTCTTACACAATTGAAGGCGGTATTTACTAATTTAAAATAAAAATTAAATTTTGTGTGGTTTTTATATACTTACGTATGGTGTGTAGCTCCAATTTAGTTTCATATCTTTGCATCATAGTTTTTACACTTTTAAAACACACAATTCGACACTGTAGACAATATTTTCGTAATAAATTATGTTGACAGCACTGAGGTCTTCCCTCTGTCGCCGTTGCTATGCGACTAGATGAAATTACACCAATTGCCCGAATTTGAACGCCTCACTTTTGAAGTGCTAGTGCGATATCTACGTCGTATTTGTATAATATATCATTGCGTAGACCCGTCACGCACACAAACCAGGTGTTTAGTGATAGCTGTCCACACATTTGTAGATTCTCATCTATGATAACGATGTCTTTGGTCGACAAAGATTTTCTCTCGTCCTATATTCTGTTGTACAACATATTATTTTTACACGCTTTATATTAGCTTCACTTGTATGTTTGTTTGTAACCGACTCCTTAAGACGCGATTTTGACCCACTTTAAACGGACAGATTTCATTCAAATTTTGCACACCTGTCAAAGACCGATGACAATACAATAATTTAAAAAAAATAGATTTTTTGAAAAAAAAATGGATAT
This sequence comes from Hyles vespertilio, assembly GCA_009982885.2. Taxonomy (NCBI): domain Eukaryota; kingdom Metazoa; phylum Arthropoda; class Insecta; order Lepidoptera; family Sphingidae; genus Hyles; species Hyles vespertilio. Next base: position 7,371,884 of record CM042823.1, read on the forward strand.
TTTGCACGCCGCTAACTTCCTCTGGAAATACAGCCGTAGATGGATGTTTTTAGTCAAAACAATTAAATAATAGTTAAAAAAAACTAAAATACACGCTTTAATAAGATATACAACTAAAAAAGTAAAAATAATTGATACTGAATTTAAGATAAGAGAATGGAGTAAAATACATATATTTTATTGTTACAAAGCGTGGGGTGCAGGAGGATAAGTAATTGTTGTAAACACCCCACGCTTTGTAACAATAAAATATATGTATTTTACTCCATTCTCTTATCTTAAATTCAGTATCAATTATTTTTACTTTTTTAGTTGTATATCTTATTAAAGCGTGTATTTTCGTTTTTTTTAACTATTATTTAATTTCCTTTCATGTTTAATTACATTGGACATGTTAATACCTATTAAAATACGAGTGAATTTTTTTTCTTACACAATAAAGAGTATCCATAGAGATGAGATTGTTTATCATGCCGGTCGATAGTTAACACTGATAATGATTTGATTATATACAGAGTATTATGGACATGGGTGAACCCGAATCACAAGTTACGTGGGTCACTCAGCTATGTTTTTAATCGCTGTGTATGATCGCTGTCTATGCCTATCCGAATCCCAGCCATCTATAACTATACTATATAACAGGATATAACGCCTTTGTTTAACTCAAATTATGGGAGAATTTTGACAAAAATAATAAACATTGTTCAGTGTACCATAACATTTAATTAGGTAAATAATTCCCAATGAATAGTTGAATTGTGTTTTATTGGATTTTTTGCGACTTCATTAATACATATATTTTGTGTTAATAATGCTTATTATAATGTAATAATTAACATTTTAATTATAATTTTGGTACATATTTTTATTCATTGAAGTTAAGATTTTTTATTTGGATTATTTTTCGCACGTAGCGTGGTAAATATATTTGCATATTAATACGTTATCTTATGGATTAGAAACAATAGAATCAAAACAAAATTTAACATCAAATCTAGCACTTAGAAGTCTTGTCATTAAAATGTTCAAAATGGTTGTTACAATGTTTATTAAATAAATAAATGCTGTCTTCAGCATTCAAAAACCTGAAATGTATGAAAGCCAACAATAAAGTTTACTGTTTATCGGTCCTAAAATGATTTATCGAAAAAATAAACATTGTAAAAATTTGTATCAATTTTACCATTTCAGCTATCGCCTACAAACGCCCTCGTTCAGAGACAAATATGGATATTCTCAATTAGCAGACTTCTATTTTGCAAAAATCCATCTGGCAAATTTCAATGTCATTAAAGTATCGGCAAGTTCTTTTTATGAATGAATATTCAACCAGTGACATCGCTGCTCGAAATTTAAATATCGAAAGCGTCTGTGTTTTGGCGCCAGAAAACAAATAAAATCGGTTTAGGTGATCTCATTTCACCACCTAGAAATTTAGGAACTACTATAGCGATCTAGGTCGAGTGGAATAACTAATTAAATAAAGGCTGAATGCTAGGAAACTGGGTTCGTGCCAGGATACTAAAAACTAAATGCAATCTGCATTTACCAGTGTGTTGTATATAAATAGTAGCTTATTTTGCATGCAAGTTCACCTTGGGACAAAACATTTTGCAGACAAAGACATTTCATGTAAGTGTAAGTCGTTGATGTGACATTTTATATAATTACTCCTTCTTGCGGATTTTTTTGTAGATCTTTCCTTTTCTTTAATTTTCTTAATATTTTAATAATTAGTTTTAGTTGTATTTGTTCTAGTTCGGTATCATTCCTTTGAGTAGCGTTCCGTGCATAATGTTTTTTAAAACTGGACTAGCCACTTCAATGTTTTATCCGTCCAATAACTTCCATTGGCCAAGCTTGATCTACCAGTGAGAAGTTCTTATAATAAGTATGAAATGAGTATTAAGTAAGTTCTTATAATACTTAAGCTCATCAATATTTGAAAGTTTGTGTCACATTTGTTGTAAGAGTTCTTCATATTTTTATTTCATGGCTTTAACGTCTCTATAAGCGCTATTTTATCCTCTCACGTAGATGTTAATTGCCAATGATGATGATGATGCTCGTAGAGAAAATGCATGTATCAATGTATTTACTCATGTACTAGAGGAGTGATATCCTGTGCACGTGGCGGTCTCGTGCACTGGCCGGCGTTCAGCGTTGCCAAACCAGCCGCCATCAGTTACAACATCAAAACAAACTTTATTCACTGCCGTGGATATAAATGCACTGCGTTTTAGGTTATGTTTATGTTTGAGAAGAATATTTTTAGCCGTTTACTTTGTAAATGTTGAATTCGTTTTCTCAATGTAAGAGTCACTTTTGTTTCTGTTATTGTCAAAAAAAAAGTATGAAGATCGCTCTAAACTGTAAGCCTATTGTTACTACTTTACTCTTTAATATTTTCATTTTTTGGTTAACAATAGTTATTGTATTTTATTTTATTGTATTGTGCCTATTGTTTCCATATTTGTCACTGACCTGTGCGTTGAAAACAGTAAGGTTATATTATGAATATTTTATTTGAGATTTTTATATTTCTACAATTCGCAACATGTATTAACCACGTTTCGTTTCTCTTATAATTTTAGGATCAGCTGCGTGTTTGATATCAACCATTTCAGGAATAAAACGTTTTCCACTACCATGGAAAAGTATAACTGAGGGTAGCTAAGATGTTTACTATTAGAACAATAATTTAGGTTCGTGAGAGCTCTCACGTATTTCCAAGAATGTGTGTCGCCGTTCTATTATTATCTGAGTTTCGGCCATATCTTAGTAGGGCTTTGATACTGGGTTTCAATATTGTAACAATTAGATAGACCTGAATATTACTCTTAGATAATTTATTCGTGTGGGTTACTGGCATTGGGACATTATTAAAACTATCGACAATACCATTACTTTCGTTGCGTTTTGATTAAGTCAAAACATTAGATTTTCACCCATTACTATCAAAGGCATCAAATCTCGTAGGTCAGTCGTTAGTCAGTAATAAATTGTCATTAGTCGAGCCTTTTGGTATTACTTATGTAATAAAAAAATCTATTTATGGTCATTTGACCTTCACACCGAATTGCTAAAAGGTACAATCATACAATCTATAATAACAATAACGAAACATAATTAATTCGAACGAACTGTGATATTTCGAGATACCTGTTTGGTGGGTTCTCTTAAAGTGTATTGACTTGGCAGTGTCCGAAACTTGACTTGTTACTCTAGTCGCATTTTACAATATCTAAAGGGCTTTTCTATAGAAGAAACAACAGGTATGACGGTGTAAAGGAGACTAATATTACCTACGGCTAGGTAACACTGTACAGGGTGGTATTGAGTTAAACTAAACCACGTTTTTTTAATAAACCATCATTTGGATTTTCTAAAATTTTGTATAATGTCATCTCAGGTTATAATCAGTAACACGAAGGTTAATCAAAATACCAAATATCAATATCATCCTAGGTATGTAGATATCTATAATTTGTGAGGTTAATACCCAATTTGATCCTTGTGTGGCGATAGGTTTACCCCTTATCGTATACAAAAGAATTTCATGGATCTGTGGATTCCACATGAGTTTATGATCTTCCTGCGTCAGCTGATGCCCACACTAAGTGAAGACATTGTAGTTTTCGTGTGTAAATCCGGTTTCCATAACAGCTGCGTTGCAAGCTTATCGACGAGTAAAAAATGACCGACATGTGTGACATAAGAAACCTGGCTTCCGTTTTCCTGTTGCTGATTAAATTTTGGACTGAACGGTCAGACATATGGCACAAAAACCTGCCGCTGACCTGTGTAGTTTATTTTGCATGGTTTTTGTCTTGGTAATTTATATTAATACTTCCGGGCTTAAAGGATGTGACGCCAAATCGTGCTTTATTTATTTCGTTTTAAATCTTGAATTACAGACACTAAAGTATCCGCGTTTGATAGGGTTAGGCATTATTCCAACTTGACAGTCTGGTATTAAATTATTTAGCTCGTAGATATTGACAGTCTAGACTGAGCCTTATGACTTAATTTTTTGTAAATAAATCCCACCCATAAATAATCTGTGACGTAAACAAGCTACCAAACTTCGAGATCAGTCCGAAGACATATTTGTTATCGTTGTCAGATTATTTTGATAAGAACCGGATTCTTCATGTCGAACAATAACTAATTATCTTCAGGGATTATTTTAATCATATGAACTATGACGTCAGCGATAGGGATATCGAGTAATTATTGAGTTCATATGCAGGGCGTTAAGATAATGAAAGGGTAAGCGCACTTATCAGAAAGTTATTACAAGCAATTTGACTGTAGCAACCGGTATTAGTAATTCTTCGTATTTATTTTATTTCTGATCAATATCGGTGCTGGCTAAAGATAAGCTAAAGATTCGCTGCGTTTTAGGTGACAATCCTTTGTTTGCTTCCAAATCAAAATAATTTATTTTCGACGTAGTCAAACCTATTTCAAATATCGAATATCTTGTCCTTTTCGAACCACTTTTGAGTTCAGTTTAAGTTAAAGTCGCTGGATGCAAGCCGCTTCATACAGGTCTATGTACATATGTAGCGATCTATGGGGGCGACCTGTGTTCAGCAGTGGACTTTCAGTAGCTGAAGAGAGGGATAAGGAGGCAAAACATTCGATAAACTGTCTACAAATAAGGCCGTAAATGTCAGTCCCACAGTCAGTCTTCTACATTTTACTTATAAAAACGTGTACAAATATAGAATCTGCTTTTGATCCGTGTTCAAAACAACATCAAAGGTTGATGATTCAATATCTTCACTTATAGGGAATTCAGTGTGGAATATAAGGCTACCATGTATTTCTACACCAGCCTGCTTCAAGCGACTTCTTGCAATATTTATTAGGCCGTTAATCCATCCCGTGGGCAGTAAGGCATTTACCTTGACAATTCCAGTTCTTTACTTGAACTTATCGTTCCATCGGCAATCAGATCTCGACGAGTTGTTACCATACTGTCACTTCATTGCATCCACATGGCTACATCGATAACTTTTAATCCGAATTATCTTTAGTACGTCAAATTGTCATGAAAATTAAATTACGATAATAAACTAATTAACCACATGTGTTTTCGTTATCTGAAATAATATCCCCTGCGAATATCAACTAAATAAAACATGAATCGTCTTTTACGTTGTTTTAAAACTGGTGTGGCGGGTTGTTATGCAATACTTTAAGCTGTTTGAAATCAAGGCTCCCGTCGCGAATTGTGACGTCACACCTGGATGACAACGCGGACGCGGATGCTAAACTATTTGAACGTAATGATACAACTTAGAATGGCTAGATTTACCAGTCTAGTTTTGTATGTTTTAGTTTGTATATCAATGGTTTTGAGAGATTATTTTCTTTGTTGCCAATGTCTATAAACCTCTTTTAATTCTCGTCGAGACAGTAGTCTATGATAAATCGCCTACGCAGATCTGTATCTGTATGTTGGTATATATTTGCATAAATAATTGCTCTGTGAGGATAATTTGCGTTTTTCTTTGTTTTGCTGTAAAAGATCGTATAAATTTATTCGCGATCTTGATGCGCACCAGGAGGCCAGAAGTTATTTTGTTTGGCGATAAAACGACGTATGTGGAAACAAAAGATACACACATGTACCATCTTATTCTCATATTTTATTTTTTAATATAAAGCATAGAGTATATCATAGCCTTATTAAAATTAGCAGTTACGCCCACCGCAAGTTACGTCTCTTTCACACTTTAAGCTCGCCAATTTTTTACGTCTGCATAGAACTGCGAATATTCAACACCTTTAAGTCAATATTTAGCACTATTTTTGTGTCTTGTTTTGAATATTTATAAGACGGACAGTATCATTTGATATCGACAGAATGTCAATTATCAATCCGCCATTAGGTACAGTACTAAAAAACATGGGTGCGTTGTTTTCGAGCGAAAATGTACTACGCGAATTTAAATTCACACCAAACGAAGGACAACTACAATAATAATAAATTATACGTTTATACTTGATTCTATATATATTGTAAAGCAGAAAATGTGTCCAGTTTGCTAAATAATCTATTTGCAAATTAAATGTAAATAATCAATATAAGCGCCATTTTGTTCAACATGTTTACTGTTCATGGATGTAGTAGGAGGTGTAGACTGTGTAGGATCATGGGTACATTTGACATTCGAAACGTCATGTTTGCGACTGGCCATTGATATTTTAGTTTTTTTATTTTTAAAACGAACCTTTTTTGGGGTTCATTATTTTTATTTATATTTCAGAAATGATTATGGAAATGTTTGTAATACTTCCCTTTGAAGTTAATGTTTAACAGCTAACTTCCTGTTATTGAAGATGATGATGATAAGTGTTCACTAACAAATAACAAAGTCATTAAAAGTTACCGATTTAAACAATGTTATACTAAGTGTGCGATACACATTATATATTATCGTAATTTGTAAAAAAACATGACGTCAGAATACAAAAAGCGTCGTCCCCTAGACGACCTTAAATGTTACAAAAATGTTATATTAAAATAAGAGGTAAGTTAGCGTGCATGACCGGAATATAGTACAGAACTAGCGCGAAGGTGACTGCTTTAATTTTAAATTGACCATCTCCAACCTACAGTGTAAAGAGGACAAGTGAGAAATAGAGACTATAGAAGACCATAAAAGTGGAGTGGTAGAACATTCGTCAGTCGTCACGGTTTGCGAACCGTACAATGTAATTTATAGTAAATAATTATACGATCTCTATGTATACTCGTATAATATCCAGTAATTTGTTCAAGTTTCCATAATGAGTGCATCATTTCCATATGCACTTTGTTTCGCGTGACGTCATTGGCAACATTTGATTTTTATGGATTAGAGTAAAATATCATCATTCATGATCTCTTTGGTTTGAAAAATGGCATATGAGTTTTCTGGAACCGGATTTTTTGGTTAGCATAGCAATTTCGCCTCCTGACTCATATTTGAAAAGATTGTAAGCTTATCGCACTGTAGTAATGACTTATGCCTAATCCTTTAGGAGTGAACTTATCTATTTATCTTGAAATATTATTTGTTTTTAATTATACATATTCAATTAAAATGAAACTATACCTAGTCAGGTCATAAATTCTGTCACATGTTTAATATAAAATAATTGAAACAAGTTTATTCATTATGTAACCATTTATATACCAAAATGAACTTAACTAAACATAGATTCTTATGACACTAAAGTTTATTCAAAATGACCTCCGTGATTTTGAATACAGGCCTTCAATCTGCGCGGCCAGTTGTCTATCGCAGCACGAACGAGGTCCATGTCAATATCGGCGGCTGCCTTAAGCAAGGATGTCTTGAGTGACTCCAAATTGGGATGAGGCTTTGAGCACGCCTTTTCCTCCAAGTGTTGCCATATCTTGTAATCTAACGGATTCAAATCTGGACTGGAGGAGGGCCAGTCTTGTGTGCTCTTCGCTCTATGAGCTGGCGCCGAATCTTGTTGGAATACCCAGTGCCTGTTATTGAACATGATATGAGAAACAGGTTCCACAAGGTTCGTCAGGACTGTATTTTGATACACAACTGCATTCGTTTTTACACCTTTCTCACAAAAATGTACCTCTGTTAAGCCCCAATAAGAAACTCCCAACCATACCATGAGAGAGGATGGAAAATGACCTCGTTGGACACGCGGAATACGGTTGCTCGCTTCTTCACTACTGTGTGCGTACACCTTATCATTTTGTTTGTTGTAGCTCTCTTCTACGGTAATTTTTTTTTCATCTGAAAAAAGAAATACGCGATATTTTTTTCCCGCGTACCGCTTCAACAAAGCGCGGCATCTCTTCAGTCTCAGGTCCATTAGACGAGCATTCAAACGATGTCCTGTTTTTCTTCAATATGCCCGAAACCTTAAGTCTTCATTTAACACCCTTTTCACCGTGGTTCTGCTTAACCCCATCTGAAGGGCCAACAGTTTCTGCTTACGTTTGGGATTTCTTTGAATTCGCGCCTTCACAGCTTTTATCTCTGCTGGAGTCCTAACAGACCGCGGGCGACCACTTCTTGACCTGTCATCTACACTAGAGTCTTCATTGTATCGTTTGATGGTACGATAAACGAATCTTTTGGTTATATTCAAATTTTTCAGTATGTCAAAAATTTGAATTGGCGCGTAACCGCAACGATGCAACGCAATAACTGCAACACGGTCTTCTTTAAGCGTCCACTCCATATTTAAAAATGAGTAAAATTCTAAAGAGTATACATTTTTATTTTTATGAACAATTCGAAATTCGAATTCAATAAACTTTTTTGTTGCCAGCATTCTAAAAGAAAAGTTTTTACTGTGTGACAATACTTATGACCTGACTGTAGTATCAAAGCGATGATTTCCTTCAACGTTAGTCATTTACCATATTTTATTGTTATTTCAATGTTTGTCATTTTCGATTTTGCGAATGCATTGATCTTGATCTTAACAGAATCATACTTAAATACCTAATTTATTTTGCAGTATCGTTAATATTAATTACGGCTACACGATAACTGAAAACAGGTAAACAACATGTAAAGGAAATTATATCATCGTGTTTTGATGGACTTTGATCACTACACTACCACTCATGGCAAGTGTAGGCCTTATCATTGTTTGTTTAATGGAGTAAGCTAATCATAATTATATTAGTATACTTATCTCACTATCATAGTCAAAGTGTACTGCAAAGGAAAAATAATACAGATCAATAACAAAGTTATAAAAAAAAACAAGAGAAATTAAACTGTTTAAAAAAAAGTACTTGTATTGCAATAACTTAACATAACATTCATAGCTGAATTTTTTTCAACAATGATCAATATAAAATCAGTTAGATGTCGAGTATGTTATTGAATACAACTATCCTTGCAGGGCCTAACAGGTAAAATAATTTCGGTACCTGACCCACTGGCTTGGGTTTTACTTTATGGATTCTTTCACCTTAAAACACCCAGATTTTAAATACTTTTAAAGGCACCTAATCCTGGTTGGAAGGATAATTCGTTTCAAATAATTTAAAAAGAAACATGATTTCTAAATTTGTATAAAATGCAATCTAATCTGCAAATATACGCTTTCGAACACACCCAATTATCTCTTTCGACTAGGAAATGTTAGCAATAGCTTAATTCGCCTTCAGGAATACATTGCACTGACCGTAAACTGCACTTACTTCATAGTGCCTTGTGCTAGGATAAAATAACTATATTTAACAATAACACCAGGAAAAATATACATAACTAATGACAAAGTAACGCGCGCAAACTAATCTCACAACCACGTTGGCAATAACATATCAGTGTCAACAACGTTATCAGCCGGTATCACGGCATGGCAACGCAAACACGGAGCCTCATTAAACTGCCTAGTGCCTACTCGATGTATTTACACTTTACACAGGACCATGTTTGTTAAACTCATTTGAAATGTTAGATTATCGTTAGGAATTTGCGCACGATGTTGACGTGTGAAGACTACGATACGAACTTCGAATTATTCGAAATTCGAAGATATAAGATTTCCACTTCTAAAAATCAATACTATTCTCTATTATACTTATCATTTTATCTGAACGTAGTCTATGGTTGCGACGTGCGATAGAGGAATCCCATATTTTGTGGAGTATCTACATACTGATACTATGTACGGCGTCCGAACATTCGAAGTTCGTATCGTTTTTATAGAGTAACCCCGCTGTGTTTATAGATGGGTATCTGTGTATATTGAGATGAAAAGAAAATATTTGGCGAAGATTAGTTGGTCTCCTTGGCACCTCAGCTTGTCTCTGGTAGCTACAGGCGTATTGGTAGTTACATTTATCTCATACGATGCAAAGGACTTACCAAAATGAGTTACAAGTATGAGTTGTTCCAATTCGTCTGTTTTTATAATTTTCTTTCGCTTCTCTTATGTAGTTAACTGATCACTTCAGTACACATTCGTCGACCATATCGTAAGTTAAGAAAACAATGTGTATTTTAAATATCATTATTACCGACAAATATTCTTAAAATATGTATATGTAATGCAAATATTTCATTTCTTGTGTATAAAAATAGTGGGTATAAACAAATAAGTACATATGCAAAGAATCCGTGACCTCGCGGTATGTCAATGTTAAACTATACGCCGTTTTTATCTCTCTGATACAACCAAGGTTTAATGTTAAACTAATTGTTTTTTTAACAAGAAATATATTTGACTATCCCACAAAAGCGTTATTGAGAGATAATCGTAGATTTAACAAAATAGTTCATTATACAATCCACTTAATTTTATTTATTGATCAAAAGTCACCTTAGCTATTTAAAATCCAAATATAAAATCGTTCTAAATTATATTTCCAAGCATATCATATTTTTTTTGTTATTTCCACTGTTGATCAGAAACAATGGTCTTTATATGCGTGATATAAAAAAGTATGTTATCTCCCTTATTTAGGCTGTTTATTTTTTCGCTGGCCATTCACCTCGAGATAACGAGGCGATGCTTCATTGTAATAATCACTTTTGGTACTTGACCTAACATTTACAGACTGCGGTACCCATAATATTCACTGCACTGTTTCTTTTTTAATAAAATTAAAATTAATCTTGGCAATGCTTTCTTAAATTGGACGTATGGTATTTATTATAAATTGTGTAATGACAATCGATCGATTTAGAATTAGTTGTAATGTAAATTATCTATGCCTGAAATTCTTATAATTTAAATATTTTTGACACGTAATAGATATTCTTGATATTTCAATACAATACAATTACTTCCTTGTTCCTGCAAATTGTCCTTTAAACCCCGTTGAATAAATCGAACCTTAAAATGGTTATCAGTATAAGGAAATGCGGGCGTAATGCCTAATGTTTTATTTATTTATACATATAAATACCAATGAAAATATCTACCTAAAACGTGACGCTTATGTGCGCAGTATCTGGCTAAAAATATACTTAATAATAATTTTTCAGATTCTTTATTTGAAAATTTAGCTTTATAGACTGAGAATCCTGTTTTCAAATGGTATGAAACTTAATATTGAGAATTATATTCTACTCGATATAATGAGGCGAAAGTCGAGATGTTCCGGTATCAGTGTGACGTATGATCAGCTGAGAAAAGTTATGTACCGTATGTTACTCTTACGTTAACAATTGATAAACCCTTTAGATAAACGTTGTCTTTTAAACTTAAGCTAGGTATAGATTTTTTTATTGGGGGAAGTGCACTACTGCACTTAAACAAAACGTACTTATGTTTTTCCGATAAATAGCTTCCTCATACAACACCGCAAAGATCAATAAAGTAGCAAGAAATAATTGAACGGTTACCTTAAACAAATAATCATATTTTGTGCGTCCCAAGACGTACTGTATGGATAGCATACTTTTCGGTGTTATATTTGGCAGTATGCTGTAATGATGGTAAACACACGCGCCAACCAATCCTCCGACTTATCTACAAAGAAACGTATAAACGGATCTGTCTGCCAACCGATCGGGCGCGACGGCACGACTTCGCTGCGTGATCGTGCGTGGGAGAAAGGAATAGCGATATATACCAGAACGAGACGCAATGCAAACATCTGGATGCTACACACAGCGCCCTGTGATTTAATGTGTTTTTTACAACAGGTCTATTTCGACCACTTTGTAACATGCATTTTAATGAAATCATGTCGTTATCATATTTATTTAATTTAGTATCGGTGTGAAGTCAAATGATGCGGTTTTGTGACAATTTGGTAATGCGGACGAAACAATATGGCCGCCTCATTATATTTTAGAAATTATCTTGTTAAGTCGCACTCGGTTACACTGCTCTTATGAATCAGTTACAGTAAACATAATAATATCGACGCTGTACTTTTATATCGATATTTTTTTCACTTTTCTATACCTAAAGCGGTTCCAAAACAATGTGACAACACAAGATTGGCTTAGGAAAGCATCATAGTCAAACTTATCCAAAATAAATACACTGTTCACTGTTGGACGTAGGCGTATGCGTATACCACAATCAGCTATGCTCAACAAAATAAAGACAGCCATAGTTTGCTTAATTAATAGTGTTCTGCCTACCTCACATTGTCAATCATGAGATATGCGAATGCTTGTAAATAAGAGTTGCCATAAAAATAGGAAATATTTTCCGCCCAATCTGTTAAACGAAAAATTTGGAGACATTTTCTATTTATAAACATGAAATGGAAAGCGCGCTGAAAATAAACAGAATATCTTGGCAGATTCGGATTGGGTCGGTGCCCTTTGACGACTCGTTATTAATAAATGGAAACTTTCGACAAATGGCCAAAATGTACTTTTGAGGTGTGTAAGTTTTCCAATCTTGTAATCAAACCGAGATATTTCCTTAACTTGTTCCCATGCTGCCAACAGCGATGGCTAAAATATTGAATACATTACATAATTTTTCTCCAACATCTGACCACAAGCTAAATTAATTTGTATTTCCAAGAAAACGTATGGCATACTGTGCAAATATTTTTCTCATTCTGCAGCATATTTAATTGTTATACAATTACGTCAATTTTAATTCTTGCAATGGATTTTACAATATTTTTTCTCACCAAGGTTATATACCTATAGCTATTAATCTTAACCTACCTAAAACCTATATTATGTTGCCTAGATACTAATCTAGATTTCCCTGGGGTTAGGAAATAACTTTTGCGATATTATTTTCCTAAATAAGGTTAAAGCTAATTATCTATACATCTATACATATAAATAAAATTGAAGTGTCTGTTTTAAGAGGGAAAATAAAAAAAAAAACCTACTACATATCGTTATATACGACACCTGTGCCGAAAATGATATTTAATTTTTTTTTGTCTGTCTGACTGTCTGTCTGTCTGTTTGTTCCGGCTAATGTCTGAAATGGCTGGACCGATTTTGACGGGACTTTTTTGTCAGGTAGCTGATATAACAAGGAGTAACTTAGGCTACATTTATTTTAGAAAAATAAAGTAATGTTGCAATGCCCGCGCGCAGCTCACGCGCATGCCACCACTGGGCTGTCACGTCGGGCGCCTCCCACCACTTCTCCCATCAACGAATAAATATCACTTTTACAGAATATTGTATATAAAGAAATTTTTTAATAAAGCTAAAACTAAAAACTGAAAATAAATGATAATTAAAATTTCATCATGTGACTGAATGAGACGGGACATAAACCGGATAGAACGAGACGGGAAATATAGTTATTACGCGAAATAATATGTTGTTGCCAAATCAATACTGGACTCAACAGCTATCTGCACCCGGGCGAAGCCGGGTCCGACAGCTAGTCAATTATAATTTTAGTGTACACCTAATACTCTATTTGCCTAGATATGAATCTAGGTCGATAATCCCCTAGGGTTTGTAAATAGCTTTTACTTAATTATTTTTCCCACCAAGGTTAAAGCTATTATTTAATTAGTACACTGTACATACCTAAAAGCTATATGTTGCCTAGATACTAACCTCGCTAGATAATCCCTAGGGCTTGCGAATAACCTGTAGGCTATAAAGTATTATTACTCTCGTAATTTCCCGGGAGACCTGTCCCCTTTTCCAGGAATTCAATATCCAAATTGTTATTAATGGTGATGGATGGCGCAATTTGTTGCCATCGAGTTTTTACCATCTGATATTGGTTATACCGTTATTCTTATTAATATGGCTTCCTTGTTTAATATTATTTATTACAAAACTATCATAAAAACAATTTTTCGTAGGTAACCTTAGTACAGTTCCATGAACTAATTATATATATAGAACCAAATTTTGCATTACAAATGCGCTAATGAAACTTAGATTAAAATTCTCAACAATGGCTATGTTTGATGGCAATAATTTTAATGGCCTATTTAAAATTCTTATATCAGACTATCACTAATAACTAATTATGAACTTCATAAGTCAATTTCCTCAAATGAATATCTGCTCAACAGTTGGAAATAAACATATATTATAATTTAAAGAAATGGTAGTCAAATGAGCGTTTTGTAAATGTATGCCTTTCTCTGTTTAAAATGATCGGTGCGTTGGCAATTTTGTAACTCGCAATTTGCATTCTTGATGGTCGGCCAAAAGTGCATTTTTATATCACGTATACATTGTATTTTCTAATGCATTTCCTCCCTATGATACACACAAACAATTTGTTCAATCAACAATTCCGAAGTGATTATTTATCTCTTGGGAAATGAGCTTCTTTTGTAGCGAAGGTTCCAAGTAAGCTGGATATCACAAAAAAGCTTTGATCTTTGTCAACATTATAAAAGTAATGCAGATTTTCTAAAGGCATCATTCGGATTGAATTTTCGATTTCAAACGATCAAAATGAAATTTGGTTTTAAATTTTGATGACCAACTCGATGGAGAATTCTCAACTAGTTTACAATATGTAGGACTGCGTGTTTCATTATTTGTCTAATGGTTTCTATTCCGAGAAGCGTGGATTTCCATTCGAATATGTTTTTGCCGGCACTAATGCCTGGTCGTTTGTCACCACACAGATGACATGGCGAATGCGTCGATGTTCCTAGTTCCTATGGGTTTTTGCCCTCATCAATCAATACGCCTTCCTTTCTTTGTGGGAGGGTTAATTGGCTTTCTAAGAAATGAAGAAAGACTAATTGAGGAGGTATTTCTGGACTTGATGATGCTTTGCAATTTGGTCCTTCGAGCCACCAATTTGGGTTAATTGAAATGATTTTATTTTGAGTGTTTAAATTTAGCTTTCTTTCTTTATTCTAATTAAGGCCAATAAAAGCGTCAAGTCAACTGTTTCTTTAAATGTATCAAGAGGAGTAAAATATCTTAAAAGAAAAACATATTATAACGCCTACTGATTCGGAATAAAATATTGATTATATCACCACCATTTTAGTAACAATATTTACACACAGTTCAAAATTTAGCTCACAAGTCAGCGAAAAAGAAAGAGTTAAAGTTAGTATTCACGACGCACCACGTGCCCCAAGGCCGACGACCCTTCGTCTATACAGTATACACGCGTGTCCACAAAAGATGCCATCTCAGGACCTGTTCTGTCCCTATGAGCTAACTGTTTTCTGGGCTGATTGAAGGGATTTGATCATAAAGCCTTTTGGTCTCTTTTGTCTGTGACTAGAGTTGTTGAGTGTCTTTATAAAGTGCTTTTGTAGTAAAGTTTTAATAAGTTTTCGGGTCGTTTTTTTTATTAGAATCTTTAGTTAATTATATATAGGTATATTAGATTTGGTCGTATTATTATGGAAGAAGCCCTTAATAATACTATACTACTTATTGAATTCATCACAGAACAGTTGAATATGGTTAGAAAGGCAATAGCCGTCAAATTGTATGAAAACCAGGGTCGTCGTTTTCGAAACACAAAACCTCTACAAATCCAATATATGTGTAGAAAGCTTGCAATAGTCGATTTAAAGTATCGATAAAATTATGGAAATATGTTTTTGTTATAAGACCTGAATTTATTTTATCGATATGCTTAATGGTTTTTCCTGATACAGTTATTTAATTAGTATCTATTTTTTTTTATAAATAACAACATTTTACAAATCGATATGTACAGGATCTTCAAGATTTCAGCTGTGTGTGAGATATTAACATTTTTATTATTGGAAAAGCACATTTATATGCAATTATTACAATAAAATTATGATTTCTTTACGTCAATAGCTTCAGTGGTTTTGATTTTTCATACTATAATTCATTATTTCACCTCCATTATACAGTTTTTCCATTAGCGCTGCCCCTAATTATTTTTGGTTTGTATATTACTTGTGATACATATTTTTTATCGTCTTCTGTTTCACGAAATGAATACTTAGAAGAAATCGTACTGGACTTTCTAGGAATCCAGTTATCTCTACCTGTTGCCTTTATCGACTCACTCTCGGAAACCTACAAACGAATGAATTAATATTATAAAGTATATTCAGACACAAATATATGTTGTTCTCAAGTTGGCGGAGTTATGACATTAGAACATAAGGATAGGTCGTCAATCAAGTTATCAAACGTTACGAGTACCAAAATTTCAAGTTAGTAAAGGATTTGATTTAATTTTATTTGTTTAATGTCTATGAAAACTGATTTACGAGTATACGAAATCTTTAACTATCTCGATATAGTTACTATGTACATGACTACAACACTGTGTGACATGTGAAAAATTTCGGAGTTGACAACAAAAATGAGTCGTATGCATTGCGTAGGAACTTGGCATTCGCGTACATTGTATGCACGTGTAATCAGCAATGCATATTTTTGATATGTCGTCTATCATATCATCGAATTATTCACAATGTCGTAATTATAAACCGCAATTTTTGGAAATAAAGGTAAAAAGCAATAAAATCGGGTTTAATAGTGGTATAAAATTCTTCCTCTATTAATATTCGACGCTTTAGTATTGGAACTGCAAGATAAAATAGCACAAATCTGCATTTTTACTCTATTTTGCCGGAGCACCATACTCCAAGGCATTTCGACAACGACTGATTTGACAAATCATCCGTTCCGCGGCAGTGATGCTTTTTATGCACCACCTTGCGACGCGTCAAATGCTTGTATTTCCCTTCTAACTATATTCATCTGTTCTGTGGAATTCATCATAATTAGCGGTTGTTTCGTATTTTCTGTCAATTCAAATTTTCTTATAAATAATTTTCTAAGATCAGAATCGTCTCCTGTGCCCACAGTCCTTGTTCTCGACAAAAAAGAGATAAAATACATTCCGCCTCAAATAAAATGTTTTTAATAAAAAATGCGGTACTAATAAGAGCACATGACGAACAATAAGCATTATTTTGCATGTGTGACCTACATACGGATAATGTATTTGTTTTGACACTAGAATTCGCAAGTCAAGGGTATTTTGTTTAAACTGATGAGTTTCGTGAAAAGGTCTGACGTATACCAACGTATCAGTAATTTGGGGTGTAATTTGTACTGTTTTTTTTTTTTGCTGTTGTAACAGTTTCCGATAAGGTAGTAGTTCTTTGATGATTTTAAGAAACTTTATGGCCTAACCACTCTCATTCAAACTCGATTGCAGAGGAGGCCCGTGCGCTGCAGTGGGACGTATATGGGCTGATACAGATTTCAATATTTATTAATGTTTATTTTGATGAACCAATATTGAAATACTGAGTTAAAAACAATCGCTTTGGAACTTTAGTCTCTTAAAACTTAGAAAACTTGCCAAAGTCATCAATGAACTGTCAGATGTAATGATGTCACAGCTCTTCACAGCTGTATGCATTTTTGCCAAAATTTAGAATATTTTTGGAGGTATTGCAACCAGACTTACTGGTAGTACTTAGTATTGGTATTTAAACATTCCTTACTAACACTTACAAGTCTTGGAACATCGTGGGTAATTATCAACATCGGAATAAATACCGTAAATAAAAATAAGGATTTTTTTCTAGAATACGTAAATGCAAATAAAGAATTAATATATAGAAGTGGAATTGAATAGCAGTAAATCAAGTGTACGTTACGAAGATGACGTATTAACCCCGACATCGTCGACCCTAGAGAATATTAATTTTGCCTACTTACATGTTTACGACTTTTTGTTATCACCGCTGACAAATTTATATACTCCTCATTAATAATGGGAGAATACTGATATAAAACACATTAATGAAGATTTAATAAACTATTAATTTTGTACATTAAATAAAACATAATGATTAATTATTTTGAAACTTGCAAACCTAAAGCTGGCTTTTATGACTATAAATGTAATAAATGTGTAACTGTGTAATAGAATTAGGGATAATTTTGCTTTCGTGAAATAAAAACAATCCGTTGCCTAAAATAACTGTCCAATAGAGTTACTTTAATTTACAATCAGGTGATAGTAACTTATCTGATAATTAATACCTCAGTCCTTAAAGGACGAATTAAATAAGCGCCATCTATTATTAACACTTTAAGCTACAGAACTTCCTTATTTATATTTTGATTCAATTTAAAAGCACACGTGGCATTCCATTTGGTATTACGAAGGAGGCTGTAACGCGATCGCCCATAGCAGATAGCATGTCAATGGGTTGTAGTAAACAGTGTTGGCTTTCAATTAGATCATTGTAATTGATCGTTGTGCACTTAACGAGACTGTGTGCTTGCTAGCGTGTCAATTATCACTCGTACACGTTAATATGAGATGCAGTAAACGAATCATTGAGATTATGATGATAAAAGAGTTGCGGGTTCAGAATGAATTAGGATTAACTAAACAATATACCCATGTGAGGAGCGGCAGAATGAAAGGTTTTGATAAACAATTAAGTTGTAATAACGTCTGGGCGTTTGTTATCTGCGAGAAATTTAAAACGTTTCTTTGCTTTTCTTAATTTCTGTATTATCCCAAATGAAGCCTGGTTCCGCTTTCTTTATCAGTTTGCTCCCTTTCGCCTTTTAGCTTCCTCATTGGTCAGACTATTGGCTCTTACAATAATATCTATTATAGAATAGATACCAAGCCAACTTGATCAAACAGTTTTATCCATTTAACTACAAGAGGCATTCCGATGATTATAAGACGTGCTTTTGCAGTAATAATTATTGATAACATTTTGACCACTGTCACAGCAATTACACCGAACAAACAATTGCATTGTAAAATGTAAGTGATATTTATGTAATCCATGACTCATTGAAATTTAATACGGCGTGTTTCTATCGAAAACATGTTTGTGCATAACTTCGCAGTTGTATAAACTATTTTGCGTCTTACTGTAAATTGTACAGGTATGGAAACAAATATATTTGTGACTTAGAAGCTAATGAAGATTAGGATCAAATTGAAGCGTAGTTTAGCTTTTCCGGCTACATTTTTAGTATTATTTATGCACTTTACTTCATCTAATTTAACTCAATGTTTCTTACAAAATTTTCAATTCTTGTCATTTTTATGTTGCTTTATAGTTCTGTCATTGCCGAATAACCGTTAACACATGATTTCTTGCAATCTTCAATATTGAAGTAATTTTAGTATTAAATTCCGAAGTTCAACTAAACAGTCCGATAATACTAGGTTTAGTTTGTAACACATACTTTCACCAAGCAACGCAGACTGTATGCCAAATTTTAGCACGTAATAACTGCCTCGAGCAACTGTTTCATATAATAACATTGATTTTGAGTTTCTCTTAATTATAAGTACACGCAAAAGATAAGTATTTTTTTTTGCAATCGCAATACTTTAAACTTTTAAACATTGTCTTACTACCTACTGTATTAGCATTAAAATTTGGTAATACTAAATATACCTAAGCATGTTTTCTAAATGGTTATATCAATAAGTTTCGTTTGTTTATATTTTCATGTATTAGGTGTTTATGCCAGCAATAAACAATTGTTAACACTAAACTTAATATATGAACTACAAAGTAATAAAAAAGTTAAAGTTGCTAATAAAAAGTTACATTGAAGATGGTCGTTATCAAAACGCATTTCCGAAGCCCGTTGTACCAATTTACTGCTGATTAAACTTACATAGTAGTTAATTAACATAACGTGAAGGCTGTTTCGGTTTATAAGGAAATATAATGCAGAAACTACTACGTTAAAATAACTGGTTTATGAGAATAGCTTTAAATCCAATGTCTTCTGCAAAAACTTTAATCCACCATTAATAAATGCTCTATTATCATACATGTGATCTAAACAATTAAAAAATGCATATTTTTTATGAATGTTTGTTTATTCGACTTACGAAATAAAATGTTTACGAGTTCTCGTTATATCCTCAAATAAAAACTATAAAAATCTAAAATCTAAAAAAACTGAACCTAATTTTATACTTTCTTTGTTCCAGGTATGCGAGAAGCTGGAGATCGGCGCTGAGTCCGATTACTTCGGGCTTCGCGTGTGCCCCGGATCAGGGCCCGGAAGATGGCTCAACTTGCGGAACCCCCTCGATCCTCACCGCATCCCCGGCGGCAGGCTGGACTTGCGCGTCAAGTTCTGGGTGCCCCCGCACCTGCTCATCAACGAACCTACGCGCCACCAGTTCTACCTCCACGCCAAACTTGATCTAACTGAGGGTAGACTTGTAGTGGCCGATTTGGAAGTGGCAAGGAAAATCATTGCCTACATAGCGCAAGCTGAGACTGGAGATTGTGACCCAGATGTCCCTCCCACTCATATCTATGAGGAGTGCAACAAAATTGGACCCCAAGGCGAAAAGCCGGAAGATCATGTTGATAAAATTATTGAGTACCACTGCGAGATTGCCGGGATGCGGGCTTCGCAAGCCGAGTACCGGCTTCTGAAAGAGATCTCTAAGCTGGAGTCGTTTGGGGAGGAGTTGTTCTTCTGCAAGCCAGTGACGCAGTCCAACAACGCCCACAATCTATACAGCCATCTGCTGTACCATCGGCAACAGGCTGAGGAGCCCAGGGCGAGAGACGAGCAGGAGATTGACGGAGGCGCCACTGTAGGGTGCCTGGCGACTGGGCAGAGTGTGGGCGGCTGTGGCTGCAGACTCAGTACCAGTGTGGGAGTCAGTCCTCACGGCATCGTGGTGTACCGGCCGGCGTGCAACGGCGAGCAGGACATCGGAGTTGAGAAACAAAGGTTTGTTGCTTTAGTATATTTTACTATACGTGAACTGAAGTTATGTAATACTGTAATTTGTTAGATACATGTAAATAAAATTACAGGTATCGTTGTTGTTAGACCGAAAATTCTCGTAGTTTCTGACACGGCGCAATTTGTATATTGCTGTACTGATGGGATTATATTATGTGACTGTGCATGAAGCTAGAAAAAATCAACTGACATTAAGCCTGATGTAATAAAGATTAGGGCAATTACCTTTGAGGACGCTACAAATACAGCAGATGCTATCACGGTCGCCATTAACATTGTCTGCTTTGGGATGAAAAAATATTTATATAAAAAAATATTCATATTATACCTACGTACCTAAACCTATATGGCTTAACACTTCGTTGGGTTGGTCAAACTAACTGGCCCAATCCTTTGTTGGGTTGGTCAAGCATGATTTTCATGCATATTGCATGAAGATTTGTCATGTTTTAGCCAACATGACATCAACATCTATGGGTACTGTTTAATATTCAATGCAAACGAGACAAAGGACTCAAATCATTATGTTTGACAGTAGCTAATGCATTTTGAATGTTTCTTGTAAGTGTCTCTAAGCGATAGATATCTGTGTTGAGAACAAACTTAATGACAATCACAATAGTCACATCGTTGTAATGATCATTATTTGTACGCAATTGAAAGGTATTCACACGTTCTAGAAAATCTAAAATTATAGCGAGTTTTAAATTATTATTGCATTAGTCTTACAGGATGGTAGCACGAAATCATAGAAACTCAAAGTAAAATGATAGAACTGTTTGTCGCGTAACATTCTATCTGTTCATATCCAATTACTGCTATTTTTCTGTCCTTGTTGTCTTTTATACTTATTTGAATGTTGGATGTTCAGTAAAAATTAAAAAATGGGTAATAAAATTAACGTTTTTCTTAAAGCAGCAATAATAAACAGGCGAGTCTCGCTCCTTATCAAAATTAAACATGAATATTATCTCGCGTTACTTCCTAAACGTTGGCAAATAATTGCTATAGCGAAGTATCTTATCAGGGCACATGGGGCATCTTCATGTCACTAAAACATAACTCGATAACCCTAAAGATAACTGTATTAACAGCTGTCGGAAATTATCTTAAATGTCAAACATTACACGTTGTATAATTCTTGTCTTTTCTGTTCCTCTATTTTAATGTTATAGGTGACGATAATTACAAATATGTGTAATAATTTAACAATTTTATGCCAGACGGAGTAATACTAATAATTATATGGGTCTTAACTCTTAACACGCGATTTCCAAATAAGTAATTACGTGATTGAACGTCGCCCCGGGCTTGTATGATTTGCGTGCGACGGAGAGGATAACAACCGTTCGAGAGGTCTGATCCCCTCTGCTTGTTAGAGTAATTTACTAATAAATCCTAGTCTAGATAGTTCTTCGTCTTGTCCCACTTTTAAAAAATTATTGCTATGCAACTGATTAGCAAGTTACGGGCGCATAGCGAGAAGAACTGATGGCCATTGTAGACGATTAGTTTTTGTTTCGAATAGTTCGAGTGGTAGCCACTTACAGGCAAGCGAAGTGTCGGACACCCGTCTACAGGGACGGATGACCAGGCTAAAGTTGCAGGAAGTCGCTGGATGAGTAGAAATAATAATAGATCCTTGGCCTCCGCCTAAATTCAGCATTGAACTTCCTGTGGCTGAAGATAGAGAGAGAATGCAACTAATGTGCAGGGCAATCCAAATACAGAATACAGGAAGCGATGGTAGTCTCTCGATAGACATAATTATGATGGCATATTCCAAACTCATCATCCGGGCGGATATAAACATCCTAATACCATTGGATAAACTGAAGATAGTTAAAATAAAGCAATAATGTTCGTGTAGTTAGTAAATCGGAGTTATCGTACAATCTAATCTATCGAATGACGCAACATGCGGGTTGCATCTTAAGCAGTTAATCATTTTAATTTATGGGCGAGACTGTACATATTTAGTGTGAGGTTGTTGCCTCGTCCATAGAGGTCGTAGATTCAAATCTCAGATGGAAAAAATCTAATTGTATATTTTACTAGCGGCCCGGCCCAGCTTCGCCCGGGTGCATATAGATTTCTCTACAATAATATGCACGTATTGTACACATAAACTTTCCTCTTGATACACTCTATCTATTAAAAAAAACCGCATCAAAATCCGTTGCGTAGTTTTAAAGATTTAAGCATACAAAGGGACATAGGGACAGAGAAAGCGACTTTGTTTTATACTATGTAGTGATTTGCAACTGCAAAAAGTTTTTCAATAACTAAATAGCAAAATATATTAACTTTTTGTTACAATACTAGTGATATATTTAATTCTAAAATACGGACATAATGTTACACTCTAATGATATTTGGAAATAGTATGTCTCGCTCTAGACAAACTTTAGGGAACACTGCTGGTATTTGATCCCGTATGAAGATAGTAATCACACCTCGATATTATAACGTCATTGCACTTGTAATGAGATGACAGGCGATCTTTGCGGTGGATACTGTGGTTAACCAACTTATAAGCAAATATTGATAATGTTAGATGTACCTTGTAGATTGAAGTATCTGCAGAATTATTTTTGGGGATACTATTATGAAAATTTGAGGAATCAGGAATCATTAGGGTGTGCATAACAATGCGCTTGCTAATCCACACACCGAGTTATCTCTAAGTCTATCCGGATATACACAGAACAATGGACTATATGGCCTAACACTTCTCAATTGTTCTCTTGATTGTAGAGCAGGCCCGTGCCCTGCAGTGGGACACTATATGGGTTGATACAATACACAGACCAAATACATGATTTCATACATTTACGTGAGTCGCAATTTCCGGTTCTTAACCAGTTGGAATATTTTACACTCAACAAATCTTCACTAGCTTTCATTCTAGTAAAGTCATTCACACAGTATAGCATTTCACGCATTCATCACGACTAGGATTTACAAAACGAGAGCTCTTTGTTCCAAAGATAATCCATATTTGTACGAGATAAGATATGGTAGTAAAACAGCCTCGAGTGTCGCACTGGCGCTTATATTGATTCTTGAGTGAAGACTAAGATTTATGTATGTGTTAGTCGATGGTAATAAATCTATACACCAAACGGACCATACATAGTCCTAACTTCACACTAAGATCAACTCTTGTATTGTGGTTAGGAAGTACAAGCGACTTTTCGTTCTCACAAACACACAGATTAACAATTAATGCTTGTGGTTCACACAAACATTTGTCGAAAATCATTGATCGAACCTGCGACCTCTAGTTTCACATCTGGCGTCTAACCAAATGCTCACGGAATCTGTCGCTGTCATAATCGTGCACTACTGAGCATGAAGCTACAATGCCTACAATCAAACGTTTGATTGAGATATTTTCCCACTGAACATATCTACCATAGATATTCTTACAAAAATCTATATAATATGCAAGTTTTATCATGTTTTGATTTACCATTAAAGTGCGTAGATTATTATCTATACACACATACGCATAAAAAGGAACACTTGAAAATTATATTGTAAAGTTGGACGGATGTAAAAACATAAATATTTGTTTTCAACAACAACCGGCAAAGATCATCAATCTCTGGTAAACAATGTTAACATTATCTTTAAAAATACAACGCAGTATTTTGAACCAACAAAACAACAGTTAAGCAATCGATCTTGTGTAGTTATCAATATTTCACTTTTAATGATAGCAATCCACGAATGAGTACAAAATTAAAGACTAGAATCAAGAATAATGTATTGGTAACGTTGTCAAATCAAAAATATAAGTACAGTATTTTATTAGGGTATCCACTTAACAATTCACACCTGTAAAAATGGGGAATCACTAAACACTATCGCCTTCATAGATAATTTATAGACTTATTTAAATATGGAATGTTGTGTCCCTTTAGAACTTTTGAATTCATTTTGTGGGAAGAAGGCAAAATATTCGATAAATAAAACAGGTTTAACTGTCTATAAATAAGGTCGTATACATCTAGCAAACTACGCAATGACAACTGAACATTTCTGTTTGTCCTTCCAGCATCCCATACACAGCGATCCACCGCGCGCAGCCTCTCCGGCGGCTGTTCCAGCTGTCATACGTCACGGGCGAAGGTCATGAAGCCACGCTGCCAGTCAAGATGGCTACATCGGGCCAGGCCGCCGCGCTGTACCGCGCCGTCACTGAGAAACACGCCTTCTACTGCTGCGAGACTGTACGGAGCGATGTCACTGAGCAGTTCATTAGGGATTTGAAGGTATGTCACTTTATTTTATGCTGGATGTTGTCCGGCAGATACACACAAAATGGCGGCCAAAGTGTTCATTCCGAATATGAATTTAGAATATCGAACACAAATAGTAAAGTATTGTATTTAAACGTAAGAATAATGTACAAAATAATTTATAACGTTTTTACTAACCTGTACAATGTAAATAGATAGATATATTATTTTCATTAGGTTTATAAAAATAATTATACATAATTACAACCTTAAATAAATATGAAACAATAAAATAGTGTTACCTACATGAAATCTAACATCAAAATCTTAGAGTATTTATACCGGGTATATCAAGACTGCTACCGAAAACGAAGCCGGGTGGTAGTTTTAGTGATTACAAACGCAATGCAACTAAAATTTTCGCAAAGAAACGCGACATTAATTTTTAATGATTTTTTAAATATCATCATTTTTGAGTGGCAAATCCATAATTTTTGTTAAAATAACAATTTAAACTGTTTTACACCTTAGTGTATTTATAAATAAAAGGGTATACACTATTATTTTAGGAAAAAAATGTATTTACTACCCAAATATGGCCATAGGAAAAAAATTACAAAAAAAATTGTCGCTTTTTTTTTTGCAAAATTTTCTATTGCATTGTGTCTGAAGTAGCTTAAACAACCACCTGGCTTCGTTTTCGGTAGCAGTCTTGATATAACCTGTATATAGAGGGAGCGCTGTCATACATTCGCGTTTTGAAAAACGTAGATATTTTCTTGTTCGTAATGTTGGTAGCGCTCCTATATTAGTAAAAATTGAATTAATTATTTAGCAATAAATTGCTATAAACTCCTTTGATAGCCGAAATTACATTTAACTATTATCCTTTTAAAACGAGTTTGAGTGGAATTAAATAGACCTAAACTTCTTATTTTAAATATTTTTTTTCAAATAATTTATGTATGTTGCACAAGCTGTTCCAATATTAGCCAATAGGAAGGCAGAAAAAGGTGGCCCGGCACCACCATTTTTATCTACGTTTTTGAAGTACCAGCGCTCCCTCGATATATATACTCTAAGATCAAAATGTTAGATTAAGATAATAAATATGTAAGATTAAAGATAGTAACTAATGTTAAAAAATTTAACACTATAGTTACAAATTTTATAAATAAAAAATAAAAAATAATGAAACACAAATTTAAATTCGCGCTAAATAACACAATAATAAAAATACGTCATAAAAATTAGTTTATCGACCAGTTTGAAAGACCTCTCACGCTATGAAACTGCGATACAAAGGTAGCGGTATGTTAGCATATACAGAGGTCTGCGTGTATTGCGTTCAAAACAGACCGTGGACTTTGTACTAGTAAATATTTAATGAGTAGAGGCGTGTCTTGTGTGACCTCCAGCTTTATGGAGCTATTTCGAATATGATTTTGACGCGGAGTTACTTATATCACTTTAGGAAAGAGACTATATCAATTAAAATTAATACGTCAGACGTAAATATAAAAATAATTTCATATTTAATGGTGTAGATTGATAGACTAAAATCGCAGGAAGTTGGATGTAAGCCTCTTTCAATTTCCTATGGAAGTCCTCAGGAAGGCCAATTATTCAGCAATCGAGTTCGTGTGGCTGAAGATAAAGGCGATGTATGATTTTATATTTTGAATAGACATTTAATTTAATGTTTTTTAACTTTTTGATTACCCCCAAGCAAAGACCTCGAAGCGATAGGATTGGTCTTTGAATTGCGTTTCCTTCATCCTATTTATAATAGTATTTAATGTAAATCCGACGCGTAAAATACTGGTAATTCATTTTAATTATGCAATTAACCTTTTAAAAGTTCATACTACAAGTACTCATAAATTTTAATTTATGCATTTAGCAGTACATTTTAGTAGAAAACAATCAATGTGAATATTTTGTCGCATTTATAAAAATAGGGAGTGATAATGTTAAAAACATCACAATCCTTCGGCAAACATTTTATCAAGCTCGTTATCTTTGTAGAAAATGGCAAACAACTGGTATTTTTTACCAATAGATAAGCACAGGTACCCAAGGGATAGGCAGAGGTGCCACCCAAAATTCGCCAAGTTTATTACCGTGTCATATTAGTTACAATTTGTTTTTTCAAACAAGAAACAATATATATTGCTTAACCTCTTATTCTATATCAGCATAAAGACTATTTGTATTTAGTTATTTATACATATACATAGTTTTTAAGCATCACAAATGCTTGCGTTTTTGTCTTTAATCATTTTATCATTTATGGCACCATACATTTGTCTATGAGACTACACAAAAAAATCCCTTAGTAACACTACTTCTTGTTATTTTTCCGCAGTACATAATTTCATGCATATGTTTTGAAACAATAGAATTTATTCAGCTTGTCGAATATATGTATTATTAATATAATATACAAAGTGACACACATGTGTAATTAAGTAGTTTTTCACCCATTTGTTAAACTTGTGAATATTTTGAATAAATTGTTTTACATGAATCATAAAAAGTTGAGCATATGATGCAGACAGAATATTGTTTACAATGCAATATGAAAATTAATTTCTGGATTAAAATACTTCTCCAAATAATATTTAAGGTTATTTATGTGTCTGCTAGATGTGGGTATGTGGTTGTTTATTCTAGCATACAATGATATAAGTAACTTACTTATGTGAGAGTTGAAAACTTGTAAATAACTACATAAAGGACAGTCAAATCGTGGTCAAATCCTATTCAAGATGTTAAAATTCAATTTTCTAAGTAGCTTATATCGTTGTAAAGGTAACTTAAGGAAGTACAAAACAAATTTTTCACACTAGGAGTTATCTTGGGTTACCTGGTCTTTCAACCAGGGGCCTCAAGGTTCATAACACTCGAGGAAAAATAACATGTTTTTTTTTTAAATATAGCTACTAAGTATTATACTGATTTCCCCGCCATATGTATCCACTTCTATACCGGTTTGCACAAATATTTGCATAAACCATTATGGCCACTGTTGAAAATTCTTTTTATATCCATGACTTAGCCGTTTATTTACCTTGGATCTTACTAGAGGGCGCTAGTTTTTTTTTTTTATTGCAATGAATAACGAGACGAGCAAGCCGTGCGCCTGATGGTAAGCGATACGACCGCTCATGAACAGTAGTAACATTCCACTGCGCTCGCCATCCTGAGACATAAGATATTAAGCCTCAATATGTCCAGTAGTTACTCTGGCTACAATGTCCTTCAATCCGAAACACAACAGTGCATTAACGCAGTGTTGTTTCACGGGAGAAATAGACATTGCGGTGGTACCTAACCAGATGGCCTCTCACATATGAGAGACCTACCACCAGTAGAATATATGATATTTTAATCACATATTTTGAGGGAGTAGCAGACTAAGATCAGGAATTATTCCCTAGTCTAAATTTATATTAAGAAAATATTTGATTGTTTTTATTGAATAGGCTCTGAAAGTACTGAAGCGATTCATTCATATGTTCTTATTTTTTGGTATTGGAATTCCCAGTATGGGTACTTCCAAAAGCCAGAATTTAGTTTACACAAACCACAGTTGATCAGTGTAGTATTATCAATGCACAAAAGAGGCTTATAGTTTCGTAATTGTTTATTAAATATAAACAAATTTGTTCCAATAATATTGACGGCATAATTACATTTGTTATTCACCGATAAATAATGAGGTTGTTCCCTTAGTAAATATTAAATTAACATTATCAACGGCAGATAATGGAAATATTTTGTCCCAACAGGATAAGTACGATAAACAAGGTACACGGAAATATTATCAGCTGTAGGAACGTAAACAAACCAACCGGCAATTGACAACACGTATCTTCTGCTTATACATAAATATGACTGTATAACAAATTAGTAATTAAGTTTACCCACATCTATTGAGATAACTCAAAGGTAAAGGCGACAAATGCTTCAAGTATTAAGTGCACTTAAAACAAAATCACAATAAACACTTTTTAGACTGTTATTTTCTTAGTAAAAGTACCACTTACTGTTTTCAAACACTTCGCTTTTTTAATTGCAATAAATGGGGAGACGAGCATGGCATTCCCCTGATGGGAAGCTATATGACCGCACATAGACATTAGCAAAACCAAACACCTTGAATTACAAATCAATGTTTGGCATGTATTCCAATGTGCTCGCCATCCTGAGACATATGATGTTAAGTGTCAATATGTCTATTTAAACGTAAACACAACACGTACCTGCTCTATACCACATGAGTAGATAAACGTAACTACTACGGTTTACTTACTCATGTGTCCATACTATGTAAAAGTTATTTAGTAATTTGACCAACTTATTGTATTCAATGCACTAATGATCCTATACTATTCATCTCCAGGGCACGATCGCATCGATCTTCAACGACTCGACGACGCTGGGCCGTCGCTACGTGTTCGACATCCGGCGCACGTGTCGCGAGGTGCACGACCGCGCGCGTCGCGCCGCGCACGCTAACACGCACGCCAACACGCACGCGAACATGCACGAGCCGCGACAGAGACGACGCGAGTCAGAGGGTTCTGACCACAAGGTGAGATGCACGATGTTGCTATTACATTCTGACATTAGATGAATATTACAAAAATTAAGTTCCTTAATTGTTGAATTTTTAGAACCTCCCAAAATTTCATTTGTATTATACTATACTAAGCTGAAATACTACGTACTTATAAGTGCCTTAGTTTTAAAATTATTTTAATATATTTTGTGTGTAATTATGAATTATAGATAATTAAATAATTTATTTTCAATTCTGATCATACTATATTTTCTTAGTAATCAAGAAGTCATTTGAAGCGTAGAGAGAAATAGTATATTACTTCTCAATGAATCATGTCCAATGTAATCCAGTAAGTGGAGCCAAATCAGACGACCCGATTCCTGCCGGCTTTCCTTTTGTGTATATACCTTGGCACAGTACCTAGGCTTCCCTGATATTTTTACTGTTGTATTCACGGGTTATAACTTGTATGTTTGTGCAGGAGTCCCGGTCCCGGTCTCGCAGCGGCGGCGGCGGCGGTGGTGGTGGTGAGGCGCTGGCGTGCCGCGTGTGCATGGACAACGCCATCGACTCGCTGTTCCTGCCGTGCAGACACGTCGTGTGCTGCGGACACTGCGCCGAGAGGTAATAACATACATATTATATACAAGAAATTCAAATTAAAAAAAAACTACCCAACCCTAAGAAATAAATATAATAAAGAAAGTAAAATTAATGCAAACACACATACGGGTAATATACATACCAGGCACACTCACATTAATGTACTGTATCAGCCCATATACATCCCACTGCAGGCCACGGGCCCAGTGGCGGTACTTCCATACAAGCCCAAAAGCCCGGCTTGCCTTAATTAATACGCATATACTCAATCCTAAAGGCAAATTAGTACCTTAAGAGCGTTTATACCCTGCACGCGCTTTTTGGCTTAAAAACAGGACTTTTCAAATGAGTTAATAGCCACCAATAAACAATTTAAAGGAAAAATAATTAGTACTAACTTTAGAAAAGGTTGTCATCTAGGGATTTTGGTGGAAAACATTATAGATTGATCGATAATTTGTGAGTACTATAAGGATTACTGAACACAAGTTTCATTATTTAGGCTTTAAATGGCAATTTAGAAGCTTAAGATATCCGAAACCACTAAATATAAGACCAAAATAAAAATATTTTCAGACTAATAAGACCCTTATGGAGGGATTTTGCTGAGAAAAATAATCTTTTTGTGTTTAGTTCCTGAAAAATAAAAATTTAAACAATGCGAAATTATTCAGAAACTCTCGTCAAGAACATTTTTTTTTTTTCACCAACTTATCGTACATAATTTTTTATAGCCATTGCATTATTATAATAGAAGAACATCTTATCAATAAATTACCATTTTTATATTTCAACAAAATTAGTTTTCATGTTTTCTACAAATATTTTAAAAACCACTATAAAACACGCTGTCCGACGTGGATCAAATCAGACCGCCGCAAGGCCTTCTAGAGGGAGGACGTATCGCTCGTCGCTCCGGTCTGGCTGCAGTCGATTATTGCCGCGCGTAGTGAAAATAGCCACGCGCGGACTGCGATTACCACATCTTAGTACTTTGGTAGTAAAATATTTAATTATTTTTATTACCTACAATGATTTTGTAGTGAGTATAAATTATGTTTCAGGTAATATAATGGGATTTAATTCCGAGGCTAAATAATGTTATGTATTGTAATATAAAATTCAATATATTTCGTAATTGTAAGGGGTTGTAAGGCCCCTAACACTATTTATGTGATCGAACACGAAATTATTAATAAAACGTCCGTAGTATCTGCTGATTTAACACTGATTTGAATGCAACTTAACAATGTAATAATAACGAAAATATGATTAGTATCTAAACTTGTATTATTCTTTGCTTGCACAGTAATATTTGTCTACTTATAATGCAAATAAAATATTTTTATGATATTATATTACAGTTACATTTCAAATGAATATTTGAAGCGCACGGATCAAAGTTGTTTGAGCCGTTTGTATAGCGAGCCGACGCGGCAGCTCTACGCACACAGCTTTGGTCGCTTATGTGTGCGTGAAATTAACGAAGAAATACCTATAGTTGACTTTGCGCGCAAGGTGTATACGCTCTTAAATAAAATACATTCGTTTAATGCAAAACGTCTATCATTTTTAAATTTACCGCGCGTAATGGAGCCCCGCGCCTGCGACGGAGCACCCGCGTTCGCAGCGCCGCATGGCCGCACCCGGCAACTCGCCTAAGCGAGCGTCGAGGTCAAAAACTAATATAAAATCATATTAAATTATTTCATTCAAAATCAACGCTGGTCCACGCGTGACGCAATATCTTAACAAGATGGAACACACCAAAGTATTATCTAGCTTTTTCTCTCTCGTGTGCTTTTACCTGGCTTTTGGCGTATATTGCCCTCTTAGTCGCACCTATGGGTGAAATGCTACTACCATGACACTACGTACCCATACATATAGCTATTTTTTAATGCAATTTGTACCAAGCAAAATGCCCGGCTTCGCGGAGTGAAGTTGTGCACTTGACATGTCATATTATGATCCAAATTTATCGAAAAATATTTATGTTTTGCTACAAGTTATATAATAATCAGTTACCAGTAACCACTGAACATCTACGTTAAGTTTTCGTTTAATTATAGTATTTTACGTTTATTACGTATAATAATGGGTGAAAATGTGCCTTGTGATGGTTTGAAGTGTGTGCAAGTGTTGATCAGCGAGGAAAAGGTAAATTCATTACATTTCGTAGACAAACAACTACTCGTATCTGGTCGAAAACCACGCCTGATTTGTTGTGTATTTCTCGAAAGTAGTGAAAACTATAGAATACAATTTTATAGATCAGTGCACATAACTACATAGATTGGATGTTCTCATACTAATAAGTTATACTGTCGGTGTTGTATATTTTTTTCGAACGATGTACTTAAATTTTTGGAATTGTTCCGGCTATAGTGATTTAAATAATTTAACTGGTACTTTTATAGTAATTGACAAAAACATGTGAATGCATTAATATCTTTTCATAATTCCGGTAAACAGCGTATAGAAACCTCTTTATGCGTCATATACATAATATGTGATGAGATTTCAAAACATTATGCTCGCGTAGACAGTAATCGTAGTGTTTTTCAGATATTCCTTAGCTTCCTTTCAGGGCTCACGATGAATCAAATAAATCACATGCATACTCAAAAACATAACATGAATGTATTAATAATAATTTGTGGCCGCGAAGTTAAACACGGCGCCGTACTTGTGCTTTTGTAGTGCCGTTTATTAATTTACAAAATAATTACAATATAAAGTTACGTATGCATTCCCAAAAGTAATTTAACTTACACATTTGTTTTATTTATCTATTTAAAACTAATGATGGGCCCTTCAGTAATTTGGCAATATTAAATAGATGGCCGTGAAAATCGCGCCATCTATTAGATTTTTTCGAAACAACTTGTTGTAACAGATTTATTCATAACGGTGATAAAGATAGTTAATATTTTATTGGTTTTTATCCTAATCTTTTATAGATCGTGTGGGAGGTCTAGGACTGCCTCGATGGCGCAAAGTTGAGGTCTCGGATTCGCATCTCGGGTCGTTTTCTATATTTTTTTATTTAATTACATCGCATAGGCTCGCCCCCTATCGAATGATGAACGTTCTTCTTTCTTAATACCATTATGCTCCTGAACCAATACATATTCTTACTAAAAAAATATTGGGCTTGCCTAGTCCACAACCCTAGGCACGCCACTGCACGGGCCTACTATTTTACAGTCGAGAGTACGATTGAAAGTGGTTAGGCTGTATAGTCCACCACGCTGGCCTGATGCCGGTTGGTGGACTTACATACCATAGAAACTTATACAGATTTAATCCAGTATGATGATGAGTTTATGTATGCATTTATGCTTAAATATGCATACGTCATGAGTTAATTAGCATCGCTTTAAATTAAAACGCAGCTAAATTCTATATATTAATCAAAACACATGAAAATGTCAATATTTTAACTTAAAATTTCCGCGCACATTCTTGATTTTATCGAGTTATAAATTTTATTAGACTCGTCAAGGTCTTATGTTACAAAGAGAATGTTTAAAACCAGTATTTACAAATATAGGACAAGTGGGAGCATCATAATGCGGTCTCAGTGTGTTGTGACTTGTGATGTAGAAAAATATATTTTAAGTCGTAAATATTGTTATTGTTTTAAAAGTCAAACAAAAACGTTATTTTTTATTCCCCCATCCATAAACTGAGTCACTTTTCGTTGTAATTGAAATGAAAACAGTTTAAAGGAAACCAAACTTATATACCTATTTTAAAATTAAGATGGTCACCACACTAAATTACAAATTGCTGTTCTAGGTATTAAAGTAAATTTTCTTTTGTCCACAGATGCACTCGTTGTCCACTATGCAGGGGAGAAATAGAAAAACTTATGCACATCTTCCTGCCAGTAGAATACCAGAAGAACCACGCCTTAATTATTAAATGAACGACACCATCGGACGTTGCTCGCTGAACACGAATGGAATAAGCTATGAAACACTCCGCCAGAATGGCAGAGTTTGTGCCTTGACAAGGAAAGTCGGCTGTTGAGCCTATATCTACAGTGGCCTTAAACAGACCTTATTATGTGTGTGTGATTGTCTAGTCAGATTTGACTTTATACACTATAAAGTGCATTTTTGTTATGCAGGAATGTTTAGTAGATGTGGCATTCCATGTTGGGAGTGATTCGAGAATTTATCGAGAGATGGCGTTGTAAGAATGTTGGCTACTTGCGCTCGCATGTTGAATGTGTATCCGACTCAGTACTTATTTAGATAAGTTTTGGTAAAAGTATCCGTAAATTCTTATAACACTTTCCTTCGTTTTAGAAGGATCTATTTAGTGATAGGAAATTTATTGAAAGCTTTCATGTGATGAAAATTGGAAAAAATGCATTTTTTACTTAAAACACTTGCCTTTAAGCGTTTATATCCACCTAGCATGTGCTTTTTGGAAGATATTGTCCTTAACTTAACGTTAGGGTAACTAAGTTTAATATGTAAGACCTGTGGTCTATAAGTTTAATCTAACACATGAATATGTTAAAAAGATGAAAATAAAATAAAATCATCTATATTACGAACACTACACCGTTTTTTTTATTTTTTATTTACTGTTTCACAATGGCGATGCACAATTTTCAAATACGTTCTGAAGTACTCGATATATGTCAGCTTCTAAAGTTCCCACCATAGTATGTACAAAAGAACAGCAACATTTTATGAAGAAATATAAATCATGAATACTTTCATTTAAAATATGGATAGATGATTTTTGACTTTTTACTTTTACATATTTTAAATAAAACTTATGTTTTATAGAAATTGCTAATATTGTTCTTAACACAAGCGTAATTTATAATAATAAAATACTGATGCATATGGTAATATTTTTTTATCTTTAATATGTTGTTAACTGTTCATTTAAATATAAATAATTCATTATCTCTTGCGAGTGGTTATTACTATGCAGTAATAGGTATAATTATCTTTTCTATTACTATTACTTGTGAATCGTTCTTAAAAAATGTTGATGATATTGTTCATCATTACGAGTACAAACGTCACTTCTTATTTGTAAATAAATTAATACCTATTTAGCAACTTTGTAGTTCTGATTTTTTATATAGTAGTGGGTAAACAAATATACAGTTCACGATTTACCTGAAGGCAGGTGATCACCGCCGCCCATGAACATCTGCAACACCATATGTGTATACCGGGTATCTCAAGACTGCTACCGAAAACGAAGCCGGGTGGTAGTTTTAGTGGCTACAAACACAATGCAATTAAAAATTTCGCCTAGAAACGCGACAATTTTTTTTATGATTTTTTAAATATCGTCATTTTTGGGTGGTAAATCCATAGTTTTTGCTAAAATAATAATTTAAACTCTTTTATACCTTAGAGTATTTATAAATAAAAGGGTATATACTATTATTTTAGGAAAAAATGTATTTACCACCCAAATATGGCCATAGGAAAAAAATAACAAAAAAAAAATTGTCGCTTTTTTTTGCAACTTTTTCTGTTGCATTGTGTCTGAAGTCGCTTAAACTACCACCCGGCTTCGTTTTCGGTAGCAGTCTTGATATACCCTGTATAAGTGTTGTGTACTCCTTTAAGTGGTTTATGGATCAGAATTTAACTGTAGTAAAGAATGTCTTAGTTGTAATAATGTATATCCCGTTGGAGAACCTCAATTTAATAAAAAAGAAAATAAAAAAATAAAATATGTAATATGGCATGCAGATGCGTTGCCGGCCTTTAAGGCGTCCTGCGTCTAGCCTCGGCACGTGAAAGCAAATATGGAGTTTAGTAATGCGCCATAGGTTTTAAACTTAAGCTCAAAACACATTATAGGTTTTCGTCTTACGCATAGACTAGAGAGTGGTAATTACGGGGCCAACTGACCAATCAGGACAATGGAACTTACAAAGTTCTTTCTATGTAGTCTGTGGTCACGTCTTAAGCGTACGACCTTAAGGCTCAGTTGCACCAAGTAACTTTGCCAATACCTTTGCCTATGAAAATGTCATCGCCATACATTTGAGATGTATTTGACCTTGCGAATGTATGGAATTGACAGTTTCAAGGGCAAAGGTATTGGCAAAGTTAGTTTGTGCAATTGAGCCTTAATGTGCACACAACAAAAGAATACATTGTTCAGTAGAGCGATTCACGTATTATAATAAGTTCAGCTGCAGTGCAGTTGCGGTTAAGTTTCGATCAAAACAGCCCTTTTCGTATTCTCCTAATTTTGACAACCGCTGTCAAATACGCTCGCGTCAGGTTCGCGTCACGCAAACGTTTTAGCTTAATAACCCCTAGCATTGCGGCTCGCCGACGGTTTTCGGCACCCTTTTATGTTTCTTTGACGAGCCGCAGTGCGGTTCGTCCGACGGTTCAGTAGGGCGATTCACGTAACAAAATAAGTTCAGCTGCAGTGCAGTTGCGGTTAAGTTTCGATCGAAACAGCCCTTTTCGTATTCTCGTAATTTTGACAACCGCTGTCAAATACGCTCGCGTCAAGTTGGCGTCACGCAAACGTTTTAGCGTATTCTACTGCTGCGCGTATATGTCAATGTCAAACAAATTTCATACGTCTGACGTACAGTTGACGCGCAGTTCACGCGCAGCTAAACACGTACAAGAATACCATTTTGTACCAAAGCGTAAACTTAATTGTAACCGCACCGCAACTTGATCGGCGCGTCAAAAAGTTACGTGAATCGCACTACTGATCGCTGTAAGACGCGTTGCTCTAGTATTTATGGCTACTTCTTTACTTTATGCGTAAGACGAAAACCTACAATGTCCTTTCACCTTAACTGTAGTAAAGAATGTCTTAGTTGTAATAATGTATATACCGTTGGAGAACCTCAATTTTATAAATTAGAAAATAAAAAAATCAAATATGGCATGGAGATGCGTTGCCGGCCTTTAAGGCGTCCTGCGTCTAGCCTCGACACGTGAAAGCAAATACGGAGTTTAGTAATGCACCATAGGTTTTAAATACTGCCAATCGCACGCGGCTCGTGACGGGCATGTGCGGCGGGGTTAAGGCTGCGGGCACGAAAATGGCGATGGCGGAGCGGTGGCGAGGCGATGCGGCGGCGATGCATTCAAATTTCAAAAGCATGGACAGTATAGGTGACGCGCACGAAACGCGCGACAGCGGGGCGGGGCGATCGAGCGTAAACTGCACATTTTATTATTTATCCTTAATATATAAAATAAAATAAACAGTCGATCTCCTCATATGTACCTAGTAATGTCTAGTCTCTGGTGCGCTCCCGTACCATTCAATCGTGTGGATAGTGAATTCCTATTTTACTTTTTGGTCTGTGATTCCTATAAAACAAAGTAGGTAATCTGTGTTAGTGGATGGCAGTCCCCATGGGCAGTGCACCGAACAAACAGAACAGTGCATTAATATTATCAGTCTAGCTGGATCGACCCGATCCATGGGATATTTATTTAGGTGATATATGCAAAATGAAGTCCTTGCTGATCAAAGAATAGAAAAAATACCACTATTGCTGATACTATTTCGCAATGTTTTAAATTGGCGAAAATACACTTAAAAATGAAAAATAATCTTGTCATTAATAATCAACAATAATAAGGTCATTGAGCTCAACCGAACCATGGATCTCATTTCAACATGGGGTTCCAGAAATATGGTTGAGTTCAATGCCAAGACAACCCAGGGGTGTGCGTTCACGTGCTAAAAATCCCTGCTCTCTCCCCTCCCTATTCTTCAGTGTGCTCCCCTCTCAATGCGGAATGATCTGAGTATCCTTGGTGTGGATATCCGCTGTGATCTCAATCCAAGGAATCACATCGAGGGCGTAATATCTGCCACATCACGTAGGGTTGGAGTCGTGAACAGGGCACGTCGGTGTTTCACGCCCAGTCAACTTTATAGCTTGTATCTTATAAATTTATAATTTAGAGGGAGCGCTGTCATACATTTACGTCTTGAAAAACGTACATATTTTCTTGTTCGTGATGTTGGTAGCGCTAGTATATTAGTGAAAATTGAATTAATTATTTAGTAATAAATTGCTATAAATTCCTTCGATAGCCGAAATTATATTTAGCTATTATCCTTTAAAACAAGTTAGATTGGAATTAAATAGCCCTAAACTATTTATTTTTGATGTGAAACATCTATAGGCTCACTTGTAAACCGAATTGTTGGCGTGGCGACATGAAATGCTTTACCGAACTACTACTGAAAACCGTGGGGTAGATTATTCCAGCACTTTCCTACAAACAATCTTGATTTAACAAACATTTGCACAATTATTGATTAGATATGTTATGTGTATGCCTGGAAGTAACGCATCTATCAAAAGAGTTTTTCTCACATAAACAAAATATGGACAAGTGATAAAATACAGACGAGTGTCGCAGTAATTAAAGCTATTTTGATTACGAACATAAATATAAATCAATCTTACTGAGTTTCACAATTATCTAAAAACTAGACCTGATTATTGGAAAAAATTTGTTCAGCCGACAATACGACAATAATTATTATTTTATGTTATTCTATCTTCTATGATAAAAACTTGTAAAACACAAAAACTTTATTATTATTATTATTTAATTCCACAGATGTCCCGCTCTGGCACAAAAAATAAATGGTCACGTTACATATGACCGCACTAAGTTAAAAACCCAAAATACTTACAAAAATGGCGTCCGCTAGAGCCGCCATTTTGGAAAACGCGTTTGAAGCCATATCTCCGGAACCGTCCACTTTAGGCCCATCATGCTAAGGACCTTTCTTGTAGATAATTAAAATTCCCATCTTTTTTGTTCAATATTTTTTTTTTGTACCATTAACCGTTCGCGATTTACACTGTTATTAATATCCGTTTCATGCATTTTTGCCGATATCTTTGTTAATAATGGTTTAAACAAAAAATTGTTAATGACTAAACTTTTAAATCAATAAATTCTTAACAACTTTTCACCCATACTTTTTTTCTCTAAAATCAATATTTTAGAAGTTATCGCGCGTTGAATGGTGTACTACCAAATCAAGGTCAATGGAAACGAAGGATGCATAGCGTAATTATGAAATCCAATGATTTCTCCATTATTATCACGTAATTAATTAAATACTGATGGCATAAGGGAACAAAGTAATGAGGAAATAGTAAATTTTGTTAAAAATCCATGTAAAATTTATTGTAAAAAAGGTATAAAATGAAAATTAATAACATTGTAAATCGCGAACGGTTAATGGTACAAAAAAAAAATTGAACAAAAAAGATGGGAAATTTAATTATCGACAAGAAAGGTCCTTAGCATGATGGGCCTAAAGTGGACGGTTCCGGAGATATGGCTACAAACGCGTTTTCCAAAATGGCGGCTCTAGCGGACGCCATTTTTGTAAGTATTTTGGGTTTTTAACTTAGTGGGGTCATATGCCACCTCTTCATGAAAAAAAAAACTCCTGGTAAATTATGCATTGCGGACAAGAGTAACCCGTTACTTCGTTGCCTGTACTAATATAGAGGGAGCGCTGTCATACATTCGCGTTTTAAAAAACGTAGATATTTTCTTGTTCGTAATGTTGGTAGCGCTCCTATATTAGTGAAAATTTAATTAATTATTTAGCAATAAATTGCTATAAATTCCTTTGATAGCCGAAGTTATATTTAGCTATTATCCTTTTAAAACGAGTTTGAGTGAAATTAAATATACCTTAACTATTTTTTTTTTCAATTAATTTATGTATGTTGCACAACCTGTCAAATATCAGCCAATAGGAGGGCAGAAAAAGGTGGCCCGGCACCACCATTTTTAACTATGTTTTTGAAGTACCAGCTCTCCCTCTATATTATAGATACTCTAAAGCTTGTATATAGCACAGTTCCGGCCGGGTAGGGAGAACTGCTCGCACCTCTGGGATGGATCCGCCCAGTACCTACTCAATGCCTTGGATGGATTGCAGCGGGTGGCCATCCGCATTGTGAATCATGCAGACGTTCAAGCAACTTAGAGTCCCTACAACTGCGGAGGGATGTCGCCTCTCTAAGCGTGTTCTACCGCCTGTATCACGGTGAATGCTCTGAAGATTTGTTCAACTTGATCCCCTTCTCTCCATTCCTAACCAGAACCACGGGTGCTGGTTTGCGATGCCATAGCTTGATGGTCCACACCATATCGGCGTGAACCAAAATATATATTGATATACATAAATGTTTATGCGACAGGCATAGAATTAGGCGATAGGTCGTTTTGTATAATAACTATACAATGATATTTATATTAGTTTGATTAATCGCCGTGGTGTGAAGAGGCACCTAAGCAGGCCGGCATAATTGTTTCCATTGGCATGGGACTGCCGTCCGATGCCAATGGATACTCTGCCTGGGCGGCATTGGCACTTTCCATCAGGTGCAATATCGCCACTATGCCAGGCCATTATAAAAAAAAAAATAAAAAAAAAATTGATGTATCGACTAAGTATCTTTAAAATATTATGAGCACGAATAAAAATGTTTTAAATTGTATATTATCTAAAATAGCATGGAATAAAAATTATATCTAATCTAAACTAACATGGTTTTGGCAGTTGGCTGTATGTTACTCTTACTTTGGTATTAAAACCATGAAGTTCTTAGTTTATGACTGTAGTTAGTGTTACCAGAAACAGAAAATTAACCAAAAAGCAAGGATACACAGACTACATCCAAGTTCTTTTTTTGTAATGCAATAGTAAAAACATATTTGATTACCTACACTGCAAGAAACGAAATACTGTAATAATTATAAACTAATATGCGTAACATCAAGAGATTGCTAATTTTATCAATACATTTCTTGTATATTATAACAAATTATTATACCAGCTCTTAAAGGTATTTTTATTTCAAATATGATCTGTTATCATATAACTCTTACCTTTGGCGCCCATTATTTACTTATTCCAAGTTAGAGAAGGTTCAGAACTTAATTTATTTTTAGACTAATAAAAGTCGACGTCTACGTCTTGAATTTACTTTTATAGCTGTCAATGTAACACGGTTGTGGTGTAAATAATTTAGTAGTGGCAACATTATCGCGCTGTCCGCACGAACGCAAGATGGCTGCCAATTTATGTGAACGCAAGGACAGACAGAAAAGTGATATCCGTTTGTGATATTTCGTTTATATTAGTGATAATAACTTTTTATATATTATCTTATGTTTGTGTATGTGCTTATCATATGTTCGTGTGCAATATAATATGAGTTTTGTGTGGTTATAAAGTCGTTTGTGCAATCCTAATTCGGATGGTAATACAAAAATAATCGTTGGAATTGTGATTATTTATGCAGTGATACAACGTTACGGATCGTTATGACGCTTGTTGTTGGATGATAACCGTTGTTTAACGTAAGTAAAGTGTTTTTTTCTCGTATTGTTTGTCTGTATGTGACGTGAGAGAATTTCGTCAGAGGTGTAACCTATTTGTCTATATCGGGTGTTGGGCTGGCGTGGCTGGCGGGCCAGGCGCCGGTCGCCGGCGCGCCCGCAGCGCTTCACAGCTGTTCGCTTCTCACGGCGGGCTGCGCCTGGCGGCCGGGGACAAAACATTAGGTGCGCCCGCGAGCCGGCTATGTACTTTGTAATTAGTGTAACTGACTTGTTATCACTCTAACAGATGTTTTGTTAACGATCTAGAACGTTTGGAGTGTATTTTTAGTGTTTTGATTGCGTCCGCGTCGACACAAACACGGCTTTTCAATTATGAGACGTTGATAATGAGGTTGTTACGAGTTGCTCGTCGGTTTCGTTTACATACATCGGTTGACGTACATTTAAACCATTACTAACTAATATACAACGTAATTTTGGAAGAAAAATACGTTTAGCATTACCCTCTGTCATCACGTGGGTAGACAGGGACGAAAATCCACGTTTTTAAAAATTACCGTGTTATCGTGTAAGCAAAATTATTGTATTGTTTATCATTGCTGTAACAGCAATCTCAAGTTGCCAGAGTTCAGTGGAGTAGGCTGAGAACACTCCACATTAGCACCCTTTAAAACATTGGTCATGTTTATAGTTTGAGGGACAATAATGAGTCATGGTAGTTTCAAGACAGGCAATGAAATCAACAAAGATTATAGGTCAAGTAAATAATATTTTTATTTGTAATTAATTAAGTACTATAAGGGTACTTAAAAATGTTTATTGAAAAGATGCAATAATTTATGAATTAGTTTATTTAGTATGTGACTCATTGATCATAGAAGTATTGGGTCAGGTTTAGAATATTATAGCACGAAATGGG
Source organism: Hyles vespertilio (assembly GCA_009982885.2). NCBI lineage: Eukaryota > Metazoa > Arthropoda > Insecta > Lepidoptera > Sphingidae > Hyles > Hyles vespertilio. Next base: position 7,414,255 of record CM042823.1, read on the forward strand.
GGTTGGGGGGTAGGGGGGAGGAGGGGGAGAGGTGTACCCTGTCCCCTGGTACCACTCCCATGAAAAGATAAGGCATAATTCTGAGAACCAAATTAAAGTAACCTAACCTCAAAATGTCAAAACAAAAGTTGCTTTTGCAACGTCTCCGGCGCTGCGGGAAGTACAGCCCCTTCGCCCTTGCGTAACAAAGGATAGGCACCCAAGCTCGCCTCCGCAGCTTCGGCTTACTGGTCGCCTCCGGCGACCAGCCTCAGCCGCTACGGCTCGCACGGTTACCTATCCTTCGTTACAGCGGGCGGGGGCTGCTCTCCCTCCGCGCCTCCGGCTTTTTATATACACTCTAGGGGTGGTAGCCAAAAGTCTACGTGAAGTCGGGGTGGCCCGTGTCGGTTTTGGGGTACAGTCGACCTAACTGGTCCATAAAGTGGGTACACTAACTTCCTTCTGAACATCTAGGACGTTATAAAAATAAAAAAACATAAGCAAAATCAATTCAATCTTCGTAATTTATGGGTCTATCGCATGCGACAACTCCACAAAAAAACAACAAAAACATCAACAAAACATTCCTAAAATTTTTTGTTGACACTGACAACATTACTGAAACGCGTAGTTTTTACGTTCCATTTCACCGATTTCTCTCGACATTTTACACCATAGACTATTTATTTGAAATATTACTAACGATTTGTTTGTCAATCGCTCATAATAACGTTCCGTTTTGCCTAATATGTGATTTGAGGTTAGTAACTATTATAATTAATTTTTCGAAAACTATGCATTATCTTTTAATAAGAGTGATAAACATATAATCTTGGACCCAATCCCTACCACCTCTAATAATTTTTACCCCTCAAATCGTGCTATAATAAACTAGACCCCGACCGAAGTATCAATTATGGTATAGATTTATTGAAATCTGGTCATTTAAAGTATCAAACATAACCAACAATCAGGTGTATTATAAAAATTTCCTCATATCTTTTAACTTCTTTTCATTCTGAAAAATGCCAATTGCAAAACAAACAAGTGTTGAAACTCACACAGTATGAACAAAGTTTATATTGGTTGAAGTATACATTGTGGTTAGAACTTTGTGCTATTCATAATTGTATTTTTCATTCATATACAGTGGATGGCAGGCAACATATATGTAATTCCAAAGTTGCGGATGTTTGCTAGTTTGTATAAACAATTCCATATTTTAAAAAAATGTATGGTTACCAGTATTTCCCAATGATAATATCCTAAAATAACTTTAAAACAAAGTTTAGTCATTTAGATTTCTGTTTTTTAAGAACTTACTTAAAAATGAAAGAGATATTATTTATAAGTCTATCTTGTGTAGAAACCCTTCTATTATGTTCATTAAGGATTTCTTGCATGAAATTAATGCATTATATCTCACTTGTTCATGTGTTTTGTCTGTCATTGCTCAAGGTTTGGTAATTTAATAGCAATATCTATCATATTAAAGCATAGGTTGTCTACTGTTTGCCACATCATATTAGGGGGATTTTCCAATGTACCTATAACATTTACCAGATGGATTAAAAAGTGCAGGTTGCAACTGCTCACACTGATGATGTTGCCGCTATCATTAGCTTCACCATTTTTGTTTTGTTTTTCTCACCATATAATTTTGGGATCTTGTCTATATGCCAGTAAGGTATCACACAAGAAAATGAGAGCTTAGGCATTTGGTGTTGACGCAGTATTATTAACAATTGGTCAATGTTTGTGTGTTAATTATAGCTGTCGTATTTAATTTATACACATCCCACCACTTATAAAGACTCACTTGAAACTATCAATACTGGCAATTATCAAAACAAAACAATCAGTTTGCTTTCTGACATATAAACATACACTAACTTTACTGCTGTAATTCAACAACAATGTATGAATGTAAATATGAAATGGATGTGAAACTAATGCAAGTTGAACACTGTTTCCGGAATGGTGAATGTTGTGTAAACATTTAAAATGGACCTGACGGTTTGCAATTTAGACATCAGCCACGCACAGTCAACACATCAATTTAAATTTAATTTAGAAAATGTTTTCTTTTATGTTTTGGATGTTCGAAAAATGTCAAAAAGCATGTATGTCTGTACATTTGTTTGTATTTTGATAAATGTGTCATGAACCAAGATGATGTGACACTATCATTATTGTTTAGTAGGTGAGATTATTAATGCTTAGATTTTGGATCTGTTCAGAAATTTAATAAATATACCCAACAGTGACATCCATAATCCTGACACTTCAAAAAGAATGAAAGTCTTGTGTTGTGGGTATCAGAAAAAATGAGGGACTTTTCAGTCTCACAAACACTTGTAGAAAAAATATGTGTAGTACACAAATCTTTTGGAATAATGATCACAATTACCAAAGAATATGGGTTTGGTAGATAAATTTTACTATCTCGGCATTCAATTTGTTTTTTTTTTGTAACCTTTACTTCCCGTTATGTGTCCTGTATGTTTCACCTATATAGGTACAGATCACTATGGGCATGGCCCTCTCTTATGGTTAAGATTGTTTATGTCAACCTAGGTGGCAAATTCAATTTAGGAAAGTTCATATCTGTACCTGCCACCAAAATTCTTTGACTTCAATGGTATTCTGGTTTCCACACAATGTTGTTCTTCACTTTTTAAGTTAGTATAATAACACCAAAAGTCATAGCTCTGTGCCCAAATTTCGAACATCATCATCTCTTAAGACACTTGAAGTTTATCTTTTTACTGAATATATATCTATAAAAGAATTTTGATTGGATTATCTTATGTTTTTTTGGTCTTACACAGCACACAAACCTATACATATAGCATGTCTATAAATATTTACTAACTGCAAAAGGAGCATCAATTAATGATCTCAATTTGTTTTAATCATTAAGTTAAATTATTGAATCTAGGTTAAAACAATGTTACAGTTGGATTAATCCAAAAAGTGATCAATAAACTTATGTTGTTTATCTCACCATTTAAAGATTTTTTAAATTCATTAAATACATAAATAGCTTTTAGGTAAATAGGAATAGCGATGTGATTGAGACATCAATCACTAATGGTGTTTAAGTTTTTAGGTTTAATCTGTGTAAAGTAATTTGGATGTGGTTTGGGAAGTTTTTTCAGTACTTACTTAACTTGGCAGGTCCAACTTCGAGAGAGAGGTCAATCGGCGAATCCAACTCGGTTGGGCAGCGTTCGGGAAACTTCGCGACGTCTTCTCGTCCAAAATACCTCAGTGCCTAAAATCGAAAGTCTTCGATAGTTGTGTGTTACCAGTGATGACATACGGCACCGAGACGTGGCCTCTCACTGTGGGCCTCATTAAAAGGCTCAAAGTCACTCAACGAGCCATGGAGCGGGCTATGCTCGGTGTTTCCCTACGAGATCGAATCAGAAATGAGGAGATCCGTAGGAGAACCAAGGTTACCGACATAGCTCATAGGATTGGCAAGTTGAAGTGGCAGTGGGCCGGGCACATAGCTCGTAGAACCGATGGCCGTTGGGGCCGAAAGGTTCTCGAGTGGAGGCCACGTACAGGCAAGCGAAGTGTTGGACGCCCGCCTACAAGGTGGACGGACGATCTGACTAAGGTCGCAGGAAGTCGCTGGATGCAGGCCGCTTCCAACAGGTCATTGTGGAGATCATTGGGGGAGGCCTATGTTCAGCAGTGGACTTCCTGTGGCTGATATGATGATGATGATGACTTAACTTGTAAAATCTTTTGATATTTTTCAATTATTTCAAACTACCCATTATAGATGAATCCACTTATAGAATATGTGCATAATATACTTTTTATAATCACGTGCATGTTGAGACAATTGCACTTAATGATAAGTGTCATCTCTGCCCACTGGCAGGAGCAAAATCATTCAGAACGCATTATTATTGAGTAGTACATGGCGCTACAGTTCGCACTGCGACCATAAATAATTGGTTTCTTAGAGCCAAGTAAGCTTCTAGAATCACGAGAGAGTATTTTTGTTCTTCCATTCCACATTATATAAACACATATATACATAAATTCACGCGTTAGTCCCAAAAAAAGGTAGAAAGAGGTGCATCCAAGACACTCACGTTTCGCCTTGTATTTTCCGTCCCACGATGTGATAGGGGCAGGCCTATTTCTATCCTATCAGACTCCGGGCTGATATTGAATATAAAATTACAATATTGCTTTGCCCAACACGGGATTTGAACCCGATACCTCAGCTTCGCAACTGTACCGTTGTAAAACTGCCCCACATAGGCAGTCGTCGATCGATCCAGTCGAACCACGTAATATATTTTTTCAAAATATGAAAAAGTAGGATTTCGTATCAGAATGTATTACTTAAGTATTTAGATATATTATTTTAATCGGTTCCCTTTAAAACTGCCGATAAAACAGTCGGGGAGAATAGTTCACCGAGCATGCCGGCTGTCGTTCACACGGGGAGTCGAAATTTGGGTTAGTAAACGTCGCCCATCCGGCATTCGTGGCACGTCATCCCAGTGCAGTAGTCACGGGCTGCATGACATTAACTTTTTATATTGTCATGCTAAAGGAATTTCAATCGCAGCCTAGTTATTAAAAACAACAGCGTTTCGACCCATACCCATATACACCGTATACAATGGCATAGGTTGAATGTAATTACAATTTTTGACAATAATCGTGAAAAAAGGCTAAGTATTAAACGATAATCCTAGGGGTTTGATCTTCTCCGAGACAAAATGCTAAAAAATGCCTATTTCTTTTGAGTTTCGATGTCGGGGATTTCGCTATGACTGTTTCGACTTGACGCATTAACATATTTTTGGTAATATTCATATAATATGTTTTAGATTGTACATCATAACATGGGTCTAATGATGCATTCACTTTCGTCAGCTCAAGCGTGTACGCATGACGCACCCTACGTAACATCAGTAAAAAACTTCTAATTGTTATACGGTATACGACACCCTCCCGTAAATACTTTTTTGATTAGGGAATCATATTTCGCTTTAAATAATTCCGGAAACGATTGACTTTCGAAAGCCCAGTATTTTTTCTTTATTCTGCTGCTTTTTCCTTTCAAATGCCGTCGAAGTAATGTCCGCCAATATTTTAAGTTTTCTATGCAACTTGGTGATCGCTGATCATCTACATAATATAATAGTAGTTTTAGCAGTAACGACGCTCTCTATAGAAGGTTATACAGCGGTCCCAATCAAATGAACCTGCATTTCTAGTGCAATGTCTGGTCATCTAACCTCGCCATATCCTGACGCCACCATTAGTATTTTCCACTTGCTCGTTGTCAGAATTATGTCATAAAAAACCGAAATTTAACAATTAATTCGTGTGTCATATTTAAGTCATTTTAAATTGCCTTATAACGCATTGTAAAAGTGTTATAATAAAAAGGCTATAAATATATAAATCGACATATTAATAATTAATAAATATAATGTGACGTATCAAGCTATTTTACAATTTAGTCTAAATCGACTATTTAGTACTGATACTGATACGGCCTCTTAAAGCAAGTCCGGTGCGATTTAGAAAAGATTTATATCTAGATTCCAGATCAGAATAAATGTGTACTATAAGTTAAGTAGTTCGTTTAAAAACTAAATTTATTCAACACCCCAAAGGAGGTACACTTCTACCACCATCAAAATGTCAATAAAATAACTGATAACTACATAATGAAAAAAATCAGTTCCCATTACGTACTTTTTCGGCGAGCATTACAAAGTCATCGAATCCCCCGGGCGACGGTCGAATGCTCGCGAAATGAAACGGTGGAGCAACAATGAAGCCTTCCGCTTGTTATTGGCGCTGACACAATGTCTGTGCGAATGACAATTTCATGAACAATAAAGGCATTCACGTGGGCGCCGTTCGGATAAGTGTGGGGACAATTTCATGAACAATAAAGGCATTCACGTGGGCGCCGTTCGGATAAGTGTGGGATCGATGTGTGTGTGTGTGTGTGTGTGTGTGTGTGTGTGTGTGTGTGTTGTGTGTGTGTGTGTGTGTGTGTGTGTGTGTGTGTGTGTGTGTGTGTGTGTGTGTGTGTGTGTGTGTGTGTGTGTGGTGTGTGTGTGTGTGTGTGTGTGCGTGCGTGCGTGCGTGCGTGCGTGCGTGCGTGCGTGCGTGCGTGCGTGCGTGCGTGCGTGCGTGCGTGCGTGCGTGCGTGCGTGCGTGCGTGCGTGCGTGCGTGCGTGCGTGCGTGCGTGCGTGCGTGCGTGCGTGCGTGCGTGCGTGCGTGCGTGCGTGCGTGCGTGCGTGCGTGCGTGCGTGCGTGCGTGCGTGCGTGCGTGCGTGCGTGCGTGCGTGCGTGCGTGCGTGCGTGCGTGCGTGCGTGCGTGCGTGCGTGCGTGCGTGCGTGCGTGCGTGCGTGCGTGCGTGCGTGCGTGCGTGCGTGCGTGCGTGCGTGCGTGCGTGCGTGCGTGCGTGCGTGCGTGCGTGCGTGCGTGCGTGCGTGCGTGCGTGCGTGCGTGCGTGCGTGCGTGCGTGCGTGCGTGCGTGCGTGCGTGCGTGCGTGCGTGCGTGTGTGTGTGTGTTATCAAATGAGGTTTTTTAGGAAATATTTTTCTAAACTGGATTCTGATATGGAATTTAGGAAATATAGATGTAAGAAATAAATTGCTACCAATTCTTGATTCTTAACATTCGACATGCCAGGTTCCAAGTATTACAATTACTAAAATTGAAGATTAATCTAGATATTATACCTAAAAAAATTAACTTTATTGCCGATACCGGCCTTTGTCGTAGTTGACTACCGGACTGAAAAAGAAAAAGTGAATTCCGGCATAAACTTACGCTATCACTTCCGTATAAAAAGAGATTTCAAGTAGAGTTCATGCCGCCCAAAGCGCGTGGTTCTAATTTAGTTATTAATTAAGATAATATCAAATTACGGAGTTATATTACACTGCATTAACAAACTTACTCAATATCTCCATAATCTTTTAATATTTGCCAATTACTCCTATTACTGGGCATAGATTCAACATAGTTGAAATTAAACTATTTTTTACGGATTTTTATTGCGTTTTCAGTTTAATTTGTTCATTTCTATGAAATTTGTAAAGTAAATGAAACAACGGAAAATAAAACCGTAAAAAATAGTTTTATTTAAGTAAATGTGCAACAATCGCGTAAAATTAAGAAACCATTACTCAACATAGTTTGGGAGAATAGGGAATATGCATGTCATTTTTTTATATTTTTAATCAATTCTGTATGTTATTAAATTATCGGAAAAAAATATGTCTTTGAAAATATCAATCAAAAAAGTACAAAAAAATAATCAAAACTGCTATCAGTTTTGAAGCATTTAAACGCCATGTTGGCGCGAACTCGCTGTGACGTCAGAGGTCACGATATGAACAACGTAGTATTTGGATTAAGTTTCTTTGATGAATTGCTACAGAACTGTATTTCGTGACAAAATAATCCATTTTATTTAATAGTATAAAGAAAGCACAAAAAAACTCATAAACAAACGTAAAACAACAAGCTAAAACTTCATAAGAACGTGACCATTGTCGTCACTTTCCTTTTCAAGCAATAGATCGCGTTTCGGAAAAAAATGCGTGGCAAATTTGAAATGTCTTTTTTTAAGTATTAATTTTACCGATTTATTTAAGGTATATTTATATATTAATAAAGATTACAAAAACAAAAAAAAAGAAATTACTTATTTTGAAGTCTGGTGTATGTTCCCTATTCGGCCTATGGTCCAAACCATTGGCCCATTACGGTTTCATGTACTATACAGTATCTGCGATGATAATTCCATGCTTTGAAACTAATGTTATCATTAGCTGACGTCATTACATACATTGGAACTATAATCAAATGTTAGATAAGTAAAATGAACCCTCAATTACCAAATCAAACACAGTGAGTAAACACTTGTTGACATTATTGCGAATAAGTACAAGCTGTATTAGTATAGGATCCCGCCATACATCGACCTTCACCGAGATGTTTATTTGATGAAACCTATTTTATATGCAATTTAATATGTCAATAAATATATTGTATATGGGTTGCCTTGCAAATTTCAGTCCAGAATAAGATTAATTAATTATTAAAAAAAATTTTTTTTTTTAAACATTTCACCTGTTGGATTATTAAACAAAGTCTATACCAATCGAAAGTATGAAACCCATAGAATATGTAAACGTTAGGTTGCCTATTTTTTTCCGGTCACAACCCTCAGGTTGCCAGGTATAAACAGGTAAATCGCTTCTAGCATTTTGCATCGATCTGATTATTGAATGAAAATTAAATGAAAATAAAGATCATTTTATTACGAACACGGTGGTATAGGGTTGCCTACGAAAAATCAGTCCCGAATTGCGGTTGTCGAATTTAGAAAAGTGAAATATTGCTCCGAGTGACCATCCCATGCGATAGAAGAGGACACAGAATAGAAGCTGTTCGAAGTCCGCCCATTTAAAGAAAGAGGGTGCGCATGCTATTTATTGTTGAGAATGAAAAGGACAGCGATAGACTCGTATATGCTGTGCATCATTTTGGAGTAGATTGTGGTTAAAGTTGCAATTGAAAAAACGTGCTACTATTTACTGTTAAAAAAATGGCGAAAAATTGTTTTTTGTGTGATTCGGATGTTGATTTAATTAATTTTAATGATGACATTTTTAAAAGCTGTTGGCTCTGGTGCGGTTTCTGGTTGATTATTGGGGAAAACGACCATTTGGTAACAATAATCCAAAAGAAATGACTCGGAATCTGACTTTTTTTTTGTTTTTACAATAAACAGAAGTATTTTTTAATTGTTGTTTTTATTTTGTCTTCTAATAATAAAGATACAATTTGCAAGATTAGTATTATAGGGTGGGTGCACCAGTCCCACACCAGGAACCAGTAGTACACCATTTCTAATTTCACATCAAAATATTAACAATCTGTCGCATTTCCCGCCACTTTTGTTACGTTTGGTAGCACTGCCGTACTTTTACCAATCATATAGTCATAAATCAAAGTGAAAAACACGACATCTACATATGTTTAAAAAACAAGATTCGAAACGACAATCGTTCACTTCGTTTCGGGCGGCCATATTAGTAAGGGACACATTGACGGTAAGTTTTTTAAATCTGTTTTAATATTTGTTTATATCAATTGCTGTAACCACTTTTCTAATTAATTGCGTCATATGTTCTGTAAAGCAATAATATTACGTCTTATTTCATCAGCAAAAGCTAATTTAAATATATAATTGTCATTGGTAAACTAATGGAACACGAATTGAATGATTTTCCAGTAATATGCCATTTGGTCTGCAACTGGTGATTTAGCTTTTTGATTATTTTTTAATTTTTTCTTTTACATGTAGGTTTACTTAATACTGCAATAAAATATTATAATAAAAACAATTACAATATCCACAATGTTCCAGTTGTAGACCAGTGGTTTATTACTGGTAATATCTATACTACGAGTGTGTTCCAGTAATTGACCACACCTACATTTTTTTACAGACAATGCCGCCGAAAAGAACGTTCTTTAGCTATATAGAGGAACATGTGTTAAAAACGATTGACGAAATAAGTAATGGTGCAAAAATTAGAGAAACATGTCGAAAATACAATATACCCCACACTACGGTCATAAATAAAATAAAGTTAAAATATCCATTTCAACGAAAAATGGGACCTCCCACTATATTGACCAAGCAAGAGAAATCTTTGCTCAAATCTTGGATAATAGCAATGGCAAAGAAAGGATTTCCAGTCAATAAAGAAATGGTGGTTGACGCTGTTAAGAAAATTATAACTGAGGAGAATCAACCAAATCCCTTTAAAGAGAATACCCCATTCAGCTTCAGACTCTGATAATGATAATGTACCTGTAATTGTACATAAGTCTTTTAAGGTCACGGCAAAAGCAAAGACAGGCGATTACGTGATCGTCAGGTACGAAGGGGCATATTTCCCAGGAACCGTAGAAAATATTGATGGTGATCTCTATGAGATAAGCACTATGACATTTTCTGCAGGAAATACTTTCCGTTGGTCGGAAAATTGTGATAAAATTTGGTACCTGAAAGATGCGATAGAAGAGAAGATACCAGTTCCAACCTTGGCTAATAGTCGAGGTTTTTATAGAGTTCCTGAAATGGATAAATTTATGCCAAAAATTTAATTCTTTTAATTTTTTAAGAAGTACTTTCATTGTTTTCTTTTTATTGTGATTTATTTCATATTTTTAATTCTTGTTCATTCATAGATATTTTATTATTGCAAGTTATGATTATGACACTTGTGTATGTAAGTGATATGAATCTCTTGTTAGTTATCTATAGTTCTTAAATTAGTCAATTTATTAATTTTAGTAACATTATTAGCCATGGAGCATTTAAGTATTACTTGAAACTTGTAGACTGATGAAAAGTTGTGATGATTATTATGTACAAAACAATTTAGTAATTAAAATAAAAATATTCTTCATTATGAAAAAATATTTTATTTATTGGTTCACTATTGGCTCAACGTCTGGTCTATTGCTGGTACGATCTGGTCAACCTTAGGCACATTGCGACTTTCCACATTGATTGTTGAATAAAAATAAACCTTACAGCTATTAAGAAAATTGGAATAAGCTACATGATTCTATGATAAACAAGGAGTAGATAATTCTTTGTTTTGCAATGATTGTTGTAATAATTGAGTCACAATATCAAAATTACTTTTAAAATGTCGCTTATTCGGTTTGTTACTGGTACACCCACCCTATATGTAATAATATAACCTTCTTTTTTGCTAAAAATGTATATATACTTTAGTACATACATACATACAGGGTAGGCAGAGGTGCCAGGACACCCACATTTCGCCTTGTATGTTCCGTCCCACGATGTGATAGGTGGCGAGCCTATCGCCATATCGGGCACAAATTCCTGACTCTGGGCTGATAATGAATAGAATAATCCAATATCACTTTGCCCAACCCGGGATTCGAACCCGAGACCTCAGCTTTGTTACCGTACCTTAGTACAACTACGCCACCGAGGCAGTATATACTTTGGTGTCACATAAAATATATACACACATAAATAATTAATTGATTAACCAAAATTAAATAACTGTTCCTCTATTTTACTAATAAACTACTCCAAAACACAGCATATACGAGTCTATCGCTGTCCTTTTCATTCTCAAGAATAAATAGCATGCGCACCCTCTTTCTTTATGAGCGGACTTCGAACAGCTTCTATGCTGTGTCCTCTTCTATCGCATGGGATGGTCACTCGGAGCAATATTTCACTTTTCTAAATTCGACAACCGCAATTCGGGACTGATTTTTCGCAGGCAACCCTATACCACCGTGTTCGTAATAAAATGATCTTTATTTTCATTTAATTTCCATTCAATAATCAGACCGGTGCAAAATGCTAGTAGCGATTTACCTGTTTATACCTGGCAACCTGAGGGTTGTGACCGGAAAAAAATAGGCAACCTAACGTTTGCATATTCTATGGGCTCCATACTTTCGATTGGTATAGAATTTATTTAATAATCAAACAGGTGAAATGTTAAAAAAAAAATTTTTTTTTAATTATTAATTAATCGTATTCTGGACTGAAATTTGCTACGCAACCCCTATACAATATATTTATTGACATATTAAATTGAATATAAAATACGTTTCATCAAATAAACATCTCGGTGAAGGTCGATGTATGGCGGGATCTTAGACTATATGAGATTTTGTGCCAATATCTTGCGTACACGAAGCAATTTTTTCGACTACAGAAGATCTAATAGGTCTCTCATATTTTGAGAGGCCACCTGGGTGAGTACCCATGTCTATATTACCTGTCAAACAGTAGTGCAAACGCACTGTTGTGCCTTAGGATGGCGAGTGCAGTGGAATGCCAAGCATTGCTTTATAATCGCTTACCATAAGGCGGAAGGCATGTTCGTCTCGGCATTCATAGTAATAAAGATAATAATTTCTCCTAGTGTTTCGTACGTTTTATACAATATATGCGATATTAAATTAAATAAATTACGAAATATGTGTATGTGTAGAAATTATATAGATTTCCTCGTTACTGTTGTAAAAGGTTTAATTACGTCTCCAGTCATTCTAAACTATGCTTTTGTTAAATTCTCTGTATTAATTCTTTTTTACTGTTTATTGCGTATGTAAGCTCCTTAATTAGCATCTCGTTAATGCATTTTCTATTAACAAATGAAAGTAAACACAACAATTTGGTTAAAATTTCATTTAGTTAAAACTTGCCCGCGGAACTTGAAACACTTGATTCGTTTTCATTAATTCCCAATCACCCCATCTTTCGTTATATCCCCCTGTTTTTAATTTACCAAAATGTTTCGACGGCGGGCCGGGGCGAGGTCGTTTTTTTACTAATAACGTTAGGATAGTGAAGGGCACCTGCGGAACGCACCTGGCGGTCGCAACCCCTCCGCATAACACGGGGATGTTACCCATTCGACAAGCATTTTAACCGATTTTCAAAATGGAGATTCTCTTTTTCACATGCCGGATAAACTGCATTGTATGGTATATCATTTGAAAACGTGGTCATTGGTCATGAACGGAGTATAATGAACAATAGAAATAAACATCTGGAGTTGTTGTACTATACGAATCCCAGACTCTGGAGGCTAGTAAATGTTTAAGGCCTTTAGATATTCTTGGTGGAAATGTTAGCAGATCGCGCGGTCTGATAATAGTGATAACAAATTCATGGTAGTCTCTTTGCCCATCCTCATATTCATATTCTCTAGCGATCGTAGTGTCATGTAGATATTTGACAAATTATGTTGGCCAGTATATAAAAATCTGTATAATTATATAGATACAGATGGGTGTTTAAGACTGAAATTAATGGTCAAAGTAGTCTAGGATTGTATAAGTAGGGAACCATCAACCACAATGGCCCATTGATTTTCTGTTCGCGACCAAGATTTATGTGCGCGATGTTATTATGTTTATGAATGCGGTTTAGAAATATGCTTATAATAAAATGAGTTATAATGTTTTCAAAAAGCCGTGAATACGTGTTTGCGTTGAGGCTTCAATGGATGAATGTATAAATTTAGGACAGAGTCGTATTCATAAGGCGCTAGTGGGGTAAAATTATTCCTTTCAAAGAGAGTTGAAAGGTCTGTCTTTTGTTAATTTATTTACGAATAGGTTTGGTTCAACTTTTGATGGAAGTCATACAATAGGGTATAATAAATAATTTAGGACATGGCTGTGGAGGTTTGGTTACTGAGTTACGTACAAAGAATAGTGAATTAGCAATTTTATCCATTCTCGCTTTTAATATCCTAAATCTTCAGAGGACGACAAATCACGTACACGTTTTAGCCGTGTTGTGTTTCTTGGGGGCAATGATTACCTTTTATCGAGTAAGCTGCTTGCTCGTCAATCTAATGTATGGGACATTTGCATATTTTATTTAATGTCAATACTTGTAATGGAAGTTTGACCTAACTAAACGAGCGTATTGTCTTCACTTGTCTAATAATCCGGTAGTGCAAAATTTTATGTGTCTATAGAACTCTTCACAACCCCGTATTTATATCACATTACTGTATATTTCGACTTAGTCATCGAACTGTAGCATACAGTGCATTTTCCTCTCGATCAGTAGTTGGAACTAAGACACTCAATAGTCACATACATACATGGTCTTGACTAACTCACTCAATAGTCACATACATATATAGTTTTGACTAACTTGAGATACTAATATACAGCTCTGGCATCGTGGAATTCACAAACTACCTACGACTTTTCGGTCTCACAACAGACCCGAAACAAATATTTGTAGGCCACACGCGTTGTGCCTCAGAGATCGAACCCGCATCCCGTTGATTCACAGCTGGTCCTTAATACGCTGATAAGATGTTATGTCTGAATGGTAATGCAAATAGTATTTTAAATAGAGTTGTATGTGCATCGGGCTAGTAAAAGCTTCAATTAATAATTTACGCAGCGCGCGGGGGGCGGGGCGGCGAGTTTGGCCTAGTTATACCGACGCGGGCCGGGCAGCCGCCGTTTTGTAGGCTTTTTGAATTATCAATATTTTGGAATATTTTATAGCTTAAACTAAGTTTCATGGTGGATAAAATATATATACAGTAGGTTTACGATGTACTGGAACTTTGTAAATCAGTATCAATAAACTTGTCGATACAAACATACAAAGTCTATAGTTTTAAGCAGTTGCAGGCTGTTAGGGTTGAAAATCTTTGGTGTAGACGCCACGTACAGGCAAGTATTATAGTGTCGGGCGCCCACCTAAAAGGTTGACGCACGACCTGATTAAGATTGCATTGATTGATTTAAACTCTCTAAACCATCATTTCTCTTCTTCGTCTGCTTTCGACAAGACGATCAAAGAAAATACTATAAAAAATCTTTCTACCCTTCAAACTCCCAATTGTTCGGCCTTTGCTTTCAAACAATTTGCTGCTTGTGATGTTAAGAAAACAATTACTCTTATTTCTTCAAATGCAATAGGTAGCGACTGTGTCATCCGTAATATGGTTATGCCTATCCTAGACGAAATCCTTCCCATAATATCCCACATCCTCAACCATTCTATCACGACTGGGATTTTCCCGGCTACCTGGAAAGAACCCCATATTATTCCTATTCCTAAAAAGTCCAATGCTTCTTTACTCTCTGAATTCCGACCCATTTCCATTCTTCCTTTCCTTTCCAAAATCCTTGAGCGCCTGGTCCATACTCAAATTAGTGATTTCCTTTTTAAAAATAATCTCTTGAACCCTCTCCAATCGGGGTTTCGTCCTGGGCACAGCACCACCACCACGCTGACTCATATTACGGACGGCATCAGATCGGGTATGGAGGAAGGCAAGCTGACTGTCTTAGCATTGCTGGACTTCAGCAACGCTTTTAATACAATTGACTTTGATATATTGCTTTGTATATTACGTTCTCTTAACATATCTCCAACAGCAGTTGAATGGTTTCAACCCTCCTTCTCCCTATCCTTGATTATGTCGATGTCAGCTATCCTGATTTCACCGAGGACCTACTAAATAAAGTTGAGCGCCTTCAAAACTTTATTATTAGATTCATATTTGGATTACGCAAATATGATCATGTTTCTGAGTTTCGTACTAAGCTCAAGTGGTTGCCCATACGGCTTCGTCGGAATGCTCATATTTTCTCTCTCTCTCTCATTTCTCTTCTTTACAATATATTGTTTAATCCTGTCACCCCATCTTATCTCAAAGATCGTTTTGTATTTCGCGATGACTCCCATTCAAGATCCCTAAGGTCGTCAGAGAGACTGGAATTAAGAATGCCTGTGCACTCCACTAATTTTATGGACGGGTCGTTCACCGTCGAAGCTGTCCGATTGTGGAACGCCCTACCAGTTGTGGTAAGACGGGCGAGGTCACTATCGTCGTTTAAAAATATGGTCAAAGATCACCACCTGTCTCCTACATTTACACATTGATGTGGATAACTTTCCTGTTTGTATGTATGTACTGATACTCTTATATATATAAATATGTATTTATTTGTGTATGTATATTAGTTATATGTATGTATGTATTGATGTATGTATATACCGGGTATCTCAAGACTGCTACAGAAAACGAAGCCGGGTGGTAGTTTTAGTGGCTACAAACACAATGCAATTAAAAATTTCGCCTAGAAACGCGACAATTTTTTTTCATGATTTTTTAAATATCGTTATTTTTGGGTGGTAAATCAATAGTTTTTGCTTAAATAATAATTTAAACTCTTTTATACCTTAGAGTATTTATAAATAAAAGGGTATATACTATTATTTTAGGGAAAAATGTATTTACCACCCAAATATGGCCATAGGAAAAAAATAACAAAAAAAAATTTCGCTTTTTTTTGCAACTTTTTCTGTTAAATTGTGTCTGAAGTCGCTTAAACTACCACCCGGCTTCGTTTTCGGTAGCAGTCTTGATATACCCTGTATATATATATATTTTATTATTATTTAGTAATTATTTGTATTTCTTATATTATTATTTTTTTCCGTCTTAACTCCTATTCTTTACACTTTACGACTGCCCTCTAATTATCCTTTTATCAAATCCATCCCATGGTTGTCTGTAAGACATTGCCTTTGAGCGATAAGACCGCCAATTGTATTTTTATGATTGTGATTTTCATTTTATTTGTATTTTTTTTTGTGCAGTAAAGTGTATAAATAAATAAATAAATTGCAGGAAGTCGCTGGATGCAGGCCGCTTCCACAGATCGATGTGAAGATCCTTAGAGGATCACGGAAGGGAGAATCTTATGACAATGGTACTTTTACTGGTGGTAGGTCACTCATATGTGAGAGGCTGCCTTGATAGTTACCATCCCAATGTCTCTTTCTCTCGCCAAACAACAGTGTAAATGCACTGTTGTATTTCGGTTTGAAGTATATTGTAGCCAGAGAAACTACTGGAAATATTCAGACTTAATATCTTGTGTATCAGGATGGCAAGCGCAGTAGAAAGCCAAGCATTGCTTTGCAATTCAAGACGTTGTTTGGTTTTCCTACTATTCATGAGCCGGTCGTATCGCTTATCATCAGGCGAACGGCATGCTAGTCTCGCCATACATAGCAATAAAAAAAACTAGTATCTAGAGCAGTCCTGTGTCGCATACCCGTAGTAAATCCAGCTAGCTTATGGGACAGATAATCAACGGATCCAACCTCTGAACAGAGGTTCTCAGCTCCAAAGTCTTTGTCTCTATCAGTGATGCGATAACCACAAGTCAACTCAATAGTTATAAACATGAATATAGATTGAAGATTTCGATTAGTTGTAAATGTCTCGTTAACATAAAGCAACTATGCAGAAGGCGGCACGTTCGTATATGATCGATATCCATCGCACATGTGATGAACCGTCTTATCGCAAGTGACACACGGTCATAGGTCACACTAAACATCGATATTATACCAAGTGTTTGTTTTAACTGAATATAACCACTTATGCGTACACAAATAATGTTACAGAAATTGTAATAAATAAGAAAGTAGCTATTTGCGATATGATAAGTAAATAGAGTATATTTGGTAGTAGAAAAAAAAGCAACATACAGTCGAATTGAGAACCTCCTCCTTTTTTTGAAGTCGGTTAAAAATGAAAACGGTATTATATTTAATATAACTTTGTAACATTTGTGTATCCAGCCTATAGCCGAAAACGAAGCTAGATGATATTATTAGTGACTTCAGACCAGGGACCGAAACCGGTAACGAAAATACCGGTATTTTTGGTATCAACCGAAAAAAATAATACCGGTATTTTTAAAGGTAACCCCTATACGCCAATTTTATTAGATTCCTAGAATTTAACCGGTATCATACCGGTAACCGAAATAAGGGTTACCTCTATGTTTCATGCGCCGTTCCTTATAAGTCAAAGCGGGGGCAGTACCTGTGTGTGGTTATACCGCCGTTTGTCTTTACTAAACATTATGGCACTATACCACACATTTATCTTTACTCATTTCATGATTTTTTCAACAGAATTACACACCAAAAAAGAAATGAACCGTATCCAGCGATATTATGTAAACAACACGACAAGTATGATATTTATTTGTTATGCAACAACAACGCATTGTGTTTTGCATTCAAGGTCTATTTAGGTTACCGGTATTAAAACGGTTACCGTATATAAGGGTAACCTTTATAATGCGTCATAGCGGTTACCGAAATCTTAAAGGTAACCGAAATTCGTCGATACCGGTACCGTAATGTCGAATGGGTTTCGGTCCCTGCTTCAGACGCAACGTAGCGAAATTTTCGCGAAAATGTCGTTTAATGGTAAAAAGAACTGAGAGGTGACTTTCTCGCGACCTGCTATTAAAATTAGATCCATTATTGTTAACCCCCCATTTCTTATCGCTTACAAGGATCTATGTCGGGTCGTCCTTGCCGACGTGAAATGCGCACATCGAGATTGTTGATTTAAATATTTACAGGGGTCAATTCACAGTTGATTTTTATTATGGATCCATTAATCGAATTTGCTCATTTGGCTAAAGACACAATGCATCTTTGAAAAATAGTTGAATTGTACCTAAAGGCACTAAATCTACAACCTGGTTTTTTTACCGTTTGTAGTCAGGGAGTTAAGTTAATGATACTAAACGAATTTCGAATGTTCGAGCATTCGAAGTCCGAAGTTTTCCACTTCTAAAAATTAAAAATATTCTTTATGACACTTATTCATTCCGAACTTAGTATATTGTTACGATGTACGACAAAGGATTTTGGCGGAGTCACTAGGCATATTCATACAATTTTATGTACGACTTCCGAACACTCAACTTCGTTTCGGATCATAGAGCAACTCCCTGGGTGTACCCGGTTTAAGTCAACGTCCAGATTTTGTCGATCAGCATCTGATGGAGTAACTGGAGACGATATAGACTGCTTTGAATGTGAATAATGTAGTTAGATGATGATACGAAGACGCGGGTATTAGTGTTGAACTGTTGAGTATATTCGAATGTATAATCTGAAAATCCTTGGTGTTGTTGATAATGCATTCTCGCGCCGAGATTAATTGATTAGGTGTTAATCATGTTACTAAATAGTTTGGTGTGATGTATGTTGTCGTTTCATTGTGTGCTTTACTATGATTGCCTCGTAAATTCCTTGGCAGTTAAGAATATTATTATTATTGTTAAGAATATACTTGTCAAAGATTACTATCTTTCTCACTGTACTGACACATTTCTGTGGATAATTTACCATGTATGTATTGTTATTATATTATTTATGTATGCATATTTGTATATATATATATATGTTTATATAACATAATATGTGTATTTATTATTTGTATTACTTGAAATATTATTAAATTAATTGTACTTATTTGCAACACTTTTCCTTTCTAAGCAAGTTCTATCCTTTACAGTTTAGACTGCCCTTTATTTATCCTATTTTTAAATCCATCCCATGGTTGTCTGTAAGACATTGCCTTTCGGCGATAAGACCGCCAATTATACTTTTTCTATTTGTGATTTCTGTTTGTATTTGTTTTCCTTTTGTGTGCAATAAAGTGTAAATAAAAAATAAATAAATAAATAAATATTTACATTTCTGATAGCATGAAACTAAATATATAAATGTTGCTTTGAACGTTATGAAGACTTACAATTTAATATACTGTTTTATATATTACGTAAAGTAAAATTCTTTGAAAATTGACTTTTGTCAGTGGATCTTGTTTAATCATATTTACTTTTTCATAAAACATAATACCTTTATTGTTGCTAAAGTAACCCTAGACTACGTACTATTAGAAAATTTGTTTAAAAAAAGGCCACATAATGTTATAATAAGTTTTTGTAGAATCCAGTTATAGCATGCGAAAAAATATGGCTGGAATTTTTAAGGATTATTTTATAACCACTGGATAAGTCGGCCCGAAGGCAGGAGGCTATTTTAAAGACAATGCCTTCTTTTGTTCACTTTTTTAACGTCGCATTCCTCCTTTGACAAATTAGGACAAGTTATAAAACGTGACGGTTGGATAAGTTGCCTCCGAAGAAGACCTATTTTTCTTCAACTCGATTTTGTTTTTATCTTGAGAACTCAGCTTGTCTTTAAAATATTATTTTCATGAATGATATAAAATTCTTTTATTTAAGGTTTGTTGCAATAAAACAACCCTAACTACCTTTATGGCAGTAAAAATATAGTCATTTGATACTCGATATGCCTCGAGTTATATAAAGTACGCAAAAGTAAGACGTTGCGTCCGTCTACACTTACTTATTCATAAACTATAATAAATATACCCAACATTCACATACATAGTCGGGCACACTAATATCGCGTCTTGTGTCGTAGGTTTTCGGCCATACAAAAACCCAGATCCGAAACATATTCCTATGGATACAAATCATTTATTTTGGGTAGTGGAATAGAGCCCGCTGCCTCTCGTTTTACAGCCGGCGCCTAACCAACTGCGCCACGGAGGCTGTCTAAATTATTTATGTCTATTTTACTGCTTAGCTTACATCACCCGAACATGCTATGTTTTAAGGACGTATGATTACGAAACTGATAAACTTAGAATCCTTACAAGTGACATATCGAATACGCATTGTAAGCACTATTTGGTGACAGATATTACCTTATAAAATATTTCATATGTCTATTCAATTTCGTCGAACCAATACAGTAAGCTCAACCATATAGCAACATTCTATATAAATTGCCGAGGCATCCGTGCTGTCTATACAAGAGTTATGAGGGAGCTAAATAAGTCCGGTATGGGTTAGGTCGGTATTCATATATAGTATATACGGTATACAGAGGCTCAGCGATACATCAAAGCTTGACACTGAAGGATTACACGCGATTCCGCCGGCGAGGCCGTCAAACCGGCGTTCTATACGTTCTGCACTTCGCGTATAAATTTCGCACGTTTGACAACTATGCGAGATGTTTGCCTGCTGTATACTTGACGAACCGACGCGCAATTTGTCTGCGTTTGAGTGGAGTTTTTGCAAAAACTAACATAGCCATTCCCATTCATTGCGACGTCGGTATATAATTGTAGGCAGTAGAATCCGCGAGTCTAGAAGCACTCAGTGCCCCAAGCAGGAACATTTGTCTCTATAGTATAGTAATCGTAATAGTAAAATTTTGTATGGTAATTTGAACAGCGCCATTGTGAGCGTATTTGGAACTAAATTATGGCAGCGGGAAACGTTTACGACACTATAGTATGGTAATCGTATAGTCTAGCGATAGTTTTACTTTACAAATGTATGAAAAGTGGTAGCACGAATATTTTTTGACGTATAGTATCGTTGTAGTAATAGTATAGTAATCGTTTTCACGATACTATTACTATACGATACTTCAAAATGTTCCTGCTTGTGGTACTGTTGTGGAACCGCAGCGGAATTAATCAACATTGTTTACGTACAAACATGATAACATAAATTTATGAATCTATGACGTATTTACACACTGTTTCAAATACATTGAATGCATTAATAGCATCTACATATTTGTTTTATTCAAACAAAACACAACACAGCATATGAATTGGAACGGCCAAAGGGAAAAATGCACAGAATCCGTCTGCTTTGGATTCTCGGAAAGTAATAACGTCAGTGAGTTAGTAGCAATGAGTTTTCGACTATTTCATGTTTTTGATAGTGATTCTTGAGAATGTAACATTGAGCAGTATCTTTCTATGGCCCAGCATGGTGATAAGGATTACAAGGTAATTAAAAAACTCATTAAATCTGATTTGCAATGAGCTAAATAGGTTTTCTACATGTTTTGTTTAAGATTTGATATCTAATGTAAGCATCCTAACCTCGTATCTTTAATGTATAATGCTATTTGTGTTTGTTTTTTGTTAATGGCCTTGAGTTTGTCGTGTTTCTCGACTTGACTAGCATTAGCATACATATTGTTGCAATTCTGATTGTGTACAATTTCATATGAATATTAAACTGAATTTTAATTTATTAGTCTTCGTATCTATAAAGTTAATAATATAAGACCGTTGTGGTTGGCGTATCGCGCAACAAATACTGAATGGATTTCAATGAAACGTCAGACGTTTGAAACCTTTATCGGATTTTTGTCTTCATCGCCCAAACTGAATGCAACCCATGTTTGTAAGGGACAAAACATCCGACAACTAAATAACGTTTTAAAAATGTATATGAATAAGGCCATTAAGTAATATTTGGTAAATAACTAAAGAAAATATTGTAAAACCTTAAGTAATTCAGTGTAAAGATGTTAATTTTTTTTTTGGAAAAAACCTTTATTTTTATGTTTATTCATTCAACATTGTGTGTCCGAAAAAAATGTTAAAAATGCGGGGCTTTGTTAGTAAATTCTAAAACAAAATGAAATCTCCTTTTTTTCTCTCTATTGTCTAAACACGCATATCCGTAGACTAAGTTGGGTAAACGCAACGTGTTATATTTCCTAATAATTGGTTTGACGAGGACGATGTTTTCACTTCCGGTACACGTTCGGCGCTATCGTAAAATCTTATGATAACGTCACCTATACCATTATGAACACGTTCATACTACTCGTATATGAATATTTTATCGGGTCGATTAATGCAATATTAGAGCATTTTGTGATATTTTTACGAGGCACTCGTTGAAACATGTAGAAATTATTTTGAGTTACAGTGCAGTAATTGTTGCATTGTTTGCCTAATAAGGTGACCCACAGCTGGACAAACTGCTGGTTCCCGTTTCTCTTTCTATTCACATGTTTACCTTGTCATCTACTTCTAATCCTAAGATATATCGTTAGTGCTTATCCACATCATCTTACCGCCTTTTAAAAAGCCGCCAGCATTTTTACAGAATCAAACAAGAATTATAATTTATAGAAAAGTTACAGTTTTTTTGCTACGACGTATTGCAGTTGCCTGATGGGAAAAACCATATTTGCTCTGTTACTCGTTTCTTAATACATGTCTAATAAAAATGACTACGTTATCAATGAGTATGATAGCTGTATTGCGATATGCTGTACTAGTGGTAGGTCTCTTGTATGTGAGAGGCCGCTTGGGTAGGCCCCTCCGCAATGTCTCTTCCTCCCGTCAAACATTTATGTAAATGCACAGTTGTGTCCCAGTTTGAAGGACATTGAAGTTCGACTTACTACTGCGTGTATAGAGACTTGAACATAATATTTTATCTCAGCATGACGAGCGCAGTGGAGTGCCAATCATTGCTTTGTAATTCAAGATGTTTGATTTTGTTATTGTCTATGACCGATGGTATCGTTTACAATCAGGCATGCTTGTATCGACATTCTTAGCAATAGAAAAAAATAATTAAAAATAATATTTTGCGACGACGTTACAAATTTAATTAGCAGTCGCGAGACAATCTATTAAAATTATTGCTATAGAAATATGTTCAGCTTCTGGTGGTGGATGATAATGAACGTTTGTGATAAATCATACAAGACATTTCTTTCTCGTATAATTCCGTACGTAAGTTAATATTTTGTATTAGAATCATCTGTTTAGATCCGTTTGCGTAGACAAAGATACTTGGGAATGTTCAGAGGCGTTTTTCTTAGAACGAACGGATGGTGTGGTTGATGTAGAATGTAAATATATTATTATTGTTGCTGATAGGTGTAGATTAATTTACGACCTACCACACACATGACGTCAATACTTTAAAAAAATATTTTTTTTTAAATCCCCCATGGATTTTTTTATTTGGGAATGTAACTTATAACCTGACATTTGATAGTACCTATGTAGTGCCAGTAGTTTAATAACATTTGTGGAATTACAATAATTCTTCTAGATCCCATACGCACCCCACATCTATTTAGCGTTGGCTTAATGTCTTTTACCTAAGCTTACTATACATCATAGAGATTTTGTTTGTTTTGCAAAAGAAACCGTAATTCCATTTCCCACATTTACATAGAGCCGGCGCTACACATTTTTATGTATGTCGCGAAAAACTATGGCTCGCGATTTTACGAGCTGACGCCTTCCTAAGATCTTTAGGGAAAACATATCTGCTAAGTAATAAAATATATGAAAACATGTAGGCAGATTGCGATAGTTTGTCGCGATAAGTTTCAATCTGGCTTGTAATACAGCCATAAAATCACGTATAATTGTCGTGTACGACGTAACGTTTTTACCAAGAACATACGACGCGACGCCGCGCCGCGCCGGCTCGCCTACGTCATGCGTGGGTGTTGCGATACGGTTTGTGTATCAGCTTTTGTAGATTATGACCTCTTCTTAAGCCTTCTTTTTACTTTCATCTCTCTCTGTCTCACTCTTTCTTAAGTCACAGGAAGTTCACTGCTGAACAAAGGCCTCCCCCAAGGATCTCCACACCGACCGAATCGGATGCGGCTTACATCCAACGACTTCCTGCAACCTTAGCCAGGTCTTCCGTCCACCTTGGGCTGTTATCGTTTCTTTCGTTTTTTCTTTATTACTACCGAGAGGTGATATGATCAGTGAACAAGATTGTGCCTACTAGAAATGACATTCCCAAGCTGAATTTGAAACGCGACAATTGTGTGTCATCGGGTTTTACCCCATTGTGTATGTTCACCATACCGACAGCTACGAGTAGCCGCCACTAGCTAATTTTGTTTGCTACCATAAAAATAGGTCGGATGTAGCACGTTTTTAATGATGAGCAGTTGGAAAAATGGATATTTTTTTGATGTTTTACGATATTTAATGCCTTTCAAGATATTTAATTAAGCTTGTCACGTTCATAGCCCATATATATTCGATCAGTACTTGAATAAACTAGTGTATTATCGTGTTTTACGTACTTTAATCTAATTAAAATGCACTTCTAATGACATTCGCATCCTATGCAATTTTGTCTAGAGTTAATCAGGTGTCCTTATTATTTGTTAGGGAAATAGATAAAAAGCATCGTAAAGTATAATGTTCTTTGAGTAAAAAGCGAAGACATACAAATGTCAGTAAATTAATTCAGTAATTAATCCTTGGAAGGATAATGAATAGTCGCGTTTAATGGCTGGCTTGAATGTCAATGGTTTATAGCGACACTATTGGCAAACATAATTAAAATAAATAGAGTCAACAGTCACAACTCACGTACGAGTACATAGTCCTGCTTTCCCAGTAAGATGTGGTAATGTATCGTGAGACGTGGCTCCCCACATCTACACGTTGGTCGCGTCTTCAAATCCCAGGGTAAACCTCTGAATTTTCGGAGTCATGTGTGTATTGATAGTCAGTCACCATGCACTATAACGGTGAAGGAAAACATCGTGAGGAAACCTGCATACCATAGAGGTTTGTAAGAATTTATATGGTGTGTAAAATCCGCTAACCCGCATTAGGCCGGCGTTATGGACTGTATGGCCTAAAACATCTTAATCTTCTTTCTATAACTTACTTTCAATTTTAGAAGACGTTCGTGCCTTGCAGTGGGACTTGAATGGGCTGACACTGATACAGATGGCGAAAAAAATAGAGGGATTTTTCAGTCAGATAAAAATTTGACTGGAAATTAGTACATATTCCTTTATCATGGGAAAGTATGCGATAAGACCGTCCATTGTAACACTAGTGTCTTTCTTTTATTTCTTATTTGTTGTATTAACTTGTTTTGGTTACAATAAAGAGTTCTTGTATTGTATTGTATTGTATGTGTGCAGGATTTGAAGTCGCTTTTCTCACCCAGTTAAATTGTGCGATCGTTCCTTCTACTTGTCATCCTGACCAATAACTATAATAAGAATCCCCATTTTCAGTCTTTTATATTCATTGACGATCCTCAAACCTCCTTCGCCGATCATAAAGTCGAGATCACTTTGTATTGCGGTTCATTCATATTGGCTAGTGTACTTAATTCATAAAACATAAAAAAATTCAAAATAACGACACAAAATATTTGGGAATATCTATTGGATGTTGTACACAAGAGTCAGTTGTGGTTATTGCGTGCGGCACACATCTTGCACGCACGGTGAGCATCCTAACTGCGCTCCATTCAAGTGTCGTGTTCCGTCATGATTTATGAATTAATACCACGCTTTATACACACTATATATGTACTGTACATTATACTTTGATATAATATACGTGCGTTATAGATATCTGGCGCGTGGGAAGACTATCGGCACTATCTGTTATTGAATCTGTTTTTGTACTTTTGTTAAGCAGACAAAGGATCATGTGTGGTCGGATTGTGAGTTTTATTTTATCGTGAATGAAAATGTTTGGATAAATATTTCCGGAATAGTACTAACCGGCTCTGTTTGTCCATCTTTGCCATACGCAAAATAATAGGTGTAATGTAGGTGCTATATTAGTTTAATACTGACCGCCATTAATATTGGTTGTAATCAATGTCATGTTTTAATCTATACTAATCTTAAAAAGACGGAAGATTTGATAGTTTGTTTGTATTGAATAAGCTTTGAAGCTACATTTAAAGTATGGGGAAGATATGTCAATCCGGCGGAGAAATACGTTTTCCCTTCCTTCGTCTTATCTAGATTGTACTTCACTTGCGGAATATACAATATCTATGTTGTTTAACTCTGTCACGAAGGGCTAAGGATTTGTCATTTTTTTTTACCTTTTATGTAGTTTCAAATTTCACCCCAGCTACTAATATTTTTAAATGTCAAATGGTCATTTATCTCAATTCCACGTATGTACGTCGATTTATTTTCCCTATCACGATTACGCATTGACCTCCGGTTATCAGTCACCCGGCGTCCAGCCACACCCACCGCTCATACATGCTATACCTTCGTATAATTGCCGAATAAATACGGCGGAAGCTCTAATGTTCGTGTAAACTTTATCTGATAAATGTTCAAATGTGGCATTTTATTATGCATTTATCGCAATGTGATTTTCGCAACCCTATGTGAATGACAGCGTATCGATTGTAAACAACAGTCCAGTCATTTAAGCTTAAAGGTAAGAATCTCGGAATTCGAGATACCCAGCTGTAAGTCTGTAAATACTTGTACCTATATTGACACCCTAAAAGTTGTCTCAAAACCTACATATGGTAGGGTGTAAGCAACTATTAATTTCAAGGTCAAAAGTCACAAAAATCGGATTTTTGCGCCTTTTTTGGAAATATCTCATTTTCTATGGGGTTTTTGCCATTTGTATTTATTATCAATATTGTAGAATACAAAATTCTCTACAAATTTTGTTTAATAAGATTTTTTATACGGTGAACCGTTTTCGAGATAGAGGGCGGAGAGCGCGCGGTCACAGCATCACTTCAGGTCAACCAGTGCCAACGGTCGAAAACACGCCATATAGACATTGACTGTCTATATGGCGTGTTTTCGCTATCGCTTCTCGTCGATCTTTTGTACGACTTACGTACCGCCCTGGACGAGCCTACCCATTCATGCTGAATCATACGTGGCTCTACCACTTTTAAAAAGATGGTAGGTGTGTTGGTATGCTTGTCGTAAGACAAATTTTTGTGTGCACTGCACAACAAATTTCGAATCACAGTGGTGACTGTTAAGTCTCTCGTAATTGTTGATTATAAAATCTTTTATACGAATTTGAGGCTTTGTGAGTATTTAGGTTATTATTAAAATGTAATTATAAATATTTTCAGTGTTAGACGTTAGTCCGTTATAAAGATTGATGTTTGTGTTAGTTTCATTGGAATTGGACTGCAGTGTTGTGGGTGCACTTGCAATAGAGCTGTCGCCCACGCAAATATTTATTGTCAATACAATACCAACATACTAAATCTGCGGCTTTTGATATTAAACAAAATCTATTATATTTGAGTAAGTAAATACCTCAAGCCCATTTAATTCAAATAACAAAACCTTTATTTTTTTGTGCAATTTTCATAATCGATCACCAGAGTGATAAACAGGCGAACGGCTTGCTCGTCTCGCCATTCACTGCAATAAAAACAAAGTTTTTCTTTATATAAAATCTGTCACCCAGGATGAAACAGGAAAACGTTTAAGGACAAACCATAAAATATGCTATAATTAATTTTAAGCAGTATCGATCGATGATATTGGTTACCGATACTGTGAATGGGCAATATCTGTGTAATTTTCTATAGTCGACATATCGAAGTTATTTTCCCAATAGCAGCTATCTGATTGAAAATACACCTATATTCTTTGTCGACGCTGTATAAATGTAATCTGCATGTACACGCGTACATGCATATTAATGTTAACGAACAAATCAGCGCGCTAACTACCCCCCCACTGTTTTATTCACGCGCCCGCTGATTGAAACGATTCAATTGCTAATCGCCAGTAATCGATTTTTATGTTTGAATGCGTTTGTATGTGCTAAATTTAGTTTTCAGGTCAAAAATAGAGCTCTGTATAGCCATTTGGCTACTGGCTGTTTGATATAATATAATTTTTTGCCCCTTTATTTATTTTATTATTTTTATAGCTCGGCTAAGCTATTATAATACGGGGGTAAGGAATTTGATTCTATTGCTTTTTATTGTTGCTAATACCAATTTACATAGAAAAGAACACAGGTTTTTTATTTGGTTTTTACCACGATAGCCCAGACCTGCTAAGCTTTCTTATTGTAATAATTTTGATATATAATCCTGTGCAAAGCTTAGTAAGACACTTCAGTCACACCACATCTATTCTTCGTAACTATAGAAAGCGTTTACAAAAAGAGGATTACCCACATTCACAACGCCGGGATTACAAAGCGACACATCTGTAGCCGGTAGCCGCTTCCTCAAAACGTTATCTTGAGCAAATAGTTATAATGTGCGGGTAGATATACGTTCCCGCGTCCTGTTTGCACAGCGGTGCGCTGTTTCCATCGCGTGGATCAATCCGATTGTACAAACATTGATTATTATCTATGTGTTTGTGTGTTGCTTTTAAAGTGCTGCCCGCTTGCCGGTATAGCTAACCTATATAGTTTTATTAACTGCATAGCTTTAGCTATGTATATACTGTGCAGTACATGTCCGAAACTTTTTCTTATTTTGACGATCGCCAGTGCTTGTGTGCGGGTATAATTAATATGTTGCGTAAATAAATAAATTCACCCAATAGTCACATACAGAGTCCTGACCCCCAATAAGATCGAGTCTTGTATCTTGGGTGTGAGGAACTATGAGACTTTTCGGTCTCACGAACACCCAGACCCGAAACAAATACTTGTGGTTCACACT
Source organism: Hyles vespertilio (assembly GCA_009982885.2). Lineage (NCBI taxonomy): Eukaryota > Metazoa > Arthropoda > Insecta > Lepidoptera > Sphingidae > Hyles > Hyles vespertilio. Next base: position 7,442,989 of record CM042823.1, read on the forward strand.
ATTATTTATCTCGGTGCGGGGATCGAAACCACGGTCTCTCGTTTCACAGCCGGCGTCTAACCACGGAGGCTGTCAATATTATAGGAGGTGTGTCAGTCGTTAGCTTGAAAGTGCCAGATCGATCGTGATACCTCAGTACTACAAGATATAAAGAAGAAGTCAAGTATGTTTCGTCCGGTTAGTTGGTATGCGCGAGGCTCAACATTCTTCATTAATTTGTTTTGCTATTTAGCACATGCTTTAAATCCATTTGTGATTGTAACAGGTACCATGTTTTCTCGTTTCTACTTCCTTAGAATTATTAAACGGAACGTGACGAGGCGTTTGAGCTGGCCTAACGGGAGACATCGACAGTCAGTTGATACTCTGGATGGCACTAAAATTTAGCTTATTTTTGGGCCACCTATCCTCAACCTTCAATTCATTCACGAGTAGACTTTAGGGCTACTATGCCGACGGTTAATAGGTCGTAATTTGTAACGAGAATTCTTAGGAATGAGCATAACACAGCTATGCTCAAAGATGTCGTATCGTTTCAGCCCATATAACGTCCCACTGCAGGGCATGGGCCTACTCTACAATCGAAAGTACGATTGAGAGTGGTTAGGCCATATAGTCCACCACGCTGGCCTAGTGCGGGTTGGCGGACTTATATACCATAGAAATTCTTATAAATCGCTATGGTATGCAGGTTTCCTCACGATGTTTTCCTTCACCGTTTTAGTGCGTGGTGATTGACTGTCAATACAAACATGACTCCGAAAAGTCAGAGGTGTGCCCTGGGATTTGAATCCGCGACCACCGTGAACATGTTGGCAGCCGCGTCTAGTCCGTTTACCAACAGGCCACCACGCACTTATGCTCAAAGATGTGTTCTTTCCTAATTAATCCCACTGAAAGTTAATAAAATTATACATACAGTTGAAATTCAATGTGTCCTTTGGGTTTAACCTGTGACCATTGGATTTGGCAATCATGTCCTCCTCCTCATTCTCCGTTCACTTATCTAGCCTAAATGTAATTGTATAGTTCCGTGCATATTGCAAGCTGTGATGAATGTTATGGCGTCTCGAGCGGATCTTTAGTGGCGCAAGCTTTAGCCGAGCGCTGACACTTGAGAGTAAAACGTCTTTGATGTTCTGCCCGTACATTGTACAAGGAATGAGTGTGTTTTAGAAACTAATGCCGTACGCTGTAGTGGCTAAACCTATGTATAAATATAGATCAAAATACCACGCTACAAGGAATTGTGAGATGTATGCAAAAAAGTTTTTTTCACATGATTACTTATGCATGTTGCAGAATGATTTGTCTTAAATTATTAACGCCCGTCTGTCTGATGATTAACGTAATTGAAAGTGATTTAATGTAGGGTAATTTATGTTTTTTGCATTATTAAACTCGCACAAAATGGATTTCGTATTCCAACATTGAAATAAAACTATTATTTACGGATTTTATCGCGGACTCGTATTCCAACCCTATATTTTATTTTTGCTCTCTTTTTGACGCAGCTAAGTGCAGTGTGTGCTATATTTACTTATTTCTATGCATTATATTGCTTATTCTAGTGACTCACAGGCTGAACAAGATACATCACACATTTCCGTGATCTCGTTGTTAGTTTTTAGACCAAATTATACGGTGTTCATTAACATTCTGCCATCAGCTGTATGGTCTCGGGCAATTTCTAGTCGGTTATCGGTTACAATGGTACTATCCCAGTCTAGCTTGCTCATTTGTAATGTAGATTTAACAAACTACACCAAGAGTTAATTTTAAATCGTCGCTACAATTAGCATTTTCATAATGTATTCCCTGTAAAAGTATATTACAATATATCTGTATCAGCCCATGTACGTCCTACTCCAGGTTTTCTCACGATGTTTTCCTTCACCGTTTTAGTGCGCGGTGATTGATTATCAATACACCCGTGACCGTGAACATGTGAGCAGCCGTGTCTAGTCCGTATACCAAGAGGCCACCACGCACTTACAACATGTAGATAATGTTAATAAAGCAAAATATACGGCATCTTTGTGACGTAAAATGTTCGTAGAGAATTACAGACACATTTTATATAATTCACGAGAGCATATTGAGTTTTCTTTTCGTTATTAGATTCTGTGATATATGAAATAAAGCAGATAGAATAAACACATAAATTCAAAGCACATTTCCTGCGGATCGGTTCACGACACAGGACTCGCCCGCGGGTTATAAGAATCTCGCTTCCTTTCCCGACGAGATCACATTTGGGACGATGTCTTGTTTTATCATCTTTACTGAAACAAAGACAAAGACAAATGTATGTAGGTTGTTATGTATAAGGACTTTACGCATTACAACTGTACCACGACCATATCGGTGCTAGGAACGTATCTGGCTATACCATATTCTTTACACGTAATTAATGTACGTCTAAATACTGTATTTTGGTAGCACGTATGAAGTGCGAACTGTGGTATCCTAACTTTAATTTGGTTCTATTTAGACTGCAATATTTCGTTATACTCCCTTAATATTACTGCCTTCCATAGTATTAATAATTAATAATAACATTTAAGTAAATATCTTCATTGACTTTAAGTTATTTATTATAGTGTATTAGTAATTATTGGCAGTTATGTTTTGTACAATTTTGCCAAGTTTACAAACGTTCATTCAGTTAGCTATTGATTTTCCTATTGGCCTCATTTCCCTAACAACAGTTGAAATGTACTGTTATTTTATTTTTGTCACCGGCATTGCTGTTGACGAGCCTATATCACTTCTGTTTAAAACATCTCCTATCCTTTCATGGATCAAGCATGAGCTTACGTATATATATTTACTGGTTTAAAATTGTAAAAGAATTGTCATTTTAATATAAAAATATTTTCCATACAAATAATCTTTCACACGATCTAATGAATCTTTACCTAAATCTACCATTGCGATTTACGAAAAATGGAAATCAATATTAGGAAGTAATATTTTTTCGCATTAACACCAATCTGTCTTCTTTTCGAATATTTTTGCCTGATACGGTCAAAACATAGTCATTAGTCACGGTTGTGTTTCAATGGAAATGTTCCTCATATTTAATATCTGGCTAATAATTTTTGACACAATTCCACAGAAAACAAGGGTTCGATAACAATGCGGCCGCACACACACATACAGACAACTTCGACGAACACGCAGCACATTCCATGTTGAAATAATATCTAAAATAAATCAATAACGGATCGGACCTGCGTGGTTACCAATGCCGGCGGCTCAGCTCTCTCCGTATGAAATTTTGGCAATTGTATATTTTTGACAGACATCCCATCGCGCTTGTATCTGCGCCATTGCGGGTTGCGGCAATGCTTATGTGTATAGATACATATCTATATTTATACATATGTGTGTACACATATATGGAGCGGGGGTTACACTGGGTTGGCTTGATTCGGCTCGTTTATTTTTACCGTATATTTTGTTTGAAATTTCATAGACGGAACAAAATGCCATTTTTATGGTTTCTGTTTTGTGGCTAGCCGCTGGCTTTGAAACGAGATGACTTCTGACTGGATTCTGTAACGAATATTTGATTCGGGATTTCTTTTTTCACGATGATAAAGGAGCTGGTATGAAAACATTGACAGTACAAAAAGATTTTAGAACGGAAGTAATAAATAGCTGCCTTGACATACTTCCCAATGACATTGAGAGAAATCTCTGAAGATATTGACCAAAAGGAATAAAACCATAACTTTGTTTAAGTGTTGTTTTGTTCAAATATTTGCTCGCGGTGTTCAAGATTAATTAATAAATCATGTGATATACTAGCATGTGTTATTCGATTATATTTTTGTACAACATTATACCGATGCTTATATTAGAATATATTTAATAAAAAGTTGTGAGTTCGTAAGGATTATGAAAACATATTCCTTTAAGTCGTGTCACATTATACTCCGTTTTGTCCGCCACGACTACTTTGAGGCAAAATAGGCCAGGCAAAAACACCCGAAAAAAATATATAATATGTACCCTGTTATCGGATGGAGACCGTTGTATTTTACCTCGCCGGGCACGAGCTAAACAATGACCCCGCCGCGTATGACTCGGCAACTAAGCCGTCGCGCACGGCCGACCTTTCTAAATGTTTTCTTTTTGTACTTATACGAATTTTGGCGTAAATCCTATTGCGTGGGCCAACTTCGCCAACGATCCTTTTATTGTATAGGAAATTATTATTTTCAACGAAATTGTATTTACTATATTGAATCAGTGGAATCTGATTATTTTATCAACTGAATGAAGTCTGTTTGGATTTCGTCGTAATTTAATTGTTTACGAGAAATGTTGTAACTTGTGATGAAATTAAACGCTTCAATGGTAGGCTAGCGTAAAGTTTTAAATTAGATTTCTGAGTTCATAAGGCTGCGATTTTTCGAATTACTGTGAAAGATTTGTTCGCAATTATATTTGTTCCTCTTAACACTGGGTAGGAACTAGGAAGTAATAATTGCTTATTTAGGAGAGTGGCTGTGAAGTTAATATAATAGTAAACTTCAGCATATAAAGATGGTTAGTATCGAGCGGTTACGTCTGACTCACGGACACCTGAGGCAAAGTAATATTATAACTTTTACTTTTCTATAACTGGCGGTCCATTCATACTATCGTTTCATTTCCATCCACCTATTCCACCATTGATACTCTTGGAGTTTTTTAATAAATTCGGATGAGCGTGGGATTAACTTTAGCCCAAGGCATTAGAATCGACTCGTTTATTTTGTTAATACTTTTTACTTAACAAAATTAATGGGTTGCCATAACATTATTGTGTTGTTAGGCCGAAATACACCCGTGTTGATAAAGTCGTGAATACCTATTCAAAATAATCGAGTCAATTCTGAAGCCCTTGTTTAAAGTTAATCCATCGCTCATCGGATTTATTAATAAGTTTTTTTTATTTAAATGAACGGCAAGACGAGCTTCCCATTTGCCTGATGATAAGCGATATGACTGTTCATGGACAGAGGAGAAACCAAACAACACCATGAATTACAAAGCAATGCTTGGCATTCAATTACGCTCGTCATCCTAAGACATAAGATGTTAAGTCTCAATATGTCCAGTAGTAAAATGTCCTTCTAATCGACACACAACAGTGCATTCACACTGCTATTTGGCGGAAGAAATAGACATTGCGGTGGTACCTACCCACGCGGAATCTCACATCAGAGACCTACCACCAGTTAATTGCTCTACATGAAAAATATATTCATAATTACATCGTATATACGCCCGCATAACTGTAAATAACGTGCGTAACACTGATTGATGGGGTGAATGATGACGCCCGTTGTGTCTCATTGTGTATTCATGCTTATTCTTCAATCCTTTCCCAGTTAACTAGGCCATGGCTTTTGTTTACCATAGTGTGGTTTTATTGTTCACATTGATCTCATAAAACATTCATACTGTATGCATAATTGTCACTCATGTATCAAGCAGGGACAGGCAGACTACGGATCGTCATTTTACTATATCCAGACATATTACTTTCGCTTCATCCACTTTGATCAACTTCTTCATGAATTCTCGTCTAGTCAGGGTACATTTGACCTGATCCTTATTGAGTATCATCGATTTGAACGGTGTATGTTTAGTAAGGTCGGCTCCTACCGATTTACCTGAATATCAAGACTAAAGATTTTTAGTACCGAGTTATTATGATTGAAACCTGTATAATATCTCTGTCGTTTGAAATATATTCAATCAATATGATTTGCAAAGGTTTTTTTTAGAAAGGTTGGCAGAGGCTCGGGTTAGGCAATGTTATGTTATCCCCACCAAAAGAATTTTCCTAGCCATGTCCGTAGTCAGCAGTTACGTGAATAATATATTATTTCACTACGTACGTCTTTAGGCTAAGATTAGATGGCAATTGGAACATACACATATAAGAAAAAAGTTTGTAAGTAAAAACTATAACAAAACCTCTCCATCTGCAGCCAATCTTGTCTTAAGATAGGCATGTTATAACAGACTCGACAAAGACACAACGCTCCATATACGTTGTGGTCGGCCCCCGTTGTAATTTTTTGTGTGATCGCAAAACGGAGTTAGTTTGTCGAAGTTTGCGACCTCGCTCCCAAGGTTGACTTGCCAAACTCGCATCGCAACAATGCTTTTGCGTAAACTGAGCGCTTCTTTGTAAGAAATGCAACTGCTCTCTCTTATTTGCATATTTCAATAGAATTTATTAAAATAATTGAAGTTTGTGGGAGGTTTTCGTGTTGAAAAATGTCTGAGTGGCCGGGGTTGGATATTGTGCCTGAAATAGAGATAGGCTTGTTCTTTGTTGCATCTTTCGTTTAAATTCATTCAGTGATGGTACATTGGCAATAATAGAATCTCCGACTACTATTTTGGGTATACAGGTATGCATGTGGTTATGATTAAGGGAGAACCAGGTAAGAAATAGATTCGTTTTCTCTATGCAGAATAAACGGAAAGATTTATATCCCAAATAAGATGTTTTTATGCATCTCAAAATGACTCAATTCAATAGAGTTTAACTTCAGTGATCTTTTTTGCGAAAATCTCACAATCATTATATTGATTTATATTTCCTATAGACCAAAATATTTGTATTTTTAAAACACCTAATTTCGTGTTTTGCATAAATTCTCAATCTAACCTTCTAACCTTCCAACCTCATCCATACTCATATGAGCATTCTAGTGTGGTAGGTGTTCTCGTGTTGGTAACCATTGAATACTCAGTAAGTCGTTTGTTAGTGTAAAAAAAAATCGAAGCTTATTGATGTTTTTCTTCCACACGTTTTTTGACATCGAATTTGGACACAGTACTAAGTACATTACGTAATCAACTCGAGGTTTTTACAACTCTGCACGATTTCGCTTCAACCACTTACTGCCAAGTAATTTTGATATAAAACCTCTTTTTGCGTATTAATAATTAAAGGTACCTACTCCGCATATCCTTAAATCTACTATTGGTATTTCTTCATCACGTCACAAACAAGATTAAAGTTACGATTATACGAATCAAATTAAAAAAGAAGTAAAATTAATTGTTCTCGGAAAGTTGAAAGATAATAGCCAACTTCCTTGTGACGCGGGGCCGAAAGATAACGAACTGGGGAGTATATTTTATTATGTTTTAATTTAATGACAGTTACTAAATTGGCGTGAGTGAAATTGGTGAATTTTCGACCATAATGACAGTCGTCGTACGCATAGTTCTGACTTCAGACCAAGAACGACAGCCAAAGTATTTTGTGTGGTTTTTAACAGAATGATATGTGTATCTTGAACTAGGTTTGACTTAGTCTCTCGTCACCCAGACTCACAAAAATATTTGTGGACCACTCAAACATAATACAATGTCGATGCGACGACCGAATCTGCGGCATCTCGTTTCGTTGCAATGGACGCAGTTACCTAAGTAATTTGTGAAAAGAGTTACATTGACGTCACATACATATAACGTATGAACAAGAGGTGTGACTTATTGACATATAGAATTTACAGGTTTTCACGGAAATGTGTAACATTCTTCACTTACGCAAGAACATGTCCTTCGTATGTGTTATTTAGAGATTGGCCTCATTTTACGGTGACGTTGAGTATTGAAATTCATGATACCATTATTATTAGGTGGCAAAACTATAAATAAATAAATACACCCAACAGTCACATACATAGTCCTGACCCCACACTAAGATCGAGTCTTGTGTCGTGGGTATCAGGAACTACGAGAGACTTTTCGGTCTCACAAACACCCAGACCCGGAAGAAATATTTGTGGGCCGCACAAACATTTCTCTCGGTGCGGGGATCGAACCCGCGGCTTCTCGTTTCACAGGCGGCGTCTAACCAACTGCGCTACGGAGGCTGTCATGCTACTATGTCACTATGTAACTATGTCATGCTATTGTTTATACATTCAATTTTTTCCGGATTACGTATCTAATTCTGTATTAGCCCATATATACAGGCCGTTGCACGGGCCTTTTCTACAATTGAGGGTGCGGTTAAGTATAATGTTGCCAAAATGATAACCATAATATAATATGTTTTTTTGTGTTATGACTTTGGAGATTTGCGAGAGAACCTGAGTCATAGTTCCTATTGCTATGGAATTGCAATCCTATGTCTATTTGTTGTACCGTTAACGAATGAACCGTAAGCCGGTAATTATACCGACATTAATATCTGTCTGATATTCATTTTCCTGATTTCATGATTCTATCATATGACGGACATATCACGTGATACCTGTTTGGTGTCAATTGGAACTATTGAGACCGCACTGTATTTACCATTGTGTGCAATGCAGTTACTGCCCGGCTGCCATCATTCTGTGGATTTCAATACTACTCATTCCTCTCCGGCTTCATACATACTGCACGCACTGACCAGCAATAACTAAACTCCGGATACGTCTATTAATAAACGTTCGTAGAATTTAATATTTATTACATTAATGAGATTAAAGCGTGTTTGTACGACGGTGTCGGTAAACAATAAACAAAGTATAACAGTTGCCGGTTTTACGAGATTTTTACTACGGCGACACAGTTTATGGGTTTCGATAGTAGTGTACTGAAAATGGCCCGCTCCTTGCTATATGCTATAAAACAGTGTACTGTTTTATAAAGGCTAGCCCAAGGAACGATGTAGTGAAGGGAATTATAGGGTATTGATTTCTGGCTCCAAATAAATATTACGTGAAACTGAGTCAAAAACCCTTAAACCCTTTTATTGAATTTGTAGGTCGACTGGCCAAAATAACTAAACATCTAGATAGCAAAAATCTAATCCTCTATCAGAGGATTTTATTAAAAGTTTATGATATACATCGTCTGTTTCTAAATAGTCTCATATGAGTGCTAAAAACTATAGTAATTCGTTTAAAGTATATTTTGTAAATTCGCATCAAGAATGTGCATGCATTGTATAATTTATTAATTTACCACGAAAGCACCAACTGCTATACGAAAAATGCTTACCTAGATAAAATTCACACGATTTCGTATAAAATTACTTTGTAACTCTAAAGTGCTTGCGAAACAGTTCATAATAAAATGTAATTTCTCTACAAGTTTGTATACAAAGTATTTTCTAGAGCGAAGTTGAAGTTTTCACGATTTGTAGCTGTAATTAGTAGTCATTCACAGCCTTTTCTTATATTGTATTTTTTATTGTTTTAACACAAACGTTGCAAGTTGTGACCGCCTTCAAAGGATGTTACTCTTAAGTTATTTCATGTATATTTTATTAGTCTGAGTTATATTGTAACAACCACTGGCTGTCCTAAATAAATGATTTTGCAATCAATGGCGAGATCAGCAAGTCATTCGACTAATAAGTCATGACGATCGCTCATGGAGAGTAGTGAAACCAAACACCATGTATTACAAAGCAGTGCTTGACCTTCCAATGCTCTACCCATCCTGAGACAGGATATGTTAAGTCTCAGTTTTTGGACATACTGAGAATACGGACATAGTTACTCTGGCTACGATTTCCTTCAAACCGGAACACAATAGTGTATTTATACTATTGTTTGTATCAGTCGATAATCGCTTGCTGCTGAACTCGGGAATTTTCCATCATCGAGATTTCTATGAAGAGGATCGAGGCCATAGTTTATCATGCAGGGCTAGTGTAGGCTGGCAGACTCGACGTACATGTATGCTCTATCCTTACGTTGCCATGACCTTCGCTAATAAGTCATGTTCCCAAAGGTATCGGAAAATACGAGAGAAATTTCAATCTTATGAGACGTCATTATTAACATCCATTTGGCTTCCTCTTTTTCCTTTTCATTTAATTAAACTAAATGACTCTGCCTTCAAGTAAAATACAGTAAAAATAATGCCAAGGTAACAAGTTTTCCAACCTCATCAAAATTTCAAATGAAAGCAGCAGATTCTACCAAATATTTGTGGTTCTCGGCATCATTTCTCGTTGCGGGATTCCAACTTGCGTTCTTCTTTCTACTGTTCCAAGGGCTGCGCGTATTGAATATGTCCTTATTTGAAGTAATAAATGAATTGTGTCAGGTATGTGAGCATGTCGCCGCGTAATTTGTGGTGAGTGCTACAGGGCGCGGGCTGCTAATGGAGTCTTAGGTTCGCTCCACGCGCTTTGTAACTTTCTTCAAACGACTAACAACCTTTTAAGTAGCGGGAATTCACGTCTTTACGCTTACAGTTGCGCTTTTGTCGGGCGTCGTAATTACCTTCCGTGTTTTAAGAAGTTCGGTTGACGTAGGTGCTGGGTTGGAAACCTTGTGGACTGAAAAATTTGGAGACAATGACAGTCTTTGTGTTACAGTTGGTTGGGACTGACTGAAACTTGAGGCTTCGATCTTCGCACTTATCTAAAGTTAGGCGTGCTTATAAGTGTTTCTGATACCTCATGTCACAAAACTTGGAATGATCATAAAGATGGATGGTGTTAATGTATTGAGTCTATACACCAGCGGTTCCTAACCGGTGGTACCTGGAAGCATTCTAAGTGTTCCGAGAAGCCATGCTAAGGCCATATTTAAAACAATTTAATGTATAGAAAAACACTTTATTTATTAACATTTTGGTACTTACTGTATTAACATACAACGAAACAGTCAACCAACTAGGTGGTCAATGCCTAGACGGAAAGTTGTCAAATGCTCCTTGCATTTGAGTCTATGAGTGATGTGATGATGTCATGAGTAAAAGGTTACGAAAAACTGCTATAGACTTTAAGAGACTATATGAGCAATCCCAGGCGAAGAGGCAAGCTGCTGAACGCTCACGGATAATTTACGTACGTCGCAATTAAGCCAGTTATATCAAACTCGGGCACAATTACATTGTTACTGTTGTCGAACTAATTAGGCCATGCAAACATTGTAACAGAAAAAAAAACAACTGTTACCGAAATTTAATTTATTCAATTAAAAGCACGTCGAATGGCCGAGCCCGAAACAAACATCAAACGCAACAGCGATGAATAACTGAATTTTACCAGAAAACCAATTTAGCGGCCGGTCGTGGCGCCGTCGAAATATCGGAGAGAAACAATGCGGCCCAATGTAAATAGAAAGGGGGGGTCTGTTTAAAAATATTTCATTGTTGTAGAAAGTATCGTGTTAGCTCTAACTTGTATTAATGATTTCCGAATTATTTCGCCCCGTTCTGATGTAGATGTACTATACCCAATGACTGCCGGCTTTGAAGGATCATTTTCAGTCGGGTCTGTTCTTGTTTAATTCCTCAATCAATTTTTGTTTTATTACTCCTTGACAAATGTTCTTATATCCAAATTAATTAACCGGAAAAAGTATTGGATTCTTCCGAAACCCGGCATTCTTGCGTGTATCACTGACGATTTTTCCAAGATCATATACTATCTTGTCTATTCGGCAAGTAGGCGCTATTTTCTAACAAAATTCCATACCAATTGTATTTAACCCTATGGGAGTAGAATTCGGTACCACATGATTCACTAAATAAATTATAGACTTGCAAAATAAATATTACAATACCAATCCCTTGTTACTACTTCCACATGTTGACTATGTCTAATAAATTTTATACTCGATGATTGCTTTGCACACGCCAAGCAAACGTTACTTTTGCTGATTTACGATTCGCCCTGTGAGGTGGAAACGGTCGGGGGAGGGACAAGAGAAGAGGGTGCGATGAGGAGGGGGAGGTAGGAGCGAACAGGGATTGGTGTTAAAAATGTCTTCGGTCTGCTGAAGGATGTAAAAGATTTAAGTAAATCTCGAGGCTGCAACTATTCTTTTATATATTTATCGTGTTTCAGAGCGAAGGAAAACATGGTGAGGTAACTTGTATTCTGTATAGATTTTACAAAAGGATTTTTATGGTATGTTGATTTCGGCAACCCACAGTAGGTCAGCGTGACTGACTGGCCTATATCGTCCCAATAGAATTTTCTATGGTAAAGGTATTCCATGGGTAAGGATTCAGAAGGTTTAATATACACAAATATATGTATTATGATTATCCAAATTCCTTACTTACTATAATATTTATATCGATTACAACCGTCCAAGTTCCCACGGCAATCTCATCGATGTCTGATCGGCAAGGACAATAAAGTTGTCTTTAGATCTCGCCATTCGATGACCGAGTTTCAAGCCAGTCAATCGACATCTGAATCACGTGGCTTCAAATTAAAGTAACAAATGAGTAGATTGAACAGTAGTACATTATGAATTTTATCATGCAAATGTAGATAAATTAATCATCAGACAATTTTATAGTATTTTTATGTTGCTTAAACAATGTTTAGCTTCTAAAATGTTGTTTATTTATAAAAATCACCTTGTATTATCGACGCTGATGATCCAGTAAACACGCCATACGAGCCGACACCCGAAATATAAACACACGTTCGTTGCCCCCGTTGAAGACGTTTCAAAATATAAAAAAATATACGGACAAGTTCGAGTTGGACTCGAGAATATAGGGTTCTGTACCATATCAATGAAATAAGTTTGTAGGTGCAAAAAACATATTTTTTTATAACCGGAGTTTCCGGATATCCGATGTTACGGATTTATTCTTCTATTTGTGCTATTGGACTTTATTTCTCACCAAATTTCATGTGTCTGGGCCAATAGAAAATACTCTGTACGTTTTCTCGACTGGCAGGCTTTAAACAAAGTGAACCTACGAGAATTCTGATTTTCTTTTTCAATACGCAACCTTATAAAATCACCAAACCACTGACGAAATTAGACGGGTTCCTTATTCGCTAAAAGGCAGCGCTGTCTGTGCTTCCGCAGTACGACCCACCGCGAAGTTTGCAAGTAAACAAACCTGATTTTCACAGGTTTCCGGTCGGAAACTCAGAGTCTTCGTCGGTGAAACTTTTGATGTGTTGTACCAATTTGATTTGATCGCGTGTTTTCCTTGGAGGGTTGGTTTTGGGCGGAATTAACAGAAAATGTTGCGTTGTGTGAGAACATTGTCGCTGCTTGAGTTTTGGTTCAGAAACGTGACTTCCTCCTCACCATACATTGATTTGGTTTCATTGATTTGTAAAGATGTTTGTGAAGTCTTTACAGGGTTGTTTTGAATTGTTTGTTTTTCGAGTATATTATTTTAATTTAAAATCAGAGGAAATAATATTACATTATCGTTCTGAAAAGTTGTCATTGTTGCCAGTAAAGCCTTAAATGTTTTTAAGAACTTAACAATACCCTCCTTGGCCCTTTTTACCTGATTTATTAATATGTTTTTAATTGTTTGAGTTTTAGGGGAGTTTTTAATTTAAGGGCTTTTATTGGTGGTAGGTCTCTCATCTGTGACAGGCCGTCTGGGTAGGTACCACCGCAACGTATATTTCTCCCATCAAACAGCAGTGTAAATGCACTGTTGCGTTTCGAATTTAAGGACATTGTAGGATGACGAGCGCAGTGGAATGCCAAACATTGCTTTGTTATTTAAGCTGTTGTTTGGTTTTGCTTACCATCAGGCATGCTCATCTCGCCATTCACAGTAATAAAAAAATAGTGCTGGGGAAAAACGCTATTAAAATAACATTTCATTGCTGGCACAAAATTCGGGCTGCGTATTGATATTTTATGAAATATCATTCTTTGCGAGAGCTCTCTACCCATGACCGCAAAGGGAGCGACGCGCTCTTCTTCCCAGGCTGTATGCGGCTAATGTTTTTAACATATCCGTATACAAAGAGGATTTAGTTGCATAACTATAGTAAAATTCATTTATGACGAGTCGAAAATTTAACCCAGAAATCCACAGTTCAGCGATATTTGCATATCGTTATTGGTGTTTGTATTGCGATTTGTTTAATTTTCATACATTGTATCGCAGAATGTTTTAGATTTATTACTTTTGATTCTTACTTTCGAATCATTTCGTAAGAAAAAGACATAGAATAAATAAAGTTTTGAATAAAAAAAAATTGAATTAATCAAATGTGTCATTGATTCTATTCGAATACGGCATAAACGTTTTTTTTTTGCAAAGGAGTTATTGCAGCTCTTTACAATCTTATATATCTGTATCAGCCCATATACGTCCCACTGCAGGGCACAGGCCTCCTCTACAATCGAGAGTACGATTGAGAGTGGTTAGGCCATAATATTAAATATATCTATATATCTATCTATCTATATGTGTGTATATATATATATATATATATACCGGGTATCTCAAGACTGCTACCGAAAACGAAGCCGGGTGGTAGTTTTAGTGGCTACAAACACAATGCAATTAAAAATTTCGCTTAGAAACGCGACAATTATTTTTTATGATTTTTTAAATATCGTCATTTTTGGGTGGTAAATCCATAGATTTTGCTAAAATAATAATTTAAACTCTCTTATATCTTAGAGTATTTATAAATTAAAGGGTATACACTATTATTTTAGGAAAAAATGTATTTACCACCAAAATATGGCAATAGGAAAAAAATTACAAAAAAAAAATTGTCGCTTTTTTTTGCAACTTTTTCTGTTGCATTGTGTTTGAAGTCGCTTAAACTACCACCCGGCTTCGTTTTCGGTAGCAGTCTTGATATACCCTGTATATATATATATATATATATATATATATATATATATATATATATATATATATATATATATATATGTATATATATATGTATATATATATATATATATATATATTTTATATATTTTTTTATTATATAAAAATGAATTGCTGTTCGTTAGTCTCGCTAAAACTCGAGAACGGCTGAACGGATTTATCTTATCTTGGTCTTGAAATGTTCGTGGAGGTCTAGGGAAGGTCTAAACGGTGAGAAAAAATGGAAAAATTGCGAGGAAAAGCCAATTTTTTAATTGTTCAAGCGTGATGCGACCAGCCAATATAGGATGACCTTTGTTTGGTTGACGGGAGAGGTAAACGACGGTCAAGGTTCAACTACCAACCAACGTAAAATGATCTATCTTTCCATTGTCTTTCATTGACGGCTGACGAAATAGAACAAAATTCAAAAAGTGTGTACATTGTGTATATAATATCTAGATACGGCGTCTTTCGCGTAATTTGTTAAATGTAAAATTAAATTATGTCCATATCTACAAAAATAGCCCATCGTTTTTTGAGAGTATTGCAACAGTTTTAAACAAGATATACTCTATCGAAGCGTTTTGCCGGAGTTCACCAAAATATATCTAATTATAATTTTTCGTTTTCATAAAGGACATTGTTTTTTGAATTGATACCTTTAGATGCGTTGGGGGACAAATTTAAATTCCGCATTTGTATTATTTACAGACTCAAGTCCAAAAACATATTGGTACGTTGATGCCGCATCTAGACATTATAATGAAACGATATGCAGTTTTATATTTTTAAATATTTGTTTTATTACTTACGTCGCCTGGTAAGCCAGTATGAAGGTTTTATTAATTTGTATATGTATAGATAGTCTTCTCAAATAAATAAGAGTAATTCACAGAAGCGCGTGGTTGCCCGTTGGTAACGTACCAAACGCGACTGCCAACAAGTTTTCGATGGTCACGGGTTCAAATCCCAGGGCACACCTCTGACTTTTCGGAGTAATTTCTACAATAAATAAAATCCTTCAACCCGCACTAAGCCAGCGGGGTGGACTATATGACCTAATATAATAACAGCACTATTTGTTTTCTCTCTGGAAGGAAAAACGAAAAATGTTGTTCATTATAATGCAATAAATTAATTAGGTATTAAAATCTTGGACTTTAGACAGTATTGATGGCAAAAAATGTGGCGATACGAAGTTCGCCGGGTCAGCTATCATATACTTATATTAATTGATTTCAATGAATGTCGTCGGAGTAGTAACAGTGTTATAATATCTCCGTAGCAAAATAATGATTTAAATCTGGAGAGATGGGATAGAATAGAATGTAAGGTGGACAACAGAATAGGTATAGGATGGGATTGGATAAGCAGTTTAGACAACGGCAGTCATGTTGATTTTAAATAAAACATGGACTGGAATCTGTATTTGCACCCAGGCGAAGCCGGGCCGGGCCGCTAGTACAATATAAATGTACTAGAATCATAGCATATTTAACAGACAAGAGCTCGTTATAATAAACATTAATACAGTGAGCATTTGACTCGGAGTTTCGTTCAACAAGCCGGGTCGACATTCATGCGTCGTGTCGCAGGTCATGCGTGGTATCTGCTACTCGCACATGTCACTGCACCACCATTATGCGCTCTATTGTTAGTGCGATAAGGTTGATTATCGCACACACACTGGTACTGATAAGGGTGCGACCAATGTATCTCTCTTGACATGTAGGCGATACTGGCGCTTGTGACGTTCTGCCACTGGGCAACAGTGCTGAATGGGATGTGAAAATAGAGATATGGTCGCCCGGATTTGATGTACGACTAATGATTTTGGAAAAGCGACAGTTTAGGGTGAAGTTTTGTAGGAAAGGGTACGATGTTATTTCATGGTCTGATAGTATAATAAAATAAAATGCATGAAATATAATTTTGCATTAATGCCATGAAAACAAAGTAAGAACAGTAGGATAAATAAGTAAACCAGTATTGGTAAGATATTCGCGTTTGTCCAGATGGCATCTATCGTATCCATGCATATGTGTAGCATTTCAGATATCCGGTTTCGTATCAGGCCAATGGAATAGTGTTGTTTGTGTAGAAATGATAATCAAGAGATTCTAGAGTACTGGGGGGGTTACTCTATAAAAACGATACGATGTTCGGATATTCAAGGTCCGGAGTAAGACATAAGATTTTTACTTCTAAAAATCAATACTGTTTTCCGTTATACTTATCATTTTCTCCGAACTTAGTCTATGGTTGCGACGTACGGTAGAGGAATCCAACATTTAGTGGAGTATCTAGGCACATTAGTAAAGTACGTACGGCGTGCGAACATTCGAAGTTCGTATCGTTTTTAAAGAGTAACCTCCCAGTATTATGATTAGATATCTCAATCACTTAGGTATGCCATTCTTGATCAATGGCACACTCGCTAAGCGTTAGCTCAACATGACTTATTTATCCATTAAACATTATGTTTCGTTTCATTTTAGTACCCGTAAGTTCTGTAATATCAAGCCTTTCGATACTTAAGACCTTTTTAGTCCACAAAGCTAACCAAATAGGGTCAATTTTCCTTATAAAGAACTTTTGTTTTCCTCAACTACTAAGCAACATCCGAGAGAATTGAAATTTATCAGACCAAAAGATATTGTTTTGATTGTGGGATCGGTTGGAACCGGTACATTCGCGTAAATCGATGACATTACGGTGATTTCGCCTCGTCATTTTTCGGGTAATAATGTGTTTTTTTTTATTAAATGTTTGTGTAACAATCACAGTATCATTGTACGATAAATTAATTGTGTCAAACTTATAATTATGGGGTCACTAACCATCATGAGTACTTTTAATTTATTGTAGGTCATGTAATGCTCGGCCTCTGTAGATGATTTTACGTGTGTATTTTACTATTGCTATAGTAAAGCCGTAATTTTGCACTAAGATTGTGGTAACCCGTTCACCCACATGGGTCTGCACTCTATAAGTATGAAGTGAATTCAGGTGAACCGTATGCTCGTTTGCCACCTATAAGATATAATATAAAAAGTCTAGGAAGCGAGTTTAACCAGAATGATTGGTTATTAATGTTAAATTAACAGCTGCGGGGAAATGCCACTCCTTACACAGGCTATCGTTCTTCATCCTACGTCAGTTTTCAAAGATCTATCCGTGATGGTCATATCACGAACCCATCTTGCTGTTGTTTTATCGCCACTCCGTTAATGTATTGTTGATATTCCATTGATTATAATTGTATTCCATTGAAATTTCTAACAATCAGCATTGTTCGGCGTGTCTGATTGAATTGAACCTAATTTGAGATTGTAAAAAGTAGGATATCAAACTTCCTGGCAAGACATTTTTGTTTTTAATTGTATTCTCGTTATATGTAGACTATATCCTGGGTATTGGACTATTTATAATTATTTACTTATTTATGTGTATTTCAATATTAACAATTATATAATTTATGTTTTACTAGAGTAAGGATATTGGTTGAAAAGAGCATTCCACAATACATGACATACTTATGATATTTTGTCATTTATTTACTTATTACGCCGCGCCGTATTATTTCTATCCATTTTTCGCCATACAGAAAATGTTTGTTCATACGAAAATTGAATATCAAATAAAATACTTCCAAGAATATATTCGCTTTCGATTCATGACGACTATAAATTAAAAGAGTGGGTGGTTTTTTCATGGAAAAATAATATTTGATGAAACCTCTCAAACGGTTCGACGTCGGGCGGGGGTGGTGATGTGACAGTCCTCCCTTCTCCTCCATCCCCCGCGGCGTGGCGGGGCAGGGTCAGGGCGGCACCAACTCCACAGCTATTAATGTCGAATAAATATTTTTATTTTAAAAATCATACGCTCGCCCGTCGCTGGGACGCGGGTTTTTATGCTGGCTGTCGCGGTTGTTTTTATGTTTTTTTTTCTTTTTTTTTTCGTAGCAGAGTACGCTCTGCGAGTGTCGGGCGGAAAATGGTTTTTATATTTTGTAAACTTTGAGCATTTGTTGCGGAATAGTTTGCTAGTTTTGTTTTTGGATTTTAGTTGGGACCGGGGGTGGTGTTTTTAACGAGCTGCCAGATTAATGTAAACTTTTATTGATAAGTTGTAGCTCGGTTTTATTTTTATTACTGTTTAAGTATTTTGAAATTAGATTGACCGTTATGAGATCGATTTTTAACATGATCGCCTTCTTCTACATATACTCTGCAGCGACACTTAGAAGCGAACTGCATCCACCGAATTCCTGCCAACTATATTAGGTCATCTGTCGAACTTTTACTACGAGTTTAAACTTGATGCTAATAAGACAAAACTATGATACATACGACCCTTCAACATAGCATAGTTCGTAAATTCAAGTACTGAAATTATTTACCTATTTACGAAGATTATATTTTCTATCGTCGGTGATTTTTGCCAATTTCATACATACATACATAATCGTCACGCCTGTATCCTATAGGGCTAGGCAGAGTCTATAAAACGCCACTTTTCTCGATCCTGATATATTACTTTCGCTTCATCCACTTTCATGTAGTTTTTTTTTTCACTTTTGCCAATTTCAAGTAGTAATTATGATGTTTTTAATAGGTTTTTGTAGTGAAAATTGGGAGTCACGCTGATTACTTATCGCTTTATCGTGGTGTTCCATGCGGTAGGACCTAGTTATGCAAAAACGTATCAACTGTATTCAATTGAATTATAAAATTCCATTTAAATATATATTTTTTTATGTTGCATATTTCTTTATATATGTAGACGTTGTATGTTAACTGATGTTTTGCGGAATTGTGATTTATTAAATTGTAATGAATTTAGTGATTAATTAATTGATCTTTGCTTTGTGCAACAGGAGGCAAACGGGTACCTTCTATTTATTTACCAGTCCCCGACGCCGAGAAACACCTTTTAAACAAAAAAAAAAACCGCCGGTACGATGCTGGTATTTTAATAAATGTAGTCTTACAGAAGATCCGTAGAGCGAATTGGTATTTCTATATCGTCAAAGAGTGCTAATTCAACAGAGATGTTGTACGGGACTGAAATATTTTGTGTACATGGCACATTATGGCTTATCTCTCTTATACTCTCTCTCTCCCTAATTGACTCTCGTATCTTTCCTTCTCTTTAGTCGCGGAAAGTCCACGGATGTACAGTCAGCACCATAAGTCGCTGAACACATTTTTTGATAACCTTTTTATGAATTACAATTTGTACGTACTACCCTGTAGTCGTAAAATATAACCAAGTAAAGTCAAGTGCCATACGATATTGAAAATAATTATTATTTTGGATGATAAGACAATTCCAAATCTCGTGAATGTGTAGCGACTTATGTTGCTGACTGTACATAGGCCTCTATAGATTTCCATAGAAACTTGGTGGAAACGGCCTGCATCCAACAACTATGAACGCAAAGAAAGAAAGAAAAACTGTTTTATTGTCACACATAAACCAGACAATACAAACACTCGCTTACCATAAATATACTAATATCACAATAAGAAAGTAAAACTATAATGGCATAATTCGGTCCAAATGCATGACGAATAATAAATAAGTAATACACAAATAAGGAATACACTGGTCGTTGGTAAGATTACTGGAGCACAGGTGTCGACCGGTTTTGTCGTTCTAACCGCATCTTATCAATGATTAGCTGATACCGACAGATTATTTGATGTTTTAGAGATAGATTTGTTGTTAGTTTTATCAAACGAATAATGATGAATGGTGGTGAGTCGATCAAATAGGTTTTTTAATCTGGTTTTGATAAAATAGTTGGTTTGTTCGTTGCCTTTGGAATAACCGTTTAATTTAAGTTTTACCTGATCCAATGTTTCTTTCAAATAACAATTCAGTGGAGAAAATTTGTTTCATTTCAATTGAATATATGTAAGTTAAGTTTACGCAGGTTAAAAATATAGTAGTAAACAAATAGTGGTAAACGTACCTATTTTTTCAATAATCAATAAAATATCAAATTATATCTAGGAAAACCGCCTGGGCCGGCTGTATATAAATATATCGCGGACACAAATCAGAAAAGTAATTTTCTGTCTCAATGTCGTATAACGTGAAATAAAATTGTAATTTGGCAAATTTTATTGTAAGAGTAGAGAACTGTGTGTCTGTTTTGTAAAGGGCTATTTTATTTGATATTTATCGGCGGAATTTACGAGCACCGGAGCGCGGGCGGGCGCCGTGTGCGCAAACTTTACAACTCGGTAATCGCAATTAATGCGTGGATACAACACAATTGATTTTGAATTCGTTTCTAGGCGTTTTTAATTTCCTGAAACCACCAGATTTAAACTTTAAAATTTATAATAATGTCGACTTGTCTTTAGGCTATCTCTTTTTGTTCATGTTTTTACCATTTTTTAATTTGACATTACCTAAAAGTTATGCTTCTGGTAATACGGTAAGAATTGCGCATATTGTTGGAAAGGAAAGTTGTTTACGGCTCCTTCTAGCTCATAGATAAAAAAGAAACAAAAATAAACTTTATGCAATATCATTCATTATTTAATGTTGGGTGAAAGAAGAATAAATCAAAACTTGTTCGAATTTAAAATATCAATATGATCGCAACGTTGCATGTTTCCACGCTGAAAATCATTTACGCTTTCCTGTAGATTTCAATTTGTATTTTTGTTTGCAACATTGTTGAAGTAGTTTAAGGCCTCTTTCACACTATCGTTCTACAAGCGTCGGCGTTTCTTCAACGTCTGCGTTATGTCGACGCCACGTGATTTTTGTATCGCAGCTGTCTAGCAGCAAGCGCTGACGCTGCGACTTGTTATGGCAATTGTAAATACGAGAATATGTATTTTACTTATTTATAATTCCCAATTTAGCAGCACTTGAATGGCATAGGAATAAGTGAAAGAAGTTGAGGGAGACGTTTGCCCAGTAGTTGGACAGAAAAGGTTATTGGAAAAAAATATATGCATAAGACATAAAATAGAACACAATCAAAAATGAGTACGTAGATATGATAATAGCAACAAAGTACAAATTAAATTACACTCTCAAGCTTATGTGGTATTTAGAATAATCGGTTACATATTTTGTACAAAGAAAACCAAGAATTATATTATGCTTCTTATTCTCTTACGTAATTTTCGTCGAAGGATCAAATCCAATAATAGTGTTTATTGTCGGAATTCCCGTAGGCAACCGCTATTTCAACCGTTTAGAAACGCCAACGCTCGTGAAACGCATGTGTGAGAGAGGCCTTAATGTGAATAGGTAACGAACGAGTCACTTTTTCATTTCTGATTGTCGTGGTTTTGTGGTAAAATGTTTGATGGTAATGTTCAAGGAATTTCTGACGCGTTTTATAACAATGGAATGAATAGGTTTCGCATTACAATAAACAGTTGGAAAATATTTTGCTCTGTAATAGCGCTGGACAGTGTTAAATATGATATTTTTATATGAAAATTTAGTTATGAAGAGGTAGCTGTGTACAGTGTAGACCGATATAACAATATTCATTGGCATGACATAACCTGTTAATCGATAATACTTCTGGACTACTCACTTTGCAGAACCAAGATACAATAATAATGTATGTAGATTGTAGATACATCTAACTCCGATATTTTTCTATAAAGAACAATGATAATCCTCCATACATTTTTTTGTTGTAATTTTTTTTGTGTGTATTGAGATGAAAAATATTTTAAAATATAGATTTAGAATTCCTTAACAATTCTTAAAATTTAGTATTGTAGTAAGCCTAGGAAAAAAGATATTCCACTATAAAGTTTTACATCTTGTCAAACTCTGTGGGTAGTTAATGTTATTTTGTTGCGTTTATTTGGCGTGAGGCAAAGCTATGACGCACAAATAAAAGTAAAAAAATATATTTTACACGCAATTTAATTATCAAGTACTTATTTATTTTAATAATCTAAGAGTAATATCATGTGCAATGAAATAAAAAGAAAACAGGGGACAACTATATATTATTAATTGCACAATAGCGCTTTCGGGCGACAGAAAAAAATTGTTATTCCTTAATTAATTAATCAGTGATTATTTTGCTGTTCTCACTTCTCTGCACTATTTTTTTACATTAATTATCTGAGAAAGATAATGAAAGAAAGCCAGTCAAGCTTATATTTTAAAAATGGCAACATTGAAACGACATAACGCTACTCTAATAAAAATATAGCAAATATCAAAAGAGTTTTACGAGAAATGTGTTTTCGTAATTCAGGCTTAGGTTCGCCGTGAGCTAGGCACCAAAATTACTTAGAAAATTAATTATTAATATTTTTATACGTGAAATTTATAGAGGCTTAAGAATTGCATCAACAATGATTTTACCAATGTTCTTTAGCAATGCTATGATTGACATTATCATATTAAATTGTAAAAATTAGAGTAGACAGGCGTTTCCAGCGAGGTGACAAGTCTTTCGCCTGGAGGGTGATATCCGTCAATTACCTATTTATATTCTATCTGGAGAGTATTAAGCTTACCATCTTTGCAGTCACTGCCAACCCAAGGTCCAAAAATGATGTTATTATGTAGTTTATAGATAGATTCTACTTCGAAATTTTGCTAGAAATTTACTAATACATACTTTGATTCACATAATCATACTAAGGTGTGTATAGAGTGTAGGTGGGATGTCTCCCGTCTTTCCCCGGAACTCACCTGGGCAACTTGTATCGGCTAATTGCCAAACTTGTGCGGGCGCTGCTGTTGACACGACATATTGTCGCTATCAGTTCGTGTGGAGCTATCGATTTTTAGATTACTGTTTCGTTTTGGCTGCATGATTTTTGGTATTGATGAAATGGAAATTTAGTTGAAGTAAATAATTGTATTTGTGGTTAGTGGCCGCTTGTTCTTTATAAGTATTACACTTTCTGTTATTTGATGATTCGTATGATCAGACAAAGACTACATGAATATATAATGTTTTGTTTAATTTTTGTTAGGGAATACGTCATTTCGGGTAAAATTAGGGACACCTGTTTAATATTATTAAAGGTCTGTATGAATGGTCGTATAATATTTTTTTGTTTTATCGCATTTTATGTACCAAATTATTTTTGCATCATTTGTTTCATAAGTGCTGTTTTTACACAAAATGCTCTCTATCTATACATATAAATAAAATTGAAGTGTCTGTTTTAAAAGTGAAAATAAAAAAAAATGTCCAACTACATATCGTTATATACACGATAGGTACCTGTGCCGAAAATGATATTTTTTTTTGTCTGTCTGTCTGTCTTTCTGTTTGTTCCGGCTAATCTCTAAAATGGCTGGACCGATTTTGACGGGACTTTTTTTGTCAGGTAGCTGATATAATAAGGAGTAACTTAGGCTATATTTATTTTAGAAAAAAACTTTATTTTAGAAAAATAAAGAAGTACAGTCCAGTACCGCGCGCAGCTCACGCGCATGCCACCACTGGGCCGTCACGTCAGGCGCCTCCCACCAACGAATAAATATCACATTTACAAAATATGTACCTATTACAAAATATTGTACCTAATAAAGAAATTTTTCAATTAAGCTAATACTGTCTGTATCAGCCCATATACGTCCCACTGCAGGGCACGGGCCTCCTCTACAATCGACAGTACGATTGAGAGTGGTTAGGCCATATAGTCCACCTAGTGCGGGTTGGCGGACTTACATACCATAGAAATTTCCATAAATCGCTATGGTATGCAGGTTTCCTCACGATGTTTTCCTTCACCGTTTTAGTGCGTGGTGATTGACTATCAATACACACATGACTCCGAAAAGTCAGAGGTGTGCCCTGGGATTCGAACCCGCGACCACCGTGAACATGTTGGCAGCCGCGTCTAGTCCGTTTACCAACAGGCCACCACGCACTTACAAACAACACACAAAGCTAATACAAAAAACTGAAAATAAATGTGTAACGGGAGTTTACCGCCGCTCGCTAAGAGATGGCGCCACCGTAGAATTAGATCGCGGTATGATTTCGTTACAAAGGTTGATAATTAAAATAAAAATGCAAAAACCAAAAAAAAAACTTAATAAACTAATTAACTTTTTTGTTGAATTCCACGCAGACGAAGTCGCGGGCACAGCTAGTCTGTAATAAGAATACGAAGGCCTCGGAGTTGATATGATCAAATAATAATTTATAAGGATGCGAGATGTTTCTCCA
Source organism: Hyles vespertilio (assembly GCA_009982885.2). Classification (NCBI taxonomy): domain Eukaryota; kingdom Metazoa; phylum Arthropoda; class Insecta; order Lepidoptera; family Sphingidae; genus Hyles; species Hyles vespertilio. Next base: position 7,467,776 of record CM042823.1, read on the forward strand.
GTCCACATTAACAACTATTTAATAATTTAAAATGCGAGCAATGTCAAATGGGACTGATTCATTTTTATTTATTACTATCATCGGCCACATAATATTGCTTGGAGTAAATGTACTTGATAATAACTTCTATAATGAATCAAAAGAGTCATAATGTCAGGTTAAATTTTGAGAACAAATGATTCGTAATCAAATTGATAAGGACAGTCCGGGAAAATTATACTTTAGGTAATTTCTTTCAATACAAACAATTAGTATACAAATAAGAATCCCAAGGAAAGTGACGATAATATTGATTTCGTTATCGAGTATATAAATGTCTTGAAGTAGACAGTCGCTCATGTGCAGAGCTGTTGTTGTTTTTGCTTAGCAACACGGCTTCCCTGTCGCACTGACACCTCTCCCCCCTCCCCCCTTTATATCCTCTTACCGGCTTACGTTGCCAACTTGCACCAAGCTAATTGCAAAACTTGCTTGGACTTGCGAATGTGACGTCATGTCTCCGCCCGGCAACAAATATAGTTTTTATTAATGTTTTGTTTTTTATTTGTAGATTAAAAACATGGTTTGTGGAGGATAAATGTTATTGCGATGTGTTAGTGCTTATTGTTAAAAGACGTCGTTTTAAAATGTTTAGAGATTGAGTGTGACGTTGGCGATTATTTGTGTTATGGTGTGTCCAACATTTTTTTTTGTTTTTTTTTTTTATCTCGTGTTGTGTGTTTGTTTATACCTATCACATTTTGGGATCTAGCGCCTCCAAAATACGCAGTTTACCGTCTATTTGTCACCTCTTAGATTATCTGATCCTAGGAACTAAATCTTATCTGATATTGTGTTATCTGAAATATAGGCACATACAACATTTTTACATGTAAATGTTTATTTTGACAGTCGTTTCGTTATTTGTATAGTAAAAGATTAAAATATATAATATTATTATTGCCTTTTAGTTTTTTTTTCTGAAGGATACAAATGAAAAAAGAAATATATTATTTCACACATAAGGACATCAAACGAATATTTTACAGCTATATAAAATTGAAAATCGTATTCTTATATTAATAAATTTTCTAGTCATTTGAATAGATACTGGAATTAAAAGCTCGTAATAACTAAGAGTTTCTCATCAAATACAATAAAGTTTCATTTAATATAATAATCCAATAACTCGGCGAAATTAATATCTGGAATAAATGAATGACAAATGCTTGTTTCCATATTTAATTGTTGTCTCTAATTTGTTTGAAGCAAATAAGATATCAATGTTGCCTTCAGCCTTATTACTTTTGGATTTTTAGAAGCGACGCAAGGTTGTCTCAAAGGTAAAATACATCTTTCATTTAACGTTTGAACGAAATAATTACTTTCCTTTTTATCTTATTTAGCATATTATTTTGATTTTCAAATGAAATGACTACTTGATCTAGCACATGATCTATCATATTGCCTTGGGAATCGAAAATGGATTGTCTGTCTTTGGTAATGAATGATCGAAACGCCACTGGAGAGAGACTGTAGAGATTTTTACGGATTTTATCGCGAATTTGGTTTCATTTTTGAAGTGAAAACTTCTTTAGCGGCGTTGAGCACTTTTTCTGTAATGGGTATAAAATCTTAAACTCGCGTCAGGACACGTGACCTGATCGTAAGACGAAAAGCGTAAGACGGATGGAGAGTAGACAGCTGTCAGTTAGCTGTCAGTTTATAAAGCTTTGATGAATTGCCAATGATTTTGAGTGGAGATTTCAACATAAACTTCGCAGACGATAAAAATCAACTATTAATTGAATTTTTAAATAATGAATTTGGTTTAACTATGTCGAATGATCGCAATCTTAGCACAACGAAATACAAAACTACTATTGATGCGGTCTTTATTAGACATTTAAATAGGTTCGAATCAAAACTGTTCGTTTCTTACTTCAGCTACCATAAACCTATCGTATCAGTTTTAGAGATTGGCGATGATAGTTCTGGTAATGATGATGGTGAAAAAGTCGTTGAAATTATGGATGAAAGTTGATTTTTCGGAAAGATAAACTTTTTAATGTAAAATAATTGTAATAGTTTTAAAGTGTTAAATTTTTAATGTAATATAAATTGTCATGTTTGTGTACGATAGCGCAATAAATGAATATTGTATTCTACCACATAAATGATAGTACTTTTATACTGATAAAGCAATTGGTGCAAAATTATTCCCTAACCATTCCAAAATATCAAACATGCTCAACGTTAATAATCAAGTTTTCACTTTTTTAGTTTTAACTTTATATATTTTGTGTTCATGAGTCGGACTATTAAGTAATCGAAACGTCGGGAAGTAAAAATTAAACCGAAGCCGCCATAAAATCCATAAAAAATAGTTTTATTTCAATGTGTATCATTCGCGTAAATTTTAGAAACCCTTTAAACTGTAGAGAATCTTTCGGCTATCTCACTGACTGAACGAATAGTGTCAGCAATTATGACATTTTTACGACTGAATTCCCTTTTAGGTACTGTAGCGTCACCTCATTTATCTTTCTTTTTACATAAACACTATACCGCTAACTATGTATACAGATAACATTTCTATGCACAAAATAAATTGAGGTTTAGTACACCTAATTTGTAATCTTTCCAATATACTACTAAACCTCAAAACTTAAAACATTCTCTCAGCATTTTACTCCATTATTCCGTTACGCAACACCTGTATAATTCCCAAATCATAGTCCCGGAACGCACAGGTACGTAGGTAGGTGCACCGGCAGACGGATGTAAATGACGGACAGACAGCAATCAATATATTGTGCTTGTAGGCGACGCGTGCACGCGACGCGCCCTGCTAATTGGCCGCCGCTTTGTGTATGGAACCCTGGGACGTCTGTTGTGACTGGGTGCTGACCAGGCGGTGTAAAGAATATTGTTGTGTGTGTGAGGGGTTTGATGTTTAGTTTTCTGTGGGATTTTGAGTTGATTATTAGGTTTAGTGTCATTAGTGAAGACACCGGGTAAAAGTGCAATGGAATTAAAATATTTGGTATATTCGAAAAATTAAGAATAAATTAAAGTTCTTGACAATGTCGCTGTAGACATTTTTGTGTGTGATCTATGTTCTATATTAATTGCCTGTGGCGCACTATGTTAACCAGATTGAAGAGGTTTTCGTGATGGAAAAAATAATGGAAATATATTTGATCCCTGAATAATGCTTAGTGCTCTTGAGATTTTACAAGAGTTTCGAAAGAATGTATTGTTTACTAAATCGCACTGAGATGGATGGAAGCCGCGAAACGATAACGATAATGGTTATTTTAAAGTGAATAGTATAATTATACGGGGGCGGTAGTTGCGGTCGGTCCGTTTGTGTCGGTCGCTCCGCGGCGGCATTCAAATCTCGTCAATGTCTCGTGCAGAGTGCGCTTTTGTGTTATTGCTTTTGAGCGTTTCAATTTCATTTAACGGTGTGTTTTTTCATTTAAATATGCGGTGAATCAGGTGAAAAATTTGCTTTATGTAGAAAATATAAATAAAATAATAATTAAATGTGAGCAATATGTAATACACTGACTTATCAGCTAACACATTGAAGTGCGGCATCGGTTGTCTAAAGCTGGTAACTGCACTGACCTAGTGCATGTAGATTTTCTGTACTTTTAAAAATCACGTTGTTTTGAAATGTAGAAGTAAATATATTTATTTGTCACAAATTACATTTCGTACCCATATAGATAATAATACTGTATCGGCCCATGATTTCTCGCTGCGGAGTACGGCACTTCTTTACAACCGACAAGCTACAGTGCTATTGAGACTCCTCAGGTTATTATGTACCATATGGGTCAAATGCCAGTTGACCAGTTACAGGTACTTATAGAAAATATTACAATTATGTGAGATTTCGCACCCCGTGGTTATGACATTTAGGAAACAATCCAAAATAATATTGCACTGTGATGCGAAGCGCCACACATGCTAATTATAATAATATTATACATATAACAATAAAATTTTAATTTAATTTTATTTTATTGTTTTTATTGCAATGAATGGCGAGACGGGCATGACGTTACTCTGGTTACAATGTCCTTTAAACCGAAACACAACAATGCATTTGCATTTTAGTTTGGCGGGAGAAATAGACATTGCGCTGTTTGGCCGGAGAAATAGACATTGCTGTGGTACCTACCCAGGCGGCCTCTCACATATGAGAGACGTGCCACAAGTAAGTAGTTGCTATAATAGTTGGCACAACAGTCAGAGCAAACAGTGGAACCGTGCCGACTGACTTGACGCTAACATAGACTGAACTCGCACGAATTATAATGCGCCGGTTTGTGTAACTTCATTGTTTTGATGAATGAAAGATAAGCACTGAGTACTGAATGCTACGGTGAAGGTGGTAATAATATGAAATGCAGATATTTCTGGAATGTATCAATCTTGGTCGCTGATTTTAATACCCTGCTGAAGAATTTTATCTTCTACTTAACTTTATAATATGAAAAGTTCGTTTCGAATGTTGTTTCGAATCCAGAAATGGGAATGGAAAGTCGTTAGGGTTAGATGTCAATACAAGTATTGTAGCGTTGTTTCTGATCCTTGCCTTAATTATTACACAGGTCTGCGACCAAAAAACTGCGTGGGATTTTTTTACATTTTCTTACAGATTTTGACCTCCCAAAAACAGAAAAAACATTGCAGTTTTTATGCATATTGCAGTATCTATGTTCATTGGTAATAAACCTATATGATTTTTATTTGATAATGGAGAAAAACAATCTGAGCTGTTGAGGAGACTGGGAATGTTTTAACATGTTGAGACAAGTCAAATAACGTACATATATGAAAGAAGATTATAACGATTTGGCCATTATCCTGGAAAAATCAAGTATTAAGACCATCAATGGATGATTTGTGGGGACTTCAAAATACTGACAATGCTTTTGGGTCAACAGGCAGGCTATACCAAAGACCCATGCTTCTTATGCTTGTGGGATAGTAGAGCCAGAGAACAGCACTGGAAAAAAGTGATTGGCCATCCCGAGAAACTTTAAAACCTGGAGAGAAAAATGTTATAAACACTACCTTACCTTTCTTCTACCCTACCTTAGTACCACCAGAGAAGGTTTTGTTGCCCCCTCTCCATATCAAATTGGGGTTGATGAAACAATTTGTAAAATCGCGGCAAAAGGATGGAGACTGTTTCAAATATTTATGTACAAAATTCCCGAAGCTGTCAGAAGCAAAGTTGAAAGAGGGCGTTTTCACCGGCCCCGACATAAGAAAACTTTTAACGGACCCTTCATTTGTGGAAACTATGAATGAGAAGGAAAAAGAAGCTTGGGTATCGTTTAAGGACGTAGTGCGAAAGTTTTTGGGAAATACTAAGGATCCTAACTATAAAACCATTGTGCAACGGATGCTAGCAGGATACGAAGCTCAAGGCTGCAAGATGAGTTTGAAGGTTCATTTCTTACATTCTCACATAGACTATTTTTCCGAAAACCTGGGAGCTTACAGTGAAGAGCAGGGGGAGCGATTTCATCAAGATGTCCATGATATCGAGAGAAGGTACCAAGGGCGATGGGATGGCACTATGCTTGCTGACTACTGTTAGCTGCTTAAGCGAGAAACTGAAGATGGAAATCGGAAAAGGACTCGTCAAAGTATGAAGGCAAAGAAGAAGAGGTTTCATAAAGAACATGAATAAGTATATGTATCAAAAAAATGATTCGTTTGCTTCTAAAAAAAATACTAATTGTTTAAAAACTTTAAATAAAGGAGTGCTTTAACAAATTTTTTGTGTTTGAATTTGCAAAAAATCCTTATGTGATAGGAAAAAATTGTCATCACTTTTGAAACCAGCTTACTTTAAAACATATAATTCAGTAAAAATACCTCATGCAGTTGACAAAATTTTTTTTTTCGCAGACCTGTGTTATTTATGGCGCGATAAAGTGAAAACAATGCAGTATAATTTAATCAGCAAGTTTGTGTATTTTTGTCAGGCGACTCTATTATGCCGGCCTGGGGAGTTACTGTATGATCCGAAACGAAGTTCGAATGTTCGAACGTCGTATGTAAAACTACACGAATGTGCCTCGGTACTCCAAAATATATTTGAATCCTCTATCGTACGTCGTACCCATAGGTTAAGTTCGCAGTGAATGATAAGTATTGAAGAGAATAGTACCTTTGGATTTTTAGAACATTTGAACATAGAGTAACTCCCCTGGTGATACACGGACTGAACCCTTCACAGGACATTGTCATGATGATTGTGTCAGTATTCTACCACCAGCGGAATTGTGTTTGATAATTATTATTTATAGATTAAAAATCTAAATGTGCGTGTACAAATGGTCGCGTAAATGCACCCGCAGTTGACACGAGAGAGACTCATTAACTAGGTGTAGCGGTTGAGCGGAGGGGCCACGTTGCCGCCTGCGATCTAATGTTCACTGCTCATTACACAGTTCACATACATACATAAAAACTCGTTTTTACTAGAATGATAGGCAGAGGTGCTACAGACCGCCCACGTTTACCCATGTGTTCCATTCCGTAGTCTGAAAGAGGGTCTATCGCCATATGGACAAATCCCTGACTGTGTTGATAATGGATTGAAAATCTAACATCACTTTGTTTGACCTGGGATACTAATCCGAGATGTCAGCTTTCAATCATGCTCTAGTACAACTTTGTCACCGTAGCAGTCTATTAGTCTATCTACCGAGTATTCCCATAAATAACAATTTAATATTTTCTTACATGATATTAAAGGAGGTCAGGTCGTAGTTCGCTACATGTACCATCGATGCGCAGTGAGATGGCTTGTCAATCTGTTGTTCAATCAAGCAAGGCATGTCAGTTTTAGCAGTTCTTGTTGATTGGTAATTGGTCGGCGGGATGAGCTCTGGGAGCTGCTGTCTCACGTTTATGAATGAATTAGCTGTCTAGATCAGCTTACCTACTCATAGTTGATACCTATATCAGCACACATACGTTCCACTGCAGGGCAAGGGCCTCCTCTACAATCAAGAGTACGATTGGTGATGTAATCCATCATGCAGGCCTTGTGCGGTTTGGCAGACTTCACCTATGAAAGAAATTGTTGAACCTATTGTTGATAGTTTTATTTGTATTGTCGGTCTAGCTCTAGGACGTCCTATGAGTACTTATGAAAATCTAAAATATTATTTATGACACTCGTTTTATTGTTACTTGGTAATTTGAGAAATGAAGTAACCGTCAAATCAGCGGTCTTAGCACTGGTATGAGCTGCAAATAGCCCACAACCATGACATGACTCCTATTTGTTCAGGGGTTCGATTCAACTTAGGTCATTGTCCACTGTCCTCCATGATGGCCTAATGCAGGCTGGCATTATAAAATATTGACGCGTAGAGTAATAACACACTTTCATATTCGACTTTAATCACTAGATCATACATCATGCGAGTTTTACAATACAGGAAAATTGCTGATTCAAAAAACCCGTCGGCCGCATATTTACGCAAGGCAGGGGAAATTTTCCCTCGTCGCGGACCGGTGCCCGATTGTCATTACTCGGAACTGCGTTAATGATCGCCTCGTGTCGAGTCGCGAATCATTATTGTACATTACCATTTAGTTTTGAGCGATGATCGAGTAATTGAGTACATATTTAAAGCATTTCTGTATCTTACAGGAATTTTGTAAGACTTCTGAATGCGTGTCATGGTGTGAGAGTTTGAAATTTTGGTATCAATTAGCAATGAACTGTTAAATTATATCAAACTTAGACAGTGTTGCCATCTATTATTATTTTTGTAACCATATCGCATTCCGTGTTCTCTATGAATATATTTCAGTCTATGCAGAATTACCAACGTGTTTTATTAGGTCATGGGCCCAGTCCCATGTATTTTTGTAAAAATAAGTGTAAAAAATCACGTTGAGTCGCTTGAAAAGACTGTACAATGGCTACAAATCTGTTGATCAATGTTCCGAAGTTGCGCGGTCGCGAAAATTACGACGAATGGGCGTTTGCCGCAGAGAATTATCTTATCCTAGAAGGCTTGGAGGGCAACATCAAGCAGGAAGTTAAAGCTGATTCTGAAGGCGTGAACGCTTTAAACGATGCGAAGACAAAGGCAAGACTTATCATGACTATAGATCCATCGTTATACGTCCATATCAAAACCGTGACTTCGACGAAGGCTTTATGGGATAAATTAAAGCAGATGTTCGACGATTCTGGATATACCCGTCGAATCAGTTTACTTCGAAACCTGATCTCCATTAGATTAGAAACTTGTGATTCCATGACTATGTATGTAAATCAAATCACGGAGACATCTCAACGATTAAGTGGTACAGGTTTCAACATAAATGATGAGTGGATCGGAGCCCTACTTTTAGCAGGTCTGCCAGACAAATATTCACCAATGATAATGGCCATCGAGCATTCCGGCATCAACATTACGGCAGATGCAATCAAAACAAAATTGCTGGATTTTGAGGTTAGTACAGGGAGTGAATGTGGACCGGAAGTTGCATTTGGTACGAAACACGTGCTGAGGAAGAAAGGCAAAGACAATCCCTGGAACAAAACGTCATTCAAAAATAGACAAAACGCATCCAATATGTCGAATGTAGCAAATGTCAAATTGACAAATGAAAAAATTATAACCTGTTACAATTGTAAGCAAGCGGGTCATTATAAAAATAAATGTCCTCAAAGATTTTCTGGGACTCAGAAAAATGCACAACTAAATGCATTTAATGCTGTATTCTTGAACGGAACATTCAGTAGAGAAGACTGGTACATAGACTCGGGAGCTAGTTATCATATGACATGTAACAAAGATTGGTTATTAAATGTGTCCGATTATCCGAAGACAAGCAGTATTATAGTGGCTAATAATAACAAAGTTACAGTAGAGGGTTGCGGCGAAATACAAATTACGACCTTATCACATGAAAATGAGTATAATGTGATTGTAAAAGACGTCTTGTATGTACCCAGTTTAGCAACCAACCTTTTGTCTGTTAGCCAAATGATTAGCAATGGGAACAGAGTATCATTCAAGTCAAATGCATGCTATGTCTTTAACCAGAGTAATGAGTTGATTGCCACAGCTACACTAGTGAATGGCATTTATAAGTTAAACTTGAATAAAAAAACCAGCTCATATCCAGTGTTAGCCGCAGCAGTTGACAGCAAAACTTGGCATAGGCGGATGGCACATATTAATTACAAAGACCTAAATTTGATGAAAAATGGAGTTGTTAAAGGTATAAATATCCCCAGTGGGAGTAATAATTACATTACAACATGTAAAGTTTGTTGCGAGGGGAAATCTGCAAGATTACCTTTCACTCACACAGGTAAAAGAAGCTCAAAATTACTTGATCTAATACATGCAGACATTTGTGGACCTATGGAAGCTGAATCCATTGGAGGGTCGAAATATTTTATATTATTTGTAGACGATTACAGCCGTATGGTGTTTATCTATTTTTTAAAAGGAAAAGATGAAGCATTGAATTGTTTTAAAGAATTTAAAAATATGGTCGAAAATCAGAAAGATACCAAAATTAAAGTTCTTAGAACTGACAATGGCAAGGAGTTCTGCAATAATGCATATGAAAACTTTTTAAAAGCAAACGGAATTATACACCAAAAAACCAATCCTTATACCCCTCAACAAAATGGTATATGTGAACGTTTAAACCGGACAATTGTGGAGAAAGCACGATGTTTGCTGTTCGATGCAAATTTAAAAAAAAAGTTTTGGGCGGAGGCTTCCCATACAGCAGTATACTTGAGGAACAGGTCCATTTGTTCAGGATTGAACATAACACCTTATGAGATGTGGACAGGGCGAAAACCAAATCTGGAACATATACGCATTTTTGGTAGCAAAGTCATGGTCCATGTTCCCAAGGAGCGAAGACTAAAGTGGGACAAGAAAGCAACAGAGCATATATTTATAGGTTATCAAGATAATGTCAAAGGATACCGAGTATATAATTTAAGCACAGGCAGGATAACAACAAGCAGAAATGTCACAATAATTGAAAAATTAGATGAAGATCACTGCAGTAATATGTCAAATGCTCAAATTTTCTTTGAAAACAATGAAGAGTTGGTGTCAGAAACAGTTTCAGTGGGGGACAACCATGTGGTAGAAAACATAGAAAGAGATGAAAAATCTAATATTCAAAATGACACTGAAGACTCTGTGGAACCTGATAAGATGGAAGCAACACATAGTAAAAGAATAAGACGTCCACCACAGAGGTATGGATTTCTTAATATGTTGGCCGCTAATGAAGATTCTTTGGAGGACCAATTCCTCACATTTAAGCAAGCAGTTAATGGACCAGATCAAGAAAATTGGAAAGAAGCAATATATAACGAACTTACCTCATTTGAAGACAACAATGCTTGGGTAGTAGTTGATGCGTCATATTGTGCAAAACCAGTGAAGTGCAAATGGGTGTTTAAAAAAAGTGTGATGTAGACAATAGTGTGCGTTATAGAGCCAGACTTGTGGCAAAAGGTTATACACAAGTGGCGGGTATTGACTATGATGAAACATTCTCTCCTGTTGTTAGACACACAACCTTGAAACTTTTGTTTGCTTTGTCAGTTAAATTAAGATTAAGTATAAGACACTTAGATGTTACAACTGCATTTCTGAATGGTGAATTGAAGGAAAGCATTTTCATGGAATTGCCTGAAGGTTATGATCAAATTAAGAACTCTCAAAATAAAATATTGTTATTAAAAAAGGCAATTTATGGTCTCAAACAATCATCTCGTGCTTGGTATGAGAAGGTACACTCCTGTTTGATTAACTTAGGATATAAAAGATCTGAGTTTGAAGCTTGCTTATATACTAAAATAAATAAGAATATAAAACTTATTATTGCATTATATGTAGATGATTTTTTCATATTCTCTAATAATACTATTGAGACTGATAATCTAACAGTTACATTGAGTGAGAATTTTAAGATAAAAGACTTAGGTGAAATTAAACAGTGTTTAGGAATGCGGGTAACTATTGATAAAAAATTAAACACAATAACGTTAGATCAAGAACAGTATATTGAGAAATTATTAAATAAATTTGGTATGTGTGATTGTAAAATGGCAGATACTCCTATGGAGATAAAAATTAATTTAGAGAAAGCAGAAGTTTGTGATAAACAGTTGCCATATCAAGAATTAATTGGCAGTTTGATTTATATTGCTATTCTTACTAGACCTGATATAGCATTTTCTGTAACTTATTTGAGTCAATATAATAACTGTTTTAATGAATGCCATTGGAAACATGCCAAAAGAATTTTGAAATATTTAAAAAGAACTAAAAGTTATTCAATAAAATATGTGAATGAGGAATCAGAATTACATGGTTATGTTGATGCAGATTGGGGTAACAATTTGCTTGATAGAAAATCTTTTACTGGATACTGTTATAAATTGTGTGGTTCTGTTATCTCATGGAATTCAAAAAAACAAAGTACTGTAGCCTTGTCAAGTACAGAGGCCGAATACATGGCCATTTCAGAGGCTTGTAGAGAAGCCATTTACCTAAGGAATTTACTTTATGAGATTGCTGGTACATTGTATACTATTAATTTATATAATGACAGTCAAAGTGCTCAGAAATTGTTGAGAAGTCACATGTTACATAAAAGATCAAAGCACATAGATGTTCGACATCATTTTGTTAAAGATTTAATTTCTGAAAATGTTGTTAAAATTCATTACTTAGAAACTGAAAAAATGCCAGCTGATCTCCTTACTAAAAGTTTACCTCCTGTAAAGCATAATTTTTTGTTAGAAAAGTTAGGTATAACATTGTAATTTCTTTAAATGTATATTTTATGTCTAAATTTGATATAGTGGGGGTGTTAAATTATATCAAACTTAGACAGTGTTGCCATCTATTATTATTTTTGTAACCATATCGCATTCCGTGTTCTCTATGAATATATTTCAGTCTATGCAGAATTACCAACGTGTTTTATTATGAACAAGCTAGATGCTGCCCAAGTAATCGGAGTAGAATTTGTTGTTGATACAGTTCTGTTGCAATATTGACAATTTAGTCGGTCTAGAAGGCTGGTGACAGGCTACCGAATAACCGGAATTACAGTTATAACCTAAAAAAAACTTCCTCCTATTTATGTATGTAATTAGTAACACTTGTAATAACGTGGTGTTTTCTTTGCAGTGAGGGATGGAGAAGGCGAAAGCGTACATAAAGAGTTCGCTGGCCACGAAGCCGGCCTCGCCGTCGCCGTCGCGCGACAAGCCCGCGGCGGCGGCGGCGCCCGCGCACCCGGACGACGCGCGCATGTGCTTCGTGTGCGGAGGCGCCGGCTTCAGCGACCACTACACCGTCAGGGTCAAGCCTGATCCACAGGTGATTATCCTTCATACTTCTGCCATACACTACTTCACTCATTACTGAACTATTTTGTAGTGGACCCTACGTCTCCTTTGTCCCAACTATTTTGTGCACCACCAACTTTTAGTTCCCCATACTCATTGTCATATTCACTTAACTTTTAATATACTCAATAATTCAATCGACTAGCATATGAAGGTCTTTCTAATATATCTTGCGGTACTAGTCTGAAATAATTCAGCCCTGTGACTTTGCTAAAGTGGGGTGTGTTTATAGTCGATGATCGTTATATTGACTTAGAGTGTTTTGAAAGATTTCAAATGACTTTTAAATTTCTGTAAGGAAATGTATCTTCCCCTCTTCAGGCACAGGAAGGCCATTACTGTATAAAAGCCTACCTTAAGACTTTTGCATTCAGCGGGTTTTTGTTACGTTTCTTTCTTTATTACGATGTCACCATATTCTGGTAGCTGATATTAATTACTGTTACTAACTAAATTGCCAATTAGGATTATTTACTCCAGAATTGTGATAGACTATCCAAATTCTTTCGTAAAAATATAATAACGATATATTTATGAACCAGTATGTTACCCTCCTTACTCACTGCAGTTATTTTCATACTTTAATTCCTTAAGGCTTAAATCACTGAGCAAACCCTTTCCGTGAGTGCGAGTGATTCAGTGGCGGCTCGCAAATGTATTCGCGCCGTGACATTAGGTTCCCAGTGAAGTACAATCCAATTACTTTCTTGGATGTATTGAAATATGTTTCTTACTGAATAAGACGTGTTTATTGAGCGATAGTATGTGTGTAGATGAATTATACGATAGTGTAGTTGTTTGGTTGTAAGACTGTAAGTTCCATTCAGAAAAGGTTTATCTGCAATTTTGAGGTAAAATATACAAAAGTACTATTAGTTATAGTATAAATTAATGTTCAATGAAAGTCAAGGGAAGAATGTTAAGAACATAAATAAAAAAGAAATTAAAGGAAAATAAATGAAAAAAAATATATTCGAAGGTAGATTAATTCACCCGCGTCAGTGAAATTGGGTACTAATGGCCAACCATCTTTGATCTTACCCAATACTATGCGATGTTAGGTAGGCGGTAAGTCCTAAAATAACATACCAATTAATTCCGCTAAAACAACAAGCTGTATCTATCGATCGCAGGTAACTTGGACTTGGGCATGTAAAAAAAAGTAAAAAGTTTTTGTAAGTATGCGTATGAATACACAATTCATTACAAAAGTATTAGAATGACAACTATACATATCTCTCAGTATATTTGCATAGTGCATAAATCAGTTTGGATGCGGTCATAGAACCCGGGACCTTTAATTTCTCACTCGTTTCGCCACCTACGCCGTCGGAGGTCATCGCACATACCCATATTCCTTGCTCATACCTCAAGCACAACGACCTATGGCGAACGCTTTCAATGCCAAAATGACAATTATATTCACTAGTACTAAGTCTCTTATATGTGAGAGTCAGCCAGGGTACGTACCAATGCAATGTTTATTTCTCCCGCGAAATAGCAGTGTAAATGCACTGTTGTGCTGTGTTGGAATGTCAAGCATTGATTTGTAATGCATGGTGTAGTGTGGTTTTGCTACTGTCCATGAACGGTCGTATCACTTACCATCAGGAGTATGGCATGCTCGTCTCGCCATTAATTGAATAAAATGCCAAAGCTATGGTCTGTATCCGCCCACACACCACCCACTGCAGGGCACGGGCCTCCTCTACTATCGACAGTACGATTGAGAGTGGCTAGGCCATATAGTCCACCACGCTGGCCTAGTGCGGGTTGGCGGACTTACATATTTATTTATTTATAAACTTTATTGTACACCAGAAAAAAAATACAATAACAGAAATTAAAACAATATTAAAAATTAGTACAATCGGCGGCCTTATTGCACTAGGCAATCTCTTCCAGGCAACCTTTGGATGGAGATAAGAAACAGGAGAGAGAAAGGGCAGTCTAGGGTGTATAATGAGAAAAAATAAAGTATATACCTACAAATAAACAAATTAAAAACACAAAATAAAAGTAAAACATTCATATAAATATGTACGACATATATACATATATAAAATAGACATAAAATATAATAAATATATACATAATAAATGCTAATGGAAATAGTAAAAGCACATTAATGTGTAAATTCAGTGAGAGAGATAGTGTTCCTTGACTAGTGACTTTAAAGATGACAATGTTCTAGCCCGTCTCACGACATCTGGAAGTGCGTTCCACAATCGAACAGCTAGTACGGAGAAAGATTTGTCCATAACATACCATAGAAACTCTTATAAATCGCTATGGTATGCAGGTTTCCTCACGATGTTTTCCTTCACCGTTTTAGTGCGTGGTGATTGACTATCAATACACACATGACTCCGAAAAGTCAGAGGTGTGCCCTGGGATTCGAACCCGCGACCACCGTGAATATGTAGGTAGCCGCGTCTAGTCCGTTAACCAACAGGCCACCACGCACTTTTAAAAGATATGGTACTTCGATTTAATCTTGCAAAATCTACTTCTCGATTAAAAATACTTTAGTTTACATCTGTAGCTTCTAAAAGTGACAGCCTGTCGTGTTTCTGGTTTAGCAAGACCTGCATAAGTATTGATCGGAAAAAAGCCACCTTTCAACGGTGAATTCTTTATTTGCATTAAAAATAGCTGAACCCGTGTTATTATGGGCTATAATAACACGAGGTGCGAAGACCTCGAACGAAAATCGCGAAGTTGTAACTGTAAAGGTTAAACAATCTACAAAATATATGTGAAAATTCATCGCGGATGTACGAGGTTTTTCTACTGTTTATATAAAAATTACTGAAGCAAATACACGAATTTCTGCTATCGTCCTTTTCGAGGAGTTTCTCTCGAGTGTCAATTCTAATGTAGCTAGTTTACTGTGTAATATTTGGCAGAAAATCCTCAGAACTTCTCTAAAACACTGCTTATTACATTGTAAGGTACTTTTGGAATTACAACCAATAAAACTCGCAGACTTGGGTAACTAACTCCCGAGACGAGAGGCAAAATTGTAGCCGACATCAAATTGTTTACTTTATCAAGTTTGTTCGGCGGAAATTTGAGTACTTATTACTTTTTGGATACACTGTAGACTTGGAGGGAACGTGGGGGGAAGGGAGGGGGGCGCCGTGAGCAAATAACATTACCGATATTTCTACTACGTTTCCCCTCTGAAGATTTGCTATGTCGATTTTTGTGAGGGTTGTGGTTGGATGGCTATAGTAGTGTTTTGGTATGTGGAATGGTTTTAATTGGTCTTGTACATAGTTTGATAATCTAATATTAATTTGCTCGCCCGGGATTCGAACTCGATACTTCGGCATTGTAATCGTAGCTTAGTACGATATAAGATTTCCACTTTTAAAAATCAATGCTATTCTTCATTATACTTGTTATTGTCTCCGAACTCCGTCTATGGTTGCGACGTACGATAGAGCAATCCAATATTTTGTGGAGTATCTAGGCTCATAAGTCAAGTTTTACGGTGTTCGAACATTCGAAGTTCGTATCGTTTTTATAGAGTAACCACCCTGCATGTACTGCAGCGGTAATTTTAATTATGTAAAGTAACATCATTTAGTACAGTCAATGAAAACGTAACAAGTAGTCGAAGTCTCCCAACTGGTATCGGGGAGGGCCGCACCGGTTCTACTTGCGCCAATTGACTCCGCGTGTAAAACTATTGACATTTGACTTCACATTTCGTCAAGTGGTCTGATGCAGCTGTCATTATGTGGTCGGCTAGTCAGCCATTTTAAAAAAATTGAATATCGAGTTTTTTTTTGGGGCATTTGTTGTTATTCCCGAAAAAGTCGCTCAAGATTAGAAATAGCAAACTTAGTAAGTATACGAGGAAAATAACATAGTCGAATATAATAGTCTTGACTATAGATTGAGACCAGCTCCAAAGGATTTGTACCACTGTCTCCCAGAATGTACAAGTCAAATAAAAGCATTGTTGTCTATCACTTGGATAGTAAGAGAGTCGATGGTCGATTTTGAACTCTTAATTAAATAATTTAAGTCTGTAGATTGAGAATTGCACATTAAGTCTATTTAATTGTTCGTGGCAATGCGAACAGAACGAATACGAATAAAAATGTACACTTAGACTACATTCATCCATAGTTTAATAAATTATTTACGAAGTATATTTTCTTATCATAATTATGAAGATATAAGGGTGAGCTTACATTTTTCAGTGGCCAATTAATAAATCTGTGAGCCGGTTGATCGGGTGTAATTGGCCAATTATTGACATTTATTAAATAACCAGAAGCGAGTGCGATGCATCACTATTTTCTCTTAATTATTCTGTTTGTTTTACAAGTATTTAATAATTTCGATTTAAAATGTATTCGAAAATTGTTATGATTACTTGTGGGTATTATTTCATTATTCATAATGTGATAATGTTATTGTGGGTATTATTTATTTTGTCGATGCTTTAATGTTAATGTTAATAAGTGCTTTAATTAAAAGCGCTTCGAATTTATTATTCAAGTGGCATTTGTTCTACATATCTGCTTTATGCTGGTTTTATTTTTCTGTTTGTGATAGTCGAACTGGAAATTCCACGAACACCAACAATACGGAGTGGATCTTAGGTACTTACATTGTCTGATACGCGATGTGTTACACCAAATCTGTTACATCACGTGAGGATTCTGTGAGACCATCAGACCGCCTCATTACAACTGCTTTATCTTTTTTGCTTTATTTTTCTTGTTATGATTTAGAATTCAGCGTGGCAGTACTATGCATCGTCTTAAGAACGAAAGATTTGGAAAAACAACTGTAGACAAACGATTCAGGCCTGCAATGTTAAGCCAATATCTTAAAGCATCTCAAAATCATTATCTTAAAAGCGTTTTTGCAAAGAATATAAATCCTTCAAT
This sequence comes from Hyles vespertilio, assembly GCA_009982885.2. NCBI lineage: Eukaryota > Metazoa > Arthropoda > Insecta > Lepidoptera > Sphingidae > Hyles > Hyles vespertilio. Next base: position 7,485,134 of record CM042823.1, read on the forward strand.
TACATGTTTTCTTCAAACCTATAAATGAAATGAAAATGAAAATAGTTTATTGATCCATTCAAATGTTCAAAATCATTTAGATTCAGTTTGTTCGTGATCTACCATCCAGTTCATTAAACGATGTTCACTACAGAAGAACGGGCAAGAAACTCTAGCGTTGGCCTTTTCAAAACCAGTATAAATTATATTGACTATTACAAAAGTTACAAGTTGATTTAAATCTGAGTATATATATGTTATGGGCCAAGTGATAAATCGAGCATTATTCATAATGCCCGGGCAATATGAATAATGCCCAATAAGAGCGGGCAATGTGATTATAACCAATCAATTTATCACATTGCCCGGGCATTATGAATAATGCCAAGTGCCTATTGGGCAGAGTGATGTAAAGCAAATGGAAATCAAAACAATGAGCCGAAGTGGTAGAATTTAGAATAGGGCAGCACGAGGGGGTGGGTTGGGAGGAGTGGAGGGGGAGGGGGAGTGTCGCACCTCCCCTGGTACCACTCCCATGAAAAGGTAACGCACCATTCCTGAGAAATATCTATTATAGGAACCTAACCCTTAAAACACTTGTTGTCAATACAAATTAGCTTCTGCATCGTCTCCGGCGCTACGGGAAGTTCAGCCCCTTCGCACTTGCGTAACAAAAGATAGGCAACCATGCTCACCTCCGCAGTTTCGGCTTGCTGGTCGCCTCTGGCCACCAGCCTCAGCCGCTACGGCTCGCACGGTTGCCTATCCTTCGTTACAGCGGGCGGGGGCTGCTCTCTTTCCGCGCCTCCGGCTTTTTAAATACACTCTAAGGTCGGTAGCCAAAATACTACATGAAGTCGGGGTGTTCCGAGTCGGTTTTGGGGCACAGTCGACCAAACTGATCCATAAAGTGGGTACACTAATTTTCTTCTGAAGATAATGTTTCAGACGTTAAAAAACAACTAAACATAAGCGGATCAATTCAACCTTTCTAATTTATGGGTCTATCGCAGATGCGAAAATGCGGCAGCGCACCACGTAAAAATTTACCTATTAATCACATTGCCCGATCATCACGTAGCCATTTTCATAATGCCCGGGCAATGTGATAAATAGGTGAGTTTAGATTGTAATTTATCACTTGGCCCGATATGGCTCGGCAATATTAATACTGCCCGCATTAATCACTTGGTCCATAACATATACATATGTACATGCCACGTACGCAATGTCTTCTGAATTCCCACTGTTAGAATAGTAATCCATTTATCTCATTTACATTTCAATCGTTAATTTAAAAACATCGTCTCCAAAATGTTTAAAACTCTAAGCTGTTAATTGAAATTGAAATAATGTTAACGTCGCGACCCGGCTACCCGTTATCGTGAGGTCAGAGAGAAAGCCATGGGAAAACATCAGAATCACAAATGACGCACGTAATTACATATTCCATCATTTAATTAATGTAGTCACTTTGTGAACATATTACGTTTGCAAACAAACGCGCCTATGATTTCTAGGGTTGCCATGTGGACCATAGACTTTATCATATGTAGTCGGAATTTTTCTAAATCGTTGCTTCTTCACAACAAGTTTCATTATATACAAGAGAGCCATTTGCCCAGGCGACGTTTTCCATATGTTATTTAAATATGTATATACGCTAAAATTTCCATTAACGAACACACGTGAAGATTTTATGAAAGGCTGTAAAATAAAATCCGATTTAATATCAGGATTGTTTATTTTCCGATCCATAGACTTTGCCTGCCTATGTTATCTATACATATAAATAAAATTGAAGTGGCTGTTTTAAATGTGAAAATAAAAAAAAAATGTCCAAGTACATATCGTTATATACACGATACCTGTAACGTCTGTCTGTCTGTCTGTTTGTTCCGGCTAATCTCTGAAATGGCTGGACCGATTTTGACGGGACTTTTTTTGTCAGGTAGCTGATATAACAAGGAGTAACTTAGGGTACATTTATTTTAGAAAAAATCTTTTATTTTAGAAAAATAAAGTAATGTTGCTATGCCCGCGCGTAGCTCACGCGCATGCCACCACTGGCCGTCACGTCGGGCGTCTCCCACCACTTCTCCCACCAACGAATCAATATCAAATTTACAAAATATTGTATATAAAGACATTTTTCAATAAAGCTAATACAAAAAACTGAAAATAAATGTGTAACGGGAATTTACCTAAGCTCGCTAAGAGATGGCGCCACCGTAGAATTAGATCTCGGTATGGTTTCGTTACAAAGGTTGACAATTAAAATAAAAATGCAAAAACCAAAAAAAGAAATAACTAAGTAAACTAATTAACTTTTTTGTTAAATTCCACGCAGACGAAGTCGCGGGCACAGCTAGTATTACAATAAATTTGTATGAACGCAAGCTATTATTTCACGTAATAACGCGTGGTGTGCGTTTTCGAGAAGTATTTATGCAAAACAAACGGCACAAGAATCCTTTGTGCTGCGCCTTCGCCACTTGCCCGCGCGACTCGCCCCCGCGCTAGTCACTAGTTTTTAATACACGTATATGTAAGCTTATGTGAACCTGGTATTTTTTATAATTTGCAATGAACAAGACAATTATGCCATTCGTCTGCATGGTAAGGGATACTATCAGTTATGTAAAGTAGCAAAATCACAACACCACCATGAATTACAAAGCAATGCTAGAAAGTCCACTGCGCACGCCATCCTGAGACATAACTAACGCCCAAATACTGGAACGCAACTTAAATACAGGGTATATCAAGACTGCTACCGAAAACGAAGCCGGGTGGTAGTTTAAGCGACTTCAGACACAATGCAACAGAAAAAGTGGCAAAAAAAAGCGACAATTTTTTTTTTGTTATTTTTTTCCTTTGACCATATTTGGGTGGTAAATGCATTTTTTCCTAAAATAACAGTGTATACCCTTTTATTTATAAATAATCTAAGGTATAAAAGAGTTTAAATTATTATTTTAGCTAAAACTAGGGATTTACCACCAAAAAAAGACGATGTTTAAAAAAACATAAAAAATAACTGTCGCGTTTCTTTGCGAAATTTTTAGTTGCTTTGTGTTTGTAGTCACTAAAACTACCACCCGGCTTCGTTTTCGGTAGCAGTCTTGAGATACCCGGTATAAATGGCGCTTAACTACGTTAATCCCGGTTAAATGTACGGGCTTAGTGGGCCGTGCGCTGTTAAGAGCAATTTATTATTTTAATGGCGTTCCAGTATTCGGGCGTAAGTCTTCAATTTGTCCAGTAATTACTCCGGCGACAATGTCTTAACCGGATCATAAAAGTGTATTTGCACTACTGTTTGGCGAGAGAAATAAAAATAGTGGTGGTACCTACATAACTGGTCTTCTTACATATTATAAGTGACCTACCAGTGGTATCTGTTCTAACATGAGGGTTGTGAGGGTTTTCTATGTGGATGTTAAAACTAAAATGTCTAACAGTAGTAGGTTACATAAAATACTAGTGGCCCGGCCCAGCTTCGCCCGGGTGCATATAGACTCTTCTCGAAATCAGTGACTTTCTATTCTGTCAATATGTACGAATATTCATTTTGACTCGCTCCTAGGTAGTTTAGTATAAATATAATGAAGATTCCGAAATATGTTTTAATTTAAGGAAAACTTCCACAGGAATAACTAACAATATATCAGTTGTACGTGAAGAAACATTACAGTTTCATCTGCATTTAATTACAACCTTTGACGTATCAAGTTACCCCTTAACATATTTAGTATATTTAGTTAACCTTTTTTCACCTTTATCTAGTGTCACTACATGTATATTTAACATTTTAATTACCATATGTAACAATTAGGCGCGTATTGAAACAGCGATAACCCTAACCGATGTGTGAAAAATGCTAATAGTTGTAATGAACGCATACATTTACATAATTGGAACGGGACCGGTCCGCCGCGTGCGTCTGTGGCGCGGAAATTCATTGATTTCTGATATATATTTATAAATATTTTTTTAGGGTCTAGGTGTTGTGAGACCGAAAAGTCTCTCGTAGTTCCTGATACCCACGACACAAGACTCGATCTTAGTGTGGGGTTATGACTATGTACATACATATGTGACCGTTGGTTGTTATTGCATGCATTGAATGCAAGACGAGCCTTACCAATCGCTTGGTAATACGACCGCTCTTAGACAGTATCAAAACCTAACAACACTTGTGTCCTCTGCGCTTGCCATCCTGAGACATAAAGATGATAAGTCTCACTATGTCCAATAGTTGCTGAGACTACAATGTACTTTAACCCGGAATACAACAATGCATTTACTCTGCTGTTTGCCGGGAGTAAGAGACATTGCGGTGGTACCTACCCAGGCAGTCTCTCACATATGAGAGACCTACCATCGGTTGTTTTTGGTATTATTGGATTTAGCAAGGGAATACTTGGTTGAATGAGGATATGAATACTAATCTGGAGTTCGCGGTGTCAAAGCCCCCGACATTTCGAAGTTACGTGTGAATTATTAGTTATAGTCCCGCAATGAGGAAATAAAAATGATGTGAGGAAACCTACCTGTTTAAGAGTTCTTATACAGTCTACAAACCGTATGAGTGCGGGCTCACCACCAGGTTTTGGTTCATCGGCAATCTCACCCTCTCTTAACCTAACCCAAAGGAACTTGAAGCTGTTCCACCGCGCCGTTTCCATGTGAAATTGGTATTCAATACCGTGCCCATCCTTCTTGCAGCCTATATCACTCACATACATCAACGCTACTTACACTTTGTTTACTAACCTAATCCACACTGCCGTTTTAATCGAGAGGGCAGAAGTCAAAGTCGCAATTTTAAATTACTCATTTGCAATGTATTTAAATATTCTTTCGTCTAATCTAGCTTTCATAAATCTACGTAAATTTTCTAATTTTTCATTTTGTTTTTCGATAATGTACATTCCTAATTTTTTTTTTTTTTTTATTGCATTAAATGGCGAGACGAGCAAGCCGTTCCCCTGATGGTAAGCGATACGACCGCTCATGAACAGTAGCAATGTAAATCCTAATTCATAATTGTAAAAATATACGCGCCTTTGACTTACTTCTGTCTCAATAACCACAGCACCATAGGACTTCCACTACACTTAATATTCTTTTACATACACTCATATAGCTTTCAACAATACTTTTGGGACCATTATACCATTCCAGAGATAACGCGTCGCTGTGCCGGGGTGGTGGACTGGAAATATGTAAAGGGGATTATTTTAGGACCACTCGGCGAAGGGGTGCAGGGTGCGGGGGTGGTACTGTGTAGATTACAGTTAGGCACGAGTAATTTTGAACATGTGAACATTCTGACGGGATTATATCGATGTGAAATTGTATGTCCTGATGTGACGGGAATTTAATGTAGGTTGATATTTATGATGTTTCATTAATGTCGGAATGTAATTAGGATGAGTGATTTTCGTGTTTGAATTGAGGAATATCTTCAACAATTGTTCATTGTATTACTGATGTTCGTTGTTTATTATGAGATCTTGTGTAAATAAGTTGAGGAGCTATTACGCCGAGTTTTCATTTTTATCAAAGCTATTTGATAACAATTCGATAGATGCTTGAATTGGTTGACGACGCAGCTTGCCTTGTCTGTTCCAAAATCATGACCCTAATTTATTTCCTTGCTATTCAAGTACATTGTGACCAGTCACCATCAGCTGATTCAATTGTGCAGTCGCCTCTTTAACAGTAGGTTATATGATATCTTAATAGATGAAGAGCCCGTGGCCGCTACACTTTTTTTCATTTTATAAAAACTGAAAGTTTGTCTGCGCATGCCTCTAACATAGGCATCACACGATCAGCTATTATGAAGTTCCGATCGTGGTTGCTTTGGAAGTTATGAGCTTCAATGTTTCTGGCAAGATGAAAGAACTATCAAAAGTGTTTGAATACCACGGAAATATTTGTTTATAGTTGCCTTAATGACATACAGGGTATATTAAGACTGCTACCGAAAACGAAGCCGGGTGGTAGTTTAAGCGACTTTTTTTTGTTATTTTTTTCCTATGACCATAAATGGGTGGTAAATACATTTTTTCCTAAAATAATAGTGTATACCCTTTAATTTATAAATAATCTAAGGTATAAAAGTGTTTAAATTATTATTTTAGCAAAAACTATGGATTTACCACCCAAAAATGACGATATTTAAAAAATCATAAAAAATAATTGTGGCGTTTCTTCTCGAAATTTTTGGTTGCCATTGTGTTTGTAGTCACTAAAACTATCACCCGGCTTCGTTTTCGGTAGCAGTCTTGAGATACCCGGTATATAAAATTCAGCTTTTATACTATAACGCTGACAAAATTACATTATGTTTAAGTTTGATGATAGCATAATATTTAATAACAGATAATCGGAACTTCATAATAGCTGATCGTGTGATGCGCAGACAAACTTTCAGCTTTTCTAAAGTGACGAAAGTCTGGCAGCCATGGGCTCTTGGTCTATAACAGCTGATTGTTGCAACAAATTTAGTAATAGCAATGATTGCTAAATGACACGCAATTAGGACGCGAGTAATCTGGTTTTATCACATTTCCTCCTCGCGAAACTCCCACAGCGACACGACTTATTACGAGAGGAAATAAACTATTATCACATAATGTTATGCGTTTAGTGTAATTGGTTACACAACGATTTTCGAATGGTTGTGTTTATGTCTGCGTCTAGGGAACCTGTTTGTCGACCGGTTCGAGAGACGCTGCGTTATTGAATGAAACGCTAGAATGTGCTGTTTGATGCGAGAATGCCGCGTCCCGTACCGGCGTGCGAATTTGTTGCCAATTAGTGTTTTGTTGTTTGTTTGGATACGGGTCGACGGAGGTGTTAGAAGTACACATGCGTTTAAAGTTGTCGCGTTTTAGAACTTTAGTTTTATAAAAGATAAATGCACCCAGCAATTAGACATGTATTCCTCAATGATTAGTATGTTACGCGTCTTGTAACCATAAGAGACTGTTCCGTCCCGATTTCATTCCTTGAAATTTTGCAGTTAAGGAGCTTAAGATACTTATCGGTTTTCTGCATGAGAGGTTGGGGCTCGAGCCGCGAATAAATATTTATGATGATAGCAATTTTTGAGACTCATCTGCGTGGAATTCGAACCTATAGAAAAATATTCAATGGTATTTTTCGCAACCTGTGTCAGCAACCCCTAGTGCCTCCGCTAACAATTTAAATTGCTACGTGAAATACATTTAGCATTGCGCTATGTGATAACTGTGCGCGGAACAATACAGATTCCCATAAGAAATCTACCCGTAGTTTCCATGCATAGCTTTATGGTTATACAGACACGGCTTCCCATGGTTACGGCGCTGTTCCCGCGCTTGTTCCTAACAATTATGTCTGATTTTATATCAATAAGCATGCTCTGAGGTGTGAATCTGGATGGGAAGTGGCCCCTTTCATGTTAGTTCAAGGTTTTTGTATTGCAATAAATGGCGAGACGAGCATGCCACTCGCATGATGGTAAGCGATACGAACGCTCATAGACAGTAGCAAAACCAAACAAACAAAAGCTTGCCATGAATTTGAAAGCAATGCTTGCCATTACCCTGCGCTCGCTATCCTGAAACTAAGATGTTAAATCTCAAAAAGTCCCAGTTACACTGGCTACAATGTCCATACAATGTATGTTCAAGTTGTATATTCTAGTATTTTTATATTTAGAACACGTGTCAAATTAAATAACGTATTTAAATAAAGGTTTCGAATCGATACCATATATCCACAATATTCGATTAATGGCGTATTTTAGATTTTAAAGATGTAAATTAATGACAGTAACGAAAAGTGGTTGACATTTAAATTGGTTGTCAAATATTAATGCATGCGTTCAGAAATTTATTTTATGTGAACTAAGAAGAATATATCAAGCTACATAAATAGAGACAATTAAATAAATAATATTCACACGTAAGAAGATTTACTTCTTTTCAAGATAGAATGTCACTTGAAAATGAAAAATCTTTAATAAAATAACACACAAAAATAAAAACTGAACTGAACTGAATAACAATTTTATATCATCATCATATCAGCCACAGGAAGTCCACTGCTGAACATAGGCCTCCCCCAAGGATCTCCACAATGACCTGTTGGAAGCGGCCTGCATCCAGCGACTTCCTGCAACCTTAGTCAGATCGTCCGTCCACCTTGTAGGCGGGCGTCCGACCTTTCGCTTGCCTGTACCTGGCCTCCACTCAAGAGCCTTTCGGCCCCAACGGCCATCGGTTCTACGAGCTATGTGCCCGGCCCACTGCCACTTCAAATTGCCAATCCTATGGGCTATGTCGGTAACCTTGGTTCTCCTACGGATCTCCTCATTTCTGATTCGATCTCGTAGGGAAACACCGAGCATAGCTCGCTCCATGGCTCGTTGAGTGACTTTGAGCCTTTTAATGAGGCCCACAGTGAGAGGCCACGTCTCTGTGCCGTATGTCATCACTGGTAACACACAACTATCGAAAACTTTCAATTTTATATAATTATGGAGAATATTGCAGGGCTTCTCAAATTAGGCGTTGCCTGTGTCTTGAGAAACCAGTTAAATATAATTGTTACTACATTAATTGTGTATGTGAGTGCGAGTGTTTTTCTATAAAATTTTATATTTCATCTCTTTATTACTAACAAAAAGTAATGGCGTAATATTTTTTTTCTATACGCCAAAGAAGTATAACTTCTAACGCGTGTACATGAGTACACACACTCTTTTTTAATACAGGTTTATGTTATAAAAAAGCCACGGGTATGAAAATACCGACGATTTTAATTACCATTTCTATTTTGTATCCGAAGAGTTACGTAACGATGTTTGTGGGGTATGTGTGATAATCGCATTTCCCTTTGGCATTATGTATGTAAATACGGATTATTATTGCGTTACGCAACGTGTGTTGATTTGAATAGTTCACATTTGATGTTATTTCGAAGGGTAAACGTTTGCATCGTATATGAAATTATAGTTTTTACTTATACATGCATAGATTGCCTCATAAGTCGCTAGAAGCAAAATGAAAGTTGCTTTTATCAAGTCCTTGTGGTAAGGTTTAGGTTCAACAATCTACTAGTCTAAAGACTAAATGTGAGGATTATACAACTTAAATACCTTGATATCCATACCAAGTAAATGTTTTATTGTCAAAAATTGGATTAATCATCATCATCATTCCAGCCAAAGAAAGTCCAGTGCTGAACATAGGCTTCCCCCAAGGATCTCCACATCGACCTGTTGGTAGCATTCAAGCAAAAAATATATTAGCTTTGTGTATTTTGAAAACGAAAGATTTAGTTTCTAATTTCTGTGTAAAAGAAACGGATCTTATTGGGTTAATTTTATGAATAGCTGTTGGGTGCATTTAATTTAATTGAGGCAATTAAGTTTATCGTTTTGCTGTGATTCATAGTTTTGCCTAGAAATAAAACAATTCTGGATTTGATGGCGAATTAATTGCAGACATAAAATGGCATTGATTGATGAGATTCGGATGAATCATTCATCGGTGATTATTTCCATGACGGCAACGAAACCTGACAAATATAAAGTCTAACATAAGTAAAAATAAATTGTGGAAATTGATGTACGAGTATCTATTTTAGGTTGGAGGTATCTAGGTTGGTGAAGTCTGGGGACTATTATTATTATAAAATCTGTTTTCACGGTGTATACTGAAGTTAGTAGTGAAATAGGCGAAGAACTAAAAAATCGCTTTTGTGGCGATTTCAACGAAGAGGTATATCTATGAAAACATATCCTCAGATTGAGTCTTAAATACAGAGGATACTTAAATAAGTGAATAAATAAATACACCCAACAGTCACAACATAGTCCTAACTCCACATTAAGAACAATTAAGTCTTGTGTCGTTGAGTATCAGAAACTACCGGAGACTTTTGGGTCTCACAAACAAACATTTGTCTCGGTGCGGTGATCGAACCCATTATCTCTTGTTTTACAGTTCGCGTCTAACCATTATCATTGAAATATGTAATATCTTAAAGAATATTAACACTTTTCAAAATTAATTGCACGGCTGTTATAATTGATGCATCAAACAGTGATATACATTGACACATGAGATCCATGTAGCCTCTATAAATTTACACAAATTGATCGTAAGTTATGGCACTATTCATATAGATTCCCCTTATTTTTCCAATAATTAAAATTTGAAAAGATAAGACAGTTATGAGAAGGTTTTTGTCGTTTTAAATGAACTGAACCAAGTAAAACGTGTTTCGTGATTACGGTATCGCTACTAGATGCACAGTTTTATGCAGAATTAATTGGAGGAATATTTTGATTGATTATGACTACAATCAGTTTGATATGTGCTGACGATGATGGAGTATTGTAGCCATTAAAAAATCGAATGCCTAGTGTATAGATGTTTGCTTGACCCTATTTTAGATTTTTATTAGAGGTCTTGGTATTTTACCGCTATGCTATTTAATGCCAATTTCATTTCTGATCGAATACCGCCAACATTCTCAGACCTTCATCAATCTTCTGCAAATTGTGTATTCCATGCGAAGCTCATATCTGTTACCCTGTATCGATAGTCCTAAGTATTGTTTTGATTATATTTCTTATTCCCAAGCTTCATCTCGACTGGTGCCAGTAGTAGTGATCGGCTTTCTAATTCAAACTTCACAATTTCACTAGATATTAGGTATCTTCGACTGTGAGACCATTCACCTTTTCCTTGATCCGTCAAGCTATAATTCTTCGTTGAATGTATATTAAGTTTCTTCTATCCCCAGAGCTCAGAGCCATACTTCCCGTTCCTGGGGGCGCACGCCCCGCCCAGCGGGTACCGCGCGGAGGGCGACGAGGAGGGCACCGTGCGCTGCTGCTGCGTCTGCTACACCTTCCTCCGCCAGCAGTGGGAGCAGTACGACCGCGAGAACAAGCCTCACAATCAGCGCTTCTACTGGATGAAGAGGCTCGACGGGAAACCTTTCATCGGTGAGTTTCATTTTAATTCTACGGTAAAGCGAAATATATTAGTAGGTTCCGGCCGTTCGATACCCCAAGTAGACTGTATTATTCTGGTGTCAGTATGTCACTTAGCAGAAATGTTAGGACTTTCAGGTACTGTATTTTTGAGATTACCTCTTACTGATCAATATGGCCTGGTGAAACCGCGTTGCGACACTTACGTGGGTGATAATGGCGGGTACTTAAACTGTATATGGTGGTCGCTTAGGGGTGAATATCCATTTCCTATCGCCCGTATTTCTATGTTCTTTCTATTTGGCGTCGACTACGAGACATTGATAGTTGTTGTTTTCGTGTGATACGCACATAACTACGAACATAGCCAAATTTTGCCAATGTAATGGTTGGTGAAATGATGACATTAAAACCGCTGATGTGCCGTAGCGTCAGCAGTAAGTACACCAAAAATCAATAAATTATGCTCATCTATGTAGCCACTATAATATATTGTTGGGAGCTTTTCTTATTTGGATATATCAATATGGAAATATTTTCATTTCCCTTAGGATCTATTTTGATAAATATTATTTAATTCTGGTTATAAATTATGTGATAGAAAGCCTTTATCAGACTTTAAACAAATTATACCTTTCAAACACAAAAAAAAACTACCACGTGGGTTTCTTACTGTCAATGCCTCACAGTGACTTACGAGTTGGTCCCACTTTATAGCCAGTGAGCTGTATGTTGCTGACTGGAGAAGTTCCGGGTGTTATCCAGTATCGACACGCGACATAAACAAGTCTCAGTGATTACTATCGTCCTTGTATCGACAGATTGTTAACCCCGTTACACATTGGGAAGATATCGCTATGTGCATTGAGTAGGTAGCAAAGAAAAGTATGCGAGTGTTATTCCTACAGGAATATAAAGCGCGGAATTTTCTGTTGCTGTGGTGTTTTTTAACAATGCGCATCGATTGACTTTAAAATTTAGTGATAAATAAAAGAAATTGAAGTGTCTCGTTCGAAGTCGTTTTACAACACTTTAAGTTTACTTTGATTTATTATAAGTTATTTACGTGATGTCTCAGAAAATTATTTCATGACGTAAAGTAAAGCGCATCGAAATATAATTTTCGTGATATTAAAGAATAAAAAAACACAGAAATCAAATTAAGAATCCCCTTTTTTGATAGTTATTACAGATGTCCCTATACGACAAAAAGATGAAGGCACAACTTATATTATTTTCTATGCTTCAAGCATAGTATAGCATAGCTCGGTGGATGAAAATGTTTAATGTCCCTTTGTACGAGTCCGTCCTACGGTCAGAAATTCAAAAGCTGTGAAGGTTCAACTACACGGATATAACGATAAAATATTAACGCCGCTGTCCGCGTGTAATGTACGCGCTGTGTTTATTGTTGTGATGGACGTGTGTGTGTACAGGAATTTATGTCGGTTTGTGTGGAAACAGCGTTAAAAATTGTAAGGCAAAAAGATATACCATGAATTTCAGCTATTGAAATCTCTAGTTAATGCGTAATGGGACAGCAAGACTTCTCGAGTCCTTTTCTTGGAATTAGGTCATGGGATGTATCCCTCCAAACAACATTTGATTATCTGCTAGAATAACGCGTATCGGTGCATTATCGGTCGTTTAGACACACGAGGTAAAATTTCATGTAAGAGACTTCCCAATGTGTATATCAGCTACGAGTATTAGCAAAATGGAGATTTGGTATCTATGTCACTGGTTACAAATAATAATATGACTAGTAAAAGTGAGTGATTCCGCGTGCTGTGATGTGTGGCGATGCCGGCGGTGCGTCCGGGCTTGCGAGTGGATGTCGTAAATTCGCCCCTTTCCGCCCCCTCTCGCCCCTTCGCCCCCTCCCTCCTCTTCGCCCCCCCGCCCCGCGTCGATCCCCCCCGTAGATAAATAATATTAAAAACAAACTGAGCGGCCAGTCGGCCATGTTTTTGTTCCAGCGCGCATTCTGCCGCTATTGTTGCGCGACTCGGAATTTCACGCAGAACCACTCAATAGTTTAGCTATTTTATTTGTAAACTTTTGTATTGTTTTGTGAGTAAAATTTCGCAGAAATCTTTTTAGTCTTTAGTAGAATTTTTTTTTAAATTTAGTTTTAAGTATCTACAAGCAATTATGTTTTTATATTACCTTAGTTAAAATAATAGGTTTTTTTAATTAAGTTAAGGCGTAACTAACCACGTTGCCCATGAATTAAATATCACGGTCAGATAAGGCCAACGAGGACATAGATGAAATGCAGCTCCCACATCCTTCATCGCCTCATCTGTCTTTATAAGAACAACAAATTTCAGGCCAATGGGAAATATTACTCTTCGTACAAGTTACTGTATGTAAAAATTTTAAAGTACTTTTAAATGAAGTCACAAAGAAACAGATAACAGATTATATAGCTACGATTATGTGACTATAATGCCATTTAGGTAGAGTGTCACGGGATACCACACTACGACACAATTGCGCTTTCCTGCAAGAAACAATATTTACTGAGGTTCAATCGACAACTCGACAAACTTGAGTGATTATGGTGGGTTTTCCACTATTGTGCATGGTTGACGTCCAGGAAATAATGTTATCCTATAATTACGTATAGTTAAGTATAAGAAGTCTATTTATCACATGAGACAAAAAAAATATATATTTCCTGAACAGCGGATATAAGGGCAAGCGTGTGGTTGTAATATATGCAAAATTATTCTGCAACCAAATGTAAACAGTGCCCAAAAATACTATTAAAGTGTTAAATAAACGCAAATATACTGTCGTATCGCACGTTAACAGTAATTAAATTATGTATTAATGTTAATAAATTTTGTTGTAATGTCCAATTAATTTCCTAAATACTAGTAACGAACTGCGTGACAAATATTTCTTGAACACGCGAACTTTTGTCCCAATTCGGTATACGGTTTGACGAGGAAAAACAAATACGTTGTAGCAACATTAATATGATAATGTATACAATTTATTAAAGAATTTTATTATATTTTTATAATGGCTTGACGAAGTGACAAGCAATGCACCCCTAAGGGAAAATCACTCTCGTCTGTCTGCAAATATATGGCGGTATTAGTGTATTCGGATATAAACAGGATTAGTCCGAATTGTGTCACACTAATGTATTTCTCTACGACGGGTCCTCTAACACTGTGCAGTGGTTACGCCTCAAGTGATTACGCATAGGCATCCACTAGCAGAGTTAATGTACAGAACTGATATTGCAGAAATAAGATAAGATAAAACATAATAAGATTAACAAACTATTCCTCTCAAATCCTATCTACTTGAAGCGTACATAACAGAGTAGGCAGTAGGCACGCGTCCTTGCTTTGGTCGCGTGAAGACAAACAAACCCCTCCATAGTTGGAAAAGCGTCGCGCAACTAAAATATTATTCCGAGTGTCGAAATCGTCCGTCCGCCTGCGAGCGCCTCGTCGCGGATAATCCGGCCGTAATCCCGCCCACTGCACGCTTTGTCTTCCCCGTCGCCGGCCTACAGGTAACGCGGGATAGCACAGGACCGCGTAGACAGTATGACGACTTTAACATCTTTTTTGTTGGAGAAAATTAGTCTGGTTCATAAACTTCAGCTTAAGTGTCATGTAGTAACAATGTTACGTGCAACTTATGGTTACTAAGCACTGAGCTTAACTTTCGTCTAATGTTAATGATCAGTTGGAACAAGACAATGCTTACAAACATCGTTTGTAGTCTTGTCTACAGCAATAGGTATTTGGAATTTTATTTTACCTGCAAAAGGCTAATGTAATTGATTGCACGCGGTAGAGGTGTGCGCTGTGTTTATGAACACGTGTTTACATAGCTGGGATATTTGTCTCGCATTCCTCGACACCTGTGTAATTGACGTCACGCGGTCGCCGGCACGGCTCGCGACAACCGTGACAGACTGGGTTTTACGCGACAATAGGCGTGGGCGCCTCACTGTTCTACTACCATGGTGGCCTGGGAATCATGACCACCAGGATTCAGGGCGCAATTCGCGCATGTTTGATCAGAAATATCGAGAGAATAGCCTGGAGCAACGATAGGCTTATCACATGTTACCATGTTACATATAGAGCTTTTTCCTCTATATGTAGCGAAATGTAGGTGGCGCTTTTAGTACCTCTGCCAACCTTTTCAGGCGGACAGGCATGAGCTCATGTGTATGTAATAAGCGGCAAATGTATTCCCAATGTCAGCATTTACCGAGAAGCAAGTGTAAACGAGGGAATTGCGTTTAATTGTTTGGAAAAAAACCAAAAGAATCGTTTTTACCATTGAAATGGGTTTTTGCTTTGGTGTCGAGTCGCCGCAATCTGCTGATGTGTGTAATTAAATATGGCGGTTGACAATTGTTTTTGTGTTGCCAGTTCGATTTCTTGAATATTTCCTTTCGCTAGCAATGTTGTTTATGCAAATGAATTAATATTTTTGTTATTTTATTATGAGTTTTTAAAACATTATTCATATATGACTGTATTATAAACATTAAAGGTATTGGTTTTTTCCTTTATTTGTCGGATAGTTTGGCCCTTATAGACTATAATGGCCAATTAAAAACAAGTGGATGTTTTTTAGCGACTGTTTAGGTATTGAAGGTATTCAAAGTTGCCGTACTGTTCCTCACATGCCTGTCGGATCTGACGGAATGATAGACGGACGGGAAAGCGTTCCGAGTTATCTCTTATATATTTTTGTGCTTAAAAGAATAACCCACAGAGCGTGTATTTTCTTTTCGTCGGGTTTTATGTTGTTTGCCGTCGTTTAAGGGCGCGCGCACACGGCCCGCCGCCGTGTTGGTTCAGGTGCTCTGTTTTTGTGCGTACGCTTTTTTGTCATGTTATCTCTCGGTCGCAATTTTTATTTTGCGAAAATATGGATGTGGTTTTTGTATATTGTTTGTTGCTTTTTTAATTTTTCAATGAACGTTGACATGAACCTTTTGATGTGGAGAAACAAAAGTTTGTACTGTAGGTAATATAAAGGTTTCTCGAATCCAATGCGGGGTAGGTTGCGTTCATTGTTTGTTGAAAACAATAATATACAGTATTTTTGTTACTTGGACCATGTCAAATAATAACTCACGGACAAATAATACAGCTTCAATATTAAACAATTTTAAAAACTGTTTTTTTTGCTGTTTCCGCTATTTTGAAAAGAGTCTGTGTGTCTGTCACTAGTGTGTCATGTGTGTGTGTGTGTGTGTGTGTGTGAACGTGTTGATGATCGATATGGCGTCTTGCTCAATTTTAGTACTGAATGACTGAATTTTTGTACAATCTCATGCTTTTCTAATCCATCACCAGCGAGTTTGGTGCTTGATGTGGATAAAGTTTTATATGACCTGAACATACTGATTAACATATTTTAGGTGTCGAATATTTCGTTTTGTTCGCTCGAACTGAATTCAGAAATCGTTCAATCGAACAAAACATTGAATAACTAAAATATGTAGGTATATACCGTCTATTAATTCAATTTCAATTTCAATTTATTTCATGTTTCAATTAGTAGTTACAATAATTTCCTTAAGATTAATTATAATTGTCAGGCATTAATACAACATGTAACATTCAATTGGTTTTGTCAGTGGTGCCCAAACTAAGCATGCTTGTATCTTGGGTACCTCGTTACGAGTAAACAGACGACTTAACATTCTACAATTTCTAATCTTAGTACAACTTATTACATTCATTACTACTTGATTACTGTTAAATGTATACGGAACAATTTGATAAGCTTTTTAGTATGTGAGTGTGAGTATGTATGTATGTATGTGTGTGTGTGTGTGTGTGTGAGTGAGAGAGAGAGAGAGAGAGTAAGTATCATTAGCCAAATACAATTTTTTCAGATTCTTCATAATTTAAAGAGACTAGCCACTTCTTTAAAACTAATAAGAATAAGGCTGCAAATCTCCTCTGTAATGAATAATTTTACTAAGAGGGCTTAGGCCATAATCCATTAGAACATGAACCAGCACTAGGCCAGCGTAGTGCCTAGTGCTGGTTCATGTTCTTCACATATCACAGAAATCCGTATTATTTATCTATTGTATCCAATTTCCCTCTCGATGTTTTTCTTTTAAATTGCCTGGTCATTGACTACCAATATCATTGTACATTCTCATAAGTTACCATAAAAAAGATTCCTTCACTATTGCCCCGTTTTTAAATTCAAATATGAAAGGAAAGTAAAACTCAGTATGTCAGGATCGAGCTAAGTTAAGATCCAAAGTTTCTGCCTACTCTAATAGTATGTAGGCGTGACGGTTATGTATGAATGTATGGTTGTATGAAACAATTAATAATTTTAGGCAGCGCAGTCGCAGCGCTCTGCCGTCATAGCATTGTGCCGGGTGCTGCAAGACTCCATTGTTGCTGGTACAATGAGCCGCGCGCACAATGCCGCCTTGTTTTCTTTGCACGTTTGTTACTTGTTGCCGTTTGACATTCGTCTTTGTCTAGCATACTTTTTGTTGGACTTGTGGTTTACTTTTGGTTGTTGAATTTGTTGATATTCGACAGCCTAATAAATGAGAAGTCGCAGGTTTGGTGCCCGCTCCGAGTAAAATGTTTGTCTGGCCGACAAATATTTGTTAATCTTCTTAATATATATAATTCACGTGTCACGTTGTTTGTCCGCGATGGACTCCTAAACCACTCAACTGATTATAATGAAATTTTGTAGATATGTGTTATTTGTTCCAACTTAAAGGTGGGATAGTATTTATCTCGATTGAATTGACGAAAGTATAAAAAAAAGGAAAAAACATTTTGCCATACAAAATGTTCATGGGTTTGTAACTGTCAAAGATTTAATGTTCATAGCGTCGATACGGTAAACTCTTCCCTAAAATTAAATAACGTATTTAAATAAAGGTTTCGAATCGACAACACATAGCCACAATATTCGATTTATGGCGTATTTTAGATTTTAAAGATGTAAATTAATGACAGTAATGAAAAGTGGTTGACATTTAAATTGATTGTCAAATATTTATGCATACGTTCAGGAATTTATTGTAAACTAAAGAGTATATTATGATGCTACATAAATATAGGACAATTAAATAAATAATATTCACATGTATTAAGTTTTACTTCTTTTCAAGATAGAATTTCACTTGAAAATGAAAAATCTTTAATAAAATAACACATAAAAATAAAAACTGAACTGAACTGAATAAAATAAAAAATTTATATAATTATGGAGAATATTGCAGGGATTCTCAAATTACGCGTTGCCTGTGTCTTGAAAAACCAGTTAAATATAATTGTTTCTACGTTAATTGTGTGTGTGTGTGAGTGCATTTCTACGAAAATTAATATTTCATCTCTTTATTACTAACAAGAGTAATGGCGTAATATTTTTGGAAAAACAGCATAGTGGGGGTGAATGCAATATCCCATATATTGCATGGATAATCAAAATCGATAAAGTGTTTAGAAAGTAGAGAGAAACTGGATATAATAGAGTGGGAGGTAGGGGAGAAGACTGGGATAGCTGACAGATTTAATAGGACGAAATGTAAATGCACGGTATAAGACGGGATGGTTAATTAAGAGAAAGGACGCGACGTATCGGGAAGTGAATGAACAGACGGGATGGGACGGAATTGAGCAGGACAGTAGGATAGCTAATTCATGTTTAGGTATACAAGAGCTTATACGAAAAATAACAAGTATTTGGTGTGGAGTAAAATAAAAAAGTATCTGCACCCAGGCGAAGCCGGGCCGGGCCGCTATATGGGTTATAAATTCACCTTGTTTGTCTATTGCGAGTTACTTGGATGTACCTTCGAAATTGTCCTGAAAGTTTTCTTATGTTTTTCGTAAAAATTAAAATGCGCGACAGTTAAATGTACACATAAATTTAGCAGTCTTTTCTTTTAGCAATTGTTTTAATTTTGAATATTAAAGTTTCATTCGCCGCTGGCCAATTCACGAACGTGTCAAAACATGAAGTCCCCTAGAAATTAGCTCCGCACGAATGATCTCAATCGTGTTTTACTATTACACATAACTAGAATGATTTGAATGAAATGGAACCGGTCCTGGCGTGAGTTAATACGTGTTCTCCATTCATGATGGTATTAAGCGATTGTTACGAAATGTGCAGCCGTGGCGCCGCCCGACACAGTGACGCAAGGACTGCAGTTGCGCTGTTGACGGTGTTTGGATTCGTGAGCATCTCAGCTGCACTCGGAGATTTAACGTCAATAAGATAGTTGCTTAATGAATGTATTAAGAAGCAAATCTATACCAATGAATATTTTTTAGATATGTTATTGTTGAACTGAGAGAGTAAAAGCGTGGATATGCTTGGAATTAATATGTGATACATGATAATTTGATTCCGTTAATTTGGCTTTTATGAAAATAGGTCTCTGGGCCTCGCGGGCTCTCAAACGATGAATTTAAGCAATTTCGTCAATCGCATTTTAAAACAAAAGCTGTAACTCAACAGTTATTATCTGTCGGAAACCTTACGCAAGAAGTTTTTCTTTAGCTCGTGTTCACGGCGCGGCGTCTAAAAGTCTACACTGACATCAGACGGCGCGATATTTGGAGCGGCACGGGCGCCGTCGCTGTCGGTCTAAAAATACCACGCGCTCATAATTCTGTCTCATTGACAGTGTTTGATGTGTGCTGTCATCTTCTTCGCTGTCTTGTGACAGTGTTTGTTTGATGTGCGCTGTCAACTCGGCGGTAGACGCTGTGACAGTTTTAGAAGACTGTACAGTGATTGTTTGTTTTGTGCCCTCGTTATGATGTTACGTGTTAATTTTGTTATCTGTTGGAAATTATGATTCTTTAGTGGGAGTGTGTATACATGTGTATGACTGAACGATATATTTCATTGCGAATCACATCTGCTTAAATTGGCTTATGTCATTATGATTCTGTTATCGCATGATTGATTACGCTAGCTTTACTAAGCTTTTAATAATATTATCTATGTTACCACGTGATCAGTTGAGATTAAATAAATCAATATTAAATACATAAATACAACCAACGGTCTTATACAGTTGGTAGTCCCGACCCCGCGCTGAGATCGAGTCTTGTGTCGGGGCTATCAGAAACAATAAAAGACTTTTCGGTCTAATAAACACCCAGACTCAAAACAAATCACACAAATATTTGTCTGAGTGCGGTGATCGAACCCGCAGCTTCTTGTTTCACAGCCGGCGTCTAACCAACTGCGTCACGTCAACAGCGATATGTTTATCCGAGCAAGGAAACATTTAACTTGAAAAGATCCCTCTATGAAATGCCATAAAATTGATCATTGATGATCCGATATTTGTTGATGTAACCAAAGCATTTCGCATAAAAAAGAAACCTCAAACCCCAGACTGACTCGAGGAAATCCGACTTAGAGATTAACGTCTTCGGTTGAAGCAGCAGTTGTCGGTGCCGCGTTTCGCTCAATCCATTTACTGCGCCAATTATATTGACCTTTTAGATAATTTTTTGTATTGAGTTAATTCGTTGATCTCTTTTACGAGTCTGCGGTTTGCTCTTTCTGAAGGACGTGTTGGTTATTGGATTGTGATAACTTGAAAAGAACTTGTATGAAGAATAGGAATGTTTTTATTTTTATTGCAGAATGAATGTACAAATAGGAGTTCTAATTCAAGACTAATTTACAGAAACATTCTACTGGAAGGTTCCGGTGATCAATAAATAACACTGGTCAACAAAAAAAATAAAATCGTTTGTTTCCTTTAATATTTTTTTTGTTTCTATCTCAAACTAACGCGTATTTTTTAAATATAGTAACAGTTTTTCTCTCACAGCTTTTGTTTTTGAGTTACAGCTAATTAGCTGTAACTATAAGTAAAAATAGTAATGTATAGTTGCGTTTTTTATTGAACGTTGAAATATATTTTGTTGTTGTTTTCGATATGGCTTCGTCAAGAAGGTGTTGTGTACTTAATCCTGATTCTTTTTGCTACATTTGTGGTGAATATGTATTTGTAAAATATCGAAAACCTATATAGGACTTTGTAAAAACTGCGTATCATCAATACTTTAAAATAAAATTGTGTAATCAGGACAAGCCATGGGTTCCTCATATTGTATGCCAGAAATGTGTGGTATGTCTACGGTTATGGTCCAGTGGAAAAAGAGATGCAGTAATGTTCGTAACAAAGTTCCCTTGTTTCATGTGTCTCTGGGACAGTCGTGACAAACAACACCATTGGTCACAAAAAGATTGGCCAGTACGGGAAGAGCTAAAAGTTGGTACAAAGAATGTTATAAATATGCCTTTAGTTAGCCGAGATCGCATCATACTTCCACCACTTCATAGTAAACTCGGCATAATGAAACAGTTTGTGAAGGCGCTTGACAAAAGTGGCGATTGTTTCAATTTTCTTTCACGCAAGTTTCCAGGATTAAGTACAGAAAAAATAAAAGCTGGCAATTTTGATGGGCCACAGATTAGGCAACTCGGAAATATCCTAATTTTGTCAAATCAATGACTGAAGTCGAATCCAAAGCTTGGAAGTCATTCGTTTTGGTTATGAGTAATTTTCTAGGCAAAAAGAAATCTGACGACCACGTCGAGCTTGTTGAGTACATGCTATCGAACTTGCAAGAGTTAGGGTGCAACATGAGCATAAAAATCCACTTCCTGCACTCACATTTAGACCGATTTCCACAAAATCTAGGTGATTTTAGTGAGGAGCAGGGTGAAAGATCCCATCAGGATCTTCGAACAATGGAAGAGCGGTATCAGGGGCGGTGGGACTCACATATGATGGCAGACTACTGCTCGAGTTTGCAACGTGATCTACCTAAAGTCGTTCATTCAAGAAAATCGTATAAAAGATCATTTGATAGTGTTCAATAGAAATTTTGTTAACATCATTTATTATTTTTCTGTACTTTTTTATCAAAATAATAAAACTCTATATTTCAAAAACTGAAGCTGTTAGCAATCTTCCAGTATTTTTTTCATACTCAGGGCCATAGAAATACCCAATAACAGAAAAAAAATTAAAGGAAACAAGACTTGTGTTGACCAGTGTAATAGATATTAGATTTAATATAGAAGAAAAGACCATGTGTATTGGAAACCTGTATATTTGAAGACGGTGGGCTGAAGATTGAGCCTAGTGGTGTGCCATAGAATAGGCCTATATCTAGCAGTGGACACGGATGGGCTGATGATGATACGTAAATGAACTAAACAGTATTGAAGGTGCAGCTTAATGTCTTTGTATGTAATTTTACTAAACTATGAGATTTATGCCATCGTTGTGAGTTTTGGTCCTTCGAGCCAGATAAAATATATTATCTTTGCAGTAAATAACACAAAACATAGATGTGCGAACTGTTTGCAGATAAAAACCTTTGAATTCAAAGAAACTAAGATTACTACATAAAACATGTTTTATAATATCAATACAAACATACGTCAAACGGTTTTTTATTGCGATATAATTGTTGAACCAATCGTGCGTTATCTTGGCACGTGGCGTGTGAATGGTGTTATGAAAGATTTGTACATACTGAAAACGGAGATAAATATTAAAAAGTATTACTGAGTTTAGAACATAATGCGTAATAATTGAGTTGAGTCATAGCCTAATTGGGACTGGATCGAACTATGTAACTGGAGGTCGCATATTCGATCCCACTGCTCATACTATTTTTTTTGTCGTAACGCGTGCAGCGTCAGAAATCAGATTTAACTGTCCCTTGTTTTTACTATCGAAAAGGTTGGGTAGTGTATTTTTTGCATTGTAGTCAGAGTAACTACTGGACATATCGAGACTTAACATCTTATGGCTCAGGATGGTAAGCGCAGTTGAATGCCAAGCGTTTGCTTTGTGATTCATGGCGTTGCTACTGTTCATGAGCGGTCGTATCACTTCCCATCGAATGGCAGGCCTGTGTTGCCATTCAGCGTCATGAAAAACAAACCAAGCAAATTAAACGTAACTAACAGATAATGATTACATCATAATCCGCAGTTGGAGCATGTTATCTGTTACAAAAGAATATTCCGAAGATTAGTTATAAAAGTGTCGCAATGGTCAGGAGTCGTGATCTGTGACGGGTCGCGGCCTGTGTGGGACGATAACGAGTATGATGTATTGGGAGAGAATATACGGCTAGGCATTTGTAGGAGATATAACGTCATTTGTATGGGGATGTGTGAGGTATTTTTTTAATGGCATGGCAAAGTAGGCTAAGTAGGTGATGGGAAAAGGCGTTGTAAATAAAGTAGCGAGTATTGAGAAGTTATAAAGAATCTAACTGGCGCGGCGCTGGGGTGCACTATTATGCCGGTCTATTTGAAACCGAATATATCCATATCTCGGAAAGTGACACATCCATAGGTTACTATAAATAGCAGCTCATTTATTTTACGGATTTTAAATTTTCTCATGAATGTAGTGAGAGATTTATAAAGATTTTACAAAGTGTTAGGAAAAGAGCTCGAGAGTGCTGCTAGTTGTTTTGTATGTCGCCCAAATATTAGTGTCAATACCAGGATCGAACTCACGATCGGCCTGTCGTTGGACCATCCCTCTATCAATTCCGCCAAGGAAGCTTAATTTCGTGAGTTTTCCCCGGACAGAATGCGGTTAATCCCACTATAAACGGGTCTTACCTACCTACTGTGTAAGTGTGGTACGTGTGTGGTGTGGCGTTTCATTAATATGTTTCGGCCCTTATTGTCGATGGTTGCCTGGCGACAGAGCTTAGCGTGATCGCAGTACTCGTGCCTGGCGGTTGTCGCCCGCGTGACGGTACACACACACACACACACACACACACACACACACACACACACGCACACGCACACGCACACGCACACGCGCACACGACGTAATCACTAATCACTCACAATTGCACTCGCTTGATGCGTTATCAATGTTTGCAATACGTGTGCCGTGTCTAGTCGATTACTGCCTACTGGCTGGAAGAGCGTGCTTAAGAAAAAGTGTTATGGAAAACACAACCAGGATTATACTTTTTGAAGTTATTATTAATCTAGCTTTTACTCGTCCCACAATAGGATACGGTGCACTGGTGGTAGGTGTCTCATATGTGAGAGGTTGCCTGAGTGGGTACTACCGCAATGTCTTTCTACTACTACATTACTGTACGTCATGAGACTTAACATCTTATGTCTCAGGATGGTGAGTGCAGTGGAATGCCAAACATTGCTTTGTAATTCATGGTGTTGTTTGGTTTTGCTACTGTCTATGTGCAGGAGTATCACTTCCCAACGGGTGAATGGCACGCGTGTCTCGCCATTCATTGCAGTAAACATCGAGAATACTAAAGGAAAGGTTAAAGTTATAGGTACACCACATTGGCCTTTCTATTTACTGCCATGTCTATCAAGCTTCATTTTTAAAAATAAGTGTTGTAGATAAAATTACGATATCTAATTTGGTACTATTTTGGTATGTGTAGCTTCCGTTTTATGAATTGATTTATTGCACACAAGAATTCCGTTTGCGTACATCGATAGCACAATCGGTTTTGATTCGGAATACGTCAGTAGCGAGATGTGGGATTATTTTGCGGTTGAGTTATCTAGTAAATGGCTGGTTGGAAAAGTTTAACCCCTATTTGCTATCGTGAAGTTACTTATAAAATAAATACACCCAAGATAGGTACATATTCCTGACCCCACATTAAGATCAATTAAGTCTTGTGTCATGGGTATCATCAACTACGAGACACTTTTCGGTCTCACAAACATCCAGACCCGAGACAAATATTTGCGGGTCTCAGAATCATTTGTTTCGGTGTGGTGCAAGTTTCAAATGTTTCTCTATGTTGTTTTCCCACTAGAACGTAGCATATTTCAGTGAACAAACTTAGTCACTAAAACTACCACGCGGCTTTGTTTTGGGTAGCAGTCATGATATACCCTGTATGTACGAAGTATGACCCTAAAAGGCCGCAGTATTTTCGATTGGTTTTGTTTCCGAAGTCGATCGTTAGATAACGACTAGGATTTATCGCGGTTAATAGTTGGTTTGTAACTCGTAACGTAACAAGCTTAGCGTATCAGTACAGACTTGAATTAGTTTACAAATGTATGTTTTTAATCGCCTTGCATTAAATATTACGTTGGCGCGCTCTTGGGTATTTGCTGTCTCTTTACACCATTTAGAGCTCAACAAATATTTGAATAATACGTAAAAACACATTCGCAAGTGTTTGGTAAATGATGGTGCCGTTCGCGGGTTTATTAGTGATTAAATGTAAGTTGTTATATTGTGGATATTTATGGAATGCTTGAATAAATAATAGGATAGTATCAAATAAAAACTAATATCATCGTCTTCAGCAAGAGGAAGTGTGTTCTCTGTTTGGAATATTTGGGACTTCTCGTATTGTCAACATACAGAAGTATGGTTGAATTGCGCTAGTTTAATTCTGGATTTCTTGTAGTTTGGAATTCTAAATTTTAGACAAATGTGGTTGACTATGCGGCCTAATTACTCTTAATCGTACTCTTGATTGCAGAGGAGGCCCGTGCCCGTAGGACGTATATGGGCTGATTCAGATAACAATATGTACCGGAAACGTTAAAATAAATACAGGGTATATTAAGACTGCTACCGAAAACGAAGCTGGGTGGTAGTTTAAGCGACTTCAGACACAATGCAACAGAAAAAGTTGCAAAAAAAAGCGACAAATTTTTTTTTGTTATTTTTTTCCTATGGCCATATTTGGGTGGTAAATACATTTTTTCCTAAAATAATAGTATTTACCCTTTTATTTATAAATACCCTAAGGTATAAAAGAGTTTAAATTATTATTTTAGCAAAAACTATGGATTTACCACCCAAAAATGATGATATTTAAAAAATCATAAAAACTAATTGTCGCGTTTCTAAGCGAAATTTTTAATTGCATTGTGTTTGTAGCCACTAAAACTACCACCCGGCTTCGTTTTCGGTAGCAGTCTTGAGATACCCGGTATAAGTTAATAATTATGTAAAACTGTAAATCAGAGTTGGGATTTGCGAACGTCGCGTCTAGCTAGTTGCTTTGGGGGGGTTGCGTCGACCGCGTGGTCGCGAGTCACTCGGTCACCAGAGCTCAGTGGTCACTTTCACTGCGCGGGTCGAGGCCGGTACACAAGCTCGCAATTAAGCCGCGGTGCCTCTTGGTGACCTTGCCTCCTGCCCACCATTCAGACCTCATAGGTCAATGTTGTTAACCTTTTAGACGAATCGGTGAAAGCGGCTGAACACCCGCTATGTGGGATTAATTGCAGGGTACGTTATTGACCTTGTGTCTAGTAACATTTATATCGGAGGATCGTGGTGTTAATGTTTTATCTCTCTTTAATGTTAAAGTTTAACCTCTGCTATGGAGGGAAGTGGATATTTATTTGAGTATGACCAACTTGTTTTCTTTTTATTATTGTTGAGGATTTATGAGAATATTTTTTGAGTGTTGTTGATCTTTGATAATACATAAATAAACTCATGCCTTTTCCTCAAAAGGGGTCGGCAGAGGTGCAACCAAGACACTCACGTGTCGCCTTGTATATTTAGGTAATAATAGGGAAATCAGTGTTGCGTGTGTGGTGGTGAGTTGTATCCTAGGATGATACGTATTATTAAATTAAATGCGTTTTTTTTAATTCTTGTAATTGTAAGTATATAGGTAATGATGTGACCAAGATGACAGTTGCAAACAATGCTGCCTATGAGTGTCCTCAAGGTGTGTTCGCATTTGTCTGTCGCAGATATTCGCGTGTTTGATAATAATTGAATTAATGCGTGTGCGGTGGACAATTGATTTGTAGCTCGGTGGACGGTGCGGCGGTCCAGAATTAACCGTGCGGGCGCGGGCTATGTCCTCTACAATTTACCAAGATCTACAAGATGTTTTATGGTCTTGGAGATATTGTTTGTATAAATACATACAGTCGTCTTGGTTTATTTGTGGGTATTAGTAAACATTTTAAAAGGAGACTTTGACATGTTGATATCAGAAACGTTTTTTTTTTTTTTTTATATTATAGGGGGCAACCGAGCAAGCGGTTCACCTGATGGTAAGTGAACACCGCCGCCCATGGACATCTGCAACACCATAGGGCATGGAGATGCGTTGCCGGCCTTTGAGGTGGGAATACGCTCGTTTTTTGAAGGTCGCCAGGTCGTATCTGTCCGGGAATGATGCCGCTGGCAACAGGTTCCACAGATTTGTAGTACGTGGGAGAAAGTGCCGGGAAAAACGTACTGTAGTAGATTTCCAACCTCCAAGGTGATGTGGGTGGTATTTGGAGGTTTGTCGTGTTGTACGGTGGCGGAACTCTGCAGCAGGGATAAGTCCGAACAATTCTTGAGAACACTCCCCATGGTACATGCGATAGAGAATGCAGAGCGAAGCTACATCTCTACGCAAAGCCAAAGGATCAAGCCGGTCGGAGAGAACCTGATCGTCAATGATTCGAGCAGCCCGACGTTGAATGCGGTCGAAAGGAAGAAGCTGGTACTGGGGTGCCCCTGCCCAAAGAAGGGAGCAGTATTCCACGTGGGGCCGAACTTGCGCCTTATAAAGTTGCATACGTTGACCCGACGTGAAATATCGCCTCGATCTGTTGAGCCACCAAGCTTCTTTGAGGCCAATTTGGCCTTACTTTCAAGGTGACCGCGGAACTGGACGTCACTCGATATCTCGACACCAAGAATTCCGATGCTGGCTGTGGCGCTTAGAGGAGTGTCTTGAAATTGAGGTGATACGATGAAAGGCGATTTTTTTTGCGGTAAATGCGCAAACTTGTGTTTTTGAGGCGTTAAATTCAACCAAGTTATGTCGGCCCCAATCCGAGACTCTGGATAGTAAGGACTCGACTTCAGACACAAGTTTGTTTCGGCACTCATTGACGTTTTCCCGAGAAATATTAGCTCGGCCGGTATATAAGGCATCACCCGTGCTGTCATCCGCATAGCAATGTATGCCGCTAATTTGCAGCATATCATTAATATGCAGAAGAAATAGCGTGGGAGATAGCACACAGCCTTGTGGGACACCAGCGTTCACGGACTTGAGATCTGAGCATGCACCGTCGACAGCGACCTTGATGCTCCGGTCCGCTAGAAAGCTAGCTAGCCATTTGCACAACTTCTCGGGAAGCCCGTAGGAAGGAAGCTTCGACAGAAGCGCTCTGTGCCAGACCCTATCAAAGGCCTTCGCTACATCCAGACTAACGGCCAGCGCCTCCCCCCTACTTGACCGTCAATACGGTTTCCGTAGGGGCCGCTCGGCTGGTGATCTTCTCGTGTACCTAACACATAGATGGTCGATTGCCTTCGACCATCTATGTGTTAGGTACACGAGAAGATCACCAGCCGAGCGGCCCCTACGGAAACCGTATTGACGGTCACTTAATAGCTGATGATCCTCAAGGTACCCAAGGAGTTGGCTGTTGACAATGGATTCCATTGTCTTCGAGAGCAAGGAGGTAATGGCTATAGGCCTGTAGTTGGAAGGATTCGAGCGCTCGCCTTTTTTAGGTATCGGATGCACTAATGCTGTCTTCCACGAAGCCGGGACTACGCCTAAGAAGTAGGAGTGCCGAAAAAGACGCGTTAAGATCGGAGCCAACTCAGGAGCACACCTCTTCAAAACAATAGGAGGAATACCATCGGGTCCACTCGATTTATGGATGTCAAGGGAGAACAGCGCTTTACGCACTAGCCGTTGCGAAAACCGAATTTCCGGCATTTTGGTGTTGCACCGCGGGATAGTCGGTGGTTCGCTTCCCCCGTCATCCAGAAAGGAGTTAGACGCAAAAAGAGAGCCTAGGAGATCGGCTTTCTCTCTTGCGCCATGGGCCAACGATGCATCCCCCCTACGAAGAGGTGGAAAGGAAGGGCTACAAAAATTCCCCATGGCAGCTTTGGCGAGTGACCAAAATGCACGCGTTCCCGAAGGAAGACGAACCAATCTCTCGCCAATTCTGCCAATGTGATCCGATTTCGCCATTGCTATCACTCTTTTGAAGGACCTCGAGGCAAAGTTATACTCCTTTTTTAAGACGCTGGTATTTACATCCTGAGCTGCCACTGCATCTGCCCAAGCCTTGTAGCATGCCTGTTTACGGCGATTTGCCATTTTGCAGGAGCGATTAAACCAAGGCTTGGATCTACCACCAATGGGCACAACAGAGGATGGACGTAGCTTTAGACCAATCATATTTGTATTGTGATAAGAGGGACATAAAATTTGATTGTTATCATGAAGGGGTATAAAAGGAAAGGTCTCATTGCATTTAATAAAAATAAGGAAGTTATGAAGCAACATGAAAATGTGCTTTAGTTCTGCAATAGATCACGATTTACGAACATCCCGACATCAGCTTCTATACCAACTTAACTAATACCTATATGTTAAATATTATGATCATGAAGGCTGTAAAAGGAACTTAGGGAACTGCATTAATAATAAAAATAACAGATTTATCAAGCAGCATGAAAATGTACCTTAATTCTGCAAGATATCTGCAGTTGATGCATCTATGAACATCCCGTCATCAACGCCTATACCAACTTAACTAACTGTACCTATCAGCCCATATACGTCCTACTGCACGGCACTAGCCTCTACAATCGAGAGTACGATTGAGAACTTAACTAAAATAAAAAATAAGTCAAAATATTCTTCATTCAAATAGTCTTCCTCAAGATCTTTTGAATCGTTCATTTCTGCTATCACCGCTTCGGAACGCGTTGTAGCTGTGAAGAAGAAGCGGCGCAAGAAACTCCCTCAGCAACTTGAACTGTCTTCTTTTCCTAAGCTACATGAAAATGTGCTTTATATATGCAAGTGATTAAGATCTGCTAATTATGCAAATGCTAACATCCCATCCTACATCAACTTAACTAACCCCCAAATTTTAATTTCCAGGCGCGGACATGACGTTCCAAGGCGAGTACGCTGCGCAGGTGCTGGGCCTCTCGTCGGAGACGCGCGAGGAGGCGCCGGCCGCGTCGCCGCGCCCCACCTCGCGCGCGCCCTACACGCCCGACGCGCCCGCGCCGCCGCCGGACGCGCCCTACCGCACCAAGGAAGAGAAGGAGACCAACCATGTCAATAAGTTTCATGTGAGTCTCTTCATGCATGGCGCTGGAAATCATCGGGGAGGCCTATGTTCAGCAGTGGACGTATTTTTTTACAGCAATGAATGGCGAGGCTAGCATTCCGTTCGCCTGATGGCAAGCGATACGACCGCTCATGAACATTAGTAAAACCAAACAACACCTTGATATAGCTTTCCACTGCGCTCGTCATCCTGAGGCATAAGATGTATGCCCAGTAATTAGTCTGGAGCCAGATTCTGGCTACATTCCTTCAATCCGAAACACAACAGTCTATTTAAATTGCTGCTTGGCAGGATAAATAGACATTGCAGTGGTACCTATCCAGACGGTCTCGCATTTAAGACATCTACCACCAGTAAAACCACCTACCACCATTTACTGATATATCATCCCCTGCATGTTCCAGCAGCGGTACGGCGGCGGGGGTGGCGCGGGTGGCGGGGGTGGCGGGGGTGGCGCGGGCGGCGAGGAGGAGGGCGTGCTGGACCTGCGCGCGCGCGACCCCTCCGTCATCTCCGTGGGCTCGCAGCACTCGGGCGCCTCCGAGCCAGCCGGGTATCTCGACGCTGTCAGGTATACATTGCGCACTGTACACGACCATAGTGTTCACCATTGCAAGGATATGCGGCAATAGATTGTAGGCTAGGTTTATTGTGAACCGAATGGTTAGGGGCACATTGAACATCAACGTCCAATTAGAAAGGCGTCGCTTGATGAAGTCTACGCTCCGACCTACTCGCGCCCATATCCAAAACCCCGAGAGCTTTCAACTCGAGCTGACAAATCGCTTTGATTGTCTAGGAGAAAACCTTGCAGTGGACGAGCTAAACAGCGGTTTGGTAGAAGCTGTCCATACGGTGGGATCTAAGTATTTTAGACCTCGCCGTAGAGATAGACCACAAAAACTCTCGATCCAGACTCTTGACCTCATGGCCGAACGTCGATCTTTGACGCTGCAGTCTTCCGTTGACGCCGAAACATATCAGCGGCTCAATAGACGGATCTGGAAGTCCTTGCGACACGATGTCCGTGCTCACAATACTGTGAGCATTAAGGAGACAATTGAGCGGAACGGAGGCTCCAAAGTGTTTGCAAGAGACTTGTCTATTGGGCAAAGCCAGTTGTCTAGGCTGAAGACGGAAGACGGCCGCGTGGTATCGACGAGGGCAGAGGTATTAAGGGAGATCGAGAGGTTCTACGGACAGCTTTACACCTCGGTTGCCAAACCTACTGTTAGCTCGGCCGAAGACCCGAGAGCCGAGTTGATCCGACACTTTAGCGATGATATCCCGGACATCAGCCTGTGTGAGATTGAGATGGCCCTCAAACAACTTAAAAACAACAAGGCGCCGGGTGAGGATGGAATCACTTCAGAGCTTCTGAAAGCGGGCGGAATGCCGATACTGAAAGTCCTTCAGAAGCTCTTCAATTCCGTTCTCCTCGAGGGCTCAACGCCAGAGGCATGGAGCAGGAGCGTGGTGGTACTGTTCTTCAAAAAAGGTGATAACACTTTGCTGAAGAACTACAGGCCCATCTCGCTCCTGAGCCATGTCTATAAGTTGTTTTCAAGGGTCATCACAAATCGTCTCGAACGCAGGTTTGATGACTTCCAGCCTCCCGAACAAGCCGGTTTCCGAAAAGGCTTTAGTACCATAGACCATATTCATACGCTACGGCAGGTTATACAAAAAACCGAGGAGTATAACTTGCCGCTTTGTTTAGCGTTTGTGGACTATGAGAAAGCCTTTGATTCGATCGAGACCTGGGCAGTGCTACAGTCTCTTCAGCGGTGCCACATAGACTGTCGGTACATCGAAGTGCTGAGGTGTATATACAACAACGCCACCATGTCGGTCCGAGTACAAGATCAAAGCACGAAGGCTATTCCACTACAGAGAGGCGTGAGACAGGGAGATGTCATATCTTCGAAACTCTTCACTGCCGCGCTGGAAAATGCCTTCAAGCTCTTGCAGTGGAAAGGATTCGGCATCAACATCAACGGCGAGTATATTACTCACCTTCGATTTGCCGACGATATTGTAGTCTTGGCAGAATCGCTGGAAGACCTTAGCACTATGCTCGAAGACCTTAATCGAGTCTCCCAACAGGTGGGTCTTAAAATGAACATGGATAAAACGAAGATCATGTCGAATATCCATGTTGTGCCCACCCCCATTGGAGTTGGGGGCTCGACTCTCGAAGTTGTAGACGAATATGTCTATTTAGGACAAGTGGTCCGGTTAGGCAGGTCCAACTTCGAGAGAGAGGTCAATCGTCGAATCCAACTCGGTTGGGCAGCGTTCGGGAAACTTCGCGACGTCTTCTCGTCCAAAATACCTCAGTGCCTTAAATCGAAAGTCTTCGATAGTTGTGTGTTACCAGTGATGACATACGGCACCGAGACGTGGCCTCTCACTATGGGCCTTATTAGGAAGCTCAAAGTCACTCAACGAACCATGGAGCGGGCTATGCTCGGAGTTTCCCTACGAGATCGAATCAGAAATGAGGAGATCCGTAGGAGAACCAAGGTTACCGACATAGCCCATAGGATTGGCAAGTTGAAGTGGCAATGGGCCGGGCACATAGCTCGTAGAACCGATGGCCGTTGGGGCCGAAAGGTTCTCGAGTGGAGGCCACGTACAGGCAAGCGAAATGTCGGACGCCCGCCTACAAGGTGGACGGACGATCTGACTAAGGTCGCAGGAAGTCGCTGGATGCAGGCCGCTTCCAACAGGTCATTGTGGAGATCCTTGGGGGAGGCCTATGTTCAGCAGTGGACTTCCTGTGGCTGATATGATGATGATGATGAATGCAGAGAGCTAGAATTACTTAGAAACGGAATACTATGAAATCACGATGATGTTAAGAAAATACTAGATGAAATATACATTTTCTTAAGACAACATGTTTAGCATGTAGAAGATCGAAAAATAAAAAAAAACTGATGTCATAGTTTGTTTTTTCGCATGGGAAATGCAAAGAAATAAGGAATTAAATATCATCTAATCTATTCTTAGCACTTACGTAATATGCTTAAGAGGTGCAGATTTATTATTCATACTTTATTATACATATCCCCATGGAAACTTCAATTAAGCTATGTGTATATGTGTAGTATTACTGAAATATTTTTACCAAACAACAACAAAAAAACAGTAATGTGATAATTTTATATGGCCAGCTGGTTGCCACGGTCACTCGATAATTATCCACGTGCATAGCAACTGGTCCGGACCGAAGTCTCCACCGTCCGGGTTACAGCACAATGTTAGAGACCACGTGATTGGTGACGTGCTAATATGAACTGTAAATAAACCACGGCATACTGCCCTTGAATAAACTAGGTGACATGGGTTTTGTACATGGAAATCCCATTTCGTTATGTGGGTAGTATCGGCCTTATCCGTAGACAGTTTCAAAATATGTTTTAGTTATAGAATGTTTTGTTCGTATTAAACGGCTTTTGAATACACTTTGAAGAAAGAAAGAAAATTATGTATTTGTAACAAGTAGCAGTAACAAAACCAAAATATTAAAAAAGATAGTGATACAAATAGTGCTCCTTACAAAAACGGACCACACTCAGCATGTGCTGGTGTTACCAGCGCTGGTCTTCCGTGTGGCCGTGATGTGATGTCACGGGCGTCAAACAAACAATTATATATGTTCATAACTAACTTAAGACAAATCATAATAAAAAAGAAAAATAATAATAAAACATTTTTAAAATTTTGCTTATCCAATATCAATGTAATCCATTGAGACAACACAAGCGCAGTACAATACTTGCACCAAGATACCTCAAACTTGGGTACACGTTGGCGTTGCAATGGGTGGGCATCCAGACCATAGGGAGTAAAAAAAAATAATTGTATAATAATTTGATATTTAAATAAATAAATAAAATAAAAAAATATTAAAATATGAAGTTAAGTGTTAATACAAATAAATGAATAAATTTTAATCAATTAGCACAGCAACAATATGTGTAGCCTTTATGTGAATTAAGTAATTTTTGAAATAGATATACAATAGTAGGAGTATTATTTAGGAAATATATTATTTAAAAAACACTGGTGTCATGTCGTAGTTTTCATCAGTTATTTGATGAGCAAGAATTAATTTTATTAATTGTCTCCTAAAACTATAAATATTTCGTAGGTTCCTTATTGGTGGAGGTATGTTGTTCCAACACTTAGTGGAAACATAACTAAAACTTTGAGAGAAGAAGATAAAAACATTCGAAGCATAGCTGAAATATGTTTTATAATTGTCTATGAATAAGGC
This sequence comes from Hyles vespertilio, assembly GCA_009982885.2. NCBI lineage: Eukaryota > Metazoa > Arthropoda > Insecta > Lepidoptera > Sphingidae > Hyles > Hyles vespertilio. Next base: position 7,519,552 of record CM042823.1, read on the forward strand.
CGTATTTTTGTTTATTGCATTGAATGGCGAGACGAGCAAGCCGTTCGCCCGATGGTAAGCGATACGACCGCTCATAAACAGTAGCAACATTCCACTGCGCTCGCCATCCCGAGACATAAGATGTTAAGTCTCAATATGTCCAGCAGTTGCTCTGGCTACAATGTCCTTCAATCCGAAACACAACAGTGCATTTAAACAGTGTTGTTTCACGGGAGAAATAGACATTGCGGTGGTACCTACCCAGATGGCATCTCACATATGAGAGACCTACCACCAGTAAATTATGTATTATTGTATGTATTCAATTAATTCGTTTCTTAAATATGTATCTTCGTAGAGTCCATATTTTATAAAACATAATTTTGTACGCATTAGAAAATGTAATAATTTTGCTGTGCAATAACTATAGCCCAAAAGAATACAACATCTTGCACAACTTGGGCAGAGTTGCATAAATTAAATATGCCCATAAAATTAATATGTACAATTTTAACTCTATGCCAACCCGCACTAGGCCAGCGTGGTGGACTATATGGCCTAACCACTCTCAATCGTACTGTCGATTGTAGAGGAGGCCCGTGCCCTGCAGTGGGACGTATATGGGCTGATACAGAATTCTAACTCTATACACTTGGCATCTCAAGCTATCTCATTTACATAGCTTAATTTAGAGATACCTCAAATATTTATCTAAATGAAATAACTGGTCGAGAGGAATAGGTACAATGACACTAGTCTTTCTCTGTTTTAAGTTAGGTAGATAGACACCAAAATTAAAACTGAGAAAGAGAGAGAGAATAATGTCAGGGCGCCCTCCTCTTTTTAAAAAGGTCGCTGCGGTGCACTCATTGGGAACTCTTGGTCTTTGTCAAATTTACGATCGAATTTAGTTGATGTCAACACCTTAGGCCTTACACTAGTTTCCAAGCACATGGCGTCTGTTCTGCCCTCGCAACCAGCGCAGCAATCCCTCTAAGCGAGGATCGACAGCAGAGCGCATTTTAATGACACCACACATGAAGCTCAGCGGGTTCCAGGAATGTATAACTTGTCTTTAACACGCAACGAAATCAATCATAAAATTGTATTAATAGAACTTAGAAATATTTTTTCGTCTTTTGTCCGTCACAAAGCGGGTTTAAACAAAAAACACTAAAGAGGTAAACATACAGAGTTTCCAAGTATTTATTGGTTGATATGACTGTTATGTGTCATGTTGCAGATCGACGGTGTCTGTGTACTCTGGCAACTCGAACTCTAGTTCGGACCGCGACATCCTGGACCTGTCGATGCCCGACAAGAACTCCATGACGGAGGTGTGCTACGTGTGCGGCGACGAGTACAAGCGCGGCACGCTCTACAACCTGCACACCAAGGAGCCCAAGGACAAGTCGGTAAGTACGCGCATGCGCACACGCACACGTACACGTGCACGCACGCACACGCATCCACACGCACACTGCATGTTTAGTATCAAACATATCAGAGACAGTGCCGAAACTAGAGCGGTGCTATGCTCAGATACGGGGCGCAGACCTCAGGCGGCGCAGAAATGATTAGGCTACACCCTGGGATGCGAGATGTAGAGGCTCGCGTTGGCCGTATAGAAGGCTAGTTACAGCATTACGCAAAATATCACTTTGCTCGAACTGGAATTCGTACCCGAGACCTCGGCGTTAGCGTCAGCCTGCACCACCCAGGCAACACGACACACTTTACTCTTACAATACCAACAACTACGGACTCCTGAAGTGTAGTCTTAACTATTTGCCTCATTATATCTCACTTTTGTCTGAGTTAATTGAACAGAATGCCGTGAGCACGTTATTCGTCTGATGATAAAAGTAGCGCCTGCAAAATAAACAGAAGCAATGCCAACATTGAGATATTTTACTCGAAGGCACACGGAGAACAAAATGTTTGTCAGAAAGCAGAACAGACAGTTTTACCATTATTTATCTCTGTCAATCCCATGCAGCCACACTATCTTCCTTCTCGCTCCATTGTTTTTCGCCGTACACGGTAAGTACGTGCGCAGTACGCATACATCGCGTGCATGATAGCGTTTTCCGCACCAATATTCCACCTCAAACAACCCCTATCAGATCATAATATTATAATCATTAGTTAACAGTTGATGCGATGCGTCGACGTTTGGGCAGCATTGCAATACTCAGCCACGAAAAACCTTTGCCTGAATCACTTGAATATTCATGCGAAAATGTGACCATTCGTACACAAATTACAAGAGACGAATACTTGTCCATTGGCTTAAAAGACTATGAGTGATGACACAAAACGAAATTAGTGCACCTAACACTCTACAGATGGCGCTGTATGTTACTTCCAATAAATTTGTTTTCACCCTTTAGTAAAGCGGCCTTTAAATATTTTGTTTAAAAACAATGTACGTAAAACATAATGCAAGATGTTTGTTAATATTGACATACTTTCATAATCGTAAATATTGTTTTGTGTTATTAGTTCTCTATTATTCCAGTAGATGGCACTAACCGTCCATCGATAACAAAATAAGCCGGACAATGACATGAAATATGCGTATGTGCCCGGCGCGTAAGTTGAACAAAGATGGCTGACGTCTGCGCAAGTACAATAGTAGTGAGTAGAACCTTGCTGTTGCACGCAAAAAATTAAAAATAAATGCAACTTCTTAATCGATTGGTAATTTTGCGTTTTCTGGGAAACAAATAATTTATATAAACATTCAAAACGATCAGTTTTGTTTTTATTTTAAAAATATACAAAATAAAAACTAATCCGAGGTTTATTTAGTTTAGCTACAATTAAAATCACCTTAACTAACTAAATTTACTTTTTTAAAGACATTGTAGACCATCCTTCTCTCTTGTCTTCTTAAAGTTGGCTGCCGAGCCATGTTATTCGCAGAAAAACAAATTTGTGTGAGAACTTCCGTACGCGACAGTACTCACGGGCGAAAGGGACGCCTGCGCGGGTATAGGAGTACGAAAAGAAACTATGCGCATGCGCGCCGGTGTTTGAGCCGCATTCCCCTAGTCGCACCTCATACCGCACTTCAGTTGGGACCCGAAAATTAGTCACTGCGCATTCAATGTCATAGTTCAACTTATGCGCCGGGGATTATACCACGCTTGTTTTATTTTATATTATCGGTTTGTGACCTTCTGCAGGGCAGAGGTCTCTATATTGTGGGAGTGGCTGTATAGTCTAATTAGTTTAATCGTTCCCAACGATAGATGGAGTTATTGGACTGAGTTAATTATATTTTAGTTTTGATATCGCGTTGGGTGAAGTTTGCGATGATATTGTAATAGTTAACTAGATTTTGCTTACGGTTTATTCCGTGTATTCAAGATATGAAACGATGTTTCATACTGTTTACATGTAATATAGATATTACGAAGCAATTTCTTTGTACCGATAAGCCGTGTTTTATACCTGACTACCGTTTTTATTCTCTCGTTTCGTAATAATACTTGGTTTCTGGATGAAGAGTACTCTATATCCTGTTCAGTACCAACAACATGTATGCAAAATGTCATGTGGATTGATTCAGTATTTAAGACGAAAAGCGCCATAAACGGACTCACTTTCGCGTGTATAATAGCTTCTTAATTAACCCCTCCCCCCTCTTCGCCCCTCCTCAGTGCGTGCGTCCTCATTTCCGTTGTTATCTGTCAGCCTTGTGGCCGCGAGTGTGCAGGTCACGTATCCGAAGTGGAGTGGTGCGTAGTGTTGGTGACGCGAGTCCGGCGCGCGGCGGTTATTCCAATATCCACTGATACCGCGACTGAATGTATCGCTCATATCGCCGTAGTGCGGGGTGGCGAGGCAACCGGTTACAACCGGTTGGGAAATATAGATTATCGAATTGCAATTTTGATATTTGTGTAGATTGATTGGACTTGATAAGGGGGTTTTTATTATGACATAGTATTTATTTTTAGTAAAGTATGTAAAGTTTTTGTGGAGGTCACGTGCAAGTTGCAATGTCGTAATTCCAAAATATGGACAGACTAACTGAAAAAGATTCCTGGTACTCACTTAAAATGATACGGGTAAAAGGAGGGAAAATTTCAAGAAGTAAGGCGCACAGGGCCTCCAGTAATCCCAGTCATCGTAAAAAAAACATGACAAGAAAGCTGCCGCTTCACTACGGCTTTTTATGAGACAGTAGTGCCATCCCGGTCTAGCCGACCCATTCCTATTATAGTTCAAAAAAAGCCATTGTGTCTCTACCACTTTTGCCATTCATATTAATGTGGAAAATTTTCTCGTACGCAAGGTTTCTCAATGTTTTCTTTCACCTTTAGACTATAACGCGATACTTGTTTATAAATACGCACGTAATCTCGAAGAGTCAGAGGTGAGCCCCGGACTCGAACTCGAGACCTCGCTCTCATCATTCCGTCACGCACTCAATTAACCTCTAGCATAGATATTATTTTATGGTAATTTTTTTTTTGCGGAAACCTGCATGCCGTAGACAAAAGATATTCTATGGTATGTAGAGTCCTCTAAACCGAACTTAGCATAGTGGTCAGTTTCCCCTCTCAACTAAACTGGCATCCTCCGTAGCGCAGTCGGTTAGATGCCGCGGGTTCGATCCCCGCACCAAGGCAAATGATTGTGAAGCCCATAAGTATGTCTCTGGTCTGCGTGTTTGTGAGACCGAAAAGTCTATTGTAGTTGCTGATACATACGACAAGACTTAATTGATCTTAGTGTGGGATCAGGTACTGTGTATGTGAAAGGTGGGTATATTTATTTATTTATTTATTAAAATCTGGGTTGCGCCGCCCGTGGCCTCCAGACTAGTCATTTTAAAATGTGGATCATCATTAAAAAGGTTAAGGAAATTGTATGAGTAATACTCACCATAAAATCATTTTATGAGCAATAAATGAATGTTGACGATATTAGCTGTTTCTACTCATAAGACATGAGCATATTTTAAAGTTATATTATTCTCGAGATTCCTATATGGAATCGGCTTTCATATTAGATAAATTATAAATAAATAAATACACCCAACAGTCACATACATAGTTCTGACCCCACACTTAGATCGAGCCTTGTGTCGTTGGAATCCGAAACTACGAGAGACTTTTCGGACTCACAAACACCCAGACCCGTAAAAAATACCTGTAGATCACAAAAATATTAGTCTCAGTGCGGGGATCGAACCTGTGGCGTCTCGATTCACAGCTGGCTTCCAACCAACTGCGCCACGGAGGCTGTCAATGTCGTATTGATGGATGATGAATGTCGCACCAACAGTTTTTCAACCAATTTGCACGTGATCTGTTTTATTATATAAATTATGTCGGTTTCAACTCCAGTGTATCAGAAATTTTACGATCAGACTAATTAACCAGTTCAATATAATAAATTATGTGAATAAATAAATATGTTTATGAGATAAGCTAATTAATGCTTTACGATGTTTATGTAGTTGATTTGCTGTTTTATATGTGTTGGTTATAAAATGGGAATTACGAAGATTTTTAGTTGGGATAATTAAATATGGAATGAGAATATAAAGCCCGGGGTTTTATTTGTATTGGAACTTTTACATACTTTGAAAAATTCAAAAGGATAGATCTAGTGATTTATTGTAGTGATGAAACGTAGTATGATGTATATGTTATGAAATTGTAAATTATTAGTTAAAGTTTCAAATATGTTATTGCTGTGAAAAATTACCACAAACGTTTAGACACTAGGGGAGACACCGTGAGCAAAATGGAACAAACAATTTCAGTACTGTACCGACGCGACGATTTGGTTCCTATCTCTGTTATTCCTACGTAGTAACACTATCTTGCTTCTCTCTCTACTCATATCCCGCTTTTTTTTAATACAATAGATCCAGTAAACAAGCAAACAAGTCACCTAATTAGTAAGTGATTACTGTCTCCCGTGAACTTCCACAACGCTGGGATTAAAAATGTGTTGCCGGACCATCAAATTGGGAGGGGAGCGGGAAGTAAAAAGGATGAGAAAAGGAAAGGGGTGTTGGGCATACCGCAATCCTCCATAAATGTTAGGTATCTTTCCTCTAGATTTATTAATCTTGCGTTACAGGTGCATGCTCGGATTTAGTTCGAACTTAAAGAAGGAAGCTCTAGGATACCTCAATCTGCAAATACTATTCTAGGAATATAGTCCATCTGTTTATGAAGACACTATCCTTGCGCCAGTAGGCAGGGTAATCTGATTTACGTGTTGAAATCTTGACAATGTAGGTTAATGATAACGTCGGTAGCTTGTCAACCATTGTTTACGTTACAGGTTATGACTCGGACTCGGCTCGTATCTGCGCAGATACGTGTCTCTTAATTGCTGCGTTTTTATAAACATGTGACATATTAAAAATTGGGACAAAGTTTTTTCTTACTGAAATGAAATCTTTTATTTTTTTTAAGGAGAGTGTCATGTTGGTTGTGTAGTATTTTAAGAGCGTTAACACCTTGCGCGCAAAGTCAACTATAGGTATTTCTTCGTTAATTTCACGCACACATAAGCGACCAAAACTGTGTGCGTAGAGCTGCCGCGTCGGCTCGCTATGAAGTCAACTCAACCAACTTTGATCCGTGCGCTTCAAAATTCTAATATTCAATTGAAATGTAACTTATGATTTATATATTGGTAATATTATATCTTGAAAATATTTTATTTGCATTATAAGTACAGTACCCGGCGATAAATATTGCACATCGACATTTGGAAAGAGACAATCGGCTAATTTCGGCTTCGTAGAGCGTTATCTGTGTCGCACGAAATACAAACAGTCCGGTATCTATTAGGAGCTGTAAAACAATTTTAATTTGCTTCTTTTAATAATTCTTTTTATTCTTTGTATAAAATACACCATTTTTTTATAAGTGATGGCTTTAGGTTCGGGTAAAATAAAATAAAAAAAATATGTTTACATTATGTTTACGTATTTAATTGCCTTGGAAAATTACAGCTGTAGTGTATATAATAAACACCATTGTACCTATTGTTAAAGTGAGACATTGTAATAAAAATAATAATAATTCTAATTCTCAATTACTTCCATTTCACTATCTGTGCTCTAAAAGAGGTCAATATCACTGTCACTATCAGCCGTATTTGTCACTAGTCTATCAGTGTAATTATCTAAACCGTGTTGAATGCTTCTATATTCATTCTCATTCACATTCACATTTGATTGTGTGATCGCAAACCTTTTTCCACTCTTCAGCCCCGATCATGTATACTTTTTCAGTCAATAACGTTTTTACTGTAGTTAAATTCATACCCACATTTCTAGAGGCTACATAGCCTTTTAGTTGAGACCATATATTTTCAATTGGATTAAAATCCGGATGATACGGTGGCAATCGCAACACAGTGTGCCCATGTTCGGCAAGTATTTTGTCCACGGAAAACTCTGTATACCTCTCCTTGTGCTGACATATAATTGCGTAGTTGTTGATCATTTTCTGTTTAATGGTGTTTGAGTTGGGGGGGTCTTTCAACATATTTATTGTGATAGGGTGCGTTGTCGATAACTAGAACGGAATCACTGGGTATATTTGGGATAAATTGATTAACCAGCCATTTCTCGTAGTTATCGTTATTCATTTCATTGTGATAGCCTTTTTCATTTCCCGCATGAACTATTATCAAACGTTGACCTTTTGAAATTGGCTTTTTTACTCCTTTTTTCTTATCATCACTCCAAGATTTCCCTTTAGTGTGGGATGTATGTATGTAAGACTTATCCATGTAGAAGATTTTTTTTTATGATGGCCTGGCGTAATGGCGGCATTGCACCTGATGGGAAGTGCCAATGCCGCCCAGGCAGAGTATCCATTGGCATCGACATTGACGGCAGTCCCATGCCAATGGAAACAATTTTTTCCTGTTTCGTGAAATTTGCGTATTTTATCGAGGTATTCCATTCGTTTGAGACTTACATCGTGCTTTTGAATTAAAAATTTTCGATTATCTTCCATTTTAGTGAACCGAAATCAAATCTCGTGAAGTATTTTCTCTCAACGTCTTTTCAGACCCATTGTAATTAATAGCTTCAGATAATTTAGCTTTTAATGATTTTATTGTTGGCAGTTCATTAAATCGTAAGTGAAAATCATACACCATTCTTCGAACAACATCATAATCAAAATTGTCCATATCCAAACGAAATTGCTTTTTTGGTCTCCCTTTTTTTGGAGTGCTAAACTTAATTTCAGTAGAATGTGTTTCAGTACTGATTTCGTTTAATATATTGTTCAAAGTTCTTCTTGAAATTCCAGTGGCATTTGCAACTCGCGCTTGAACCTTCTTAAAATAAAAACTTACATTTTCATCTTCATTTTTTTTAATCTGTCAGCTTCGGTTACAAAATATTTATAAACATTGTAGATAATTTGGCGTGACTGACCTCGTAAAGGTTTTCCTCTTTTTCCTAAAGATGCCATAGTACAACTTTAAATTATTTAAATTTGGGGGTGTTAACAACTCTATATATATATTTTGAACTGAACGCGACCGCACTATATCGCACTTGAACAACGACTGACAAAACGTCACATAGGTAGTGTGCGACAGAGATAATGCTCTACGAAGCCGAAATTAGCCGATTGTCTCTTTCTAAAGGTCGATGTGCAATATTTATCGCCGGGTGCTGTAGATAAATATTACTGTGCAAGCAATAAGCAATTCAAATTTAGATACTCATCATATTTTCGTTATTATTACATTGTTAAGTTGCATTCAAATCAGTGTTCAATCAGTAGACACTACGGACGTTTTATTCATCAATCATTTCGTGTTCGAACACATGAATAGAGTTAGGGGCCTTACAATTACGAATTATACTTAATTTTATATTACAATACATAACATAATTTAGCCTCGGAATTACATCCCATTATATTATCTGAAACATAATTTATACTCACTACAAAATCATTGAAGGTAATAAAAAAAAAATACTACCAAAGTACTAAGATGTGGCAATCGCAGTCCGTGCGTGGCTATTTTTACTACGCACGGCAAAAATCGGCTGCAGCCAGGCCGGAGCGACGAGCGATACGCCCTCCCTCTAGAAGGCCTTGCGGGGCGGTCTGATTTGATGCAGGTCGGACAACGTGTTTTATAGTGGTTTTTAAAATATTTGTAGAAAACATGAAAACTAATTTTGTTGAAATATAAAAATGGTAATTTATTGATAAGATGTTCTTCTATTATAATATGCAATTGCTATAAAAAAATATGTACGATAAGTTGGTGAAAAAAAAATATGTTCTTGACGAGAGCTTCTGAATAATTTCGCATTTTTTAAATTTTTATTTTTCACTACTGACTTTTTGAACTAAACACAAAAAGATTATTTTTCTCAGCAAAATCCCTCCATAAGGGTCTTATTAGTCTGATAATATTTTTATTTTCATCTTATATTTAGTGATTTCAGATATCTTAAGCTTCTAAATTGCCATTTAAAGCCTAAATAACGAAACCTGTGTTCAGTAATCCTTATAGTACTCACAAATAATCCATCCCTAGATGACAACCTTTTCTAAAATTAGTACTAATTATTATTCCTTTAAATTGTTTATTGGTGGCTATTAACTCGTTTGAAAAGTCCTGTTTTTAAGCCAAAAAGCGCGCGGAAGGTATAAACGCTCTTAAAGATCTTATAAGAGACTAGCTGTGCCCGCGACTTCGTCTGCGTGGAATTTAACAAAAAAGTTAATTAGTTTATTTAGTTATTTTTTTTCTTTTTGCATTTTTTTTAATTATCAACCTTTGTAGCGAAACCATTCCGCGATCTAATTCTACGGTGGCGCCATCTCTTAGCGAGCGGCGGTAAACTCCCCTTACACATTTATTTTCAGTTTTTTGTATTAACTTTATTGAATATTTTCTTTATATACAATATTTTGTAAATGTGATATTGATTCGTTGGTGGGAGAACTGGTGGGAGGCGCCTGACGTGACGGCCCAGTGGTGGCATGCGCGTGAACTGCGCGCGGTACTGGACAGTACTACTTTATTTTTCTAAAATAAATGTGGCCTAAGTTACTCCTTGTTATATCAGCTACCTGTCAAAAAAAGTCCCGTCAAAATTGGTCCAGCCATTTCAGAGATTAGCCGGAACAAATAGACAGACAGACAAAAAAAAATTAAAGATCATTTTCGGCCCAGGTATCGTGTATATAACGATATGTAGTAGGACATTTTTTATATTTTCACTTTACAAACAGACACTTCAATTTTATTTATATGTATAGATTACATTGTGGAAATATAATTAGCGCGACTATGACGTCCTGTCAGGAGGCTCTTGATCAGAACTAGGTATTTTAAGTAGATTAAAGGAGAGCGAATAATAGCGGATATCTTACACCCTGTCAGACTCCCATAACGTTTGTTAGATGATAGTGAGTGGGATCAATGGCTTAATGTGATTTAATGGAAGCCATGATTTGCCAATGATATATGATAACTTTTCCCTTATTTTGTATCTACCATCCATAAAAACATTGAGAAAATTATATGTTCAACATGTTGTTTATTAATCAGAATTATTTCCGTTCTCAATGCAGTGCAAACAGATTTTCAACAAACATTCGCGAAACCTAAAAATACATCGGGTCATGATCACCGACGTCACCAATCAATTCTCGTCTGCGAACAAATAGGCAATAAATTGAAACATCTACGGGTTATCTCGGGCCAGGTCGGTGTTATCGCAGTGGAAAATATCTAGTGTCGGTCTGACCTTGCGGCCGCCGGGTTATCACGCACTGCCGATGCTACAGCCAAGTTCGACAAGTATATGCTGCGATGGTAAATGCGCAACTTGGCTGCCGTTGTGGGTTGCTTGAGTTGTGCATTTGTATAGTAATGCTTCAATGATTTTTTCAAGATATAACAAAACACGAGAATACGATTAATAGCTAAAAATTATAAAAGGAGTTAAGAGAAATGAGATGACGTTAGATGTAGATAAACCTGTCAGTATATTACACAATTACATAAAACATAGTAGCGCGAGCATTATTTTATGGTGATTTCTGTACTGGCAAATATAAAAGAAGGCATATTATTCCTTAAAATATCGCCAAGTCGTTTAATATTTATAGCTGAATACTTACGTCGTATTCGTTTATGATTGGTCCACTACTGGGAAGGAGCTCTCTCTACACACTTTGCCAGAGGGATAGATTTAACAAGACAAGTCTAAAAACAAAATTTCAAGCCATCCGTACAGAAATACATTGTCAACCATTGCCCATTGTCATCAGATACACAGTCAAAAAATTCAGAATTACTAAGATTTAAATGATTTACATTTTATTACTAGTGAAGTTAAATAATTATTGTCTCGCATGGACTTTGCTATCCTACTGCCGGGCGCGTCGGTATCTAGTGAACAGTCGTTACCCTTTGTGGATGTGCGACCATATTTTTCTGTAGTTCATAAACTACTGCGTTATCTGCACGGAGGCACACACAAGACCAATGTATCATATTTGTGTCCTGTACTAATGTGTTTCTTAGAATTTGCTCGGGTTTCATACCTATGTATGGCTGAACCTCATTCGCTATTTTTACTAACTCGTAACTTTGTGTGGAATGAAATTTTGTGCTTAAAATAGAAATAGCCTTGTCAGATATCATGTCATAGAAAGGTGAACTTGTACGGATCACTCGTACTTCTACGAATGTTTCTCCAGAATAAGTAGCTGCCCCTCATTTTCAAAAATATAGATTATTTGGCCACGCACATAAATAAACGCATAAATTATCTATAAAATATACTAAGTAGAGTGAGCCCAATAATAATGGGTAAATCATGCTATGTGGTTATTCCAATTGTAGGAGAACTGTTTCCATCATTAGGAAGTTATTGTTTTACATAATATATGCTTTAATATTAACTGCAGGCTGGACCTAGGTAGTCACAAAGGATTAAAGAACATGTAATTATTTTGCGTTCCTTCCGCTTTCCTTGTTAAGTTTTGAGATATTAGCAATGTATCCACGCTCTATAGGCTATAGATGTTCATGGGCAGAGGTAACCTTACCGCATATGCAACGAGCCTAAGCAGTAAAAAAAAAATGCCTAGAACTTCTTGAACAGTATATGGTCTGGTGAGGTTCGTGAGGGGTAAACACGTCGGTAATCGCGCGGCGTGCTCGCCTTGTGACCCGCGAACCGCCCGCTGTGAACACTGCACCGCTGATACCACTATATGCACACTCACTACTGCACAATAGTAATGGTAATCTTTGGGTTGGCAATTTGTATCAGTCTATAATTGCCTACTGCTGAGCATGAGACTCGTCTGCAATAGAGTGTTCGATTGAGTAACTACTGGACATATTGAGACTTAAAAATTCACACTAAGAAATTAGAGGATATGGGATTGCTATAGGTTCTATACCTTTTTCTCACCCCGTCGTTTTTCTTTTTCCCCTACTATTTCGAGACAAAGCGTATTTGCTTGTTAGTATGTCAGCTTTTACACTACATGTTAGGGATTTAGACTTAATTATTATTATTCCACTGGTGCCCTGGTAATCGACAGGGCAGTAAGTATAATTAGTGCATTTTTTTAAAATTACTATTTGAAATTGTATGTTATACATGATTTCTTTTTATCTAGGTTTCATTAATCTGCGTTAATTAGAAATGCATTTTCTTGTTCGATATGTTTTCGTTTTCGATTATGTACAATCTTAATAAGTAAAAATATCTGTCTCTATGACTTACTACTCTTTCGATTACCACGACAGACTTACCATCCGTATTCTCCTTGCCAACAAGATAATGAAGACCACCTTATTGCCACAAAGTAATGTGATCAAATTCAACATCTGTCTACTCGCAGCGACTTGTCTGTGTATTTAGCACATTGTGACATTCCATAAGCGGTGGCAGCCGGACGCATTAAAAAAACAAGATATATTTAGACACTACCTGAGAAAAATCAATAGAAAATAATACCAGAAATAACTCACTGCGGCTACTGATATTTGCATGAGCGCGGCTGCGTTTAGCGCGCTGTCGATAATAATACCCTTATGTTGCCAAAGATTGCATGTTGTTTTCATATTTTGTCCGTTTCAGAAGTAGGTGACATTACTCTTTTTATATTTTGTCACGCTTTATCCGCCCGCATAATGAAGGGACTAAATGATAAAATTTACAATTTCGTGTTCATCTCATTATCATTATTGATAAAAAAGGCACCGGGTTTACCAAATTCAAACATACAATACACATGACTCAACTCAAAGAAGGCTCTATGTATAGAACGCAGTTTGAAGGATAGTGTGGCCAGAGTAACTACTAGAAACATCGAGACGAACATATTTATGTCTCAGGATGGCGAGCGCAGTAGAATATTAAGAGTTGCTTGGTCATTCAATTGTTTGGTTTCGCTTCTGGTAGTGAGCGGTCGTATCGCTTACTGAGGCGAATGGCATGCTCGAAAAGACCAGGCGGGTTACGCTATGATCTGACACGAATCTGGAATGTTTGGATGTTCGACGTCCGAAGTATTATACAGGGTGTCTAATAACTAGACGATTAACTGGTAACCAGAGATAGACCAAGCTATGACGGCACAGGAACCAAACATTTTTTTGTCCTATCCCCGATAGTTTTCAAAATACAGTCTTTTTAATGTAAATTTCAAAAAAATCTATTCATGGAACTTGATTTGGATATTTTATGGCAGTATCCAGACACAATTACCTATACAATTTTATGTACGAGATCCGAACATTCGTACTTCGTATCGGATCATAGAGTAACCCACCAGATGAATTTGCGAAAGTTAAGAGGTAGAACTGAGGTGTAGAGTATGAATAAATAAATAATCAATAACACCCAACAGTCGCATACATAGTGCTTAACCCACACTGAGATCGAGTCTTGTGTCGTGGTGTCACATGACAGTATGATGATGTAAGGTGTGGTTGTGGTGTTGCAGACGAAGCAGGCGTATTTCCCTATCTTCGGCGAGCAGCACCCGCGGCCGGCGCGCTCGCGGCCCAAGGACGCGGCCGGCACCGTGCGCGCCTGCGCCGCCTGCCACCACCACCTGCTGCACCAGTGGAACGCGTACCAGGTACATAATATATATTTTTTTAGGTGAATACAAGATATTTTAAAAAAAGAACTACCCGGATAACCAAATTACAATTTGGCGGATTGCGTGCGGCGAACTCTTTTACATTTTTCTGTATATGATTACAAGATATTTCTACACTTTGGTCTTAGCCAAAAGATGTAGGTATCTAAAACTATATTTTTTGTGTCATACATTTTTTTTAATGTTTTATATTGAAGGCACCGTTGTGTATAATCATAATCCGGAAGACTTTTTAAATCCGTATAGTAATAAGCAATTACAAATATGTAAAAGTCGGTGGTGGGAGTAATAGAAAAGGATGCAACATGTACGATGTGACGTCATGTTCTATAAGGTGCGTGCGTGCGAAAGAGAAAACGAGTGTGACCACTGCAGAAATATAATCTGACTGTCTCCGTTATTTAACATCCAATTTTGATGCTGTTTTCAGATTTATGTTTTTACAAGTGATATTTTATAGGAACAATTACATACTGCTTAAAATCAAACCTTGGATACAACCTTATTATACTGTCTTGTGAAAATTGTATGTGATTTAAACTCCATATACAACGAGCTATTGACAAATAAATGTAATTCTAGCGTTACACTGCTACTGCAATAACCTAAGTTGTGAATGTTTTTATAGGTGAAAATACGTGTATTCGTCTACGTTTATGACTCCTGAAATATTTTTATCTTTTTTTTATGAAATCACGTAATATACTCGTCTACTTCTCTAAGTTACGCCGTATGGGTTTTGAAATTGATGTAGAACAATGCCATTCCAAATCCGCAACAAAACCTGTAAAGTAATAGTTTTATTTAAATACACATTGGCTGGATAAATATGTTTTTGTGGGCGTATATCCCAAAACTAAATTTCATAGGTCGGTACATAATCTGGTTGTACGTGCTACGTAGTGTGGTGTGACTAGTGACGTCACACCGGGGTTATATCTCGCTAAACACTCGAACAAGAGGCGCATACATGGCTATTTGCGGACACAGCTTCAATAATATTTACACACATCTCATTATGTCATAATCATTCCGGTTTATATGTGTTTGTGTATCATATTAATGTATGTTTACCGTACTGGTTATATGTTATAAGTGATTGAGCGTAAAAACTAGAAAAAAGGTGGGTTCAGTTTATTCACGAGTTTGGGTATTTGTGTGCGGGAATTTTAGTTTGTGTCCTTTTATGGTGGTATTAGTAATAGTTAGAACTTGACCCAATAATCTTTAAAAGCGAAAGACGTTAGATGTTTAACTATAAGGTGAACTGATAACAAAGCTTGCAGGAATCCTCGATGCATGGGGTCCTCAACAAGTCTACGTTCTGCTGTGGGCTTCGTTTTGCTAAAGATGATGATGATATTGCTAAAAACTTTATACGAAGGATATTTTGATGATGATAGACATGCACCGGCCCTTATATTGTATTCTATATAGGTAGTCTTGGGATGTTCCTATCTGTCTGGGCAACAAATGCTGTTCCTCACGATGATAATCACAATCCTCACAGTCACACGCAAATAATGTGCCGTTTCTTACTGTATGATCTGAAATGAAGTTCCAATGTTCGAACGAATGATATTCCACTTTTAAAAATATATACTAAAAACTTTCGTTTCAAGTTGCTTCTTTCTTGTTAATCCGTCCTATGGTTGTCTGGTAGATATGCTTTGAGCAATAAGACTGCCACTTGTACATATTTCAGTTTATATTGTCTACTTTTCATGGTTCTGGTGTACAATAAAGTGTGAAATAAATAAATAATACTATTCTCTATGATAAGTACCATTCACGCCGAGCTTAGTTAGTTAGTTAGAGTATTAGGTTACAACGTATCTTACATTGTAGGATTCGAACATTCGAACTTCGTTTCGGATCATAGATTAATCCCCCTGCATCTATCGATCTTAGGTATTTCTTGAATTGAACTTATCTCCCGCCTCATAGCGGTCATTTTGCCGTGCCAGTAGAAGGGAAGAATAAAATTTAATTAGTCATTATAATAAACTCATTTGCAAAAAAAAACGGGCACCTAAGCAATGAACCATTTCAAATGTTACTATTGGTTTGTTTGATAATTATAGGTAGTTTTACTTTCACAATTTTGTAAATTAATAAGCAAATAATCGTTTTCGTCAGTATTATTATAACATTTTGATAAAATTTATGGGTTTTAATGCTAAAGTTCACTAGTAGTGTATGCTCGCTAGTAGTGCATATGCTCGTGAAGTAAAAGTTAACAAAGATTTTTGTTTGTTTTTACTTTAATAAAGTAAAATCAGATAAATGTTTAGTATCGAGTGTGACCCCCTCTAGCTGAAATCACAGCTTGAATTCGTCTGGGTATGCTAGCGAGGATATCCCGGATACTTGCTTGCGGAATACGTTCCCACTCCGCGGTAATCACATTCTTCAGCTCTCTGATGGTCTGCGGAGCAGGTTGTACTGATCTCACGCGTCGTTTCAGAACGTCCCAGACATGCTCTATAGGATTCAGGTCGGGACTTCGAGCTGGCCAATCCAAACGACGAATGCCGACTTCTTGCACATACGCTTCCACATCGCCAGACCGGTGGGCGCGAGCGTTGTCGTCTATAAAAATTGAGTCTTCGCCTAAAGCGGCCAATGCGGGTTGTGCATGAGGAATTAGAACTTGCGTTATGTATCGATGTCCAGTCAGTGAACCGTTTTCAATGAAGACTAACTCTGTACGATCCATTGAATTTATTCCTGCCCAAAACATAACAGAGCCCCCACCATAAGGTGTGATTTCTTAAAAACAAGCCTCTGCAAAGCATTCTCCTCGTCTTCGTAGCACTCGCCGACGTCGATCTTCAACGAACAGAGATATCCTGGCTTCATCGGAGAACAATACCCTATTCCAGTCTTCTTGAGTCCATGACTCACAATTTCGAGCAAACCTAAGCCTGGCAACTCTGTGCTCACGGAGTAACTTAGGGCCGCGGGCCGGGCGATGACTGCGTATATTGGCCGCGAGAAGCCTCCTCCTGACCGTCCCTAGACTAATATGCACATTTCTTACTTCTTCGAGGTTGTTCTTAAGGTCCACATACGAAGACTTGCGATTTCTCAATGCGCGACTCACAAGAAAACGATGATCCCGTGGTTGGGTACATGGTTTTCTTCCAGAACCAGGCTCAATCCTATAGAGTATCTCTGGGACGTTCTGAAACGACGTGTGAGATCAGTACAACCGGCTCCGCAGACCATCAGAGAGCTGAAGAATGTGATTACCGCGGAGTGGGAACGTATTACGCAAGCAAGTATCCGGGATATCCTCGCTAGCATACCCAGACGAATTCAAGCTGTGATTTCAGCTAGAGGGGGTCACACTCGATACTAAACATTTATCTGATTTTACTTTATTAAAGAAAAAACAAACAAAAATCTTTGTTAACTTTTACTTCACGAGCATATGCACTACTAGCGAGCATACACTACTAGTGAACTTTAGCATTAAAACCCATAAATTTTATCAAAATGTTATAATAATACTGACGAAAACGATTATTTGCTTATTAATTTACAAAATTGTGAAAGTAAAATTACCTATAATTATCAAACAAACCAATAGTAACATTTGAAATGGTTCATTGCTTAGGTGCCCGTTTTTTTTGCAAATGAGTTTATAATGAGAATAAGCTATGATTATAGACAGTGCATGTTTGCACAAGGACAGAGGTCACGCTCGGACAAGTCAATAAATCTACATGATGTATTTAATTGGGTGCGACAACCGACGCTACAAATCGCTTACATTCAACGACTTGTGAATTATTACTATTGCTATAATAGTTCTATCATTGTTTGACACTTGACAGCCTGTGTGGCGCAGATCGTTTGGAACTGGCTGTGAAACAAGGGTTCGTAGGTTCGACATTAGTACTGCTAAATGTTTGAGATGCCCAAAAATATTTGGAGCAAAAAATATAAAAATATTCTACCGCCGGAATATATTTTCGTCTCTATAAAATATATAATTTTATTTGCTTCGAATGTACATATTCTGTTTCGCCATGTACTTTGATATTAATATTGACATTTATATGCATCGATTAAATCATGTGCAATGATGTGAAATTAAAATCTGGTTCTGTGAATATATTTCGTCATTTGAATACACACGCGTGAGTTTTGTATTAAAAAAATAAATACACTCAAAAGTTACATTAATAGTCCGCACCCCACACTAATATCAATAAAGTTTTATTTCATGGGTGTCAGAAACTACGGGAGACTTTTCGGTCTCACAAACACCCAGACCTGAGACAAATACATGTGGCCTTCCAAACATTGGTCTCGGTGGTGGAATCGAACCCGTCTCTCGTTTCACAGCTGACGTCTAACCAACTGCGCCACGGAGGCTTTCATGTTTTATTGATCACGTATCAATATCATGCAATCCTAAGTTTGGCTGCGTGATGTTTTTATTGCAATAAATGGTGTTTACAAACACACACAAAATATTTACCTGTTTTTATATTTATACGTCAAAGCGACTAAAATCCTTCAGATGACAGTTCAAATCAAACAAAGTATCAATTGGAGTAAGATAGTTATTTTCTTACAAAATTTCTCTCAAAAAAAGGTTTTCCAACGGAATAAGCTCACAAAATCTTTACTCTATGAAAAACCCGTGAATCTATATAATTATCAGTTCAGAACTTCAGACGGTGCCTAAGTTCGAGTGTTAAAAGTTTATCAACGAGACACTGAGATGTCTGCGCTAGGTTGACCTTTGAGTCTTAAGTAATGCTTGCAAATGTTGACCGTTTGGAAAGTCTTGTGAATTCCGATACTAGGTTTTGAAGACATTCATATATTACATAGCGTACGGTACAATAGTATATAATCTACCATCAATGGAATAAAAACAACTTTAAAAACTTTTATGAATTTCATCATATCATATCATAAAGAAGTAGAAAAGATCTCTTTTTTAATAAGTCTTTTACTGTTTGTCATTCGGCTGGGTTTGTCGCTTTATCTCTATTGCATAGCATTAGAAGAGAAAATATCGAGCCAACGACGACCTAGAACCGTGATTTCTGGTGAAACATGATTAGGAGAGCCGACCCCAAATAGAAATGGGAAAATTGCCGGAAGATGATGATGATGATAATAGTCGGTCCAAGTCAAATTATTATTCTTTATTCAAATAGTCCTTTACGAGGTTTTTATTATATTAATACTGTCATCACTTTGGAAAGTGTTCTAATTAGTAGTAACTTTCTTATATTTCTTTGAATTTTTTTCCTTTTTTTAAATCAGGTGCACAATTAAAAAAATATTTCCTAATACAAGCCACGTGTACCAATCTATTAACAAATTGGGCGGATTTTTTATCTTTGTGTATTTAACGCGATGTGTTGCTTTGTCTAATTTGCTAAATTATAGTTGACCCGCGTTATGACGTCAACGCTTGGAAATTGCGTAGGACTGGCGATAGCTTTGATCTTCCACCTCGATAATATCAAATATATATTGATAAAGAATAATAATGAGATCATATTTCTCTTATACATATGATGATGTGGATTTTGGTCTGGCATACCAGTCCTGTTATTTGAACATGCATAAATAATTTATTAATTGCTATGTAAATTATAGCGTTAGAATTAGTATATAAAGGTCTAGCGGGTAGTGTTTTATAATAATTGCTAAATATATTATTATATATGTTCGTAGGAAGTTCATTGTATTTTTTAATGTACAAAGAACTAATTTAGATTTTTTATTTATTTATGTCATTCGCAATGAACACGTAGTCAGTCACTCCTAATGTATTGTTGGTGCTATGCTATAACGACTATATTTATAGCGCAATATGATTGCTTTATCAGTGACATTTGACCTCGGGTTAAATGTCCCAGTCAATTTTATATCGAACCATGTCTCTATTTTTTATGAGGATTTATTATCGCTTCTTAGAATTTATTAGGATAAATAATACTAAATGCGATTTGAAATAATTAATTGGTTTTTGTCAATAATTTATGTTAATTCATTTGGCTGTTAATAGAGCAAAAAAGTTTAAGAGGATTAGACACACATTTTGCTACGAGTAGTAGTAGGCCAGAGGTCGTCTGAGTAGCTACCACCGCTATATCTATTTCTCCTTTAAAATAGCAGTGTAAATGCATTGTTGTGTTTCGCTTTAAAGGAAATTCTAGCCAGAGTAACTACTGGACATATTGCGGTGCGGCTATGAAGTTGGCTGTAATAATTCTTGAGCGAGGGCTGTGTTTAGCAGAGTACTTTCAGAGACTGAAAATTATGACGGTGATGAAATAATTGTGCTGGACGTGTGATTATCCAAATTCCACGGAAATACCAATTACCAGCAATTACTTTGCCGTAAGATTTTTGCCTCCGCTGGGTCTTTGCGAAGGTTACACAATTTTCTTCCCATTACAACGAAGATTTCGCTTGCACAAACTCTCCTACTCCCCATCCTTGATCATGCCGATGTCAGCTATCTTGATCTCACCGAGGACCAACTTAATAAACTTGAGCGTCTTCAAAATTTCTGTATTAGATTTATATTTGGTCTACGCAAATATGATCATGTTTCCGAGTTTCGTGCTAAGCTCAAGTGGTTACCCATACGACTTCGTCGGAATGCTCATATTCTTCATTTTCTTTACAATATCTTGTTTAATCCTCTCACTCCTACATATCTTAAAGAACGTTTTCTATTTCTCCATGAGACACATTCGAAGTCCTTGAGGTCGTCGGAGAACCTGAAGTTGAGAATGCCAGTGCATACCACGAAGTTCATGGATCAGTCGTTTACAGTCCAAGCTGTTCGACTGGGGAATGCACTACCTGTTAAAGTGAGACAAGCTCAAACACTAACTGCATTCGAAAAAATGGTCAAAAATCATTACCTTTCTCTCTGAACAGTCAAAATGAGAAGTAATTTATAGTATATTTATTTATGTAAATATATATATATATATATATATATATATATATATATATATATATATATATATATATATATATATTTAACCCGCAAACAAATAGGCGTCCCCTGAAGGAAAAAGTGCATTTAAACTGGCGTCCACCTGCTTTGGGCGTCCGTATACCGGACGCCATTTTGGTGGCCGGTGCCACTTAGGTCCTTTTACTCCTGAGAGGCCGTAGGCAAAAAATCGACCGAAGCCAAAAAATCGCTTAAATGGCTGCAATAATATATTGAAAAGTTCACGGAGAAATCTCAGTGCAGGTTTGGCGCTGCTGTAGCGCGTATATCCACAGCCGTATATCTCAGATATTTTCTGACTACGGATTCGCGTATTTGGCATCCGCAGTTGCGACGTTGTCAGTTCGCTCATTAAATCTGTGACCCTAGATGACATAATATTAAACACAATCAAAATAATATTTATCGTCCTAGATCAGGCACGCGGTGCGTTTGAATCGGCGTCCAATTATCTTAAGCTTTTGGAACTAACTTTTTTTTAAATGTATGTATGGTGAAGTTGACAAATTGTCAATTTGGCATACATTCACAAAACTTTGCTTAACAACGGAGCAAACAACTTAACCTTTTTTAAATCTGAGATGTTTTAGTAAATAAAAAATACACCCAACAGGAATATATATAGTAATATATAATATAATATATATTAGACTGTCGTAAGCGCCGCCCACTTTCGTTGATTTAAAAATAGCCCCTATTTCAATGACATTAGGTTGCTTTTTTGCTTGAAACCCGGAGAGCCGTATAATAGACCCTATTTCAATAACGTTAGGGTTGCTTATTGCTTGAAATCCGAACGAACCGTGTTGCGGTTCCCGACAGTCTAAGGGTACCCCACAATACGATCAACTAATGTTCTTTCGTGGTTATCAGGAAATATGAGATACTTTTGAACTCACAAACACCTAAACCCGAAATAAATATCTGGGCATATTAGCGTAGCAATTATGAACAATTTTGTTGTACTTTGAAGATATACGAACGCCGAATTGCTATATACGGACGCTCAATAGCTATATACGGACGCTCAATAGTATATACGGATGCCTATTATCTGTATACGGACGTTCAATAGCTATCTGGACGCACGATAGTCAACACTAAAGTGATGTCTTCTTTTAGTAAATTAATTATTTATCTTTAAATATTTTACTCTCTAGCTCCGACTGCCTCGATGGTGTAGTTGTCCTAGGGTACGGTTACAAAGCTGAGGTCTCGGGTTCAAATCCTGGGTTGGGCAAAGTGATATTAAATTTTTCTATTCATTATCAGCCCAGAGTCAGGAATTTGTGCCCGATATGGCGATAGGCATTATCACTTATCACATTGTGGGACGGAACATACAAGGCGAAATGTGGGTATCCTGGCACCTCTGCCTACCCCTACTGGGATATAGGCGTGAGTTTACGTATGTATGTAAATATTTTATTGTTTTGAAAATTCAAGGCGAAATTATAGGATATTATGTTGTATACGGATTCCCAATAGCTATATACGGATGCGTAATAGCTGTATACGGACGTTCAATAGCTAATTTACAAACACTTTCGTCTTTGGGGTCGCTTACCATCAGGCGAACGAACGGCTTGCTCGTCTCGCCATTCAAAGCAATAAAAAAAAAAATCTGCAACACAGGAAATTTTATAGCTACAGAGAAATAATAATTAATAATATATAAACTATGATATCTTTATCAGCGTATGTCACCCCAGTGCTGAGTAAAAGCCGTCTCATTTGCACGCCACGTTTTTGTATTCTGTGCCCAATTTCTACTGTATTCTGTATCAGCCCATATACGTCCCACTGCAGGGCACGGGCCTCCTCTACAATCGAGAGTACGATTGAGAGTGGTTAGACCATATAGTCCACCACGCTGGCCTAGTGTGGGTTGGCGGACTTACATACCATAGAAATTTTATAAATCGCTATGGTATGCAGGTTTCCTCACGATTTTTTCCTTCACTTCCTTTTTTGATGCTTGTGATATAAGTCACCTACCTTTCAGTGGAATCAAGGCGTGCGTAACTGATTGAATCCATGAACACGACGCCGATATAATCATTATAACAAGTATAAAGTCATTTTACAAGAATAGCCAGTCGTAATGATTGTACAAAACTGTATTAATTTTTATCTTATCATTTTTATCATACGCAAAATCTGTGAAGATCGATTTGTTATTTGTGTTTACCCGCAAATACACCACGTTGGTCGCCAACAGTGCAAAATTTCGAGAAATCTGCGTATCTCTAGATTATCTTGATCTATAATAAATCACATGATTGCATGTTGTAGTGGTTATGAGCGTTTACACCTTGCGCGCAAAGTCAACTATAGATATTTCTTCGTTAATTTCACTCACACATAAGTGACCAAAGCTGTGTGCGTAGAGCTGCATGCCGCGTCGGCTAACTGTAAAGTCACATCAACCAACTTTGATCCGTGCGCTTCAAAATTCAAATATTAAATTGAAATGTAACTTATGATTTATATATTGGTAATATAATATAATATAAATATTTTATTTGCATTATAAGTAGACAAATATTACTGTGCAAGCAATGAACAATACAAATTTAGGTATTAATCATATTTTCGTTATTATTACATTGTTAAGTTGCATTCAAATCAGTGTTCAATCATTAAATACTACGGACGTTTTATTAATCATTTCGTGTTCGAACACATGAATAGAGTTAGGGGCTTTACAACCCCTTACAATTACGAAATATATTTAATTTTATATTACAATACATAACATAATTTAGCCTCGGAATTACATCCCATTATATTATCTGAAACATAATTTATACTCACTACAAAATCATTGTAGGTAAAACATAAAATTAAATATTTTACTACCAAAGTACTAAGATGTGGCAATCGCAGTCCACGCGTGACTATTTTTACTACGCACGGCAAAAATCAACTGCAGCCAGGCCGGAGCGACAAGCGATACGTCCTCCCTCTAGAAAGCCTTGCGGCGGTCTGATTTGAGGCACGTCGGACAGCGTGTTTTATAGTGGTTTTTGAAATATTTGTAGAAAACATAAAAACTAATTTTGTTGAAATATAAAAAAAATAATTTATTGATAAGGTGTTCTTCTATTATAGTATGCAATTACTATATAAAATTAGTGTGGTGGCCTGTTGGTAAACGGACCAGACGCGGCTGCCAACATGTTCACGGTGGTCGCGGGTTCAAATCCCAGGGCACACCTCTGACTTTTCGGAGTCATGTGTGTATTGATAGTCAATCACCACGCACTAAAACGGTGAAGGAAAACATCGTGAGGAAACCTGCATACCATAGCGATTCATAAGAATTTATATGGTATGTAAGTCCGCCAACCCGCACTAGGCCAGCGTGGTGGACTATATGGCCTAACCACTCTCAATCGCACTCTCGATTGTAGAGTAGGCCCGTGCCCTGCAGTGGGACGTATATGGGCTGATCCAGATCCAGATCCAGATATAAAATTATTTACGATAAGTTGGTGAAAAAAAAAAAAATATGTTCTTGACGAGAGTTTCTGAATAATTTCGCATTGTTTAAATTTTTATTTTTCAGGAACTAAACACAAAAAGATTATTTTTCTCAGCAAAATCCCTCCATAAGGGTCTTGTTAGTCTGTTAATATTTTTATTTTCATCTTATATTTAGTGATTTCGGATATCTTAAGCTTCTAAATTGGCATTCGAAGCCTAAATAACGAAACCTGTGTTCAGTAATCCTTACAGTATTCACAAATGATCTATCAATCTATAATGTTCTCCACCAAAATCCCTAGATGACAACCTTTTCTAAAATTAGTACTAATTATTTTTCCTTTAAATTGTTTATTGGTGGCTATTAACTTGTTAGAAAAGTCCTGTTTTTAAGCAAAAAAAAACCGCGCCGAAGGTATAAACGCTCTTAAGTCGGTAGCAATAATGGTTGGCTGGTCCAATACGTACGGAGAATATAGAATATATCTAAGGAATGACATGAGGTCAGTGTGAAAGTCAGAGCGTCATAATATTATGTTCTACGAGTATTCCAAAGTCTGAAACTTGCAATGTTTACCTAGGCTGAAAAATATTGAAGGTTTTATCCATCGATTCTTTGTTGAAAAATTTCGATCCCCGCACTGACACAAATATAATAGTCACTCGAAGCTTCTGATACCCACGATTCAAGACTGGATCTTAGTGTGGGGTCAGGACTATGTATGAATTAATCAATAGTTAATCTCTCCGTTCTAACAGGTTGCTCTGATCATTTGGCGCTATATTTAAGTTTGTCCAAGCTTCTGTGGTGCTCATTGCTCATTCTGCAGTTTTTTTTTTTTTTTTTTTTTTTTTTTTTTTTTTTTTTTTTTTTTTAATATCCATCAATAGTCCTAAATGTTGTGACACTATCAGTCTCGTGACAATTCCACCCGCGCCATGTCCACTGGTCACGTGTACCACTCGTGCAAAATTAATGAAATCATTTTACGTAATCTGCCGTAGATTATAACAAAACATTGTCACTATCAAGTCACGTAATTAGCAATTCCTCCGCTCCGTATATCGGAAACGTTTATCTGCATGTCGTTTCGGGTCGATTTTCATCAGCATTATAACATCAAATTGCAACCTTGAAACTGTGCTAATAGAGCACATTTTGGTGTAATGTTGTCTGTGTATACTTCTACTTATCCAAATAATTAGATATTTATGAAAATATACGATAAAGCTTCTAATAGTTCAACATTAACATGGTTATTTGCGTCATGTGTAATAACGGTTTGCGGCTTGTGAGGCTGGAGGGTTGAGGGTCAATACGACCACGTGGATCTTCAATATAAGTTTTTAACTGAAGATGTGGGTTAGTAGATTACGGGTTGTAGTAAACGAGGCTTATTAATTTAATGAGCAAATAATATTATCAATAATTATATCGTAGTTGACACTTTGACCAGAGTCCGGAGTATCTCTAGGTTTAGATGAGATTATAATTATTATTTAATAAGCTTATATCTGGTTCAATGTTTCTGTTCTAGAAAATGATGGAGTGATTGAAAGCGAAATTGAATGCCGGGAAGCACGTTTGAATCAGGCTTTTATCTTAATAGTTAAACATTGGTAAAGTTATAAAAATTAAAATAAAAATAATTTATTGAATACCTTATGATGTTCTAAATCATTTAGATTCAGTCATTTTTTATCTACCACCGAGGTCCGAAATCGGTTTTAACTAGAGAAGAACGATCAAGAAGCTCTAGTGTTGCTCTCTTCAAAATCAGTTTACAATTTAGTGATTATTACAAAAGTTACAATTGGTTTGCATCAGAGCAGTTCTTTAATGATTTATTTATTTATTTATTTATTTATTTACCGAATAGAACGGTTACAGACACCACTTATACTATTCACTATTCAACACAATGTTTATGTTATTATGCAACAGTACAGTATTAAAACATGTATATATGTATTAAAATTTTCTTTCATACTTCCCGCTCGCAAAACCTCAGACACTCTAACATGAATAATCTTCTGTCACTCGTAAACACGTCACACTGTGGGTTTTGGTCCAGGAATCTGTTTAACATTTTGAGGGTACGAGGCAGTGGAGACTTGACTCTAGCAACGGTTCTACTTGGTACTACTGAGAATAACAAATGATTTCGAGTTCGGCAATAATTATCTGGAACGAAAATGCGAACAATCTCATTATGTAATTCTGGCGCATCAATTTTGTTGTGGATTATTTTATATGATGTGTTATAATATTTTAAATAACTACATGGTAACGTTATATCTAATAAATAAGTGGAACGAACGAATCAGTATCCTCTGTAGATAGGAAACCCTTGAGTACTTCTCAAGAATAAAGATAACATTTTTAAAGGATAGACAGTATTTATTATCCTATATTTAATTGAATTACTCATACATATGTACTATATCGATTACTGTACTCATACGTCGAACTGTCTCCAATTCACTTGACGGTAAGTACTGCTATCCAAATAGAGCATCCAGTATGACTCAACTCTAGTTTCTACGAAGATATAATCACAATTCTATAATTCACTAGCGGTCCGGCCCGGCTCCGCCCGGGTGCAGATACACGTTTCAAAATGGCGGTCAAAATGTTCTATTCCGACTATCAATATAGAATATCGACCAATCGGACCACGAATAAAATTTCCTCGTATTTGCTAGAAATGTCACTACTGCTTCCCTCCTATAGGTCATAGCGTGATGATATATAGCCTATAGCATTCCTCGATAAATGTACTATCCAACACTGAAATAATTTTTCAAATCGAACCAGCGCGGCGGTTCCTGAGATTAGCGCGTTCAAACAAACAAACAACCAAACTCTTCAGCTTTATAATATTAGTATAGATGTAATAAATTATACATAAAAAGAGAAACTTACCATTTGCATTGTTCTGCTGCTGTTATTTAATTGTTGTGAATAATATTAAAATCCAATCAAAAACATCCTGTAAAAAAATTCAAGTCTCGCAGTTCAGTTTTTCTACCGCAAAAAGTTGTGAGATCCATGTAATCCCAAGTCGGTTAATTTATTTAGTCCTTGTTTAAGGTACCTTCCGTATAAAGTTATTACATAAGTTATTATCATATCAATATCAAAAATCCTTTACGTTTTGAATAAATATATCGACTTGGCCATCGCTTGAAAACATAATTTATACATAATGCTGCTGGCTTAAACAAGGACTAAATAAATTAACCGACTTGGGATTACATGGATCTCACAACTTTTTGCGGTAGAAAAACTGAACTGCGAGACTTGGAATTTTTTACAGGATGTTTTTGATGGGATCACTTCTTTTTGTAGAGTACTACTGTTTTTCCTTTTCGGTACCTTTTACTTCTAGAATATCAATAACGATTTTTCTTAAAGCCCTCTGTCTTATTTTTTTTTCTTATTTATGTAGGTATCAATTTATCAAAAATATTGTGGATTTGATTATTAGTCTTCTATCTTTCATGGTAATTGATAATTTCGAGCTATTTAGTTTATTTATTTGCAAGTTTTTCTTCGTCATATATTTCTGTTTCATTGGCTGAAAACACCCTTTCCCTCTCTATACGCCCTCCTGTTATGTCTCATATATATATATATATATATATATATATATATATATATATTAATACCTATCTACAACTATTATTCCATTATATACGGGTACAATAATTCATTATCTGTAAATGTAACTTTGTAATCCTATATATTTATATGGGATTACAATGTTATTCATGCAGTTAGAGTATCTAGAAAACTGGACAGCAATTATGAAATGTTTAAATTTTCCCTTGATACTAAACACACAATTATGAAATGTTAAAATTTTCCCTTGATACTAAGACACTAAACACTAATTATATTCTAAATTTGAAGGTTCTAGGTCTGCTAGAAGTGCCTTAGACTTTTGATGATCGGTCAGTCAGTCAGTGAGTGACAAAATTAAGAAAGTTTGACAAGCTACAATTCCTAAACTACTGGTTCAAATTGAATGAAAGTTTAAATATACCGTGTTTACGCAATGCCTGCTTGGTAACTGAAAATTCAGGCTTCTTACTGTAACCATAACGAAGTTATAGGGGGGGTAGAAAATGATCTGAATTGCTTCGAGAAAAGGATGTTACGGCCATGCCACTTTTTAGCTTGACTTGGTTAAAATTAACAGACAATTAGATGCTTGAAATAGTGCTTATCTATGAATCATTGTGAAGGTTGTTTTCTGTTTTGTGTAGAACAATTAGATTTGTATCTGCGTAGGTCGCAGAAGCAACAGATGCTTCTGAATGCTAATCATTTCGTTTTGTTTGGATTGGAACTTATAGTATTCTGTGTCAGCCGATATACGTCCCACTGCAGGGCACGGGCCTCCTCCACAATCGATGGTACAGTTGAGAGTCGTTAGGCCATTTAGTCCACCACGATGGCCAAGTGCGGGTTGGCGGTCTTATTACAAATTCATAAAATATATATTAAAACATTATTGCAACAGTGAATCTCCTTGGAACTGATCCAGTAACGCAGTTGGTTAGACGTGAGCTGTGAAACGAGTGGCAGCGGGTTCGATCCCCGCATTGAGACAAAAGTTTGTGCGAAAAGTATTTCGTGGTTTCTGATGCCAACTACACAAGACTTGTGTAGTGGGTTTGACGTAGTTTGGTTTCTTGACGTGGGTTCAGGACTATGTTACTGGTATGATGGTAATATCTATTCATTGTTATTCTAACGGCCCTGCCCGGCTTCCCCTGGGTGCAAATGTTATTTGATTCCACTCCACGCCAGATACATGTTACTTTTCTTACAAACTGGGACACTCTGAATATTTATTATACCGATTAACATTCTTCTTGAATCACTATATTTATTGGAAAAACGGCATCAAAATCCGTTGCGTAGTTTTAAAGATTTATGTAAACATAGGGCCAAACATGGGAAGCGTCTTTGTCTTATACTATGTTGTGATAGCTATGTATAGATCCCGATCCCGTGGTCACCATCAGCGATTTGGGTTGACATATCACATTAATTATCGCCCAACAAAAAAAGTTCCCAAGGCATTAGTACGTAATTCGCTCGTTAAAATATCTGCGCACATTTGGGCCAGCAGCAATGGCTCGTTTAGCATGCGCCCGCCGCTCCATGAATTAACCATCGTATGCGTAATGTGAGAGTTTGGATTGGTATCCGTGTCGAGAATTATTTCGTTATCACATCGAGGTATTGGGAAATGTGTTGTGATTGGCTAGTGTTCACGGGCTAGATGTTTTGTGTATGATGGTTAGGAAGATGTTGACATAGGTAGGTAGAATGTCTTTCCAATATGAAGAATTAGGATTATTGTATAGTTGAAAGCTGCAAAACCAGCCTGGTAATCAAACATCGCATCTTTCGTTTATCTATTGTCCGACGTAATTAATAAACTCCACGACAAATGAGATGATTCAACTTATGTGACCAAAACTCTAATCTTGTAGCTTCAACTACAAACAGCCTCCGTGGCGCAGTTGGTTAGACGCCGCCTGTGAAACGAGAGGCCGCGGGTTCGATCCCCGCACCGAGAGAAATGTTTGTGCGGCCCACAAATATTTCTTCCGGGTCTGGGTGTTTGTGAGACCGAAAAGTCTCTCGTAGTTCCTGATACCCACGACACAAGACTCGATCTTAGTGTGGGGTCAGGACTATGTATGTGACTGTTGGGTGTTATTTATTTATTTATTTATTTAACTTAAGGGACAGTATATTGTCCCAAAGTTTAGGTTCCCACCATAAAGTTCAATGGCACAACAACACAAAAAATTTGCATACCCCACCAAATTACTATGTATTCGAAAACCATCTATAATGGTACTGAGTAATAAACTGTCCGCCAAAATACCAGTTGCACGTTAGATTGACACACGACAGGACAGAAAGACGTCCGATTGTGAATAATTCATGAGGTTGTACGTGTTATGCAGATTAGCACAAGTAGTGGTCCGAGCCGGTTTACTAACACGTGAAGCTGTGGAAATGTCATTTGGATTTAGTGACGTAGATCTTGCTAGGGTTGCAGGAGGTCGCTGGATGCAAGCAGCTTTCAACAGCTCAATTTGGAGATCCTTAAGGAAGGACTGGGTTCAGCACTGGCTTTCCTGGTGCTGAAAAGAGAGATTTAGTTCCATATGGTAGAATATTTGTAAAAGCAAAGACAGTGATGACCGAAGTGATGCATTTTTCTTTGCTATATTGTTGAAGCAAGTAAGGATAACGTAGGTCTACAATAAACCGAACCAATTAATTGATACTTGATGAAGATACAATTAATAAGCGAATCTGTTGGTTCAAGCCATGATACTGGCTTCATTGTGGTGCCTCAACTGGCAGATGTTATGGAAGGCGTTTTTGTATATAACGAAGAAAACTATACTATATGAAATTTAAAACTTTATATCAAATCTTGTTAATGTAATATGCCCTAGGGCCTAGATGATTTAGATCAATGCATGATGTAAATACAAATCGTTATTTATCTATAACTTCCCATTTTGTGGAAGTCAAATAAGCAATGCAAACAGGACAATCTTCGTTGACATTATTTATTAGATATAGCATTTAAACACATTGTGCTGTGTTGCATCTATAAATATACGACCCGAGCCGACATAATCTCCATGTTAACCTGACTCTAAATTACGTTTATTTTAATATGTTTATAAGAATATATTATTATATGTTTATAAGAATATATTATTATATTATCTTTAGGTCACGTGTTTGACTTGTGTTTCGGCTCCGTGACTTCGCGTAACTGATACTGAATTGTACATAGTCTTTAAACTGCAGTTTTGTGGATAATTTGTTGTTCTTCTTGAATCCTTTTATCAGTGTGTTCTTCATGATGGATTGCTATGGTTTTATGATTGAACAATGTTAGGACCTTTGCCTGACATATTTTATTAATCTTTAAATATGTTACCTAGCTGGACTGGAGTCTACTTTGCTGGAAGTGGTTTTAGGAGGAAGGAATTTTTGTATCGTTTTACCAACTAGAGTCTGATTGTAAAACCACGTATGGCAGCAGCCATTGTCGAATCGGAACAACTGGGATCAACGGCTAAAGTCCCACTTCAGGTATAGACTCCCAAGATTTTGCCAAGATTTAGTCCACTCATCTAGTAGTGATGTGGTAATTCGCTAGCTAAACGCCTGTCATAACTATGAGGTAATGTAAGCACACGGAACCCGCGTTTGAGTATGACGGTGGCGGATGATGATGACCCGCGGCTTTCGCTGCGTGACCCAGTCAGTCTCGCGGCCCGGTCCGGCGCGGCACCACGTCGCCATCGATAACGTATCGACTCGCGATAAACGCTATAATGATAATCCGCCAGTGGACGCGTGTGCGCCATGTGGTATAAGGGTGAATATATCGTGCCAGTGCTGCAAGAGGTATAGGGAGTGTTTGTGACGTGCTGTGTGTGTTCTGGAGTGTCTCTGTGTGTATGTGTGTGTGTGTGTGCTCAAGTGTGATCCATTAGCAGGTGCAAAAGAAGAATGAGATGCTGGTCGGTACGTGCGGCAAGGAGGAACCTCGACCGTTGAATTTCAAGGTATATTGTCGATCATTTCGTATTCTCTCATTCGTGTAATTCTAATTGATATAGTGATTATGCACTTAATGAAAAGTACAGTTCTATTAGTTGTCTCTCGTCATTAAAAATACTTGTGCAAATTTGCAACCGAATATACAAATATTTAAGCCGAACGCAACATTCTAGCTTTTATCATAAAGTATTTTCCACCAGCTTATCGGTCGTTGGCATAAGTAAAAATTTTGTAAATTCAGCATTGCGTTGACAATGAGAATTGTAAAATTTGATAGATGAAGTTTCTTCAATTCTTTCTGCATCCACTTCTTTTCCACTCTCGTAAGTCTGACAAATACTGTTGATTTAACAGATGTTTGTGAGGGTCCACAATTACTATCGATGATTTGTTTGCCACTACTAGTAAATAGTAAATACGCATGCATATTGTAGTTTTTTTAAAAGTGATGTAACGTTTCGTTTCGAGATGGCGTTTATCAATGTTTTCGTTAGCGCGATAACATGTCGTTAGTTTCGTTTGGGGATTTCGACACGATGCCGTTATCTTCTTATCGATATGGTTTTCCTAAACGTAATTCCATCTTTAAAAACCCAAGATTACGTTTGTGATAGATTTGTCCATAATTCTTCAAATTGTACTGCAACTCATGGCAAATACAATGGAGTTCAGATAAAGTAGCTATTATTTTGTCATTCGACACAATTTTGTCGGCCTTCATGCTGCAGCGGAAGGTTTCGAGATTATAAAACGGAGGCAAGATATGGGCCGGCATAATGTTCCACGTAGAAATACGAGTTAGTAAACATATTGGGTCGACCCGATAAATTCATACATACATAAACTCACGCCTTCTTTTCCAGAAGGGGTAGGCAGAGGTGCAGCTAGGACATTCATTTTGCCTTGTATTTTTTGTCCCACGATGTGATAGAAGGCGAACTATTGCCATATCGGCCACAAATTTTTATCTTGGGGCTGATAATATAATACAATGAACAGAAAAATCTGATATCACTTTGTCCGACCCTGGATTCGAACCCGAGAGCTCCGCTTTGCAATTATATCGTAGTATAACGGCGCCACGGTATCGGTTAAGCAATAAGTCCACGATATTTCAATTTCAAAATGAAATCAACTTTGGTAATAGATACAAAAAATAAAATGTGTAACGTATGTGTAAAAACTAGATTGCAATGTATATTTTTTTATTAATCTTATTCATTTCGACATTCAGTTTTATATAAGTTAATTATAATAAAATGTATTATCCTCGCGGAAGAATGTGGCACGTTCACCTGTTTTGCGAGTATTGTAATGGTCTTTTTGCGTTGATCTCTAATTTTCACATTGCATATTTTTCTACACACATTAACATTCTTATTCATAATTTATATTCATTATATTGTAATTTGTAGACTTCTTCTACTTTAATGATAGCCTTGGACATTCATTAAATTGTGTGTGTGTGTGTGTGTGTGTGTGTTAGCTTAACTGGTTTTGATATATTTATTTTTCGGAAACATACTCTTATTTTTTTAATTGAATGAACTATGTTATAAAACAAATCTTTTCCCTCACCGGTTAAGGCTTTGTATTGAAAGACTTTCATCAACGGTTGCTAGTGATGTGAATATAAGCATGTTGTTTGTTTGCCACAACCATCTCGGTCCGTTCCTTGAGGTTTGGCTAATCATTTTCTGGTCTTTGGTCTTGTGTTTCCTCTGTCCTTTAAGTTGCGTGCGTGGAAAAGCAATTATGTATGCATATTTATGCCCTTTGCAAGACATGGATGTCCTCTACGAGCGAAAGTACGAAAGTATTGAGAGTGGTTAGGCCATAGGCCATGCTGGCCTAGTGCGGGTTGATGGACTTAACATACAATAGAAATTCATACAAATCGCTGTGGTATGCAGGTTTCTTCAGGCCGTTTTCCATCACCGTTTTAGTGCGTGGTGATTGACTATCAATACGTTCAAACATTTTTCAGAATATCTAATTTGGCCTATGATGTTACAGGCTCGCTGCCTGTCAACCCTTCAGGGAAGTGACAAGGCCACTGCATTACATTCTTATGCAGGCTTACAGATAAAGTGGCGGTAATTGTGTCCGATAACATGAACGGTATCTATCGTATTTTATTTACCTAATAAAACGAACGGCTATTACTCAACACTTATTTACAATCAGTCGAAAGCAGTAATTAATTAAACTGTTTTAGTACTTTGGCACTTTGTTCTGTTGTGTATCTTATCTTGGTTTTATTATACACACAACAAGTTGCAAGTGAAGTTTTTTTTTTATAAATATATGTTGTAAGCCATGACTTGGCACGAATGGGCAGGTTCGTCTAGACCGGTACCACTGTCTCTCAAAAATTGACCCTAACGAGCAAGCAGGAGGTCAGGTGGTAAATGATCACTGCTGCCCATGAACATCTATAACGCTTGGGTCACAAATGTGTTGCCGGACTAACAAATCGGGAGAGGAGCGGTAAGGCTATCGTATAGGAATAAATAACTCTTTAAATAACTCTTTATTCACAATTAACAATTTACATCTGGTACATTATTCAACGAGTCTCAAACTAAGCATGCAAGCTTGTGTCTTGAGACTCGAGAGTGTGGGGTTATTAATAAGAACTTATAGTAAAAACTTAGAACAACTAAATTAACTATCATACATAATAACGAACTTCACTTGTGTGGGAGTGTGTGTATGTGTATGTGGGTGTGTGCGTGAGTATGTGTTTATGTGTATGCGTGTGTATGTATGTGACGTGTGTTTGTTTGGGAAGTATTATTTCAATAAGTCTTCTGTGGCAGCGTAAGATAGTACCAATAATGTATTTTTAATAAGGTTTTTAAGAGAGTGTCTCGAACAGCCCTTGAGATGTAGTTGTCGGGAAAGCCGGTTATATATATGAAGGTGCGCATAACACGGACAGCGTCTAGCTAATTCTGATTTTAAGCTGGGTAATAAGAAAGGGGTTTTTCATGAACATCCTTTAAACTGGAAAATGTAACGTATTGTATCCTATGGTAAACGCAGTATAGTCAATATGAAAACTAAAAGAACTCGCTACTACTTGGATCTGTTAATCCAAATCTCGGATTTTAGGTGCACAGTAGGTGATTGTAAGGCTGTTACAGTCGCAGTTTAAATGGATATACTGGCGATATACTAATAAATACACCCAATATTTCGTATCCCGCGCCGAGTATAATGGTATTAGATATTTCGATTTATTATCCGCTTCGGAATTTCTACCCGATATGGCGATAGGCTGCCCCCTATTACATCGTGGGATCACGTGTTGGTTGCACCTCTGCCTTCCCCTACTGGAAAAAAGGTGTGAGTTTATGTATGTGAGTGCACCTAATAATCACACAAATATTCCTGTACCCCAGATTAATATCCTTTAAGTTTTGTGCCGTGGGTATCAGAATCTATGAGAGACTTTTCGTTCTTACAAACTCCTAGACTCGAGACAAAAGCTTGTGGGCGTCACAAACATTTGTCTTGGTGGGATAGAACCCGCGGCATCTCGTTTCATAGTCGGCGTCTAACCACCTGCGCCTCGGAGGCTGTCAATTAAAATATATAGGCAGTGTTAGACGACCTCACAGTCGTTTACGATTTGAGTATTAGCTCATTATCATATTGATTTAGTTTATATCAGTTGTTTACGAAACTAAACTTGTCTGTCCTCGTCGATGTTTACTAATTTATGTTTGTTGAACATTTTCGCCTACAGACATGTCATAGCCCAATTTTGACTCCCTGCGGCGCAATACTTTGATGGCAGTGTTCAAATATAAAATGTGGCGTTAGTATTATAAATTTAATCAGATTTATGATAATTTTCAACCACAGGAAATCCATTAATGAACATTGGTTTTTCACGATGATTTTTTTATACATATTAGCATAGAAGTGGCATATTAAATATATTGATGGAATTTGTTAGGAAGAAGTGTAAGATTAATTTAGAAACAAGCATATTTATATAATGTAACAAGTAATATGTATATTACTTAACGCCATATCGGTTTTCTGTAGCATAATAGCAAGGTCTCAATTGGATAGATTCACTGATTTTGTTGTCATGACAGGTTAGTAAACACTCTAAAAATACACTATTATGTAATAATTTTATAATTTTTGTATCAATCCATGCAGACTAACAAATTATAAGACTGTAGGCAGATTAAGAAACAAAGACTCCAAGATTATGTTTTTGTGTTATTGGGTGTTAAGTGCAGTATAACGCTGTATATTTAATTAGTACTAAGTAGGTATAATTTTAATACATTTTGCTTTGTTATATCCTGACTGTTTGACATCAATCCTTTGTAAAAAAATTTGAAAATTTAAAGACGACCTAGATGAAATAATTTATTTACCAAGTAAAAGATGCAACTAATTTAAACGTTTAGCATCTCTGTTTACTAAGACATGATAATCGATACGATGATTTTCTTATTTATTGATTGGTTATTCAGCAGAAGGATTCCAATGCTTGAACAAAGATAGAGTAAATAAAAAAATGACATTACGAAGTGGTAGTATGATGAATAACAAACGGTATCTCACTATCGCACCACGTGTTCACGAAAACAAGCCGTTTTATCTGAACCGGCCGGGTTCATCGGCCATGCGCTGATTGCGGTGAGTTTACGATTTCTTAAGGACAAATTACTCGTATGTGTAAACATGCTGTCGTCTAGTTTGTCTTGGGATCTAGTTTGTCTTGGGATCTAGTTTGTCTTGGGATATATTCTCTCTCTCCACTGCTGAACATAGGCCTCCTCAAACAATTCCATAGACTTGTTGTTCACATTGTTTGACAATCAATTGTTCTCCTTGACGTTCTAGCTTCTTTCTATATTATTATTTTTTTAACTTTAAAAGTATTCCTATAGGAATAAGGTTATTTCGAACCAAATCAGCGCTGGCTAGTAATATCGAGGAAGATACGAGACCGAATGGTGTTACAAACGAGAATGGTAAAGATAGGGAGAAATGGATAAAATAAATCTAATAGACAACTGCAGTTACATCTCCCGAGGTTTTATAAAGGCTTAATTTAAGATAGTCGGCGAAGGAATCTTCTTCCCTATCCAGAATAAACTTCAAAAAATCGTCGTAAGTAAATCTGGTTTAATTTTCTCTTATCTCGGCATCAATTTCGATATACCTTCATAATAATAAGATTCCTAGACTTATGAATCACGTGAAAACACGTCACGCTATAACATCTGCTTTGCGGTATTACGAACTGGTATCATTTGTGAATGGAAATATGTGCACGACTGATACGTAACTGATTAAAACCAAATTATGTAAGTCGGCGAGTTTTCCATTGTGGAAGTGGGTGGTTGCTAAATGTTCTTGGAAAGGAGTATGTGTGTCTCGGAAAATGTGTGAAGCCGTCAATACCAGATGTTGCCATTGGTGACTACTGCTGTGCAAGTGTAATATTGGAGGTTTAAGTTTTTGCAACAGGATATCGTACATTTTAAGATTGAAAGTTGGACTTGACTTGAGGATGTTGACCCTTAACATCAGGGCAAATTTAATAAAGGTTAAAAGACCCCCATGAATGCAGACCGTTTACAATTTATCCTGTTTAAACTTATTGACGTATTCAAAAGAATATTTCAAACGATGACGATGGTAAAACGTACTTGATACATTCTAAATCGGCCTACTGCTACGGCTAGGATGACAGCCTACGCCGGCCGGCAAAACAAAACGATGACCAGTCGCCAGTGACCAGTTGCTTCATTGTTTGTCCAAGTATTTATCGAGTGCTGTGGGTTGCGTCGCGGCAGTTTGCGCGTCCATTAGCGAGGTGTGACGCGACGGGCCTGCCTCGGCGAATCGGTGCAAATTGACAGACATTGCCACCGACGACTGTCACTTTGGTAGCGTCACGACACCATTGTTGGCAGACTGCTGGGTTTTCAGTAAGGTTTTTTGATTAGAGTGCGAGTAGGATGCCTAACCGTGTTATTTACAAACCAGTGTTGATGTTGTTTGATGGCGCGTCTTCACTGTCTACGATGATGCGAAACGATGCGTTCGGCAATCTCCGGCACAATTATTGCATATCTCTAGATGAGCATTTCCAGAATATACATGCATTTAATTCGAATAATGGTATTATACTTTGCGAACTACCACTTGATTGAGTTAAAACATCGTTATGAGTTTACTTGCATGGCCGGTGTCAAATAATAAAAAAACCCAAATAGCTTTTTTATTATTTAACACCGGTCGTCTAATCATTTTACTATCAAACAAATTGTTATCGCAATCGGTGATTAAAAGGATATTCCCAAAATAATTAGGAAGTGATAAGGTTGGAGGTAGACAAACCGCAGTCGTGAGTTTACACTGCCACCTACTATGCTCACTAGGAAAGTCCAGTTTCAAGATTGTAAATGCTATTAATAAACAACTTTAAAATTCTAATGCACAGTATTCGCATACATGTGCGAAAATCCATTTATATAACTGTTAAAAATAACGTTTTAATTGTAATGTCACGTTTAAATAATGTGTTGGGGATATCACACTAACCTCTTCTGTTGTGCTTAATGGTTTTGGTATCTAGTATGGAAAATTAATTATCAATCTCCGAAGTTTTACTTCAGGTATTTTTACAGATATGACTTACAATTGGGGTACTAGATGTTGTTAAATGATTCATAGGGAAGCATCTTACGCTTACTCTTAGTTCTTCGATACCCTTGTTGGTTCAGTTCGAAAAACTAGGTGCTTTTTTGTGGTTTTATCACCCCCAATTTTGTACTGATAGACACATGTTAGTCCGTATTAAAATGATTTCAATAGATTTAGTTTTATTCCGCTGCGCTATAAATAATGGCTTCCATCTTGGACTTGAATATTTGAAACTCCAGCAAGATTATCAGATGTCCTATTAAAATTATGTTTAAGCAAATGTTTTTGGTACGTATGTATTTGTCTAACACACTGAACAACGGAGACACAACGTTTCTGTATTCATCTGAAAAACATCCCACGGTTAAAAATATCGGTAAATGGAACAGGAAAATAAATAATACCAATTTGTAACTATTTATACGCGTTTCTTGTATGTTTTCCAACAGAATTTCCTTTGAACGACGTTATTGAGCTGCGGTTTCACGATTTAGTAAGAAAACGGTATTTTTTTACCACATATCTATTCATAAGTTCTTAAGACTACTCTATTAGTTGATTCGGGTTTTAGTCTTCTATTTTTTCGAACACGATACGAAACTATCGCGTTGTTTAAAAATTGTAACATTTCAAATAAATTATTAAACATCCACAGTGCAAGTCTACCACTTGCTGGATAGAAACATCTTTTTCCTTATTTCAGTTTTGATTTTGTCCCACAATGGTCATTCTTTCTTCACCTGCCATCGCGACATCTAGGAAGGTTTACTGCCTAGATAATGCATATTGTAGTAGAAATCATTTCTACTTTTATTCATTCAGTTTCCCTTAAAATGTGTTTCACGCCTTTTGGCTAACCGTCGTATTTTTCTCAATTGAGACGCTCATATTTAGAGTATCTTCATTATTCATTTGATCGTAATTTAAAGCTATTGAATTCATAAATGTTTTGTTATTTAATATTCTTCAGTTATAAATGCAACGAAAACCAATAACTTGGCTCGTTGTACCCACCTGTGAAAATATTCATCTGTTTGTCAGCGGAATCCTCGACAATTTGTTTTTTCTGTTTGTTTAGTTGTCTATGTGTTTGCTTATGTGCTTGGTTGCGTAAGGTGTCTGCGTTCGCGGAGGCTGGTTTACACAGGCTCGATGAGTTTTTGGGTTGTTTTTGTAATGTTACCAGCTTAGTTGGATAGTTGGCATTATTCAGTTCGTACGTCAGTAAAATTATAGCGCCTCGACTGATTATTGTGTCACCAACATAACATCTGATCTCTATTAAATTTGCTGTATTGTCCTATATTTAATGTATGATTCAATTTATTTCAAATTCGCCTCAAGCATTACCTGAGCCAATTGTTTGAGTACCTATCTTCTTCCTTATTTTCAGCATCATTTATTATAATTATTTCTTCTATACTTAGGTATTTATGGATGAGGTAATCAATAATACAACATTATTTTTGAATATAGTGGGTTAATATTGTCTCATATCGTCTCTTTAGAATAAAATTCAATATTGTCATTGTATGAAACTTTCTCTGCGGCGCACCTGTACAAATTAATTAATGCTCGCTTTACAAAAGTTTCGCTTTTAAATATTTTTTTACACCGTACCGCGCGACTAATGTTTGTTGATACACAGTTGACAGTCTTCATTGGCGAATGAATTAATGGCATTATTAATATCTTTGTCGATACTACTATGCCACGTGAGGACTTTATAAGAGATGGAGGAATATTAAATATTTCTTTTTGTGATGTTATGTTTATTGTTCATATGATTAGTACAGCATCATTTGGTTCAGACCCAAGATTCAGATCTGTTGAAATTCGATTACAGATAGGTGGTCTATATGGCCTAACCCCTCTCAATCGTACTCTGTGAGGTAGAGGAGGACCGAGCGCTGCAGTGGAACATATAAGGGCTGATAGAGTACCGGCGAGCTTGTCTGAAAAGATTTTAAAAGATACGAAAGGTGCGTTTTCAGATCATAACTTATTGTATTGTATCAGCCCATACACGCCCACTGCAGGACACGGGCCTACTGTACAATCGAAAGTTCGATTGAGAGTGGTTTGAACATCTAGTACACCACGCTGGCCTAGCGCGAGTTGGCGTACTTTACACACCATAGTTTTACAAATTACTATGCTATGCAGGTCTCCTCACGATGATATCCTTCACCGTTTTAGTTTTCTTCGGTAGTATACTGGTCAGCATCCCTGCCTGCCATAACTTATGCCAATTAATTATTTCTCACTAGTTCTACGGTATGGGACGTGTGTGTATACTGGGTATCTCAAGACTGCTAC
Source organism: Hyles vespertilio (assembly GCA_009982885.2). Taxonomy (NCBI): domain Eukaryota; kingdom Metazoa; phylum Arthropoda; class Insecta; order Lepidoptera; family Sphingidae; genus Hyles; species Hyles vespertilio. The sequence continues at coordinate 7,560,821 of CM042823.1, forward strand.
CGAAAACGAAGCCGGGTGGTAGTTTTAGTGGCTACAAACACAATGCAATTAAAAATTTCGCCTAGAAACGTGACAATTTTTTTTTATGATTTTTTAAATATCGTCATTTTTGGGTGGTAAATCCACAGTTTTTGCTAAAATAATAATTTAAACACTTTTATACCTTAGAGTATTTATAAATAAAAGGGTATATACAATTATTTTAGGAAAAAATGTATTTACCACCCAAATATGGCCATAGGAAAAAAATAACAAAAAAAAATTGTCGCTTTTTTTGCAACTTTTTCTGTTGCATTGTGTCTGAAGTCGCTTAAACTACTACCCGGCTTCGTTTTCGGTAGCAGTCTTGATATACCCTGTATAGTTTGGCACTATTAGGGCCACGCGGATCCGCGTGACGACGATACGCAACGATATCGCTTATACTAAGTGATAACATCGATGCATAGCTGATAAGCTTTGATGCGGTCGTATTGAACTTAAGGAAAATGTCGTGTTTTTTCACCTTACCTTGCAGTTTCTACAAGATAAAACTTTTTCTGACTCATATTGTGTCTTCCAAATGATTAAGTAATAAGTACTCGCATTATTTGATAGCGCAATCTACGTATCATGTGAGCCTATTAAAAATATCGCGAATACTTAAATACTATGATAAGTATTCGGCCTCTGTGGCGCAGTTAGTTAGTCACCGGCTATGAAACGTGAGGCCACGGGTTCGATACTGAGAAAAATGTTATTAGTAATTAATGTTAATCATATTTGTTTTCTGGGTGTTTATGAAAAAGGCTTTCGTTGTTCGTGATACTCACGACACAAGACCCGATCTTAGTGTGGGGTCTGGACTATGTATGTGACTGTTGTATTTATTAACTTTGTTAAGAGAACATAACTTCATTGGGTCCATTTTTTTGCTTCTATTGAGTGTTGACGATAGACTATGGACGCAATTCGGCGCTTCGAAGAAATGAAAGGTTGTTGGTTCTACACTTCTACCCCACATCGAATCACATGTGAAAATCGAAACATTTGATTTACTATTTAGAATTATAGAGACCTTAATAAAACATCTTAATTTTTGGGAAAAGATCATTGAAGATTTTTAACAAAATATTTTTTTTTACTAATGAAAGATACATCGAGAAGACCGGAGTATATATATTTCTGTCTTTCATGTTCTCTTTCTTAATATCGCGTCGATGGAGATAGTCCCAATATGTGATTAAAAGCCAAAATCTATTTTTTTTATTAGATCACTTTAATTCTAAAGTTGCGATATGTTCCGAGGCTACAGAGGCAGAATCTTCTGCGTAGCGAGACATAGAAGAGTCGCCAACTTCAGGTTCAGCCTGTGTATAGCCAACTTTTGTTTCGACCAAGCCGAAACTCCACAAATATCCATTTATCTTAACTGTTTATCCTGATAAACGCTACTAAATGCTGTCTTATCATAACTTTACAAAATGTTCATAATATAGATTAATTAGTAGATAATAAAATTGCCCATCTAATACGTCATTGCAATTGGATAATTACTTTGGTATATGGCTCTATAGTGAGCACTCGCCTAAAACGTGACTTCTTAAACTAAGAGTGCGATTGAGATTGCTAAAGCCCATAGTCTTACGCTAGCTTTGTCCATAATATGGGTTATTTCTGCCGTGGTAATTGAGAAAAAATAAGTCAGTGGCGCGCAATTCTATCTACGTTTCATAAATCTATGTAAATTAGAAGTGTATTTTTTGTTTGATATTTTTTGGTTTTCGATTATGTAAATTCCACACCATTAATTAAAAAATAATAATTATGGAATGAACTGGCAGATTTGGGACCATAATAACTCAACCGCCTTGAAATTATGTCATATCATAATATTTAACCATTTCATATTTAATGATGCAATTACTAGAACTAATAACAATGTAATAAACGCAGGTTGCACGAAACATTGCCCTCGCAGATGATTAAACACATTATTTATAGAGTGCAGTGTAAAAATAACGGTTGCTATCTAAAGAATAATTCTGCGTGATCGGCAATATTAACCAACTTGCCCTCTACTGGAGATAATGTTGAACTCTGTACATAAGATACTGTGACGTGTCACGTGAGTAATGCGTATAGAGTAACTATGTTGTAAGAGGAATAGTGTAGTGGAGCTTTGATGTCAGCTTAGGCCATAGTCATTGAAGTGTTAGAGCGGACATCACGAACAAAATCTCTGCGCATTGTGCTGGTACAGGAACGCGGTGAAGCGAGAGCGAAGATGATGTTACAGTGTAGGCGTGAAAGGGACGGAAACAGAAAGAATGGTACGGTACCGTTCATTTAGGTTACAAACCTTTTGTTTGCAGTGTCCCCTCTAGTATATTATCTAAATGGACAACGCTATATTGTATCTGTATCCATCCATCCATATACGTCCCACTGCAGGGCAAAGGCCTCTACAATCTAGAGTACGTTGAAGATGTCATATATTTTTATAGACTCGATAATACATTAGAACATTTTGTTTACATTAATTAGGATTTAGGATTAAAGTATTATTAAACATAATTTCTGTGTCTTTTTCATCTGATAATTGTTGATATGGAGGCTTATTGTGGCTTATTATGGCCAAAGGTGGCTTCTAGCTACGTATTTGAAATTAAATATACCTAAATATGATAAATATATCTGTTTCAGCCCACATACGTCCTATTGCAGCAGGACATGGACTAAGAGGTGTTAGGCCATATATTCCATGTTTAATAATCACATGTGGGATTGTCGCTTCTTTATTGGTCTTTGAAATATAATAATAGAGCAGTAGATTTATTATTGCTACAGATTTTAAAATTAAAGGCAGAGAGAGAGAGAGAGAAAGAGAGAAAGAGAGAGATAGAGAGAGAGAGAGAATTGCTTGTGGGCGCCCTTCGATTTCTAATGTGCACCCAAACGCTACGACGCAAATTTTGGGCACCCTGCCCTAGACAATAACAGTTGTTGTTTATTCATTAACTGGTGATACCACTTCTTGTCTTGAATCAATAGATAAGTGTACCGATTAATATTTATTTACATTAATCCCTGTTCATAAATAAATATAAAAATACAGAGAAGCCAACTTTATTCGTATTTATCCGTTTAGGCAATTATAATGCTTTCAATCGATCCACATAATCTTTTGATGTTTTATGAGATAAGATATTATTTATATTCCTTTCCAAGAACAACAGGTGAGAACGTCGTAGTAAAAATATACGTACGTTTCAGCGCGACTTGGTCCATTTTTCATAACTTTTATTTTTTTCGTTTAAATTACTCCGCTGCTGTAAAGAACTCACAACCTTTTTTTTACCAACATTATCCAGATTTATTTTTTTTACATTGCAATCATTACTATTAGTAAGTAGAATATATGATTTATTTATTGAAATCAAATCATTAAAATAGTGGTTCTCGATATATTAACACACAAACAGACGGAGAGATATAGTGCGTTGTATCCTCAGTTGTATCTCACAAGGTAGATGCTTTTCATATCCACATGACGTTTTAATAGTAAGATAAAGAATTTTTTATATAATTACGCGAGTATCGCACTTCCGCGATCCAACGTACAATTGCGAGTGCGAATTCGACAAGCGAACCGGTTCGAACCGCTTCAACCAACATTTCGGTACGTATTAGTAAACACGTCGATAATCCCCTCGCGGGTTATCGCTCGTGTTTATCACCTCTCGTGATAACATCTCGGTTGGTTTCCACAAAGTGAATTACGCAACGGCACCCCGCGCGATATCGCTCTATCTGACATACGTGATTCTTTTTGTGACAATTTAGATAGAGAAGATAAGGGGTGATTATTAAGGGTATTAGCATCCGTGCATGCCTCTCGACTATTGCGGGCACATTGCGATATCGAATGGAATAATTAGAGATTCGCTTCTGTTGATTATTTCTCGGGTTTTACTGCGATCGATTTATACGATCAAAGATTAAGATTAGTACATAAGATTTATATGTTATACGATCTAGCGAGTCACCTGACAATATGGTATCCTCGTTGATTATGAAATAACACCTGGGAGATTGTCGCTGCTTTATTGTTGTTTAAATTTAATAATAATAAATAACACCCAACAGTCACATACATAGTCCTGACCCCACACTAAGATCGAGTCTTGTGTCGTGGGTATCTGGAGCTACGAGAGACTTTTCGGCTCGACTCACAAACACCCAGACCCGGAAGAAATATTTGTGGGCCACACAAACATTTCTCTCGGTGCGGGGATCGAACCCGCGGCCTCTCGTTTCACAGGCGGCGTCTAACCAACTGCGCCACGGAGGCTGTCATTAAAATTAAAGTAGTAGCTTTACTATTACCTCGAAAAAATTGCGAAGGAAATGCACACCACCACCAATCCGGAATAATCTAGAGAAGCGTACTATTGTTTAAGCCCTCATTCTAATTGTGGATTTCGTAATCGGCAGTGAGTGAATAATAATTGGCTGATACAAGGCAATTGTTCAATATATTTACCATATTGATACGACAAAGTGATTACGATACATTTTTGATGATTTTGACAGCCTCCGTGGCGCAGTCGGTTAGACGCCGCCTGTGAAACGAGAGGCTGCGGGTTTGATCCCCGCACCGAGAGAAATGTTTGTGCGGCCCACAAATATTTCTTTCGGGTCTGGGTGTTTGTGAGACCGAAAAGTCTCTCGTAGTTCCTGATACCCACGACACAAGACTTGATCTTAGTGTGGGGTCAGGACTATGGACTAAGGACTATGTATGTGACTGTTGGGTGTTTATTTCTCTTTATTTCCATAATATTCTTTTTTACATTTTTACACATCATATATACAGGGTATATCAAGACTGCTACCGAAAACGAAGCCGGGTGGTAGTTTTAGTGACTACAAACACAATGCAACTAAAAATTTCGCAAAGAAACGCGACAATTATTTTTTATGATTTTTTAAATATCGTTACTTTTGGGTGGTAAATTCATAGTTTTTGCTTAAATAATAATTTAAACACTTTTATACCTTAGGTTATTTATAAATAAAAGGTTATACACTATTATTTTAGGAAAAAATGTATTTACCACCCAAATATGGTCATAGGAAAAAATAACAAAAAAAAATTTTCGTTTTTTTTTTTCCACTTTTTCTGTTGCATTGTGTCTGAAGTCGCTTAAACTACCACCCGGCTTCGTTTTCGGTAGCAGTCTTGATATACCCTGTATAAACAATATGTCGTATAAAAATATAAAAAAGTAATGACCCTTCGGTGGCGGGGCTCAAGACCCAAGCCACCGGCGGTTAGGGATCCAAAGTGAGGAACCTCCTCACTATGCGTGCCGTTTCCAACAACACCGCCTTTTGGATCTGACTCTTGACCCAACGACCAATTGAGAGCCTCTGAAGATGTTGGTCGAAGCTCTTTGGCATCAGTCCATGTGCAGAAACAACAATCGGGACAATAACTGTTGAGTCCACATCCCACATATCGGTAACCTCGTGTGCCAAATCTAAATACTTAGACATTTTGTCTTTTTCAGCTTTGACAAGGTTATCGTCATGCGGGATGGTGACGTCAACAAGTATAGCCCGGCGCGCCAATCGATCTATTATCACAATATCAGGCTTATTGGCTAGAATTGATGGGTGTTATTATTATTATTATTACTTTATGGTGAGCGCATTGTAGTCTGGATAATGTCACAACCATGTTATTGTACTCTAAAGCAGATATTCATATTTTGGGTTAAAAATGTGATCCACTGAAATGAGGCACTAACTGCTGTGTACGGTAATCGCCACTCAGTTGCATGTATCCGAGGTAGTACCGGCAGTAGTATAGCACACGAAGTTGATCAAAGCTTCAAATGATTGTTTTACAATTAAATACTATCGCTATCCGATCTAGATAAAAAGAAACACTCAGGTGAAATAACGACACGTGAATAATCAATGCAATTCATACGATGTGAAATTATGACGTATCGTTGCGCTACGAACTTCAGACTGGTTTGTATGTTGTCTACTATATTCTGTCGCTGTCATAATAATAATAATAATAGTTTTTCCCCATTATTATGGGACATGTTAATACTATTACATTACCAGTATAAATGCTTGTTGTTTACATTACGAAAACATGTTTTACACATTATTTTTTAAATTATTTTTGTAGTTAAAAATTTTGCTACACGCCAACGCATGATAAATAATTTAAAGTTGTTTTGCAATACTCTATATTCTATTAAAGCATAATAACAAACAAGCGCTTTGTCGGATGCGCGTAGTATCGATAAGGGCGGGCGGTAAGAGGTGGCGAGCGTGACCTATCCGGGTGGAGAAGATAACCTCGCACCCCGCGAACCCATGGAGATTACCGCGAGACTCACTAGTAATGCAACTTGTATTGTACATAAATATAAATACCAACAGTCACGTACATAGTGCTGATCACTCACTAACATCAGGTCTTGTGTGAAATCAGAAACTATGAGACTTAGCGGTATCACAATACCCAGACCCGAAAAACATATTTGTAAATCGCAAAAAAAATTGTAATGATGAGGCTCGGTAGCTTTCTGTCTTGTAATTTCTTTAATTCGTAATTATAATTTCAATAAATATGTATTTTTGCAATTAATGGAAAAAAATGTCCTTGATACTTTATTTCTTTTGGTAATTACTTAATTGTTCTCTGTAACACTTGTCCACTAATTATTTTTCTTTGGATAATGTATAGGACTAGAGATCATCCCGCCTTCGTAACCTTCCCTGCAACTTCTGGGAATCGTATCGAAAATTGCACGCATTTTTATCAGACCAATTATTTAAGCTCACCGAGTCACTGGAAATTGACTATCTTGTCTTTAAACCGCAGCGATATTAATCTAATGATGTAATGCATTTGACAGCAAAAAAAGATTAGAAGTTTGAAATGAACACGTGACTACTGCATGCACACACTCGGCAACAAGTGATAATCTGTAGCGATGTTAATATTATCATGGAATGGTAAATATATAACAACATCGCTTTTGTTCGATTTAAATCTATATTTACTTGTTGTCAGTCAAAGTCCGTCCGGATATTATACTAAAATTTTAGTCCACGGTCGTTTAACTTAGAACAAACAACGACGAATTATAATCATCGTTTTGACTAACTTAACACCAGAGGGCGAAAACATATTGGTTTGTACGGGTTTCTCCATTTTACGTAGATTGTATTATACGCGGATATTATTGGCCCTAAACTACTTTTAACAACATTGATTAGCTAATTTGCTGATGAGTTAATTTTAAAACAATTATTAAATTTATTAAAATGCATACACATGCGGAAATGACAATTGTTATGTTCACATTTCTATACAGAATAATTTGTTTCAAATAGACAAAATTCAAATCGATTCTGTTAGATCTTATTCAGGTCCAAACTTCCCTAAATCTTTTCTTTTCGTATATAAACGTAATGAAAGTAAGTATAGATATATTACTGGATTGTTTTTCTTACTTAACGCCAGAGGGCGCCTTGAATTGATTGAGTGACGTCTCTATCTTAGTATGTAAAATGTACTCTGTGTTTTAGTCATGCTTACTTAATCAAATGCGTTTTAATAATGTAAATCATCATACCATATGCATTTTCATCGAACTGAGAAGAACTACGAATCTCTAACCAGTTAGCACAACCATGCCGCCCTATTTGCATCAAGGTGTTTGTTTTTGCTATTGTTCATGAGCGGTCGTATCGCTTACCATCCGGCGAACGACAAGATTGTCTCGCTACTCAAAGCCATAAAAAAACCAAAGATACATAGTCAAATTAAAGGATTGACGATTGACAGCAGGGTAACAAACTAAAATTGTAAAAAACGATTGTCAAATGTTTTAAAGTGTCGTTACAACTTTTGGTCTTAATTTTGTCCGTCTAGCCCCCTTTCGCAACGCGCGATGAGGAACTTCGTTCCTATAACATAGTTTTTTTTTAATAACTTCGCGTATGTTTCGTTGCAGATGCGTGGCGTGCCGTCCAACGAGCGCGTGTACACGTTGCGCACGCGGCCGCCGTCGCTGCTGCCGCCGTCGCCGCTGAGCCTGGCCAGCTCGGGCGACAAGAGCCTGGCGGCGCACACGTCGCCCTCGCTCGAGCGGCCCGCCAGCCAGCCGCCGCCCACCGCCACCTTCGTGTGCTACGTGTGCGGCGTCAGCGCGGCCAGCTCGCAGCTGCGCCTCGTCTACTGCTGCCCCAACCCGGAGCGGGAGCCCTACTATCCCTTCATCACCACGCTCAAACCTCATGTCGATGCCAGCCCTATTAGTCCGCAGGGTGAGTTTTGTTACTTTCGTCTTATCCATTCTTACCACTGGCTCGATGGAATTTGGTTTTTTAATGCATAGATCCATTAAGCACGCATATTCTTTAACTGGTACGCAAGGTGCGTTGCCGGCATCTTCAAATAGAAGGAAATGAGACTAGTAGAAAAAAGAGATATGAGGCCGGTTCCATATATTTTGTGTGAGACAGTAGTACCACCCTGGTCCAGCAGTTCTTTTTCTAGTATAGTCCAAAACAACTATAGTGTGTACTAAAAAACTACCACTTAGGTACTGCTTGAATTTATTTCGCGTAATCTTGTAGAATGCTAGCCTAATGTATCAGTTGAAATAACCTCCGTTCTTGTACCAGTAACACGTAGGTAAGTAACGCGTGTTGTCGGCAGGCATGGTGCAGATATGCGCGGCGTGCTACAAGAGCATCCCGCACAAGTACCCCGCGTACGGCGACAACGGCGAGCCAAACGCGCACCACAACAACTCGCACGCCAACAATATTAGGTCAGAAATACTCATTACTGATATTGCAAAATAACACTATTTTAAGGGCAGGAATCAACAAAATGCGAGTGGTATGGTGAGCTATACTGGACGCTTCTCGCGCGTTCGTATCACCTAACCATAATGCATCATGAGTTTTTTGTCTTTATACCGGTGTAGGTCTTTGGTGCCACGCCATATCATCTTTTTTTTTGTTCAAGAGGAAAAGCTATTAAGCTCCCCTTTCGATGCTTACTAATAACCCCTTGATGGCCGTCATACGTATTGTGGGCGGCACCGGACCTCCCAGGGCGAAGAGCACCCCGATTTACGTCCGCGCTACCGCTCCTCGCAAAACCATTACTGGTCCTACCATTATTATGGGGGGCCTAGATGACCCCCAGTTACGCCTACTTTTGGAAACTCGTTTAAGTTGTTATAGGCGTCAATGACAGAGATGACAGAGGCTCTATCGCACGTCTCGGAGACGTTATACGCAAAGGCGCATCGCTCCCGCCGTGTGGCCAGCGACTTCGATGACCCCTTTAGGCCGCCTCTTACGACGAGTAGAGGATACCGTGGCGAAATTATTGCACCCCCGTACCACAGGGAAAAGGCTGTAACATCTGCGCGGTCTTGACAGAAATCCCCGCGCACCAGGTTTGAAAGCCAAAGAACACTGTTTGACCTTCTTCCAGACCCCGAAAGTAGGATTTAAACTTTCCTCGAAAAACTAAGTCTGAACTATGTTTCTGCCTTTTGGGCGTTAATTTGTTTGTGTTCTCAGTATTGTGTATTTATATTGCAGATTTAAGCCTTATGACATAAAAAGTTCGAGTCAATCGAAGAGGCCGTCGAACGCTCTGTCGAGCAGTCCGCAGGGCCAAGTGGTGTCCGGAGAGAATGGCATGGGACTGTACAGGTACAACTGCGCATCACCGTCGCGGCTGGGGTAAGGACGGGGGAGCTTTTATACCAATACCGACTCCACTACTGCCGAACGATGGGCTATGTGTCGTGCGATTCCTCGTATCCATATCTGGGTCTATCCACTATACCGTGATGAAGCTATGCAATGAAGCAATGCTCGATATGGACGGCATTGCGCTTACTATTGATGTAGTAGAATCACTTTTCCGTGCTGGAATCACAATAATATTCTAATCTTCTCCTAGTGTACTAATCTAACGATGAATATTATCTAGCGATGTCTGTCGACACTGCTGAAGATGCTAAAATAGATTTTAATCCGAGGAATCCCACGATACATCGAATGTCGTTTTTGGTAGTAGTCTCTCAGATCTTAACGATTAGGATCCGGTTTGTAGCAACCGGATAGTTAGACTTTCAAGCAATTTTTCCCGTTAGGCACTTGGAGAGTTTTGTTTTGAAGCTTAGGTTAGGGTATTCTGGATGTGATTGGATTAAATAGGCTTTATTTTAGCCACAACCATATATAGAGCCCATCACAGTAATCTATCTAAGTGTGACACTATTCGGTTTCCTTCTGTGTTCATTTAAATACAATAAAGCTGACAAAATTGTATCCACCGGGAGACAATCGTTATGTCTCGGCTTATACTTGATCTGTATTAAATTTTCCGTTAGAGTCCCTGCAGTTACTTTGTCGTGCTAACTAATATATCTATATCAGACCATATACGATCTGCTACAGTTCACAGGCCTCCTCTACAATCGAGAGTACGATTGAGAGGTTAGGCTGTATAGTCCGCCGGCCTAGTGAAGATTGAGGCTAACTACTAGTGACGAAAAATTGGTGTAGGTCGGGAGCGTTGATAGATTCCAGTTCAAAATAAAATCAGTATTTTGAAGTATATTTGCATTAGTTTGAGGTCTGATATGTGTGCTTAGGGACTTGGGGGGTAGCCTAGGCTAGATTCAGTAGTGTTTATATTTTTTTCTTGTTTTTTAATTAGCTGGGTTGTGGTTTTGTATAATTTGCATTATTTGCACTTGTATTGTAGTTAGTCTTTTTTAATTTATTTTATAAGCATGATGTTCATAGTGTATTGTAGCCAAGTGGTGGTTGAAAGGGTCTTAGACTTATAATTATAAGATTGATTTCTAGACACAGTGCAATGTGTCATATTTTCGTGGCTTTATTTTAAACTATATTGACATGGAATTGGCACAAATATTTATAAATTTGAACGATTATGCTTATAATTTTATGACTGTTGAATAACATATCATATAAAAACAGATAAATATAGCATAAACTATGAATATCATAATTCTTTTGTGAAGAGAAATTAAGTTTATTATTGTTACTATATTCTAAGATAATCATTCATAAAATATACTATGGTGATGAAAACAATGACTACACGGTGACAAGTTTCATGCTTGGTTTCTCTATTGATGACTATAAAATAGTCCACACTGCAATACAAGTGGTTTGCTGTGCCCTAGTATTCTTCGAGGCCATCGGTGATGGTTATTATATGCGTAGGCCATAGTTAGCTAATGAGCTAATCTGCCTTCCTTTGCTAAGAACAAAACGATCAATGATCGTCCAGTGTACATATTTATTTATCGGTGGACTGTGGAAGCATGAAGAGCATGTGTTTTAGTGTAGTCCTATAGATTTTTATTTTCCCAGTGAAATATGCCTCATCCGTACATTTGATATCGGCAAGTTGTAGACTCAGTATCCCCGCATAGATATCGCTTGAGACACCATTCGCACGGGCGCTTAAAAGCGTCGTCTTTGACGGTTTTTCACCGTCCCCAATATTTATGTTCATATGAAATAAAAATTTAACGTCCAACGCTTAACGTCGAAAATCCGACAAGGCTTGATATAAAAGCGTCACATTTTAAAATCGCCTTAATGTGAAAAAAATAATGGATTTATATTTGTTTGTGTGCGCGTTGAAATAGCAATAATGTACAGGCATGGATGCAGGCCGCTTCCAACAGGTCGATGTGGAGATCCTTGGGGGAGGCCTATGTTCAGTGGACTTCGATGATTTTGAAATAGCGTCCGTGCGAATGTTGCCTTACTCCTCAGACGCGTGTTGCGCGTTGATGTTACAAGTTACAACGTGCTCGTCCGTAGGTGCTACGTGTGCGCGGGTCTGTTCCCGCAGCAGTCCATGGAGTGGTTGTCGACGACTGCGGAGTACATGAACTCGCACGCGATGCACTTCCCGTGCCTGGCGGGCGGCGCGGGCGGCGCGGGCGGCGCGGGCGGCGCGGGCGGCGCGGGGGGTGCGCGGGGCGGGCGCGTGCTGGCGTGCTCGCGCTGCGTGCGGCACCTGGCGCGGCAGTGGGAACTCATGGACGCAGAGAGAGTACCGCTCGAGCACCGCAGGTATTGCCCTCCTTGTTTTTTTTTTCTTCTACATTCCTTATGTAAGCCATACACACTACGGTCTACCGGAGAGGTCATCTGTGCAGGTATGCCTGCGCAGGTAGACCGAACATTGGTACCGTGTATGGGAAAGTTACGATGTACCGGAGCGGTCTTCAGTTCTTTTTGCGATGGCATCGAATGAGGACGATGACGCGCTGGCATTGCTAGGCCTTGCTTTAATTTTAAGATAAAAGATACAAAAACAGTGAAAAGGAAGCGAAAGAAGTAAAAAAGAAAAAAGGGAAAGTAAATAAAAACAAAAAAAGTAGCAGATTCTCACCACTAATGTAGGTATTTATTTATTTAGTTGTTTATATACCGGGTATCTCAAGACTGCTACCGAAAACGAAGCCGGGTGGTAGTTTTAGTGGCTACAAACACAATGCAATTAAATTTTTCGCTTAGAAACGCGACAATTATTGTTTATGATTTTTTAAATATCGTCATTTTTGGGTGGTAAATCCATAGATATTGCTAAAATAATAATTTAAACTCTCTTATATCTAAGAGTATTTATAAATTAAAGGGTATACACTATTATTTTAGGAAAAAATGTATTTACCACCAAATATGGCAATAGGAAAAAAATACAAAAAAAGAATTGTCCCTTTTTTTTGCAACTTTTTCTGTTGCATTGTGTCTGAAGTCGCTTAAACTACCACCCGGCTTCGTTTTCGGTAGCAGTCTTGATATACCCTGTATATTTGCAAAAAAACGGGCGGTTTTGATTTTAATTCTTCTTTAAAAAAATACGGTACCAAAATGATTTCAATCATTTGTACATGTTACTGGCCGGTTTTACAAATGCCGTAGTGTTTAAAACAGTACGTTCTAAAATCAAATTTTCGTTTGATGGTCGTTTTTACAGAAAACCACTTTTTATCCTACATTTTTGGTGCGAAGTTCCAAAAGATAATATCGGTTTTCATAACTTTTAGTCAATTTTTATGAATTTATTGAATATACTTAATTGTCAAAGCTTCATTTATTGCTGTTTAGCTGTCTCAATAATGTTAGAGAAAGTGGTAAAAGCTACCAAAATTATTGCGCTGCTCGAAGAGGGTGGCAGCCAATACTTCGTGGCTCAGAGGCTAAGTGTGAGTCGCTCGACGGTTCAAAGGACCTGGCAGCGGTATCAAGACATCGGTTCCGTCGAGAGAAGGCTTGGTTCTGGAAGAAAACCATGTACCCAACCACGGGATGATCGTTTTCTTGTGAGTCGCGCATTGAGAAATCGCAAGTCTTCGTATGTGGACCTTAAGAACAACCTCGAAGAAATAAGAAATGTGCATATTAGTCTATGGACGGTCAGGAGGAGGCTTCTCGCGGCCAATATACGCAGTCATCGCCCGGCCCGCGGCCCTAAGTTACTCCGAGAGCACAGAGTTGCCAGGCTTAGGTTTGCTCGAAATTGTGAGTCATGGACTCAAGAAGACTGGAATAGGGTATTGTTCTCCGATGAAGCCAGGATATCTCTGTTCGGTGAAGATCAACGTCGGCGAGTGCTACGAAGACGAGGAGAACGCTTTGCAGAGGCTTGTTTTGAAGAAATCACACCTTATGGTGGGGGCTCTGTTATGTTTTGGGCATGAATAAATTCAATGGATCGTACAGAGTTAGTATACATAACGGAAATTCTAATTCCTCATGCACAACCCGCATTGGCCGCTTTAGGCGAAGACTCAATTTTTATGGACGACAACGCTCGCGCCCACCGGTCTGGCGATGTGGAAGCGTATGTGCAAGAGGTCGGCATTCGTCGTTTGGATTGGCCAGCTCGAAGTCCCGACCTCAATCCTATAGAGCATGTCTGGGACGTTCTGAAACGACGCGTGAGATCAGTACAACCGGCTCCGCAGACCATCAGAGAGCTGAAGAATGTGATTACCGCGGAGTGGGAACGTATTCCGCAAGCAAGTATCCGGGATATCCTCGCTAGCATACCCAGACGAATTCAAGCTGTAATTTCAGCTAGAGGGGGTCACACTCGATACTAAACATTTATCTGCTTTTACTTTATTAAAGAAAAAACAAACAAAAATCTTTGTTAACTTTTACTTCACGAGCATATGCACTACTAGCGAGCATACACTACTAGTGAACTTAGCATTAAAACCCATAAATTTTATCAAAATTTTATGATAATACTGACGAAAACGATTATTTGCTTATTAATTTACAAAATTGTGAAAGTAAAACTACCTATAATTATCAAACAAACCAATAGTTCATTATTGAATTTTCACATTTGAAATGGTTCATTGCTTAGGTGCCCGTTTTTTTTTGCAAATGAGTTTATATATATATATATATATATGTATGTGTATGTATGTATGTGTAGGTATATTAATAATTAAATTGATATATATTCGTATAAATATTACTATTTATGTTTTATAGATATATATTCTCTTCTCATTTATTTCGTTACAAATTAATAAGCACCCGCTTCCGTCTCTCTGCACTACCTTAAGGTTGGCTGGTAGAAAATGCCCTTAGGCATTAAGTCCGCCTGTACTATTAATGTGTACAAAGTGTTTAAATAAAATAAATAAATAAAAAACGAAATGGAACAAACATGAATGTAGATAACAATAAACATTTTCAATTAAATTAATTATGCTGCAATAACAATACATGTATTTATAAAATAACGAAGTATCTAATGTTTGTGTTTGTTACATTGATAGAAATTAAACAAATATTTGGAGAGAATATTTTCATTTGATTATTGGATTGATGAGTAATGATTTCTTATAAGTTACGAGCATTATTTTCCTTTTGCTTTACTGCACGTTTAATACTTTATTCACTGCACAATAACCACGGCACAAAACATAGTTTCTGGTCACTACAGTAGGAACTTCACTACAAGAAAATACAATAAAATCTATCGACGCATTACGCAATACTTGTGAACAGAAGTTGTTGTAAATAAACATCGGCCCCGCGGCGCAGACGCCGCGCCAGTAGCCAGAGCGATAGGTAACCGGGTATGTATGGGGGGTGCTAATGTCATGTAATGGTATAAGCATAGATTATAAAGAATCGCAAATGTTTTAAGGGACGTTAATCGGCCATGCTAGAAAACAACTGACGCGACCTGCGCCGGCGACCGGAATACAGGCACACACGCACAGGTACGCCGTACGGTGTCACTCGAAAGATTTGATTTTCGATCCTGCGCCGGTCACCTGCACAGGCTCTAAAAACTGCACAGGTCTATTCCCACACACATTTCAGTATACCTGCGCAGGCACAGGTGGACCTTTCCGATGGACCGTAACGTGTATGGCAGCCATTAGGGTAATCAAGGGATTTGTATTAGAGGTTTTGATGCCTAAAGTTTGGTAGGAATGGCTAGCAAAGACTACTCAAGTGGAGTGTGTACATCAAAATTTTGGTTAATATATTCTGAAGTGCCGAAATGCATTTTAAAATAAATAGTTTCGATGCAGTTAAAAAACAATATAATGGTATAATTGGTAATTCTTCACGTGGTAATTTATAATATAGGTAGCAAATTGATTGAACCAAAATAATTCACCAAATAACAAGAAAGAATTTGTGGAATCCGGCTCGAAGGATCATGAAATAATTAGGAGTAAATACTGCTGTTCTATAAGATTTCAGAAACTGCACAATTTAATATGTTTTTATGAATGTTCGCAGGTATAACATTCCTTCGCCACTGCCTTCAAATTCGTCGATGAACGGCGACCGTGTGATACCCACCCCACCCTCCACCACCTCCGACCGGACGGTGGCTAGTAATAGTGGTGAGCATTACACTGGTTTATCCTTACTTATACAAGAAATATATACCCACACTAGACCAGCATTGTAGACTGACGTCTCATTTTTATTTAGTTAAAGAAAGGCGTGTTGCCTGGCACTGTCATTACAAATAAGATGATACTAATTGTTTAAGATAGCTTTATATTATTGATTTTTTTTTCGAAATATACTTAAATCTTGCAATTTGCCGGTGTTTATGTTGAATTATTTGTACAACGCCATCTGTTTTTTGTGTATGAAAACTTAGTTACATATTGTTACCGATAGATGGCAGTAGTATTATAATAATTTTCTCCGATCGCACATGTTCACTGGTTGTACACTTATGAGTTTGATTGAGAGGGATCAGCCCGTAGTTTAATACCTATTGTAAATTGGAAGACATCAAATAACAAAGAATATTTTAATAAAAAGTTGTTAATAGAGGGCATGTTTCCTACGTCTAAATAGAGGATATTTTTATTTACTGTTCGATCCCCGCGCATATATAATTTTTGTGAGATCATCAAGTATTAGTTTCGGTTATGACTGTTATTGACCGAAAATGTTATTTTTTTTTTTTTGCTTTTAAGACCAACGACACAAGTATTTTATAATAGTGTCCTATGACTATTATGTTGACTGTTGTATGTGTATTAATAGTGTGTTCCGTTTCATGCAGCGTGCACGTCGATCTACTGTTTCCTGTGCGGTCTGCACTCGGACCTGACGCTGGCGCGCGTGCTGTACGGCCAGCCGCAGGGCAACGCGCCGTACTTCCCCTGTCTACTCACGCACCAGGTCACTACACAATTTAAATCACTTACTCATTCATGTAGCATATTATTGTAATTATAACTTGGCACAACAATTTATAAAATAACAAGTATCTCAACATTTTCCGTCGTAGTAATAAATAATAAAATAATAAATAATAAATACACCCAACAGTCACATACATAGTCCTGACCCCACACTAAGATCGAGTCTTGTGTCGTGGGTATCAGGAACTACGAGAGACTTTTCGGTCTCACAAACACCCAGACCCGGAAGAAATATTTGTGGGCCGCACAAACATTTCTCTCGGTGCGGGAATCGAACCCGCGGCCTCTCGTTTCACAGGCGGCGTCTAACCAACTGCGCTACGGAGGCTGTCAAAATCAGTAGTATATCAGGTTGCCATATTAATATTAAATTCGATCTTAGCGCACTCTTTTTTGCCAAGCTGTACGTATTAAATTGATTTCACGTGTTAAATATAAAATTTCTGGCAGTAGAAACACCATTGTGTAGATCACTTTCAAAACGTCGCTGTAGTTTTTTTTTGGAGAAGGTCTTTAACCAACTATTGACTTTTTATAGTTCATGATTTTTACTAGAGAAACTCAACTTTTGAATAAATGTCTTCTTCAAGAATTGTTATAGAAACCTGTCGCAAATAGTTAGTACGTACAGATAATGTGATATTGTATTTGTCCACAGAGTCATCCTAACGCGGAACAGTTGCGTGAGAACGGCTCAGCTCTAGTCTGTACATTTTGCTACCACTCCCTATTGAGTCAATGGAGGAGGTAACGTTCCATTACTTGCAATATTAATTATTTTACATTAATAGTATTTATTTTATCTATTTAATATATCCGTGAGCCATTGACAGAAGACGTCTTGGTTGTGCAGTGAATGTTCAAATGTAAAAACGCCATCTATTATTCTTCTCGAAAACTACTGATCATTTCACCTTAGTTCCTCTTGTTGAAGTTATAACATTTAGTTAATTGTTATAATGGGAAGAGTATACTATTGGACCCAATCGAAACCACTTCAGTTGTACTGTTAAGCATTTACTTTTTATTATAATGTAAACACGCTCGGGTGATGGATGTGTTGCCGGCCATCATATCGGGAGGAGAGCGAAAAGGAAAAAGGATGGGAAGGGGAAAGAGATATTGGGCATCGGTCAAGTTAACTCACTGAAAAAAACGCGATAACAAAGCTTTCGCTTCACCTCAATTCCCAGTGAGAATATAGTACCCCCCGTGACGATCCTGTCCATTATTGAGTAACTCACAACAGCATGCCTTTACCACTTCTACAAAATATATAGTGATACTGTGTTGATTGTTGATGTGGTGTGGTGCGCAGGTACGAGGCGGCGGGCGGGTGTCCGGCGGAGCGGCGCGTGTACAACACGCACGACTACCACTGCCATCTGTGCGGCATCAAGACGTACCGCAAGCGAGTGCGCGCGCTGCCGCTCAAGGTACGCGCACGCACACGCACGTACATGCACGCACACACGCGCACACACACGTATACACGCGCACACACACGCACGCACACGACGCATACACACGCATACGTATGCTCACGTATGAAACTGCACACGCACGTGTACATGTTTACACACAAACATGTACACGTATACCCACGTACACGTATACACACGCACACGCATACATACACGCACGCACATGTATACTCACGCAGGAAAATACACACGCATACGTACACATACACGTTACAACACAACGAGTGAGTACTCGTTCACGCATCCATACGCACAAGTAGGTACACACGTACGTACGAAATACGTCTAAACACTCACTCACACGTACACACAAATACACACGCGCTTCACCCACACACACGCACGCATACGAATACACACGCACACGCCTATAACATGGTTATAACCCTGTCTAAAAAGTAAAGAGTAGGGTAATCGGTAATTTCATAGCGTAATTATGCTGTGGAAAATTAAATGGAGTACTATTTTGTTATCGTCGGTGGAGTTAAGTCAATCCAACGAAAAAGCAATTGTATTTTGTTGTTACAGGAATTCCCATTTTTAGTGCAAAGGCGGACTGAAAATTCATTATTATTAGAAAACGGCGACTATGCCGTCGTTTGTTTAGACTGCTATGAGAGTTTAAGGTGAGACTTCATTTCATTTTTGTTTATTAAAATCTTATTCTGTAGACCTTATCTATGTTATGTTGGTAATAAAAATAATTTTGAAGCTATGGCAGATATTTTCAATAGTTTTTGTGTGATTCACTAATTTTAATTTCAGGTATGAATGCTTTAGAGACCAAAAAGTCAAGGTGTTTTTATATTTAAGACTTGTATTTTAGTATGGGTTTAGAATTATATTTTTTTATATTTTAATTATATTAATGGGTGTAAATATTTATTAATCTTTATAATTTTGTGGATTGTAATAAATGTGGATTGATAATCAATTACCATGCACTTTAACAGTAAGCATCCATCCAGCAATTTGCATACTATGTCGATTTTGAAAAGATTTTCTATATGTAAAGTCTACTATCCTGTATAACGTATTAGTGGATATTCAAACCCTCTTAGTCACATTGTTTGTTGTAGAGCAATGCCTTGGAAGATATCCTAAGCTCTTACAAAAGTTGGTTGATTTTTAGTTTAGTGCTCGGCAGTGTTTTTGTGCGGATGAAAAGCTATCATGCACTAGGTCAGCGTGGTGGACTATATGGCCTAACCCTATTGAGTTCTCCCTTTGAGTCCTGTTCTCAGCAATGTTTATGTGCAGATTTTGAAATACCAAATTATTCGTCTGATGGTAAGGGATACAATTGCTCATACAAAATCAAATAATAATGAATTACATAGCAATGCTACATATTTCACTGCGTTCGCTATCCTGAGATATTAGATGTTAAGTCTCTTAAATCTAGTAGTTACTTTAGCTACAATGTCCTCCAAAAAGGAACACATCAGTGCATTTACACTGTTGTTTGGCGTAATTGGTTTTACTGGTCACTCATCCATATGTGAGAGGCCGCGTGGGTAGGTACCACCTCAACGCCTTTTTCTGTCGCCCAATAGCAGTTTAAAAGCACCGTTATGTTTTAGATTGAAGGACATGTAGCCACAGTAACTACTGGACATATTGAGACTTAAAATCTTATGGCAAGCAATGCATTTGTTATTCAAGGCGTTGTTTGATTTTGCCAATGTTTATGAGTGGTCGTATAGCTTCAGGCGAACGGCATGCTCGTCTCGCCATTCATAGCAATAAAAAAAGCATAGACACAGTACAGGATGGTACAGTATAGTGTGTGTGTGTGCGTGCAGGACGCAGGCGCAGGACTACGAGCGGCGCGGCGTGCCCGTGGACAAGCGCGAGTACAACTGGCTGCAGCAGCCGCCGCCGCCCGAGGACAGCGCTGACGTCACCATCGCGCGCCTGCCCTCCGGAGACCGATCTGATAAACTGGTACACGCGCCACCACCACCATCACCATACATCACTATCATCATCATCATCATCATCATCATCATCATCATCATCATCATCATCATCCAATCATACAACGCTTTGTATACTCACGGCAACTATACATGGGATTGACTGACAGTCTCCGTGGCGCAGTTGGTTTGACGCGAGCTGTGAAACAAGAGGCTGCGGGTTCAATCCCCGCCCTGAAATAAATATTTGTGTGAAATACAGGTTGTTGTTATGTTGTTTCTTGTGTAGGTGTTTGGGAAACTAAAAAGTCTCTCATAGTTCCAGACCGATGACACAAGACTTGATGTTAGTGTGGAGTCAGGATTATGTTGTGATTATTGGGTGTATTTATTAATTCCCTTCCACATTTTTGGTTATTTATTATAGTTTCAAGTAGGATATTGGATACTTGTAGGATATATTAGCATTAGTTAAGGTGTTGAAGTAACATTGTAATATTAATGCGCAAGGGGTAAGAACGTATGTTTATATAAAATATAGAAATTTACATTCTTACCACGTCCATCTAACTAACCTCTAACACGCCTTATTTAGATTGATTTTTTTTTTATTGCAATGAATGGCGAGACGAGCATGCCGTTCGCCTGATGGTAAGCGATACGACCGCTCATGAACAGTAGCAGAACCAAACAACACCTTGAATTACAAAGCAATGCTTGGCATTCCACTGCGCTCGCCATCCTGAGACATAAGATGTCAAGTCTCAATATGTCCAGTAGTTACTCTGGCTACAACGTCCTTCAATCCGAAACACAACAGTGCATTTAAACTGCTGTTTGACGGGAATCTTGTTGCTGTTTGATTAAAAAAATCATTACACATTTGCATATATCGCTGGTTCCTAAACTAGAATATGTTCAGTGTCTTACCAGTGACTTGGATTACATTATTTTGAACTATATTTTTCCAGCCAAACGAATATTTTTACCCATTCATATGCTTACAATGAAGTGCCTGAGTGTGTGATATACAATGTGTGTGTGCACAGATCCCGCAGTCGCTGGTAGTGGGTCGCGGCGGCTCGAAGCGGCACAGCCCCAAGCAGCAGCCCGCGCCGCACGCGCCGCGTGTGCCGCCCAAGCACGACAAGCACAACGACGCAGGTTAGTGCCACACCATACCCCTACCACCTACCCTACCCCTCTCCCTTACTCCTACCCCCTACCCCTTTTCCCTCTTTACATTATTTTTACAAACGACTTTTTTCTATTTTTATTGCAATAAACGTACTAAATAATACGACTGCCTAAGGATAATAGCAAAACCTAAAAACACCTTGAATTATAAAGAGAGCTTGACATTCCACTGCGTTCGCGATAACATACACCACACCAATAAGCATTTACAACGACTATGGCAACGATGGAAAAGTCACTTATACATTAAACTTTCGCAAAGATGCATGTCTAATACTTCCATCATTATTAGAGACTGTCCCGCCGTCACGACCACCACTGTAACTTCAGTAATGCAGGATCAACAGTAGCACGTAATGTAATGACACCGAGCACTGAAGCTCGGCGAGTCTCCGAGAATGTCTAATTTGTCTTTAACCCGCAACGAAATCAACCAGAAAGTTATATTAATAGGAGTTAGAAATAAATTATTGTCCACTTCCCTCCATGTAAAGCTAATGACAAAACAATGAACTAAAGAGGTAAATTACCGCGCAAATACTTACCACCATCATACTTCCATCATTATAAAACAGTGCAAATATAAGGCAAAATAACACCCTACGGTACAAGAACACCACACATTTTACGCAATATACACCTCAAGAAATTCCCCGCACGCCTCGACCATCCCCGATACAAGTCACACCCTCCATACATAAATATTATACGGTTGTGCCAAACAACGTTTAAATAAAGTATGAAGGCTTGCGCCGGGTAGCCACCTGTGGATCGCGGCATGTGCCCTCCCTAAACAGGGGTGCGCATAGAATAACTAAGCGGGGGTTCGTTTAGAAGCGTCGTTGGGTTTTACAGTATATATACCTACATTCAAGTTGTCTCTCAGAGACACTGATGTTGAAATTGACGTGTTGGGGAATGTTGTTTATTATATGGTATTGGTGTTATGTTACCTGTTTACAGTGACTTTTTTTGGTTATTTATGAACATGGTTTAAATTGGTCTCGGCCTTTGTGGCAATTTGAATTATTTTGAACTTATTAAAACTTAACTTTCATCCATATTTGCATCTTAAGTGCTGTGATTATGTTTTTTTTAATTTACCCCAAAAGTAAACGGGAATGTCCTACTGTTTATAATTTATATATTTGATAGGTATAAATCACGCTACGATCAATCGTGTATCCCGTCTATACGTCACGTATTCTATGCCTCGCTCGCTACCCATACCCAGGGGTGGTAATACGATACCGTCTTAAGTGCAAGAGGGTACACTTGAGTCGCCGGCCGCGACCCCTCACCCCTCACCGCGTCCCTGCCTCCCCGCCTCGTAACCAGTGGCTTTATATTTGCGTTCCGTTTGCCAGGCGAGTTATCGCCGAGGTTTGCTCATGTTTTGTAACGTGTAATTGGCGAGATACATATTTTGTAGACTATTCGGTCAGATGACGTGCGGTTTTTGTTAGTCTCAATGGTCCCAATATGAATATGATTTATTTCTCCCCGATATCCGGACAAACAGCTAAGCTCCATTCAATCACGTCGCTTTGAGAAGTTCATAGCCACTGGGTACAGTGATCGCTATCTGGTATGATCCGCGCGTCATGTCTTTCTGTTCTCGACAGACATTAAAATCGGATATTTAATAAATGTACAGGGTGAAATGTAGCGTTAACGCAAACATTCAAGCATGTTATGACAGCCTCCGTGGCGCCATTGGTTGAGAGCCGACTGTGGAACAAAAGGACGCGGGTTCGATCTCTCCACCGAGATAAGTGTTTCGAAAAGCCTCGTTGTTTGTGTTACCCGAGAAACAAGAATTACCGTGGGGTCAGCACCAATGATGTTTTAATAAAGATGACGCATATCCATATGTCGTAACGTTCAAAAACTGTACTGCTATGCATATACATACTCATTTGTTAATACTTTAAGACAATTTTAGTGAATGAAACAGATTATACAGAAAGTACGAGACGAAAAGAGATAGCATTGCACTATCCAAACATAGAATCGAAGCGGTAAAGACAGAAGGGTGACGATAAATAAAACTACCTATTTGGTTTTATAAGTATATAATATATTAACTTTGAGGTTGCTACATGAGTCTACATGTGGTACGCCATCCTGTAACAAATATATTTTTATTTGCTTACAAACTTGAAAAAATAAAAAATAAATTGATTACTTTTTTTTATATTAGTTTATGGTAAGCAGGCACTGAAAAATCGATTTCTTAATAATATTATTATTTGTTGTATTGATGACAAGTGATATGACCGCTCGTGGACATAAGCGAAACCAATACACCTTTAATTACAAAGCAATGCTTGGCTTTCACTATGCTCGCCATCCCGAGACATAAGATCTTAAGTATAAGTACAGCGATTACTCGGGCGAGAATGTCCTTTGAACCGGAACATAACATGGCATTTAAACTGCCGTGTGGCGGGGGAAATAGACATTGCGATGGTACCTACACATGGCGGTAACGTATGAGCGCCCTGCCACTGGTAAACAACCGATGGTGCAGGTTTTTTAGGTGGATATATATTTTTTCGTAGGTGTATATTTTTATTCATAATTAAATGTGCTAAACCAATATTAATCAGTTTTAAATTATCCAGTTACGATACCCTCTTTTTGTCCGAGTTGTGCTTAGTGCATACCATTTACGTCTCAAAAGCTCATCACGTGGAAATCTGGAAATATTCAATGATATATGTAAATAATATAATATAGTCATTCAAAATATATGGGGAAGCTAATGTGTTTTGTAATGTTCGTGGTTCGATTAAGTTATTTATTATGAAAATATTTCATAACAAATAACTTAATCGTTTTAAATATGATTGAATTAGAAACAAATATACAATTATCCAAATACATTCAAACTGTCATCGTCAAATTTCTGTATGATCGGTTTCGCTTCTGACTTGTTAATCTATGACGTACGCTTTTTGTCCCTATCGCACTTAACAATCTTTGTATTAGGCGATCCTTCTTACACAATTGAAGGCGGTGTTTGCTAATTTAAAATAAAAATTAAATTTTGTGTGGTTTTTATATACTTACGTATGGTGTGTAGGTCCCATTTAGTTTCATATTTTTGCACCATTGTTTTAACACTCTTAAAACACACAATTCGACACTTTAGATAATATTTTCGAAATAAATTATGTTGACAGCACTGAGGTCTTCCCTCTGTCGCCGTTGCTATGCGACTAGATGAAATTACACCAATTGCCCGAATTTGAACGCCTCACTTTTGAAGTGCTAGTGCGATATCTACGTCGTATTTGTATAATATATCATTGGGTCAGCACTAAGTCTATGTCTAAAATATACTGCTATTTTCTCATATTTTTCATCAAATATACATACATATTCTACTAGGCATCCGACGATTTCGTTTTTCATTTTCTGTTTTACAATTCCATAGTTCAAAATTATAAGACATGCAGCTACCCTTAAATCCATCGTAGTATATAAAGTTGATATTCGCGTGGCATTGCCGGGGCGGATGCGACGTTTCGACACCGAGCAAGTATGTACACACGATGATAGGAAGTCGGGGATAACATAAAATATTGGTATTTCGCATAGATTGTTTTGGAATTGGTTTAATACACGGGTGGTAGCGTTGTAGTATAATTTTTATCCATAAGCTTATGTTTTACGTTCTTTTTTATTAGTGTAGTCGCAAGCTGTGGCATACTTAATCAAAAAACTTGAATATGAATATGTAAGGAGACTAATTTCATTAATTTTGTTTACTAAAGTTATTTTACACCCAAAAGGTGTTTGAAGGCTTAGTTCATAACGAATATTTCTTCAACTTATGCCTGTTTACTTTTTCAAAACGCTTAATTCTACATCTCGCACTAATTCGTCTCCTAAGTGGCTTGTAGCGTAGCCCGAAATAGCAGTCGCTTTGTGCCTCTGTGCCTACGTTTTGAATTTGATTAGACTTCCGATAAATTCAATGTAATATCACGATAATCATGTTTTTTTACATGGATTTAGGTGAAGAATTAGGTATTTTAACCACCCGATATATATAGTTATTAGTTACCAAAACAAAATATGTCATAAAAACTTGACTGTTACTCTTAATCGGAGTTTCTTGTGTCGTTTCTCGTTCACGTCTATAACGATTTATCAAGCGGTGATAATTTAATAGATGCATTAGATTTACTGCAAAACTAATTGAAAGAGGATATTAAAATTTTTGAAACGTTAACGTAAACATGGGTTACTTATATGGGCCCCTGCCCTGCATTTTGAATCATAGTGTCTGGTGGTCGCATTCTGGACTTATCATACACATCCAGGATTAAGAGACGCCAGTTTGCACTGTTGAACACTGCGAAGTAACGATATTTCTGAAAATTTTATAAAAAAATATGAAAATATTTTTACAAATCAAAAATTACATGTAATCCGCACTCTCTCTTGATTTACGCCCGTCCCAGTGCACGTTAAGCGACGCGCGGTGGCTGCTTGTGATGAAATTGATCCGTGTCGCAGTTTGAGCACTCTGTGTTTTGTGTGTCTGCCTCTTTGTGTGAGTGTGTGTGTGTGTGTGTGTGTGTGTGTGTGTGTGTGTGTGTGTGTGTGTGTGTGTGTGTGTGTGTGTGTGTGTGTGTGTGTGTGTGTGTGTGTGTGTTTTTGTTTGTGTGTGTGTTCGAGTGTACGTGTGTGTGTGTTGTACAGAAACAGACCGCTTTGATTACCTGCAACAGTGTTAACATGTAAACTTGCAGTATCGTGTGTGTACTATTGATTGCTATTTCGTCTGATGTTGTGGCTGTTTCGATTATAACCAAATGTTGGCAAAGCACGTAAGACTGCTGGACTGTGCTGTGGTTTTGGTTAGCCGCTTATTCGTACGATACTTTCAAGTATGATAAAAGCGTTCATACACAAAAAAACGCTAAAACACCTTAACCTAGCAAAATATCAAATAATACACAAACAGTTGTGCCGATCGCCCATCAAAAACAATATTCAAGAATACTCCCAGCGTTCTAATTTGAAATAATACTCGAGTATCTCGAGCAAATCTCTCTATTATCGTTACAAAATTAGCGTCTCCCTCGCGACGAGAGCTTTGACAATGAAGGGGGAGGAGGGAGACGCGACGGGAGGCTTTACCTCTCCCTCGCAACGCTTGTGACGACGCCTCAAAGCCCGGATTATTGGAAAGCCATTTGTGGCATTACCGCGCTACCGAGACGCGAGTCTGGGCGCTTGTATGGTCTCACTGCGGGCGGTTAGCGGGTCGGATTGAATTATATTGAGTTTTCTATTGTTTTAAATGTAGCCTTTGTGAATTGATGATGTAATTGGATAGAAGGTTGTGAAATTAGAGTACGTAAATGCTGTCGCTTTGAGCCATGATTGTTAATAACATAAAGATTGTATATGCTTCTTTCCAATTCGTTGTGGAAAACGTTACATGTTTAAATATATGGACAGGATATTATTTATAAGCGACTGACATTCTGCAAGCTTAACACTGAAAACGTCTATCATAAACCTAGTTCTACAATATAGCAAAAACACAAGAAATCGCAGCACTATTTTAACCGTAATAGGCGTTACGCACACGTTAATGATACTCAAAATTATCTCGCTAACAGTGAGACCCTACAATATGTTTTTACTCGCTCGCTTGACTTACAGACGCGCGTTGGATGTGTCATGTGCCAGTGTTTTGTTTTCACCATCTACGCTGGCACTTTCCGCCACCTCCGCAGAAATAAGTCGTGGCCGCCGCATTATACGGGAATTTTCTTAATTGGAAACACTTACTTGTTGTGATTGGACCTACACGTATTGTTATTTTTACATTCCCTTTAATAAGATTTTATTAATATTAAATTATTTGGAAAGTACGTAAGTTATTTGAAAACCACAATTATCTTTGAAATAATGGTACGTAAAAGGATAGGAGGCAAATGCTAAATCTCTATTTAACATTGTTATTTAACAATATTTAGACTTGCTACAAAACAATATTCTAATATGTCACACTGAGTTGCTTAACTTCATTTAAAAATACCTTTTTCCCTACACCCAATAAACAATCCACTCTGAACAAACTCGCAAGTATTTAAAACTACATGGAGCTGAGTCGGCGAGTCACTCCCGCTTCTCAGACGCCGGCGCCGGCCGCCGAGTGCGCCTCGACATAAAGGCGCAGGACGTGAGGCATGAGACGCGAGGCAAGAGACGGGAGGCAAGAGACGGGAGGCACGACACTCTCACGATAGGATCGCGCAAGCAACCGGCTGCAAGTGGCCATTGTGCTGGATTGTGTTGCTTGCACTGTTTGGACAGATTATTTTATCGATGTACGAGCAGTTATGGTTGAGTTTGTTATCATCTTGAATCGTTGTAAAATGTTTAGCTTGTAGACATACGACATAATTACGTATGTTCAGATATCCCGTCATTCTATGCATCGTATCTGAGAGAAATGGAAAGTGTAGACTCACAAAGATAAAGTGTTTCAAAATTTGTGTAATATTAAAAAAACCTTAGCTAAAAACAGGCAATTTGAACTTTTCATAGGGTGGTGGCACCAATTATCGGCCATGTCAACTTTTTTTGAACTTCGACTGCTTGTAATTTTAATGTTAATAGCTTTTGCTTTCTTGCAATGTATTTTTTGGCTAGAGGGATACTGATACTTCATTATTACATTTGCAAAATTACAAATCCTCTGTTGTTTTTGATAATATAGATGTTTTTTTCCGAGCATGCCGATTTACCTTAATATCGGCATCTAACACCCTATCATCCACCGCCTGTGACCCTTATATCGGCATACCTTTTATAAAGTGAAGTTAAGTCAATAAAATGAAACTACGAAAGTAAAAAAATACTGATAATGTTTTATATTTTTATCTTAGGTACTCTTAACTATTAGTCACTTCTTAACTATTATTTATCACAATTACTTAGTCTTTTCTTCTATCTCAGTCATAGAAATTAAAATAAATAATAAACTAAAGATCACAATGATTCAAAATTCTTAAGACAAATAAAGAAACTTCAAGAACAAATTATTATAAGAATAACAATCAAATACAGTCAACAGAAAACTTAACTTTGCTAAAGTTAATCTTCAATTTAAATGTACTAAACAGTAATGGCAAGTAAAATCTTCTTTAGCCACATCAAAATAATTTCGCCCACGACATCCTCGACATTACTAATTAATTCTTCTTCACAGCCAGCACAAATAATTTTCTCTTTCTTCATATTTATGTCTTGAGTAGGTAAATCAGCGAGATCAGTTTCGCGATTGCTGTCCTTTAATAATCTCTTCTTTACTGCTTTTGTTTTCTTTGGCTGGTTTAGTTTTTTAATTCTCTTTTCAAGTTTTTTTCTTTCTCAGCAGAGAGAGAAAAAAAAAGAATTGTGGAGAATAAAGCATTATTTTCTACAATTATTTTTTTTTTTCCCGCGTTGTTTCACTATGTTTTCTTTTTTATCGTCTTTCTTCTTAATGTATTGCCTCCAGGTTTCAGATGAAATAGCTAACGGCATTTTTTGTTCTTTCGACTTGCTTTTTTGCGAAAATCCAGTTCTTTTGGAGCATATAAATGTTTTGTTAAGGCTGGTGATACAACAAACCTAGAAGTTGGCGTGGATGTTTTAGAATTTGGACGACTGCAAGATGGGGATGCCGGTTTGGACGACGTTTTGATCCTTTGCGAGTTTTGATTGGGCCGGCATGATATTGGCATTCCTATCTGTTGGCAAAAATTAATATATCTAAGTACTTCTCTATTTTGTACCACGTCCCTGTTTATTGTATAGTTTGAGGCTAGTAGGAAAGGAAGTACCAGAAGTAAGGTGGCCGTTATTACGCATCAATTCCCTTTATATCGGCCGTAGCTAATAAAAATCGTTTTTAGGCGGCCGAAGTTAGGATCTAGTAGTCAAACTGAGCTTTTCTTTCAGTTTTAATCTTATTAATGTTACTGCTAATATATAAAATAGCTTAAAGTGTATTTTAACGTTTTCAACCTTTTCCCCAATATCGGCCACTCGGACGATATTGAGATTTATAAATAAAACAGATCCCTAATCTCGGCCCCGCGATTATTTGGTAAAAAACAAACAATTATATATAAAAATGTACTATTTAAAAACGCTTTGACTATTTTTCTTCAAGAACAAATAAAATAAACTACCATAAATGTGTTTAATTCTATTCAAATACTTATCAACGCAATGCGTGGACTCAGGGATTTGACTCGGCAATGCTACCAAACGAAACACGTCCGTACCTGCGTGTGCACTGTTGCCAACTGAACGTTCGATCGTTGAGGCACCCGCACAAAAATATGGGAGGTTATGCGTATTGACATAGAGTCGATTTTAGCACAAAACAAGCATAGCTTTCAACACTATTTCTATAGTTATATTCCATTTGCTTGAAAAGGCCGATACTAGGAGACGGCCGATATATGGTGCCACCACCCTACCCGAATACAATAATTGAAAAAGATTTATAAATTACCATTGTTTACACTCAATCAAATACACACGAAACCGAACGATTCACCATGAATGGCGTGCAACTCAGACACAATGTATCGGTACATACAGGGGCGATCGCTATTACATAAATTCATCAAACGCGCTGCCAGACGGATGTATAAAAATAAATGTATGACAGTGCGTCTGGCTGCGAGGCTGTTAATAAAGCGGGGTGTGCGGCGCGGTGCGGGGAGGGAGAGTGATCGGACACCACGGCGGGCGACACTACGCAGGGCTGTGGCTTCGGGAATTATTTTTATGGTAGTGCGACTTTATCGTCTGAGTTTAGATGCTAATGATTAGCACTTCTTGGCGGTTTTAAGTTGAATTCATGCGCATATTTTATAGAACAAAATAATATGTTTGGTGCTAGCAAGAATACTCTTACATTGCATGACATATAACACATTATTTAACTAAATATATTGTTCATGTTAACTGTGTTACCATAATAGCTATCAAGGCATATGGTACCATTTGTAATAAATAAGAATCTTTGATATATGTATATATTAATGCGTAATTCATCACAGGCGTCGGCACGATGACTGCAAGAAAGTAATTCACCATCCAAATCACTTGATTCTTTATCACTTCATAAAAACTTTGTAAATTGATCATTACAATAAAAGGAACCTGTCATTTAAAGACAGTGCCTAGCAACTATGCCACTCTTTACTCATAGCACATTTGACATTGGCAGAATTGTCGACATCGGCACTGTTTGCCATAAACAAAAAACTGAACTGAAGAATGCCACTCTACAGTCATTCTTAAAAATACCTTTCTCAGAAATTGCCTTTTATTTGCCCAATAAAATTAGTGAAATATAATAAAAGAGAGCATCGGTAGCCCTAATAATGCCACGGTGGGCGCCAATACCGCTCGCCTCGCTGCCGAGCGCACTTTATGAAATATTTTTATTATTTCAAAGAATTCTCCCATTTAATAACTGCAGAGTTTTTAATTGTTCGCCCGTCGATCTTTATTATATTAATAAACCTTTTATTGTGTTAGGTATTTTTTGTTTATGTTTTATGATGTACAGATATTTAGTGAAATATGTGTGTTGATATTTATTGTGAAAATGTGTGTAAATACCCATAAAATTTTATTTATTTTTGCTTACATCATTCAAAGGATGTTATCAAAACCCTTCAGGATAGTTTCACAGTGGAACAAATTCAGCGACGCGAAAACTGGCAGCGCATGCGTTCGACTCTGGTTTATTTGTCGGGGTAAAGCGCGCCTGTCGACTTGTTTATTTTCGACATGCCCCTCCCCCCCTCCCCCCCCCTTTTTCCCCCACCCTCGGCATCACCCCGTCACGAGCAGTCATTTGTCATGGCACCGCTCGGCCAATTTGTACCGGCGCGGCGGCGTAATGCGATGCGATTGGAATTGCTGTGTCCGCGCGCCAATGCCTCTTTTTACCCACGTCTGAATGCGGGGTTGGATTCGAGTGGTAATTTTAGTGTGAGGGGAATGTGAGTTCTTGGTCGGTGCTTGTAATAAATTGTTATGTGGTTGCGGTTTATTTGTATGGTTTTAAGGTATCTGTCCACCACAACGAAGTATATCATGATTGAACGGTTCAAACAAAATATGATGGCGATGGGCCACAGGCCTTTACAGTTAGGCAAGATAGCACGAGCGTAGCTTTATACTTCAAATGCTCACTCTCTCCTTCAAGGATTTCTACAGCGACTTGTTCAAAGCCTGCATCCAGGAACTTAAAGCTTAACTAAGCGACTTAGTTAGGTCGTCTGTCCACCAAATCCGAATACTTAATGTAAGCTATAAACAAATAAAGCCATATGACACATTCCACGCGTCTGAGTTAACTCGACGATGCGTCGTGAATGAATTATTATTGTATAGGGAGCGAACGCCGTGCTCTTACGATCTTTAGGGTGGCGCGGTCAGATAGGCGTGAAGAAGTCACAGTGTTGACATCCTTATTGTAATTTAGCCTGTTACCAAGAAAGAGTGGGCATAAGAGCATCGGTTCGGTATTATTTGTGTATTGCTTTATAGTTTAGTCGTCGACGACAAATAAATCGCGACGTCGATCAATAGAGGGACAGAAAAAGTGTAGTAGACAAAATCCTTTTTTTTTTCAAGTTCTACCCGCATCCACACTACGTGCAAAACTTTGACGACACTCAAAAAGTCGTGTGTGTGGACGAATTCTTACGTCGCTCCGGAATAAAAGTGGGGGCAATTAGCTTAAGGACTGTAGTAGGGCACGCGTTTGGGGCGTTGCTATGGAGTGAGAGGGGATGTGGAAGAGGGGAGGGAGGGGGGAGGGAAAACATTGCCGCCGTGCCAAGAAGCGTCGGGAAGATTTATTCGGTGCCGCGAAGATTGTCTTTACTCGATGCGAAGCGTCGATTCTTCTAATATCGCCGTGTGTCTGAGACGTTTATATATTTTTTAACATTCTAAAATGTTGCTATTTTGTGTTTTGCGTCTGGTGTCGGGCCTGACGAAATGTCGTGTGATTAAGCTTTATATTTAACATGCACCTATTTTGATCAATTCCGTTGTAATAAGAATAATAATTTTCTTATTTGTTATAATTTACGATGACAACTGTATTCCAAGTTTATTTCCTTATTTGATCACTTTGTGTAATGATCGGCGGAGGCCACTTGTTTGTCGGCGTGTGCGGAAACAGCCCGCGGATTAGGGGAATTTATAGCTACATCTTACTTGATCAACCCTAATTCAATGGAGTTCGTTAATAGCCAAGTATTGGAAAGAACACTCTTGTTTGCGAGAATTTAAATCTTCTTTCATTGATTTGAGTTGTGTGTGACAAACTGTATGTTTGTAAATAAACACAAATATTTTTTTTAAACCTGGGTTCACTTGCAGTGTCAACCGTAGCCCGTTGAGCCATAGCCCTAGCTGTTATTCAATTCAAATCTCGGGTATTTCGATTTGTGTTTGAAAAATCTCTCGATCGTTGCTCAGAACTTATGCCCGACAAAAATGTGCTTGACGATCCCTGTTGTCACTATTAGTATTACTGTCCATTTGTTCAGACATACTCGCTTAAATTAATGTACTATTGGTTAATTATTATCGTAAAGCTACCTTACACTTTATTTTACAACCACGTACGGTATCCCATTACTCGTAAAAACGTACCGTCTCGCGGCAAACTCGTGTTTCCTGTCACTACTCGCAAACATCCCTTTCAGTAACCTAATATTTGTTTGTGGGTGCAGATCGGCGGCGCGCGGGGGTTGTAGCTAGGGGTAGAGGGGTGGAGGGGGTGGTAGTACGTGCCAACCGTACGCGGTGCGCTGATGCATGCCATGCCTCCATAATTGTTTGTGTGAATGGCGCAGCGCGGCGCTTTGACGTGGCTAATGGCTGGGTTTAGTGTCTTGGATGGCTGGATTTGTTTGTAATTTGGTCTGATTGGTGATTTATTAGGCAAAGTTTGGCGGCATCTTTTATTCTAGAATTCTATTTGTTAGAAAGTTGGAGTGATCAATTGTTTCTTAATGATCCTGTTTTTAATTGATTATAATAATAATATAATCGTTGATCTGAGAATTTTAGGACCAAGAAATCCTTAGATGTTCCGTACAGCGTTTCAATGCCACATCAACATCATATACTTGCTGATATGTGTAGGATACATTATTACAGTGTAGGCTAATATATTATAAATAAATAACGAGCCATATGGCACATCCCTACAATAGCGCAGTGTTACTACTGCGAGTTGTGTTCAGACTCCGTGCAAATGATGAGTGGCGCGAGGAAAGAATATACACGCGTCCTTCATACCCTGTAGATATGTACCGCGAGAGTAACTGTCGATTCTCATTCATATTACGCATGACGTGTTTCAGGTAACAGTGTCTTATGAGACGAGTTTATAGATAGGTGACTCGCTTATCATCACAGATGTTTTGGATGAGAGTGCCTTTCGAAAAGTTTTTATAAAGAAGCGCTTACCTCGCTTACGCTCGCTTACCACCACAAAAAAAAACTCCTCATTGTTGGATTTAAAATCTCGATATTATGTAAATAATGCCTTATTGTAGTAAGATCTGTTGACTAAATAAGGTTGTATCATTATCGAAATTAAATTCATTTATACCAAGAACTCTAGAAATCTTTACTTGCCACTGAAGCGATACAAACCGCCTCAATCCGAACGCGGCCTCAACTGGAAATGAGAATATCTCACGATTCGCGCAGCTATTCAATGAATTAATAAACGAGCGGCAAGTTCTCAAGACAGTTGGCGAGGTAAACTCAGTTGTGTATGAGATTCCTACCCACTACCCACCCCTCCCAGTCAGCCGGCGGGTAAATGGGAACGCTCCGATGCTCAGCCGGTCGCGGGAGTTGGGATGGAAGCAAGCGCCGCGGAAAGCGGGTATTAGCGGGTAGATTACTGTCTTACAATTATTGTTACTTGCGTGTAAGATCTTTGTTTAAGTGTAGCGACTAGAGCATATCTAAATCTTTTAATTCTTAATGGTTATCTTATCTGATTCAGTGATTATTTAATGAGGACCGAAGTAGACAAAAATATTGTCAACTTCGGTCATCATTGTATTGTATGTTTGTTGCTTAATACTCGGCTACGTTTACCCCCTCAAATATCCTGAGTATGTATGGGCGAGGATTATCACTTTAATGAAAATACCAACATGAAAAATACATACATCTACTAATAAAAAAAATTACGAGAATTTATTAAAGAGGGATTAAAAATGTTGTGGTACAACCCTAGTGTACACACGTACGCTAATACAACCCCTGTACTGTGTAGTACCGGAGCACCGCATACAATGTACCAAAGGTCGTAACTCCACGGCACAAACTCGGAAACGCGCCCCAGACCCGCCACTAAATGGACATGTCATCACCCCTAAGTGTTTTAACGAACGTCGACCAATTCACAACCTTATTACCACCACTTACAGTCCATATTGCAGTGCAACAACCGTATACACTGAAATGGACACGTGCCGTCACGCGAAGCACTCCAAACACTTGCCATTACATTTTGGACTGTGTTTGTATAAGAGTAAGGTTGTCTTTGAATCGGGGGTGGTTGGTGGTTAAATCGGGTTGCAGTATCAAGACGTTATAGCCGCGGCACCCCCTCTTTACGAGCGCTTAATCCCCAAGCCGCTGTAGTGGTTTTGTTCATTTGCCTTGTTGGATACGATACGAGAAACTTGACGGAGATTTAAATTTGTTAATATAATCCTATATGATCTTCAACCGCCTCTAAGTTAATTATGAATATCATTGAACATGAGGATAGAATGAGTGTGGGTAAATGGAAGTCTTTTGGCCCAAAAAACCACAGTTTCTTACTTCTGTTATCATCAGGCAGTAAGTTGCAATTTATTAATATCGATAGGCCGAGTTTTTATGTCATAATGACATTATTTTCATCGGATGACTGTCGAGTATTACTATTTATTTTTCTATCCCTAGGAAATATTATTTGCTTTCTGGATGAAAAATACTCCATATTTTTTTCTGTACTTCCGACAACGTGTACCTTCCAAATTTCACGATGATCGCTTGGGGCATTCAAGACATAAAATCGTAACAAAAAAAAACTTATTTTCGGAGTAACATTGGCACATTAATTTGCTGTATACAACGCGTTAATGATTAAGAAGGGCATCTCGTGTATAGTGTGCAATGGTAACGCGCGCGTGTGGTGCGCATGCGCGGCGGCAATGCGGGCCGGGGTCGGCGGGGCGAGGGCACGGGACACTCTGTTGCCGGCGCCTCCACACAGTAGCACTCACAGCAAACACACTGTACAGACTTCATCATTATAGGGAATGAGTACAGCCAACATTAACATGCTATGTCGTGAGTACCAGACTACAAGACGCTGGCTGTATCAGACGTTATTTACCTCTTTAGTCCATTGATTTGTCACCCGCTTTGCTATGGAGGGAAGTGGACAAAAATATTTCCAACTCCTATTATTTACTTCATGATTAATTTCGTTGCGGGTTGAAGACAAGTTAGACATTCCCGGAGACTCGCCGAGCTTTAATGCTCTGGTTCAATAAAATGTGTGTCACTGTTGATCCTGGCTTACAGGAATTGCAGTGGCGGGTGTGAGAGCGGGACAGTCTCGTACAAGACGCTGTTTTCAACATGTAAACCCGAAACAATGTGGTCTTAAGAATAAATAGGATTCTTATCCTTAGTTTTACTGGGCGCCTCTTGCCCGTCCACATGGCCAGCCGTATTGTTTCGCGTGTGGGCTACCGAGCGCGTTTAGTTTTATATCCTCTTCTCTTTTCTCTCTGATCAGTCTCCCTTCAGCTTCTTCTCTTCTTCAGTTTAATATCCTACCACCAGCAATTTGTAGAATATTTGTAACTTATTCCTCGCGAAGCAATGGTATATCTGCGGAAGAGCCTATGCGATAAAAAGAAAAGCAGATGATTCCATGACTACTATTTTCGAAGCTCTTTTAAGACGCACAAATAACTAAAGGGAACCCGGTCGGAGTCGCGTTGTGTGCGCTTAGCTACAGCTATAGTGATATCTCGCGAAAAATGATTCAATTACTTTTACGCCGGTGTGAAATTCGAAGAACGAAATGAAAATTGGGAGTTAGAAACTCGCGAAAACAATTTTTCATTACACCGCGTGCGTGACAAAGTTGCGCCCCGTCTGTAATACAATCTATATTAATTTAATATTGAATCGGAATGTTACTTCTCGTGTTATTATTTCATTTACAATATGTGTTTGCTATTGCGATGAATTTGTTAAGCACGGTATTGTGAAAAATATGTCGCTTCTGTCGGCCGAGATAATCATCTTTCACCAAAAGTCTATTTTATTTTAAGTCATTTTGACGTTTCATTGTAAAAAGCTTTCACTGGGTCCACTTAGCGCATCATAACAAACCCAAGTTAAATTAATATTGATGACTATTGTTTTGTGTCCGTTTCTTGTCACATTTGTTTGCATAAGGGCGTAATTTTTAATCCACCCCAGTAAGAACCGTGGTCAAATTAAACACTGTTTTAAGTTTCACCCTTAAACTATACAATTTTTCCACCCTTCGTGTTCGGCTCCCTCGTGTAATTAATTCTCACACAAAACGCACCTGTGACAGCTGGCTGCTGACAGATGACAGTTGACAGTTGACACGTAACGTCACGCTGGGCGTCATCCATGCGCGTCGTGGGGCGGGAGTCACGACCCATTCACGCGTAACCGAGAGCCTGTCCTGTATACACACTGTAACAGCATTACATGTAATTCTGTTTATAGTTTACTTAGTCGAAAACAGCGTTGTGAGATTTTTTATCATAGCGTAGTTTTGAAATGTTGATACATAAAATGTAGAATCCTATGATGACAACTGAACAGTTGAGAAATGTATTTAATAAGTAGGTTTTAAGAATAATATTTAGTTACCTAAATATGTTTTGAATTGCGGCGTGGACCTTGTTTTATTTATATCCTCTTTGTGTCTGAAACCGCAGCTGTCACCGGTGACAGATGACAGATGACATATGACGTCAGCGTAGTGGATATGACCGCGTCCCGGAGCATGTCGCGTGTACGTCAGATTGCCCCCTGGGCCCTGACATGTGTAGATATCACGGTTTGAGCGCGGTTTAGATTTATCGCTGTTCTTTAACGGACGCGACAAAGGAGGTTCAATGTTATTTTTTTAAACTGAGTGTCAATGCAAAATCTATTGTACAATAACAAAGCTATGTGTTATTTAAATATTCTCATCAATAGAAACTATGTACGGAAATAATAGATACTAAAACAATCAATAAAAAAAAAATAAGTCACACTGAAGCATGGTTCTGAAACATATTAATGCTATACCTCATGGTCGACCTTTAACTGTAGTAAAACATAGACTGTCAGCTTATTTCATTAATGGTTACTTACAATACCACAAGCGTCAATTAAAAGTTCAATCGCTAATCCACAAATGGTAATGAATTTAAGAATTGTCAGCGTCGCGTCAGCGCGATTGGACATTAAAAAGTCTGTCAGAGGGTAGTGGAAGGGAGAGGTAGGGGGTGCTGAGCGGCTCGGCAGTCCGGCCCGTCAGACGAGTTTATTTAATGCGACCCCGGCACGGACTAATGAAATTATCTCGTTGCTGATGCGACTCGCGGGGACCCGGGACGTGATGGAGACCATGAGATACCGATACAGCGGGATTTTTTTTATACATGGGTTTTTTTTTTATTGCAATGAATGGCGAGACGAGCATGCCGTTCATCTGATGGTAAACTATACGATTGCTCATAAACAGTGGCGAAATCAAACAACACCTTAAAGTACTAAGCAGTGCTTGGCATTTCACTGTGCTCGCCATCCTAAAACATAAGATGTTACGTATCAATTATTTTTTTCGCGATATCGGGTTTGGCCCCGTAGGAAAGTTGTTCATTATCATGAGTGTAGCATCCCCCTTACGGCTTTATATATATATACCCTTTATTGATTTGGCAAAATCAACTTAAATATTATAATTTTCCGCTTTATCTCATGAAGTGCGTCGCATCTTGAAGTCGTTCATTGGGGTGCGCGTTTTTTTCTCCACCCTCCTCAGTCCTCATCGTCTAATGAATACGGTTAAGTCAGCGGAATGTTTGGCGGGATCGTTTCGACTCGCGTTTTAATTGGCCCATTCGCCAATTTTATTATCGGTTACGAGGGAAGCCCGGCTTTTCGGCATCGCTTTCAAACAATTTATTGATAATGATCATTTTAAAAGGTTTATTGTATTTTTTTTCTATTTTCAATGCTATATTTGTTTGGTAGTAGAAAATTCAGTATAATTAAAGGAAAGTTATGATTACTGATGCTCGAGGCTTTTTCAGATTTATATATTTCATTTTAGTTTTAGTAAACTTCTACAATTAAAGTGCTGTTGATATTAGTTTCAATTTGTGTCTACAAAAGGGAAGCTGACAGGAATCGGGTTATACGGACGCCTTGGTAGTTATTCACGGGTGATTAGTCGCGCGACGCCGCGCCGCCCGCCCGTTCATTATTGTGAACGTTTCAGCGAGACAAACTTGTGTAGGTACTCGAGTCGCGATGCCTCCACGCTCTCGTGGTCACCATCATTACGCAACAAATAGGATATTATGAAAAATATATTTAAGAGCATGTTTTGTAGAATAAATATAATGGGCGTTTCTTATGTCGTTGCAGTGTTCTAAGTATTAACACAATATGAAGCAAGCACATCCTCTAATTTTCTTTAAAAATATTTTTCTTTCTGTATCGAGCAAAAAGTCTCTTGCAGTTTCTGACTCCAAAAATAAGTTTTTTATCCAACTGTGTTGTCAGAATAATTTCTACAATTCCTATATTACAGATCATTAAGATTAGTTGTATTAATCGAGTTCCTGTAATTGTGCCTGCTAATCTTTTGCTAACTTAAAAGAAATGTATACTTTATTTGTAGCTGTTGATTTTCCAAATAAAATAAAAATAATGTCCCGCGTCTTGCGTGAATGATGGCGACACGCGCCAGCAACAACACCAAGCGACAGTTATACAGCGCGAGAGCGGCGCTCTCTAGAATTATTCAACGCGACTTTCCGACACACTGCACGCTGCTTACCGGCAGTTTGGACGGGACACCGTACTAAGTTGTCGATGGATTATAAATTCCATTTTGTTGACATGAAGTGACATGTTATGGGGTTTGATATATGTAACTTCCTTTGTTGTTTGATTTTAAGATACCTGGATCGTGGGTGTATTTTAATGAACGTTTTTTTGTATACTCTTCGCGAATATAAAAGAAAAGTATTACAGTTAGATAACCAGCGTATCGCCATTTGTAAATTTAGTTTTAAAATATCTAAAATAAGTTTAGTTATTCAATTATATGCAAGCTTCAAACGATTCTAAGTGTCATAATCGATTCCATCAATCCTTTGCATCCAAATACGTGATAATTTGTCATATGTCGATATCGCGCTCTGTGACCGCTCTACCGCGCCAGTGTGGGGGTGGGAGTAGAAGTTTCCTCGTGATTAGCAGACGAGCGCGCCGGTCGAGTCGCACGGCGCTCAGTACTGGGTACCTACTACGTAGGCAGTACCCAGTACCTAGATACTAGTTTGCTATCGAACGCGCGGAGACGCGGACTGGATGTGTGCGAATGTTATACCGGGTGTCTCAAGACTGCTACCGAAAACGAAGCCGGGTGGTAGTTTTAGTGGCTACAAACAAAATGCAACTAAAAATTTCGCAAAGAAACGCGACAGTTATTTTTTATGATTTTTTAAATAACGTCATTTTTGGGTGGTAAATCCATAGTTTTTGCTAAAATAATTATTTAAACTCGTTTAAACCTTAGATTATTTATAAATAAAAGGGTATACACTATTCTTTTAGGAAAAAATGCATTTACCACCCAAATATGGTCAAATGAAAAAAATAACAAATAAAAATTGTTGCTTTTTTTGCAACTTTTGAAGTGAAAACTTCTTTAGCGGCGTTGAGCACTTTTTCTGTAATGGGTATAAAATCTTAAACTCGCGTCAGGACACGTGACCTGATCGTAAGACGAAAAGCGTAAGACGGATGGAGAGTAGACAGCTGTCAGTTAGCTGTCAGTTTATAAAGCTTTGATGAATTGCCAATGATTTTGAGTGGAGATTTCAACATAAACTTCGCAGACGATAAAAATCAACTATTAATTGAATTTTTAAATAATGAATTTGGTTTAACTATGTCGAATGATCGCAATCTTAGCACAACGAAATACAAAACTACTATTGATGCGGTCTTTATTAGACATTTAAATAGGTTCGAATCAAAACTGTTCGTTTCTTACTTCAGCTACCATAAACCTATCGTATCAGTTTTAGAGATTGGCGATGATAGTTCTGGTAATGATGATGGTGAAAAAGTCGTTGAAATTATGGATGAAAGTTGATTTTTCGGAAAGATAAACTTTTTAATGTAAAATAATTGTAATAGTTTTAAAGTGTTAAATTTTTAATGTAATATAAATTGTCAGGTTTGTGTACGATAGCGCAATAAATGAATATTGTATTCTACCACATAAATGATAGTACTTTTATACTGATAAAGCAATTGGTGCAAAATTATTCCCTAACCATTCCAAAATATCAAACATGCTCAACGTTAATAATCAAGTTTTCACTTCTGCCGGCACTCCCGGAGTGCAACCCGTCTTTTTCTGTCGCATTGTGTCTGAAGCCGTTGAAACTACCACCCGGCTTCATTTTCGGTAGCAGTCTTGATATACCCTGTATAAATGCCTATTTCGTTTGATCCACTTTTGTTGTGGATGATTTACGATTTTCAAGGTGAAGTTTCTTGTGTCTTATTATTAGATACACTTATAATAATAGGAAAGTTTCTAAATTGTTTGGCCACGCATGGAGTAATAACAGAGACCATAAGCTTTAATATTTTAATTGTAGCTTTGCTGGATATTGTATAATTAATTGTATTATGCTTATATTTTTTTATGTTCTGTATCTGTATCAGTCCATATATGTCCCACTGCAAGGCACAGGCCTTCTTTATAAACGAGCATACGATTGAGAGTGCTGTAGAGAAGTCCCGCGTTCACCAGTGGCCGTTTATGGGCTGATCATCATCATCCACAGCCTGTAGGGTCCCACTACTGTGTATAGGTCTCTCTCATATTATGCCATTTTTCTTGGCTTTTATGGGCTGATACAGTACTATAATTGATAGTTTCAGTCATATAAGAACGTATATAGAAGAAAATTCCGCATATAAAATAAAGCTTAGTTAGTAGTTTAGTATAGTTTCCTAGTGTGGGATTGCTTGGCCCGTGTCGCGGAGTGTTGTGGGTTGTCAGGAGGGAGTAGTGCCCCGGCGACGTGACGTGCGCACCGGCCCGGGTAATGTGCACACAAAGAGTTTGTGTTAGGAAGGGATTAGAAGTGGCGCCATAAATAAGTGTTAGAGATATTGAAGATATTTTATTTGTAAGAACGTGAATATACATAGGTGTTTAAAGTGCTTTGCTGTTTTTAGACGTTAAAATAACTATTGGACATATTGAGACATAACATCTTATGTGTTAGGATAGTGAGCGCAGTGGAATGCTAAGCATTGCTTTGTAATTCAAGGCGTTGTTTGGTGTTGCTACTGTTGATGAGCTGTCATATTCCATCCATTCCATTCCATGGTCGCTTACCATCCGGCGAACGGCATGCTCATCTCGCAATTTATTGCTATAATAAAATAAAAAAAATTAAACATTAACTTATCAGTGTAATAATTTTTGTCTTTTCTTTGTTACAGGTAAGTCTTTTGTAGTGGTTCGCATTTAGTTGATTTCGTAAGTACCTACTTGGTTTTATTTTGTTTACCCTTTTTTTGCTACATGCATTAAATGACATGACGTACATTTCGGAGGCAATTGATGATTGAACGTTTATCGCATAAACGAGAACTGATTAAGGTAACTTGACATATTATTTGAATTCACTACACTACTTACTATCTTTGATGGCTGTTTTTTCGTGTACAAATTACATTTAAAATTACCCTGTTCTATATATCTGACTCTAAAATATGTAGTTGACACTTATAATCACTACGTACTATCGGCCAAAATGTTTATTAGTTGTTACATTTAAAACAATGTATTAATTTTGCCACCTCTACTGCATTCCGAAGCCTGTGAATTTCGCACGGCGCATGCGCGTTCCGCGGTGGTTAGCACGATAACAAGCTATCGTGTATGGTGTCGCGGCTCGCGGCGCTGCACTCGCTACTACACTGCCGACACTACTCCCGCCACCCCCTGCAACCCCCTGTCACCCACCCCTGGCATCTACCCCTCCCACAGCCCCGCCTCGCATTGATATGCACGCGCGCCGTATAACAAGCCAACTTTACCCGTCTAGAGATGATCGTACGGCGGTTATGTTATGTTGATATTGAAAATTAATTTAAATACAATTGAATATCTTATTTACGTATATGCGGCGTCGATATTACTTTAGTTAATGTTGCGGAACAATTAGCTTCAAAATTTTCATTAAACAAATGGCGTTCTGGCGTTTACTGTTTTATTATTATCAACATTAGATGGGTGTAAAAAACGTGTTCAGTTGTAATGCCCCTTCAAAATTCTTTGATGGTCACTTATAAATTATGTTTACACATTTGACTACAGAACCATGACATTATAAAAATGT
Organism: Hyles vespertilio; assembly: GCA_009982885.2. Taxonomy (NCBI): domain Eukaryota; kingdom Metazoa; phylum Arthropoda; class Insecta; order Lepidoptera; family Sphingidae; genus Hyles; species Hyles vespertilio. Next base: position 7,604,023 of record CM042823.1, read on the forward strand.
AAAAGATATAAAAAAATATTTCATAATGTTACTACATACTTATCGATATAACAATAACGTTGCACAACACTATCCCAATTGGTTGCGCTACATCGCGCGCGCTTGTTATAAATAACTCGTGTTGGGCTCTGTGTCGATTGTCGACGCGTTAACATCGCCCGCCGCGCTCTGCCGCACACACGTCGATTTGCGTTATATGTCGATATAGAACAGCCCTAGTGTAGCGACATATGGTGCATTACATACACTCGCCTTTGTACCGTTGCTGTTGGCGGCCGGTAGTTATTATGTTAAAGCTTTTTTTAACTTACCAGAGGCGAGATAGGTAACGAAAGTGCGGATTTTGTTTTTTGTTCGTAAGTTTTGGTAGGGGCATTTGTAGTACACGTTATATGTAAAGATCTTTTAAGTACCCATCTTAACAATTATACAAATCATCCGAATCTGGTAAAAGCTCACTTCAAACGGAAATTTAATTAATTTCCATTAAGTATATGAAATATGTTTGAGCGAAAAGAAAGTAAAAATTTTACGAAATTATTCCCGGTAATTACATATCGATATCGACACAATGATACTCATGCACAGCACTTGGAGTTCGCTGAAACGAGTGGTAATTTGGCGGGCAGACCGCCCGGCTTTACAATGTGAAGCGCGCAACAGTTGCACGCCGTCCGCCCGCGACGCCCACAGTGACGGAATCAGGCAGATTCGGGCGAAAGTGGCGGAAACCTCCTAGTCTTCGATGTCACGCCATTGAACATCTACCCTATTAAAACTGCGAAATTCTGTGGTATAGTGTATTGAACACAACTTATGAACGTTTAATCTAGGAATCAGACATTGCGGTTTATAAGATGCCCTTTACCAAGTGGCTTTGCTCCCGTTTGTACTGTAAACGGAAACATAACATTTATGTAGACCATAAATAATCACATTAATATGTGAAAAGGCTTATCGCCATTCAAACGACACTTAAAGAGCGCAACTGTTGCAAGTGCGACAGCTCAGGCGAGTGGGTGGACAGGGCTGACAGGGCGGAGTGTCGGACAGGGCTGTTAGGGCGGGCAAGACTATCAGGGCGGACAGGGCGAGCTGCCGGAGTGGCAATATTGAATAGCGGCGGATTTGCACCGTTTTCCGGCAACAAGCCGCGTGTGGCTGTTTGAGTATTAATTTTATTTTTATATTTATTTTTTGCATGAGGACCGTATAATATTTTTTCGTACGTGTTGTGTATATTACAAGGCGTTCCAAACAGGCTACTATGGGTTTCCTTGCCGAGCGGTTATGTTTAACAGGAGATAAATATCGGAATTGATGATTATAAACAAAATCTTGCGTGAAGAGTAAACCATTGGACAGAGAACATATCTTTTTCATCGATATCAATGTTACACTAGATAAGACGTTCCTTGTAACAAACGTGTCCTACTCAAGTGCGGTGCATGCACCGCACACGAATCAATCTGCCGCGTGACGGCCGCGCAATAGTACGCCTCTTTGTTTATATTTATAAGTAATTTATTTTGACTTTTCCCCGTCAAACCGACAGCGAAATTTTCTGAAGTTACAATATAATTAAAGAATACAACGTAAGTGATATAATATTGTAGAATAATGCCGATAATACAGATCTTTTATTTATTAATGGATCAAATATATTTTAGAGCTCGTTAAAATACAAGGTGAGCTCCTTAATCGTATATCTCCTTTCCGCGCATAAAAATTGCCCGTCGAGTGAGAGAGACGAACTATATAAGATATAGATTATTCAAGGGACATTCATATCAGTGTACCAAATAGGCATAAACTATTCGAATTCATTACAAATACAAATATGTAGGAAGAATGTAGTTGCAAATTGATTCCAGTATTTTATTTTAATCATATGTTGTTAATTACTAACTCAAAATATGTGTGTTGTATATATGTTTTGAAACCGTGGATAGTATTTAGACCCTATTTCTTAATATGAATTACTTATGAATTACTATTCGAACCCATTGTTATTGAAGACTAATATCATTTAAAATTGTTTTATATTCTTCTGCGTCGGTTATGAAAAAAGGAGATCTCTATAATATTTGTCCAGAATTATTGGAATGGATGTAAGTGGCTACCATGAGAACATACCTATATTTGTTCAATTCATTTTCGACACGAAGATTTCAGATATTCCAAATGCGGTAGTCATTTTTGAAAACTTCTGGTGTACCATTCCTTTTGTCTATTAGTCTCGAAAAATGCTTATCAGCTTATTAAAAATTCATAAATATTATTACAATAAATGTCAGACTGATTGTACACCGATTGACTGCTTAACAGACTGGTACACTTGTAAGAGTATTTATTTATTTTATTTATTTAATCTTTATTGTACACATACAAAAGAACATAACAATATAAAGAAATAACATATATAAAAAGTACAAAAGGCGGTCTTATCGCTAATAAGCGATCTTTACCAGACAACCTTTGGATGGATATAAAAGAAGGAAAAAGAAAGGGCAGTGTAAAACAAAGATAAGTTAAGCTCCAATAGATATAAATTATAAAATAGATAATCATAAAAAATACATATAAATGACATAATAAATACACATACGTCATATAATATGTACATATATACATACATACAATTTTAAATAATTACATAAACATAAATAATAATTTATAATTATACTACAAATTAAAAATATATCCGAAAAGAGGAAATAATACCATGCTTTATCTGTTTAGTAAGAAAGGTATTTAATTTTATTTACATCATTTCCATGAATTATTCACGTAAATAAAATAAACATTACAAAATATATTATTCTTCTTCTTCTTCTTTATCAGCCCATATACGTCCCACTGCAGGGCACGGGCCTACTCTACAATCGACAGTACGATTGAGAGTGGTTAGGCCATATAGTCCACCACGCTGGCCTAGTGCAGGTTGGCAGACTTACATAGGTAGGCAGTATCTTAGGCAAAGCTATTATTGACATGAACTGTCTTGTTTGTCGAATAATCTTTGATCATAATTTGTAATATTCAAGTAAACATACTAGATGTCGCTACTGAGCTTTTGACAAATAGGGGACAAATAGTTTCTATGACGCGTCTCGTCTATCGGTAGAATATAAGTCAATGATCTTTTTACTGTTTTTAAATTTTGCCACATAGTGAAAGCTCGATATAAGTAGTTATATAATATTTATAATAAATTAATAATACATAAACGCTATACAATAACAACTTCACTTCAAATGCTCAACACAGACAGATGTCATCATCTATCTAACATCAGATAGGCGTAGGTACGTGCCTCATCCCGTGTGCCTCGCGACTCGTGTCTCGGGATTCACGCCTTATGTGTCGTGGCTCGCCCCTCGTGTCTCGAGACTTGTTCCTCACACGTCGCTTCCACTTAATTGCCTCGTTCGAGCCACCTCTTATTTGTGTCAAGTTAAAAGGGATACGGGAGTGATGCGAGGCGGGCAAGGCAGTGAAAGGGGAAGGGAGTATGAGATGAGTTGTTGATTGATTTCGTCACATTAGTACCGATCTTGTGATGCTTTTTTACCTAGTGTTAAGTACAATTTACCTGGTAATAGATCGTTTTCGTAGTTGAGCTAACTTTGATGAAAGTTGATGATTAATTAATCTCATACAAAATAAAAACATTCTAATAAAACTTGATTGTGGATGCATTGCTGGTTATGTAGAATACTGACTGTCTGTTAGTCGTCTGGAATATTGCCCTCTTGTTTATTAGCTTTGGACACTCAACAAGACACAATTATGACGGTTGACGACCTATAAAAACGAAACTGCAATGATTTGCTCATTTTATCCACTAAACATAATAATTTTGAAACAACACATATCACATAGTTAATAATTAACCAATAACGAAATCACTTATTTGAAATATAAAAATATGGAGTAATTCTCACGCCCGAATACTCGAACGCCATTTAAATAATAGTTTCTCTTAACAGCGCACGACCTACTTAGCCAGTACATTTAATCGGGATTAACGTAGTTAAGCGCAACTTATATTTAAGTCGAGATCCAGTATTTGGGCGTCAGTCTCCAATCTCGCACAACGCGACGGTGTCGCGTCCATTTCCCGAGGTTTCTGCAAATCTATTTTTACTCGACTTGGTAATTTCCTGTTTTCATTTCGGATCGAGTGTGAGCGCGAATCGTAATCGGGCAGACTGGGAATTTGTGGATCAAAATCATTTTTTTTTCATTTCTTATTAAGCTCGTGTACGAATATCAAATTACTATATAGTTTCTTATCAGGGTAAGAAATATTTTGGGTATTGTACGTGTTAACCACTAATGACAACGAACTACTGTGTGCCGAATACTACACATCTTGCTCGATTTTAATACTATTAAAAGTGTAGACTAACAATATTTTAAACATTACCCTTAACAAGCAACAGGCAACAGGGTATTAAAAAAAGGAAGCAATTGTATTTAAAGATTGTTTAAAAATGTAAAATGCTTCCTTTTTTGATTCCTAAGAAATTTCTTTTAAATAGCTTTTCAGTCGAATTAACAACACGGTATGTTCGTACTTCGTACAACGTGATTGAAGGAATGTAACAATCATTTAAAACATCGGTGCGTCGTGGTCACAGTAGTCGTTCGATGCAAGAGGTAATCGCTTTACTCAGCCGCGCCGCATCCGCGCGCCGCGTCGGCCAAATCTCATTTTTATTAGGGAAGTAATGTGGAAAGAGTGGAAATGACACTGCACCGCGGACTTCCGACCCCGTACAACCTTACACAGGTGTCTGTCGCCGCCGCCACACTAATATATCCTATATTCCCTAGCAGTTAAGATTTAAATTCCCTCGTGTGGTTGGTCGGCGAGTACGCACGCGCGCAATGCGCTATGTTGTTGTGCCAGTCGGTCGTCGATCGCGGCGGAGAGTGGACGTGCGTCGCGTGGCCATGCTCCCGCGAGCCGCTGTGTTTGTGTATCGTAAATTGGATGTGTGCGTACAGGATGTTTTTTTTATTCGCCTTGTGGATACGTGAAATGTGAAGTGGCGGTGCAGTGATTTGCGAGGACGCAACAAATGGTGTTTATTGTAAATAAATAGCGCTATAAACCACACAATGCACACAGTTGGGGATAAAGTTTTCCGCGGTGCTCAAGTACCAGGCGCTTATGGGTGTCGTGGAGGTGTCGACGCGGTCCGGGAGCCGCGCTTTATGTGTTAATAATGGAGGCTGCTCGGTGGCCCCACGCGCCGCGAATGTCGCGGAACTGTGTGTCGGAAACTGTAGGCGCGGGTCATGTGTCCCGCTGCGTTTCGCTCGTTGCCTTTAGTGGCTATACCTTGATGGTTTTTGTGACTTGTCTCGTGCGAATGTTTATGAAGTAGACATACAGGTTTCGTTAACTACTTGTTAGGCTTTTAAAGCTTTCTTCGAGGATTGATTTATGAATCCTATTTATATTTGGATTGTGATTGGATTATTTGTTTTGATAGGTTTTGTGAAAGTCGGTAAAGCAAAATATGCAGAATTTGAACTTTAGAGGAAATATTTTCGCATAATTTCGACAATATTGCTAGAAATAATAAACGCAATTCACTAAATAAATAATGTAAACCGCCGCTCTGTCGTAGTTCCAAGGGTCCCCATTTCAGAATGATGTCAATAATAGTAGTAATTAAAATATTATCTGTTGATTATTACTAATATAATATTAAACGTTTACCCACCGTTAAATCTAGTCTTCTCACACAAAAATAACAAAAATGGACAGAATATCTAAAAGCTCAGCTTTCGGCGCCGCGCCGCGTGCTCTCACAATGGCCGACGAAAAAAATAATTATACGAGTTTAAAAAGAAGTTGATCGGCGTGTGGTTAATAAAAGGCACGTTTACACCGCTTTCGGTAGCGATAGAGTTTTACGAGCGACGCCCTGCACCCACAGGATCGGCAGTCGACATTCACAATGGGTTTTTGACGAGTTCATAGCCGTTAAAAGTGTACACGTCGAATTTTTATACTTCTGAGTTCCGACTAATGAGGTTCTTACTGTGTGTTGTTGATATTTATAATCTATCAAATAAGTTGCGAGTGAATTGTTTATTTTGTCTATGTTTGTACTTTCTTGACTGGTGAATCTGCAACCCAATTAATTTAAAGCTTTCTGAATTAGTGTAAAGTTTCAGCTTTGTGTATTAGTATAGAGTTTTTATAGAAGTTTGATGATATAGGATTCTTGAGGCTCATTAAAATTAGTCTTCTTTAAGTACTTGTATTATATTTTTTAAATGAGATTACGATGTGACTAAAATGCGTCTTACGGAAAAACATTGCAATACAAATTACCTAGAGATTTTCACTTCCATCAACACATTCATACCAGCATGCTTGAAACTGAAAATGCATAAGCTGAAGCTAAAACACCACAGTTGCTTTAGCCACTGGGACATATTACCATCACATACGCTGATCTCTATCTAGGAGAATATCCTCTCCTCCCTCTCTCTCTGTCTGAGCCACAGGAAGTCCACTGCTAAACATAGGTCTCCCCCAAAGATCTACACATTGACCTGTTGGAATTGGCCTGCATCCAGCGACCTCCTGCAACCTTAACCAGTTCTTTCGTAAACCTTGTAGGCGGGTATCCGAGACTACGCTTGCCTTTACGTGGCCTCCACTCCAGAACCTTTCGGCCCCAACGGCCATGAGTTCTTCGCGTATATCCTACCAACAGCAAAACATTTCAATACACAAACATATGGACAAATAATTTTTATTTATTAGGATCTCCAACAAAGAATACACTTTACAAGCTTTGCTTTGCTTTTAATCCCATAAGCGTCTCCTTTTTCCTGTTTTACGAAATTCTCTAAAGCAATGAATCGGATTTGAACAATAATCCCCGCGCTACAAATGCCGTCACGCACCACCGAGCCACAATCGAGAGCCTAATTAATTCCAATGTGAAAGACACGGGAATCATTAAAACGCTGTGATTTACGCCCGCAGTGAAAAACGTACGGTTTAACAGTTAGTTTTTATTGCGCGCGCGTTGCAGTTAACTGCTCCACGTGTGATGCTCAGGTTAAAAATTAAACGTCATAAACCTTTGGTTATTTTAAAAGTTTTAGTTAGCTCCGCGGAGGTAAGAAGGATATTTGTGTATGGATAATTTTGGAAATTTTGTTAGATAAAAAATTACATTATATGTAGGTATGTGCGCAAGGAAACCTGTACATCTTTATAGGATTTTCTGTGATATGATAAATGCGCCAGCTCGTACAAGACTGACCCCACCCCTCTCAGTCGAACTGTTGGATTGTAGAAAATTGGCTTTCTCAGCAGCGGGCTAATATCGTAAAAAAATTAATAAACACATCATCACTATTGTCGGTAAAAATTACTGTATTTTTTATTTGAATTGACGTCCTAGAGATGATTTCAAAAATATTAGAGTAACAACAATAGACATAAAAAATATTTTTAATTATTTTTCATTGATCATTGAATAATTACACGAAATACATAATAATATGTCCATTGATGTGTGAATGTTATGCGGTCTAGTAATACCGCGCCTATTGGAATCCGCCATCGTCAACCGACCGCGTTGTAGTTGCGACATGCGACTAAGTACTAACCCGCCCCACAAAGCGCTTACAACGCTCGCGAGAGACACCCGCCGCGAGCGCTTGAAGCGTAACAAGCGATCCGCTCTCTCGGCGGAGCGTTGTATTTTGTTTTTAATTTTGTTTGCGACTTTTTTAATTAAAATCCTTCGTGGCCGTCACCGACGTGGGTGGCAGTGTTATGACGTTTATCGCTTTGTTGCCGTGCGGTAAGCTCTTTATATTTTATACGGGCCATTGGACGGTAACAACATGGAATGGAATCATTGGGTAGTTTATGTTGTTATTTCGGTAAAGTACTAGAGTCTCGTACTTATCAGTGGGCAATATGGCCTGATATAGTATTTTATTAGCCTTTTATTTATAAATAATTAATATTTTACGATAAAGAAATCAACACTCTAGTAGTTGATGCTCGGAGCTTTGTTGTTTGCAGCGTTTGTAATGTGGTTGTACGTATTTCGGTGTGTACTCATTTAGCTAGGTCCTCTAGGGGCCTCTTCCTGCGTGGCCGAACCACCCCCCACCCCCAGAGCGAGCGCCGGACACAAGGATTATCCTTCGTTAATGTGATGGGTTCGAATCTGTGCCGGTTTTGCACTGACGGCGTAATACCCCCCTGAGTGGTTGTTAATTATTTATTTTAAACGTCAATTTGTTAGGACATAATAAAATAATTGCGCTTCATCAGCCTACAGTCATATAATTAAAGAATTCAATTGAAAGAGACCAGACCAGAGTCCACCTTTGTGGACTGTATCGAGTTGATCGATTTCACTTAAATTCTCGTTAATATATCTTTGGTATACACGATTTCTTATGTTTTGCTTCACCTTTTAAGGGTGTGGTAATTTACTAATATTGATATGCATGATGACACTGAAAAAACTGGGTGTCATTGTAGTAGCCTATAAGACTACCACGCTTGGTTGAGTTTTATAACGATCATGGGCGGAGGTTGTTAAACACCGGCTTTAAAACGCGAGAAGGCGGGTACGATCCCTGCACCGCTAAATTTTTTTGTGCGATTCCTAAATATATCCCGCGTAGACGCTTGTGAGACCAAAAACTTTCTCATAGTTTCTGATACACACAACGCTAATGTTTTAGTGTGGGGCCAGGTCTATGTGTGTTACTGTTGGGTGTATTATTATAAGCTACTGTTGTCGGATTAGCAAAGTAGAGGGCTTAAAAAGCTGCTCGGAACAGGTGGGTGTTGTAGGGTGAGGCGCGGAATACCACAATTTATATACTGGCGAGTGTAAACATGTTAAGCGTTACACCCAAGAAGTAATTACACGCGGCTCACGATATAGCGAGTTAAAATGCAACATTAAGATAATCTTAACAATTTCTTTAAAAGAAGACGCCAAAAACAAGTAATTGAGCTTACAAAAATGATTATTTTTACTTTGTTTTTGGGTTTGTGGGCGTGTTCAGAAACAGACATTATTTGAAGACATTTTCGAACGAGCCGCGCTAGGCGCGGCGGCGGCGGGCCAACAGGGCGCATTAGGTGAAAGGCACACTTCGAATACAAAAATATATTTATTGAAATATCTATTATTCCATAACAACGGACTAGTAATCCCTGGTTTAATCTAAGTAATTTTTTATAAATAACAATTTTTCATCATTGTTACACGGTCATTGTACGCAAGCTACTGAGGCTATACGAGTAGTCCACCGCGCGTATACACACGGGCGCGCGTTGCGGTCGCGCCTGTTGCGTTTAATTGACGACCGCGGCGCTCCTGACGGCACAAAGAGCGCTCGCACCACGCCGCCCATGTACCTGTGCGCATGTTGCGGTCGTGTCGGGGCGTATTTACTGCTTGTTGGATAATGGCTACTCGGTTATGTATAGCGTAGATGAGTAGTATTAATCCATAAAGTACGAATTATGGATTGTAAAACGCTGGTATTACTTATATGTACGGGAAGCGATCACCGTAGACTTGATGTCATAATTTTCCGCCCTTAGATTTTTCCACGAAAGATTTACGTCACTCGAGCAGGAGGATGTTAGCAAATTTCATCAACTCGTAACTTATTTTGCAATGATTTACGAATAAGTTTGCGTAAGTAACAAAAAGTTCTTAACAAAGGACGTTAGGAAATATGATTTGTATCTTAATTAATGGTCCAGCTCATAGCGAACAATCTGGCTTAGTTTGAACGAGCTTGTTTAACAGACAACGAGCGAATATTATAATCCGAACAATAAAACAGAATTACATTCACCGCACCGGATCAATGCTCATTACACGTTTCATTTCAATCCACACACACACACTACAGTTTCGAGTGCACTTTATACCCGAGCTCTTTGTGTTCCGATGACGACCGCTATGTCACTGCTGAATAAAATTTACAAAACAAAAAATAAAATAAAGAGAGTACAAAAAACTTGACGTGTCTGCGCAATGTTTCGGCTATTTCATTTTTCAATTTTCGAAGTACACTCGTGTGTATTTGTGTGCGTTTGTGTATGAACGGTGCGTGCAATGTCGAATTTTATTGTCGTGTTATTTTATTACGTTTCTTCATACATGGCTATTGACCGGTTTTATGTTTTTTTGTTAATGGACGTGGATTTTCGATATTGTCGGCAATTGGCTTGTGTATTTTGCAGTGTACTGTAAAATTGACTATTAGGCTGATTTTATAGATACAAAGGGGAGATAGTTATTTTAAGTAATTTACTGCGGCCGTTGGCCTTAAAATTGTTTATATGATATGTAGTATGTTTTAAGTGTGATGTCAGTTTCAAACTTGTCACTAAATATTATTTTCATCAGATGGGGTTTTATTTCCAATAATATCCTATTTGTCTCAGGATAATCTATTTCTATAGAACTGTAAAATAAATAAATTCATCAACCTCTACAATTAATATATTTTTCCTCTGCAAATAGACTAATGCAAAACCACCAGCACAATCAACTAAGTTTATATGGTGCAATACTAACAAACATTGTGTCATTATTTTAGCGTTTAAATAAAAAAAAACAATATGTTCTTATAATTCATCCAATCACTGACAAATTACTGAACCACCACCACCGCCAGATAAAATGACAATTTTAAAAGACCGATTCGCGTAATTTGATCACCAACGGCGTCGTGAGAGGGGTGTGCGACCCCGCCACTTACTGGCCATACACCTGTGTAAGCGAACAATCCACCACGGAGGGTCAATATTTGCGAATAAAATTAATTCCGGGCGAATGATTGCGGCGGAGTGATGCGGATCGGTTCTATTCCGAGAATAGATGGATCGATAGCGCTGGTATTGGTCATGTGGGCTACTGGATGTACGGGTCGGTTCATTGGTGGAGGATAGATCGATTTTTTTAGGTTTTAGGATGGGCGAGATATTAACAATCGGCCTAGATGTGAATTGTAATTATTCGCTGATCATTTTGCGATGTGAGAGGGTTTTAGAGATTCCAGATTTTTAACCAGTAAATAATAAGTAAGAATATCTAAGCTTCCCGTCGTTGTTCGTATTTTATATTTTTGTGTATGATAATGGCATATTCTAATTTAGGGCAGCTTATTTTTATACTGCAATGTAATATTGTTAGGATTTGGATCGTATAGTACTTTATTAAATCCTATCATTCTCATCATAGATTTATTGCTACACTGGTATTAAAAATGTACGTCGTTGACACATCCGGTTCAAGTGTATACAAAACACGAGGAATCCGGCAGCTGTAAGGTAGTGCATTAGGCTCGTATAATATAAACACAGGCCACTCGAGCAGAAGCGCTGAGTCAAGCCACTGCAGGCTGGCTGTCGCAGTGCCTGTATCAATTAGTTTGATACATGTTCGCCGCGCGCGACCAGGGCTGTCACACAAATATAATCAGTACCCACCTTTAATTATGTGTATGTCTGTATCTGTATCAGCCCATATACGTCCCACTGCAGGGCACGGGCCTACTCTACAATCGACTGTACGATTGAGAGTGATTAGGCCATATAGTCCACCATGCTGGCCTAATGCGGGTTGGCGGACTTACATACCATAGAAAATGTGTGTATGTATCCAACTTTAAAGGTGAAGGTGAGGAAACCTGCATAACATAGAGGTCTGATAATATTTTCTATGGTGTATGAAGGTCGCCAAACCGCACTAGGCCAACAGGGTTGACCTCGTTGTAGAAGAGTTCCGTGCTCAGACTATTACGGACATATACAGTAATTTTTCACATTTAATGCTAAGTTACCCTACCTATCTATTCGAAGGTATCCTATTCAGTAGCATAGTGTCATGTCTCCATAGCTCGGTAGCTAAAAGGCAGTGTAATATGATTCTTGTGAACGTCGCATAAAAAATGATTATTTTTCCAGAAGGCGAGCCGAAGGCGTAAATTGTTTATTTTATTCACGCGTCATAATTATCCATTTTCTATAAATATAAGTTTAAAATTACATAAATCACAAAAGAGAAGCTGGTAGGTATCGGGTTGTATGGATGCTTCGATGCTGGTAGCTACGTCAGATAAACACTTGGGATTATTAAAGAAATATTATTCACCGTTATTTGGGAGTCTTCATGGTACAATGGGCAAAGAGCTGTGAGTAAAACAATCACGCTTGGATTCCCGGTACTGTTTATTTTTACTTAAAATTCAAGTGAATACAGCCTGGACCGTTTTATAAAGATGAAATGTATGTGGATATTTTAAATTAAATAAATAAAAATATATTTCTGTAACAGACAGTAGAGAAACGTATCAATGAAATAAAAATTATAAAATTCCAGTGAATTTTCGTTTCCGATCTCATGGCCTTTGATGTCTGAAAAATCCATTTCCAAACAATTTCCAAATATTTGAAACGCTTAAAACCGGTTCGGAAAACTATGTACGTTGTAAAACCTTGTTATTCGTAAATAAAAAAATGGAAATGTATGTTGAAATACAGTTATCAGAAAACATTCGGGTCAGAAAACAAAAATATCCACTTAAAACTACGTGTGCGGGTATTTTTCGGTTGTTATTGATATATACTGGACATTGCTGTGTAAAATAATTGAGAGACTTGAAAATTCTAATACCAAACTGGTTACTGGCATAAATAATATACAAAACGCTTTATCAACTAGCGTTAAGCAAGTCTGAAATGAGGAATTAGGGTGTGTGGAATGTAACACTGACTCCGACTGACTGATGTCCGACTGATCGTCCGCACGTCTCTTGGGCCTCCCATTGAAAATCAGCGTTGTAGTATTGCATATGCAGTACTGCAGCAGAAAGCTGAATGGGAGGTTCCATTGCTGGCGCAATATTTATAATTTCAGAATAATTAATTTTATATTTATAATTCTGTTCTTAGTGTAATTCGTTTTTTGTTTTGTATTCTTTTGGTTTTTATTTTTTGTAATTTATTTTGTTATTGTGCTAGCAATAAATAAATATTTCTTTCTTTCTTTCTTTCTAACAAAATAAATACTGTATCCTTTAATTACATTTTTGGTAGCCAGACCAGCGACCAGCTGTACCATTTTTTTATGTTGGTAAAATATTTTCTTGTTCTGCTGTCAACTTATACAATGTACTATGGGGTTAATCGACTTAACTCCGTATTAATCTGAACACCCACCACTCTTTTCATTAACGCAATTTTCTCACTAGGTTACGTCACGATGAACAGAAAAAAAAAAACACAAATGACCCAAAATTTTCTCAAAGATAATTAGCGGAACCCGTACAAAAGTAGCATTTATTTGTTCTCCTAAACGTCGGCTATTACGACAGCCGCAAAACCTCGTAAAATACAAACACGGGCCGAGCCGTCCCGCCAACCCTGCGACCCCGAGCCACTTAATTATTTACCCGTGTGCCGCGCAAAGTGGCTCCCGCGAGACGGAAGGAGAATGCTCGCCGGCCGACACCGGCGCTAAATCACGCAGTCGCCGGCAGCTCCGGAGGCGCCGGTAAAGCCGGTCCGCTGCCGGCCACTCCGCAGCGGCGCGGATGAATGCTTTGACGCGCGGACAATGTCGTTGCGCGTCACTATTTTATTTGTGTATTGTTGAGGTCTTTTTGTTGTATTTATTTCAATGTTACTCACGTGTTATGGTTTAGTTGCTTGATTGAAAGTAAATACTTTGATAGGGTTGTCATTTTGTTTGTGTTGGTAACGGGTTGTATTTGATACTTCAGTGAAGCTTTGATGGTTTTAGAGTTTGTGTTTTTCAAGTTCGGGTCGATTACAACATGTTGTTTGTTTTATATTGATAGCGTATCTTCTGTTAATCCAATTATGTTCAATTTTTCTATTTTAGTCTGTTTTGCGTCTTCAGTTGTTGAACGTTTGACATAAATCTGGGGGTTTCCCTAAACTGTCTCCATACATTACAACATTGATAAAACAATGTTGAATTAATTAAAGTAATTATGACAAACGACTTCAACCCTACAGCGTCAGACACATACAAAAAACACCCAGAATCACAATTAAAACCCATTACAGATCGCATAATAAAACGTACACATAATATAAGTGAAATTGATTCGGTCGCGTTGTGACGATGTGTTCGGACGACTGCGGCACGCACAGCCGGACGGACGTCGATATCGATGCGCTAGTGATGTGCCGGGTCGATGTGCTAGTGATGTGCCAGTGCGAGTAGTGTTGCGATGGATTATCGGGCCCCGCACCCGATGGTGAGCGCCGGCGCGCCCTTCTACCCTCACCCAGGTAAATAATGCGCGCTTAATTTTTATGTATTAGAAATAAATAATACCTATACTCTATAACTTTAAATATTTAACTGGTGGTAGGCCTCTCATATGTGAGAGGCTGCTTGGGTGGGTACCACCGCAATGTCTATTTCTCCCGTCAAACAGCAGTTTAAATGCACTGTTGTGTTTCGGATTGAAGGACATTGTAGCCAGAGTAACTACTGGACATATTGAGACTTAACATCTTATGTCTCAGGATGGCGAGCGCAGTGGAATGCCAAGCATTGCTTTGTAAATCAAGGTGTTGTTTGGTTTTTCTTCTGTTCATGAGCGGTCGCATCGCTTACCATCAGGCGAACGGCATGCTGGTCTCGCCATAAACTGCAAAAAAAAAACTCCATCGGTTTAGGTACTTAACTAAATGTAAACAAACCATAAAAAAGGTTATTTAACATTGCCATTTCTCAATTCAAAATTAATTGAAGACAAAAAAAATGTTTACGTAAATGTAAAACTACAATACATGTTCAATTTTATTATAACGATTATAATTATGAATGTGTAAGCTTGGAAACAATTAAATTATGTGAGATTATAATTAAATTACCTAAATTTAATTATCTAATTTTACATAATGCAGTCTGTCTATCAAAAAAGACCCAAACACTCAGGCATTCAATCCATTTTCATAAAAGTTACAAGAAATATTATGCTACAAAATCGAGAAGTACAACTTTATCGTAATGCGACTATTTAAATGAAAAATAATGCGTTAAGTCGGATAACTAAGCATCATCGTATGTTATGTGTGGCAGCCAATTATTTTTCATTGCGATAATGTACTTACTGTTTTCGTGAAGTGGTGAAGTGTTTGGAAGTGTTCATCGTTGTTCTTTACTGTTTTAGTTATTATTTGTTATAAGCTGCTGTTAATTGTTGTTAATACTTGTTACTTGGTTGACTAAGAAAATATTCATAAATTGGACATTGCAATAAAATGTTGAACAACCATGCGTCACGTGTTCTGGTTTGTTTACATTTAGTTAAGTACCTAAACCGATGGAGTATAATATTAATAATTTAGGGCATGATTTGCACATAAATTGACATCTCATGAAAGGCGAATTTGAGTGTTGATAAAAAAATTGCTGTGTGTTATTCCGCTATATTATGTCACTATTTTCAAGCGTGATACGTATTAAGATGCGATTTAACGAATGAGGGTGGAGCAAATATTGTTTTGCGCTAAATACATAATTTCTTATAATTAACATCTGAGAGAAACAAAGGTTATTTGCTTAACACTGAAATCAACATTGATGGGATTAATGACCCTCACTAATTAAAATACCCACTTCTAAGAACTAAACAAAATGCCTCTAACACGTGGCGGTAACGTCACGGATCACGCCGCGGCCTCGCCTCGGCCTCGCGCCGCTCAATTAACCCGTCACCGACTGAACGGCTGGCGCGGGGCCGACGCGACCCCGCCGGTACAACCGTTCACATAGCATCATTCCCAATTAGCGGCGCAATGTTAAGGTTAATTAAAGGCATCTTGTATTTGCTGTGGGTGTTGTACGGATAACCCTGTAACTGTTTGGGTTGGGGTCGATGTGACCATGCGAATGTGTACTGTTATATGGTCAATTTGTGTCATATATAAACAGAGTTTATGTTGTTAAGGTTACGAATATTTATTTCGGGTCTGCGTGTTGTGGGAATAGAATCCCTCGTACAAAATGACTACTGATTTTGATATTTCTACTTTTTATCACACAATATGAATATTGAATACATATTATGATGCCCAGCTTAGGGACGTAAATATTATACAGGGTATCTCAAGACTGCTACCGAAAGCGAAGCCGGGTGGTAGTTTTAGTGACTACAAACAAAATGCAATTAAAAATTTCGCCTAGAAACGCGACAATGTTTTTTTATGATTTTTTAAATATCGTCATTTTTGGGTGGTAAATCCATAGTTTTTGCTAAAATAATAATTTAAACTCTTTTATACTTTAGAGTATTTATAAATAAAATGGTATATACTATTATTTTAGGAAAAAATGTATTTACCACCCAAATATGGCCATAGGAAAAAAATAACAAAAAAAAAATTGTCGCTTTTTTTTTGCAACTTTTTCTATTGCATTGTGTCTGAAGTCGCTTAAACTACCACCCGGCTTCGTTTTCGGTAGCAGTCTTGATATACCCTGTATAGGCTGATATAAAAACATAGAACAACCGGAAACGCACACCGCCGATCGCAATAAGCCATATATCTGAACCAGATTGCGCTTAATTGCGGAATCAATGTTCCGGAAATAGCGTCACGACTGCCAACTGCTCGACAATTTGTGATAACACTCTGTGGAAATTGCGTTGCGTGTCTCGGAGCCGTCAAACTGCTCAATTAACCCGTAATCGAATGAGGGGGTGACCTGTGCCCGGGGTAGATTATACCCCGGGTAGTGATGCCGCGGGCAGCAGGGTTGATACCTCCTTACGTTTTAACCCGTGCGGGCCCACATATTATGGGTATCAGTGACCTCTCGACGCGTGGTCATGACTTTAGAATCGGTTTAAGTAAATACCGAGTGGATTAATGATTTTGTATAGATTCATTGTAGAGTCGGCAAACGACTCACCTAATGGTATATTGAAGATGCGTCCCTGGTCTTTTTAAATCAGAGTAAAGAGTTAAGGGAGCAGGCCAGAAGAAGAGAGGGATATTGGGCAATTCGATTATCACACTCAACAAACGAAACACGATAATAAAGTAGTCACGTACGTCGGATTTCTGTGAGATAACAGTACCGCGGTAGAGCCGGCTCGTTGCTCTTCCTCCTTTGCATTCACAATTTGGCTCCATCACTTTGGTGAGAGAAAATCTATCTCTTCTAAGTAACAGTGTGGTCCTAAAGCATCCCTATACGAGTAACCTCAATACTACAAGTTATTAAGAATTCATTACAGTTATACGCGAAGGTGATTCTAAATCGATACATAGAACCTTCAATGTATGAAGTAAATGATATCCGCCAAACATATGGCCTCTGTCTCACAGTGACTCATGTGTCTTATATCGTGACTTGTATCTGAATCGTTGGAAGTGTGTAAACAACACCTACACTCGAAACAAATATTTGTTGATCAAATCAAATCTAAAGTTGGAATAATCAATAGTTTAATTTTCTTAGTAACGTTATCTCTCCCATTTTGAAATGAGAAGGTTCCACCTGTTATTGTCCATGTTATGTACATAGATGTTCGCGCGCGGCCGTAATCAGTAATCACTTATCTGTTAATCTGTTTTATGACCCACCGCTTAGCAAATAAAGGCCTACCCACTTTCCTTCAATTTTTCACGGCCTGGCGTTAATGGCAATTCGGAAGATATTAATCAATTTCGTCCCGCCATCTCTTTCTGGTCTAACCGAGAACCTAGTTAATATTGAAATATAACCCCCGTGTATACATGAGTTTTGTGCATAACACTCGCATAACAAAGAACGGTGCAGATGCCTTGCACTGATGAGTTGTGCGTATAAGGTATGTTGTCGCGTTGTCGCAACAAGCGGGCTGTGTCGCCGCCGAGTCACCCGGGGCGACGAAGCGGGGTGCGCGCGCAACGTGCCGTCCCGACTCTAGAGAGGACGCGGTCGGAGTGTGAGAGAACAGCGGATGGACACGAGTGGGTTGAAGGGCGGATTCATATGTTTGAGAAAAAGTGAAAAAGTTGTGAGGACCTATATATAAAAGGGTAATTCGCAATGGTACATGTGTATAAATGTTCCTATATTATGTAATAATGAATTCTTGTGTGAGATGCAATAAAATAATGTGCCAATGATTTACTCAGTTGGATAGACGCCGGCTGTGAAACGATTAACCGAGTGCTGGATCCGCCCGCTGGAGTAAAAAAAAATATGTCATACAAATATTTGCTGTGGGACCAAAACGTAACTCGTAGTTTCATAATCACGTCGAGAGATTCAGTCAGATCTTATTACGGGCTCAGAACGATTTATGTCTGTTTTTTTAAATTATTTATTATAATATCCGTTTTCGCCCCCGCTGTCCGCTGCGAGTGTCGACCGTGCGCGGGTGTACGGGGGCGGCGTGGCTCGTCCGGAAATGGCCGTCAGATTTGTCGCGCGCCGCCAGCCCGCCAATTACCGCGCCGTATCTGCGCCCGCCGCCGCGTGATTTATGCAGTGCTGCCACGCTGCGAATGTTGCCACTATTGCGCTATACTTTCCCGAAAATTAGGTTAATTTTATGTATTTTTGTATTCTAAGAAAGAAAGGTTGTAGTTGCAATCACAATGGTTTTGAAATGGTAAATGAAAATGTTGATTGAAACTGTGAATGGCAAGGCAAATGGTATATGATGCTGAATATGATTTACAATCAATTTATGTAGTAATGTTTGAACATATTTATTTATTTATTTATTTATTATGTGCATGGAAAACCAACGGCTTACAAATATTTTATAAGTAATATAATGTACAACATAGAGCCAATGATAAGTCTTCACGGTTATATAGCAATATAAAAAAAAAGTAAACAAAAGCAATAGGAAACTAAAACTATAACAAAAGCCTTAAGAGAAAAAGAGAAATAACTATAACTGATAACTAAATAACTATAAATGACTAAATAACTATAACTATATATACTTGAAAATGTCATAAGGATTATTTATCTTTCCTAGAACCAACATATTTTTACCAATTTTTACAAAATATCTGCCCTCGGGCCCATATAAACTTTTCTTTATACAATTACGCTTGCCACGTACAAATTCAACCAACGCGTCAATCGAACAGAAAGCCATATATCTTCATGCCTACTAATCCATACTAATGATCCGTCTCAGCACTAAACATATTAATAACCACAGCTCTCGGACACGGTGTGAATATCAATGTGCCGTGTAAAAGAGTTGACAATACGGAGAAAAACCACCCCTACCCTCCCCGTCCCTCCACGTCGGGGGTAGCGCGGCCCGAGGTCGCTTTTTTTACATCCCTCGACGATCCGGCGGATAAGAACATCCCCGCCGTTTTATTATACGTTTATCCGGCCGCGATATGGTACGGTGGCAGAGGTTTTTGCGTTCCGGATATTTGCATTGTTACGGTTGGATGAAGTTAATTTTTACCGGTTTAAAATTGAAAGTATTTTCATCTATTTTTAGATTTAATTATAGATAATGACGCTTTAAGAAGTGAGATATGAGGTGATGAAAAAAATAACGACTTTTTGTAGGTAATATACTATTATTCGTCAGTCTTTATTTCTAGTATAACTAAAAGAAATATTAAAAAAAAGATATTACCTAAATATGTTCGCACAATCTATACGCACAATCCATAAATATCTCAAGGCAACAACTATTTCTTAGTGCAGCTTATTACACCGGAGAATGTCCCACAACATCGCAAGGTGTAGTCACCGCGCGGTGGCCTGGGCGTGGGCGGCCCTACAGCGCCACTCGACACTCAATTACCCGCCCGCATTACTGTGAATTACTCCCGACCGTTTTTATTATGTACGCGTTTTCACCTACAACTATAGATATTCTACGAGCTTAGCTCTCTCCGTGTTCGTAACTTTGTAGCCGATGCGGGACTTTGTAGCGCACTCGTGTTACTGCCGCGTAGCTTTGTAGCGCATTTGGATTTGCCGCGTAGCTTATTTGCTACTTATCTTTTGTGTGCGAGTCTCGTAGCCGTGCTACGGTTGAGTATTGTAGTTTACCTGCTACTTTATTGTATTTGAAATCTAGTACGGGTAAGCTACGGAGGAGTTTTGTAGCTTATTCGGCGCTCATCTTTTGTATTTATAATTAAGCTACGTAGCGAACGGCTGTAGCTTATTTCTTAACTGGAGTTTTGTATTGGAAATTCAATCTCCTGAAAGTTGATACAATCTGTCATTTTTTATAGAACTTGATGGCAAGACTGACAAATTCAGACTTGCCTGTGACGTCAAAATATCTTTTATACTTTCTTATCGTTTTTAATAATAAAATAATTTTGACTATATGGGCAACATTCAATTCATCAATTGATATTATGAAACATTTTGTACAATGTGTTTCGATTCTTGATATCTCCGCATCGTCAACACGTACATAATCAAATGAAAACAATTGAAACAGAAGCATGTCGGTCGACTGTCATCAAATTATATTTACCGAAACGAGAAGCGGACGCGTGGCGTGACGCACGTCAAACTTTTAATTAAAAGCCGAGACGCGGCCCCGTCACCGAGATTATCGCCGAGAAATCCTAATAAAAATTCATCCGCGGAGCACGCCGCGCTCACGTAACGCCCACAAATTTCGACTCTCAGGTCGGCGGCGCAAATCGCGTATTCCAACAAACAGCTTTCCTACCCGCGACGCTCGAAATATCACTTTAAACTTCTCACTGTAGAGTCCAATTTCGTTTTGTACCTCACAAAACGTGAGGCGCCCAAATAGAAATTGATTCGCTCCGTAGCGTAGTCTTATGTCGGCGTTACGTCCAGTATATAGAGACCCGCGTTTGGATGGCAGCTTCCCCCTGCGTGAAGCGTTGCACTAATGGCGGACGGGTCGAGGTAGATCCAACTATACTGGTAGCGCGGTGTATTTAGTGCGTTGTCGCGCCGAGTGTCGGAGTGCTCCCGAAGTGGCGAGGGTGTACCATTACTGTTAGTAATCGCTTTGATCCCGATGAAGTTGGTAACAGAGTGCCGTGAACTGTGCAATAGAGCGTGCGCTGCAGACGCGTCACTCGTCTGCATGCGCGATTTTGACGTAATTGCACAATCTGATTGAACATCCGCTACTTATAATTTATTAGCACCAATACCTTTGGAAAAAATACTCTCAATACACTCGAATCGGTTTTAGATAATTGAGCGGTGTTATTAAACACAGTGCTCCGGTTTATTAATGGATGCATTCTTGTGTTAAGCGTGTATCGCTCCTGATTGATTTGTTGCTTTTAAATTGAAACAACCGTGACCCAAATGATCACTTTATATTAGCGTCGCCGTTTGAACTGCGGTTGGACGAGTTAAATAATGTTTCTGTATTGATTTAATTGTCCATTGTATTGATGAGATGTAAGAATTTAAATGGTATCGCTTGAAATTTATTATTTCTGTATGGGTTAACGGTCAAGTGAGAACTATTTTAGAACAATAATATGGGCGAAGTTCAATTAATGAATCTACATCATTCCTAAAGTAAATGCGGTTAAGATACCTGCCCTTCGTCAAAAGAGATGTAGAGTAACTCATTCATCCTTAGTAGGCAGCGGTCATGAGGCCACATCTGGACGTTTAGGGTTCATCTCCAACATAAAATCTCCAATGTTAAATAAAGCAAATCTTTTACGGCAAGAATTTCTGGCAAACTTCTTAGGTCGTTTTTAGACCGTAATGACACCTGATAGTTTGTGTAGTGCAATTTGAGGAAAAAATCTACTGCAGATATATTACGATTAAAGCACTTTTGCCAGAAGAGGTTTCCAATGATCAGCAATGGGCGATTATATTCTGGTACAGATAGTCTCTAAGAGACGAGGGCTCTTAGGCAGCATAATAGCGCGGTTGTCCTCTCTGCGCTGTGTGTTATTTGAGCGCGGCGGGCGGCGGGGCGCGCGGCGTCTCCACGCCGCGCTGTAATGGAAATCCGCAGACTTTACTCACTGCGCGCGGCGGACGCCACGAGAGGCGCGGAGAGCGAGTAACCGCTTTTGATAGCTTAAATATTTATTCAGATTCAGGCCAAAGTTTTATTAAGATGTAGTTCTGGTTTGTGAATTAAGAAATCCAAATTATAAACTCAGCTTATAGTCGTCTACTGATGTACGTAGGTCTCTCCAAGAAAGCGCCAGAGTCCTCTTACTACTTTAGTAGCTAGTCAGCTACATAGATAGCGGTCGGATGTGATTTAGATCTAATCCGTGATTCCACCATACACGGTCAAGCCTCGTTTGTGATCCTCCGTCCGATCCGTCTGCTTTGAACACTAGCATCGGGAAATGCTATGCATTATTGTTTTGCCCGGCAGACAAGTCGTTCAGGCAGATGTGTAGTGTAACCCGCTAGTCGCTCATGCCTCGCGCGGCGCGGTGTCGGGGCGCGGTTTGAGAGGACTGTCAGTGTAGCATCAAGCTGCTCTCCCGCTCCCCCGTTCCGCGCGTCGCGTCGCCACTCCCCACACACGCCGCGCCGCCCGAAGCGCTGTGTTGCCAACTCACGCCGACACCGACTCCTATTTATTTTTAATAGGGATTTTTTTACATTTGCTAAGTGAACTCTGTATCTGTTAAATTTAGTTATAGAATTTTTTGACAGTTTGCACGGTGACCACAATAGCTGCTAAGTCATCTAACGTCGGGCATTTAAAAATTAAACCAATATATTTTTATCCCAAAGAAATATGTTAGAATATGCTTATCTACCCAGATAGCAACCATGGTTTACAGTTGTGGAACGATAAAGATTTTGATCCTATTCCGTGATCAATCTGTGTATATCCGTTAACAAAAAGTTCGGATTAATTGTCTCGACCGATGTAATAATATTCCTTGCTGATCGATACTCGACTGCACCGTCCTATCATCAATTCAAAATGTCGCCTGCACTACAATATTTAGTAACAGGACGTGGTTGGCAACCCCGCACACTAGCGGGTAGCGCGCTCTCTCATTGCCGTCTATAAATAAATCACATAACAACACAATCCTCTGGGGTAGCTTTTATATTGCCGCGCGCCCCTTTGTGGCCGCTCTGGACACTACATCGAATCGCGGGGGTTGTGCTTTTGCTCTACTCAACTGGTGTGAAAATCACTTGGTAATTGTTAGCAGTTTAACAGTTATTCGTTTTGTTTAGGTATAAACGTTGCCTAATCACTTTTGAATGCTTTTTGTCAAAAGTTATTTGGCGCACAATTTAAGTTTATAGAATCTGTATTTTGAAACACATTTTCAGGAAGTGAATTATTATTACTATATCACTCGTACAACATACCTAGTTGAAAATATCACGATTAACACAGCGGACATTTGTGCATTACTTTTAGAACTTCTTATTGTAGAATATATCGCATATCACCGAACCCCAACCTCTGGAAACCCATTCCGCACACAACAAGGCGATAGCTCACTTACCCACAAATGACGTAATTAATGCACCAACAGATGTACGCTTATCTCGGCCGCACAGGGAGCGTGTTACGTCATAAGTAAATAAGTGAAGGAAAATAATATGCGTCGCCGCGCTCGGAGTCACTCCCCCCTTCCTCGCACCCCCGCACGGGTTATGAACCGGGGCAAACGTCGCCACTAGGGTAAACACGAGTACTCTGTCATCCGTATGTACTGGTGGCTGTTGCGCGACTCTTCATTGGGTTTATTTGAGTTTTTAACCGACTTCAAACATCAAGGTTCTAGTATTGATAAAATGTAGAAAATAATATATGTCTAAACGATGGTAGAGGACTGTCGTTGAGAGACTAGATTAGAAAAACAATTATTACCACCTTGGGTGAAACTTATAAAATAACTTTATTAAATTAAAACGGTCATGTTTAAAAATATCATAAGTGCTATACTATTTGGATCATTCGAACATTCGGTTGTAGAGGAGGCCGATGCTTAGCGGTGGGAGATTATGGGCCTGTACAGTACAGCTATATTTGGAATTAGAATTCCCCATTCTCAAAAAGCAGTTTAAATGCACTGTTGTGTTTCGGATTGAAAGACATTGTAGCCAGAGTAACTACTGGACATATTGAGACTTTACATTTTATGTCTCAGAATGGCGAGCGCAGTAGAATGCCAAGCATTGCTTTGTAATTCAAGGTGTTGTTTAGTTTTGCTACTGTTCATGAGCGGTCGTATCGCTTACCATCAGGCGAACGGCATGCTCGTCTCGCCATTCATTGCAATAAAAAAAAACTTATTTTACATCTAAAAATGTCTAAACGAACTCATAAAATCTATCTTTAAAAATCAAGATGTGTGCGGTCTGGCATGAACTAAAATAAATTAAATGACATTATTCCTGTTTATGTGACAGTTTTTTAGCGTAAATCGATGTAAAAATTATTAAAAATACACGGGATGCCCGTTTTTGCTATTATTAGTCCTATATTGAACACGACAACGGAACTAAAATAGACTTGATGTTAACTGCATGCATTCCACATAGATGTTCCACCGATTAGGGCGACTGTCTCTCGCCGGTAAATACAGCTATGCCACCCGAATTAGTTACTGTGACGATTCCTTAATCGCCGCGCCGTGTACGATGATTGTGATCCGGCATGTATGCCAACCCGCACTAGGCCAGCGTGGTGGACTATATGGCCTAACCACTCTCAATCGTATTCTCGATTATAGAGTAGGCCCGTGCTCTGCAGTGGGACGTATATGGGCTGATATAGATACAGATGTATGGTTAAATTCACATACCGCATATCATATGCAGAATTCTTCGCCAGTTTTCTGTCACTGTAAAAGTTACTGGTAATGAATGTTAATATGAATCGAATGTTCGGATGTTCGAGAGCCCTGGGATTTGAACCTTCGACCTCACAATGTCACCAACTGGAAAACATGCATTTAAATGTTATTTTGAGTAGTGTAACTGTATGTATTCCGAATATTCATTTACAAGTTTAAATGTTACGCTCCGCATCAATATGTATTAAAATAAAACCTATTTTATTAATCTGAAGTTGCAAAAACATAATCTCCGCGAGTGACCTCAAATGCAGGAGCCTCCCCTGCGCGCAACAGCAATCCGCACTTCCTACAAAAACAAACATCGCCAACCCTACACCAACACGCACACATACAAACGTGTACGAATTCACATGTATACACACAGGAGCGACGTTACCGCCAATCAGAAGCACGCGACGGCTACAGACACGTACAGGGCTGTCGATGCACGGCTGCTATAAACGATATGGATATTGACTATTAGCGCCCCCCGATAACTCGTGTCATAGAGTAATTGTGAAGTAGACTCATCATGGAGTAGCTTTGTTTTAGTCGAAAGAAGAAAATTACAATGTTTATTGTGATATGTGACCCACAATTCTCATGATGATATATTTTGGCCCAAGAGTTTGTACAGTTGTAGAGAATATAAAACCCTCTGGTGCAAAAATTCTGACCTGAATTATTTATTAATAACGGTACTCAGTACTTAAAGAATAGAAAATTGAGCAATCAATAAACCAATTTCATTAATTCGCCAAGAGTACACACAATTTAGGCACAAGCTAAACGTCTATATCTCATCTGCGCGAACAACTCTACGACAACAGGGGCGACAGATGGAGTTAGGGGCGGGGGTGACTTGTCGCAACTCAAATTAGCGCCTCAGACTGAATTAATTACCGCTCGCCGCTTCGTTGACAACCCTACAGTTAGAGAGGGACGGCACACGAAACAGCGAGCGGGTGAGCGGGACGGACGACGCGAACCCTACGCGGGGGGATATGAATGTTTTTCATCTGTTGCTTTTACTAGTTTGTACGGTGTTATGAAATTACAGTTTTTATGTGCCTATGTTGGTGTGTCGAAGTTTTGTATTCGTTTTATTGGAGTTGTTGTTATTTAATTTTTACCGTGTACAAACCGGGTGCGACTTCGTACATGAAAAATATTGAAACCAATTATTTCGATTCTAGCGCCACGCTCTGGCGAGAACGGGAAATTTTATCATGTAATTAGTTTAAAGCTTATTGTTAAATGACGGAAGTGTACCAGTAAACCAAGAAATATGTTTTGTATGTTGATATGATGAACTTTCTTGATATTAAAAATAATTTCAACTTGATATTACTTAAAATTAGAAGAGGTTACGAAAGATACACACTTTAAAATATTGGAATAACAAATATGAAATTCCGCGCGTTGGCGACCCCTGATCGCGAAATCACGTAAAATAAAAATAAGTAGAGTTGCGCATCTATCTCCGTAAATAATTCTAATCTATGGTACGAACATATTTGTATGTTGCTAGGAATAATATTAAATTACGTCGGATTTCGTGTATTTGAATTTGAGAAATCTTACGCCTATATCTTATAATGGGTAGGCACTGAGGGCACGCATTCTGGTTATGAAAAAGGCGGATAATATACCAATAAACCGTGGACAAACACTGAGAATGTGTTGTGTATCTGGCTACTACAGCCTCTGAAAAATAATATTTAGATATAATGATTATTATTGACCTTTCATTCTAGCCAGTCTATTACACAAGAAGAGTAAAATTTCATTTAGAATTATTAGTGTACAATATAATGTTGAATAATTCATATGCGATGTTTATGATGGTATGCAGTAGTAGTAACCAGTAAGTAATGGGGGACAAGTGAGTAGTGGCGCGGGCCGCGGGGTCACGAGCCGCGACCCGGCCCGGCGCGGTCAACCGGACTCGAGTGACTTAGTGTTACGCGCTGGCTACTGACTAGTGTTGCCATACATAACGCGCTATAAATTAATAATTTATTTGATGAGCCGGCAACACATCCAAAGGTCGTGAATTTTTATGGGCGACAGTGATCACTTACAATAAGGTGACCTGTTTGCTCGCTTGCTGGACTTATGCAATAGAAAAATTGTGTTTTCAAAGAGGCAAATTGGCAGTCATCACTAGTAGATTACCTATGGTAATTCAAGGTACCGCTCTGTACTAATTTCTGAATACGGGAGTCATGCAGAGTTCGTTTGAGGGGTTGGAATTTGTTTCACTACACTGGCCTAGAGTGGGTCTGCGGACTTAACTAATCGATAATCTTGTTAAAATTTCTGTGGTATGCAGATTTCCTCGCGATGTTTTCCTTCACATTTAACATGCGTGGTAATTGACTATCAATACACACTCATGAAAAATCCCGAACTCGAACCCGCAACAACCGTCTCTTCAGTCGCGTCCAATATTTATCAACAGTATTAATAATACTGAAAAAACATTTATTACATTCCTTCCTTAATCGAAATTAACAAACATAAATTGACTTAATCCTATGTGCTTAAGGTCGGTAACACATAAAATGAAATTAGCAACAGCCCACCACATTGTTATCAAATTATCTCCTTAGATTTTTAAGTGGGCTAAAATGCCTGCATCAATTTATAATATAAATTTCCAATAAACCCTGTAAATCTTTATACACTGGTATCCCTAAAGACACTGTTGTGAACGCTTGATTGCGCCGCGCTGGTCTGGCCGGATCCCGCGCGGGTCTCCAATTGACCCGCCAATTGATCTGGCCCCGCAGACTCCTCCGTTATGATGTAATGCTGTCGCCGCGCCGACACAACGCGTACACATAATCGTTGTGACTGATTAGCGTGTTGTGTGTTATTTATTTATATATTCTTTATTGGACATATATAAAACTATAAAAAAATAAGATAACTCGTTGAAATAAGGATGTCAATTGGCAGTATTATCGCATATATGTATATATTTTATAGTTGTATATAGACTGGGTGGAATGACAAGGCAGGATTCTAGATTAGTGTTGGTACTTGTTGAGCGTTACCAAACGTACCCGAACTCAATTAAAAAAAAAAATCATAATGACGACAATAAGTATCATAATCGTAATTCAACTAATCAGCTGTGAATTAGATTAGGAAGGAAGGCCTGCTTGTACACATAGCGCAGCAAAATAAATTTACACTCACAAAAGTTACTTTGTGTTGACTTAACGTGACTGTGGAAGGACTAAGACAATGTTTTTAACCTTTCATGACAAAAAATATGTTTAAGACCCATGTGCACTTGTTGCATACAATGGCCCTTCCATAAATCTCTTCTTCCCTTCTTCTGCCCTATAAGTATGTAAATTAAATCAACTTTACTTAAATGGAAGTTTGTATCTTTGCAGGCGTCCCTGGCAGCAAGCTGGGCAAGCGGCCGGAGCTGGCGCCCAACAAGGGGGGCCCGTTCGCGGCCGCACTGCGCTCGCTAGCCAAGAACGCGGGCCCCGACGCCAAGGACGGTGAGTTTACACTACTCTGCTGCCAAACATAACCCCATTCCCATAGCGACGGCGGGGACACGAGACTCAAATTAAAAATTAAAGAAAGAAAAAAAAATGATGGGTCGTTGAGTTGGTCCTTTCAGGAGTTGGTTTTGAGCTAGACTTGAGTGTTAGGTTTTCGTATGTGTGTGTAAGACATAGCACGTTATAATAACTCTAATGAAATATATATCCATGAAAATAGATTTATAAAAAATTCTTTTAAAATGATTGGATAGTTGAAAATTTGAGATTTTGTAACTTTTTCTTATTTTTTAACACAGGAAATGCAATATTTTGTTACAAATAGGTAAACTTTCCTTTTAAAGAAGAAACCAACTCAACAGACCCAATGCTTGATAACCAAATATAATACGATAATTTAAGCACAGTCCAGTGTCCCCGTACGGCGCAACAATCCTATTTTTCTTTTTTTATTTGTCATACACATAAAAACGAACAACTCTGCCGACACTTGTTGGGTCGCAATTTGTCCATATGCATAGTTGAATATACTTGTTTCACGTGTACCCTGCGATATATCATACGTATATACCTCTTGTGTATCGCTTATATTGTGATGTTTGACCAAACGACATAGTGTTTATGTCGTTTTGTCAATCAAGTAGATTCTATTTGTAAATCCTGTGATGTGTTACGGTGAAGGTAATTTTATTGTCATATTTATATTTGCGCTCTCAGCTCTTACACTTAAAAGATGTAATTTATTAGATTGTTTAAAAGCTGCCGTTGCATAATTAGCTTAAATTACATTGAAAATAAACGGATGTTTTACTAGCGATGTCAATGTAGAAATATAATTTAAAAGGAAGCACAATTGAAAATAAGCAGCTGTTAAACTTTACGTATGTACGTTGAGTGGTTGTGTAAGAGTTGCGAGCGCGCAGTAGTGTTGAGCGTGCGAGTGTCCAGGCTCGACGGGCGGCGCGCCGGGCTCCGAGCGCGACGCCGCCAAGGACAAGCCGCCACCCGCGCCCGCCAAGAGGGCCTCGCCGCACCACCTGCCTGCTAGCGGATTCCAACCCTACCGACCTGATGATAGGTGAGTACGCATCTGTATCAGCCCATATACGTCCCACTGCAGGGCACGGGCCTACTCTACAATCGAGAGTACGATTGAGAGTGGTTAGGCCATATAGTCCACCACGCTGGCCTAATGCGGGTTGGCGGACTTACATACCATAGAAATTCTTATAAATCGCTATGGTATGCAGGTTTCCTCACGATATTTTCCTTCAGCGTTTTAGTGCGTGGTGATTGACTATCAATACACACATGACTCCGAAAAGTCAGAGGTGTGCCCTGGGATTCGAACCCGCGACCACCGTGAACATGTTGGCAGCCGCGCCTTGTCCGTTTACCAACAGGCCTCTACGCATACCATACTTTATTTTTTGTACCTAGCGGAGAGCTGTTAAGCTACCATTCCGGTACCACGAGGAATACTGGAATTGGTATGTGATACCAGTTACAAGTTTTGGATATTGCAGCCGGGCCGGCAAATGTTAAGCATACTGACTGAAACCGTTTGGTAATCATTGTGTGCATCACGAGTTCACATCTCATAATGACATACTCATGAACTAGCATAATAAATTAACAGTACGAAATAATTTATTACCAAAAATTATGAAACAAGCACTCAGTACAATGGGATAGTGTCTGGGTCAAGAGCCACGCCTGCCTATAAACTTTGCTTTAATTTTAAAATCAGGGGATATTTGACCGAGTTTCTGCTGGCTATAGCTCTCATAGACGTGGCTACGTTCGCCTTTCTTGGCCATCCGAAGGAAATGATGAGATAATATAGCAATTCTTCAGGTTTACCTGCCGACAGATGTAGGGCAGCAGTGGTTTTCTAGTGCGGAACTTGTTTGAGCCATCGGGCCAAACTAGGTAATTTAGCATTAACAATAGGTGGACCAGAAGCGGCTGCCAATATGCTCTCGGTGTTATGTGTGTATTGATAAATCAATCACCGCGTACTATATCAGTGAAGGAAAACAACGTAAAGAAACCTGCATACCATTGCGATTTTGTAAGAATTTCTAGGGTATGTAAAAGCCGCCAACGCGCACTAGCCCATCGTAGTGGACTATACGGCCTAACCACTCTCAAACGTACTCTCGATTTTAGAGGAGGCCTGTACCCTGCAGTGGGAAGTATATGGCCTAATACAGTACTGTAGGCCGAGCACGAAAAACTATCGAATTCGTAACGTAAACGTATCGAGTTCTCGATACGTTTACCAGAGTATGTCGATAGTACATAGCACGAAGCACTTTCTGTCGACTATCAAGAGCTCGATACGAATACGTTAGTGACGTCATCCTAATGTAAGCAGTGATGTTGCTTTAAGAGCATAATGAGCGACTTGTTGAATGAATGATGCGTTCGAATACCATATCAAATATAAAATAATCTTAAAAACTTGACTCCACCGTTTACTTATAGGACATTTAATTTAGAATATGCATTTACAGTGAATAAAACATTAAAAGCGAGCTATTGGAAATTAAAAAGTGACGTTATCGTTGAAGAAGTAACTAAGATTTTTAGATACCAAAAAAATATTATACGTGTTCCGAACGACTCCACTTGACATCGACGAGACGCCAAACCAAGGTTGAGTTTGTTGATGTTTTTATAAGTTAACAGCGAAAATGTTCTTGTTAGTTATTTTCATTAAATAATTAAAATATTTAATATGCATCCATTACGTATCAAATATTTTGCAATACTAAATGTTGGTGGAATTAATGAGCGTGTGAGTGAAAAGTTCTAATTAGTTTGAACGTTTACTTGAGTGTGCAAGATAATTAATTAATGTGAGTAAAATATAAATAATAAATAATTTTAAATAAAGTAGGTATTTCAATTTAGCAATTTCTATTCCAGAAATGGAGATTTGTCTAAACTCTAAATCTTCTAGCGCCCCGAGAGGTCGCAATTACATTCGAGCAAAATGGAAGGAGTTTACTATAAAAGCATGAAATTATTTTTTTATGTTTCGAAAGTTGTTGTCATTTATATCCATAGGGTTTTTGGTATTTCTTTTTCACTGCAATAAAAAAATATAAAGTATATATATTTTTTAATTCATTTTTGAACTTAGTAAATAAATAAATAAAACATGATTTAATTCCTCAAACTCAGTTTCTCTTGATTTATATTCATTTTCAATTGAACTTCCAGCAAGAAATGCATTATAAAGCACTACGTTCATTTAGGGACAATCTTTGCATTATAGGTGATTTTAAGCACTTGATTGTTTTAATAACTTAAGAATAGTATTAGAACAAATTTCTATACAATAATCAACTTAAACAAAACTATAATCACGATTAAAACATTATTATAATAAGTTTCGAAACCTTTCTCACCGAAAAATTTAAGTGAGAAAACATTCGACAATTCTCGATAGCCAGCCTTCGAAACTTACGATACCGTATGTCAAATCAACGTTCGTGCTCGCAAAATTGTTTATTTAACTCGAGTTTTGTTTACATTACGTCTCGATTTCGATACGAAAGTAAGTTACAATGCTTCGTGCTCGCAAAATTAGTTCCTTTTACGCACGATAGAGGCGCTGTACAAATCTCATACAAAATTATTCGATTTCGATACGAATACTTTTTCGATAGTAATTCGTGCTCGGGCAACAGTTCAATAGGTGATTATGTGACAGCATCAATGCTGTTATGGTGACTGGCTGCGTTCCATTATCTATATATATAAAAATGAATGTTTGTCTGTATGTCATCGATGAACTCAAAAACTACTGGACCGATTTGGCTTATTTTGGTCTTGAAATATTCGAGAAAGTCCTGGAAACGTTTTAGGAGTGAGAAAAATTTTCTAAGGAAGATACTAAAAACCTTTTTTTTGTTCGTTCAAGCGTGATGCGTCCAGCCTATATAGGATGATCTTTGTTTATTTGACGGGAGACGTAAAAGACGGTCAAGCTTCAACTACCATCCAACGTAAAATGATCTATCTTTCCATTGTCTTTCATTGACGGCTGACGAAAAAGAACAAAATTCAAAAAATGTGTACATTGTGTATATGTTATGGGCTGATTAATGCGGGCGGTATGA
This sequence comes from Hyles vespertilio, assembly GCA_009982885.2. Classification (NCBI taxonomy): domain Eukaryota; kingdom Metazoa; phylum Arthropoda; class Insecta; order Lepidoptera; family Sphingidae; genus Hyles; species Hyles vespertilio. The sequence goes on from CM042823.1 coordinate 7,636,551, forward strand.
ATATTGCTGAGCCATATCAGGCCTAGTGATTAATTACAATCTAAACTCATCTATTTATCACATTGCCTGGGCATTATGAATATGGCTACATGATGATCGGGCAAGGTGATTAATAGGTGATTTTTTACATGGTGCGCTACCGCATTGTCGCATCTACGATAGACCCATAAATTAGAAAGATTGAATTGATCTGCTTATGTTTAGTTGTTTTTTAACGTCCGAAACATTATCTTCATAAGAAAATTAGTTAAAATTTTATTTGTGGCTAATAAATGAGTTTTCTTTCTTTTCTTCTTTCTTTCTTTGTACCCACTTTATGGATCAGTTAGGTCGACTGTGTCCCAAAACCGACTCGGAATACCCCGACTTCACGTAGTCTTTTGGCTACCGACCCTAGAGTGTATATAAAAAGCCGCCGGCGCGGAGGGAGAGCAGCCCCCGCCCGCTGTAACGAAGGATAAGCACCCGTGCGAGCCGTAGCTGAGGCTGGCAGCAAGCCGAAGCTACGGAGGTGAGCATTGGTGCCTATCTTTTGTTACGCAAGGGCGAAGGGGCTGAACTTCCCGTAGCGCCGGAGACGATGCAGAAGCTAATTTGTATTGACAAGTGTTTTAAGTGTTAGGTTGCTATAATAGATATTTCTCAGGAATAGTGCGTTACCTTTTCATGGGAGTGGTACCAGGGGAGGTGCGACACCTCCCCCTCCAGTCCTCCCAACCCACCCCTCGTGCTTCCCTATTCTAAATTCTACCACTTCGGCTCATTATTTTGATTTTGATTCGCTTTACATCACTCTGCCCAATAGGCACTTGGCATTATTCACAATGCCCGGGCAATAAGATATATTGATTGGTTATAATCACATTGCCCGGTCTTATTGGGCATTATTCATATTGCCCGGGCATTATGAATAATGCCCGATTAATCACTTGGCCCATAACATACAGGGTATAGCAGCGGCGTGCACAGGATTATGACACTGGGTATGCGGCGGAGAACTCGGTCACAAAAACTGTTTTCTTTTATAGTTTTTTAGCATAGCCACAGCCACGCGACGGATCTCTAAGTCGAAAACCATGCCAACATAACAAGTCTTAGATGTAGGTACTACTATTCATGTCCATCTTCTTCGGCAACGCAGAAAAAACAGCGATCGATCGTTGCGGCGGAAGAAATTATAATAAGTATAATAAAAAAACTCACCTAGTCTGCTTAAATTTTCACATATTCATGATTCCGGTTACTTGAGATTACTATATCCCGATGTAAATAAACGCAAGATTTCGACCACCTCATTCATTCATTTGATAAACATACATTTTTAACACAAACCTCACAATCAAATAACATTTGAAAAAATAAACAAACACACTAGTAAAAGCAAATGACTACAATTAATATCGAAACTTAGTACCTTATAAACTGTTAAATGTACACACTTTCAAATGTTAAAATGAAAAATCTTTTAAGAAATCTATTTTTTTACAAACATACTACTATAAAATCGTAAACAATTAAACAATGCAAAAACACATGAAAAATGCAAAATGGCCCCCGCGAAACACAAAACATTTCTGCTATTTAAACAAATAAAACCTTACTAACCAAAAATGCATAATGTGCATAGGTGATTTATTAGATTTCCGCCTATTAATTTTACTAGGATTATAGGCAACGAACATTCACGATTACTCCCGACAACTGCCGAACTTCCGAGGCCTGCCGCAGGAGTCGCGGCTTTCTATACTCATGGGTGTGTGCGTTTGCGACTGTGCACGGACACCAAAATTACTACACACATGCAAACAAATGTCATGCGGGTCGCGGCGGCATGACTTGGTTGATTAGGCACATTAATTTGCTTTGCAGCGCCGCGCCGCTTGCTTTTCGCGTGGCAAACATAATGTTTGCGTGATTGCAAATAGGTGCTAATTATAAAATATTAGGCGTTTTAAGGTATTATATTTTGTTTATTCATTTATTTACTATAAATTAAAATCATCTAAAACGTACGAACGTTATAATAAAATATCTGTGAATGGCAAGTAAAGCACTGCATTTCTGCCTACAAGGAGCGCACGCCCCTGGGGTATATCAAGACTGCTACCGAAAATGAAGCCGGGTGGTAGTTTAAGCGACTTCAGACACAATGCAACAGAAAAAGTTGCAAAAAGAAAGCGAATTTTTTTTTGTTATTTTTTTCCTATGTCCATACTTGGGTAGTAAATGCATTTTTTCCTAAAAGAATAGTGTATACCCTTTTATTTATACATAATCTAAGGTATAAAAGAGTGTAAATCATTATTTTAGCAAAAACTATGGATTTATCACCCAATAATGACGATATTTAAAAAATCATATAAAATAATTATCGCGTTTCTTTGCGAAATTTTTATGTTGCATTATGTTCGTAGTCACTTAAACTACCACCCGGCTTCGTTTTCGGTAGCAGTCTTGAGATACCCAGTATATAATATTATCTAGATACGGCGTCTTGCGCGTAATTTTGTTAAATGTAAAATAAAACTATGTCCATATCTACCAAAATAGCCCATTGTTTTTTGAGATGATTGCAACAGTTTTAAACAAGGTATACTCTATCGAAGCGTTTTGCCGGAGTAAACCAAAATATATCCAATTATAATTTTTCGTTTTCATAAACGACATTGTTTCTTAAATTGATACTTTTAGATGCGCTGGGGGACAAATTAAAATTCCGCATTAGTATTGTTTTCAGACTCAAGAATAAAAAAAAAATTGGTACGTTGATGCCGTATCTAGACTTTATAATGAAACCACAATGAAACGATATGCAGTTTATATTTTTAAATATTTGTTCTATTACTTACGACACCTGGTAAGGCAGTATGAAGGTTTTATTAATTTGTATATAGTAACGTACTAGACGCGACTACCAACAAGTTTACGATGGTCACGGGTTTAGATCCCAGGGCACACCTCTGACTTTTCGGATTAATTTCTACGTGAAATAAAATCCGCCAACCCGCACTAAGCCAGCAGGATGGACTATATCTTCTTCTATAATATAAAAATCAATCGCAAAATGTGTTGGTAAGCGCATAATTCAACAACGTCTGGACCAATTTGGCCAATTCTTTTTTTTAAATGTTTATTATTACTTTATTACTAACAAAAAGTAATGGCGTGCAATATTATTTGGAAAAACAGCATTTTGCTGAAATTAGAGTAGGAATATTGGATGGACAATAAAAAACGCTAAAGTTTTTAAGTCAAAATTTCATAAGGCAATCTTTATATGTACATGTATATGGAGAGACGGGATATAATAGAGTGGAAGGTACGGGAGAGGGCTGGGATAGCCGACAGATTTGATAGGTCGAAATGTAAATGCACGTTATAAGATGGGATGGATAATAAAGAGAAAGGACGGGACGGATCGGGAAGAGACTGAACAGACGGATGAGACGGGATTGAGCCGGACAGAAGGATAGCTACGTCAAGTTTAGGTATACAAGAGTTTATACAAAAAATAACATGTATTTGGTGTGGAGTGGAATCAAAAAATACAGGGAGCGCAAAAAAATGGCGCACTTGCTCAGTCGGGTACAAGGGTATAATATTAATATCGTAATAAAAAAATAATATTTGGAAAATACCTATCCGTTTTGAAGTTATGACCGTTTAAAGTTTTCAGTTTAATCACCACTTTTTCGCATAAAACCAGTTGGAATAGATGAAGAACAAAATTTAAACACATACGTATTTTTTCGTTTCGTCATTAATTGAACGGTTAACGAAATATACCACGAAAACCATTTTTAACAGCATCAAAACTTTCTTAAACTTCGCTTTAACAGCTGTTTACACATGAGTAAGGTCATGAACTCTTAGCTGTATAATTTATCCTTCTCTAACTTCAAAAAAGGATATTTTTTGTTTCATTTCAAATAAATCAATCAGTTAAACAGGGACGTACTTAGATTTAAGCGTCAATAAATTAACAACATAATAACTTTAGGTGCAGTTGCATCGTGAATGGATTGACTATTTTGTTTGTCATTATTTTCCTTAGTGTCACAAATCCAAACTGAAAGATACCAAGAAATCACACTGGTCATCGCTTAAATCATGTAAGATTGCGAATTTAATTATAATTAGAAAAGTTTTGGTAATACCTACATAACATTTAAATTTTCTAAATAATTTAGATTCATTGAAAAAATAATCTGATGACACTGATTAATAAAAAATAATATTTTTAAAATGATGGCCCAATTCGGCCCTATTAGTCAAAGGAAGCCGCCGGTCATAGTGTACTTTGTCGGATCCAACGCGGCTCGATTATTCTTCCTTTGAGGTCGCCGCCGCCGTTTGTGAGTGCGTGCCGAAAGGCGGCAATTTCTTTGTCGGTAACTTTTAGCATTTTGAAAAAGAAGACCGACATCTTGAGGTGTGTTCACACTACACACTTGATATAACTTAATTGGATTAAGTACTCCGATATAAAAGTTACGTTAAAAAAAAGATCTTATTGGACTGATACTGATACTTGCTCAAGAGCTTATAATGTTATTTAAATATGTCATCAGCCGATCCAGTCAATTACAAATTGCCTATTTACTTTGCTTATTATTGTATTTAACATTATTTTAATGTATTTTGAAAATAATGTTACTTTAAAGTGATAAAATTTCTTCTAAATTCTTATACCTAGAGAAATGTCGTCTACCATTATAGCATAGAATTTGCATATGAGACTTATTTGAGATAAAATTAGTGAAATCAATAAACACTAACTACTAATTTACTGCACTGGAGACCCCGTGCCCTGCAGTGGCACGTATATGGTCTGATACAGTAGTAATACTAATTGTTCAGATGAATTATTATGAACTCAAATAGGAAAGCTTTGTATCTAATGTGAACAGGCCTTTATCTTTCAAGAATCAAAATAATAATTTATTTTTTATTAGTTGAATTCGGATTGCGATCGCGTGTGCATGTATTAGTCGTGTGCATATTATTGTAAATTCGTTTTCAGTTATTTTGAGTAAACTTTATTAATTTCACTATGCTTTGAACATTACCCAATTTGATAGCTTTTGATGTAACTTGTGTTATGTGAAATGTAAAAGAAAAAGTGATTTGTGCTACCAAACTGTGACAGTGTTTTCGTGCGGGTTTTGGCGGATCCTGCGCTTCCAGCTTTGCCTATCAAGGTCATTACGGTTTACATTACAAGGTCAGTTAACTATTTTGGTGGTCATTAATGACAACTAACCAGCCCATATAAGTCACCGACGGCCTCCGTGGCGCAGTTGGTAAGAACCGCCTGCGAAATGAGAGACCGCGGGTTCGGTTCCCACCCCGAGACAAATAATTTCCGTGAACCATAATTATTTTTCTAATACCCGCGACACAAGATTTGTATCTTAGTGTGGGGTTAGTACCCATGTATGTGACTGTTGGCAGTATTAATTTAATATCTTTTTTATGTACCCTGAGCGTGATGTACACAATCGACTTATAAGTAAATAATGAGCTCTGCTTATTTATCGTTGAATGTCTACCGTTCAGTTGTAAGGTTCAATCACTTTAGCTTAACATGTTAAGGGGTAGCATGTGTAACGTTAGTTTTTATTTTCTCGGCATCTTTCTTAATATTCGCTAGCGCCATACAAATCCGTCTTCATTAAGATTCCTTCACCATATACTATAATGTATATTGGCAGGTGCGCCGTTTTCTTGTCCACCCTGTATATGCACCCAGGCGAAGCTGGGTCGGGCCGCTAGTTGCTGTATAAAATTCTGAATGTTATTGCCGCTTCCACTGTATAAGAAGTTCTATCACCGGGATTAATGTATGTATGTATGTAGAGAGTTCGGTAACCGCATCAAGCCTCCTTAAAGCGACTAGGTGAGGTTAGGTAACTTCTAGACCGTTTGGAAGATGCTCATCTCATCACAAGTCATGATGTCCATTAGGACTCTAGATGTGGTCACGCGCCTACATTGCTAGCTCTTCTATTGACGAGTTTCTAACTGCTGGCATATGCCGGTGCATTCACTGCATGCCATGGCATGCAGGTTTCTTCATCAAATTTTTACTCACCAAGGCAAATCGATTATGCTGTTGTAGAATTCTCCAAGTACAGGATACAATACCGGGTATCTCAAGACTGCTACCGAAAACGAAGCCGGGTGGTAGTTTTAGTGGCTACAAACACAATGCAACTAAAATTTTCGCATAGAAACGTGACAATTATTTTTTATGATTTTTTAAATATCGTCATTTTTGGGTGGTAAATCCATAGTTTTTGCTAAAATAATAATTTAAACTCTCTTATATCTTAGAGTATTTATAAATTAAAGGATATACACTATTATTTTAGGAAAACAATTATTTACCACCAAAATATGGCAATAGGAAAAAAATTTCAAAAAAAAATTGTCGCTTATTTTTGCAACTTTTTCTGTTGCATTGTGTCTGAAGTCGCTTAAACTACCACCCGGCTTCGTTTTCGGTAGCAGTCTTGATATACCCTGTATATCAGGATTTAAATGTCGACTGCTAGGCATAAAGTTTTCCAAAGTACGAGCGATCACAGTATTAAGAAGCCCGCTTCCCTCAGATACCTATCACCGTTTTCTAATAGTCTTTACATAGCTTAGCACGACGTCCTTACAAAAGTATGCAGCATTCGTTTACACTAACTTTTGACAGCCTCTGTCACGCAGTTGGTTAGATACCAGCTGTGAAATGAGACGCAGGGTCTGGGTTTTTGTGCGATCGAAAACTCTATTAGTTCCTGGGGCCCTTCTATATTTAATCCGAAACGAAGTTCGAAACTTCGGAAGATAGAAGTTTGTATACGATACGAATGTACCTATATATACTTATGGTCGTTATTGACTTATGGTCGTAACCATAAGTGTATGGTTACGATGTACGTTACACAAATTCGAACTTTTACAGAGTAGATACATTCGTATCGTATATAAACTTCGATCGTCCGAAGTTTCGAACTTCGTTTCGGATTAATATAGTAGGGCCCCTTATACCCAAGACACAAGACAATGATGAGTTGCCAGTATGAGATGTGTGGTGGTGTGTGTTGCAGACTGTCGCACCCGGCGGCGGCGTCGTTCCCGCTGCTGGAGCCTGCCGCGTACTCGCCGTACGCGCACCCCAGTCTCTACTCCAGCGCGGCGCTGCAGTACAGGTAAATTACATGCAATATAACACCTAACTCCTCAATCTTGAAGCTGGTTACAAGGCGTGCATTGACGTACAAACATATACGCACTACACACTAAAACCGCCGGCCTGGTGACAGAGCCTGTCGTCACAACCTGACGGCCTATAAAAGTATCATGTCGGCAAGGGTCCAGCTGTCAATGTCGAGCTGCCCACGATTGTTTCCGACTTGTAATGAATGAAGTCGTAAACTAGCCCGCTGATAAAAAGTTGCCGACATAAGTTGGCAGGTCGGCGGCTTTGGTGTGTAAAGCGCTTTAGCTGACGAGACAGGGCAGCGACACGACGCTGACTGACAATAATTGGTATTAGAAGATCTCACACAGAAATTTATACGATTGCATTCCGATAAACAGGTTCTGCAAAGCATAGTTCAATTATGAATTGAAAAACTGATATACTTCATTTCCAAACACTTCATACGTGCCATTAATGCCTGTGCTGGACGAGGAAGGTCGATGGAGGCCGGGTTTTCATCAGGCTGCTATGGGTATCTTTGAGGATGTGTATGTCCAGTGTGTGATGAGGTGGGGTGTTGTGGTGTTAAAGGCTGGCGGCGGAGGAGCAGATGTACCTGGAGCGCGTGTTCCGCAGCGGCGTGGGCGTGGGCTGGTTGCCGCCGTACGCGCTGTACCCGCCGCTGGCGCCGCCCTTGCCGCTGGTGCCGCACGCCCCCCACGCGCCCCACGCCCCTCATGCCCCTCATGCGCCGCACGCGCTGCACGAAGAGCGGGAGAAGGAAATCGCGCTGCAGAGAGAACGAGAGCGCGAACGGGAAAGAGAAAGAGAACGGGAGAGGTCAGTTTGTATCGATGTTATCGAAAATGGTCGAGCCACTGTAGATACTTTAGATGACTCAATGGATCAGTTTGATAGGAAGGCTTTCTGTAGCAATCAACTGACGCGAAGCGAAGGTTTTGATGTTCTATAGTGACTACATAGTGAGATTGCCTTATACGTAATAATAGTTTTCTCATCTCGTCCCTTTTTAAGGTCTTTTCCTTCTCAGATTGTGTGGTCGATGATGCCATTCATACTATACTGTTGGATCACCCAAAATAATTAATTAGAACCAAATATAATCGTATTTTTCAGTAGGAGCGAGAAATTCACGTTGACATTCCGTTAAGTGTAAAGTGGTGTGTGTTTTAGGGAGCGTGAGCGCGAGAAGGAGCAGCGCGAGCGCGCGCAGCGGGAGAAGGAGTCGCGCGCGCGCGAGGCACTGCGCGAGGAGCACCGCGCGCTCGCCGCGCTGCACTCGCACCACGCGCACCACGCGCACCTGCTGCCGCCGCCAGTGTACGCGCTGCCGCGCCCGCTGCTGCCGCCGCCGCTGCTCTACCGACCCTACCGCGCCTACCACCACCACCACGACGCGCCCGACGCGCCGCCCGCGCCGCCCGCCGCGCCGCAGCCGTCGGCACCGGCCGCCGCGCCACCCGCCACGCCGCCAGCGCCGCCCGCAGCCGCCGCGCCCCCCGCACCGCCCGCGCCGCCCGCCGCGCCGCCCGCCGCGCCGCCCGCCGCGCCCGCAGGTGAGGAGGCGGCGGCGGCCGAGGAGGCGGCGGCGGCCGTGTGACGCGCCCGCCGCGGCCCGGCGCGTGCCGCGCTCAGGGGCGCTGCGTAATTTTCAGTAACCGCCCCGCTTTGTATTCATCGACGAATGTCAACGCTGCATCGACTCGGACGCTTCACTTGTTCCGTCTCAGATACTGTCTTCCGTTACGTTTTAATGTCTCGCTCGATTCTGTTCCCGTCCTTCTTCGTCGGGATTTCGTGGTTCGAATCGATTGCCGACTTCGAACCTCGACGGATCCCGCTCGGTGTGTTTGCCCCGTACTGAAGCGATCGCGCTGAAAGTATGCACGTTTGAAAAACTCGAATCGTCACGAAACAGGCTAATAGTGATGCGTCATTACGCTTTTTGAACGTTTACTGGAAATTACGCGCTGAGGTCACTATATTTAAAAGTGTATCGAAATAAGCAGCGAGAAATTTACGGGGACAGTCAAAACTGCACCACCGAAAATACCAACCTGATCTGCCACGAACGGACAATGCTTTAAAAAGTTGCTCCAAATAATCATTATCGATATTTGGCTAAACAATAAAAGCGAAAAGAGCAGTTGACGCAAAACGACCAATGAACCGGAACAGCTATGAAAATTCCAATAATAATTGATAACATCATAACTGCAGAAAAAATATTTTGGTTGGTAAAATGAGAGTGCAGAATTAACTGTCCTCCTAGATTTCACACTAAACTCTTGGGCCGACAGTGAAACTGTTATGTTATTACACTGTGCAAAATACAACCTGTCGCAAACCCTGAGTTGACCATGTGGAAACTTATCGATATCGATAAAATAATATCGACTATGACGACTGAGTGTAAGACTGTTTTCAAATAATAAAACAATAAAATAAAGTTATCATACTTGTTAGATATTGTGTTACCGATATCGCTAAGCTGTTCTGCGTTAGACTGACAACAAAGTAATTCATTGATTGAATTGTCAATACGTTATTGTTAAGCGTTAAGTTACGACGGTTTTTGTTATAAAAAATCAAAAAAAAAATATCACTATCGTTTTAGTGTGCAAAACATTGTAAAGAGTGAACGATATGCACTGATGTTACGTTTGTATGATTTTCGATATGTCCATCTCTTTCTCTCGCACAATCCGTACAGAAGTGCGAGCGGGACGGAATGACCTGGAAACGATCATTTGTCGATTTTTGTTCTCAATTATATGTTGTGTGATCGCTGCGCTTTTTTAATCTGTTGTATAATTTTCTTATTTTTTTATTGTTATGTGTGTATTCTCTTGTTAAGATCTTTAGTACTGAATGTACAGTGACGTATTCCTATTGGAAATTAATTATGTTAAAATAATATCGATATTGTATTGTATCGAATCGTGGACTGAATGTGACTGCCAAAATAAGTTTTATCTCTGCTATAGTAATAGTTTAGCCGCATATACGAAATCAATTTTATTGCAATAAGTAAGATATGAGTTCGCGTCTACATAATGTATGTGTTTATTTATTAACTACCCGCCTCTTTGTCTAAAAAGAGGGGTCAAAGTATTATAAAAGAGAATTAATACAACAGCAATAACAAAGTGTTTCCATCACACAATGTGTCCCGTGTACAAAAGCTCGATTTTTATAAATATAGAAAATGGTCTAAATCGAACTAGATTTTAGAATTGAATTTATCGAAAACTACGGTGCACACATCTCAGCTACGCTTATTAATGTTGCCACTGTGAGAAATCACCACTATTGATAAATAATAGTTTAAAACCGCCGATGTAACGAAACGTTGATGCTGCCTGGCGCAGTACTGTATAGGTAGGCGAGCGGTTAAATATATTGTATGTATATTTAAATACAAATTATATCGATAGGGCACAAAGCTTCGACGCAGGCATCGTGTCGACAGAAACTATCGACTCGATAACGAAACTGTCGATAAATGAAGAGGATGCTACGTCGCTCGGGTACTTACTCGTCGGTAGGTGTGAGTTATCAAGTCGGCAGTTTGCTAGTATCGATGCCGTGTCGATGTGTAATGTAACATGGCTCGCCCGGGGTCGGCTAGGCTTTAAGTCTGGCTTCGTTGAAGCCGCGCGTGTAATCAGCTTGGCGATATGGACTCTACTGCATTTGTGATAAGTTAGTTTCCGTTGCAGTGTTTCGTTAACCGATACCTCTCCCGGCGACCCCGCGCGACCCCATGACCGCAATATCGATGTGACGACACGGAATTTTATATGAAAAGTAAAAAATACAAGAAAACCTCTTTATACTTTAGATAGGTACTTTTAATTTTTAGCTCTTAATAGGTGTTCAATATTTTTCAATCTATTATTATTATTTTCATTCACGGAAAACAGCATTTAGCCGGACTCGCGTCCGGGACGTCGCGTCGTGTAAATATGATCTAGTTAGATACGATATGGACAATACCTAACAAGTGAAAAAAACGAAACAAAAACGTTTTATTGAAAAAAAATACATTTCAATGAAATTAACATGTGTGCATGCTAAGCCTGGGGGCGTGACGCGGGAATCTCGCTATTCGTCTCTTATCGATAATACTCACTATCGACTTTTAATATCAACACACATACAACATATTGTATTACACTCTACAAATACAGCTTTAGTTTTATAGTCCAGTATAAATACCTACTGTGTATTTTTCTATAGAAATAAAATATATTTAAAACGATCAACATGAAAACATATCGATATTTGCATATTTCTTTAAACTGTGTTTTATAATACGTGTTGATTCTCACACATTTTTATACACATTTTTACAAGTTGACAGTGAAATATCGCATAATTATAAAGAGCGGGCTCGCGACACGCCTCCAGGTAGTAGTACATTTTATTTTTTGTTCACTACCGACCCTTCCCGTCCCGTGCTTTGAGATAGCGCATGTAGTTAGTGTATGCTGTTTGTGCGCTTCTAGGAACGAAGGAGACCACGAGCTCGCCGAGACTACTACATAACTACACTACCAATATCTTGAAAATAATCTACCAATGAAATAACTACACTGCCAAAATCTTGAAAACAATCTACCAATGAACAATAATTTCTATTCTATAGGAACAATTTTATACAGGGTGTGTCCGAAATCAACGATAATACGGCATTAGTAGATAGACCAACATTTTTTTACCCCCGTCAGTCACCCACATAGTCCTGACCCCACACTAAGATCGAGTCTTGTGGTGTAGGTATCAGGAATTACGAGAAACTTCGGTCTCGCAAACACCCAGACCCGAAACATATACATGTGGTTCACACAAATATTTGTTCCGGTGCGGGGATCGGACCCGCGGCCTCTTGTTTACAGCTGGTGTTTAACCAACAGCGCCACGGAGGCTGTCTAATTAATATCTAAAGGAATAGTTTTATACACTCTAGACTATAAATTCAACGATACTACGACAACGAGTGTTGAGCCAAATAACAAAAAAAACATAGTCCTGACCCTAATAGATCTCAATTTATAGCCTGTCTAGCAAACATTCAAATAAATGTGCTGGCCAATGGATCGCCTAGACGCCCTTCTATCTGATTGCGTAGTCACAGTTTGACACTACTATTTCTGGTTTTAGTCCACAGATTTCTAACTATTATTTTTAATTTTATTTATATTGTTTTTTAGGACACTCTGTATAAATACATATTAAGCTCAGCTACATCTCTGAGGGTTAGGCAAATGTGCCTTTAATGCCAGGGTTTCGAACAAGCCGGGATAATTGTACCGACTAATGAGAGAGTCGTAGTTCTTCGACCGTCGATACTCGTATTTATACCCCCTATACTTATCACCATGTGTCAATGCGGTAGTTGCCGTTCCAGTATACATATACATATAGGATATAGAATGCTACCGAAAACGAAGCCAGGTGATAGTTTATGTGACGTCAGACACACGTGCTCAAGAGTGGACACTTATGGGCGAATACAGTATAGTAAAGATTGTTAGGTCCCAATAATTAATTAATGTTGTGTAATAAATGACCTCGAATATCTCAGAAACTAGTCACAATTTATATGGGTTTCACTAGTAATTGGCCTGTTGGTAAACGGAATAGTCGCGGCTGCCAACATATTCACGGTGGTCGCGGGTTCGAATCCCAGGGCACACCTCTAACTTTTCGGAGTCATGTGTGTATGATAGTCAATCATCACGCACTAAAACGGTGAAGGAAAACACTGTGAGGAAACCTGCATACCATAGCGATTTTCTATGGTATGTAAAGTCCGCCAACCCACTATATGGCTATATGGCTTAACCACTCTCAATCGTATTCTCGATTGTAGAGGAAACCCGTGTCCTGCAGTGGGACGTATATGGGCTGATACAGATACATAAAAATAAAGTCAGTCAAATTGAACACCTTGTTTTAAAACGTTGAAAAGTCGGTTAAAAAATGTTGCTTGCAGCTGACCACTTAACTATTATGTAAGATAGAATTTATTTATTATCTATCTTTATAATTGTACGCCAGTAAAAAAACACAATAAAGATAACTAAGTACAATCAGTGGTGGTCTTCCCACTCAAGATAATCTCTGCCAGACAAACAAAGGATGCATTAGGAGAACACGGGGAATATGCGGCAGCATGAGGTATACTAAATTAATTGGACAAAAAAGAGTAATATATTAAAATAGTGCCTACCCCACGACTTTATACTTACTAATTTTAATTCAATACATCCATGATGCTATAAATGTCTTATACGATGGGTCGAGTCCTACACATCTTGCTCTGCTCCTTGCCCTTCTAGTGGAATCGCAGCCTCAAGGTTTTGTCTTTGATTCTGCAGCAATATAGGTTCTTAATGTTTGTAGCAGAAGATTTTTATCTGGTTACTTTTGCTGGCAAATGGTGCAGCATAATTATTAAAAATCAAAATGGGTTTAGATTAATACCTAATATTTCCTTTTTGTTTACATTAGCAACTCGGCCTGGCTTCATCCGGGTCCAAAATTATAAAATCACATACTATGCAAGCGTAAAAATCTTTATGCTCTTTTAAAACCCAAAGACAAAACCAAAACATCAAAACCTAAACGTCTGTCCTGTCCTCTGTCAAAACCTGCACAACAATTAAACAAAAAACACAAACTGATATGTAACCAAATGGCCAGACCGATACCAGGCATCCATCCCAGAGACATCACGCAACTGGACAACGAGATCAAGCCGCGCGGGAGCAAATCATTGGTTAACTTGGCTATCGACACTATCAAGGACAAATCGTCGAAGAATCTTATACTAGGGACAGTGAGTGGGTGGGCGACGGGAGCTAGCGTGGCTCGAGTGGGGAAGGTGGCTGCTTTTGGGCTTGGAGGGGGTGTTATACTTCTCCATTTTGCGACGGAGCTGGGGTACATCCAGGTGAACTGGGAGCGCGTGCGCGAGGCGGCCGCGGAGACGCAGGCCTGGGTGGAAACCTTCCTGCAGTTCGTGAAGAGAAACAGCTGTTTCACCGTCGGCTTCGTCGGGGGGTTTTGCTTTGGTGTCGCGTCCTCGTAATGTTTTATTTAGTAAAGTTGTATGATGAGTTATGAATGTTTTGTTTTCACGAATCTGTATACTGTATCAGCATATATACGCCCCACTGTAGGGCATGGGCCTCTTCTACGGTTGAGAGTACGGTTTAGAGTGATTAGGCCATAAAGTTGGGATTCGATTGAGCGTGGTTAGGCCATATAGTCCACCACGCTGGCCTAGTAAGGGTTGGCCGACTTTACATACCATATAAATTCTTACAAATTGAGAAGTTGGACATAATTTTGTATATCGACCTATATAGCAGTTCCTTTATCATCAGATCTTTGTCTAGTCAGTGAATAGAAAAGGGTTGAACTCTCAGGTACTTATTACTTAAAATATCTACTTCTGAATAGATTTAAAATATTAGTCTAAAATATACAGGGTATATCAAGACTGCTACCGAAAACGAAGCCGGGTGGTAGTCTAAGCGACTTCAGACACAATGCAACAGAAAAAGTTGCAAAAAAAAGCGACAATTTTTTTTTGTTATTTTTTTCCTATGGCCATATTTGGGTGGTAAATACATTTTTTCCTAAAATAATAGTGTATACCCTTTTACTTATAAATACTCTAAGGTATAAAAGAGTTTAAATTATTATTTTAGCAAAAACTATGGATTTACCACCCAAAAATGACGATATTTAAAAAATCATAAAAAATAATTGTCGCGTTTCTATGCGAAATTTTTAATTGCATTGTGTTTGTAGCCACTAAAACTACCACCCGGCTTCGTTTTCGGTAGCAGTCTTGAGATACCCGGTATGAAATTAAAATAATTTATTGAATCCATTAAAATGTTCAACATCAATTAGATTCAGTCATTTTTGATAAACCACCCGGTTTGGAAAGCGGATTACACTAGAGAAGACCGAGCAAGAAACTCTAGCGTTGCTTTTTTGAAAAACAATTTACAATATAATCATTATTTTAAAAATTACGAGATGGTTTTAGTCAGATGTGTTGACATGTTTATTTATATACTCACTAAAACAGGAAATCCATTTTGTAAACACGTGGTGATCAATCTACTATATCTACTGGACATATTGAGACTTAATAACATCTTATATCTCAGGATGGCGAGCGCAGTGGAATTTCAAGCATTGATTTGTAATTCATGGAGTTGTTTGGTTTTGCTACCGTCCGTGAGCGGTCGTATCGCTTACCATCAGGCGAACGGCTTGCTCGTCTTGCCATTCATTGCAAAAAAAGTACTCTGCGATGGCGAAGCGCAAGTCGTTTGCTACCGGGGATAGACATTAAATGTGAGTGTGTGTGATGTGTGTATGTGATGTGAGTGTCAGCCTCCTCTATCCTCTCAATAACCGGAGTTCACAAAACTGATTAACTCGCCAGGACAGTGGTATGCCCGACAGAAGTCGACCGTGGCTTTCAGGATCAACTTATTATTTCGGAATATCATAAGGCAAAGAGTAAGTATATAAGGACCTATAAAGTATTTGGAATACATTCTAAATTTTAAGTTATGTGATTGTAAGAAAAGCATAAATATAACTTTAGTCTTGAAGAACAGGTACAAAATGTAAGAACAACGATTGAGACTATGTTTAATTCTAAATTACATAACATACGTACATGTATAAACTCACGTCTTTTTCCAAGAAGGGATAGGTAGAGATGCAACCAAGACACCCACATTTCGCCTTGTATTTTCAGTCCTTAGATGTGATAAGGGGCGAGCCTATCGTCATATTGGATAAAAAGTCCTGACTCCGGGCTGATAATAAATATAAAAATCCATTTAGCCGACACAATCGTTTTACCCGACCCGAAATTCAAACCCGAGACCACAGCTTTGCAACCATACCGTAATACAACTGCGCCAAAGAAGGAGTCTAAATTAAATACCTGCTTTAAAATATTGTCCGCTAAAATATAATAACTAGAAAAGTAATAAATGCATAAAACTGTGCTAATTATACGTAGTTTTAATGACTTGATTTAAAACCAAACAGTCTACAGCATTAGTTGCATATTGACGAGTAGTAGATAAACTATGAAATCGTTTGTCATTGCGATTGATCAGGAATATTGAGATAAGACAGCCGACTGATTTCTGTTATTAACACAATAGAAACTTAAGAAAGAGTTTATGTTAATAATATTTATAAAATTGCTTTATGATGCATTGAAAAAATAAGGTTAGGGCTTATTTTTAGTTAGCTAGGTGAAGTTCTAATTATACTATGTACATAAACTTAGGCATTTTTCCCAGAAGAGGTAGGCAGAGATGCTACCAGGACATGAAACCTTCTATCATCATAACCCATAGCAGTCTACTTGTGGATTCAGACCTTTAAGAATTCGCAGTCGAGTTCAACCCACGGCCCTTTTAATCAGCCACCCTACTAAGAAACCTGGAAAACCAGAGCGCAAATATTTATTGCATATTTTCAAAGGATGTTATACAATTATTGCTCATAATTACATGCATTACAAATTACACTACTTGCTTCTTCAATTACAAAATAATCTTTCACTTTCTCTTTTTCACTTTTACAATATAAAATTAACAAGTAACAGAATAATAAAATTATACATAACAAACATAAATAAGAGATTACAGAGCAAGCAAAGTGCCAGGCCTTTAGGTCTTAATGCACTGTTGTGTTTCGGATTGAAGGACATTGTAGCCAGAGTAACAACTGGACATATTGAGACTTAATATCTTATGTCTCAGAATGGCGAGCGCAGTGGAATTTTGCTACTGTTTATGAGCGGTCGTATCGATTACCATCAGGCGAACGGCTTGCTCGTCTCGACATTCATTGAAATAAATAAAAAAAGGGGTATCCAGACGCCGTGAACGCAAAGAAGACCCTAGAATGAACCTCAAAATTAATAACAAAATTCTACATTTTTGACAGCCTCCGTGGCGCAGTCAGTTAGATGTCGCCTGTGAAACTAGAGGCCTCGGGTTCGATCCCCGCACCGAGAGAAATGTTTGTGCGGCCCACAAATATTTCTTTCGGGTCTGGGTGTTTGTGAGACCGAAAAGTCTCTCGTAGTTCCTGATACACACGACACAAGACTCGATCTTAGTGTGGGGTCAGGACTATGGACTAAGGACTCTGTATCTGAACTGTTGGGTGGGTGTGTTATTTAATTTCTTTCCACCTAAAGACCTAAATACAAAATTTACTAGATTGGTGATACATTTTACATGTACCTACATTGCACAATGCATATACTAATGACCGATAGTCATGGTTATTCGTTAGTTGTTAATTAATACATATTTGCTTATTACTTACATTATACACTGAGTGATTCACTTAAATCAATCTACAACGTCATAGTATAGGATCCCGCCATACATCGACCTTCACCGAGATGTTTATTTGATGAAACCTATTTTATATGCAATTTAATATGTCAATAAATATATTGTATATGGGTTGCCTTGCAAATTTCAGTCCAGAATAGGATTAATTAATTATAAAAAAAAATTTACACATTTCACCTGTTTGATTATTAAACAAAGTCTATACCAATCGAAAGTATGAAACCCATAGAATATGTAAACGTTAGGTTGCCTATTTTTTTCCGGTCACAACCCTCAGGTTGCCAGGTATAAACAGGTAAATCGCTTCTAGCATTTTGCAACGATCTGATTATTGAGTGAAAATTAAATGAAAATAAAGATCATTTTATT
Source organism: Hyles vespertilio (assembly GCA_009982885.2). Lineage (NCBI taxonomy): Eukaryota > Metazoa > Arthropoda > Insecta > Lepidoptera > Sphingidae > Hyles > Hyles vespertilio. Next base: position 7,654,566 of record CM042823.1, read on the forward strand.
ACGAACACGGTGGTATAGGGTTGCCTGCGAAAAATCAGTCCTGAATTGCGGTTGTCGAATTTAGAAAAGTGAAATATTGCTCCAAGAGGACACAGCATAGAAGCTGTTCGAAGTCCGCCCATTTAAAGAAAGGGTGCGCATGCTATTTATTGTTGAGAATGAAAAGGACAGCGATAGACTCGTATATGCTGTGCATCATTTTGGAGTAGATTGTGGTTATAGTTGCAATTGAAAAAACGTGCTACTATTTATTGTTAAAAAAATGGCGAAAAAGTGTTTTTTGTGTGATTCGGATGTTGATTTAATTAATTTTAATGATGACATTTTTAAAAGCTGTTGGCTCTGGTGCGGTTTCTGGTTGATTATTGGGAAAACGACCATTTGGTAACAATAATCCAAAAGAAATGACTCGGAATCTGACTAATTTTTTTTGTTTTTACAATTTTTTACAATAAACAGATGTATTTTTTAATTGTTGTTTTTTATTTTGTCTTCTAATAATAAAGATACAATTTGCAAGATTAGTATTATATATGTAATAATATAACCTTCTTTTTTGCTAAAAATGTATATATACTTTAGTACATACATACATACATAAACTCACGCCTTTTTCCCAGAAGGGGTAGGCAGAGGTGCCAGGACACCCACATTTCGCCTTGTATGTTCCGTCCCACGATGTGATAGGTGGCGAGCCTATCGCCATATCGGGCCCAAATTCCTGACTCTGGGCTGATAATGAATAGAAAAATTCAATATCACTTTGCCCAACCCGGGATTCGAACCCGAGACCTCAGCTTTGTTACCGTACCTTAGTACAACTACGCCACCGAGGCAGTATATACTTTGGTGTCACATAAAATATATACACACATAAATAATTAATTTATTAACCAAAATTAAATAACTTTTCCTCTATTTTACTAATAAACTACTCCAAAACACAGCATATACGAGTCTATCGCTGTCCTTTTATTCTCAAGAATAAATAGCATGCGCACCCTCTTTCTTCATGAGCGGACTTCGAACAGCTTCTATGCTGTGTCCTCTTCTATCGCATGGGATGGTCACTCGGAGCAATATTTCACGTTTTTAAATTCGACAACCGCAATTCGGGACTGATTTTTCGCAGGCAACCCTATACCACCGTGTTCGTAATAAAATGATCTTTATTTTCATTTAATTTCCATTCAATAATCAGTCCGGTGCAAAATGCTAGTAGCGATTTACCTGTTTATACCTGGCAACCCGAGGGTTGTGACCGGAAAAAAATAGGCAACCTAACGTTTGCATATTCTATGGGCTTCATACTTTCGATTGGTATAGAATTTGTTTAATAATCAAACAGGTGAAATGTTTAAAAATTTTTTTTTAATTGTTAATTAATCGTATTCTGGACTGAAATTTGCTAGGCAACCCCTATACAATATATTTATTGACATATTAAATTGAATATAAAATACGTTTCATCAAATAAACATCTCGGTGAAGGTCGATGTATGGCGGGATCTTAGACTATCAAGCTTTATCAAAGTGGGGAAAAACCTTAATTTACAAGTACCATAACATGGCCTATGTTTAGCAGTGAACTTTCTGTGGCTGTAGAGACAGAAAGAGAGATGAGAATGCTAATGAAAGCATCGCTAAGCTGATTAAAACGTAGTTAACAATGTCAGTCGTAACAATGGTGGTACTTAGTTTTACATCATGTCCTTAGTTATGAAGAGAGCTACCTTAAAACAATTATTATATAATTTATAATATATTGCAAACGCTAATCCAAAATTCAGAAGATTATACTTAGACCTTCTTTTTACCCTACACTACATGTGTACTAGACATCTAGTTGACTATCCAAACGTTGTGAAGTAGAAAGTGGAATCATTTGTTTACCTAGTATGCCTGGACCTCATACTTATGAAGTAACCAATGATACGAATTTATGTGTTGTCAAATCAAAACTAGCAAATTTCTTTAGTCTTTATTTTATTTTTTAGGATTTCCAACGAAGAATACACACAAAAATATACTGTATATACAAAAAACATAATACAAATTAATCTATGCTGCGTGTTCCTTCAATTATAGTTAATTATTGTTCCTTTATTTATATTATTCACATCATGCGTTAACATTATTTGACAGTTATTTTAATATTTAATCTAAATTAATCACAAAATATATTAGAATTAGATTAGAAATATATAGAAACAGACAAAAAGGGAATTTAAACAAAATTAAGTAAATAAAGGTCTTTAAAAATTAAAAGTTAATGAAGTTCATCAAATCCCATGAAACAATTATTAGTTTTTTCTTTAATTTTTTTCAGTTTATCATTGAAAATATCAATATCAATATGTTTTTTTACTATTTGAATGTACTTATTACATATGTATTATTAACATATGTATTTATTAATTATTATAAATTTTACTATATTTTATGTTTTTTACATTTTGTTTGTCTTACGACGACCTGATCCGAAACAAGCAACATACTCGTTTTGTTTAAGTAGGTCTAAATATCTAAATATACAGCTTACAGCCTTCGGTTTAGAAGCCCAATCCCCATTCAACAGACCTATAGTACTTATTGACCTTGTATTAATAAATTAATAAATAATATAATATTATTCAATTATTCTATTTAAAGTTTAGATAGTTCTAAAAGATTATATGGCCTAACCACTCTCAATCGCACTCTTGACTTTAGAAGAGGCCTGCCCTGCAGTGGGACGTATTTGGGCTGAGAGAGAGAGAGAGAGAGAGAGAGAGAGAGAGAGAGAGAGAGAGAGAGAGAGAGAGAGAGAGAGAGAGAGAGAGAGAGAGAGATTGTGTGTGAGAGAGGGAGAGAGAGACTGAAGAATTTATAGACTATAACCAAAATACGAGTACGCCTGGTACATATTGGTGGTAGGTATCTCATAATAACTTAGAGGTAGGCTGGGTCGGTACCACCACAACGTGTATCTCTCCAGCCAAACAGTAGGGTAGATTTTATTTACGATAGATAACCCTCCACTAGGCCCAAAAAAAGCGAAAACAAAAACATATTCAATAAATAAATAAAAAAAATACACCCAACAATGACACACACATAGACCCCTCTGACCTGTCATGAAGATCAATGGATTCTTGTGTCGCGAGTATCAATAGTTACGAGAGACTTTTTGGTCTCACAAACACCCAGACTCGAAATAAATAGTTACTTTTGGACCTCACAAACATTTGTCTCGGTGCGAGAGTCGAGCCCGCGGCCTCTCGTTCCACAGCTGGCGTCTAACCAAGTGCGCCGCAGAGGCTGCTCATTAGGACACATATAAATAAAAAATACACCGAACAGTCATTTATAGTACAGATTCTACGCTAATTATTCAAGTTTTGTGTAGTCTCAATGGGTATCTGATACTACGAGGGATATTTCAGGCTCACAAACACCTACAACCAAAACCAATACTTGTCTCACTAACATCAGTCTTTGTCCGGAAATCGTATGCCTCTTGTTTCACAGCGTCTGACCAACTGCGCCACAGAGGCTGTCCAATTGTTTATTATTCATTGGGTTGGTGACTAAAGAGGGCTCATGAAGGTAAAAAAGTCGCTATTCTGCTTTTATTAGCTTTTGTAGTTGCTAGATTTTTATTTTACGCAGAACCCTGACCATTTTTGCATGACAAATACTACATGATGCACCAAACAGATTCTTAGTTGTATTAGCCTATGAATATAACTCCTAGGTCTCTGCAGACATCAAGAAATTGGATAAATCCGCTCAAAGGCAGCGAGAACCGAAGCCATTATTAAAGATGTAACATCAGGTTTATATTGAATTTAAAATTAGGAACAGACGCAGCAGTAAAATTCAATCAATGAATTATGAAAATGTCTTTCTAGATTATAAGTATATCTGAAATAGTCAATTATGAAGTGTTTTAATTTTAAAACACGAAAAAAAAACAAACTGCAAATACTTATTAGTAAAAAAATCAATATATTAATACCTACATACTAAAACTATTCTCTAACTATTCCAGATTAATTTTATTGTATAAAAATATTAATTTAATTATTTTTATTTTACAGCAAGGCCCCTCCCAATAGTCCCTCTGCCACTGACTCCAGAGCTTGAAAGACCTTCGCTGGAGGTCCCCAAGCCTCCAGACCCATTTATACCAGAGGAACCTAATGTCTTCGAGAAACCATACTTACCACCTAAGCCTATCCCCCATTCACCTAAAATATCACCATCGTCCATCCCAAACCCTAGTCCTAGCGTGACAACGAACAAGCCTATCGAACCAGGATATCCGAACTATGGAGGATACTTGTATTCGATACCAGGGTACTCGGCTTTTCAGCCGGTATCATACCCGCCAGTCGCACCACCAACTCAGCCTCCCGAACCGAGTTTACCAACCAAAGAGTTCACACCCTTTCCGCCCCCAGCTGCCAAAGAACCCGTAGAAAGTGAAACAACAGAAGAACCTAAAGAAAAACCACAAACTGACTTCGAAGATCACTTCACTCCTGAAATAGTACCGGCCGTTTCAGCTCCAGAAGTAATTCAAACGGAATCCAAAATGAGTATTACTTCCCTAGCGCTGGGATCTGGCGCGTCGGTCACAATCCCATCACAACCTATTACAACTACTATAACAACAATCAATAAAGAAATTAAGAAGAAGCCAGAGAGATTCAGTCTCAAAACGAGTATACCAATCAGCAAGATCGATATGAAATGTGTGACTCAGTCCCATAACGCGCCGGATGGTATATTTCAGAGCCCTAAAAAGCCAACTCCATTTAACCCAGCGTTCACGAAAGAGCCCACAAATAAAATAGAGATTCAAAGCAATATTGTAATAAAATCAGCTAGTAATGAGCCAGAACGACCGGAAATTCGACCAGAAGTGCGACCCGAAATACGGCCAGAGGTGCGGACAGATCGGCGACCAGAGATACGTCCAGAAATCAGGCCAGAACTTCGTGCTGAAATTAGACCTGAACCGAAAGTCATTTCAACTACAAGTAGCAACATCAGTACGCTTATAAACGCGGCTGAAGTTATTAATAAAAACGATAATCAGTTTAGAATACCTGATCCACCACCAGACTTACCTAATGATGTCAAAGAACCTAAACCACAACCGAGGCCAATATTCAATCCCATAAATATTGATGGCAAAGTTAATTTCCCAAGTAAACCGACAGAAAATTTCAACGAGCAGAAAAAACCAAATATTGCTCATTCAAAACAAGCCATCAAATTCCAAAATGTTGGTCACCATCCAGCAACAGAACCCTCAGGTTTTATTACAAAGAACTAACTTCGATTCAAAAAACCTGCAAGCTCCTTCACGATTGTCAAGTCAAAGCAAAAAATGTAAAGAGGAACAAAACGAAAACACTTCCTCGAAGGTGGTAGCCTTGAAGCGGCTCCATCAAGAAAATTGCGACGAAAATGACTTTGAAAACTTGATCACCGAAAATCAAATTTACGGTAATAAGATAGTCGTGAAGGAGAAATCTCAAGGTACGTCGCAGGAGCAAGATTTGAAAAAAATTAAAACGATTGAAAAACAAACACAAGCGGAAAATAAAAACATTGTTTTGCAACCGAATTTTTTATATGTCAGTAACGTACAATTTCCGGCGAATTTGATGATGATTAAGAACAATGGGAAGGTAAACCCGACAACAGAATGCAACAAAATAAAGGTGACGCCAAATGAAAATATAGTAACAACAGAAATAATAACCACAACGACAAATCCTGACGTAAACTCGATAGCAAAACCTCCAATGATTCAAAATGTAAACGTAAGTAAAGATATACACGTGTTAAAATCAAGTAATAACGTAATACAAACGATATCAACAAACAACAAAGACTTAGTGATACAGACAAATCAAAAAATGATAGTGAATCCGCAAATTGTGTACCAAGTACCGATGATCGTAGAATCAGACAGCAAAATAAACCAACAGACATTCGTGAACAAAGAATACCCGACGATAATCCAAAAGACGGATCAAAATCAGTTTGAGCAAAACAAAAACGATAAAGTTTACATATCATGCCAAGTGGATACGAAATTACAACCGAAAATATTTATAGCTAATATAAGACCGAAAATAAGTAAAATAGACGAGGTGAGCTCTTTGGACTTGTACGAGAAAAGAAAAAGATTGAGGCGATTAAAGTACTTATCGCACCGTGATTACCCTGTGAAGGAAACTAAGAAAACTGAGAAGCACGATGGCCTGAAGAACATCATAACGCCAGATAAAATGACGGCAGAGATTTACAAAGAATTTTCTAACACGAAGGTCCAGTTGGAAGAAGGGAGTAGCGAGAGCGGAAGTGACTATGGAGAAGACGAATTGGATGAATATGCTGCTATTATCAAAGAATATTCCGACAATAAAGAAAAAGATGATGGAAAAGTGGAGTTCTTATCGAGTTTGAGACTGGCCACGCGGGACGTGTTTAAAGGTATCGTTTCAATCATATTATACTTCTATTTTATATGCATACTGTAAAATTGTTTTCGAACACTAAGACTAAATATATGATGAGTATAACGACTGTACACCACTGACATTATATGTTGCATATTGTGTATAATTAATTACGTAATTATGACATACTTTGACGGGGAAGGATAAACATCTTCAGGAATCTTACTTGCCATAGAGTTTTAATTTTAATAACCACAAAATGAAAGTAGATAGTACAATTTCACAACATTAACTGTGAGCATGGCTAATACTCCAGTCTACGCCGTGATCACGAAAGCGGTTTATGAAATGTCAGGAAATTAAAACTAACACAAATACTAGGATCCAAGACAAAATTCAATGTGCAACAAACGCATTATAAACAAACTAATAAATCGATTGTTTTCTATTCACAGACAAAAAAATGGATTTGCAAGAACGTGTTCTGCGGTTTGATTCTGTGGCGTCCGCGTACGTAGCTGCTGGCAGGATCGACCGACTGCCTCACGACGCATCCGCTCCAGTGAAAACCCCACCCACAATCGTGAGGATTGCTGAAAAATGTGAGCCTCCTGAACCACAAGACGTGGTGTCACTTCACAAGAAGCACACGTTTTTATCACAGTTGAAACTTGCTCAAGTCACTAGCAAGTATAAAGAAGGTTGGTTGCGATTGAATTGAGTTAATCATTTCTTTATTCATAATTTTAAGGTATTGTTTTTTAACTGTTTGTTAATCTTAAATCTCTCCTTGTCAGCTCTAATCTGCTACTTAATTCAATGATGTGTCCAAAATCCAATAAGTAAAAGTCATATTAATAACCAAGAACGTTATTTTCATTTTTAGATTACGAAAGAACGTGGCGTGAGATATTAAAAGAAAGGAAGAGAAGAAGCGGTGACAAAGAAGGAGAGGAAAACACCAAACAAAGGAAGATCATGGACCTCGACCCCAACAGCCAGCTGGAACTGCTTACGCAAATCAAGAATTCCGTCAACGAGAACAACAATCTCATCAAAAAGAGATTGGACTCCGTATCCTGCGACCACAACGAAGATAGCATCCGAGTACTAGCCGAGAAAAATTTCTCGGAACTAAACCGATTATCCAAGATGGCGGATAGAAGCGTCAAGCTATTCAGCGGGCAGGACACCAAGAAACGAGATCTCAACCCCGGCTTCGACAGCGAGAACATTCAAAAACCTTTGGTTGAGAAGTATCAGCCGCCGATAAATATCCCCAGTATTTCGAAGATAATTTCCTTGAAGACGATTCAAGAGACGTGCACGGTTACGTCGAGCCAGGCGACATCTATGGACGAGCCGCAGAACTCCGCCGCGGGGGCGACGCAGACGTCTGAATACGCAGGGAATGATAAGATTCGGGATTTCAGCTGTCAAGTGGAGGAGCCATGGCCGGGAATAGAAGCCGTTATAAAGAGCTACAGGGAATTTGATACAGGTATCTCTATTCCTATTTTTAAGGATCTTTATAGACCGAGAGCCATTATTGTATTGCAATTCCTCCACACTTTCTTAAAATAATTTTTTCAGCGCGGCGTTATAGTTGAATAACGCTATAAAAGCTGTATTTTATATATGTTGTTAAGGTATCTATCGGAAAGTGTTTCTTTGCTAGTCAGTCTCTTTTGATGGTTCTTTCACCTTGCCAGACATATTAAAGTTGATAAATTCCAAAGCCACCACGATCGGAACTTCATAATAGCTAATCGTGTGATTGCCAAGTCACAGATATGCGCAGACATACCTGCAGTTTTTCTAAATTTACGAAAGTCTGTCGGCCACGGGCTCTTGCTCTATTACTCCTGAATCAAGATAAAAATTTAGGTATGCTAACTGATAAATTGTCATTTAGATTTGATATCTCACTTATATCGTTTTCGATTTATATGTCAGATATGTTACTATGAGGTCATCGTCATAATAGTAAAAGTACCCACAGAGCGATAACATTTAACATACATCTTAACATACTCAACCATTGCTGATGATGATGGGCAGTGGTAACTGGCATAGTAAAACCTCAACATTATTTTACTTCTCTGTGTCCCATATTTGTATTACTAAATATATTCGGCCTTATTCATAGCATACATAGATTTAAAACTTATTTTAGTTATCGAACGTTCGACCCTTTCGAACGACGAAACAGACATAACAAACACACGAAACAGACATCGCCTGCGCCGGGTTGAGGTTCGGCGCGCACTCGCCCGCCTGCTGGCACTGGGGCCTGATGGCATGCCGGCGTTTATTGTTAAGGACTGTCGCTTAGTTCTAGAGCAGCCATTGCTGCACATATTCAACATATGCATTGAGACCGCTACGTTTCCTAATCGTTGGAAATTGACACGAGTTGTCCCCGTACCGAAGGGTGGGGGTGGGCCAGCGCCTAGTGACTACAGACCTGTAGCGATCTTATGTACTCCAGCCAAAGTGTTTGAAGCGGCTATTCACAACTGCATTCATGTGCAGGTAAGCGCACAACTATCTGACGCACAGCATGGGTTTCGGCCCGGACGAGGAACTTTGGGTAACTTGCTAGATCTCATGACTTACCTAATACCGGGGGTCGATGCAGGCCATCAGGTGGACGTTGCCTACTTTGATTTTCGGAAAGCCTTGGATACGGTGGATAACGACGTGCTTTTATCTAAACTCGCTAACGTAGGTTGCACCCCACACACGCTAACTTTTTTTGCTAGTTATCTACGTGACAGACGCCAATACGTGGATTGTGGTGGTTCTCTTTCAAAACCGTACTTTACTAGATCCGGTGTAAGTCAAGGTAGCAACCTAGGCCCATTACTTCTCATATTAATGGTAAACGATCTACCTCAAGTGATCTGTCGATCTACACCACTGTTGTTCGCTGATGACCTTAAGCTTGTTCTTAAGGTGAAGCAGATGGAGGATCATAACGCACTACAGCATGATATAGATAGGATTGTAGAATGGAGCTTGGAAAATAAATTGTATTTTAATGTAGACAAATGTTCAGTTCTGTCATTTACACGCGCGAAAAAACCTAGTCACTTTCAATACTGCATGAATGGAGTACCTCTTCAACGCGTTACTGAGGTCAAAGACTTAGGGGTGTGCTTTTCTGCAGATTTGAATTTTAGAAAACACATCACTAATGTTATTAAAAAATCATACCGCAACTTAGGCTTAATTTTACGACAAGCAAACCAATTTACGAATATTGGGGCTTTGAGAGCATTGTACGACGCACTCGTGAGAAGCCAATTAGAATCCAATGCTGCAGTGTGGTCTCCACATGAGGACAAGTACAAGCTTATGTTAGAACGTATTCAAAACAAGTATACTAGGTTCTTATATTTAAAACAGTATGGTGTATATCCGGGTTACCCTTTGTGTACAACAAATACCTACCTTATTAGTTTTAGGAATGACAAATTATTACAAATTGGAAGTCCGTAGAGATGTAGCTTTTGCCAAATATTTATTTAATGTGATACGTGGTAAAATACATAATCCTAGACTTCTACAAGTTAGTGGGTTGTGTGTGCCGGATGGATGTGTGGGGCGACGGCGGCGCCAGCCATTGCTGTGGGTGCCCCGAGCTCGCACCAACTTATTGCAGCACGCACCGCTGACGCGGGCGCTGCGTCTGCTCAACGCGGTGTCTTGCCAGTTCGATTTGTTCTCATGCTCACTGACAGAGTTCACAGAGGCTGCTACTGTACTGATTAGTATTAATTAGTTGTATTATTATATAAGAATGTAATATGTGCTACTCTACTGTATTAGGTGTAACCTGTAAATAGTAGTAAGTATGTGGAATAAATAAATAAAAATAAAAATAAAATAAATAACATTCGATAGCCAAAATAGGTGGTCTGAAAATATGAGCTTTGTCTATCTGAGCTGAAAATCAGTGCCATAGCTCAGGCTGCGGGATTAAGCTGAGCTGGATCATTTTTGGTATAAGGAGTGTATTTCCGTTTTCATTCGTTTTTTAGTACCTAGATAGGTACTTTTTGATATCGTGGATTTTTTTGCTAGATTTCGTGATGTTTTTATTTTATTCATACTTGTAAGTAAGGTGCACTTACAAGTATGAATAAAATAAAAACATCACGAAATTAACGAAATACACGTTTTATTATTATTATTAAAACTGTCTATGAATAACTCCGATTGTTAACTAATTTATTGTATCTCAGTGTGGGGCCAGTATGTGTAACTGGGTGTATTTATAATTACAGGTCGAAGGCGAGAGATGGCGGATCTGCAGCGGCGGAACACTAATTTAAGAGTGGAGTGTGCCCACGTGACCAGGTCTGCGTCGCGCGAGTCCGACCGGGCGCGCGCGCTGCTCGCCGAGCGACAGAACCTCGCTGTCGAAGAGAACAACCTCAGAAACTCACTGCAGAGACTCCGAGCCGCAATAGAAACCATCAGGAACTCATAATTACACTCTCATGTCATAAAAATGGTATTTAAAAGGTCAGGTATCATGCAAAACTTTGTTGCCAAATCTGTCTTTATTTCCAGTGGAATGAATTAAAACTAGTCTTTTGAGAGTCTTTCTAAGCTTCAAAGTTCGGTGTAAATTCTTTTTATTCCAATACGATTTAGTTTCTGATGTAAAATATCATAAAAACATAATTTCTACAACAAAATATAGTGACACGTCTTTAATTTGCTGTACAATTCAATTTCATATTATTGTGGATAAAGGAATGTGAAACTCAATGCATTTTTGTAATCAACCACAGATTACTGTAGCTAAGTGTTCTGTGTGCAGTGTCACTAATACTCTGTTTTATCTATAAATACTACATATTTATTCGATAAAACTCACTAAGTTGCACCCTTAGAGTATTTATATATAGAGGGAGCGCTGTCATACATTCGCATTTTGAAAAACGTAGATATTTTCTTGTTCGTAATGTTGGTAGCGCTCCTATATTAGTAAAAAATTAATTAATTATTTAGCAATAAATTGCTGTAAATTCCTTTGATAGCCGAAATTATATTTAGCTATTATCCTTTTAAAACGCTTTTGAGTGGAATGAAATAGACCTGAACTATTTATTTTAAAAAAAAAATCAAGAATTTTATGTATGTTGCACAACCTGTTCAAACATTAGCCAATAGCAGGGCAGAAAAAGGTGGCCCGACACCACCATTTTTATCTACGTTTGTGAAGTACCAGCGCTCCCTATATACTCTAAGGTTGCACCATATTAACGTTATCTTACTTTTCGATGATTTCAAACAAAATAAATGGTCACTCATTACGATTGTAGATTTACCTACACAAGACAATAATTTAAGTAATATACACATATTCCACCATTATCAAAAATCCGAATGTTTAAAACCTTAAATCAAACGTAAACTGAATTTCTGAAATACCGACCATATAAATCAATTTTATCATCGAATCCCAATAGGCGAGTAAAATACTTTCTGTTTGGGCCTAAGCTAAGCTTAATATAGACAGATTTCTTTGTAGTGACTACGAAGATGATGTAAATTGTTAATTGTCAGTTCATGCCATTTTGGTTACCAATTAAGCACCTAACATACGATTATCGAAAGGACATAAAAAGTTGCATCGTGCAAAAAAAAATTCAGAACATCTATGGCGGTTATGTCATGCGATAATGGCATACGATTTTCGCCTTGATAAATTTTCCGTGTGAATGGAGCTTTAAACATTAAGAAACATTTTGTAAAACTTTTTGTACTCCTATGTAATGTGACCGGTATATCATTTTACATAGAATGATAATAATGATATGATGGTCATAATATATTCAACGCACATCTTTGACGGCCTCCGTGGATCAGAGGTTAGCTATGAAATAGACGGTTCAATTCCTGCATCGAGACAAAAATTTGTGTGAACCACAAGTATTTGTTTCGGGTTTGGACGGTGGTGAGAATGAGAAGTCTCACGTAGGTTGTGTTACACATTGACACAACAAAGTTTTTTTTATATATTTCATATAACTTCGGTTTGTTTAATACGTTTTATCTCCTGAACCGCTTATAATTACTTTTTTAATGAATGCTTCCACAGAGAAACTGGATCAGAACTCTATAAAGGTATATCTGTTGAATATGTTATGATATTGTCTCATGAATTCATGCCTTCTAATTAAAGCTATAGTTATATAATGTGTATTGCATCATAGCAAGCTTGCAGTATTATTAAGTTTCTCTTTAGATGCAAATTTTATAGGCCATAAGTAAATATTCCAATGCAATAATTCGATCAAAGACTAGCTCACAGTTAAATGAGAAAAAATGGTCAATTTATTTGTATAATATTATGTATTGTAATACAATATTCTAGTCATATTTATTTTAATATTTAAGACTAACACATAAATTATTACATTATATAAGATATTACGTATATAAGACATAGTAATTTGTACGAAAATTAAGTGATGTGTAATGCGGTTTGGGAATGTAAATTTGTTTCAATTAAAACCTTTTTATATCCAAGTATATTATAGAATAGAAATACAAAATATTATTTTTGTAAGTTTTCATGTTAGAAATTTATTGAGATGTAACGAAAATTTAAAGTTATTATTTTATTGTTTTTAAGGCTCGTTTTATAATGTTCTATGTACTTTGTATGATATACGTGGAATTGTTACGTAACATGGATCAACTGGAATGTTTACTATTTTTGACAAAGTTAAAAAAATCCAATCTACAGAAATATACTTTATTTTGCATTACCAGCGTGAACATTACAGTCCTTCGATTACGTCTATAGCCAATTTAGATTAACTAGAGAGAAAGATAGAATACAATTGTAGCATGGGTTTACTAACTAATTTAGAAATGAAGTTTTCAATATGAGAAATGATGTGATATCATTTAGTACTAAGACTAGGACATTATAAAACAGCAGAATAATGTTAAAAATGCAGTTTTAATATTTTTTGGAACGGCCTTTTGAGAGTAGGAATATGCTAGCCTGGATAGTATGCCGCCAAAATACGCATTTTTATAGTTATCGGCCGATCTACATACATATATGCATTGCAAAAAGTTAAAACGTTTAAAATTGATATTTGATGAATAACTATGGTTTAAATCTAATTATCTCTATTTACTGAAACACAAAAATGGATCGAAATATACAAATGACAGACATTATAACTTCTTGTTTAAGATAGGTTATAGAGATCGGTCGTAAGTTAGAATAAATTCTAAATTCCTTTAAACGACTTTCGTTCATCCTAAGATATCCTAGGACAAAGATTTGAATTATAAATAAGTCAATTATATTTCTATGGTATGTAAGTACTCCAACGCGCACTAGGCCAGCATGGTGGACTATATGGCCTAACGACACTCAATCGCACTGTCGATTGCAGAAGAGGCCCGTGCCCTGCAGTGGGACGTATATGGGCGGATACATACATACATACAATTATATTGAGTATTTCTGACACAAAGATAGTCCAGCATGGCGTAGTAGGCGTTAACTCACATTGTGGGTTTGACGTCTAATAAGTAATTTTTAGGTGTGGTTTCCGTCCTTCAGATAACCATATGAATAATTTCCAAAAGGAAATGAAGAATTTATAAAATTTCAAAATATTTTTATTCACAAAGAAAAAAAACGCATTTAACATTATATTTAAGTCCTTAGCTAAAACTGTTTAAAATGAAATGTATTTGATTAAATTCTGCCAAGTTATCCGATGGTTGAATCTTCCAGTTATCTGTCTCGACATAAACATCGCTTATTTGAGCATCTATCCAGGCTACATGTAAGAAATATGACCAAGTCATTTGTACAGATGTTATCGACGAGGAAGCCATGTGCTGGGTTCTTTATTTTGTGCAATATATTATAAGAGGCAATAATTTGGAATGTTTGGTAAGATAATAAATTAATTAATACACATTTTCTTTTACTCTCTGACCTATGGTGTATCTACATACTCATGTATTAAATTAAGTTAAAAAAAAAACTAAATCATGGGTAGGTAATTATTTCATATGTTTTAAAGATAGCTTTTATTTCTGTTTTTCTCAACGTTGTTCATAGTAGGCAAGTAGATTAAATGTTATGTTACCTATATTTTAATTGGGGTTTGGTTGTAACCATAATAAAACAAGACAATATCTTCTCTATCAAATTATAATTCTATTTACTGGTGGTAGGTCTCTCATATGTGAGAGGCCATCTGGGTAGGTACCACCGCAATGTCTATTTCTCCCGTGAAACAACACTGCTTAAATGCACTGTTGTGTTTCGGATTGAAGGACATTGTAGCCAGAGCAACTACTGGACATATTGAGACTTAACATCTTATGTCTCAGGATGGCGAGCGCAGTGGAATGTTGCTACTGTTTATGAGCGGTCGTATCGCTTACCATCAGGCGAACGGCTTGCTCGTCTCGCCATTCACAGAAAAAAAAAAAAATATAAAATGTATGTATTGCCATATTTACAAGAACAGTTTTAACAAATTGGTCTATTAATCTTTTCGCAGCCTGCACTCTCTGCGAGGCAAAAGTCCGCTTTAGCTAAACACCTTAGCTTATTATTCAGTCTTGTCCCAACAACACAGCGCAGTGCCAGCTACTATGCATAAAATCCCAAGAATTGAACCTGCAACAATGAAACAATATTCTTATTCCAGTCACGTCGGAAAAAAGGTATAGGCACTAAATTCCTGTGGTATTATTTGCTGTCACAGGCCTGAATCTTAAGGTCTACATAAGTAGGTACACTGTAAGGTTATGAGGTGGGTCGGCAATTAGGTAAGTGATTGGGCTGATTTGTTTAGTATTTGTGCAAGCCTCAACCTGCGCAAGTAATTCGTTACGTGTTAAATAAATGACACAAGACCCTTGAAATGTATGAAAACCAAGCGACACAGATTTTTCCTCCACTGTGGCATCAGAATGGTTTAATATTGTTTTGATGTTGTAACCCAAAAATGTGTAACGCTTGGTTTTAATACACTAGTAGTACCTAATTTGCATATATCCATAAATTCACGCCTTGTTTCCAGAAGGTGTAAGCAGAGGTGCAACAAGAACACCCACGTTTCGTCTTGTATTTTCCGTCTCATGATAGGGAGCGAGCGTATATCGAGCACATATTCTTGACTCCGGGCTGATAATGAAATCACTTTGTACCGAGACACAGAATACTAACCCGAAACATCGACTTTACAATCATACCATAATACAACCGCGCCATTAATGCAGTTTATTCACTAATCTCACAAATTGACCACCTCCGTGGCACAGACGCGGAGGTTAGACGCCCCCTGTGAAACGCGAGGCCACGGGTTCGATCCCCGCACCGAGACAAATGTTTGTGCAGCCCACAAATAATTGTGAGATCGAAAAGTCTCCCGTAGTTCCTGATACCCGCGACACAAGCCTCCATCTTATTGTGGGGTCAGGACTATGTATGTGACTGTTGGGTGTTATTTATTTCTCTATTTAATTTAAATCCTAAGTCAGACAACTCACCCGCATCTAAAGGTTGTTCAGTACCGACAGCAGCGCCAGTGAGCGCTGTCAACGCGAACGCTGCGCTGTTGGCAGTCGGTACAGCGACCGACAGCGGCGCTCGCTGTACAGCTGCCAGATACACCAGGGAACCAGCCTGGTTGATCAGCCACGGTACTACATACTGCCAATAAATGTACAGTCTACATCAGCCCATATAAGTCTTACTGCCAGGCATAGGCCTCTACAATCGAGTAGGATTGAGAGTGGTTAGGCCACAATCGGCGTCTAATCAACTGCGCCATGGAAGCTATCATTATAAGCAAATCTGACGTAATGTTTTAATTGCAATTTGTTAATACATTACAAATTATGTGTCCATAATTATGTTGCATGTCAAGTCGGTCAACCCACACTAGGCCAGCGTATTAATATAGGCCTAAGCCTACTCAGTCAAGCTCTCGGTTGTAAAGGAGGCCCATGGTCAGCAGCAGTTAAGTAACACAATTATTGTATGTTTTATTAATTACCTTCCAATTGCCGAGAAGGAACACGATTTCAGCCCGAATTTGGCCGAGCCTTGTCTTGGCCTTCACATCTCGGAGACCCTTCGTCCCTTGTCGAATGAAAGGGTTGGTGCAGCCCCAGAACACCCCAGTTAGTAATAAAAGACCTGTAAATATTGCTAGCATTATCCAAATGTATGTAAGGAGCTTCACAATCTTCTACTTCGCCATTCAAGTCTCACGGAAGTTGCCTCACGGAGTTTATTCTTCGCCATTAAAGTCCGTGATAAGTAACTGATACAAATAGCTCCCAAAAAAGAAAATGTGCCTCGAGACTCCAATCCGCGGCCACCGTCACATCAGTTCCCAACGGGTTCATTATGAAAACACCTTTAGAATAACTATTGGAGCCGAATTTCTTGCGTCGGCAATTTATTTTGGATTATTTAATGTTTAGTAATTAACATAATAAATACCAAAATATTATACTGGGTGGAATCGCTTATAGTCACGAAAATAATAGTGCATGGCAAGTACATGACTTAGAACCCTTTGGCATACTTATTTTAATCTTTTTATGTTTTTGTTTATGTAGTGTAAAATTAATTTACCACTACTAGTTATTATAATTTAGAATAAGTTATTCATAAAAAAAACGTTGTTTAGAGAAATATGATATAAACGAAAAAAAATCTTCATAAATACACATCATTGTTACCCTACTTTATACAATATGAATTCGAGTAGAAACTTCTAAATCTAAGTAATAAAATCCTTTGATGAAGCCGCCCTCACCGCCGCGCCGCGCCGCCGCAAGCGCAAGTACCCACCGGCTCCCGCGCCGCCGACACCTTCCAGGGATGTTGCCACTTCCTGATTCCTCAGTCGTGCGAAATTCGTTACCGAGTGACGTTGTACGAAATTATTTTGGTTATTGGTTAGTTTCTTGCGGTTAAAATGAGTGATTACACGAACAGTGAGTATGTGGCAATGATGACATGCTATGTCCGATCCAATGAAAACTTGGGTCATACAAGAAGGATGTATGCAGATCCAGAACATCTGCAGTCTTTGCGTAGGAATGGTATCATGAATGATGAATCCACGAGTTCCCAGCACAAGAACTATTTTAAAGACTTATCCGAGGCTACTCGATCATGGTAAGTTCAGTCTTCCTAATCATGCAAGAAACCGTGACCTTCCACAGCGAAGTAGTCTATTCTCGACTTTATTATAAGGTTTAAATAAAAACATATGCATCTTTTTCTAAGATAGTAGGTACGTTATGAACATAATATGTTTAAAATCTTAACAACTTACCAACAACTACATTTACTTAAATGATCCTAACACACTAAGATTCTAAGTAAATCAAAATATATATGTTATATAGTAATATTTAGAGTAATAATACCGATAAATAGGCGCGAAGTAAGTTCAAGGTCGATGCTCGATGTGATTCATACACGCGCGCGTCTGTGTAATGCATGTCGTTGCACTTTTAAGTGTAGGGTGATTTAGATAATATGTGTTTTGGGGATATCTTGTACTGATATTGTTTATGCGATAGTTTGTAGTTTTTAATGATAAATATTGTATGTAACGTTAATTTCACATACACAATACACTATGAAATTTTCCGGACGATAAGTGATTCCACCCAGTATCTATACATATAAATAAAATTGAAGTGTCTGTTTGTAAAGTAAAAATAAAAAAAATGTCCAACTACATATCGTTATATACACGATACCTGTGCCGAAAATGATCTTTAAAAAATTGTTGTCTGTCTGTCTGTTTGTTCCGGCTAATCTCTGAAATGGCTGGACCGATTTTGACGAGACTTTTTCTCGGGTAGCTGATATAACAACGAGTAACTTAGGCTACATTTATTTTAGAAAAAATATTTTATTTTAGAAAAATAACGTTTTTGTTAAATTCCACGCGGACGAAGTCGCGGGTACAGCTAGTTTGAGAATATTTTCTAAAGCAACATGTAATTTATGAACGTTTTGTACATTATTTTTACTTTTTTAATGAGTAGGTTGCCATAACTGTATTGTCATGTTAGGTCGAAATATATTCGTGTTTAACCCTGAGGTTTAATCAATAATAATAATAATAATAACACCCAACAGTCACATACATAGTCCTGACTCCACATTAAGATCGAGTCTTGTGTCGTGGGTATCAGGAACTACGAGAGACTTTTCGGTCTCACAAACACCCAGACCCGAGAGAAATATTTGTGGGCCGCACAAACATTTCTCTCGGTGCGGGGATCGAACCCGCGGCCTCTCGTTTCACAGGCGGCGTCTAACCGCCTGCGCCACGGAGGCTGTCAAAAATCAATGATTTAATAATAAACTCGTGAATACCTCGTTATTCAAAATAATTGACTCAATTCTAAAGCCTAGGGCTAACATTAATCCCTCGCTCTTCCTTGGAGTCTAGACAAAATTTTAAAATAATGCAACTCATATAGCAATGATTATTATTAATACGAAATAAAAAACATGTTCATACAAATTCTTTATTGTATAAAAATAAACTTACATTTTGTACCAAATATTATATCGTCATATCAGCCCATATACGTCCCACTTCAGGGCACGGGCCTACTCTACAATCGAGAATACGATTGAGAGTGGTTAGGCCATATAGTCCACCATGGCAAATATTATATACCTAATTAAAATTGCTCTATGGTTACATAATTGATTCATTAAAAAATAATATAAAGACAATTTTAACATAAGCTACAACACAATCATGTTAATTATTTATCAATGGTTGTATCGCATTTCTTAATTATAAATTAAATATAGATCGTCTGCGATCTTTTGGCGTCCGTGGGTTGTTGTCATGCTGTTGTCAATATATATCAAACAGTTTTTCTCTCTACACATTTGATTATATTGGACATGTTAATACTATTAGATGACAAGTTTAAATGATTGTTGATTATATTATGAAAACATATTACAATGCGTTAAATTGATCTTTTTTAAAATTATATTTGTAGTTCCTAATTTCGCCACATGCTAATAGAAAATATATGACTTATACATACTCACTTTCTCACACTCACACACACAATTATTGAAATAAAAATTATATTTAACTGGTTTCTCAAAACACAGGCAACAACTATTTTGAGAACCCCTGCAATATTCTTCATATGTAAAATTATTATTTTTCATAATGATTTTACATGTCTTTACAAATAATATTAATACAATGAACAGCACATTTATGGAATCATTTTTTATTTTTATTATTGCAAAGCATCACATTAATATGCCATAATTTATGAACTTATGAACGAGCTTAATAAAGTTGTGCGTATTTGCGTATATTGCGTATTTTGTGATAATAAAAATTATGAATATTTTGAAAAATAAACCTTGTTTCAATCACTTTGTTTGCTTGAATGATTAATCCCCTTCACTAACATCATACTCATGAGCCTCAATAGTCCAAAAATTACTAAGAAGTCCTAAAAACAATCTAGAATGTTACTCCAATTTATTTTATGATAGCTTATCAATTGCAATTAAATGATTAAATTTAATCATTTATACAATAAAAGTATGTCAACCTACCCTGCGATGACCATATAGGTACATAATATAAACAACTAGTTCTTAATAGAAAAAAACCTTAATGTAATTGAAAAAGAATACAATAAAATGATATAAAATTAAAATATTATCGAAATCTAAATATTTAATTGGCTAGAATTTATACAATATAAGTTTTGATATTTATACCAATATTTGTTCATCAACATACTATGAGTCAATGCTGGAGACCTAATGGGTTGTGACACTATATACATAATATAGCTAGCATACACAGCATAAAATGGTGGACAATTTGCTTAATGACTCATACAAATCATGATGAATTATAATAAGTGTCTATTTTGTATTTATTGTATCTAATAACAATATAAAAATTATTAATGTAATTCTGAGCTGTAAAATTTATGACATAACAATATTTTTTAGTATGTTTTATGTTTGTGTTGGCCTTCATAAAACAAAGGAATGTTATCATTTGTTACCAATAAAAAAATATCAAAATCACTAATAATTATTGTTATAATTGTCTCTACATAATTAATTAAACAATTAAAAATGCAATTAGGTTTGTCATAACTCACTTCAAAAGAAACGAAAATCAGTCTCCAGCACGTACCCCAGGAGTCATGGCTTTAATATCATCAAGACTACAGCAATTGTCATCACACCATTCGAGAAAAGTATTCCCCATCTTCACAACTATTTCTAAAAGCATTAGACAATCGTCTTCTGCTCGATGAGCGTTCAGCACATTTGTCTGACTGACTATTCTTCGATATATGTCATTTAATTTATATTTCATTTGTGGTACAGGGTTGCCTTGGAAATATAGCCTCCGTTTTTTTCCAGATAATGGCCTTTTGTCCAATTTACGTTTTGTCGGTGTTGTTTCATTTACAGCCTGCATGCTTGTCAGTGGTTGTAATTCGTCAACAACTTCAGAACTAATGTCATTTGTTGCATTACCTTCGATAATATCATACAAGCCATACAGACTGTCTACAACCAGTAAGTCAGCAAGGAGGTGTCCGTCAATCTTCTCCAAATGATTTTTTAATATCGGGAAGTCGAAGGCGTGGCCGTTGTGTGCTATTATGCAGACAGGCTTGGGCAGGACCTTGAGGAAATTATCCAGCATTGCTACCACGTCCAGGTTGAAGGGCACTTGATGTTCAAGCAAGTCGTTAGTTAAACCTGATGTTTCACTCGCGATGTCGCTGACCCGTTTTCTCGGGTTTAAACACAACGTTAACTTGTTTAAAACTCGCGGGCGGATGGTGGGCTTATTCTGCGAAGCTAATTGGCTTTGCTCTATAATATGGTCTCGCTGGACGGCGACCATGCTTAATTCAGTGATTTTGGTCCGGTTATTTTCCTCGCAAGGGAGTCCGGTGGTTTCCGTGTCGAAAAATACGAACGTTGCAATTCGCGGCATTGCACTGACTGACTAAATGCCTTACCTATCGATTGTAGCATGCTTATTCACTGCGACAATAATCTTTATTTAATCACTTAACAAAGCACTTTCTTGTTTTCATTGATATCAGCTTACTATTTATTTGTTCTCATAATGCACCATAATGTGATTAGTGTACCCAGTGTATTACTATACTCTATGGATTAGTGATAAAATTTATTAAAATATTTAGTTATTTATTTGATGTACTTTGACATTGACACTTGACAGATCAGCTGTTTTTGTTTTAAATTCAACTTTGGGAAGGCAAAGGAATAAGGATTTTTTTATCGCTTCTCGGCGAAGATCAAAGTGTAGAACTGGAATAAGGATTTACACAGCAAGGGAAAGGAATGAAAACATACATTCTGTTAAATACGTTATCTCACGTTCTCCTATTTATACACAGATCAATAAGAATATTCATATATTTTGGGTAAAAAATTAAACCTCAGATGCAATATCTTTGATATTATTTGACAGCCTCAGTTTCGCAGTCGGTTAGACGCCGCATGTGCAACGCGAGGCCGCGGGTTTGATCCCCGCACCGAAAGAAATATTTGTGCGGACTGCGACCCACAAATATTTCTTTCGGGTCTGGATGTTTGTGAGACTGAAACCGAAAAGTCTCTTTTAGTTCCTAATACCCACGACACAAGAATCGATCTTAGTGTGGGGTCAGGACTATCTATGTATGTGACTGTTTAGTGTTATTTATTTATTTATTATCTTTGAAATTACCTTTTTTTTTATTAATAATCAGAGGGACTGGAGGGAGAACTGAAAGTCACTAGATAGTAGTCCTACCCTGGATCGCTTGATTGGCGGTACCTACATGATATCTGACAACTTTTTCACAGTGTTCTCGTCTTGGCAACAATACATGAAAATGTTTTTGGTGGGATTTGTTTGATTTGAATTATTACACTATAACCTTTCCATGTTAGCTCTTTGGTGTAGGTACCTACATTTGAAAAGATGATTGTCAACCAATTTTTCAGTCACTAGTGAAAAAATGTAACCCACCGTAGTATGCATAATTATTTATACTCGTAATTTAATCTGGGGAACTACCAATTAATTGTATTTGTATGACGAAAGAGACCGTCATAATACAAATCTTATGTCAATGGTATAAGAATGAAGAATCTATCTTTAGATAGTCATTGTTTTGAGGAATCTATGATTTTTCAGTTTTACAAACAGCCAGAGCCGAAATAAATACTTGTGGATCGCACAAACATTGGTCTCGGTGACGGGTTTGGGTTTGTACTCTGATATGTGAGGTAACACCGCAATGTTTATTGCTCCCGACAAAGAGCGGTGTAAATACACTGTTATGTTGTTTAAGAGCATAGTAGCAAGAGTAACTACTTGACATAGTTGTCTCAACTCAACATATTATGCCCGAGAATGGCGAGCGCAGTGTAATGCCAAGCATTGCTTTGTAATTCATGGTACTGTTTGGTTTGGTACTGTCCATGAGCGGTCGGCTCGCTTACGAATGCAATGAAAAACAGCTTGGCGTCAAAGCTACTGCGCTACGAAGGCTTTAGGCTGTTCAAACTAGGGATGTTGCGGATGCCGATTTTTTCACATCCGCGGATGCGGATTTTTAAAGGCTCACATCCGCGGATGCGGATGTTTAAGATCATCTATAAATATGGTAGGTATAAGAATGAATATTAAAATTAAACTATTATTTATGGATTTTATCGCTTACTTATTATATGATTTATCGATTTATCTATGTTAATTTTTATATATTTTAACTTTCCGGCATTTCGATTACTTTACACGATTCATGGTCACGGGGCGGACTGAGTATAGCTAATCCGCTCAGTGACCATTACAATTTAACTACCCGTTATTTACAATTATTAAATTAAAAAGATAATTTAAAACGTTAGTCTGTTTTTGCGTTTCGCTCTACGCAGAAGAAGCTCACTGTGTCTTGATGTCTGGCAGTTAGTCTTTTGGGTTCCGATTTATTTAAGGGTAGAATTCGATCCCATGCCTGTGCAAGGTTCTAGCCATCTTTTCTATTGATAATTAAATGCATCACCTTCGTTTTGAGTACCTCCAAGTACTCGCAAAAGAACACCATTTTATTTATAAAGTATAACGTCGCCTTTTCTAATAAAAGGCGGTTAGGAAGAGGTTCGTAAATTAAACCCACGCTGCAAATAATTGTTCGCTAGGATCACTAATTAGTGGAGTGGATAAAAATCTTCGTGCTATCGGCAATAATATCTTAAATTCCTCTCGATGAACACCACTTAAGAGGATTTTCAGCCACATAGACTCTTTTTTAATGTGGTAAGAAAGAAATTATTTTTTGAGTAAAGCTTCAGTGCTACCACTCTCTCGTATTTCTCGACTCTTATCTTCACTAGAAGAATCTAACATCATGATGTTAGATTCTTCGATGTTGCTATGGCAACAACAAACGCGTCGGATCATGTCATTATTTCTTTAGCTCCCATGGGTCAGTGTCACGTTCGAACGGCACGCATCATTCGCCGGCACCGCCAAATTTCTGTCTTGTCTCATCTTGTATTACATCCGCATCCGCATAATATCCGCATCGATTATTGCGGATGCGGAAGCTCCTCATTTGCAGATGGGGATGCGAATATTCGCAACATCCCTGGTTCAAACCAATGATTATAGAAATAAATCAAAATTCAAACTGACGTAAAATAAACATCAGAATCATTTTATGTATTAGTAAAAACAAACTATAATTTAATAATTTTATAATAGTACTACTTGGTCTGTGGATAAAATACAAAAATCGGTTGCTAAAGTTCTGAATCAGGCAAAGTTTCTGAAAAAACTGACCTTAAAGACATAGTAAGTTACTTAGATATCTGAATAATAAATTAACCATAAATAAATTAGCAGCCTCCTAAATCTAATCCCCACTTTTAAATATAATTGGTGTTAAGAACCAATATTCTTATCAAATATTCAGAACTGATATTGTTGGCTCAAAAAATTTACAAAACAATTCAATTAAAATACAATTTGTTGCAAAACCATAAATTACTGTGTGCTTATTGTAATATGGAAGTAGGAAAAAACTATGTTTAGATATAATATTGACTAATTACACTAATCTTGCATATTATAAGGAGTTTCTGTCTTTTATGTAGATTATTCTATTGCTAAATTTAGTGCTATTTTGCAATAATATACATATATAATAACTACTAGTTTATATTGTCATGACTTGTGTCCACTCTTATATCTTAGGAACATAGGACATTGTGGAATGCACAGCCAATAAATTACAACTATTGGAATTTTTACAAGTACATTTGTTTTGTGATGTCCATATACAGGGTGGACAAGAAAACGGCGCACCTGCCAATATACATTATAGTATATGGTGAAGGAATCTTAATTAAGACGGATTTGTATGGCGCTAGCGAATATTAAGAAAGATACCGAGAAAAAAAAAACTAACGTTACACATGCTACCCCTTAACATGTTAAGCTAAAGTGATTGAACCTTACAACTGAACGGTAGACATTCAACAATAAATAAGCAGAGCTCATTATTTACTTATAAGTCGTGCGATTGTGTACATCACGCTCAGGGTACATAAAAAAGATATTAAATTAATACTGCCAACAGTCACATACATGGGTACTAACCCCACACTAAGATACAAATCTTGCGTCGCGGGTATTAGAAAAATAATTATGGTTCACGGAAATTATTTGTCTCGGGGCGGGAACCGAACCCGCGGTCTCTCATTTCACAGGCGGTTCTTACCAACTGCGCCACGGAGGCCGTCGGTGACTCATGTGGGCTGGTTAGTTGTCATTAATGACCACCAAAATAGTTAACTGACCTTGTAATGTAAACCGTAATGACCTTGATAGGCAAAGCTGGAAGCGCAGGATCCGCCAAAACCCGCACGAAAACACTGTCACAGTTTGGTAGCACAAATCACTTTTTCTTTTACATTTCACATAACACAAGTTACATCAAAAGCTATCAAATTGGGTAATGTTCAAAGCATAGTAAAATTAATAAAATTTACTCAAAATAACTGAAAACGAATTTACAATAATATGCACACGACTAATACATGCACACGCGATTGCAATCCGAATTCAACTAATAAAAAATAAATTATTATTTTGATTCTTGAAAGATAAAGGCCTGTTCACATTAGATACAAAGCTTTCCTATTTGAGTTCATAATAATTCAAGTGAACAATTAGTATTAGTACTGTATCAGCTCATATACGTGCCACTGCAGGGCACGGGGTCTCCAGTGCAGTAAATTAGTGGTTAGTGTTTATTGATTTCACTAATTTTATCTCACAGAAGTCTCATATGTAAATTCTATGCTGTAATGGTAGACGACATTTCTCTAGGTATAAGAATTTAGAAGAAATTTTATCACTTTAAAGTAACATTATTTTCAAAATACATTAAAATAATGTTAAATACAATAATAAGCAAAGTAAATAGGCAATTTGTAATTGACTGGATCGGCTGATGACATATTTGAATAATATTATAAGCTATTGAGCAAGTATCAGTATCAGTCCAATAATTTTTAATTTTTTTTAACGTAACTTTTATATCGGAGTACTTAATCTAATTAAGTTATATCAAGTGTGTAGTGTGAACATACCTCAAGATGTCTTCAAGGCTTCTTTTGCAAAATGCCAAAAGTTACCGACAAAGAAATTGCCGCCTTTCGGCACGCACTCACAAACGGCGGCGGCGACCTCAAAGGAAGAATAATCGAGCCGCGTTGGATCCGACAAAGTACACTATGACCGGCGGCTTCCTTTGACTAATAGGGCCGAATTGGGCCATCATTTTAAAAGTATTATTTTTTATTAATCAGTGTCATCAGATTATTTTTTCAATGAATCTAAATTATTTAGGAAATTTAAATGTTATGTAGGTATTACCAAAACTTTTCTAATTATAATTAAATTCGCAATCTTACATGATTTAAGCGATGACCAGTGTGATTTCTTGGTATCTTTCAGTTTGGATTTGTGACACTAAGGAAAATAATGACAAACAAAATAGTCAATCCATTCACGATGCAACTGCACCTAAAGTTATTATGTTGTTAATTTATTGACGATTAAATCTTAGTACATCCCTGTTTAACTGATTGATTTATTAGAAATGAAACAAAAAATATCCTTTTTTGAAGTTAGAGAAGGATAAATTATACAGCTAAGAGTTCATGACCTTACCCATGTGTAAACAGCGGTTAAAGCGAAGTTTAAGAAAGTTTTGATGCTGTTAAAAATGGTTTTCGTGGTATATTTCGTTAACCGTTCAATTAACGACGAAACGAAAAAATACGTATGTGTTTAAATCTTGTTCTTCATCCATTCCAACTGATTTTATGCGAAAAAGTGGTGATTAGACTTAAAACTTTAAACGGTCATAACTTCAAAACGGATAGGTATTTTCCAAATATTATTTTTTTATTACGATATTAATATTATGCCCTTGTACCCAACTGAGCAAGTGCGCCATTTATTTGCGCTCCCTGTATAAATATTTATAATTAAACTTCCACATAAAATATGTAATAAACAGCTGCAATAACTACAGTTAATATAGAAACTATAAGAATCCAGTACCGTTGGAACCAATTCCTATCATCCTTGTTGACTGTCACCTTTCTTTCCTTGTATTTCTTCTTTTTGCCACTCAATTTCCATTCATATTCAGCTAGCTCTTTTCGGTTCCTCTCTTCTTCTAACTCCTTCTGCCTACGTTCCTCTCTTTCTCTTTCTTGTCTTAATGCAATTTTCTTCTCTTCACAAGACTTATCACAAGCTATTTTTACTTCACCATTTTTAACAAGATTGCATGGTGCTTCTTTCTTTAAGTTTGAGCATGGGCAGTGGATTTTGGTCTTTCGGGTGCAGATCTGATTGGCGCATGGACCGGGGTGGCAGGTGTTACGACAGCGATGCCCACATTCCAAATTCTTAGGGCACTGTTGCTTGCAAGACAACATCTCTTCCGTAGCAGTTGAGAGTTCTCGGCACCGAAGATACAGCTCTGTGACACCACAGTGGCAAGGTATCCTTTCTATTAACTCACAAGGAGGGCAGGCTCCTGGATGGCAGCCCCGTTTAGGACACTTGTGAATGCATTTTTCGGGACGGGGCACCAAACATTCTTTCTCACATGGTTTGCAACTAATAGATGCATTAGGATTCTTTTCATCGTTACTAATGAGATGACACAATAAAGCGCATGTGTGGTTGCCACATTGCAAAGGGCGGCCACATTGCCTTCCACAGGACCTTCGAGTTGCTGAATGGCATGGTTGTTCTTCAGTCTCATGTTCTCCTAAACATACCACTGAAACACGTGTCTCACATGGAGGACAGTCTAAAGTCATAATCTTAGTCTTTGGTGGCTGCACTTCCCAAGGTGTAGCTGGTTTTTCTATCTGCTTGAAAACAACAGCAACAAATGCATGGCAAGTAGCTTTGCATTCATGTCCACATTTTGGATATGTTTTGTAACAAATAGCTTTGCATGGAGGACAGTCATTAAAGTGACAAGAGTGTTTGTTTTGTTCTGAATGCCCACACTTGTATTTAATCTTGCAGGGTAAAGAGCATTTAGGTGGTTTTACAAATTTTTCCCTACCACAAGGTACAGTGATATATGTCTCTTTACAACGACAGGTAATTTTAGATTCTCTGGGACAGGGATAGCAAGGACCATGATGGCAAATGTTAGTACATTTATGTCTGCCACATTGAAGCGGTTTGTCACATATTTTTTCACATGTTGGGCAGTTACCATTGCAACATTTGCGGGCACAGCTGTGTTTGCCGCAAGGTCTTGTGCCTCTGCATTTTGTTTCACATTTAAACTCTTTACTGCATGGTAGAGACCTGGTATGGGTGCCACATTGGCATTTTTTCTGAATTAGCACCTGGCACGGTGGGCAAGGACCCTTGTGGCACTTCTCAGGACAATTATGCTCACAGTCCTCATGCATTTTACTGCAAGTCCCTAAGCATGTCTCCATAACATCCGGGCACTGAACATATCTCTTATTAGCTCCGCATGGACAAGACTTCATGCCAGAATTAGGGCAATCACCACAGTTGCCAGAGTGGCAAATTTTCTCACATTTATGAAACCCGCAGGAAAACTTTTTGTTGCATGGTTTTTTACAATTCCAAATTGGATCATTGCATGGGCGTTTCCCCTTTTCACTGCCACATTGGCAGGGCTGCACACTAGTATAGCTGCACGGAGGGCACTCTCCTTCATGACACTCATTTTCACATTTATGTGTATGGCAAAGTAACAACTTTTTACAAGTTTTACCACATGACCACTTAGCAGCACTACATCTGACCTTTTTACGTTCTTTATCACAATAACAAGCACCATTTACAGTCTGAGGACAGGGTGGACATGGTCCAGGGTGGCAAAGCAATAAGCACTTATGCTTGCAGCTTTCACCCATAGATAATCTCTTACCGCATACCTCACCACATGTATGAGGCAGCAACCAGGGATGGTACGGTGGGTCATCAGTTTTTTCACAAAAACATCTGTATTTACGCGGGATTTCTTCTTTGGAATACGAATGCCGGCATTTAGGGCAGCACCATTCCACTTTTTTCGCAACGAATACAGACACGGGGACTTGGGGCGTCTCAGTCCGGAGGCTGATGCTGTCGTTGGACCATTTCTGGATGCAGGACAGGTGAAAGTGGCAGTAACAATGTCCGCAACTCCATATCGCATCCGCTCGTTTGATAGAACCTATACAAATGAGACAGGTTATAGACCGGCCGCTGATGGCTTCTTCCAGAACATTCTTGGTTCTGTTTAGCATGTGGGAGTCTCCTCCACCGGTGCAGTATCTCTGCAAAACTCCTTCCAATAAGCTCGATTCAAAAGGCTCCTCGTCTTCAGATGAAGATAACTCTTTCATTTCCTGCAAGTGTTTTTGCACGTTTTGCTGCAGTTTTGCGGCAGCATCTCTATATCTTCTCGCCATGGTTGATTTGAAAATGAGTTTGTGGGCCACGAATTAAATATTTATTGAAAAATTACTTTTTGGTTTGCAATTTCCATTGAGATTAAATTCACATTTCACAGAGATTATCTTCACGTCAGGTTCCAAGTCGGCATGACGTTGACAGGAGCTCACCCATACGATTCGTTTTACGCAAGTAGAAATAATTTTTGATACATAACTATATAAGTTAATTTCTTCACTATTTAATATTCTTAACATAAAAAATTATAAAAGTTAAAATATGGGTAAATAATGATTTCTTAGGTTTACGCGAATGTTCATTGAAATAAAATTATTGTTTACGGATTTTATCGCGGATTTGGTTTAATTTTTACATTTAAGTAAATATTATTTTTTGCTAAATTAATAAATAAGATTTAAATACATATTCTGTTATTTAAAAAAGTTTATCAAAACTAGTTGAGTTTTCTCAAAAAAGCCCGAGTTTTAGTAAAATTACGTGTTACTAGAAGATTTGATTTTGGTACCCTTCCTTCGATTTTCAATTCAGACATTTTATTTATTTTGCTTTCGTGTAAGACTCCTTGGTAGAAAACAATTAACAGTAATTCAAGTATGTAGTCAATTCTCAGTTCAATTATTAGTGGGTGTCCTGGCACCTCTGCCTACCCCTTCTGGGAAAAAGGCGTGAGTTAATGTATATATGTATGTAGTATGTGTTCAACTTTCAAGTAACAAGTATATACTTACAATATATGGTGTGGTCACGCACAGGACTAGTAGTTGCAACCATGATTATGGGTTCAAATCCATGGCACACCTCTGACCTTTCTTGGCTTGTGTTAATTTCCATTCAATTTATCAGAGGAGAGGACATTTTAAGGAAATATGCAAAATTACCGTAGATATGTTAACATATTGTCTATTGTAAGGTGCGTTGGGATAGGGTCATACACAAAACGAGGCGAAAAATTGTATAAAAAAAACATGGTCGGGATTTTTACGAAATCAGTCTCATTTAATATGATATTATCAGAATATTAAAATTAAAACATAAAACAAGATCGTTTCCTCGATTAGGCTAAAAAATGAAATTATAATATTTTTTTTTTCGAGCACAGAAGGGTGTTGTGTTTACACAAAAGAACAAACATATCAAAAATAGTTACAAAGCAAGTGTCTCCATCGCTGAATTTATTTTTTGTTTTTTCGATGGTGCAATTGAGTTATCTGAATCACTAAAATTAAAGAATGATGAACGGCATTCACATAATTCGCTATCATATGGAACATGGTTTTATTCCGATACTGAGTAATAATTTAATATTATTATAAGCTAAATACATTACTATCGAGCCCACAGCACTCCACGTCTACGTTTACAGGCAAACAAAATACTGCTTTACTTGTTAGTAAGTTAGTAAGTAATAATGATTTAACATCATTATTACTTATTTTTTTCTGTAGACATTGTCTTTCGTGTGGACTTATAAATCCACAGAAAAGATGTCCACAGAAAGGACATTCTTTAAAAAAAATTAGCAATGCTAATTTAGTTTTGAGGGTAGCCAAGTAGGTAAATTTATTCCACAACTACTCCCCTTAAGCTATTTCGGCAGCATGTGAATTAATAAAACTAATATTTATTTACTCAAGTACACAAGGAACAGAAAAGAAGCACCGATCTTTGACAATTAAAGATACTATTAAAGATCTCAATATCTTAATGAAGAACCTACGTTGGGCTCAGTCATTAAATCCAATGTGACCGATGCCACCCGTCAGTGTGGCCAGTTTAATTTTTTTTTGTAAAATAGTATTTTATTCAGGCCAATTTATTCGGTTGAATTTAAGGTCCACAGAAAAGTCGCAGTACCGTGTAACCAACAGTTTATTGAGTCACTTTAACATATATTAATTTACTCAGTAAAATTTTAATAGTCAGTATATATACTAATGATATTTAATATAACTTAAATAGATAACGCATATCAAGTATGAGAAATATCTATCAAAATATGCCAAGTGCGTTTACGAACAGTCCACAGAAGGGGACATTTGAGGAAATTTTTGTTGTTATATTAATCATTTCTGAAGATAATTCATTATTTGGTATATGTCTTAATAGTAATACTTGTAAGTCATTTACCAAAATTAAGTCAGAGAATCAATCCAGAAATTTGAAGATAATATTCATTCTGAACATGCGTATGTGTATGACCCGATAACACCACAAGGGGCAAGAACGTAAACTCATATTAAATTTAGCAGCGCAGTGGAATGCGAAGCATTGCTTTCCATTTTCCAATTAATGTTGTTTGGTTTTTCTACCGTCCATGAACGATCGTATCGCTTACCATCAGGAGAATGGCATGCCAGTCTCGACATTCATCGAAATAAAAAAAATACCAGTATGTGTATAGGTGATCGTTTAAAATTATTTTCCGATAAACAAGTCCAACACTTTATAAGAATATTAGAATTCGACAGTCTCGGTGGCGCAGTTGATTAGTCGCCGGCTGTGCATAAGAAGCCACAGGTTCAATCCCATATCTGAGGCCAATTCGTGAGATTTTCTAATATTATTTCTCGGGCTTTGTAGTTTGAAAATCCGTAAACTTTCTTGTATATTTTATATCTACAGATTCATATCTCAGTGTGGGTTCTGGGTTAAGGACTATGTACCTATGTGACTGTTACGGTTTTTTATTTTTAAGTTAAACTAAAATCCTGTAGTGGTTGATTTATAGTAAACTTTTCATAAACAATGATAAATAAATAATCACACACGTGATTCTAAGGCTCAAGTAAAGTAACAAGTCTTGTGTCGTATCACAAATTACGAGTCTTTAAGTTCCTACAATACTCGGTCCCGAATGAAAAGTTTATTGAATACGAAAATACGAAAAAAGTGTGGTGATTGAACCTGCTGCCTCCTGATTTATGCTACGGAGTTTGTCATTGAATTCATGGTACCACGATATAAGTATTTGAAAAACTATGCTACGCACATGAAATATCTTTCTTTTGAAGCATGAATAAATAAATAAATAACACCCAACAGTCACATACATAGTCCTGACCCCACACTAAGATCGAGTCTTGTGTCGTGGGTATCAGGAACTACGAGAGACTTTTCGGTCTCACAAACACCCAGACCTGGAAGATATATTTGTAGGCCGCACAAACATTTCTCTCTGTGCGGGGATCGAACCCGCGGCCTCTCGTTTCACAGGCGGCGTCTAACCAAATGCGCCACGGAGGCTGTCAAATTAAAAATAAAATACCATATCCGAATTAGAATTTTATTTATAAATTCATGTTATAATATTACAGGTTATGTCGTCGACAACTCCATCGACCATAATTTGTCACAATCTATTCCAAATTCCAATTGACAAATATTATTGAACTCTGCGGATTGACCGGCGATACGAGTCAGCTATCATGGAAACTTAAATAGCAAAAATTATCGCAAGCCAGTCAAAAATATATTATCAAAGCATTACAACTTAAAAGCGAATAATGTATGCACAAATATTTCCATTTCTAACCCTATATTAGTATAAAAGCTTTTTAAAACAACTAAACTAAACAAATGGTAACATTATGAAATACGTATAGATGGCACTACGCAAATCTA
Source organism: Hyles vespertilio (assembly GCA_009982885.2). Taxonomy (NCBI): domain Eukaryota; kingdom Metazoa; phylum Arthropoda; class Insecta; order Lepidoptera; family Sphingidae; genus Hyles; species Hyles vespertilio. The sequence continues at coordinate 7,687,777 of CM042823.1, forward strand.
TTTTAGTTTTAAAATTTAAAATGTATTATAGCACCGCACTGGGGGTTTAAAAATTTATAATGCAATGTTATATCAAGGATCGTCGCTTAAGAAATCATTTTCAGAGGCAGTTTCCCACAAGACCGTACTGTTTTTATTTCTTATAGCAATAGATGTTGTACTATTAAATAATTCGTGTTGATTTATACTCAAAAAAAAAAATTGAATAGTATGTAAACATTTGTGAACTATATTATTAGGCTTTTTGTAATTACATTAGTTTAACTACATATTTTAAATGTAGACAAAAATGTATTTTATTTATAAAAAAACACCCATATATGGAATATTCTTGACATTTTAAAAACAAATTTAAAAGTACTAGAAATTGAATTAGGTAATTTTGTTTTCTTAAGCGACAATATAAAATATTCAAATGTTACATGGTAGTTCCGTAAAGATTAAATTAGTGCTGTACTCTATCGAACACGGCTGTTCACTTCAGGTTTTTTATTTTTACTCGACAGTTTAAACCAGCCAGCCTTTTTATTATTATCTTTAGGCATCGACACCGACCGTGAAACCCTCTCGCGGTCTCTATCATCGTTAATAATTTCACTAGACTGACTCTTTTTCGCATCCCTAGCAGTAGATTTTCGGAGTGTAGCGTTGTTCTCTCTGCGTTTGTCTGTTTTCTTGTGTAGTGTTGTGTTGGAGCTAGTTAAACGACTATTCGGCGTACGTCGGGCAAGTGTCGTCTGGCTGTAGGATTTATTTTTCTGCAATGTTGGTCGTTCTTCAGTCAGGGTTTTGGTTGACGACGCCTTTTTGACTGTTTCCTTTGTTTTCGACTTCCTGGGCTTCTGTGCGTAGTGTACGTCGTACTGGTCGTTGTAGTGTTTTGGTGTCCACGGGGCGAAGATGGAAAAGCTCTTGGTGGTGCTCCTAACTTGTACATTTGAGGAGTTGATGGAAGACACGTCGTCGCGGGAGCGGTTGCGTGACAACCTACCAGGGTCCGGAATGTCGCCAACTGAAAGTGTAAGGAAATCTTGATATGAAACTTGTTCAACTTCAGAATTGTGCATCCCTACCTATATATCAGAAGTCAGATTCGTACATAGACCATAGTCCGCATCCTCCACTAAGATCAAATATTGTTTCGTGAATATTAGAATCTATGACAAAACTTTTCTGTCTCTCAAACATCCAGAATCGAAACAAATACTTGTCCATCACACAAATCGAGACTAATAGGTACATCAGTGCGAGGATCGAACCCAAGGCGTCTCTTTCCACAGCTAGGGTCAAATCGAACTTGTGGTTATGTATTTGTATAGGTTACATTGTATATTAGTTATTGTATTTGTAATATAGATGGCGCTGTACCGGTGGTGGCGTGCAGGTACACGACGCTGCGCTGCGACTGGTGGCTGGAGTCGCCCTCGGTGCTGCTCTCTGCGGAGTTCGCCACTGGAGTTCTTCGACGGTGTCTGTAGTTATATAATAACGATTAACTTTACTATCATGGACTAAAAGGAGTACACCAATATTTATTTTCTAGTCTTGTAATAATACCATTTTGTAGGAACATAAAGTCGTTTAGTTATGCTCACCTACGGCATTTATATGAATTTACTGCGCAATCTCCTTCTATCATTACAACTTGTCATTATGCATATAGATAATTACGCAGTAAAACCAACTAAAATATTAAATGAAGTCGATTTAAAAAAAAAACATCGACTAAAATGGTCAAATCGACTAATACTCACTTCACTTCTCTATTGATCTCCGGTTTGCTACTCCGCAGATCGGAAGAGCTCCCTCTATCCTCAGTCCTTCTCCTCAAGTCCCCTTTACTCCCCTTCAGTGTCTTGGAACTGCTGTGACTCCTCGACCTATCGTAAGGAATAGGCGGTTTCCTTTCCACCTTCTTCTCAATATGACTCTCATTTTCCGAGTTGCTTTGTATCTCTGATATGTTCTGTAGGTTTCTCTTGTAGTATTGCTTCGTTCGAGGTGACTCCTTCTCTTTCTCTTCTCTGTGAAGACTTGATAGAGAGTAGCTCTTGCTGGACAGCTGGCTGTGATCGATCTGGTCTATTCCATTGCTGGAGTTGGATATGGTCTTTCGCAAGGTGCCGTGGGTTCTGGTCTGTGGGTGGCTTTTGGACTTGCTCACAGCTGGTTTGACGTTGGCGTCGGAATCAGGGTCCGTGTCTCCGAAGAACCTGAGGTTCTTTGCCGGCGAGTTGAGGGGTTTGCTTGGCTTCGACCAGCTCTTCTTTGTGGATTCGTCTTCTGTCGTTATCGTGCTCTCCTTTTCAATCTGGAATTTGTAATTATTTAATTTAATGAGTTTTAAAATTATTGTGTTTTTATATGTAAAATATTGCTTTTAGTTGAACTGAATGACACAACAGTTAGCTACAAAACAATTCTCCTCCTATAAACCATTTGTTTTTATTTATTTAAGTAAGTTTTTCCGTATCAGCAGCGAGTATTAAGTATGTTTATTGTACTATTACATGCATGCTGTTTGCAATGAGACGTAAAATATCACACATGTTTATGATTATTAAAATTAACAAAATTCTGTTTGATGTCAAATCTGGGACGTGAAGTCTTGCCCTAGACCTTGATAGCCTCTCAATTAAACCGGTTGAAGAGTAGTCCCTTACTCAGCAGTGGGGATTAATGGGCTCATAGATCTTAGAACGGCGATTAAGCAATAAAAAAAGAACAAAAGAAAGTACCTTTCCCCCCTTCCCCCTTTTCCTGGTGAGCCTGTCCAGGGATTTGAACCAGTTCCCTGAGGATATCTGCGGCTGCGGCGTCTGCCGGGACGACTGCCGGGGTGGTGGCGATGGTGTCGGACTGGGGGTGGCCAGCCGGCGCCTCTCGCGGTACCTCTCCGCCTGGAAGTCGGGGTAGTCCATTATTATTTTGTAGAGCCATGTCAGTTGGATCGTAGGTGCCAACGGCCTTTATAATCAGAGAAAAGAACGAAACAACAAAGCAATAATGATTTCTTAAGGGTTTCTTAGATTTACCCGAATTTTATTTCAATCAACAAAGTAATGTCAACGCTTTACGTCCATTATTTGAAGGGAGGTATCAAGGTTTCAAGCCGATCTATCATCAAATAGGTATGCAGATTTATTATTTTACTTCACCGTGTGTCTACATTTACCACCAAATACCGACCCACTATAACATTGCAGTATGGCCTGAACTAAGTGCGTGGTGGCCTGTTGGTAAACGGACTAGACGCAGCTGCCAACATGTTCACGGTGGTCGCGGGTTCGAATCCCAGGGCACACCTCTGACTTTTCGGAGTCATGTGTGTAATGATAGTCAATCACCACGCACTAAAACGGTGAAGGAAAACATCGTGAGGAAACCTGCATACCATAGCGATTCATAGGAGTTTCTATGGTGTGTAAGTCCGCCAACCAGCACTAGGCCAGCGTGGTGGACTATATAGCCTAACCACTCTCAATCGTATTCTCAATTGAAGAGTAGGCCCGTGCCCTGCAGTGGGACGTATATGGGCTGATACAGTACAGATGGCCTGAACTCCCTACAAGATAATGCGACAGTTAGAGGCATTACCCAGCCTGTTGATCCTACACCAGGTCAACGTGGTGATCTACTTCGGCCCTTTCAATCGAACCCTCGGTTAAGAGTCCCAGTCTTGTCTTCAGCAGTGATTATGCGCTGATACAGTACATATCCTTCTAACCAGGTTCAGTGAGTCACAAGCTCGCTGCGACGATGCCTATCTAACAAACTTGAAATCGTATCACGTGTCCTCGCACATCACGAAGTCCGTTCATTGACACCGGCGCTACATAAATATAATAAATCATATTTTCGGAGCTCTATTTGCAGGTAGAAAAACGTTTTGTTTGATTTATTTGCTTAAAACAAGGAGGACGTGTTTTAAGGGCTCCATGTTTAGCAGTGGACTTCCTCTAACTAAAGAGACAGAGAGAAGCATAACTTAAAGTAATTATTATCGAGCTCGATTCATCGACAATTTGCGAAGGATTCATGTCAGTAAGCAAAATTTAAACGCAATGATGGTGTGATCCTTCTACCGCGACAAATATTTATTTCAAGTCTGGAAGTTTGTGGTAAAGAGTGTTCTTGACCACGGAACCCATTGAAAATAAACACGTCTATTTCTAAGTATTAAAATAAGTGAATTACCTCATTCTATAATCAGATTGTAGAGTGATGGATCTCATTTCTCGTGTGCAATTACGTTACAAAAAGCTTAGAAAAACTTGCGGCTGATGTCATTACGAGTAAGTATTTTATGTTGGTTACTTATCCAAATATTGTTATCTATACTAATATAATAAAGCTGAAGAGTTTGTTCGTTTGTTTGAACGCGCTAACCTCAGGAACCGCTGCTCTGATTTGAAAAATTATTTCAGTGTTGTATAGTACGTTTATCGAGGAATGCTATAGGCTATATATCATCACGTTATGACCTATAGGAGGGAAGCAGTAGTGACATTTCTGGCAAATACGAGGAAATTTTATTCGCTTTTGATGGTCCGATTGGTCGATACTCTAAATTGAAAGTAGGAATTGAGCATTTTGACCGCCATTTTGAAACATGTATCTGCACCCGGGCAGAGCCGGGATGGACCGCTAGGTTGAAATCATATTCAATTGAAGCTACCTTTTAACAGACTTTAAAAAATAAGGAGTACCTACTTTATTATTTCTTCATATTTTTTCATACAGAGATGTTAAGCTGTGAAATAAAAGTGTGTTAAAATCCTCCTCCCTGGACTAATATTTTTATAATGTTTTTGGGGCTTGGATTTGTTAATGGTAATAAAAATATACTATGGTAGATTTTCTCCATGGTGATATTTGTTGAGAGGCGAGAGCATAGCGTCGAAAAAAAACCAGTTCTAGCTTCAGGGTGCCTTATATAACATTTTCTCACACAGAAAAACTAACGCAAATTAAATTGCTCCGCCTGGTAATCGAAAATAGGAGCTTACCGGCTCTGGTACTACTAGGACACCATAATTAATATGTTATTAAAATACAAATAAGTCAACAAGAAGTGAACAAATATTTTGGATAACCAAAATCTCGATCTCGTAATTGCAGATCATTTTTAGTTCATACAGAGTTTGTCTACATGGTAAATAGTACAAGACCTCGTGTATAGGCCTTAATCGTTCCAGGTCGGCGGAGCGGATAATGCCATACATTACCCTACTGCCACAAAAACACACCTTCTGGCTACATTAAGTGTTTTAAGGCGTGATAATAGCTTTCAATGGCTTGGGCGGGTCAACTTAAATGGACTGTTTGAGAGCGTTCTTATGCTTAAAATATTATTTTTATACAGCCACCGTGGCGCAGTTGCTTAGACGCTGTGAAACGAGTGGATCGATGCATTAAAGCAGGTGTCTGTCAGGTAAATAAATAGTGGATGAATCTACGAGGTATTTAATAGATACCTTCTCACAGGTGATAGAAATAATAACGGCATTAATAACGCCTATTATTGGGAATTTCCATTTCGAAACAAGGTCAAAAATAGTTAATTGAAAATAAGTACAATGAATACATAAATACAAGAAGTATTTGATAATTGTTTACCCTTTCCCAACTGCTAAAATGAAACGAAAAATCTTATTACGAAATATAAACCTACCTTTTAAAATTCGACTGAAAATAAGTACCAGGAGTGCATAAGTCCAAGGTACCGTACACGCGGAACATACGGTCCCCTTGAACGATAGCGGCGAGGTCGCCAGCCATCTGGCTACACCCGCGCCCTCGCATCTCAGTTTGGCGTGTGCCGAAATAGGAAAACTTGTTGACATACCAGCCATCCGGTGCCTTTAAGTCAACTATTTTTTTCATATTGGCACGGCAAGTTACAACAGTCCTGGCAAATGGAATGCAATGAAAATAGATTGCCGAAATTTTCAGAATCAAGGAGGAGTTTTTCATAAACTTAGAGTTAGGAAGTCACAATTTTCGTCGATTATAATATGTTTGGACCACAGATAGGACTAAGATAACTCTGAGTGCAACTGCATTAAGTCACTCTTACAATATGATATAGCTACTTATTTTTGTTCGTAATGTTGGGATATTAAAGGAAATTTAACTAATTAATTCCAAAAAGTTGCTATAAGTCGCGTTGGTAACCGAAAGTATATTTAGTTATTTTATCTGTCTAATGCGTGTTTTAATGGAATTAAATAATCCTAATCAATTATTTTTATTTTTCTTTATCAAATAATTCGTGCATGTTGGACAACCTCTCAAATATCAGCCAATAGGAGAACATAAAAATATGGCCCGGCATTTTTATTTAGGTACGTTTTTGAGGTGCCAGCGCTCCCTCTCTATTGATAAATAATCTAAGAGGTCAATACTCAATATGGTAACCTTGTGGAGGTTATGCCTACAATATATTTGAACTTGAATGCCCTAAATATAATAATAATAAATATAGTAGTGCGCCGCATGAGATGGACTCATCAAATGAATGAAAATGTCATGCGGGCCTACTTTGGGGTGACAAAGGGAGGAACTAACCTCACTGCATACCGTGCTCAGATGCTGTCTATGTTTCAGGTTCTGGAATCAACGGTCAATGTGTCATCCCAGCGACTATCGGATCAAGTGCGGTTTATCCGTTGAATAAGTAAGTTGTTGGATGATGAAGCACTTGAGCGGCTGCGTACTGAAGTATGTGTTGCTCTAGATGTTATCACGCCTATCACCCAGCGAGCTGCAGAAACACCATCCATTCCTGGTGCTGACATTGAGCTGGTGGACAATCTAGACAACACTGTAAGTCCCCAGGATCAACAGCGTTTGAGAAGGACTTTGGAGAGTGCGATTTTGGAATATAAATCCATACCAGCGTCCTGTAGACCGCGCGTGCCGCGTTTGCCTACGCATAGACGAAACTTAGCGCTGATGGGAGGTCATTCGTTTTGTGGCCCAGGCCTTCTCTGGGACTAATATAAGTCCCCGGGATTATGGGCTTTGGGTCACAGAACGCATAGACTATTACAAACAAAAAGTATATGCGTGGGCAAACCGCATTCGTCGCTATAGGAAGCGGTGGAATCGATTCCAGCAGAATCGTACTTTCCAAAGTGACCAAAAGAGGGTGTATAGATGTTGGGAGCGTTCTCCACAATGTGTGGTAAATGGGAGGCTGCCTAGTGTTCATGACATGCGTAATTATTGGGCAAATATCTGGTCGTCATCTATCTCCCACACTGAAGCCGACTGGTTTGGTGTTGTTGAGCGAGCCTATACCAATTATGGAAGCTATTTCAATTAGTCCAGAGGATGTCCTGGTTGCAATCCGTCCGACACAAAACTGGAAGTCTCCTGGTCCGGATGGTTTGCACAATTTCTGGTTGAAATGGCTTCCATGTTCGCATGCTCGGTTGGCAGCACAATTCCAGGATGCGCTTGATGGAGGATCACTTCCAACATTTATGACTACCGGTGTTACTCACCTCCTCTATAAATCTGGTAGTACCACGGACCCAAAAAATTATAGACCTATTACATGCCTCCCTACCACATATAAACTTTTTACATCCATATTAAGGGCTAAAATAGCAAACCACCTCACCTCAAATAATATTCTTTTTCCAGGCCAAACTGGATGCAATAGTGGGTCGCGTGGTACTAAAGAACTCCTTCTCATAGACATGACCATTTGCCAACAGGCTCGTCAAAATCGTAGAAATTTATCAGCTGCCTGGATTGATTATAAAAAGGCATTTGATTCGGTGCCCCATACTTGGCTCATGAGGGTGTTAAGTTTGTACAAAATTGATACAAACTTATGCACCTTTCTTGGGTCTTGTATGGGACAGTGGACCACTGTCCTTAGATATCCAGGTGGTATGGTTTCTCCTGATTGTGACGAGCCAATAAGAATCAAGCGGGGTATATTCCAGGGTGACAGTCTGAGTCCACTGTGGTTTTGCATGGCCCTGAATCCTCTTAGCACTCTGTTGGTGGATTCGGGGTTAGGCTACCGTCTTCGGAGAGGGACTGAGCCTATTTCTCACTTGCTCTATATGGATGACCTCAAGTTATTTGCATCGAAACAAACCGAATTGATTGAGTTGTTAAAAATAACTGAAAAATTTAGCAACTCAATCAATATGGAGTTTGGTGTAGATAAATGTGCGATTATCCATGTAAAGCGGGGGGAAGTTGCAGTCTCTGATGGCGTACAAGTCTCTGATGTTGTAAGACTCAGATCCCTTTCCGAGACAGAAACTTACAAATATATGGGTATGCCAGAGGCACTGGGTATTTTGAGTGCAGACGTAAAACAATCGGTGAAGGAGCGTTTCTTTGGCCGCCTGGCAAAAGTTCTCAACAGTCTTTTGTCAGGTGGGAACAAGATTCGAGCCTTCAACGGTTGGGTTATGCCTGTGCTTATGTACTTTTTTGGCATACTCAGATGGACTCAGACCGAATTGGACGCCCTGAATCGTAAAGTCCGGACTCTACTGACTGCACATCGTATGCATCATCCACGATCGTCAGTGATGAGATTGTACATCCCGCGGAGATGTGGGGGCCGAGGCATCCTTAATGCTAAGGACTTGCATAATCGCGAGGTGTGTAATCTCAGGGATTATTTCCTTCACAGTGACGTGGATATGCATAGGGTTGTAGTTAAGATAGATAAAGGACTTACCCCGCTCTCTTTGGCGAATGAGAACTGGCGGAAACCACTGGTGATGAGCACGAAAGATCGCGAGGAAGTATGGAAGAGCAAAGAGCTGCATGGTCGGTTCTATCATGGACCTGATGTGGACCGACCTGCGTCTGTATCTTGGCTACGTTTCGGTAACCTCTTTGGGGAAACTGAGGGTTTTGTCTTTGCAATTATGGACGAAGTTATTAAGACGAACAACTATAGGAAATATATCCTGAAGGACGGTACGGTCGACATTTGTCGGACATGCCACCGTCCGGGCGAGTCAATCAGGCATGTTATCTCCGGTTGTTCGTATCTTGCTAACGGCGACTATTTGCATAGACACAACCTAGTAGCCAAGATCATACATCAGCAAATTGCTCTTCGATATGGGCTTGTGACTCTTGAAATGCCATATTACCAGTATGTTCCACAACCAGTTCTTGAAAATGGTCATGCAACGTTGTATTGGGATCGATCTATTATCACAGACAGGACTATCCTATCCAATAAGCCTGACATTGTGATAATAGATCGATTGGCGCGCCGGGCTATACTTGTTGACGTCACCATCCCGCATGACGATAACCTTGTCAAAGCTGAAAAAGACAAAATGTCTAAATATTTAGATTTAGCACACGAGGTTACCGACATGTGGGATGTCGACTCAACAATTATTGTCCCGATTGTCGTTTCTGCCCATGGGTTGATACCAAAGAGCTTCGACCAACATCTACAGAGGCTCTCAATCGGCTGTTGGGTCAGGAGTCAGATTCAGAAGGCAGTATTGCTTGACACGGCACGTATTGTGAGGCGGTTCCTCACTTTGGGCTCCTAACCACCGGTGGCTTGGGTCTCGAGCCTCGCCATCGTTGGATAACTTTTTATATTTTTATATGTATTTTGTTTTTTACTATATATATAAAAATGTAAAAAAAAAGATTTAAAATAAAGAGAAATAAATAACACCGAACGGTCACATACATAGTCCTATCCCTACAGTAAGATCGAGTCTTGTGTCGTGGGTATCAGGAACTACGAGAGACTTTTCGGTCTCACAAACAAAGAAATATTTGTGGGCCACACAAACATTTCTCTCGGTGCGGAGATCGAACCCGCGGCCACTCGTTTCACAGGCGGCGTCTAACCAACTGCGCCACGGAGGCTGTCGAAATATGAAAGTATTATTAATATGAAAGTATTATTAATATGAAAGTATTATTCAAATTAGTTAGGAATAAGTAGTTGTTTTATTACTTCCATTCTTTGAAGTAGGTAAACATGACGTCAGAAAGTTGATAAGGCACTTAAAATTATTTTCATTTCGCAAAAATATTATGCTCAGTGTGTTTACAACCTCCTGTGTTTGTGAACTAAAATTGCTACCAATTACATACTATTGGCGAAAAAAAGAACCGGTACACAAATATTTACGTGTCTGCAGAGTGTAGCGTTATCCACGCTGTGTTCTTATTAAAAATGAATTATTTTCCTTACTAAGCCTGCTGGTTAAAAATGATAAAATTAATATAAATTTTGGATTTATTTACAATATACTGGTGGTAGGTCTCTCATATGTGAGAGGCCATCTGGGTAGGTACCACCGCAATGTCTATTTCTCCCGTGAAACAACACTGCGTAAATGCACTGTTGTGTTTCGGATTGAAGGACATTGTAGCCAGAGTAACTATTGGACATATTGAGACTTAACATCTTATGTCTCAGCATGGCGAGCGCAGTGGAATGTTGCTACTGTTTATGAGCAGTCGTATCGCTTACCATCAGGCGAACGGCTTGCTCGTCTCGTCATTCATTGCAATAATAAAAAATATATATATATATACTCACATAGGTATGAAAAGCAAGGTGAGGTTAATGATTCTGTGGTAGTAAGAAATTTAAAATGTATTTTCATTAAAAGCTACAGGAAACATTTTATGAACTGGCAATGAAAATAATTAAATCAGGTTTTTAATATAATACTTTTTAAATGTCGGTTGTAAAGAATGCCAATGTCAAGTAAACGAAACTTGGTAAATAAACAGCAAAGTTATTGGGAAATTGGATATTAAAGGACCAGTAATGTATGAGGAAAGTGGTAGTATTGACGAGTGAAACATTAAATAAGAAATCAAATTTTATACAATTAATAAGCGCATATAACGAATGATAATTAAAAAAATTTAAATTTTAACACCAAGGAACTGCGAACAAACAGCCAAACAAAAAGTCGTCGCCCCCAAAATTTTCGTCTACAATTTATCATGTAAATATCATTTTACCATTTGTATCATATGTCGTGTGGTTAAAAAACTGTGTGCACAGTTCATCCACCTAGGGTCAATGTCATGATGATGTCACGGCACCACCGCCGTACCGATAATGAGCCATCGACGAATTTGGACCGAGCTTATTCAAAATTTTATGTTCACACCGATTTGAGAATTTTAATTTAAAATAAGACATATCAAGAGTATTATAATGCACATTATAGTAAATAATTTGCATACACAGTTAATTATTTATTATTTAACTAGCGAATTAGTTATTTACCGACTGCAAATTTTCTGTCAGGTATTGTTTGATGGTGGAAAGCTTTTTCTTATTTAGTGGTTTTTGAAAAAAAAAGGATTGCTTATTACATAGTGAAGCACCTATTATTTGGGACAATAGAGAAAAGAATAGGTATAATCAACATTTGTATGATTATTCTTTATTTTGTGATATCTGAGTGCTGTTAAAAAATAAATTTAAGCGATCAAAGTGCGCCACTTGGAGTAGTCCAACTCAGTTGATATTAACTTGAACAATGGTGTTTTAACTCCACGCCCTATCCTAAAATATAGACAGAATAAAAACCGCATAGTTACTTTTAAAATACATACATACTTTTTGTATTTTTGTTGGTTACACAAACATTTATCTTGATTTTACGCCGCGGCGTTTCGTTTCGCGCCGATGAAATTAATTGACCTAGGAAATGTATCAAATATCCAACAATGAGATATAGGTAAATATGTTATTTGTTTTTTAAAAATAACGGTCATAATACTAGTGATTCATTCAGTGTTCATAAATCAAACCGGTCTCAAAGTACAATGAATGTAAAACATTACTTGCGCTTATTTTTCACAGATGAATAGTACATTATTCGTACTTAACGCGTGTCCGTTATGGTAAATTCGATATTTATTACTATTTAGAACCGTATAGAATAAATTAAAAGTAATATTTTTGTGTTTTAGGCTGTGCGTTTTTATACCTTAGCTTTACAAAAAAGTTAGGTTTGGCGGCAATTTTGACGGCAATACAGTTCACTTTAAATTAACGAGATAATCTTTTTTAAATATTTTGGTGTAAACTGGCATCCTTCAGAAATCAGACAACACCCAGACCCGAAAGAAATATTTGTGGGCCGCACAAATATTTCTCTCAGTGCGGGGATCGAACCCGCGGCCTCTCGTTTCACAGGCGACATCTAACCGACTGCGCCACGGAGGCTGTCAAAAGTAATTATCTTGTTTCATAAATAGTTAGAATTTAGAATAGCACACCTACAACGGGTGTGTTGGTGGTTATCCGGATGGATACCACCGTATGTTTATTTTCGAAATGTCACGGCTTTCGCATGCTATGTCGGAAGCCCACGGCGACGCTGCTTGACGCAACATATCATACATTTTTGACACAGCCATCTATTGTGTAATCGTGTGTGAATTTGCGAAAAACATCTTACGATTTGTTAGTATTGCGATTATTTCAATAGTGTAATGTAAGCTTTATACATAGTTAGGAAGAAGAAAAGGAAAGGTTTTTTTTTTTGAACCACCCATAGGCAAGTTCAAAATTGAAAATAATAACAATAAACAAAATAAAAGAGACAACAAGAAATAAAAAAAATGGCGTATATAAATATGTACAATAATTCGCAAACGTGTCAAAGACATTCCTTTTTCTCTCATCTCAGCTTTATCATATATCTCAGCATAATACAGAATTATTATTGGAATAGCAACATAGCACAGACAGACGGTCTTAAAGACACAGTGGGGGGGACGTCAGCTGTGAAACGAGAGGCCTAGGGTTCTATCTTTGCACCAGGATAAATATTTATTTACTCTACAGGTATTTGTTTGGGGTTTGGCTGTTTGTGAGCTAAGTATCTCTTAGTATCGCACACTACTGACAGGGCTTAGGCCGTAGTACCACTATGGCCTAGTACGGGTTGGCACTACACATACCATAAAAATCTTGTTTAGATCTATAGTATACACGTTTCTTAAAAATGATTTCTTTCACTGTTGAAGTTATTTAATGAAAAAACTTTAGTATCAGTATTGTCCAGATTGCCGTGACAACTGTAGATGGACATAAAAACATCGTGATAAGTAAATTTCTCAATATGTACGCAAGAATTAACAAATGTACTGAGAGGCGAGCGACCACGTACTACACGTACTTTCACTTTTGCGTACTCTTGGGGAAGCGTAAGGGAGAGACTTTAACGGGAAGATATATAAAATAAATATATACACCCAACTGCCACATAGCCCTGACGTCACTAAGGTACAAGGCTTGGCTCGTAGGCATCAAAAATTACGAGACAATTTTAGTCTCTCAAAATCTAGAACTGAACCAAATGCCCGTATATCATATAAATTTGTGCCGGCGCAGGAATAGATCCCACTGCCTCTTCATATCGAAAGTTTATTGCCGGCGTCAAAAATTTAAAAACTACCCACTTTTAGTAAAATTTTATTGCATAGTAAGTTTTATTTTTGTCTTATAATATTATTTTGGATATTAGGTTACTTATAATTTATAAAATAAAGTGATTTTGATAATAAACTAATTCAAAAATTATAAACCGCTACAGCTCACACCTTGGGGTGCTGTTAATCGATTGCAGTTTGCAATATTGGTCAAACATTCCGACCAGGCCGAGTTTTTATTCAAATTGTCTCTTAATTACCACCATTCAAATATAAATTGACGCTGTTTAGTAATTGTTTGATAACTGTACTGCACTTGATTCTTCCACAATGAAGGGTTCGTTTTTTTTTATTGCAATGAATGGCGAGACGATGGTAAGCGATACGACCGCTCATAAACAGTAGCATAACCAAACAACACCTTGATTACAAAGCAATGCTTGGCATTCCACTGCGTTCGCCATCCCGAGACATAAGATGTTAAGTCTCAATATGTCCAGTAGTTACTCTGGCTACAATGTCCTTCAATCCGAAACACAACAGTGCATTAAAACTGCTGTTTGACGGGAGAAATAGATATTGTGGTGGTACCCACGCAGGCAGCCTCTCACATATGAAAGACCTACCACCAGTAAATTGAGTGAATTTTGATTATAAGACAGCCTCCGTGGCGCTGTAGGTTAGACGTCGACTGTGAAATGACAGGTCTTGGTCTTCGATTCCCACACCGATACAAAGGTTTGTGTGTTCCACAGGTATTTGGGGTCTGGGTGTTTGTGAGACCTTAAAGCCTTACCCATGAAAATAGACTATTTTATTTATTTATACACTTTATTGCACACAAAAAAATACAAATAAAACGAAAATCACAATCATAAAAGTACAATTGGCGGTCTTATTGCTAAAGGAAATGTCTTACAGACAACCATGGGATGGATTTTGCAAAAGGATAAATACATGGCAGTCTAAAGTGGGATATAAGTATACAAGTGACTGTTGGGTGTATTTATTATTTATTTATGTTTTCTGTGATGTAATGCCTGGTCTCACAACATGAGTATCGGAATTTGTGAACAATAACGCAAGTATTTTAATTATATCCAGCGGCAATGTTAAAAGTGATGGTGCATCAGTTCGAACCGTGTTGTGTAATACAATACTAATGGTTCTCGATACATTGTCGTTTAAACTCAATCACCACGCACTATACCGGTGAAGGCAAACCAAGGGCAGATTCAGGAGGGAAGCCATGGGGACCATGTCCCCTGGGCTGGCTCCAAATTGACAGAATTTATTTTTTATCTTGTTGATAAAATTTATAAGCAAAAATAATTCTTTGTATGTCGATAAATGGAGTAAAAAAGTGTGTGTAACAAATCACGGCTGTAACAAACTAAGCAATCATTATTACCAATTCGAGTATTGAATCGAACCCTTTGTTCTGAAAATAACTATATGACCCCTGGCTTATATATTGGATCCGCCATTGAGGGAAACATCATGAGAAGACATACAATAGCAATTTGTAAGAATTTCTATGGTATGTAAAGTCCACCAACCCGCACTACCCCACCGCGGTGGACTTTATGACCTAACTGCTCTCATTTGTACTCTCGATTGTAGAATAGGTCCGTGTGCTACAGTGGGACATACAGACGTATATGAGGTGATATAGTACCAGTAGTACATTGTCGTTTAGAAATAATAAATAACAACAAAGTCAGGCCTCAGGGTTAGGGCAATGTCTGTGTCCTGACTCTACAAATCTCATGTCTTGCATATCAGAACTAAAAGAGATTTTTCAGTCCCACAACCCTAGACCAGAGATTTAACCCTCAGGCTTTTATTTCATACCTGGCATCTCGACCAACTGCACCACTCAGGCTGTACATAAGTTTAGTTGTGAACCTTCATAGCAGATAATAATAATAATAATAACTCTTTATTTAAAACACCACAAAGTATTTACAAAAATAAAAAGAGAAAAACAAATAAGTGTTAAAAAACGGCGGTCTTATCGCTAATAGCGATCTCTTCCAGACAACCGTGCAAGAAGAGGAGATAAGTGGTAAACATTGACGGTGCTTTTATGACACTAAAAGATAAACTTACATAAACAATACATAAATACATATTCAAAATAATAATAATAATAATATATATAACGATGCAATGAAAAAACATACACCAAAACAACATACATACAATATAATAATAATAAAAATATATTAATAGTAAAGTATGGACATAGTTTTAGCTTCCCAGAAAGTGTGCTTTCACTCTCGATTTAAAAGTTTCCAAGGAGGGTGATCGTGAGCAGATATTCTGTATTCGACCCATACGTCTTTTTCTACGACTACAATTTTCTAGAACCTACCTGATTGGTATGAGATTTTCGTTCTGTAATGATATTTTTAAGGAAAATTTAAATAGACAATAACCTGCAAGCAAAAGATCTATTATTAACGTGGACCGCAATTATTTTACAATCGAATCTGTATTTTTTTAAGAACTCTTCCGCGAAGGTAGGCGAACCTTTTGGGAAGGGCCGATATGATGTTGACAACTAAACCACAGAATACAACTTAATCTTAGCATAACAAACCAGTACGTGTTGTTCTAATTAAGAAGAGAGAGAGAAGGACTTAAATTTTACAATTCTTTAGGACATTCGCTACAATCAAGATGCTTGAACATAAGAGTCAATATAAATCTCACGCCCAACTCGACAGTGTCCGTGGTAGTGGCAGGACCTCCGACCTTTACTATAGGTCGTGGCTCGTAGGTGAGAGTTATTTAAGCCGGGACGAGTAGTGTTCCGCATTATTTCACGTGTTATGCATCGATTGGTTTTCTGGTTCTACAATTATGGATGGAGAATGGTGGCGTAGTTGTACTACGGTACCGTTACAAAAATGAGATCTATTGAGTTATTGCGATAAAAAAAATGATCTTGGTTTCGAATCCCGGGTCAGGCAAAGTGATATTGGATAATTTTTTTCATTTATCATCTCGGAGTCAGAAATTAGTACTCAATAAGACGATAGGCTCGCCCCCTATCATATCATAGGACGGAACGTGCAAGGCAAAATGTGGGTGTCCTGGCACCTATGCCTACTCCTTCTGGGAAAAAGGAATGAGTTTATGTATGTATTATGTATGTACTTGACAACCTCCGTGGCTCGTTTAGTTAGACGCTGGTTGTAAAACGAGAGACTGTGGGTTTACCATTTATTATTAATACAAATTACAAACATAAAAAGTATTGAATGGCCCTACTATATAAGTATAACGGTCAGATTGTTACATAGCAATGGTTGTCAATTGAATTCTACCTTCCGATTGCCATTTAAGATCCTTCGACACAAAGGCTCGTTCAGCTATGCGCCGCGCCCTATGACATTTTGATTTATTGACGACTGCGCTTGGGTGAAGCTAGTTAGATCTATTTAATGTCATTAGATCATTTCTCCGCTTATATTTCTATAAATATGTATAATTATTTTCGCCACAATCAATTTATTTTATAGGGAGCAATCGAGCATACGGTTCACTTGATGGTAAGTGATACTCGCCCATGAATATTTGCAATACTATAGGGCATAGAGATGCATTGCTGGTCTTTAAAGTGGAAATAAGGTCTGTTTTTGAAGGTCGACAGGAGTTATCTGTCCGGAGTTCTAGTTTATTCTTGAGGGATAGAACAATTTCCGAAGCAGTGGGATTAACGATTGAGAGTTATTGTAAAGAGGCGTCTTGAATGTTTTAATTAGGTTTGATTTGTGAGTATGAAAGACCTGTGAATTATAAGGTCGTGAATTTAATAGCTTACTCAGGAAACATCTATTTATCTGAGTTAGGATTTGTAAAAGCCTTGACTATAGGCCAAATATGGATCCCACTATGGGAATCACAGAACGATTTATCCAAATAAATCTTACTAAACGAATATTTAAGACAAGAGTACAAATAGCGGTTATATCGAGTTACGCAATCTCTTACCGAGAATATCATGCGAGTAAGAGAAGGAAAAAAAGAAAGGACAATAAAAAATTTCTTTATATGAGTACATACCAGTGCAGGCGAGTCCATAGGACCAGCGGTTCTTGACCTGGACTTGCGCAGGTCACTCTCTCCGTCCGAGGGTCTTGAGTTGTGGTCGCTATCGCGGTCCGATGAATTGTACCGCCTCTTGTCTTCCTTGCCCGCCTGGTACCTCCTTTCCTCTCTTATTGTGCGGTTGTATCTGAATTTATAATAATAATAAATAATATATGTTTTATTATTTTATTTATTTAGTTAACGACATCATAAACTAAGGACATTAAATTTATTTATTAATCAAATAAAAATTAATTAGGTGATATACGAGTACGATTGTACTCGTATATCACCTATTGTGGTGATGTACGATTGATAGTCAATCACCACGCACTAAAAAAGTAAAGGAAAACATCGTGAGGAAATCTGCATACCATAGCGATTTATAAAAAAAAATTCTATGGTATGTAAGTCAGCCAACCCGCACTAGGCCAGCGTGGTGGAATATATGGCCTAACCACTCTCAATCGGTAGTCGATTGTAGAGAAGGCCCGTGCCCTGCAGTGGGTCGTATATGGGCTGATACAGATACGAGTACATAATGCTGGCCTAGTGCGGGTTGGCGAACTTTACCGACCATAAAAATTCTTGTAAGTCACTAAAGTATGCAGGGTTGCTCACAATGTTTTCTTTCACCGTTATAGCTTGTGGATATTGACTATCAATATACATTACTCGGAAAAGTCAGAGGTGTGTCTCAGGATTTGAATCCGCGACTACCTAACTACCACTATACTTGGTAGCCTCATCTGGTATGTTATCAACCGTCCACTACACTTTTATGGAGCTCAATTAAATCGACTGAGTAGTAAAAACAAAATCTTACCTTCCATCGAAATCACTCTCTCTATACTTCCTCTCGACATCATTATCCCTGAACTTTCTCTCGATGTCACTATCCCGGTATTTCCTTTCGACGTCACTATCCCTATATTTCCTTTCGACGTCACTATCCCTATATTTCCTTTCGATGTCACTATTCCGATATTTCCTCTCGACGTCACTATCCCTATATTTCCTTTCGACGTCGAAATCCCTGTATTTCCTCTCGATGTCGCTATCCTTGTACTTTCTCTCCGCATCACTGTCCCGGGGATCTGAACTCCTGTACCTGTCAAGGTCTTCTCGGGAACTCCTAAACCTCCTCTCATCAGCTTTACAGTCATATTCCACCTTCCTCACAACGATGTCGCTCGGTTCAGGGTCTGTGTATCTAAAATAAATAGCAATTTTTACATCATTATTAGATTCGACGGCAGTCTCCGTGATGCTGGTTAGACGCAGGCTGTGAGTCTAGACGAGAGGCTGCAGGTTCAATCTCCACAAAGAGACTAACAATTTTGATTAATTTTAATGAAATTGTATGCTATTAGACCAAGTTAGTAAATACATATTTTGGTAATTTATTCCAGTACTTGACTGTGTATTTATGAAAATTTCAGTATGACTTGTGCCTCGAACTACTAAGAATTTTTATTTCTTAAAAATTCTAATACTTTTACTGCGATTGATGTAAAAACTATAAACAAATACAACACACAACACTACATAAAAATCGTGAAAATCTCTTTCATATCTGCTATTTTTTTGCAGTTTAAAAACCACTAATAGAAAATTTACAAACCAAACAAGTACCAGGTTATCATAAAAGCAGAGGAAGTCTGATACTATCGGAACGTTCTAAGAATAGCGCGTGATTAACTGTTCTTTATTTATGTTTTCCTGGTACATACATTTTCCTATTCTGCGTCATAAAACATTTGGTATTTCGGAGAATTTAATTGAGCGATTAAAACACAATTTTATCACGGAATTGAGATTTATCTACAACTGTTATATTATTGCATATTTTAATTATGTAAATGCAGGATATTGTTCTAATTTTTGTGAGTTCATTACATTGTTGGTAAAGGATTTCTATTTTACTTAGTGCATTGATTCGATAACAATTTTGTTATTGAATTCAACAGTAATTTAAAATATGATTTTTCAAAAAGTTAAGATCTGTTATAAAACATACAACCCTGACTGACATACAAGTCTTGTATCGTATGTATTACGTAGAAACTACACGAGACTTTCGGCGTCACAAACACTCAGACCTGAAATAAATACTTTGGATTATATAATTGTCTCGGCGCTAGGATCGAACCCGCGGCCTCTCGTTTCACATCCTGCTCTACGGAAGGAGTTCTTGCTAATGAAGACCTACTGTTTTGCTTAATATTATAGTTTATATTTTTTTTATCAGTTGTCTTCATGGTTGAAGATGATATACGAGGGGTATATATGAAGATGGTACCTTCTATACTCGGAGTCGTCATTGGCAAGATGTTCCGGGCTCTTGAGTACCCGCGTGCGAGTCTTCTGCTGGACTGGTTCCTTCTCCTTCTTGCTCTTCTTCGAAGAGTCGCGAGAGAACAGCTGCTTCATCTAAAGTTAATAACCATTTTAATATTTCTCATTTTACTGTTTATGTACATTTAGTGATTTGATGTCTAAGGGACGACGACCAAGAATTGCATAATACTCATTATTTAGCAATTTATATCAAGTTGACTACTTACACACGATGTATATGACTTTTAGTAATCATTACACGGTGCTTGCCTAACGTGCAAATGTGCTTTTTCTATACTCTGAGATTTATTCAAGCTATTCATAACTCACCAATAAGAATTCTGGTGTGGTTTAAAGTTCGCCTTCATTATTACAAAAAAAACGATTGTTTAAAATGCTTTCAGAACTCGTTTGTTTGGGCATAAATTTCAAAACCTTTATTTCTAGAACTGAAATATTTTATTTAATTGAACTTACTTTTTCGAGTCCAGAAAGTTTCTTGGTGGCCTTAGGCGGTTTCGCACTAACTTTGTCCTCGAGTCTGCTTGGACTCTTTTCATATCTTTCCAGTTTCTCGTAACGAGACCCGTCGTCGGCACTCCTATCCCTTGCTCCGTAATCCTTCTTGTGTCCTTCTCTGTACTCCTTGAACCTCGCTAGATATTCACCGTTCGCGTAAATCTGTTCACTAGGGTAGTTGTCTTCTGTGTGCCGCCTCTCACTGTCTAAAAATAGTGATATGTTTCTAACATCATCGTCGCTCTCATTTCGTCTGTGTTTCCTGTGGATCTCACCACTTGAATCCTTTCGGAAATCATTCTCTATTCCCGAATCGACAAGCCTGTTATCGATATCGAACCGTCTGGGAGATCTGTCTTCTCTATATAAATAATCCCTACTGTCACCTGAATCATGTCGTCTTATAGTGTAATCTTTCTTGTACCTTTCTTTGCCTTTGGCGATCCGTAAAGAATTGTATGAATCAGGATATCGAGGCAGGTTAGCGTATTCTTCTTCTCTTTCTTGGGCTATTTCTGGATTGGAAGAATAATGACCTTTCCGCTTGCCCGCCCAATCGTCTTTGCCTTTATATTTTTGTCCGGTTTGCAATATGTCATGACTAGAAGCGAGATGCTTTTTGGCTTTGTATTTTTTTTCTTTGTACTCGTCCGGCGTTAGCACCGGCTTAGAAATATTTGACTCTAAGCTAGGCGGTTCGTACTCAGGCTCTGGAGGAAACACTTTCCTCCCGTCTTTGTACCTTGTGTCTAGCCGATCAATAAACTCGCGTCTATCAACCTCTCCTTTAGGAACTTTGTGGAAAGTCCGGGTTTCTGTGTTGTATTTCACCTTGTGATTGTCGGAGTCGTATTTGCTGTAGTCTTCAGTAATACTGCTTTCAGCAAACCCGTCCCTTTCTACTGTATTGCGACAGTATTTAACTGTCTCGTTGACAAACCTTTCTGTGGCTTTCATACGTTTTTCTTCCTCGTACGCCGGGTCGGTTTCTAAATATCTCGTAATAGGTGTTTCTTTGTTTATTCGTTCGCGATCGAATCTCCGTGCGTTTAACCGAGACTCAAGTAACTGCCGCCTGTGACTCAGTTCATTAAAATCGAGATCAATTTTAGTATGTTCAGTTTCATACTGCTTTTTCATTGTGTCCATCCCATCTGCCCGACCTCTAAATGTGTCAATGAAATCATGTGACTTATCTTTATTGGAAGGGTATTCGTTAGAGTAGGTGGGTTCAAATTCCTCAAAACTTCTCAGCTTGTATTCTCTAAATCTCGGTTTTATCGGCGAATCAGTAATTTTATAACCCTCGAGACTATTAAAATGTTCGTTGTCGTCTATTTTATAATCGTAATCGTACATCCTGGTATTATTAAATTTATGTTTTTCCTCGTAGCCCTCGTCTTCGTCTGAGAAATTATATTTCTCTCTAGTTGGCGAATAGACTTCTGCAGGCTGTTTGTCCAGTCTTTCTGAGTCCCTGACGACTTGGGCGTAAACTATGCCTTTACCGTTCATTTTATCAGCTGGAGATGCCGGCCTATCGGGGCTAGTATTCCTAGCAAGTAAATTAGGATCAGGACTTACACTTGATTTTATATAGGAGAAAGGCTGGTTTGTGTTATCGCCGTTAGGTGGTGCTATTAAATGTGATTTTTTCGGCGGAGTAAACTGATCTTCTTTGAGAATCTTTACAATGTGATCTACAGTTTGTCCTCGTGTTAATGGTGGCTTATCCGGCGGCTGCTGACTACTATGTATCATATCTTTGCTACCATACACGTTCTCTTCTATCTTTCTTATGCTTTCTTTAATCTTATCTTTTACTTCGACAGGGCTTTCTTTAAGCTTTACGATGTCTATTTCATCGACAAGATTGGTTTTCTTTGCGTCTGTCTTTCGTTTGGGTGTTTCGGTTATCGTAGGCGATTTTTCTTTTTCTTTCTCTTTCTCCAAAGACTTTCCTCTCTTGGTCCTGGTTGGTGGTTTGGGATCGTGCTTCTCAGGTTTTTCTGGTGTTTTGTATCGCGGTGGTTTTTCAACAGGGTTAACTTTTTTGCTTTCGATAGCTTTCTTAATTTCTTCAGTTTTAATGTCCTTCTTGGATGATTTGTTTTTTTGATACGCTTCTAAAGGCGGCGTGTTTTTGAAATAATCTTCTCGCGGCGAGCTCTCTATTATAGGGGAGAGCTGCGTCTTTTTATTTCTTAATGACTTGAGAAATTCTTCAGTTTCACTGCCTGACCTTTTGCGTATGGGTTTGTTTTGGGGATTCAGGTTGGTGTTTGACTTTAAATCGGTGACGTCACTCTTGCTCCTCTTAACCACTGCTATTGGTTTGGTGGTAACCACAACAGGGTCATTGGGACCTTTATTTTGCCCTCTTCTGAAGAGAGTAGAGAGGGATGTCCGTTCTCTTCTTTTGCGCGAGCTTACATCACTGGTGGACCTGCCAAGTGGTGTTTTACCTTCTGGGGTAGTGTCGTCACTGTTTCTTCTTGTTTCTTTGAACTTTCTTCTATGGGGGAGGGAGAAGAACTTCTCTGGAGGGTTGTCGGCAGTGCAGGTGACGCTCTTAGCCGCTGCTAATACTTTGTTGGCTTCTTCAATCAGCTCCTGCTCAGATAAATGTGTGAAGGGTTCCTTTCTCACAGTTGGCGTCTCCGAGGTTCCCCGCGATTCCCGCGGTTTACCTGCAAATATATGAGAATTTTAATACAAGGACACATAGCATCTACTTTTTGAGAGTTATAGCTTGGCAGGACATTTAAAGAAAGAACAAAATACTGTAGTTTAGAAAGTTAACATAAACCTATTAAACGTAAATTGATAAATGTTTAAAAAAAGGTTGTCCCGTAAATAAATCTTCGATATTGATAAACTAATCAAAGGACATGGGAGAGGTTTTATTTACTTGAAATTGAATTTGCCAATTGCATGCAACAATAAAAATAAATAGTTTAGCTTACAGACTAAAGTTTTATAAATGTCAACAAACTAAAATTAATGAAGTATGTATAGAGCCACAAAGCTATCTGACCCGGTGAGAGAGTCGCTGTAATCGAATTTGGTGTTGCCATTAAAAATAGATATTGCAATAAATGGGGTAAAGTAAGATTTTTCAATCCGATCAATAGTGTCGAGAAAATGACCAGTTTCATCTGCATATTATTTTTCCTTCACACGATTTCTAACAAATCGCTCCCCAAAACCCTTAAAAAAGTGTATCTGTATTCTCTTCCACAATCGAGAGTACGATTGCGGGGGGATAGGCCATATAGCCCACCACGCTGGCCTCATGCGGGTTGGTGGACTTACATACCATAGAAATTCTAATAAATCGCTATGGTATGCAGGTTTCCTCACGATGTTTTCCTTCACCGTTATAGCGCGTTTTTATCAATAGAAGCATGGCTCCGAAAAGTCAGAAGTGTGACCTGAGATTCCAACCCGCAACCAGCGTGAACAAGTTGGCTGCCGCGTCTGGTCCATTTACCAACAGGCCACCACGCACGTAACGTAAAATGAGACGAGTAAGATACATTTTAGTTTATGATATGTACTTACATATTATATTCTACTAGTACGTACATAATTCTGTTTTCGTGGAATTTATTTTATAAAGCTGACAACACAAACCTTTGGTAGCAGCTACGCGTTAATACAATGTTTCGAAGGGTATTATTGATGTCGGAAGACGCTTTTCATCCTACGTAAAATTTAATATCTGAAGTATAACGTTCCTAGCATCACTTTTTAAAGCTTTCGGCATTTTTCACTAGTTTTAAATAATGCAGGCAAAATAAATACACTGAGCAAACAACCAATGGCGGATATGTCAGCGACTGGCAGCTAGATTGACAATTTCAAATGACGTCTTTGTTTCCAGTTTTGGCCACCGGGCCAGATAACTTTGTGGCTCTATAGATTATTTTACAGTTAATCATCATAATCTCTTACAGAATACATTCTAATGACGTGAGTAGGTGTTACTCTTTTTAATTTTATGTAAGTTAGCATACATTTTAGTACATTTTTACAGAAGCACATAATACTGCTATGTTTTATTAATTAGTATAGTAGTCATTAAATACTAAAAGTTACCATGCATGTACCAGGCAGACATAAAAAATAGAGGAATTATAATGAAGAAATAATTTGTGTATCGCATTCTGAAAGATATGAATGCAAATCAGTTTACAATTTTTATTGATTTTTTAGGTGTGAAACAGTAAAATGTTTTTACTACCCGATATTTAAAAGGAGTGTAAGTTTTATTAAGTATACAATTTAATGTGAGTCATCATCAATGTTTGGGAAGTAAATAAAGTCGTCATACTGTTTATCCTAGTGGAACTCTTGCTTACTCCTACTCTAATAGTTTTTCACGTGATCTTTTGAATATTTAAAAATACTACTCGCACTTCTGAAGGTCTTATAGCTGTGAAAACATCATAGGGCAAAAAACTTCCTCAGCAACACGTCTTTTTTTTTAAGTCTTTTCTTTTCTTTTTAATCGACTTCAAAAAAGGAGATTATTAATTCGACCTGTGTATATACACCTAACCTAACAGTCACGTACATAGTCCTGACCCCACAATAGGATCTATTAAGTCTTGCGCCATGGATATCAGAAACTATGAGAGACATTTCGGTCCCATAAACATCTGGGTGTCCCAAGACAAATACTTATGGGTTTCAAAAATATTTGTCTCGGTACGAGGATCGAACCTACGGTATCTCACAGCCGGTGTCTAACCAACTGCGCCACTGACGCTATCAAATATCTGTATGTATGTAATATTGTCAGAATTGCCCAGTTTCTGGACATGTTAGTCTATACTAATTTTACCCGATATTTATTACAAGAATAAAGTAGCATTTTCATATACAGAACTGTACCAGAAGGTCGCCAGTCCGACTAGGCTGCGCGGTGACGTCACCTCTCGATCATGGCTAAAATTAACTCCACTCTCGGCGAAACCTTTCGACGAGTTTTGTGTTTATTTTTAACGCTTTTTTCGATACTTAGCGGGGTGATAAGAAGTGTTTTTGGAGCAATATTTTTTACACTAATGACGTTTGTAAATAAAGAAGTCATTGACCATTATCGAAAGGGAAAATTTGCGAAAAGAGTATGAAGGAGCCACCGGCCTTATAATCGGGAACGCTAGTGAATTTTACTAGCATACCTTGAGGAGCAAAAAGTGGACAGCTAACTACACAAAGGTTACATGAAGTCATAGAATACAGGTTGCTTCCAGCAGGTGAAAAGTCAATGTTTAAAATGTTCCGCCCTTAAACTCACCACTGCAACTCCTGCAAGCCAGGATCTGTGGCAAGCTTTTGAAACTTCGTGACTCATGGAAATGTCTCAATAGTCTTTAACCCGACACAGAATGAATGAAAAATTACAATAATATGAGGAGTTGGAAATAATTAAGGATGGCGAGTACCGTGTAATGTCAAGTACTTCTTTGTGATTCATTGTGTTGTATAGTTTTGCTTCTGCGTAATGGTCGTATCGCTTACCATCACGCGAATGGCATGCTTTCGCCATTCATTGCTATAAAAAATGAACTAAAGAGGTAAATGACCTCGGATAAAAGAAACCTTTTACAGCCGGAGAGGCTTTACAGCTGTAAAAAACTGTGGTATGTGAAGTCCGCCAGCCTGCATTAGGACAGCGTGGTAGACTATAATCTAAGCCTCCTCAATCGTATCTTTTTTTTTTCTATAAATTGCAAGACGGGCATGCTGTCTGCCTGATGGTAAGCGATAGAATCGCTCATGAACAGTAGCAAAACCAAAAGACACCTTGGATTACAAAGCCATTATTTCCATTCGCATTCCCATGCGCTCACCGTCCTGAAACATGAGATGTTAAATCTCAATATGTCCAGTAATCCTTTATTTATCATTATTGTAATTTATTTAGTGTATTTTCAATTGTAAAGCCCCGTAGGCGATTATGGGCTCATACCGTACAGCTCTATAACTAAGCGAGAGACTTAAAATTTGTACAAAATGTTTGTAAAAATACTTCAAACGTGGGCTCGACAGATCATATCGTTCGTAATTTTTAGTTACAGTACAAAACGTGTGGACCTTTCTCTTGTATTGCAAGGTCGTATTCGCAACCTTTTAGTAATATTCACTATGTTTTATTAATTGATATATCTCATTGTATCGCCAGTATGAGTGCACCGGTAGGTTCCGCCTTTGATTCTCAAGTCGGATAATTCTTATGTAAGATTTTGATTTAACCATTTTTTTATTATTCTTATAAAATACGGATCATAGAAAATTTCTTGTTCTTATAAAATACGGATCATAGAAAATTTCTTGATGTGTGGCGTAATTTGGAACTACAAATAATTGTTTAAAAATATTTATTTTAGGAGACTTTCCCGCCTTCACCCACCACTGCAACGCCTGTAAGCCAGGATCAACAGTGGCACGCAATGTAATGAAACCGAGCATTGAAGCTCGGCGAGTCTCCGGGAATGTCTAACTTGTCTTTAACCCGCAACGAATGCCTTCGCATGGTTTGAGATATTTTTTCATTTTAATTAACAACAAGCATTGATTATACTTTATATCTAATAGTATTATCATGTCGAATGTAATAAAATGATAAGAAAGAAAATCTATTTTGATTATTTTGCCAACAGCGTTTTGGAAGACCAAAGCTCGTAGGCGACCTTTACTGCAGTGCATTTGAGGTTATATGCAATCCAAAGTAATTAATAAATAGAGGTGGTTATTTCGGGCAAAAATATTATGCCGGTCTAATCAGAACTGCTACACAATTTGAAACATGAAGTCGACGACCCACGCTAGATCATTTTGCTGGTGTTTTCATCATACGCTGTCGTTACTCATTTACAAAATTACCAAAAGCATAAACCGATCTGTTATCTACTCATTAAATATTACAGCAAATATTTTTTGTTATAATGTTGAGATTATTGATCCCATATGACTAAGTCGCGTGGGAGTGTACAGTAAGGTCCGTTACAAGTGACGCCATCTGTTGCCCATTGGATGGAAGTAATGTCTCTGATTCTTGTTTTCTGCTTATAAGGGTAGCATAGTTTCAGATTAGATTTCAAGTTTTATATACTTGCAAATAAATGCACTATTAAGAAGTCGAGAGATGCATTTTATTTTTATCACTTTATTATGTTATCTATTAAACTTTATTTACTTATTTTTAGGGCCTGCGGTGCGCAGTATGTCAAAATAAGTCACGGGCTCATATTTAAGCTCCATAGATATTTCATATTCGTTTCGGACCTATCTGTGAGACCGATAAGTCAGTCAGTCAGTCAAGTAATTTCTGATACCGGATAAATTCTGTTTGCCATTTGTCCAATTCCCCTTTCCTCTTTCTATCCTTATTCCTTCCCGCCCTCCTCCTGGTATGATGGGCCGGCAACACATCGATGACAAAAGCCTCAAGCGTTGTGGACGTTCATAAGTGGCAGTGATCACTTACCATCCGGTGACCTGCTTGTTTAATTGCCGAACCAATTTTATTGTAAAAAGAAATTTGAATTTAAGTTGAGATCAGGATTATGTATGTATTATTGGATGTATTTAAAACCTAACAAGAAAAATATTTTTTGATACTTGATACAAGATTAGGGAATAAAATACCAAGTCACGGTGAGCGGATAAATTTTATCAATGTCGTTTAATCTTGTAGGTCAACGTAACTGATAATTATGATAATTTCGTTTCCTAGAAATAATAAGATAATAATTTATGCATTCAACTAATTGATATTAAGTATTAGGTTATAACTGTGTTCTTTTAATTAATTAAAAGGTATTATGGCTAGTAATTACATGGAAAATACGTGTGAAATTTTCAATATTTTACAACTTAAAAAATGAGTGAAATTGGTTCTCGCGATGTTAAAGGGAAGTATTTTTTGTTGGATTAGGGTAGCAGAAAAGATTAAGAAATAATAACGTAAACACATTCAGTCCAGCTTCAAAAAACATCATGAAGTATATTAGTGTAACACTTATGAAGACACTAAAGGAATTGTTGATATTTTGCTGGTCTTTAAAGAAGGTGTAGAAAGGTTACTTTTAGTTTTATTCGATTTTCTCTTTAATTTAATTATTATTGGTGCGATAAAAATAATTAGGTACAACATAATCAATTATTTAATAATAAGATTCAATTAAAATAAATAAATAAAAAATGTAACTTAATTGTAAAGTGTTTAACGCATGTACCAGGGCAGCAGAAGAAGTGAAGAGGTTAAATATACTGTACTTCCTAGAATCATTAATTATGCTTATTAGCGTTTTAAATAATCAAAATAACTTCGATAGCAAAGTAACGGTACAACTAGTTTTATGAGGATGCTTTGGAGTATTATATAATTGCGTTGAATTAAGTCCAAAGTATGAGACTTTAATTTATGATATTTGTAAAAAGAATTAAGTAGGATTAGTGCGTGGTGGCCTGTTGGTAAACGGACTAGACGCGGCTGCCAACATGTTCACGGTGGTCGCGGGTTCGAATCCCAGGGCACATCTCTGACTTTTCGGAGTCATGTGTGTATTGACAGTCAATCACCACGCACTAAAACGGTGAAGGAAAACATCGTGAGGAAACCTGCATACCATAGCGATTTATAACAATTTCTATGGTATGTAAGTCCGCCAACCCGCAGTAGGCCAGCGTGGTGGACTATATGGCCTAACCACTCTCAATCGTACTTTCGATTGTAGAGTAGGCCCGTGCCCTGCAGTGAGACGTATATGGGCTAATACAGTGGACTTTGGGCCATCGAATAAACTGGCCCAATCTAAGCAGATATATGATAAGTTATTGTGTGACAATTAATTATTTTTCGTATCAACATGACGAACCGCGACGGTGAGCCTCAAATGTTAGCAAAAACCACAAGGGGATATGGCAGATATGTACTACTACAATACTCAGACCTGAAACAAATATTTGTTGATCAAACAAAAACTCGCCTGGGTGGGAATTCTCCTTGTATACTCAGCGTTATGCTCATTGCATAGATTTTGGAACTACAAATATCTGAGGCGTATCCGGCCGGCATTAACACCACGATTAGCAAGCTACAACTGCTAAATGTGTAACATTACGATATCCGTTTCGTAATAGCATAATTTGAACTATGTTTTAACACTGACGTTAAAAGGAGGCAAAATAATTAGTAACAAAAAGTTATCTGCAGTTATCTCTAAAGAATTAATTAAATTAATGATTTCTTAAGAATTAAGACGATAGTTGCTACAGAATTATTTATGAACTCATACTCGTATACGTGTACAAAATTGTATTATCTGTCTCTGTCAAACTCGGTCAAATTGTATGTTAGGAAACGAGACTAGTGTCATTTTGTCATAAAACTATTAGTAAATACTATGGTCTATTTACTTATGTGTCTGTATTCTGTATCCGTAGCAGACAAGGTCTTTGCCTCCGGCATTCAAAGATCTATTTTAGTGAATAATTACGCTGTTTCCGACAAACCATCGAATGTGATACCGCCTTTTATTTGCAACATTGTATTTTGGCAATGTCCTTATGGTTCCTGTTTTCCTAGTACTTTTCGTTACGATCACGCGTTTCCTTTATAAAGTTCATAGCTTATTTGTGGGGGAAATACACAAACATACTTTATCTGCATGCATGATTGCCTAGTACCACTTAGGTTATTCTATTATGCAACAAAAACAAATAAAATAATTTTGGTTACAACATACAAAATTAAATTTAATTATCGATGAATTTAGAAATCCAGCATATCTGGAAGAAGTAAAAAGCCAACTTTTAACTTAATATAAGAGTTACGAAATCTGCCGCCCCTTACAAATTTGGCACGAAAAAGTTTTGACCATAGTGTATACATTTATGACTATTAGATATGAGCGGATAAAGGTGTTCAGAAAAATGCAATTACAAAAACAAATTCATTTTGAAAAGCTGTTTTTTGTTCCCACTCACTATTCAAGCGACTTCAATGACCACGTCATATGTTTGTCACGATATTAATCATCAATTACTCATTCGTAAACATTCGCCAGCATTGAGTGTTCTCATATTAATATTTATTGACAATTGTTATCAGGTTTTTAGAAGGGATAACCGAAGAATTTGAATTGAAAGAGTTTCTCTACACCACGGCAAATTGACTAAAGCACCCGAAAGCGAGAGGTTACAGATACAATTAAATTTTATATCAAACCAATGGAGAATATATCCTACCTAAATGCGTTCTAACTAAGATTAAAATTATCTGTTACGAAAATAAAAAATACTGACATCATTTCTCAACACATAGGTCTCAACACATAGACCTCAAACAATTATTTGTTTATCACTCACATATTTGTCCAGATAGAGAATCGAATACGCAGGATCTCGTTTCACAGGCGGCGTCTAACCAACTGCGTCACGAAGGCTATCAAATTAAGCCGCTCTATATATCTATATAATAAAAATACCTGCGACTTCCACATACCAACTAATTGCTTGAATAAAAAAATATTGACTTTCGATCAACATCAATTACCATGATTTTTTATATGCGCCACTGTAATATTGAATGAGGCGAAGTGCTCTCAACACCCAACAAGATTGAGTCATTATCCGCTGCTCTAATGGTCGCTAAACACAACACCCTTGACTGCTTTACATATATCATTTCCTTATAAATGTGCTAAGTGGAGTTAGGTTGTATGAGTTTTGCGCACACTGCTGAATTTTTGTAACCTTAGTTTTTCTGTAGATATTTAGACTGCCTCGATGGCATAGTTAAACTACGATACGAATACAAAGCTTAGGTCTCGTGTTCGCATCCTTGGTCGAGCAAAATGATATTGAATTTATCATTGTCAGTCCAGTTTCTGACTTTTCGGAGTCTTATGTGAATTGATAGTCGATCATCACGGACGGCGACGTGAAATCTGCATACCATAGCAATTTGCAAAATTTCTATGGTGTGTAAGGTCCGACAACCCGCCCTAGGCCAGCATGTCCACTCAATCGGTCTCTCGATTATAGAGGAGGCGTGTCGTGCAGGAGGTATATGGGCTGGTACAGTACAGCACAGTACAATTGTCTATTTAGACTACTAGTATGACCACTGGCAATTGTAGTGCAGTCGAAGTGACTATTAAAAATCTCAAATATAGCCACGATTAAAAGTTTCAAGTGTGCGTTTGTTTCTAAGTGCTAACACTGAGACGTAAGGCATCCTTGGCCACTTCCGTTCTACCGCGCAAAAAACGTTTGTTTCAATTTAAAAAAGGATTTATTCATGTTGGTACATTTTTTTTGTTGGCAACATGTAATTGAGTCTTATTTGTGGGAAATTATTTGAAGTAATACATTGACCTTACAATTTAATGCAAATTAGTATAGAGCGAACATTTACCTACAAAATATATTAAATTATTTATGTAAAAGAATTGTTTAATTTAAATATAAATACGATACAGATAACATTATATCTTATTAATTAATAAAAAAAATGATTAGATAGTTTGTTTGCGTTGAATAGGCTCTTAAACTACTGATTTAAAAATTCTTTCACCATTACAATCCTACATTTTCCCTGATGAACATAGGTGATAGATTAATTTCAAAACAATGTATATTCACCCGGCGAAGTCGGGCCGCGGCGGTAGCTAATTAAAGAAATGACAATTATTATGCGCGAATGGGATAGCGAGGCGACTAGTACGTAATTAGGTGATGAATATTACCTAAATACATTTTGAAACTATTTGATATTACCAAATCATTTAAAACCAGCCTGGGGGCCAGACTCGGGATTTGAACATCACTGTATCAGCCCACAAACGGTGAAGGAAAACATCGTAAAGAAACCTGCATACCATAGCGATTTATAAGAATTTCTATGGTATGTAAGTCCGCCAACCCGCACTAGGCCAGCGTGGTGGACTAAATGGCCTAACCACTTTCAATCGTACTCTCAATTGTAGAGGAAGCCCGTGCCCTGCAGTGGGACGTATATGGGCTTATACAGAACATCACTGCAGTTTAAAAATATATAGCAAGACTTACGAGACTTTTAAAACATGTAACAGCATATTGAATGACTAGATGCCAATGTCGCGCAGTTGCTTATATGTTGATTGTAAAAAGAAATACAGCAATTTCGATCCTTGCATTGACACAATGTTTGTATGCTCCACAAGTATTTGTCTCAATTTCGGGGTGTTTGTGAGACCGAACATTCTCTCGTAGATTCTGATATCCATGTCACAAGACTTGTATCTTAAATAAGATAAGGAATAGATAAACGATTGTAAGGTGTATTTATAAAAGAAAAGAGATTAAAATCAAAAGTAACATTGCTAGTAAAGCTCTGATACAATAATATCATTGTTCTATTCATAGATTTGACCTCGATGAATAACACTATCTGTCTTATGCCTATTCTGAAAGCAGGTTGTATCGTTATAATCTATACATCTTTACATATAAATAAAATTGAAGTTTTAAGAGTGAAAATAAAAAAAAATGTCCCACTACATATCGTTATATACACGATACCTGTGCCGAAAATGATATTTTAAAAAATTTTGTCTGTCTGTCTGTTTGTTCCGGCTATCTCTGAAATGGCTGGACCGATTTTGATGGGACTTTTTTTATCAGGTAGCTGATATAACAAGGAGTAACTTAGGCTACATTTATTTTAGAAAAATAAAGTAACGTTGCAATGCTCAGTGCCGCGCGCAGCTCACGCGCATGCCACCACTGGGCCGTCACGTCGGGCGCCTCCCACTACTTCTCCCACCAACGAATCAATATCACAATTACAAAATATTGTATGTAAAGAAAATTTTCAAAATAATCGAAAATAAATTTAGAAAATAAATGTGTAACGGGAGTTTACCGCTGCTCGCTAAAAGATGGCGCCACCGTAGAATTAGATCGCGGTATGGTTTCGTTACAAAGGTTGATAATTGAAATAAAAATGAAAAAAACAAAAAAAAATAACTTTTTTGTTAAATTCCACGCAGACGAAGTCGCGGGCACAGCTAGTCATTAATAATAGTGTAATAGGAATGCGTGGTGCCCTGGTAGCGGACTAGACGCGGCTGCCAATATGTAAACGGCAGTTGCGGGTTCAAATCCCATAAAAACTTATTTCGTTTAGCAAGGTAATCGATTCATAGCCATCATGTCAATCATTCGGAGGTTACATATTTGCATTCATATTGCCATGAGCACGTGGGTGGTTACGTCACAGATGTTTTGGATGCCATAATGTCCACGACGAAAAAGCCGGGTGATAGTTTAAGCGACTTAAGACACATGTCTTGATAAATGTCGTCTTGATATACCCGGTATACGATACTAATGTACCTACATATAATTATGGCCGTTATTGACTTATGATCGTAACCATAGACTTATGGTTACGATGTACGTTATACAAATTCGAACTTTTACAGAGTAGATACATTCGTATCGTATATAAACTTCGATCGTCCGAAGTTGCGAACTTCGCTTCGGATTAATATAGTAGGGCTCCAGAGATCTCACCATGCTTTTGCGATCTCCCCCGAGGCAATGAAAATATAACTTAAGGGGCT
The DNA here is from genome assembly GCA_009982885.2 of Hyles vespertilio. Lineage (NCBI taxonomy): Eukaryota > Metazoa > Arthropoda > Insecta > Lepidoptera > Sphingidae > Hyles > Hyles vespertilio. The sequence continues at coordinate 7,721,793 of CM042823.1, forward strand.
TTTCATTCAAGAATAATAAATGAAGGCGCGAAAACGTAACAAATGTACATTTGTTAAATATTTTCTTTTACTGGTGGTAAATCTCTCATATGTGTGGGGCCGCCTGGGTAGGTACCACCGCAACGTCTATTTCTCTCACAGTCCGGTTTGAAAGACATTTTAGCCAGAACAACTATTGGACATATTGAGATTTAATATATTGTCCCAGGATGGCGAGCGCAGTGGGATGCCTAGCATTGCTTCGTAATTTAAGGTCTTGTTTGGTTTTGCTACTGTTCATGAGCGGTCGTGTCGCTTACCATCAAGTGTACGGCATGCTCGTCTAGCCATTCATAACAATAAAAAATAAATAAGATAAAGCGCGAAAAGCGTTAAATACTTACATTCGTTTATATTAACAAGGTTGAAAGACTATTTAAATTTATGTTAAAATATGAACCAATAAAACTGCTCTGCTGTCATTCATAAGCAGAGGTGGTCACCCTAAAATGGCGTTGTCTTTTAAATGGTGTTCGGTCCGATCATGTCGACATTGACCTACCACCATATGTAGTTTTGAAATTACAAAATGAATCAGTGTGATTTGCAGTGAATTAATCACATGATCATATTAACGTAGTGTAGGACGCTCTCTAAAAGGAGGGTGACTTATTACTATATACTCCGACACTACGACGCGACGAATGTTATTTTTTTATTTTATACTTCATATACGAAGTAGTAGATAGGGCCTAATGCCAAAGCCATTTTCTAACAGCCAACCTTAGGGTGGTGCAGAATAAATTAAGGAGGTGAATAAATATGGGTTGAGAAGTAAACCAAGGAAAATATATTAAATACTTATACTTGTACATAGACAAATATAAAATATAATATATATATATATATATATATATACATAATATAATATACATAAATAAATGAATGAATGAATGTTTGAACGTCGTACCCAAAGTTGTACTAATATGCCTATATACTTTACAAAATGCTCGGAAACCTTAGACTTTAGAGAAGTTCGGAGTGAATGACAAGTTTCATAGAGAGATAGTATTGATTTTTAGAAGTGGAAAACTTTTATCATTTACGGGCACGTCGAATGTTCGAACTTCGTGTCGGATACATGAGTAGCCCCTGGTGTAGCGATGATATTCATAGGATGGATGATAGTGGTTGGTGACGATTGGCTGGAAATCGAGCTCAGTAGCGTGCCATAAAAGAGGCCGCGAAAGGGCTACTGATGATGATGATGGATCACATATACGTTTCTCATTACTTTAGTGTTTTTTTTATTGCCATATGCAGGCAGACGAGAAAGCGGCCCAACTGATCGTAGGCGATCACCGGCGCTCATGGACCTTTGCAGTGCCAGGTCGCTGCCTACCTTAAAGTGTACACTGGCTATGAATTCCATATACCTGTGTGATAGCAATGAATGAAAAGAAAGAAAAGAAAGAAAAATAGTTTTATTTGCCACAAGCATTAAAAACGACGTACAAAACAGATATACAGAGGTCTATATATATAAAAAAAAAGAAATAAAGAAAAAGTTCGCACGTCGTGGCTGTGACAAGTAGGCGATCACTCAGCAATTATATAATAAATGCAATAATAAATAACACCTAATAGTCACATAGTCAGGAATATCGAGTCTTGTATCGTGGGGCTAGTAACTACGAGAGACTTTTCAGTCTCACAAACGCCAAGACCCGAAATACCTATGGATCACACAAACATTTGTCTCGTGGTAATCGAAACCGCGGCCTAACGTTTTACAGCCGGCGTCTAGTGGAGTCTCTGTGGAGGCTGCCATAACATAAAGATTTGGGTTCAAGTCGAAAACGTATTTTATAGTTTTATGATACTTGCCTAACCAGTTGGTTGTAAGCCGTATATTTTAACAAGGCTCATGTTTATAAATTGCGAAAATATAAATTGCGGTGATACATAATTGACCAATTTTTAGTCGTATAGGTGAAGTTTTTCGTATCTGCTGTAATATACCCAACAGTCACCTACACAGCCCTGACCCCAAATTGAGATGGATTACATACCAGTTTTGTGTAGCGGGTATAAGAAACTACAAGAGGACAGTTGTTCCATCATCTTTTCAATGGTAGGTCTCTCATATTTGAGGTGCCTCCTGGGTAGGTACCACCGCAATGTCTATTTCTCCCACCAAATAGCATTGTAAACGCACTGTTGTGTTCCAGTTTGAACGACATTGTAGCCAGAGGAACTACTAGTCATTTGAGACTTAACATCTTATGTCTCAGGATGGCGAGCGCAGTGGAATGCTAAGCTAATGCTTAGTAGTAATCTACTGTCCATGAGCGTTTGTATCGCTTAATTGAATGGCATGCTCGTCTCGCCATTCATAAGCATTTAAAAAATCTTGTTTAGTGGTCACTATCCAGGCAGATACAAATTCCTATCACCAGCAAAGTCACCTAAACTATTTCAATTATAGAGTAGGCCTATTTCCACTAGATAGAAGAAGACTAATACAAATAGTAAATAAAGCAAAATTGGGTGCTAGAGTTCGCACTGGTAAGCGAAGCGTCGGATGCCCGTCTACAAGAACAGAAGACCTACACAAGCTTGCAAGAAGTAGCTGAATTTAGGCTTTATTTCATTTACTTAGGATCGCCAATGTAACATACAACTGTGAATGAGACATTGAATTCAATAAAAATAAGTAATATTGCTGTTACAGTTATCGGTAATGACGATATAACATCAAAGAAACATTAATGTATAAACTTTCAAATGATTGATATGAAAAAAATTGTGGTAGGCTCCTCAGCACTCGATTTCCTGTGGCTTAAGAGAGAGAAAGAGCGAGAGAGAGAGAGAGAGAGAGGCATATACTGAGAGAAGGAGGGATAATATATGACATAATACAGATAAATGAAATCGATCAATAAATCGAGTGTTCCACTTACATGAATTACGCGTCAGACAATTGCAGTAATGTTAGGTAACCGCCGCTGCAGGCAAATTAGCTAGGTTTTATAGGATCGTAAAATGTGTTTACTGCTTTAGAAGGTAGTTGGTTCAGACTATGAAAATTTTGTATTTAAGTTCACGCTTGTATGCCTCAAGGGGTAGTTGTAGATGTCTTTATTGTCATCGACAATTTAAAAATCCATTTAAACCAATCTGCCGCTCACAATTTGATGAAAACCTGAACAAGGGTTAAGTATTCTTAAGCTAAAATAATGAAGTAAGATATTAATGAAACTAGACGAAGCAAAAGTGGTATGTCAGGGTTAACAAAACGGAGATTTATGGTCTCTGCCCACCCTTATGGGATGTAGGTGGGACTGCTATGTATGTATATATTCATCCCAAGAAGATGTGATCGGGTCGTGGATATCCAATGTCTCAAAATGGGAGAGGAAAGGGAAGAAAATACCGGTCGCTTTACATAATATGTTTAGCAATCTACAGTAAGTAAAACTACTGCCGTACGCAGTAACATTAAATGTAAATTAACTTATTACTTTATCTATAGATCAGTGGTAGATCGTTTTCAATCTTTTAGAGTGCACAAGCGTGGTTGTCATGCTGTTGTCAAAATATTAAGAATAGTTTTAGTCTTTTCATATTTTCTTATATTGTATATGTTAATGCAATTAGATTACGAGTATAAATGCTTGTTGTTTATATTAAGAAAACATATCTCAAATAATGCGGTAAATGGAGAACAAATGTTCCTATTATTTTGGTAACCGGATAACAACCACGCACTCGCACGCACCTAAACACCCTTTTTAACCACCTAAACACCATCTAAGCACCGTTATTATGAAACAATGACATTAAGCGTCTCTGATGGCGGCAGTAGGACAATCAACTTTAAGGGTCCGAACTGTGAAGTTCTAAGTTCAAGTAAGAGGAAAATTTATTTTGTAACAGTTATTCCGATCGGAAATTTAACATGACTTGCCAAAATTAATATTCCTAAATCATGTTAACGTAATTTTTTCCCAACATTATGAAGATGTATTTTGATCATTACAATCATCAGTCATGTTCGATCGCGGCGCAAAAACATATCCCCACAGTTTTTGCGGCAAAAACTTGATGATATATTCAAATCAATCGGCTTTTCGACACGTTGACGATGAAGACGCCATACTCAAGATTATTTTGATAATGCACCGTATTTTAAACAAGCCAGAATTTAAAACAAATTGGTTTGGTTTAAAATAAAATAATTATGAAAATGCATGAAGGAGTATTTATCCTTATATCCGTAACGGGGTAAATAGTACATAGAAGAGCCATCCAGATTTCGCCGAGCATATTTCCCATTCAAAATATGTAAAGGCCAGCCTGTGTTAAAAAAAAACTAGAGTTCCAGGTAATGAGATTTTCAGAATATCACACAAGCAGTTATTTGTGGGTCGCACAAACATTTGTCCGCGCGGGGGGATCGAACCCATAGCTAGCAAAACTAATGCTCAAAGCTGGCTCTCAAGCAAATGCGGCACGGAGGCTGTAAAAATACCCATTTTGAAATTTCACACGTGCTACTTTTGTTATTAGAAACATCTCAAAAACCTAAAAACAAAACATAAAATTCTAAAACAGGCACACATGTACCAGGGTAGCATGAACCGTAAGAGCCACGCCTGTGTGTTTAGATCGAGGTTAGAAGATAATCATACGAGCGTGCTCGACACCGCAGGGTTCAAGGTTCCCTTTACATGTCCTCGCTTCTGTGTGCTAAATTATGTTACGGATGCAAGGAAATTACCTCAGGCTTTAAAATTATTTTTAAAGCTGTCTGATTGTGCTTGCAAATTGTGTTGTATTTGTACCTCTGTTAATATTTATTCTTAAATATTATATTTTCATTTGCAATAAATGTGGATTATGTACTATAGTATAGTACTTAATTTGAATATGGTGGAAACTATTCATCATCAGGAATCCTGCGTACCAATGTACCAACCAATACCAACCGTAGAAATGTCCTCAAGTCTTAGTTGAAGAAGAGTCTGTACCAGTAGGTGATAATAATGAATTGTTACAGTACAGATTTTTACATACAAGTATGTATGTATGGAAGATTTTCTCGCGATGTTTTCCTTCACCCTTATAATGAGTTTATCGTTAATTGTATTGATGTCGTGGTTATCAGAGGATACATGAGATATTTTATTCTTACACATACTTAGATCCAGTATAAATATCAGATTCATACCTGGCGTCTAACCAACTACACGACAGAGGCGGTCAAGCTTTTTTAAAACATCAGGTAGGAGAAATGAATGTGTTGTGGTCAGCCTTAAACCATTTTCAAGCCATTTAAGGCCACTAGACTTAGCATTTAACAACTGGTACACAGTTTTTTTGCATCTAAACGACATCTTAGGATATAATCACTAGGTTGAGGTACTATTAAGGTTACATGAACCTAAATGTAAAAGAACTTTCAGATACCTGATTATTCGTCGAATATAGCATAACACGAAGACTGCTGTTTTTGGTTTTAGAATTGACAAGTTTTAAGATGTGATTAGGAGTCGTGTCTATCGCCATATCAGGCACAAATTCTTGACTCCTTGCTGATAATGAACAGAAAAATCCAATATCACTTTGCGAACCCGGGATTCGAACCCGAGACATCAGCTTTGTAACCGTACCGTAGTACAACTACGCCACCTAGGCAGTCAACGATGGGGAAGGAATGGGACTGAACATACAAGGCGAAATGTGGATGTCCTAGCACCTCTGCCTACCCCTTCTGGGATAACAGGTGTGAGTTTATGTATGTATGAGGATTTAAGATTTGTTAGTTTATCCAAAACAGTGGCAGTAAGAATTAACGGTTCAAAAGATATTGTGGAAGAGTAAATTACAGACAGAATATTTTGATTGTAATAAAAAATATTCAGTTTAGAGAAGCATAGGACCGTTATAAAAATCGTAGTCTATTTGAATTCCTGTGCCAGCAACAATCGGCGGTCGGAAACCAGCCGGTGTTGTTTACAATCTAAATCCTTGCACAAAAATAGTATTTATAACAAGCGACCTCCATACAGGATCACAAAACGAGAAGTACTTGATTTTATCTTCAAAACCGGACGTTGAGCTAAGTTTCATTGCTAATTGATAATATTACTTTTAATTCTATATATTTGACACTTGATTTGATACATGCATACATACACTCAAGGATTTTTCCTAGAAAGGTTAGACAAAGGTGCCAGGACACTCACGTTTCGCCTTGTATGTTCCGTCCCACGATGTAATAGGGGCAGAGTCTATCGCCATATAGGGTACAAAGGTTTGAGACTGGGTTGAAAATGAAATGAAATGAAATTTATTTATTGAATCCATTAAAATGTTCAACATCATTTAGATTCAGTCATTTTTTTATCTACCACCCGGTTCGGAAAGCGGTTTTCACTAGAGAAGAACGGGCAAGAAACTCTAGTGTTGCTCTTTTCAAAACCAGTTTACGATGTAGTGAATTATTACAAAATTTACAAGTTGGTTTAAATCAGAGCAGTTTAATAATATGTTGTAAATTTACAATAAATATTTTTGATATGAATATTATTATATTATAATTACTATGGCTGAGTGAAGTGAAGTCGCCCAGAACGAAGAATCAGTATACTGTTTTTCGCCAAAGCAGTGAATAATTGCGAAAGCTTTATGTAATCCATCAATCAATCCATTACAATGTAAGCAAATCGGATAGACCAGTCTACGCAAGCAGCACCCGTTCACGAGTATGACGCATGTGCCAGCCATCGGCCTCCTCAACCATGTTGCGGGGAAGTGACCGACCCGGCAGACGATGCCACCGCAAGCACAGACTTTTAAGCGAGCATGACATACCCAATCACTCACACAGGAAAACAATAGCAAATTTGACAAGTTACTTAATTTAAATGATATTTTATAGAGCACACCAAGACTTTCGCTCCGAGATATTACACATTCATTTAATTTTATTCTATTCCCAAGCCTTGTTATCGTCTAAATATTCCGAAATTTTATAATATGCCTTATTGCATAATTTTTGCTTGATAGTAGCTTTGAATTTTGTATTAGATAAGGCTTTAATATGACTGGGAACTTTGTTATAAAAGTGTATACAGTAACCCTTAAAAGATTTGCTGATCTTGTGCAGTCTGGTCTTAAGAGTAGCTAGATTATTCTTATTCCTAGTATTTTTGTTGTGAATATCGCTAATCTTAAAATGAAAAATGGTTCAAAATGGAAAGAAATATCTTATATCACTTTGCCCGACCTGGGTTTCGAACTCCAGACCTCAGAATTGTAATCGTATGGTAGAACTGCTTCACTGAGTCAGTCACCTAATTTTTGCTCTATATTACCACCATGGTACAAAATTTGAAAATAATCGGAATGGATTTTGACCACCCCATATAGGTTAGGTATTTTTACCGTATAGCTGAACTTAGGTTCGGTTCGGCAAAGTTGCTGGTAAGTACAAGTGCGGCGTGGTAAAAATAGTCATACCGATGCGTGGGGATAAAAACCTTGATAAACAAAGTATCCAGTCGGACATTTTTCAAATATTGTACAATATTCTCTGGGATGATGAGAAATATGTGGGTTTAATTATTACTAACATGTCAATATAACCCAATACACAGATGAAGGAAAAATACGAGCAAAAACGTACGTTTTAGCTGAGCACAACCTGCAAATGTCGACTGATACAGAAACCTGTTTACGCAAAACTCGGCCAAGCCAGTAATGAAGTAATAGCTTTAACTTTACACTTTATGCCGCAACTTGTAAGCACTTGCGACTTCTTATATTGGATATAGTAAAAACTCATTTACCTCTTTTGTTATTTACCTCTTTAGTTTTTTTTGTCACCGTTTTGTATAGGAGGAGGAAAGTGGACAATAATATTTCCAACTCCTTTAACTTTATGATTGGTTTCGTTGCGGGTTAAGGCAAGTTAGATATTCTCGGAGACTCGCTGAGCTTCAATGCTCGGTGTCATTTAATGTATGCCACTGTTGATCCTGCGACACAGGAGTTGCAGTAGCGGGTGTGAGGGCGGGACCGTCTCCATGATGAAAGTTGATATAACCACGAACGTTAACGGTGATGGATACAGTAAATTAATAAATACACGCACCGGTCACATACATAGTCCTGACTCCATACTAAGATCGAGTCTTGTATCGTGGGTGTCAGAAACTATGAGAAACTTCTTTTTTATTTATTTATTTTTTATTTATTTAATCCTTTATTGCACAAAATAAAAATACAGTGAAGAAACAACACAATAATAATAGTACAAGAGGCGGCCTTATCACTCTAGGTAATTTCTTCCAGGCAACCTTTGGATGGATATTGAAATGGGAAAAATGAGCGGGCAGTCTAAGGTATATAAAATAGTAATAAATTGTTCTCACAAACACCAAACGTGAGACAAATACTTATGAATCACACAGATATTTGTCACTGCGCGGGGATCGAACACGCGGCCTCACGTTTACGTACTTCTGGGTCTTATTACTTACTATGTATCATTCTAACTAATCTTTTTATTTTATTTATTTTATTTTATTAAATCTTTGGGAAACAGACAGAAAGTAACAAATATGAATAATACAGGAGAATAAAACTAAATCCAGTGAAGTTTCCACTTATAACTAATACATAATGAAGAAAGTGAACAAACTAAAGTTTACATAGAAATACTAACAATAAAATATAACAAAAATATGTCTAATTCACAAAATTATTAAAAAAATACAAGAAATATATGCTTAATTCAAATGAAAGAAAAAGCTTAATAAACTTTGTCAAAGAGATAACAAATCAATTCACACTTAGGTACTTTGTAACAAGACGTTTAAAATTATTTTAATGGTTAAAAAGAATATATTGATGTCGGAGAACTTTTGATCATAATTAGTACAAGTTCGACGGACGAACGCATTTGAAGCATAATTTGTTTTGGGTACAGAAGTTTGGAAAACATATTTTCCGCGTGAATTTATACGTGGGCACCTAAACGTTAGTCTACTAAGCAGAAAAGGCGAGTCGATATGGTTGTTGATTAATTTAAATAAGAATAATTGATCTCTAATTTGTCTACGATCAGCCAAAGGCATATATATCGAGGGTTCTCGGATATTTAAGCGACCGAAACGATATTCAAGATGCTTGAGAAATTTATTTTGAATTCTTTCTAATTTCTCGATATAGGTCTTATAATGTGGGTTCCAAACTACAGAGGCATATTCTAAATGTGAACGAACGAAACAGTTATCCAGGAGTTGAATAGTAGAAATCTTTTTAAAGTCCTTACTCACTCTCACACAAGGACAAACCCCAACATTCTATATGCTTTGTTTATAATTTCAGCAATATGGGCGTCAAACATAAGTTTACAGTCCAAATAGAGACCCAAATCTTTTACCCTTTGAACCCTTTGTAGTACTTTACCATTAATTGAATAGTTATATTGTATGTTAATGTTACATTTATTAGTATTAAGGTGCAACTGATTTGATTCACAATAAACAGATAATTTGTGCAAGTCCTCTTGCAGACGCAAGCAATCATTCTGGGATCTTATAATTTTATAAACTTTTTTGTCGTCAGCATATAGGCTAAATGCGGAATTTTTGAATATTTGTGATACATCATTCACGAATATGTTAAATAATAAAGGGCCAAGATGAGATCCCTGGGGAACACCAGATGGAATCGGTGTAAATGTAGAACAGAAACCCTTTACCGTTACTGCTTGACAACGATCCCTCAAGTAAGAATCTAACCAGCGTAAAAGGTCACCATGGATACCAAAATTATATAGCTTTGACACTAGTATATCGTGGTTAATTTTGTCAAACGCTTTGGAGTAGTCAGTATAGACTACATCAACCTGGAAGCGTTCTTCCATAGCTCTTATCACATAATCGATAAATTCACAAAGGTTAGTTTCAGTGGATTTCTTACTGAGGAAACCGTGTTGTTGATGAATTATATGCGGTCTTATGATGGGTGATATTTGGTCGCAGATTATATGCCCAAACAATTTTGGGATAACATTTAATTTAGATATTGGTCTGTAGTTTGTGATATTGTGTTTATCACCTGACTTTAAAATAGGTGTAACATACGAACGCTTCCAGACTTGTGGCATTATTGACGACGTTAGAGAAAGATTAAAAAGTATGGTCAAAGGTAAGCTGAGTTCTTTATGGCACTCACGTAAAAACAAAGGTGGGATCCCATCCGGGCCCGCTCTCTTCGTGACGTCAAGCGATTTAAGGTACTTTAGAACTGTATCCTCAGAGATGGAGAGTGACGAAACGTCAACAGGGTGACTCGCACAAGGGTTTCTTGGAGGAAATGAAAAATTACTCACACAAAAGGAGGAACTAAAGTAATTGTTGAATAAATCGCAGATAACATTTCCTTCCGTAGATGAAGTATCATTTAAAAACAATCTGTCTGGTAGAGCACCAGTCTTTTTCTTCGACTTAATAAAAGTCCAAAAATGCTTACTACATTTAAGAATGTTCTGTTCAGAATGCTCGATGTACATATTATAACAGGCGACAGTTAGTTGTTTCTGTCTCTCGCGAAGGGTTGAAAAACAACAATAATCAGAATGACGGTTATACCGCTTCCATTTTCTGTGGAACTTTAATTTTTCTTTAATGACCTTAATTAATGCAGAGGAGTACCACACCGGATAATTATAGTCATTGCGCAACAATTTTGATTGAACAAATTCCTTTATAATCTCTTCCAATTTTAAATAAAAACTATTAACGGCAGATTCAATTGCCATACCGTTAAAAAATATGCTCCAGTCAATTTTGCTCAAGGCTTTGTTAATTTCTGCATAATCGCAATCATGGAAGAGTTTTATTAACCGAGGCGGAGAACGAAGTTGCTTGGGACCTACACCTTGGATAATTACATCTAAAGCCGGATGATATCCATCCTCATCAACAAATGGCATAACAGAACGGACCACTTTACACTCACAGTTACCGATAACTAAATCGAGATATCTGTTATTTTGATTGAAAATATAGTTATACTGTTTAAAATTATTAAATGATAGGAAGTTTGATAAACCAGCCAATAAGGGATCGCTATAATTATAATGGGGTGTAATAAAATTATTGTGACCATCAAAGAGACAGGATGAATTAGCTATATTAAAATCTCCCGTTATAACAAAATGGTTGTTAGGCTTACGAAGTACGGCATCTGTGACATTTTCAAAAAAAAATATATTTGATCTTGGGAATGGGAAGCGCCTTGTGGAAAGTAACAGCAATAAATATTCATTTCATTAAAAATATTATGAGATTTAGAAGATATAGTTATTGAAACTATATCTGCAGAGTGAGTATTAGTAGAAGGAACAATAAACACATTTGACACCACTATGCATTTTTTTACTGCAATCAGTACTCCACCACCCACACAGTCATTTCTAGAGGCATAATTGCGATCACACCTATATACGACATAGAACTCATTGAAAAGTTTGGAGTCAAAAATACCAGGTAATAACCAAGTCTCACTCAAACATATGATGTCGTGTTGGCTATTTAGTAAATTTCTATAAAACAGATTCGTTTTGGTACGCAAACCTCGTACGTTCTGATAATATAATGATAAATTATCCATTATGAAATACTTTAGAACTACAAAACATGTAAATTTGTATACATATACCACAAATCGAAATTTCTAGTAAAATCAACAACCATTTACGACAAGAAACAAATAATAGCTGACAAGAAACAAATAATATTTTGAAAAAGATTAAATAGTATAATAATAGTATAATTGATCTGATTAAAAGGTTTACAAAAACACATACGTCCAGAGCAGCATAAATATGAGTATCACCGACAACGAACATCAAAATAACCTGTTGATAAAATAATCGACATTTTAACAAATAACATTTCACATTAATAATTATTAAAATAATTAAACAGAGAAAAATATTAATAATATAAATTATCTTCGCTATAAATAAATCAGTGCAAAATAAAAACCACCAGTATTTTTTATTGATTGAGTTTACACCTATAGTTTTTTTTTAAATCTTCTTCGCAGCCAATATGTATTATAGGGCTAGAATCCGTTTTACGCATCATAATGTTACAGTTGCGAACCCATACATATTTGTAAAGTTTTTCACTGGCAGCAGTTTTAACTCTTTGCAAAAGCACTTTATTTTTCTTAGTGAGGTGGTCATTAAAATACACTCTCGAAGAATCCTGAGAAAATCCAATGTCCGATGCACGAAAATCTTTTAGACCTCTTAATCTTGACAAAAAATCATCCTTTCTATATCTAGAGATAAAGCGAATAATGATAGGTTTTGGTTTCTTTGTATTTTTGTCTAATGGCGCAACTCTAGTTATAAAGTCTATATCGGTTTGCGGGTTTAACTGAAAATCAGCAGCCATTGCGATTTTGGACACAATCTCAATAAGATTTTCATCTTTCCTCTGAGGCAAACCAATAATTTCGATATTAGATCGTCGTGCCCATTAGTCCTTGATATCCAAACTCTGTTGCAAATGCATCACCACACTAGAGTCCATGGTTCCCATACTTTTTTTAATTTCAGGAATAACGTCCTCTTGAAGATTAATATTTTGAACTTTTTTAGTTATGTTATCATACTTCTCGCTGATGAAATCCATGCTGGTTTTCAGTGTAGTAACTTCTGACTTAAGTTCTAGTATAGATTCATGAAAATTTTCTATAGCCTTCCTAATTTCTTCCCGTATAATGTTCCTGACTTGATCTAAAGGGACCACCAACATTTCGGGTTCATGTTCGATGGACTTGGAACATGCAGCTTTCGTGAAAGAATTAGGAGACTTCTGCATGGGGTTAGTATTCGAGTGGGTACTAGAAGGTGGAGCGCTGTCAAACTCGGAAGACACGTTGGCACAATTTGGGCAAAGCCAAGACGATTTGAAGTTCGCATCAGGTGACCAATCACTTTTGTTAGGCAGAACACAGGTAGTATGGTAGTAATTTTTACATGATGTACTCGTACATTTCAATAGAGACTTCTTGTTGTCCCGAGTGTTAAATGGCTTGTTACAGCAACAGTATTCCATTTTTGCGTACTGCTAACTAAAGAAGCTCAAACCAAAGTACAATTTCGACGGATGCGAAACCAGTAAATTGGCTCTGCGCCACAAAGCCCAATCCAAAACGAAGACACACGCCGGCACACACCGGGTTCGAAACCCACGAAACCGAATCACTTTTTCCAAATTTAAATGTTAAGAATTCTTGCGTAGGGGCAGGACTTACGACGCAAAAGGATCCTCCAAATCTTGTTCACTCATTTCGGCGATCAAGCAAAGACTGACTTTTTAATGGTTTCTTAGATTTACGCGAATGTTACACATTGAAATAAAACTATTATTTACGGATTTTATCGCGAATTTAGTTTAATTTTTTACATTTTTGTCTTCCCGACGTTTCGATTACTTTACAGCTTTCGTGGTCACGGGGCGGAAGTCAAAAATGTAAAAAAAAAAAACTAAATTCGCGATAAAATCCGCAAATAATTTATTTTAATCTTTTTAAAATCCTGCACATTAGTATCAGCGCCATCTTTGCCCGAGGCTTGTCGCTCGGCCTTCGCGCAACAAGTTCGGCAGTTAGCGCAAACAAATCGCATCTAGCTCAAGGTTGCAGGTTTGATTTCGGCGGAGGAACGGAGAAAGGCGCGGCAGGTGGGCCGAACTCGATCAATGCGATATGTAATCGGTATGTGAACAATCAACCTGTCTTACGCTTTGAGATATTTTTATTGTCTAACGCTGTTGTAGATGTCTTATTATGTCCTTTTTCCAATTACCGTTTTTTGAGGTTAGGGTTTGTTTTATTAGCTTTATTTATAAGTATACAAGGCGGACTCTATGCCACGATGCTAATCTTAACTATCACGTTTAAATGTCTCCGTCAAAAACAATAATTTATAATAAACTAGATAACAAAATAACAAACAAACAATCATACTTAGAGAGTAATCTTGTGTCATGGGTACCAGAAACTACGAGACTTCCGTTTTATTTGTGAGACAGAAAATTTCTAGAAGTTCCTGATAGCCGCTTAAAAGTGGCAATAGTAATTGATTGGTATTTTGTTGATTAATTTCACACTGCATGGCCTGGTCACTTAAAAATATAACGGCATAAAGCAATTTAAGGATTGTCATATATACACATATTTTATTTTTAATTTGTGAATTGACGTTGATAGTGTTAACACATAAATAGCATAATCATTCCATCTATGATCAAGTCGATTGATGGGAGTTCATCAAACTTTAGAGACGTAGAGTCAAACAAAGCGAGTGGCGTGGAGAATTTGTTTAAACGTCGCCCGCACGAACAACCAAATTAATGTTTGTTTCCCGATTTAAAGACAGGCTTTTGAGGTTGAAATATGCTGTTGTTGTCTGGTAAGTGCGTGACGACCTGTCGGACGCGGTTCCAGTAACGGTGTTCACGGGTTCAAACTCCAAGGAACACCCCAGGGGCCCTACTATATTCATCCGAAACGAAGTTCGAAACTTCGGACGAACGAAGTTTGTGACGAGACGAATGCACCTACTCTGTAAATGTTCGGATTGCCGATATATTCAGATCATTCGTTCTTCGATCCGAAGATTTGAATTTCGTGATACAGAGTAGGTTTCGAAACGAAAAACGGCACGAAGATTCGAATTTCGGATTTATATAGTAGGGCCCCTGAATTTTCAGTCTTGTGAGTAATGATAGTCAACCAGCATGCAAGTTTATAGACAAGGAAAATATCGTGAGGAAACCAGGTTACCATTAAGATTACACAAGATATACTTATGTATGTAGATGATTCCACATACATACATGACACATGGAGAAGTATGGTTTATATTAGCCCATAGCCCATATACGTCCCACTGCATGGGCCTCCTCTATAGTCGGCATTACGAGTAAGACAGCTGTATTTGCCAACATGCTGGCCTAGTGCGCGTTGGTAGATAATTTTTTAACAAAATAGGGTAATTAAAGTAGAGATAAGTCTGTCCAGTCCAATTTAGTTTAATAGGAAGTTGATCGTCATTGGTTTAAAACTAAATAAATTAAATTAAATGTTACAGCAATGTTTATTACTTTCGCTCGTTTGTTTTTTGTCTTAACGTTTATCAAACAAAGCGGCAATCAAAATTCGTCATGAACTATTATGGTCTATTAGCATGTTTTTTATATTTTTTGATACAATCATGATCGTCTTGGCCTCGTTTCGTATCGATAGTAATTTGTTATGTAATTGGTGTTTGTATCTCTCACGGTGTTTCACGTCCAAATTTTAGCTCAAGGAAAATATTTTGAGTTCTTGAGGCGGAGGAACATCCGATAGATTAAAAAAAGAATAATGTTTTGCAGACAGGAAATCAGTATTTCTTCATTGTTTCGGTAAAACTACAGTACCCAAATAAATTGGTTTATTCATACTAAGTATTATGTCCAGAAATATATAGGTATATTTTTGAATTTATTTATAAATATATCAAATAACGAAGAAAGAAAGAAGGATTCAAGATTTAGTTTTAGTAAATAACTTTTAGCACAAGTGAAAAACTAAAACTGTTAATTTTACTATTTCCCGGTTAGTTCACAAAATAACCACATTAAGTTTTTTAAAATTGAAACGATAAAGTCTACTCTAAAATTAGTAGGTTATCTAACCCTTTCACTCTTATGCGTTTCCTTATTAGTGTGAGTGAGAGAGAAGCCTTTACCACGGACACGTTGGTTTTGATTGTTCAAGCTAGAAGAATGGATAGTGACAGATTATATTCCCTATCAAATATAATCACCAAAAATCTTTTATTTTATATTTTTATATTAATCAAGAAATTAATTTAACCATTTTTTTATATTTTTTGATCAGAATAAATCATAGGTATATTTTAGTGATATTTATTTTTATATAAAAAATATAAGAAAGTAAATGCAACTCTATAGAATTTCAAGCACTAATATGGAATAAAGAAGATGTAATTCTAAGAGGACTACTAGAGAAGGTTCATGCGGAAACAGATCTTTTTAAACTACCGCTGGACTGGAGGTAAACTTTTTTTGCTTTTAATTTTAACCCCATTTTGGCGCTGTTAGAAGCAGTGAAAAAAACGGAAATAATGTGACTGATTTCAACGAAATCAGTCACATTATTTCCGACAAAACTTGAGCAAACATCAAATTTATAAATTATATTTTTAATTATGATTTTTAAACAAAGTATATGGCGGACTTGAAGCCTGAGGCATTCTCTCCCAGTCTCAGCCAACCTTTGGATCGTGCAGAGAAATAGAGAGATAACCAAAGTAAAATATTGTTTTTGATATTTTATGACGTGCTTCAAATCGACATGATAATTTTCATTTTCTAGTGCCTATCCAGTCCAGCATAGAATAGAAGCTAAGGGCAGTTTTAGATGCAAAACTAAAGTCTGCTGTATAATATAAGAAATGAGATCACTATCCATTCCTCAAACCATGCAATCCAACCCGAAACTCACCGAATCTCTTAACGTGAACGTCCCTATTGAACGAAACCCGTGGCTTCTCTTTAAATTCCTTCGGCTCTGTGTCTACAGCGCCATCTTGTGACGGCTTGGAGGCTTCATCAGTCATTGGGCAGACGAGCTCTGACCACCCGTTAGACACCGTCAAACCCGTTTAATGGTAACATGGATTATGTGGTTCTGTAAAAAGCACTGTTTTGTAGCTGAATCGATCGATTTAGATGTTTGTAATCGATCGATTGTGATGTAACATTTTACTATTACTCTTTTTTTTTGAGCCGAAATACTATAATGAAGTACTAATCAAATTACCATGCTAGAAATTAAAAAAGAAGACATATGTATGTATATAAACTTAATTGGTAAATAATGAGATCTCACCTCCCCGCGTATTTGGGCAACATTTGTGGCTGTTGGCGCTTCACTATGATTGAAAAACGATTTCGAACCACATTTTGCAGCTACCTGGAACAAAAGATAATCAACATTAATAAAAATGCTTACAATATTTATCTAGATATCACGTTTTTTAATACAAGATATAACAAATCTCTGTCATTCAGACAATAAGCTGACATATGTATATCGATAGTCTGTGTTCATGTGCCGGACTATTTTTGGGGATCATCTAACACATCTTCTATCTATTCTTCAAGAACACATATTTTCTAGATGATAGGTCCCCTATATCCCTTTCTATACCTTTGGCAATATTAACGCATAATTTCACGATAATCTGTTGGATATTGAAGGCGTGGGATTGCAACAAACAAACGCACTTGGGATTGTATTAGTAAGGACGTGACGTGCCTGTCTCGCGATGTTGCCTACATATTCGGACAGCATCCACTTACTTGCTCATTTGGCCAGTGGATCGATTACGAAACAAATTGGTCAGCCGCCTGCTAATGGCCGAGTGACCATTGTCATGAGAGACTGGCGAGTTTATATTTAACCGACTCAAAAAAAATAAGTTCTGTATTCTACCGGCATGTAGGTACGTAATATGTTTGTGATTTTCTCAATTTCTGATAAGATGTGGATGTTTTTTTTTACTTGTAAATAAGCAAATTTGCGCATTTTTCTATTACTTTATGAAGTTATTTTATGGCTTTCTTCCATTAATTCTCAATTAGGATTAAGAATGCATTTTATGTAGTACAATACTGTAAGGCTTATGTGTTTCATCCCTCCTCAATTCATTCACTATTTATTTAAAAATACATACCTGAGTATAAGAAAAGTAATAAAAGTGGTGATTGATAGTAATAAATAAAGTATTAAAATAATTAAAACACAGCTAATGAAGATGTCGTTTCGAATGTTCGTCTTTTTGCCCGATCCATAAAAAGTGGAAGGTCAAACAATATAGGAAGGTCGTCTGAGAAGATTCTTCTGAAAAGAAAATTAGTCACGCTCGTATGTTTGACAAAGAGTGTATAAAGACTAAAGACAAACATGAAGTTGAACAAAAAAGATGAATGATTCAGTTATTTTTAAGCCTTTAAAGCAGCTGTGTTGTCACAGTGGAACCTTAACACAATTTTCTTCATTCAACATTTTTATCCCTGGAAGCGTATGAAAATATTTCGTTCTTAATATTCTTATAACGAATTTTAATAATTGCAGGATATCAATAGAAAATAATATAATTTATGTAGCTTCGTTCGGTACAATTTAGAAAACTTATGAATAATAATGTTTTTCGAATCATTGTGCAAATAAATGATTTCTGATCCGGTGTATATTTGTTTATAGGATAAATAATTTATACATCCGTATTTATTTAGTTATTTTATTAAATTAGTACGTTTACACCTATTGCTGCAATTAATAACAAACTTAAAACAATATGCTATACAATCTAATATATAAAATTCTCGTGTCACAGTTTTCGTTGCCATACTCCTCCGAAACGGCTTGACCGATTCTCATGAAATTTTGTGAGCATATTGAGTAGGTCTGAGAATCGGCCAACATCTATTTTTCATCCCCCTAAATGTTAGGGGTAGTCCAACCCAAACTTTTTTTTTTATTTTTTAGAGAAAATTTTTAATTTCTATTTTTTTATGATACAACATACAAAAATACATACAATCTTCAATTTCCACCCTTCTACGATCAACCCTTATTTTTTAATAGCCATTTTAGTAATTTAATCATTTTTCCTCTCCGGTCGAAAACTGATCAATCGTCATTTAATTAGTTATCCCCGCCAGATGTCTACAGGTGTCACTTCTGACCCAGTAAACAGCACGGAGTAGGGATGAGAACGAAGCCGGTCTCCTGTTTCTCTCACACAATACGATTATTGTTTATGCATCAAGTGTAGTAGTAACGTTGACAATTATTATTTTGCTATCTCAGTGTAACTCTCATATTAAATTTTAATAATTCCTATTTTATATATAAGATGTATATGGATGTTTATGGAGAGAAGGGACATAAAGTAAAATAGAATCGAAGGTACGGGAGAGGGCTGGGATAGATGACAGATTTGTTAGGACGAACTGTAAATGCACGTTATAAAACGGGATGGATAATAAAGAGAAGGGACGGGACGGATTGGGAAGAGACTGAACAGGCGGATGAGACGGGATTGAGCCGGACAGTAGGATAGCTACGTCAAGTTTAGGCATACAAGAGTTAATACGAAAAACAACATGTATTTGGTGTGGAGTGGAATCAAAAAATATATGCACCCAGGCGAAGCTGGGTCGGGCCGCTAGTATGATATATGATTTTATATGACATCTACCTAAAAAGTCAAACTGCCTTTAACATCCTTTAGGAGTACGAGTATATGGATCAGTCACAATTTTCATTTAATAGTCATATACAGCCTCCGTGGCGCAGTTGGTTAGACGTCGGTTGTGAAATGTGAGGTCCCGGGTTCGAGCCCGTACCGAGACAAATATTTGTGTGATCCATCGGTATTTGTTTAGCGTTTGGGTTTTTGTGAGACCAAAAAGTTTCTTGTAGTTTCTGATACCCACGACACAAGACTCGATCTTACTGTAGGATGACTGTTGGGTGTATTTATTTTTATATCTAAAATTCCGCTTAATGTTGTGCCTTAACCGCATTTTGCTTTTACTCAATCGAGATTTGTAGAACCATTACGATATATGCGTTAATGGGATATCTGAGCATAATTTATGATAATTCTCGTAACAAAATAATTATTGCTACGAATTAAATGTATCATTGGCACTACATTGCTCTTATTTACGAAAATTGACTGGCATTAAAACTAAGAATAAGTTTTTCGGATGATTACATATCGTTATGTCTTATTTATTTTATTTAAAATGAGTTACCAAAAATAATTACGCAATGGTATGATCGTCCATCTGGAAACTGGCCGAAACTAAGGCTTATTGGAAATCCATTAACCGTAAGAAATGTGGATTTTAAAGCGATTCGGATCAGTTTTATAATAAACTAGCGGCCTGGTGTGGCTCCTACCGAGTGCAGACAAACTATTTGAAAGTGTTCTATCGCCTATGTTCATTAGGAAGAACGTAGTATTCTAATGGTGGAAGACTTTTTCTAATCAGTCCAGGTGTTTCAAAGTATATTCAATGCAATTAATCAAATATTTTCTCTTTATCGCACACCTCTGACTTTTCGGAGTCATGTGTGTATTGATAGTCAATCACCACGCACTAAAACGGTGAAGGAAAACATCGTGAGGAAACCTGCATACCCTAGCGATTTATAAGAATTTCTATGGTATGTAAGTCCGCCAACCCGCACTAGGCCAGCGTGGTGGACTATATGGCCTAACCACTCTTAATCGTACTCTCGATTGTAGAGTAGGCCCGTGCCCTGCAGTGGGACGTATATGGGCTGATACAGAATATTAGTTTGGAAGTGGTGAAAATATTGAGTGTAAAAAACATCGGAATATTACCAGGTATAGTCAGTTTTACAATTTTATAATAACCAAACGATTTACAATTATATGGTTTATTTTACGTGAAACTATTTCAAAGAAAGAATTCTTAGACTTGGGCCTTGAAGTTTGTATCCTTGACATGATTGCTAATTATTATAATTATGAATACTATATCAAGGCCATGTTGTGTTTTAATTGCAGAATTTTTAATGTTTTACGGACACGATAAAAGAAAAGACTAGTTATCTACCACCAGCTTACTAATGATAAATATACTTTATAAATGTAGTGTCTGTGGCGAAGCTGGTTAGACGCCGGCTGTGAAACGTGAGACCGCGGGTTCGATCCCCGCACCGAGGCAAATATATGCGTGATCCAAAGGTTATATTGGTTACGGGCCTGCGTGTTTGTGAAACTGAAAAGTCTCCCGAAGTTTCTGATACCCAAGCCTCAAACCCCGATCTTAATGTGGCGTCATACCTGTGTATGTCTCTGTTGGGTGTATGGATGTATAATTTTGCTTGTTGGTTAGAAGAAAGTTAAAAAACGTTAAGGAATGATTTTCTCTTTAAATACCTTAGACCAGTAAATTTGCCATGCAGGTATAAAAAATCACCAATATGCATAGGTCAGGAAACCTGGTGACAATAGATGATACCTCATCATTACCAACGATAGTATAAGTTGTGCTTTTTATGGTAATAAAAAGCACAACTTATACTATCGTTATACCGACGATTGTACCTTGTAACAAAGTCCGCTGTAGCCTTTTGCAACGCTTGATATGGGATCAAATTTTACATATTTAGTCCATTACCTTTCGAGATATGAGGTGAAAGAACGCATGTCTTAAAAGAAAAAAAAGTAAGTGCATAATTTATTGTACAAAATATTTTTTTATCTGTAAACGTTAAAATCATTAATAAAGTAAAGGACAGGACATTTTCTTAATCGCATGACAGTTTGCAAGGCATTTCGGTTGACAAAATTAACATAATCGTACATTTGCAAATGTGTATTTTTGGTCGACTGATAAGGCGTAAGTTTTTAATATTTTTTTAGAAAAAGTTTCTTTTTATGTTTTTTTTTATTTCCTCCTGTTTTGCTTACAAAAACTTTAGTTTGCAACGAAACCCAGATTAATAAAAATATAATTATATGATTCCATTGTTTTTTTTTTAAATATTGGTTGTCATTTTTCATCACTCGATATTTATTTTTTATATGTGTTTATACCTAACAGATCTCCGCGCTATGTGCCCTGCCCATTGCCACTTCAACTTGCTAATCCGGTGGGCTATGTCGGTTATTTTAGTTCTCCTACGGATCTCCTCATTTCTGATTCGATCTCGTAGGGAAACCCCGAGCATAGCCCTCTCCATAGCTCGTTGAGTGACTTTGAGCTTCCTAATAAGGCCCATAGTGAGAGGCCACGTCTCGGTGCCGATGATGACTCTGATGACCGATGGGGTCGGAAAGAGCTCGAATGGAGGCCGCGTATCGGAAAGCGCAGCGTAGGACGTCCACCCACAAGATGGTCCGACGACCTGGTAAAGGTCGCGGGACGTCGCTGGATGCAGGCTGCCTCCAACAGGTCTCTGTGGAAATCATTGGGGGAGACCTATGTTCAGCAGTGGACTTCCTTTGGCTGATGGATGGATGGATGATGATACCTAACAGGTATGTGGTGGCCTGTTGGTAAAACAGACAAGACACGGGCGATTCGTAAGAATTTCTATGGTATGTAATGTCCACCAACCCGCACTAAGCCAGCGTGGTGGACTAAACAGCCTAGCCACTCTCAATCGTAGTCTCGATTGTAGAGGAGGCTTGTTCCCTGCAGTGGGACGTGTATGGGCTGATACAAATACCTAATAGGTGCGTTAATGGTTCATTTGAATACAGAAAATAATATTTAATGCCATTAGATACTTATAATAGGCTAATAGGTATCATCAACAGTTTGATTATTTATTGGTCTTAAAAGAAACAGATCGTAAACTATGTTCAAGGATTACAAACATTTGTTACGAAAGGGAATCGAACCAACTACTTCATGGCTTACAGTCGAGTACTCGTCCACTACGTCACCGAGGCAGAGTCATATTTATGTCCATGTGTAATAAATATAAAATATATATGTACCTAAGAAATAAATCTTTTTTTCTAAAAGCAGAATTGTCATATATTTTCTCTGATTCATGTACCAGGAACACATGAACGCAAGGTGTTCTCTGAGGTCAACACCTTGAAACGACGCCAGCCCACACGCCACACTACTCCTACAGTTTATGCTGTATTAGTAGAATTGTTACAAAACTAACGCTTCTTCGGAAGTTGGTATTAATTAATATTCATAGTTTCGCATGAAATCCATCCAACACAAGTTTTGTAAATATTGTGTAATTTATATAGCTTGAATTTTAAAATACAATGAGTAAAACAGTTACTTCTATTTTTGCTGATGAATGCATAAGAGCATGATGGTAAGCGAGAACGCTTGTAAACAGTCGCAAAACCAAAACGACACCATGCATTACAAAGCAATGCTTGGCATTCCATTGCGCTCGACATCCTGAGACATAAGATGTCAAGTCTCAGTACTTACTCTTCTTTATTTATTTTATTTACATAACTCCGGTTATAAGCGCGTGGTGGCCTGTTGGTAAATAGACTAGACGCGACTGCCAACTTGTTCACGGTGGTCGCGGTTTCGAATCCCAGGGCACACCTCTGACTTTTCGGAGTCATGTGTGTATTGATAGTCAATCACCACGCACTAAAACGGTGAAGGAAAACATCGTGAGGAAACCTGCATACCATAGCGATTTATAAAAAAATCTATGGTATGTAAGTCCGCCAACCCGCACTAGGCCAGCGTGGTGGACTATATGGCCTAACCACTCTCAATCGTACTCTCGATTGTAGAGGAGGCCCGTGCCCTGCAGTGGGACGTATATGGGCTGATACAGAACTCCGGTTATAATGTCCTTAAAACCGAAACACAACAGTGCATTAACACTGTGGTTTGCTAGGAGAAATAGACATTGCGGTGGTACTTACCCAGGCGGCCTCACACGTATGAGAGACCTACCGCCAGCGAAAAGTATTTCTTTGCCGTTAAATTATTCTCATTATAGGTAGTCATTTTCATATGTATAAATGTAAACTTAATGCAATATGAATGCTATTGTTTCTCAATCCCACATGTCAAAGAAGCCGAAAAATCGAACCCGGGACGTCAGAAGCTGCGTTGCAAGACTAGTTTTTGCGGTCGAGATTGTTGTTCGACTTGTCAGCACATATACGGCGGTCCAAGGGCACGCATTTCGGCCAGTACGCATACATTTTGCGTCATGTGTGGAGGGAAAGGCTTACTTTTTAATATATATTACAGTTAAAGAAAAATAAATCACTGATATGGCTCTATAGCTTGTAAGGATCACCCATTGTATTTTATTTTCTGTTAATATTGATATTTGCCTATGGGAAAAAATAATTAATTGAAATAGTTATTTTTTTTTAGATTCGTAATTTTTTCTATGATTCGGTGTATAAGAAGAGGCCCGTGTCCTGTGTATATGGGCTGATAAATAAGAAGAATAAAATATACGGCGAACAGCACAACATAGATTAAATTGGTAATTTACGAATTAACAAAAATTGACTTAAATATCATAATGTTATTTAATCAATCAAATAAATAACGCATTTAACGAATGCAAAAAAAAAGAAACAAAAAATATAGCAACACTTAAATCCACACAATTACCGTCTTTGGCCTTCCGACTTCATTTAAAAAAAACAAACGAAACCCTTTTGTATTGTAATTCGGCAGACGCTGGGCCATAACAAGAAGCCTCCATTTTTGGGACTCTTATTATCCTGTACGCATCGACAGGTTTCTGAAATAACTGGTAAGCATACTTTTATGGTCCAAAATGAATCTTTGATTTTCATACATGACATGCTACTGCCTACTGCATTTAATTTTTTATTTTGTTATAGGTACTATATATTTTTTTACCTATTAATTTTACGATGTTTGTTTGTGTTCATACTATTCTTTTTGTTGATTGCTTTACTTTTACCTTAATTTTGCTTTTGATTTATTTTTAAGTCTTGCAGTTGTTATGTACCCCTAATAAATGATAAACTTAATTAATTACTTTCTCCATTACGTTATATTCAATTTGATCACTTTTAAAATTACTTCATTATGTATTACTTAATTTAAATTTAAATTCATTACTTAATTTCAAATTCAGTCTAAATTATTTTTAATATATTTTGTCACTGTCACACGCCTTCCGTACAATTGTATATTTATTTAAATTTGCATGCTGTGGTCTCCTATAATTAAAGATCACGTCGAAATGTAAACCATAACAATGCTATACCATTGTCTTCATTATATGTCGTGTATCCTTCGTTGGAAGTACTCAATTTAAAAAATAAAAATAAATGAAAAAAATATCTTAAGGAATGTCTTAAGGTGTGATTGTTGTACCTTGTTAGTTGTAATAGGTAGTTGATTACACATGTTCACTCGCATGTTACTTAATTTTATCTGTATCTGTGAAAAACAAATCAATTTTCTTTCTTTCTTTCTTCATAAATAAATACATATAACGTACACTACATATATGTTTTTATATCAATGAATGGCGGGACGAACACGTCATTTGCCTGATGGTAAGAGTAAGCCAAAGCTTGGGCCTTGGCATCCCGCTATAGTGCATTTACACTGTTTACATATATACACATGCATAAACACGTGCCTTATTCCCAAAAGGATAGACTAATCAGGACACCCACGTTTTACCTAGTATGTTCCGTCCCACGATGTAACAGAGAGCGAGTCTATCACCTTATCGGGCACAAATTTCTGTCTCCATGCTGATAATGAATACAAAAATCTAACATCACTTTGCTCGACCCGGAATTTGAACCCGAGACCTCAGCGTTGTACCATAGTACAACTACGCCACGAGGGCAATCGAGGCCCATTCTAACAGGTCGTAGATTGTTTTCGGGATGCCCATTTTAGCGGTGCACTTCCTGGATATCATTTTGTTGCCTAATATCGGTATATTAGGCAAAAATTTCGATTGAAAAATAAAATTGATTTAGATTGTAAAGGTCGAGCAAAGTGATATTAGATTTTTCTATTCGTTATCAGCCTGGAGTCGGGAATTTGTAATATATACGGCTAATAAATACGGCTCATGAAATGTGGGTGACCTGGCACCTCTGCATGCCCCTTCTAGGATAAAAGGCGAGAGTTTATGTTTCAATTGTGTATGTGTTAGGGTCAGCCTGCATACAGAGCCCTGTAGTTACCTATATTCTTTTGTTTAAAGTTTATGTCCTTTATTCTTGAATTAAATCGAGGTTGAATGACATCACTCGCATTTTCCCAAACATGAGCAACGCGGGGTCACTTTACCTAAGGAAAATATGAGTTGTATGACTTTGGAATAACAATTACTTTACGTATTCTAAACATTTGTGCATATGAATTATTGTTGGCTAATCGCGATTTCGTTTTAAATATATTTGATATGTTAAATTCCAAGTTGCTGGCGCTCGGATAGTTTCTTTCTCCCTTTCTTTAAGCAAAGAAAAATATATTTTTTCAATAAAAATATAAATATTAACGTTTAATGCATAATAGTTTGTTAGTTACGCTTTAACTTAGAATTTATTGTTAATTTCATAACACCCTAGATTTGGTAAAATATATGTCTTCACTAAATACAATCTGACTAAAACGGGCTCTAAAATGCGAAAAGATTCTCTTCAATTCAACTAGCAACTCCATACATACACGTCCAAATAAACAAAACATTATGCTTTGTTTTGTTACTAAAGATAAAGACAAATAATATATTCAAGAATTAACATACAGCAAGTAAAGTAATGCAATCAGCGTAAAGAAACGTGGCACATTTATCTTTGCACGCCACGGACGTCGGAAGCGAGCGACCCCCAAAAAGCGAAGCAGAATACAAAGCGATTTACATTGTATTCCTTGTTTTTAGAATAAAAGTAAAGATAGTTTCATGGTATGAAAAAGTACCTGATGACAAATACAAGTGTAACCTGGGTATAGTGTACATCAACGCTACATATTTTAATACATATCAATAGTACCGAAATATTAAAGTATAATTAACTCGAATGTTAAAGATATAAAAGGGCTAATGATATTCTGGTGGTCCCTACTATTATATTTCACCCAGCTTTGTTCAGGTGCAGACTTTCAGCCCAATACTGTTCAGTTAAGGTCTGACACACACATAGTACATCGTGTTATGGTAAATCTCTCCAAAAATAAATTGCCAGTTCGCTTCATCATTCTCACATAAATCAATGCAGGGCAAAAAGCGAAAGTACCGTCCCCAAAGTCCATTGCCCCATTGCCCTGTAAGGTTGCGGTCACCTTGCCGAAATACTGGTGACTCACAGGGCTCTTTTTGCTTCGGCGAAAGGGTTGGGAGAAAAGAAATTTTATTGACTTTTTACGTTTCGGGACGTTTTATTGTCGGACTCCGGTTTAAATTCGCTTTAATGCGAGTCGCTGGCTTTATGTGCTGAGAAAGGATTGCATGCAATGTATATTGAAATATGCTTGCAATATACATGTTAAGTTGAAGAGTTTTTTTGTTTGAACGCGCTAATCTCGGAACGACAAATTATAATTTAAAAATGACTTAACATTGGATAGTCAAGATTTAAAGGAACTCTATAGGACATATTGAGACTTAACATCTTATATCTCAGGATGAGGAGCGCAGTGGAATGTCAAGCATTGCTTTGTAATTCAAGGTACTATTTGGATTTGCTACTATTTATGCGCGGTCGTATGGCTTACCTTCAGGCAAACGGCATGCTCGTCTTGCTATACATAGTAATAAAAAAGTACCTACTTCTAAAATTATTTTTAATACATTATACACAAACATTACTGTTCATAAATATAGATGAAACTGCGAGCTAAACATGACTAATTGATGTAAAATTGACGATAATTACGTTCTTATTGCACAGTCATAATTTGTGTATTTTATTTGCAAAACTATCTGATTTTCAGTATTCATGGATGGATGGCAAAAGCAATCAGAAAAAAAATGAAGATCTTTTTCCTTTTGCCTGGATAACGACTATCGTACCCAATGGTTAGGGACCTTTCATATTTCATTCACGTAAGGCTCAAGTATTGAGTTTATAATACCGAGATATTATCTTTTCACATCGTTACTCTATCAAAAGAAAAAAATACTCAGAAGGTTTAATTGTCATCTCACAGGGCTTTCCTTCATATAGGTACATATCACTCCATACATATCTCACTGTAGAGCGCGGGCCTCCTCTACAATCAAGAGTACAATCAAAAAGCATTAAGCCATATCCACCACCCTAGCGGACTTTACATATTATAGAAATTCTTTCAAATCGCTATGTCAAGCAGGTTTCCTGCACCATTATGACCAATGAATGAAATGAAATGAAAATAATTTATTGAATCCATTAAAATGTTCAACATCATTTAGATCAGTCATTTCTTTATCTACCACCCGGTTCGGAAAGCGGTTTTCACTAGAGAAGAACGGGCAAGAAACTCTAGTGTTGCTCTTTTCAAAACCAGTTTACGATGTAGTGAATTATTACAAAATTTACAAGTTGGTTTAAATCAGAGCAGTTTAATAATAATATGTTGTAAATTTACAATAAATATTTTTGATATGAATATTATTATATTATAATTACTATGGCTGAGTGAAGTGAAGTCGCCCAGAACGAAGAATCAGTATACTGTTTTTCGCCAAAGCAGTGAATAATTGCGAAAGCTTTATGTAATCCATCAATCAATCCATTACAATGTAAGCAAATCGGATAGACCAGTCTACGCAAGCAGCACCCGTTCACGAGTATGACGCATGTGCCAGCCATCGGCCTCCTCAACCATGTTGCGGGGAAGTGACCGACTCGGCAGACGATGCCACCGCAAGCACAGACTTTTAAGCGAGCATGACATACCCAATCACTCACACAGGAAAACAATAGCAAATTTGACAAGTTACTTAATCTACAATCATATTTAGTTAGGAAAATGTATAAACATAAATTCACTTAGCATGAGAGCATTAACTTCGCTAATGACATCAGTTGACGATAATTGCAATCATTTTAATCACAACAACAGTTTTAGCAAACTGTTATATTAAAGTTAATTGCCGTATTTAATTGATATAATTTCCTATTTACAGCCAAGGCGATTGGTGATCGAATTTTTATTGATTTTTAACAACTTATTAACAGAGTGATTAGTTTGTTTATACAGGCCACCGGGTATATCAAGACTGCTACCGAAAATGGAGCCGGGTGGTAGTTTCAGTGACTACAAACACAATGCAACTAAAAATTTCTCGAGTATTTTTTATAATTCCAACAAAATATATAATAATATTATTTATGATTTCATTTTTTATGATTCATGTCTTGTATAGGCTACATCAGAAAGTACTAGGGGCTTTTGAGTGACGGTACTCATCCTAAACAAATTTTTGTTAAGTGAATATTAGTCTTGAAGCGATGATCGAACCCGGATCACATTGTTTCACAGTCGGTTCAACCCCTACATGTCAAAGATAGTCCATTGTAAACTCGTCTATAATCGAGAGTTTGATTGAGAGGAGTTAGGCCATAGTATATCTCTCTGGCCCGTTGCAGGTTAGCGGACTCCATATCTGTATCTGTATCAGCCCATATACGTCCCACTGCAGGACACGGGCCTCCTCTACAATCGACAGTACGATTGCCAGTGGTTAGGCCATATAGTCCACCATGTTAGAAGAACTCGTAGAAGAGTTTGATTTCAACCTATTCCGTCCCACAGCTGGGCAAAGGTCTCCTAAAATCCTTCCACTTATCCCTATCCGTTGCTGATATACCATCCAAATCCTCCTAAATTAATCGAGGTCGTCATCTCACCTTTTCACAGATTGGGATTATTTAATTTCACTTAAACTTGTTTTAAAAGGATAATAGCTATATATAGTTTCGGTTATTAAAGTCATTTCCAGTGATTTGTTGTTATATAATTAGTTCAATTTTCTCTAACATAGGACCATTACCAACATTACGTCCAGTAAACTATCTACGTTTTTAAAGAGTCATTAAAGCAGCGCCCCTATAAATTGAATATACCCTAAGCCTTCAATCTAGGTGGCTACGGCTCTAGTAGGTCACGGCTAAGACAGGTGCCATAATGTTTTGAAAAAGCTAAATATACGAATGTCCGAATGTCCGTGGCGAATCAACTTAAACACCAAGCGGTCACCGCACGTGTGCCGACACACAGCAAGTTCTTTAGTTTTTTATTTGGTGGACGTACTTGGGATTTAAAAAGTTAGAATAATTAGAAAAATAACACTCTAAATAAATGGCGCCAAATAAAATCCCAAGCGTTGTGTTATGTAGGAATACGTTTTAGTTTATCTTCGTATAAAACGGCATCATTTGAATTTCATGTATGTCTTTGAAACATTTTCTAATATATATATTTATTTTAAAAAATCAAGACTCGCTCACTCTCACTTCTTTAGGAAAATTCTAAGCTATTGTAATTAAACAGGCCGAGTATCGTATTGCTTCTTTCCATAAGTTGTGTTTTCATGGACACAGTGGGGGGTCAAGTCTTCTTCACGTCCTCCTAGATACGGCCCTCTCGGCCACGTTATTTAAAGTCTTTTCCATGTTTTTATGTATTTGCATAAAGTTCTTAGAAGGACATTATGGTGGTTTCGCGTGATCGAAATAATTCCTGCGACGGTCATTGGGTATTCAATTGCGAGTACTTTTGTTATTATGGATGATTGGGTGTCTCGTACGGTGTTTAGATGCCGACATAATTATAACGACCGGCGACCAACTCTTGGCACTAATCAACTTTATTATGGTATGCAAATTATGGTGGTTAGACTTGTGATAACTTGTGTTAAATTACATTATTTTTTTAATTACGTGATTTTAATAGTTGAGTTTGTTTCTTTCAAGCGGAATGCAAAAAATTAAATTGGAAACATTCTGGATATAAACTGCACTACACGTTAAAATAGTTACTTATCAATATTCGTGTAGAATTTAAAGAAAATTTGACACAACCGACTATAGAAACTAACACCATGGAATGGATAAAAAAAAATGCGAAATATTGGTCAAAAATATTTAAGTGTCTACACTTATGTAATACAGGTAGCGTATATATGTATATAATATATATATACATAATATTAATTATATATTTACACACATGATAGATACAAATAAAATTTCTAAGAATACTACGTTACGTTCCGTTCAACGTTCCGTTTTACGTAAATAATCATAATTAATTCATATGGCACAAAGCCAGACGCCGCATTTTCTTTGCATTATAATATTTAAATATATTAATATTAAGTCGGGTCACCGGGCCGTGCAAATAGTGTCATTTTACTATCTCTACGCAACCTGCCAAATGACATCAACCGTTACTGTTAGTGCGTGTGTTAAGTGCGTGGTGGCCTGTTGGTAAACGGACTAAACGCGGCTGCCCACATGTTCACGGTGGTCGCGGGTTCGAATCCCAGGGCACACCTCTGACTTTTCGGAGCCATGTGTGTATTGATAATCAATCACCACGCACTAAAACGGTGAAGGAAAACATCGTGAGGAAACCTGCATACCATAGCGATTTATAAGAATTTCTATGGTATGTAAGTCCGCCAACCCGCACTAGACCAGCGTGGGGGACTATATAGCCTAACCACTCTCAATCGTATTCTCGATTGTAGAGTAGGCCCGTGCCCTGCAGTGGGACGTATATGGGCTGATACAGTTACTTTTAGAGCTATTTGAAAGGCAATTTAAACCTCGTAGACTTGTTCTTATTTTATACTAGCTCTAAATAGTCACTTCAATCAAGACTAACAAATTCCAACCCGGATTAAGCCAGTGTGGTGGATAATATGGTGTAATCACCATCAATCGTAGGATTATAGAGAAGGCCCGTGCCCTGACGTTTATAGGTTGATACAGTGCAGTGCAGTGATTACAATTGGCGTTTCTCTCTCTCTCTCTCTCTCTCTCTCTCTCTCTCTCTTCAGTTATAAAAAGTCCAATAATCTGAGAGTCACCGTGGTGCAATTGGTTAGACGCCGGATGTGAAATGAGAGGCCGCAGGATAGATCCCAGCAGGGAAATAAATGTTTGTCGACGGGTACTTGTCTATAGTCTGTGTGTTTGGGAGACCAAAGTCCTCGTAGTTTCTGATACACGATACAAGACTCGATGTTAGTGTGTGGTCAGGACAATGTATGTGACTGATGGGTGAATTAATGAATGCATACGGATTTACACAGGCGAAATAGTATATTCATTCACTATGATGGATATCTAGCCGCTGCATGGTCTTTGTCTGAGGTGCATTACTGATATACTATAACTAACTAACAAGCTTTCCTAAAGTTGTAGGATTATTGGTAAATATTTGTTTCGGTGCGCGAATCGATCATGCGCTCTCTGTTTCACAGCCGGAGTCTGTCTAAAGACAACCAGGCTTAACTGCTTCGACGAGAGGTACTAGCCTAGGTGTAAATAATTCACCAGCCATTTACATGTGAATTTTAGTCTCTTTGTCGTACAATAATAAAGATATATAGTGTGATTGTACAAGTTGCGTCTAAAACCGTCGATGACACGTTAGCGACTCCGCAACCGGTCCAAGATTAATTCACACCGGTGTTTCCTCGTCGCAGACTTTATTATTACATTTTTGTATAAATATTGTATTTTGAATGTGTGTAGAAATCTTTGAGCGAAACCTGTGTACAGCTGTGGACCTCCTGTGGCTGAAGAAAGACTATGATTGTGTATCAATTTACCATGCTCACATGTCACTTTAATGGCGAAGGAAAAGGTCTTGAGGTAACCTACATACCACCAAGATTATCCAAGAATTTCTATGAGTGAATTCCGTCAAGCCACACTACGATAGTGTGGTGGATTACAGTAATTATCATATTCATTTATGACTTGTGATACGTAGGTTGGTATTACACATGTGGATAACAATAATTATATTGAAAACTCTAAGTTCTGCCTTAATTGGAATATGACATTGGACTACGAGTAGTCAACAGAAAATTAATACATTCGATAATAATCTTAATAAAATTTTCGTATTCAAATTGGTCAACTCCTTAGTTCCCAAAGAAAAGGAAGAATGTTCCTCCTTAGTTCCTGGTTCAGGACTCCCAGGGATCCACGGAAGACACAAAGGGGTATAACTTGTCGTGACATAAATGGGGTTCACAATTCGTATGCGGGAGTCTACGAAAATGTATCTGCTTTCGATGGTGAAGAACTAAAACGTTGACTGTCATTGTAGAAGTTACGTTACCTTATTATTGTCTAACTAAAAAACTAATAAACTAACTTTTGGACTAACTTATGGTAAAATATTTATGGGCCAGAAACATTTGTCTCCGTGCAGGTATCAAACCTTAATATTACATCTGGCTTCTAACCGACTGCGCTACGGAGAGTATCACTTATCTAAAACAAAGAACAGATCCTAATTTCTAGATCCAATTATGAATTAAGTATACTAGTATAGATAAACAGAGTAATATAAAAACCCAATGTAGTATTTAGATCGCGGCGAGTCGCGGCTGAAGGCCTTGTGCCCAGTTACCTTCACTCCACACTTTTATCACTTTACTGCGTTATTATCGGTACCAGTGATACCAGAGTGCCCTATACCCTTGAAGGTCGGCGACAACCTGGCAGGTAGAAACATACAAACATAAACTCACGCCTTTTCTCCAGAAAGGGTAGGCAAAGGTACCAAGTCACCCCCATTTCTCCTTGTATCTTCTGTCCCACGATTGTACCACAGTTCACAGAGGCTGTTAAATTGGAAGGAGGAAAATGATGAAGACATCTAGTTATCTTCCTCACTGAAGCACGAAAGCTAAGCAATGGTACTATCCTGACGAAACAAGCCCTTTCCTAGTACAATCTAATGGAACCACAGTGTGGTTATACCACGGAGAAATATTTCTCATTAATTATTCAGTCCGCCCCGCGACCACACAAAACTATGCAATCCCGTCCGCTCTTTTTCCGTGCCGTATATTCGTATTTGAAAGAGTAACAAATATGTACATTTGTATTCGTGGGTACTAAATTGGGAACCACATTGTACCACAGGAACTACATTGTTCGGGATAAAAAGTATGCCTATGTCTATCTCCATGGTCCGTATATCTAATTAAGCAGTTTTAGTGTGAAAACGGAACATATATACATACACACTTTCAAATTAACATCGTAAGGATTAAAAACAAGCCAGCATATAAAAAGCACTTAAAATGTACCACGCTTTTTTATGAAATAAATTATGACTTCCTTTTTAGATAATAATGTATTGCATAAAGGGTTTTTTACATCGCCCTTGAGCCGAGAATTGTAGTTTACCTACGCACTCGAATGTGAAATAATTACATCACTTACTGTAATAACTAATAAGGTAGCAGCTATTTATTGGTAAGTGACTGCTTTTAAGCTGGTCTAAAAACTCTTAATCGAAATCTACATTGTCTCGAGCTTAACCGTTAGCGATTATGGTTGTTACAGCACTGAATATTTAATTAATTTGATTATTGATTACTACTTAAAGCTTTTATATGATGAGCCCTTAATCAATGTTAAAATACATTACGTAGTCTACTGAACATAAGGGTCCCAGAAGATATAACAGATCCCTATTATGTCATTCAGACATCAAGTTATTAGTATTCAAATCGGCAAGACGTGTTAACTCGAAATGCGGTATTTCCTACGACCACTTAATAGTTATTTTAGTATCCTTCAGGAACGGTACATGTTTTCTAGTTAAATAAATACTCTACGTCCTTTTGTATAGCCTGGACAACGCGTATGCAAAATTTTATCATGACTGATTGAATATCATCATCATCATCATTTCAGTTACTCGAAATCTACTGCTGAACATAAGTCTGCCCCAAGGATCTCCAAATCGACCTGTTGGAAGCGGCCTGCAGTCAGCAACTTCCTGCTACTTAATCAATTAGTTAAATCAATAGAAAAAAAACAAACAAACTCATTGTTTATTTTATAATGGATAAACAAATTAAAAACGAAAGAAATCCTAGTATTTGCATTAAACACAGCTATTAAGTATGTTCACAAGCTAAACACAGCGTTGTAAATCACTCTCGGCTTAATTACAGTACGAAACTGAAGCAAAAAGCCAATTGCTCTTTACCCAAGGCGCAGGACTCGATAAAAACGCTCTACGCTTAAATATTGCGCGACTGGGCCGCAAGCAGACATTCGTCTATTTAAAGTTTTATTATATAAACAAAGTGTACTTAAACTTAGACCAGAAACGAAGCCAATCACCAGGGTAAATGCATTATTGTGTTTCGGTTAGGAAGACATTGTAACCAGATTAACTAAAGGACATATTGCGACTTAACATCTTATGTCTCAGGATGGTGAGTGCAGTGGAATGCCAAGCATTGCTTTGTTATTCATGGTGTTGTTTGGTTTTGCTACTGTTCATGAGCGGTCGCATCGCTTACTATCAGGCGAACGGCATGCTCGTCTCGCCATTAACTGCAATAAAAAAAAAATGGTTTAATGCTACCAATGAGTGTTTTTGGTGATAAAGTAAATAATTTCTTCCATATATATCTTACTATATT
The DNA here is from genome assembly GCA_009982885.2 of Hyles vespertilio. Taxonomy (NCBI): domain Eukaryota; kingdom Metazoa; phylum Arthropoda; class Insecta; order Lepidoptera; family Sphingidae; genus Hyles; species Hyles vespertilio. The sequence goes on from CM042823.1 coordinate 7,757,070, forward strand.
ACTTTAATCATTTTATTTATCATTGTGTCTCATGGCGGAAAATAAATAGCCATTGCTAATTAATATATTATAAAAAATCTATGGAGACTGTCCCGCCCTCACACCCGCCACTGCAACTCCTGTAAGCCAGGATCAACAGTGGCACGCAATGTAATGACACCAAGCATTGAAGCTCGGCGAGTCTCCGGGAATGTCTAACTTGTTTTTAACCCGCAACGAAATTAATCAGAAAGTTAAATTAATAGGAGGAGTTGGAAATAAATAATGTCCACTTCCCTCCGTGCAAAGCGGGTGACAAAACATTGAACTAAAGAGGTAAATAACCTCCCAAAAAGACTTTTACAGCCGGAGAAGCCAGCTGTAAAGCACCACGGAATTCATTATTACATTTAAATGGGACCTATTGTGTGAGCTGTTATACTTGATTCCAGTAATAGGTATGGCAAAAACGCCGGAAAGCACGGAAATTCGTCCTAGTCTCCACTAGGTCCATGTAGTATACGACTCCGGATGATATCTGCATATTATCAAACATGATTTTACGCTCATTTTGCCAAATACTACACTCCCAAAGTATATGATGCGCGGACTATTCATACTCGCAATTAGGTGTTGAACATGGGCATGCAGGCGAATCAACAAGCTTAAAAGAGTACAGTTTAGACTTAAAGTTACCATGGCCCGTAAGGAACTGTGATACGCAATAATCGACATCTAGCCAAGTCTTTGTCAAACGATCACGCACGCAAGGAAAATATTGATATAAATGACGTCCCTTCAAAGATACCTCCCATCTATGGTATGTAAGTTCGCCAACCACTAGGCCAGCGTGGTGGACTATATGGCCTAACCACTCTCAATCATACTTTCGATTGTAGAGGAGGCCCGTGCCCTGCAGTGGGACGCATATGGGCTGATACAGAATTAATATATTATCTGGACAGCATTGTCATTTGCAGTGCAGTCACTTTTCTAATAAATAATATTATTAAACTACTCAAAACTTTATTAGAATATTGCAATAGAACGCAGCTAAGTGGCTTATTATATTGTACGACAAATGACGGAAGGTGAAGGAGAACCGGTTATTATCCTCCGGTCTAATACCAGCGTCGATGTAGTTTACTGCGTTACATAAACATGTTTTAAAACAAATAGACGCTGTTGGTAGCATACTTGAATCCTGGAGAGCTACCAGTGGTTAAGGACCCATCATAAGTACGTAAATGTATCGCGTTTGGGTTCCGTTATACATAGAACATAAATAAACTCACGCCTTTTTCCCCGAAGGGGTAGGCAGAGGTGTTACAACGACACCCACATTTCGCCTTGTTTGGATGAAAAGGTGAAATTAATGGCGAGAAGAGCATGCCGTTCACCTGATGGTAAGGGATACGACCGCTCATGGACGGTAGGAAAACCAAGCAACACCATGAATCACTGCTTGAGATTCTACTGCACTCGCCATCCTGAGACATTAGATGTTAAATCTCATTAGTACTCAGTAGTTCAGAAGTTACTCTGTCCTTCATTTTCAAAAAAGCAATATGGTTGTATATAATGGGAGTAAGTGCTTTGAGGAAGGAAACATCGTGAAGATGTATAACTTACAAAGCTGCGTTTAGAATTTATATGTATGTGAAGTTTACCAATTAGGCCTGCATGGTAAACTAAGAGAACTAATTCAGAAAATAATATTTTCTGCTTGCTGCGGCTGTAAAACAGGACCACGTGTGGAGTTGATCCTTTACGATTTTTGCCATCATTTTATGATGTTTGTGCCATCTCAAAACTATTTGTTTGTAAGCATTGGGTTTATTATAAATTCTCTTAATCCAAATCCGTTCCATTCGGCATATTCAGCCAACCGTTTCACTTTTATCATACGGCGTAATGGTTCGAGCGAGTCAGGAAGTGTCAAGAAGGACACACAAACCGGTCGGTGTTACATAAATACTAATCTTAATATAGGTCGAGCTTGCAATATTACTAATATATTACTGTGGGAATTTCCTAAAATCTTTTGGAACTGAGCACGAAAACGTGGCAGAACTGACGCCTGATGATAAGCAGAGTGCAGAGAAGATTATGAACTGACGTAAATTCTATCGCCGGCCGATAAAACTATGTTACCTATTCGGAATGATTAATAAGTATGTTGGTTAACGGACTAGACGTGACTGTCAATTCAGGCCGGTTACGGCTTTGAATCTAGAGCACACCTCTGACTTTTCGGAGTCATGTGTGTATTGACAATAATCAATCACCTGTACACCATAGCGGTTTGTGTAAATTTTGTGGTATGTAAAGTCCGCCAACCCGCACTAGGCTAGCGTGGTAGGCTATGCCTAACCGCTCTCAATCGTATATCTGATTGTAGAGGAGTAAAGTTATTTTACAGCCACAATATAAAGCAGCCCACTTATCAAACCTTAGCGAAACAAGCAGCAGGTTGTTATTAATACCAGAGTAATATCAATTTGAACAGTCTCGTATAATTACCAACCGGATCCGGGTGTCCTTTACTTATTATTAAGCAATTAGCACGCCTCTAATCTCTGATTATACGTTAATTAATTTTGTATTAGTTTTGTGTGGATTGATTCCGTTTCGAACTTGGCTTTGTGACCTTTAGATTCTGTTAACATTATGTGATTTAGTGTTGGTTTGGATGTAGCGTCATCAACATCGTCATTATATGTATGATATAATACTAAATGAAGCAGGATGCAGGCTTCTTCCAACACGGACTTCCTGTCGCTGATGTTAGAGAGAGAAAGACAGAGAGAAGTGTTGACGTCAGCATAGGCTTTTTCTGCTTTTAATAGGTTATCCAGCAATATTAGCCAAATTATTGGTATTTATAACATATTGCAGCAATTCGAAATGCCCTAGTAGTAAACGAGGAAAAGAAGTCAGAGAATGCACTATTAAGCTTCCGAGGCGCAGACGCCAGCCGTGTAACGAGACAAAAGTTTATCAAATCCAGAAGTTAATCTACTGAGTGAGTCTGTGTGTTTGAGACTCCGAAAAGTCTTTATTACTTGATTAATTGCATGAGTTATTTAAAATTTAGCTATAATTACATATACTCGTTTAATTACTACATATTGCCTACACTGTTTATTTCTTATTTAATCAGTTTTTTTTTCTGTATGTGTTACTGAGTTAGCTTAGCTTCTGAATGTCGCCCAAGGTTACATATAAAAACCTGTGCTGTATAGTTGCTTCTGTTATAACAGTATCATGATGAGATTACGTATCTTAATAATGTATTGCAATAAAAGGATTTTCTATTACATTCTATTATAAACGACTCAAGACTTGTGACTCAGGAGTATTTTTGTAACTGTCGTCTGTAATATTTAGCAACTTCTTTCCATACCAGTGGCTGATACAACATAATAGCGATCATCTTGTAAGTACAGGTGTTTCTTTGTTATGCAAATGACGTTGCGACGCGAACTAACCTTGAATTGTGTTTTGCAAAATGAATATATTGTCTAGCGCCACTGTTTAAACACTTAATATATTATTTGAGGATTTTTGTAGTTAGTTGCAAAATTACATAATCATGCAATGCTAAGCCACGTCTACAACCAGTTGACAGGATTTTTATAGCAATAAACGGAGAGGCGTGCGTGCCATTCGCCAGATAGCAAGCTATACGACCGCTCATCGACAGCAAATAACAAAACAACATCATGTATTACGAAGCAATGTTTGGCATTCCACTGCGCTCGCCATACTGAGACATAATATGTTACGTGTCAATATGTCCAGTAAAACACAACCAAGGCTACAATGTCCTTTAAACCTGAACACAACAGAACATTTATATTGCTGTTTACGCGGAGAAATAGACATTGCGGTGATACCTTGCTAGATACTATGAGACACCTACCAACATTAAATGGTTTGGGCAATAATACACCAAGCTAGCCTAATGCGAGCTAGCGGACTTCACATACCATAGAAAATCTTATTAAGATATCTGGTATGCAGGTTGCCCAACGATGTTTTCCTTTCGGTAAAATGCATTACGAATTCTATTTCAACAAAAAATAATTTAATTGTTCATCACTCTAAGATTAGATATTCTAACATATCCGGAACAAATGCCACCGCGGGACACAAAGCCGCGACCTTTGGTTTCTCTTCCCGCTATACGATCGGCATACCGCAGAGGTCGATAGTAACCTCACACTTATTTACAAATGTTATATAATGTCCGCCAACCTGTAATGACTGACTAGAATGGATTGAGTGTTAAGCCATCTCAATCGAAAAATCTAACTTTGAAGTGGTAGAGTCACGCTGTTGTCAGCAATGACTCAGCATGAATAGGCTCGTCCGGAGACTCATCAGGAAATCTATGTGAAGCGACAGCTTTGTTGTCGCGTTTCGTTCAATGAGTGTAATTACCCGATGATGATGATGATTAATTATGATTAATTATACAAATCAAAAAGACAAAAAACCTCGATTGTAGAGGAGTCAAGTGTCCGTCAATTGAATCCATGGTGCTTTACAGTTTGCTTCTCCGATTGTGTAAGGCTTTTTGTCCCAGGGTTATTTAGTTCATATTTACATATGTCTGCTTTGCTACAGAGGGAAGTGAAACAAAATATATCCAGCTCTTTCTATTCATTTTACTGTCTATTTATTTCGTTGCGGGCTGAAGACTGGCTGAGTTTCAATGCTCGTTGTCATTAAAATCAGTGCCTATGATGATCCTGGATTGCACATGCCGAGTTAAAAGAGCGTTATACCGGGTATCTCAAGACTGCTACCGAAAACGAAGCCGGATGGTAGTTTTAGTGACTACAAACACAATGCAACTAAAAATTTCGCAAAGAAACGCGACAATTATTTTTTATGATTTTTTAAATATCGACATTTTTTGGTGGTAAATCTATAGTTTTTGCTAAAATAATAATTTAAACTCTTTTATACTTTAGAGTCTTTATAAATAAAAGGGTATACACTATTATTTTAGGAAAAAATGTATTTACCACCCAAATATGGCCATAGGAAAAAAATAACAAAAAAAATTGTCGCTTTTTTTTTGCAACTTTTTCTGTTGCATTGTGTGTGAAGTCGCTTAAACTACCACCCGGCTTCGTTTTCGGTAGCAGTCTTGATATACCCTGTATATTTAATAAAATATATTAATAAATAAAGTACCTACTTGTGCTAGTACTCTCCGCCAGTACTGTCAGCCAGTACTGTCCAAGTTGACTTTCATAATAAATAAATGAGTGTCGAAGTGAATGTTAGTCAAGGTTCGCGCGCAGACCGCAAATAGGTTGTTAAGAAATAGTAATCGTTGTATACTTACTATTTAGCGACATACAATGATTTAACACTTATGTTTAGCTTACTAATTGATTTAATTAGATCAAACAAAATGCACTGTTGTGTTTCGGATTGAAGGACGTTGTAGCCAGAGTAACTACTGGACATATTGAGACTTTACATGTAATGTAAAGTAAGTGTTAACCCAGTTTGCCTTGTATAACTTTTTTATTATTAATATTCTTAATGTTTTCGGATATTTCTAACATTGATTTACCTATATTGTGACTTATTTTGAAAAACGCATATTATTAAATTTAAAAAAAACTGCAAGTTGTGACTGCCTTCAAAGGGTGTTGTTACTCTTTATTTATTTATTGTGTATTTTATTAGTTTAAGTTCTATTGTAACAACCACTGGCTGTCCTAAAAAATAAATAAATAAATGTCTCAGGATGGGGAGAGCAGTGGAGTGCCAAGCATTGCAATTTGAGGTGTTGTTTGGTTTTACTATTGTTCACGTTCAAGGACATTTGCATTTTGCTACGTTTCCGCTGCATTTCAGTTATTAGAATTTATTATTCTATGTAATTCCATGAAGCCACGATGTAAGTGCAGGGTGCCCTGTTACTAACGAACTGCATGCAGGCGTCGAGACGTAGGTTGCGGGTTCGAATCCACGTATATTCGAATCATAAAGATAGAGAAAGAGTGAGAGATAGAGTGGCACTCCTAGAGAGATTAGGAATATTTTCTATGGAATTTAAAGATCTTAAGCCTGCATTAGGCCGGCGTGCTGGACTATAGCCCTTTAAATCTAACTCTCAGATGTAGAGGCCCGTGCTAATCAGACCAATTATGTACTGATATAGATAAGTATGTCATAATCAGAATGACATAACAAGCGGTGCCCTGTCCTTGACACAGCGCCACTGGCCGCTGTCAACCCGATTGACAAACGCGTCACGATGCGACAATTATAAATCATTAACATCGATACCGCGTGGCAAGGTCAGCGCGGACGGTGCGAAACGTCAACGCGCAGGGCTACCAACCTCACCATAACAACTGTCAAACCAACAATAATCCGTCAATTGGAAAAACTTGACACAACACAAAGATACAAGTGTTAAATGGATAGAACATACATTTGTCCCTGTGCGGAATCGTGGCCGCCTTGCGTTCAACAGCCGGCGTCTAACCAACTTTCGCCACGTCATCGAACGTCCATGTGAAGAGATAAAGTTAATTATTTCTGAAACACAGCCTCCGTGGCATAGGCGGTTAGTTACCGCCTGCGAAACAAGAGGCTGCGGGTTCGATCCCCGCACCGAGAGAAATGATTTTGCGGCCCACAAATATTTCATTCAGGTCTAGGTGTTTGTGAGACCGAAAAGTCTCTTTTACTTTCTGACACCCGCGACACAATACTCGATCTTATTGTGGGGTCAGGACTATTTAAGTGACTGCTGGGTGTTATTTTTTATATTTACAGGCCCTGCAACAGACACCAGTTTCAAATATAGTCTTTAATTTAATAATGTAACTCTTTTTTGTAAAATTTAATACACTGAGTAGTCTATTACACCTCACACTAAGATCAACTAATGCATGTCGTAGGTATCACAAACTATGAGAGACTTTTGAGTCTCAAAAACACCCAGACCCAAGACAAACAAATTACATTAAAAACAATAATGATTATTAACCCGTCACTTGTCATCCGAAATTGTTGGTCGTGACTAATAGAATTTAATTATTATAATCTGAAGATATTTTGTTGGCTTTTATTAGCGATATATTTGCTTGATTATAGTGCTTAAAGTTTATTATTAAAATTGAAAAGGTTGCTTTAAATGTCGTTACGTTGTAGAAGAAATAATGAGTTAGAACATAATACTGAAATGACCAGTGGTCATAGTGATACTAATGATTATCATGATGTTCACAGGTTCTCAGGGCACCTGGACCCACTAGTTATGTTGTGTCGCGTTACGGGTTCTACATACTACATACATGCATACATGCGGCAGCCCTATGCTAAGATGTTTCTTCACGCTACGGCAGAAGGATCCAAGATTATACCGGGTATCTCAAGACTGCTACCGAAAACGAAGCCGGGTGGTAGTTTTAGTGGCTACAAACTCAATGCAATTAAAAATTTCGCATAGAAACGCGACAATTATTTTTTATGATTTTTTAAATATCGTCATTTTGGGGTGGTAAATCCATAGTTTTTGCTAAAATAATAATTTAAACTCTTTTATACCTTGGAGTATTTATAAATAAAAGGGTATACACTATTATTTTAGGAAAAAATGTATTTACCACCCAAATATGGCCATAGGAAAAAAATAACAAAAAAAATATTGTCGCTTTTTTTTGCAACTTTTTCTGTTGCATTGTGTCTGAAGTCGCTTAAACTACCACCCGGCTTCGTTTTCGGTAGCAGTCTTGATATACCCTGTAGAAAGAAGGCAAACTATTCCACGGCTTTCACTTAAATTAACACTCCCGAACAACCCTAAATCGTATGCATGCTAATGTCGCTATTAAGCTTTGTTAAATTAATTTCAAGTTAATTACCGAGCACGTGTTGTGACCAAACGCACTGACCTTGCTCCTACGTCACTCTTTGTCACGATTCCTTCTTAGATGTGACAGATATAACGTCATTAAGTCTAACAAGGGTAGAGAGGTTCAGTGAAAAATACGCAATGTAATGAAAATTAATATTTTTGATTGTAAAGTCATTATTGACGTAAAGAAGCAGGTTGGCCATTGCCTGAAATCACAGGGGATTGGCATCAACAAGTTGTCTACTTTTGTATGATTTTAAGGTTAGTTATATATTTTTATTGAAATATTTAATACGGAAATTGTTATTGAAATATTGAAAGTTGTTTAAACTGGGAAATATAAAGCGCCAAACGATACCTATTTATATAATTGGGTAGTAACAGTTGTCAATAATGGTACAGAAGCCTAAATGCCCGAATAGATATGAGAACTCGCAGGTGGTTTTTGTTTTACTCCTCTCCTTTATGTTTTCAACATAAAAAGTTTCCAATGCAAGAACTAAGTGCCAACTAGCATTAATTGAGTATCTCGCTTAATTGCTAATAAAGTTAATAAATAAGAAACGATAATGATTTCTTACATATACGCGAATGTAACACATTAAAATACGTATTTATATTATTATATTTAGTTCTAGATTACGAGACCGTAAATTCTTCTCTGTTCCGTCACAAGACAAAAGATTTGTGTCTATTGGGTTCATTCATTTGTATTTCATATAGTTTTAATGTGCTGTGACAATGCGCTCACATCGTACAGTATCGAGTGCCGGCCTTGCAAGACGCCTCGGCCTTGTGGTTGGCGCGGTTTTTCCGCATGCACGGTAATATCCACGTTTTATAACATCTTTATTATCAATTTGTATTTATTATTAAGTTAATTTTATCACGAAATAAGAGGTAGATTTGTTAGGATGAAGTAGACTGCGAAAAACAAGATTTGAGTTGGATACCCCCGGTAATACATGTGATGAAGTATGATGTTTAGATTATAATCATCATTTCAGCCATAGGAAGTCCACTGCTGAACGTAGGTTTCCCGAAAGATCTCCACATCGATCTATTGTCCACATAATTGTGGCAAAATCAAACTGACATAGTTGTATAGACGCAGAGGCGATCAAACGCGTAATCAACCAAGGGGCAGTAACTAAGAAGATTACGGTGGATGCCAGTTAAAATGTTAAGGCAGATACTTCTCGTCATATTATAATCCATCTTAAGTCTGTCTGGGAGACATCGCCGCGCCGTTATGCGATAAAACTGCCGATTGTTACCCTTATTTTTAAGTTCCTCGTTATTTATTTTTTGTGAAAATAAGTATAAACAAAAAAATAAATTTTCACGAAATTTTACGGCGATGGAAAACATCAAACTTTATGAAATGTGTAGTTTACAATCCGCATTCGGCCAGCGTGGAAAATGGACTCAGATCTCTCAATCATATATTTTCGATTGTAGATGCCATACCCTGCAGTGGGACGTATATGGGCTGCCATATTATCATACAAATCAAAACAATCGGTCCACCTTTAATTAGCACGCACGATGCAAACCAAGGCGCATAATTAATAGTCACGCGCGAACAGAGATCGTCAACATTGTCATATACAGCTCTGAGTTGTGACGTCATTTCATTGTTTCAATGAACTTGAATTATGTAATTAAATATTTGGGTGGAATAATAATAGACAGAGAGTTAAAAGACAAATGATTGTGTAATCCATACGTATTTATATCGAGTGTTTGTGTAATTTTAATTGGGAAATGGTCGCCTCTTTGAGCTAGTTATTAAATTCAATGGGAAGCATTCATAGGCTTTAGACCGTTAGGTTAGTCCCGACATTTCACTTTCTTTGAGTTTTTGGTTTTGGAGTCTTGTACATGAAAAATAAGCTTATGAATTATTTCTGGCATTTGTCTGCCTAGCCCTTGCCCCACAAACTTTAGCTTAATGTACAGTAAAAGATAACATAATGCCGGCCTTCAAACTGCTTTATAATTAAGAGTATTTCGGCTTTATGAAAAACTAACTCGTTCGTACTAATGTAGTCAGATACACACAAGAAGACAGGTTTGCGTTTTGAGAGGAGCTTTGTTGCTCCAAAAGCACATTAAAAGTACATCGAACTTTGTACTTTTCGTCCTTGCCGAATATACACATGAGGTAAGACGGTAGGACGACCAGCTACAGAGCGTACTTGAAATTTGAGAAGTATTTGGAAGTTGTTAAATGAAGCCTTCCTGTAAGGCAGTAAGAAAATTTTCTGGAAGATGCCTGTTTGTATGCTTTTTTTGCTAGAATGACGAGATGAGCATGCCTTTGGACTGATGGTAAGCGATACGACCGCTCATGGCAATGTTTGGCATTCCACTGTGATCGCCATCCTAATACATAATATGTTAAGTCTTAATATGTCTAGTAGTTACTCTGGATACAATGTCCTTCAAACCGAAACACAACAGTGCGTTTAGATATTGCGGTAGTTACACAGGTATCAGAGACCTACCACCAGTAGTAGTACACACCAGTATATTATATTAATTTTGTTTACCAATAAATATTTCTTGTGAATCTGGGTGTAGCCGGGCCAGAAAGTCATTCGTGGTTCCTGACATAGGAGTATGTAACACAAAACAAGCAATTGTCACATTAAGAATATATTGTGATATTTTATAATACTCAACATAAATACCTTGTCTTATCTCTCAGATTAGACAATAATACCGACCTGTTCGAACCCTGATAAACATATTTTAGGCCCGAAAGACCACCATGTAATCATGAAATTGTTGAGAACCTCTGCCCTCTGTGGTCACTCAACAAGCGTAGCACACTACAGTTTATTGCCATGTAAGGCTCCATTCCTCATTCACATCAGAGCCGCATAAATATTCATAGCGGACTATTGTTTAAGACAAATAGACGACGCATTGTTGAGCTGTGTCGTACAGGTTAAACGGCTTGGAATATAGAAATAGATCAGATGTAGTCGCTGTTGGGCGATGCTTTTAAGTAAGTGGGTTTACACTTACAGACATTTTCTTAGACAGTTTAAAAATCTATTTACCGTACCGTATGTTTTGTCTTCTTCATCATCATCATCATCATCATCAGCCTATCCGTGTCCACTGCGGGACATAGGCCTCTCCTATGGCACGTCACTGGGCTCGATCTTCAGCCCAACGTCTCCGCTACCCGCTACCAGCATCTTTCGGATGTCATCACTCCAACTCGTTCGAGGGCGTCCTACACTACGCTTTTTATTTTGTTTGTCTTCTTCGCTCAAACAGAATTCAAAAGTCGTTTGAAAGGGACAAAACATTTGATTACTAAAATAAGTTTTAGAACTGTCTATGAATACGGCCGTTTATCTAGTCAATTACAAATTGGTAAAAAGAAATGTCATGTGTTAATAACATTTTTTAAAACCCAACCGCACATAATCGGTTATCAATTGGCTACCCTACCAAACAGTGGTGTGTCTCTCCTTGCCAGGACCCATGACGTTATCATTTCACTTTAATTCGACACATTCCTCCAACCTGGACCTGACCTGAGTTCTATACCTAGCCGTTAGCCAAAGAATGTTATGATGTTTTATCTTTAGTACCTACCAACTCCTTGTACAAAAACATATCTCATCCACCATTAAGGACAAAAACGAATGCAAGAAAAATCAATTACAACACTCATACGTAAAAAACAAAAACATCAATTAATAACCTACAGAGCAAAATAACCCACTCAAGTCATAACAAAACGCAAAACAACAATAGCCCGGAGAAATAAAACGTTTGATAGAATCCACTTGCATCGCGGGCGACGGGGCGCGGGGCGGCGGCGGGGGCGGGGGGCGCAGGTTACGCTGACGTCACTGTGTCACCTTGCTGCGCCCACGACAGCCTTCGTACTCCCGCAGCTATGTTTACTGATACAATTTGTATTGATACTTTAATAATGTTCAAATATCCTGAAGATTGAGAATGTGTTTGTAAACTGACACGGGAAACTATTATAACACGATGACGTTACGTGGGAGATACAGGTGGTTCGAATATAAAAACATACCATTGGTACCATTGGTTAACATGCCAAACTAGTGGAATCCGGATGCAAACAAGATCATCACAAAACGCGAAATATTTGTACAACATACTAGCTATTCGGTGTATGCGAATGTCTTTCTCACTTAATCTTGACACATTGGTAACAATAGGTCAAATCGATCTTTTTGTACTGCAGTTCTGACGACAGCGTGGTTCTAGCAATTCAAAAGACGATTTATGGTGTATCAAGAATAGAATAGTTCATACGGTTGGAATCCTATATAATACTAAAATACTAGTCTTGAATTGTGGCTATGAGAAAATGCGTGATGCCTCTTTTTTTATTGCATAGTTCCTGGAAACAGATCACCTGATGGTGAGTGATCACTGCCGCCCATGAAAATCCACAACCCTTGGGTTATGGATGGAGTGTTTATGAGAAAGAAGGTTTCGTAACACTCAGACTCCAAACAAGTACCTTTGGATTGCACAAACATTGGTCACAATACCTTTTCTTGAGTCATACGGTTTTTAATATAAATTCGCTGTCTCGTTCATCCAACGCAGCCCTAATTACTATAATTAATACCATAATGAATACACTACAATGGTCGCTAAATATGAATGGATCAACAGATGATATCATTCATCCAAGGTTATTTGAAGTTATTCATTCAATATATTGAAGTACCTTTTTGAAAAAGACGGTCATTGATGAATCTTCATTAAGCGATGTGTATTCTTAACAATTGTAAGACTTTCATATGGAAACTTAGTATCACATAAGGATAAAAAAGACAATTAAGATGCAATTGCAAGGTATAAATTGGAGATCCATAGTCCCTGCCTACCCCTATACGATGAAGGTGTGTAAATGATGTATTACGAAAGACTATTTCAACACAAAATATTCTATTCACTAATATAGTAAGTCAATACACCAAACATTAACTAAAATTCACGAAACGGATATCGCAGTTAAAGTTTCCTTACAAATATCGTTTGGCAACCTGAATATTACGCTCTGATAATATGGAAGTTGACACAATTGTACATATCCTTTCAAAATGTTTGCAACCAATCTAGTTGAAACTACACATGGTATTTTAAACTCTATTGATAAAGTAAAAAGAGCTATTGAAGCGTAAATGAAATGTTGGTGTTAGATTTGCGTCCAATTAAACATTTGAAATGATTATTGATTTGGATCACAGGGTATTTAAATGATTTCGTTGAGTTTGCGTCGGTCAGCGTGGGAAGTTATCTGACAAGTGGCGATAGGCAGTGATTAATATTTTATGAATGTGAACCCGTGGTCTGAGAATGTGTGTGGTGATCTGATAGTAAAGGAACAAACGCGACTGTTGAACTGACTGAAACAATAGTCGCAAGTTCGAGTCCCATTTGACTTTTCAGAGCTATGTATGTGTGTGTTGTGTATTTACAGCTGTCAGTTGTGATGAACTTTAACAGCGAAAGAGAACGTCTTCAGGGAACCAACCCACCATTGAAGTCTAAATAAGATTTACTATGGTATGTGAAGTTTGACGATCAGCACTAGGCCAGTGTGATATGGTACGGTCTAAGGTCCCTCAATCGAACTCTCGATTGTAGAGCTCAGAGTGTTGAGCTCAGAGAGAATACAGTAAGCAAAATTTATTAATATATTCAAATAGCAATTCGACCACGTATTCTGCATATCACCTTCAGAGTAAATACAATAAATTATTGACATTATAGCAAAAAGTGGAGTTCGCAGCCGCCCTCGCGGCGTGGGCCCGGCAAGGCGACGCTCGTCCAATGAGAGGGCGGCGTGACGTCACCGCGCCCGCGCGTGCACCCGTCACCTTTACAAATACTTAATTATGAATGAGTTGAAAATATGCTTTCAACAGGTCGCTACGGAGTACCTTGGAGGAGGAGTTCCTTGTTTGGCAGTAGCCTTACTATGAATAAAGATCGAGATAGAAATATAAGTGTTAAATTACCCTTTGTGTTACCAACAAATATATTATTTTGCCTCGGTAAAGTGATGGTGAATACTATGCTGTCGACATAAAGTAAACACCGATGATATCGACCGATAGTCTTTCAATTTAGTCCAACACGCTAGCCAAAGTGTGGATTGGCAGACTTCATAACATTAAACAAAATGTGATAATCTCTTTGGTATTGATATTATCATGATGTTTTCGTTCGCTATTAAAGCAAGTGGCAATTGACTGTTAATTACACGACTCTGAAAGCCAAAACTATCCTGGAAGTCGAACCGACAACTATCATTTCGGCAGCCTCTTCTGCATTATAAATGTATTCTAATCATTGTGCCGTTGCCAATAGCTCTACTTATACAAGATCCGTGTTTGTCAACAAACTTAGAGCATTACCGAAAACTATCGCTCTGAGGTAACCTACTACCAAACATTAACATTCAATACGAATACACACGCGTTGTTTGAATAAAAATACTGAATTTACACAACGAAGCCGAATTGTCTGCCTGTGTGAGCACTCTGGAATGCTGGTTTGGAAATAGGGAACTAAGTAACTAAATAGTTTTTACAACTTACACGTGTTTTAAGGGTACAGATACGGCATACAAACTAGATCCTGGCACTACAAATGTAACAAGACTGTATGTATGTATGCATCAGCCCATATACGTCCCACTGTAGGGCACGGGCCTCCTCTACAATCGAGAGTACGATTGAGAGTGGTAAGGCCATATAGTCCACCACGCTGGCATAGCAAGACAAGACTGTATAGAAAAAGATAAAAAAAATCGTTTAAATGGTTGTCTCATTGCTCAAGGCAATCTCTCACAGATAACCAACAACCAACTTATATATTTTACGACCAGCTAGTTCCGGATGAATCGTTAGTAAACATAAAAAAAACGTATTTTAAAAAAAAACACACAAAATGCACTGCCTGACTTAGAAGAAAAACGCATGGCCTTACAATTCCCGCCATATGGTCAGTACAATTAGTCTAATGAAGAGCTAATTACCTCATAAATATTAGCTGTGTTTAACTAAGAAGGTGTCAGTGAGTGTGTGAAACAATTGCTCGAAACGTGTGTCCCGGTCACGCTCGCAACTATGTCATTGCAATGGACTAGCAGATGGTCTGTGGGATGACTGATGTGTTTTGTTTTTCTTTACACACATAAGGGCAGACTAAGATAAAGATACCTATTCTAGATAAAAATAACACGAAATTAGGTAGGTATTCACTTGAATATAAATTAAAATTAAAGCTAAATAAATAATACCTAACTCTAACAAATAACTCTTGTTTCAGAACCATGTTGGACCATGAAAACTGCGCCATGGAGGCTGTCATAATTTATACTCCAAATAAAAAGTCTCTGTATACACGCGTATTTCCTCCTTACTATAATCCTAGGTCCTTCCGAAAAATGGACAGAAGACGTGATAAATGTTACAGGGAGTCTATGGAAGTGATAGAGCCACGCTGTTGTCAGTCATGACAACAAAAAAACAAGAAAATGACTAAGCATTAATGGGCAGGCTCGTCCGGGCCGTTACCACTGTCTCACAGAAGGCAGACTCCTTTCCTCTTGCCATTTTTGTCCTTCCTGCTATCCTCCCGATTTGTTGGGTCGGCAACACGGCTATTATTAAATCGTTGAGGACGTTCAAAGGTGGTCATCAGGTGAACTGTTTGTCGGAACTAAAAAGAATACAGACCACTTCGAAAACTTATCTATGGAAATCCTTCAGTTCTATGATCCAGTGGCTAAAGATAGAAAAATTGAACTACTTTAAAACTGTCTCAAAATTTCCATAAATCTTTGACTAGCGCAGGTAAAATAAACTTGTTATCTACTAGAATGTCGCACAAGGCCCCGCGCATAATAATACGTGATTACTCGTAATGTCACCTACGTGACTTTTGCTGTTTACTTGCAATTGATTTTATTTTTATTACTGTAACGTTTTATATTACTGCCTTTCGATAACACATGTTTATAAATATCAAAAAATATCAAATACAACAAATCAGCAAACAAACACTTTTACTAGTGGTAGGTCTCTCGTATGTGAGAGGCCGCCAGGATAGGTACCACCGCAATGTCTATTACTCCCGCCAAACAGCAGTGTAAATTTGTTGTTGTATTTCGGTGTGAAGGGTATTGTAGCCAGAGTAACTAATGGACATATTGAGACTTAACATCTTATGTCTCAGGGTGACGAGCTTAGTGGAATGCCAAGCATTGCTTTGTAATTCATGGTGTTGTTTGATTTTGCTACTGCCCATGATCCGTCGTATCGCTTACCATCAAGCGAATGTCATGCTACTCTCGCCATTCAAGCAATAGTAATAAAAAAGTATAATGCGACCCAAACAAAGTATCGTCCGGCGAGAAACATAAATATAAAAATGCAAATCATGTCCAAACGGATCACACCGAGTCGATATTTAAAGTGTTATTAGAACTAAATTATTTAACAATAGACAGGTTTGATACATAAAAGTATTTAAAGGCCGTTCTGTATAGAATATATATTAGTTGATTTAAAGATCATCGATCGCATATATTTGACTTGTTTGTTCCTGTTGTTTATGTATTATGTGCACCCATATATTTTTTTTTTATTTTATCTTTTTCCCAAAAATGGATAGTTCTGTATCTGTTTTTAGTTTTTAAAAGATAAAGTTCTTTTGAATTTAGTAGTCTTATTATTGTTTAAGATACTTTGAAAAGCCGGTTACGAAATGTAATACCCTTCACAATTAAGAGACTAAAATAGTCGATCCATCTGGTCAGTATTGTACTTACCACCAAATTCAGTCACTCCACTGAGCCGGAATTAATTATTAACCACATTTTAAATGAACTGCATCACGTAACTCTGTATTTGACAGCATCCGTGGCGTAGTTGGTTAGATTAGAAGCTTGCTGAGAAACGAGAAGCCGCATGTCCGATAAGCACATTGAGATAAATGTTTGTAAAATCTACAGGTATTTATTTTGGGTATGGGTGTTTGTGGGACCGAAAAGCCTCTAGTAGTTCCTGACACCAACGACACAAGACTTGATCTCAGTGTGGGGTAAGGACTTGTATGTAACTATTGGATGTATTTAGTTATTAGACAAGTTAAGAACGGACTGATGGAGGGCAGCGACTCGATGCGTGAAGCAGCAGACCGGACTCTATGGTATAATTTGGAAGATAACTATTTCGCATAGTGGTCTGCACTGGGATGATAATGATGAAGCACGGACTCTTCACTAATCAAAGCTTTGATTGAAGACTGAGTCCATAGTCCACCACGCTGGCCTAGTGGTAGTTAGCGGATTTCACACACTTAAGCTAATTTTATAACTTCTTAACTTTAACTTTTACTTTTTATTTTATTTCTATGGTTTATATAAGTAATTTCATAGTTATTTTCTGCTGTTACGTACTATTGCATGCTGTGATCTCCTTTAATTAAAGAAACACAATGTTTAAAATGTATCAGTACATTAGTGAAGCTTGTGTGCGTGTGTGCTAAAGTGCATTCTTTGTTGGAGATTCTAATAAATAAAAAAAGCAATCTCGTCAAAATCTCTATGGTATGTTGACAGCAGGTAGCATGTAAATAGGTTTCCTCACGTTGTTTTCCTTCATTAAAGTCATACACTTTGTGAAATGTCGCAGGTTTCAATTTGTTAATAGCTACGAGTATTTAATTCGCATCGGACCGCGACCTTTGCAGTGCGTTCGCTGTACAATCTATTTCGGGCGAGTGAGTGGCCGCTCGGACACATATTTATTAGCATATCGGATTGGGTCGAGTGCACACTGGTATTACAAGTGTTTTGAGACTCTGGCTAGGTACCAGCTGTAAGAAATATAGGTTCAAAACCCGCCCCAGGACAATTTCTGTGGTCGATAGATACGATTCGAGGCTTCTTTTTGGTGTAGTCAATAGGATCAGCAATATGAAATTATATTCGTAAAAGAATATCTGCATCACTAGTTCAACGTTGTGTTCTTTACGAACCTCTCTAAATGGTAGAGAAGAGGATTGGAAAAAAGTCACAAAAAATAGGCAAAGAAGTCGTTTGGTGCAGCGATAAAATGTTGACGATAAAAATATCAACTAGCATATGAGCTTCCACTTCTAAAACCCTTTATACAATACTTTTTCAAAACCTTTCTACAATCAAGAATTCGATTGAAAAGTTTAAATGAAGGCCAAGGAAGTACCATTTTTTATTAACCAAAAATAAATATTATTTTTTATTGTTAAATTGAAATCTATATATACATGTGCGGATTACTTATTGTTAATATTGAAATCTATATGCGAAAAGCTTTATACAACAGTGATATTGTACTACTCATTCACTATTAATTAATATATTAATAACATGACATTTATAATTATTACAGTTCTAACTACTCATTTCGAACTTATGTATTAATAATGTTGGCTAAACAGCGCTTATATTGATTGAGTAATGGTGGTTGACTCAAGCTTAATAAGCTAAGTAATGAGCCAAATAATACACAGTCTTTTTATACATTTAGGTAGGCTAAAGTTATAGGTTTAAGTTGTAGGTATCCACCACACTGGTTAAGTTCAGGTTGGCGGACTCCATACGCCATAAAAAAACTTTCAAATCTTTATAGTTAGTTTTCTCCTTAATGTAACATACAGTGTGTGCAAAACCAAACAACACCTCGAGTTACAAAGCAATGCTTGGCATTCTACAGCGCTTGTCATCCTGAGACATAAGATTTTAAGTCTAAATATGTCCAGTAGTTACTCACTACATGATCCTTCAACTCGAAACACAAAAGTGCACTTACACCGCTATATGGCGGAAGAAATAAACATTGCGATGGCACCCTCTCATATATCAGAGACCTACCACCAGTGTATCTATTTATATAACTTTCTTCCACGTTCACTTCTAAACATAAACCACCAATTTCCAAGTTCCAAGTGCTGTGTAGTGTGCCTGTACACACTACACAGCTTCCCGCAACCTTTACTTTTATATTTGAAAGCGATAGTTTCCTGCCGGCGCCCGTCACGGATCGCTGGTGTCCGACCAGTCAACCTGTCGACGGAGGTCGTGTGGCGCAACACATGTGCTCGACCCGCTTCACTGTCACTACATTACTTTACAGCCTGTGACATATTTATACAGGGTAAGACTGCTACCGAAAACGAAGCAGAGTTGTTTTACTGACTTCAGACACAAAACACAACATTAGGCAGAAAAATGTTATTTTTCCTATCGTCGCATTTGGTTGGTAAATACATTTTTTAATAATAGTGTATACTATTTTATTTTTCACGAAGCAAGGTACGTTAGGGTTTAAATTATTATTTGTGCAAATCCTATGGATGATACTTTAAAACACACAAAAAAATGCATTTCTTTGCGATTTTTTATATTTTTTGCCAATTGCCTGTTGTAAGCGATATGACTCCTCATGAACAGTAACAATTCATGGCATTCACTGAGCTCGCCATCCTGAGACGTAAGATGTTAAGTCTCAATATCTACAGTAGTAACTCTGGCTACAATATCCTTCAAACCGGAACACAACAGTGCGTTTACACTGCTGTTTAACGGGAGAACTAGACATTGCGGGGTGGTACCTACCCAGGCAGATATCACATATAGATCTACCAAAACTTCCGAACGTACCCCTATCGGGGTGCATATAAAATTGTGTTGCAACTTGTATATTGAGAAATCATACATTTTAGTTCGTTCACATGCGTTCGCCTCGCTTGGATATCTGTCACATTCACCTTACCGTTAATATATTTTGTTAATAATTACTAGCCAATATTTGTGTGAAACTTAATATTAGTAGAACAGTGTAATTTAATATGTAATTTACTCAAAAAATTGTATAGAATTTGTGTATATAATTACTGTGTTTATACTATGTAATAATGTAACGTAAAAGTGCATACGTACAAATGGCGGATTTATCGCTTTAGAGAATTTCTCAGTCCACCTTGGGATAGATGTAACAAAATATGTATTAAATAAAATACTGTACTATATTAGCCCATATACGTCCCATTGCAAGGCATGGATCTCCTCTACAATCGAGAGTAAGATTGACAGTAGTTAGGCCAGCTAGTCTGCGACAGTGGCCTAGTGCGGGTTGGCGGACTTTATATACCATGGAAATTCTATTGAAATATTTAATATTAATTAGTGCCAGACTTATTATAATTTTACATATTTTAATAACTACTGGTGGTAGGTCTCTCATATGTGAGAGGCCATCTGGGTAGGTACCACCGCAATGTCTATTTCTCCCGTGAAACAACACTGCTTAAATGCACTGTTGTGTTTCGGATTGAAGGACATTGTAGCCAGAGCAACTACTGGACATATTGAGACGTTAACATCTTGTGTCTCAGGATGGCGAGCGCAGTGGAATGTTACTACTGTTTATGAGCGGTCGTATCGCTTACCATCAGGCGAACGGCTTGCTCGTCTCGCCATTCACTGCAATAAAAAAAAACTTTTTAAATAATTTAGTCTACGATATCACTTAAGAATCACTTATGAAATTAAGTTTTAATTTTCATTTATTTTTACATATTTTAATATAATTCTAATTTAACATGGCTTCTGAAATACCAAGCATCACATAGCTTGACCAATGCGTAATGAAGACACATTTACACGCAACTTACATTCATAAAAACGCAATAATCTCATAATCCAGGATACCATTCTCCCATCTCGAAATATAATCCTCAGAAATGATTAAAACACCATCACTGTTTCTCGGAGCCGATGACGCAACGGACGCTTAATTTGTTCCAATGACTTGTGAAATTCAACTGTTGCCGTGCATGTGACTTTTCCTTTATTATGCCCAGAGAAGGTTATGATTGAGAATTTACTGTAATTAAGTTACGATTTTTTGTAATTACATGGTTTGGGCAAAAGAGCAAACAGATCACCTGAAGGTAAGTGATCGCTGCCACCCATGAACATCCACAACGCTTGGATCGTGGATGTGTTGAGTTGGGAAGGAAAAAGGATGGAAAGACAAAAGGGGTATTTGGCACCGGGAAATCTCACTCACAGAACGAGAAGCGACAGCTAAACTGTCACCTCATGTCGATCTCCTGTGAGACAGTGGTACCCCAGACGAATCTGCCCAGTTATGCTGTGTCATGACTGACCGCAGCCTGACTGTGGTGCCAGAATAAAAACCAATTCCCATATTAGTATTGTTATCTCGGATAGCGACCCGGACCGGGTCCGCCCGTGTGCAGAAATACTTTCTTGAAAATATTCTATCGCTTATTCATCAGGTGTAATCAAGGATTTTAATAGCAAAATATTTTTTTTTTAAATCACACCAATAATTTCGGAGCCTAGTAATGGCAAACAACAAACAAATCTTTCCTCTTTACGAGTATAGAAGTATAGATACAGACAATAGAACTAATTCAAGTTAGAAACTGGTTTTGCCAAACATTAGACTGACCACTAGGCTCTCGGAATGTATGAATGAACGCACATGAAGCGCCGTCATATAGAACGTGATTTGAATGGCATAATATATTTTTTACCTAGTTTTTTGAGTGCCTAAATATTGTTTGTATATTGGTGCTAGGTGTGGGTAAAGTTCCGAGTAGTTAGATGTAAAAAAATGCTTTGTGGTCTGCTAATAACGGACCAGACGCGACTGCCGAAGTGGTGGGCGTGGATTCAGATCCCAGGGCACACCATAGAATTGTCATACCATGCGACACCTTACAACAGTGGAGGCAAACAAATATATTTTGATATAAAACTATTATTTACGGATTTCATCGCGGATTGGGTTAAATTTTTACATTTTCGACTTCTTCATCAACGATGTATATGATAGTAATTAAATATTTAATAATACAATTTCAAAAGCTATGCTAAGTTAATTGCAATCGAATAAATCGTGAGGAGAAAGTAATTGTTTACTTTCGATTGTAGGGCCAGTCGGGCGTCAGGTGCTTGGATATTGAAGATTAAGCTATTAATCTTGTCGCTTTTATGGGTTTTGATGACATTCTGTATGCTGTTTGTATTAAGATGATATAATTTCCTTAAGATTAATTTAGCTTCCTTTCTTTTTTTATTTATTTTACACTGTCCTTTCTTTCTCCTCTTCAAGCATGGTTTTTTGTTAGACATTACTTTAAGCGATAAGAACGCCATTTGTACTTTATATTTTTTATTTTGTTTCTGTATATTATATTTTTATGTGTACAATAAAGATGTAAATAAATAAATAGACTATAATTATACATATCGAATAAACAAACATATTTTTTAATATATTTTTTTGTTTTAGGGGGTAACCGAGCATACGGTTTACTTGATGATAAGTGATCGCCGCCCATGAACATCTGCAATATCATAGGGCATAGAGAAGCTTTGCCAGCCTTTAGGGAAATACGCTCTTTTATAAGATCAAAAGGTCGTACCGGTCCGTAGATGCTGATATTGGTAGTAAGTTCCAGTCTTGATTGTTAAGGTAAATACGACTATATTATGTAAAATAATTCAATAACTTCAGTCCAAAAGTAATCCATGCTGCAATAAGGTCTTTTAAGCTCATTTTAATGTTAGGTCTCTTGTATGACCAAAGTCTGTTGTTAGAATTCCTATGATACAAATGGATTTTCCAAATTTAATATACATTAGCGAAAAAAAATCCGTTTGGCATTTTCCTTTAAATACTTGACTTGGAATTTCCAAAATTTGAACTTTAACTATTTTCGGTTGTGTATTTTTGACAGATTGACTAGAGACATATGAGTGTTAGTCATACTATATTCCCATTAAAAATACTACACGTCACATAAAGACGAACGAAACTAACGCATATCCAAAGTAAGTATACAAAAATCATATCACAATTTTTTTAAAGAGCAAGCATACAACGCCTACTTATATATCCACATATTATACATCCATACGAATCGAACACCAAACCTTTTTTTTAAACCTCATTTAAAAGTGTCACAATATCACCCTATAGTTGACATTTTACAGGAAGCGCGTTGATGTCTTTTATATGGCACTTGGTTCAGCCCGGCGACATTTGGCCCGGTGACTTAATAAGGCTTGCGCCGCTCGCTGACGTCACCGGCCACGCTCGACCGCTCGCAGCTTCCATCCCACGTTACGCCCGCGCACTTCACGGCTTTTGCAGCTCGGATGGGGTTGCGGTGAGAGCGGGTAGCGGGGATGAGATTTTTTTTATTATTTTTTTGCTATTGAGCTACTTCGGTTAGGGAATATGAAGAAGATACTAAATAATGATGAATATGTATTAAGGAGTCACGTAAGTATGATACAGTCCATGTATATCTAGTTGCAAACAGGATGTCGTCATTGTGAGACTGGATGAAATACATTCACTGTCTACTTACAATGGAATACAGACGTGAATATATTTATGGATTATATGGGAAACTGTCGTTTTTATTTTTTGTAGCGTTGGCGTTTTGTCGTCCTATAAAATAATAAATGAGAAAATTAAAAATGGCAGTTGTATGAAACAAATATTCCAATCGCGACAGTTTCGTATATTTTTCCATCGCAGTGTATGGTGAGACGAGCATGCCATTCCCCTTAGTGTAAGCGACACGATCGCTCATATCTAGAAGCAAAACTAAACAACGCCATGAATTACAAAGCAACGCTTGGCATTCAACTGCGCTCGCGAACCTGAGACATAAGATGTAAAGTCCCAATATGTCCCGTAGTTATTAAAATATCCCAAAACGCTAACAGTACGACTCCCGCTGAACTCGGGTAAAAACTTGTGTTGTACTAATTAACATTGTCTGGCCGAGCCACTGTTTATTTTGAATGCTCTCGGAGTAATCTCACGGGTCGCTGTTCGACTCTTTGGTTAGTACGTTATGTATTTACGTCAAGAAAAAAAAACTTGAAAGTGACGCCATGACTAACAGTAAAGTCATAAGGCAATTGTTTAATTAATCTCAAACAAAATAGCTAAAATATTGTCTTGGACCGAAAAAAAAATTGCCAATGAGTTATTTTTATACACAAGAGTCTTTTAATTTTAGGGATACAGGTTTATTGGTCATTTACGCGTTTATAACAAGTCAATAAAACAAAGTTACAATATAAGTACTGGAAAATTATGTACTCTATTTCAATACGTATTTAACATTATTTTTATTCACACAAAGTGTTTGTTAAGTTACGTAGAACGTCAAATACACTTAAAGTATTGTTAATGAACTTGGCCTTCGCTTTGCATTCACGGCTTACATAACCATGGTATAATTACGACAAAAATATAGTCTTCAGTTCCTGTTTAAAGTTATGTAATAAGTGCATTGTTATTATTAGCAAACGAGTTTTTCCTTTTTTACCGCTTCTATTTATTTACTAAACTTTACAGAATAATATTGTATGGGAGATTTAATACCGTCGTCATTTTCTACCAGTCAACCTTTGGGAGGTACAGAAATAAGACAATAAGAGTGTTCTAAATATAAAAAATAGATATTATACAGGTTATATCCAGAATGCGACAGAAACGAAGCTAGGTGGTAGTTTTAGTGACATCATACACAACCCAACTAATTTTTTTGTAAAAAAAACCTTTTTGTATTCATATATTTTATTAAATCATCTGATGGGTGAAAGAAAAATATTTTTTGTATGTTTTACGGTATGGAATGCAGCTTAATTATAGCCATTACATAAATTGCATAGAAATAAAAAGCATAATAAATTGTTTCACCTTTTGCATTCCATATCGGCCATTTGGTTACAGTCAATTCTTTCGTAAAAATGATTGACATTTAAACCCAGTAATTTCTACAGTTCTCATACCTTTACAAATGTGAAGAAATCTCGAGAATGTATACTTCCATATTATTATATACATGTTCGTATTTAATTATGTTTAGTTAATATTTTCGGTAAATATAACATAATGAGAATTACCATGATAATTATTGATGACGAAATTTAATTATTTGTAAAGCATTTTATACTAATGGTTTTTTAGATTTACGTGAATATCACATATTGAAATAAAATATGTGAAATTATTTACGGACTTGTCGCGGAGTCCACCCCGTAACCACGAAAACTGTAAGGTAATCGAAACGTCGGGAAATAAAAAATGAAAAAAAAAGCAAAATCATCTTTAAAATCCGTAAATAATAGTTATATTTCAATGTGAAAAATTCGCGTAAATCTAAGAAACCAATGATTAATTATGAAGTAAATAATAGGAGAAATATTTGGATATATTAGCCTCCATTCCTTGTAATTTGTGTAGAATTTAACTAATAAAAGGCTGCGTTGATGGCTCCAGTGGCGTGCAAGGCATGGGGGGTCGCAGGACCTGTTCCCGGGGGCCGCCCGCGCCACTATCTACATTTCAAATCGAACCATTGTTTCACCCCTGCTCGCTTTGTATGGAACTGCACTAGTGGGAGGCCGCGGGTACCACTTTTTTTAAATTTATTTTGATATACTTTTACATAAGAAGTGGGGGCACTTACAAGGTGGACGGACGACCTGACTCAAGCTGCATGAATGCAATGTGCTGGATGCAGGCCGCTTCCAACAGGTCGATGTGGAGATCCTTGAGGAAGGCCTATGTTCAGCAGTGGACTTCCTTAGGCTGAGATGAGGATCATAAAGATGATACTTTTACTGTATACTTTATAGTGTTACGTGACTTGATAGCTGATGGAAAGAGTAGAGCGATCCATATAGAGTATCTGTATCAGCCTATACACGTCCTATTGTTCGAGCACAGGCCTCCACTAAAATCGAGAGTAATACTTTTATGATGGTTAGGTTAAGTGACTTTATGCCTGATGGGAAAAATAGAACGGACCAAGTAGAGTATCGGTCAGTTCATATATGTCCTACTGCAAGGCACGGGCCTCTTCTATAATGGAGAGTACGATTCAGAGTGATTAGGTCGTATAGTCCACTATACTCGTGTAAAGAGTATATATCGGTGAAAATAGACCGGCGGATTCGATGCCTGGACCGAAACAAATGTTTGTGTAGCCCTCAATTGTCTGCTGTGAGACTAATGATTTTCTGGTAATTTCTGATGCTAACGACACAAGACTTGGTACCTTACTGTGGTGTCTGGAATATGTGTGTGACTGCTGGTTGAATTTTTCTTATTTATTTGTTTTGCACAGATATCCACGAAACAGGCAATGCCTAGTGTAGATATGACCGTATTGGTAAAATTGTCAAGCTTAATGGCAACGAATGGCGAGATTTGCACGCCACTCACCTGATGATAAACTATACGACCGCTCATTAAGTAGCAAAACCAAACAACACCATAAATTACAAAGCAATGCTTGGCATTCTTCTGCGCTCGCCATCTTGAGACAAAAGATGATAAATCCCAATAGGTCCAGTAGTTACTATGGCTACAATGTTCTTTAAAACGGAACACACCAATGAATTTACACTGATCTTTGATGGAAGATATAGACACTGTGGTGGTACCTACCCAGGCGGCCTCTCGCGTATGAGAGGCCTACTTATAGTGAAATTTTAATTTGGACTATTAAGAAGCATGTTGGCCTATAGCGGATTGGGCGTCCCATACCATGGACATTATGAATCCTGATAAGGAGACAACATTATTGAACCAATGCTAGTTATCCTCTCATTTTAGTATAAATCATAGTTATTTGCAGAAATATAATCCTGATACATGAAATATAAATGTCGTAAGCTATTCGTAAGTAATTTTATATCATTTATCATAATTATATTTTGATTAATATGTTATTACCGCAATATGTGCATATGATATATCCTTGCATAGCTTATAAGCTTAATTTGTATTATCAGTTTCCCGTATAATTATTGTTAATAATGTCATACAATTATAACCACTCTTGGTTTGACGTTTCCTTTATTATTTAACATAACACTAAATACGGAGCAAAAAATAAATATCTCCTTAAAAGGAGGACAGGATATTTAGCTTTCGAGACTCCATTTGTATGTCTTGTAGAAATAAATCGTATATTTTCAGTGACTATAGAAACAATAAATACTTACGAAAGAATAGTAAAACAATGAGAAATATTAAATAAAATCCTAAATCTTTTATACGGTTTATAGCCCCTGAAGTTACTAAATTAACTTAATGTTCAAATTATGGTAATGAAAACCGCAGTATATTTTTTCTGCTGGGAAATATTGTTTAAAGGCCTTATTATTATTAAAGCTATAGAATTTCTTGTCTTCTTCGTTCAAACAGAATTCAAAAGTCTTCCGAAAGGTTATTGTTAAATAATTTAATTAAACTTAAACTTTGTGTATTATTATCTATTATCTCTTCACATACCTGTCCTTATCAAAGTTAGGTAAAGTCGATACAATATGGTTTTAATGTAGATATCGTGACTTGTAATCTACTGTCTCTTTCTCTCTCTCTCTTTAGTCACAGGAATTCCATTGCTAAACATAGGCTTCCTCCAAGGATTTCCACAGAGAGTTTTGGAAGTGGTCAGCATCCAGTAATTTCCTGTAACCTTAGCAAAAATGGCACGGCAGGAAAATACCACTTTGAATTATAGCGCGTTTTTTATCTCTTGAAGGGAAACCCTTTGGATGTAAAGAATAGTTTATATAATATATACTCTGTAATGTCAAATCATCACTAATACGTATAAATAATGTATTAAGAAAACATACAAAAATTAACCTACCTAGGATTCGAATCAAGAATCACACGCATCCCGGTTCAGAAACACTGTGCAAAGTGTAAAAGTATAATAATACGAATTAAACTACAGTCTATAATCTCGCATAACTAAATTTATTATAAAATGTATGCTGTCGACACAATACATTGTTTACTCATAAATACGTCACCACACGATCGCTTCTTCCGAACATTCTACAAAACAACCAGTTTATTAAATCTATGCAATGAGTTTTTATTTAAAATGTTGTTTTCGCGATGTAAAGTGCTTGTATGAGCGCTTGTTTTGTCCCTTTTAAACCTGTATGTGTGTGTTTTTCTCTGTTTAAAAAAATATTACACCTGCATGCGTAACAATATATTTCTTCATAGTTACGACACGAGCGACAAGGATGTAAACTTCAATACTTAGATTACGAGAAATATTAATATTGGAGTTTGAACTTCTGCCTCCGAGCACGGATAATGACACAAATCCTAGACTTATGAATAAATTACAGCATAATAGTAGCAATTCAAGACAATATTAAACAAATTCTAATAATTTAGCGCTTCAAAACGGTAAAACACGTTTTAAGCCGCAGACAACAAGTTCCTAATTTAAAATTTAAATAGGTTCTTAAGAAAAATAAATTAGATGAAATAGGTACACACTCACCTAAAAAATCCTTTTCGAACGCAACTGTGACAGTTCAAAACGGTACACGAAAAAACTAGCAAACACAAATCACAGTCGAAAATGGACACAGTGTTTACAAATAAAAAACGATCAACTCACAAACAAGCACTGCACTGCATGAGACATATTTGAATTTCGAAAAAGGAACCACAGCACATACGTCGTAGTTTGACAGTTTTGTAGAAAAAAAACGGCGACACTACCGCTCCCGTCAGCGTCTCGAGGTCGACTGAATGAACAAGTGAGCGAGTGTTACGTAGTCGAGGCTTTGCCGCCAATTCGTAGGAGGCCGTATTTGCAAGGAAAACTGCTCAGTGCTATATATTTTTTATTCTTTAGCGAAGGCGTCAGACACACTGCTGATTTTGGCGCGCTGATGAATTTGTCACGGATTGAGAATGTCATCTGATGTCATCGATGATTATTATGAAAATTATGTTTTTTTGGCAATGATCACAAATGGAATATTAAGGTCCGATCAATAAGTGCAGCAGAATAAATGCAGCTTGAAAAGGTTGCGAGCAGCGACGTCCTGGATTCATATCCTACAACAATGGTGTGTTTAGTCCGCTAACCCGCACTAGACAAGCCTGGTGAACTATATGGCCTTACCACTCTCAATCGAATTCTCGATTGTAGAGTGGGCTCATGCCCTGCAGTGGAACGTATATGGGCTGATATAGTAAAAACACCCAACAGTCACTTACATAGTCCTGACCCCACAGGCCACAGGCCATACTAAAGTTGTTGAGTACGACGTAGTAGTACGACGTTGAGTATTGTGTCGTGGGTATAAGGACCTACGAGTGACTTTTCAATCTCAAACAACAGAAGAAACATATTCCTGTAGAATAATAAATAAAAATAGCAAGGAATAAGCTCATTAGGCTACGTTTCTACGTAGAGGGATTCTTCTCTCAATGTAGGAAACGAGACAGGAAGTTATCTACCAAACATAGTAGCAATATAAGTTCTCTAGATTAGGGGAAGGTTTATAAAAAATAACAAATACCCGAGGACCAGACAAATATTTGCATCGGTGGAGGGATCGAACTCGCGGCCTCTCGTTTTACAGCCGGTGACTAACCAACAGCATCACGGAGGCCGTCCAATAATAATTACCTAATACGTTCATAGTACGGTCATAGCAAGCTGCGTTTTTGCGAGCAGAAGCCTATAGCTACTAGCAGATTTATTTATTTTTAAAAAACAATATTTATTTTTATTTTTGTTGGTCTTTAGCAGGCAGAGGAGTATGTGGCCGCCTGATGGTAAGCGGTCACTGCCGCTCATGGACCTTCGCAATGGCAGGGATCCAGCACAGCTAAGTTGCTGCCTACTGTAAGGAGAGGTGTACAGGCGGACTTAATGCATTACATAAATAGATTATACAGGGTATATCAAGACTGCTACCGAAAACGAAGCCGGGTGGTAGTTTAAGCGACTTCAGACACAATGCAACAGAAAATGTTGCAAAAAAAGCGACAAATTTTTTTTGTTATTTTTTTTCCTATGGCCATATTTGGGTGGTAAATACATTTTTTCCTAAAATAATAGTATATACCCTTTTATTTATAAATACTTTAAGGTATAAAAGAGTTTAAATTATTATTTTAGCAAAAACTATGGATTTACCACCCAAAAATGATGATATTTAAAAAATCTAAAAAAAAATTGTCGCGTTTCTAGGCGAAACTTTTAATTGCATTGTGCTTGTAGCCACTAAAACTACCACCCGGCTTCGTTTTCGGTAGCAGTCTTGAGATACCCGGTATAATCACCAAATCATGTCATAATTTATTATACACAAATCCAAGATGGCCGCCATCACAGATTAAAATTGTTTTATTAACTGATGATTCAGTGTTAGGTGTAATTTGATAGCGGAATGCAAACAATATGCATCGGGACTGACCTCTAGGCTAACAAACCTACGCCTGACCCACACCTTAAATACCAAAACCTGAATACATAGTAAGAATAATCGCTTTGTAGTTCATAGATTTAACGCGCAAAACAATTGTAAGGCATTATTGCGTCAAATAATGATAATCGTTTAGTGCCACTTCACTGGTCGTCCGTACCTCAGATAGACTTGATTCACAATGTCAGCCTAAAAAGCATATGTTCCAAGATAAAAGTAGAATATAGTTGTCATTCATGTGCTCATTAAGTATCTTTATAAAACAGCCAAATAATATGGCAGTAGGAACCATTCCAAATCTTGCTCAATTTTTTAGAAAAGTGCCTGAGTAGCCTTAGCTACAACCGCAATGTCTATTATTCCCGGCAAAAAGCGGCGTAAATGCGCTATTGTGTTCTGGTTTGAAAGTAGCCAGAGTCCAGAATAACTATTGAACTGTGAACATATTGAGACTTGACATCTTGTTTCAGGAAGGCAGGTGTAATTGAATGCCAAGAATTTCTGTCTAATTTATGATGATATTGCCGTATCAGGTCCCATCCTGCTCCTGGTTGATAATGAATAGAAAAATCCAATATCACTGTGCCCGACCCGGGATTCGAATCCGAGATGTCAGCTTTGTAGCCGTACCGTTGAACAACTACGCCACCGAGGCAGTCCATATAAATAGTATCAGATCCGTATAAGAGAAGAGAATATTGTGTATGTTTTTAGCAATGATTGCCTAAGCTTTTATCTTTGTAATCCAGTCACCAGTGCCAAATTCTTGTACCTAAATAAAACTTACAAGTTACAACTCAGAATTCATTCTACCACTAAACCAATAACATTCTTACTTTTACATATTGCATATAAACATACAAATTACCTCTTACTTTAAGCGCATCGTACTTTCTAGGTTATATTTAAGTGTGAGTTAAAATAACCCGTTTCTCGGTACCGGGAGCTTGCGTATGACTCATCTATTTCTAGAATGACTTGGGAAAAGCTGCTGACGTCATAGTAATGACACTACTACGTCATATTTTTACTCTCTTTGTAATGATGCGTCAGTCTTGGTCGTAGAAATAGTGTTAATGACAGCCTCAGTGGCGCAGTTAGTAAGACGATAGTTATGAAACGAGAGATCGCGGGTTCGATCCCTCCACCGAGGGTGAGATTGTGTTACCTGTGGTATAACCCAGTTAGATAAGTATAAAATCCAATTACTATCGGAAATATTGTGGATACAACAAAAAAAATTAAAAGTGAAAAGTACTGCACAGAACACCCGATACACTCAGAGCTCAAATCATTTTGTCGGTTTTTATTTATTTCGATGTCGCTGTGCAATAAAAAATAAAAAATATAATATATGATAGCTTCTCGCACCGTCTAGATATAGTAAGCACTAATAAACCCATTCTTGCTCTTTAACTTTACCTGGAGGCACAAAATAAATCTACTTGACCATAATCGGCTCTATTAGGGACCATTAGAAGTATTAAAATTAGTTATATTATTATATTTCTCACAATTAAAGAAAAAACAAGTAAATAACTCCATTGAAAATAATCATCGCTTGAAGAAATATGAAATTGAAAGTATTAAAAGAAATGTGTTTGTAATGGCTATTATTAAATATTGAGTATATATTATATACGTAGACTGTAAAATACCTACGCTAGTTGTCAGGAGTGTTCAGTTTAACTGGAGACTGTCCCACCCTCACACCCACCACTGTAACTCCTGTGAGCCAGGATCAACAGTGGCACGCAATGTAATGACACCGAGCATTGAAGCTCGGCGAGTCCCCGGGAATGTCTAACTTGTCTTTAACCCGCAACGAAATTAATCAGAAAGTTAAATTATTAGGAGGAGTTGGAAATAAATTATTGTCCACTTCCCTCCGTGCAAAGCGGGTGTTCAGTTTAAGTAAGACATGATTATTAATAATAAGAAACTGCGCTTTAATCTTAAATCCGAGAACTTGGCTTTGAGGTCCAATTAAAAAAAAAGTCCATATACGTTCCACTGCAGGGCACGGTTTTCTCCAAAATGCAGAATTTGGTTGAGGGCTTCGGGTGCAGTCCACCTCGTTGGCCTAGTACAAATTAGCGGACTACACGTACCATAAATATAATTTAACAAATTATATATTTAAGTCATCGTGCCTACTAATGACTGACTGTAATGTCCTTTAAATGGTAATACAAAAGTGTTAATGTGGATACATTGCTGTAGGTATCAGTACCTAACTACGAAAGACTTCGGTGTCACAAATACTCATCATCAGCATCAGCTCCGAAACAAGAAGTCCGCTGCTGAACATAGGCTTCTCCCAAGAATTCCCCAACAAGGACCTATTGAAAGCGGCTTCTATCTATCGACTTCCTGCAAACCATAACCAGAATCTCATTATGCATAAAATTTTGCTCAATAAGAGATTTATATCTAACACACATTTAAAGACTTTTGTCTTCAGGCACTGAGGAATATTTGACGTGATATAGTTTCCCGAAGCTGCCCATCCCAAACTCTATCTCGAAGTTAGACCTGCCTAACCGAACTATTGGTCCCAAATAGACTCATTCATGTATAACTTCCAGCGTCGAGTTTCATACCGCAATAGAGGTGGGCACGACATGAACGTTCGACATGATTTTCATCTTATCCATGTTCATTTTAAGGGCCACCTGTTTAGAAACTACTATATTTTAATTGATCGAATGGGCGAATTTCTGCTGACGTCTAGCCAACAATGCTACGGAGGCTGTTAGTTTAACAATGATTGTGTTAGTTTAATAATTTATAAAAAAATGATAATGAGTACATCACTCAAACCTAACCAGAAGCCATACCAGAAGCGAACAAAATTCCGTTCAAATCGGCGTTACCATTCTCTAAATATCAAAGTTTACGGGGTCAGTTAAGCGTGGAAAAAACATCGTGTTTGGCATCCACTGTGAATCACGTGAAGATCTCTGCCCACACCGCATCCCGCTGTAAACGCTCGCCCTATAAGGATTTTGTTGGTAATATCAATTTATAAGTAAATTTTTAGATATTTTTGACGTATATTTAAGAGCGTTTATACCTTTCGCGCGCTTTTTGGCTTAAAAACAGGACTTTTCAAACGAGTTAATAGCCACCAATAAACAATTTAAAGGAAAAATAATTAGTATTAATTTTAGAAAAGGTTGTCATCTAGGGATTTTGGTGGAAAACATTATAGATTGATGGATAATTTGTGAGTACTATAAGGATTACTGAACACAAGTTTCGTTATTTAAGCTTTAAATGGCAATTTAGAAGCTTAAGATATCCGAAATCACTAAATATAAGATGAAAATAAAAATGTTATCAGATTAATAAGACCCTTATGGAGGGATTTTGCTGAGAAAAATAATCTTTTTGTGTTTAGTTCCTGAAAAATAAAAATTTTAACAAGGCGAAATTATTCAGAAACGCTCCTCGTCAAGAACATATTTTTTTTTCACCAATTTATCGTACATAATTTTTTATAGCAATTGCATATTATAATAGAAGGACATCTTATCAATAAATTACCATTTTTATATTTAGACAAAATTAGTTTTTATGTTTTCTACAAATATTTTAAAAACCACTATAAAACACGCTGTCCGAGTTCCGACATGTGTCAAATCAGACCGCCGCAAGGCTTTCTAGAGGGAGGACGTATCGCTCGTCGCTCCGGCCTGGCTGCAGTCGATTTTTGCCGTGCGTAGTAAAAATAGCCACGCGCGGACTGCGATTGCCACATCTTAGTACTTTGATAGTAAAATATTTTTATTTTTATTACCTACAATGATTTTGTAGTGAGTATAAATTATGTTTCAGATAATATAATGGGATGTAATTCCGAGGCTAAATTATGTTATGTATTGTTATACAAAATTAAATATATTTCGTGATTGTAAGGGGTTGTAAGGCCCCTAAATCTATTCATGTGTTCGAACACTAAATGATTAATAAAACGTCCGTAGTGTCTACTGATTGAACACTGATTTGAATGCAACTTAACAATGTAATAATAACGAAAATATGATTAGTATCTAAAATTGTATTTTTCATTGCTTGCACAGTAATATTAGTCTACTTATAATGCAAATAAATTATTTTTATGATATTATATTACCAATATATAAATCATAAGTTACATTTCAATTGAATATTAGAATTTTGAAACGCACGGATCAAAGTTGGTTGAGCTGACTGTATAGCGAGCCGACGCGGCAGCTCTACGCACACAGCTTTGGTCGCTTAAATTAACGAAGAAATACCTATAGTTGACTTTGCGCGCAAGGTGTAAACTGTAAACGCTCTTAAACAAAGACAAATTAAGAATTTTACTAGTTAAATTTTATCATTTAAGATATAAAGTTCCTGCCAAAATACTCAAATGTATGTATATGTCATTAGTGGAATCAGTAGTGTCATATGCTCTCGACAGCTATGGTTTAACATTCAAATCATACATCATACATAAACAAAATAGAATCATTACAAATCAGATTTTTAAAACTACTCGTAACCAATAAAACCAAAAATAAATGTAAAGACAATTATTATAAGTTATTTAAAATATGCAACATACTACCGGTTAAATTAAAACACAGGCTTCTGTTGATTACAAACAACCATAGCTGTAGGGAGCTGTTGGTACCGCTGCAACACAATAAATCAACCCGAGCGGTATCGGCAGGGAAATACGTTGTACCAAGGGTCCACAATTACTACGGTGACAGGACACTACGTAAGCGGTTACCCGACGTGGTGGACGGTCTCCCGTCCGAAATCGCAGAACGGATTAATAAAAAAAAAACTAACATCTGGGGGCACGGCAGTGCCCCCTCCAAGTCGAGCTAAAAAGCGGCACAGCCGTACTATCCTTTTCTCGAAGCACTTCAGACCATTTTTAACCCCCCATAACTTCGTTGTGGTTAAAGTAAGAAGCCTGAATTTTCGGTTACTAATTAGGCATTGTGTAAACACGGTATATGTAAAATTTCATTCAATTTGAACCACTAGTTTAAGAATTATAACTTGTCAAACTTTCGCAATTTTGTCACTCACTGACTGACTGACCGATCATCAAAAGTCTTAGGCACTTCTAGCAGACATAGAACCTTCAAATTTAGAATATAATTAATGTTTAGTGTCTAAAGTAAGGAAAAATTCAAACATTCCATAATTTCTGTCTAGTTTTCTAGATACACCAACTGCGTGAATAACTTTGTAATCTCATATAAATGTATAGGATTACAAAGATACATTTGCAGTTAATGATTAGTTGTACCCGTATATAATGGAATAATAGTTGTAGATTGGTATCTATATATATTATATATGAGGCATAACAGGAGGGGGGTATAAAGAGGGAAAGGGTGTATTCAGCCCATTAAACTGTACAACATTCCTCTAGAAAAACATGACAAAGATAACCTTGCAAATAAATAGACTAAATAGCTCGAAAACAATCACCATGAAAGAAAGAACACTAATAATCAAATACGCTATATTTGTGATAAATTGATACCTACAAAAATAAGAAAAAACCATAAGACAGAGGCTTTAAGAAAAATCATTATATATATTCTAGAAATAAAAAGTACCGAAAAGGAATAAAGTAGGACTCTACAAAAGACGTGAGATCCCATCAAAAACATCCTGTAAAAAAATCCAAGTCTCGCAGCTCAGTTTTTCTACCGCAAAAAGTTGTGAGATCCATGTAACACCAAGTCGATTAATTTATTTAGTCCTTGCTTAAGGGACCTTCTGTATAAAGTTATCACGTAAGTTATTATCATATCAATATTAAAAATTCTTTACGTTTTAAATAAATAGATCGACTTGGCCAGTAACATTATGCATAAATTGTACGATACATTATGTTTTCATGCGATGGCCAAGTCGATCTATTTATTTACAACGTAAATAATTTTTAATATTGATATGATAATAACTTACGTAATAACTTTATACAGAAGGTCCCTTAAGCAAGGACTAAATAAATTAATCGACTTGGTGCTACATGGATCTCACAACTTTTTGCGGTAGAAAAACTGAGCTGCGAGACTTGGATTTTTTACAGGATGTTTTTGATGGGATTAAAATTATCAAAAAGTATCTGCTGTCAACATTATAATTAGGCACTAGCAACTAGTAATATATGTAAAACACCACTATGTACTCACAGACAAACCAAGCAATTAGTTTTGTGAGACTAATTGTAATTTTTTGTTATTTTCTCTTAAGTATAATAATAAAAGAAAAAAATCTTGTTATTTTTCAAAACTTCTATCAATTTATTCTAGCAATACAAATGTATATTTTTAGAATTTGTCTAGTTTCCGATAGTTACTAGTATTTAAGTAGTTCTAGTGCGAGGAACAGTTTTCTCTGCGAATATCATTTTTGATTTGTTTATTATAAATCATTGAACGTATTAAACACTTATGTACACTTATAAAAGGTACAAATGTAAATATGTAGGTATACTGGCACGTACACTATTACATAGTTCGTCGAATTATCCTTTTTGTTTAATTTAATGGTAAATGAGGTAGGCAATTCGTATTCTTTGAGTGTCGACCAACGGTAAGAAAACTAGAATAAAAGTACGGGCCAACAAACTCAAGGACGCTGCTGTTTAGAATTCTAATCGCCTCTTATCACATTTAGCTATGTTATTTTCTTAATAAATACCGTGTTTTGAAAACCCTATATACCACAAATAGTTAATGAGAAAATACAATATAAAGAGATTACAGAACTAAAAGTTCGAATTCATCAAATATTATCGTTTTATGTTCTAGCACAGCGCCATCTAGATGTGTTGAAACACAATCTTTAAAATATTACTGCTACAAAGCGCCCTCTATTGATACACGTGAAAACTAAAATTACACTTTACGCGCATTATCCTATCGTTTTAAGGAGTCAACACGATAAGAGATCTTTTCAAGAATGTGAAGCACCGTAACATGCTCGCATAGTACTATTATGATAGCATTGACATTTTCCAAGATGAAAAAAAAACTTGCTTGCGATAAGTGAATACCTAGTTGACCTAATTTTATTTGTAAAAATTTGAAGTCAATTTAGACTGAAGAAATCGGAAGCAATAAGAGTAATGCATTATTTTTGTATTCATATATTATTTTTAGAGAAGCCTAACTATTTTGATCCTGTTATTATTTATTAGTGCTGTTACCAAGCCCACCTGATTTGGTGCAATTGAGTGATAATAATATATTTTACAACGTTTCTATAACTATTTCCTCGTTAAATTTTTTATAGATTTTGTTATCTTTAAGTAATAAAAATGTCTTTTGTGAAGTGTTGTTTCGAAGGCGGCGAGGGGCATGATTTCATTGACTCCTTTGTACAAAAATGCACGGATCCGGGCTGTAAGTTATTACTTTTAGATTTGAAATAAGGTTTGAAATAATAACATCATTTCATCAAAAAAAAATCTCTAGTAATGCGGTGACCTTGGCATCGATAATCTCATTAGAAATAGCCGACATTTGAGACAATAGTACGCCGTATGCGTCTTTTTCTACTCTCTCTAGATTTATTGATTTCCTACTTGTATGTTATAGTTGCCGCTAATTCTTGACTCCTGGAAATTATCGATTTATCAACTCTATACGTTCAGAAATTTAGTATAAGGTATTTGTTGATAAAATATTTATGTAATATATATCGTACAAGATGTAAAATGATGCTTACTATTTTTTAATATTTTTCATTAATAATTATTAAGACAGCATTGTAATTAAAATGTTATAAATAATTAACAAAAGAACGAAACGTTATTAATTCGATCGAATGACTCACGTATCCGTGTCTTGTTTTTATGTTTCTATTTGAAATAGTGAATATATTTATACTGTAGTGGTAGTGTATGGAAGATAATGGCTCAAGGTATGTTACCAAATTTAATAAATGTAAAGAAAATCGCATAATTCGCGTATAATTTTGTTTACAATAGTAGACTGACATATGGTAAATATCGGCGCCATCTTGGCGCCATTGCTGTCAGTGTGAACGTGTTTTAATAGCGTTTTTCTCGTAATAAACAGTGATTATCATCATAAATATGTCGAAAACCTTTAAATTTTTGCGGTAATAATACGCGTGCATCTTTAATAGTATGCGCAAAAAAAGATTTGTGTGAAGCTACATTTGTTTTATGTGAATGGATCGCGAAACAAAAATGACGACTACAACAGTGCAAAACCCACCCAAAACTAGCACCCAGACGCCTGCCAAGCCGCAAAAAAACTATGGCAAGATCATCCTCACACTTCACAATTGCCTTTTACCCGAATCGGCGTTCAAGGAGACACCCTCACAAGCTGATGGCCTCGATGTTGAAACCGAAACAGATCTGCGTATACTCGGGTGTGAAATGATTCAAACCGCAGGAATCTTGCTCAAACTGCCCCAAGTCGCAATGGCAACGGGGCAAATCTACCTCCAAAGGTTCTACTATTCGAAGTCTTTCGTCCGCTATCCGATGGAGACTATGGCCATGGGCAGCATCTACTTAGCTTCAAAGGTTGAAGAAAAACCGTGCAGGATACGTGACGTCATCAATGTTTTCCACCACATTAAGCAGGTTAGAGCACAGAAGACTATTAGTCCTCTTATAGTGGATCAGAATTATATAGAATTGAAAAATCAAGTCATTAAAGCTGAGAGACGGATTCTTAAGGAGCTTGGCTTCTGTGTTCACGTGAAGCACCCACATAAGCTTATTGTTGTGTACTTACAATTACTACAGTATGAAAAAAATCGTCAGTTAATGCAAATGGCATGGAATTATATGAATGATGCTCTTCGCACAGATGTCTTCATGAGATTCCCTCCTGAGACAATTGCTTGTGCGTGCATATACTTAACTGCACGTAAAATTGGTCTGCCATTACCTAACAATCCCCACTGGTTCTTACTATTCAAAGTCACAGAAGATGACATTAGAGAAGTCTCAATGAGAATTCTGCAGCTATACAAACGGGCTAAAGTTAATCCTGAAGAATTGGAAAGCAAAGTAGACCTGCTTCGTAAAATATACCAAGCCAACAAAGTCATACAAGCACAGAAAGATAGAGAAAACTCAAAGGCTGAAGAGAAGAAAGCTGAATCACCTACAGCATCTACATCTAAAGAAGTACGAAGGGAAGCAAAGAAAGAGAAATCACCTAAAACACCACCACTATCTTCAAAGTACCACAGCAGCCATAAAGTGAAGAAGGAAAGGAGATCTCGTTCACCATATGACCGTAAAAGAGAATATTCTAGCAAGAGGCACAAATCTAGGTCGAGGGAGAGGGAGCTTGACCGGTCCAGAGAACGGAGGATGGATGACAAGCGGGGTCGAAACACTAGGAAATATGATGATTATGACCGAGCTAAATCCAGTAGGGACAACAGAGACGATAAGAGGAAACACTAGTGCATTTTCTGTAGAAATAAATATCTTTTAATTACTCTTAAAACTGTTTTTTATTCAAAACTCCATTATTATATTTTTATTTTTATTTTATTTATTAAGGAAAACATACAGCATAAATATTACAAATAAACGTTACACAATATATTACAATAAAGCCAATAAAGTTTTCACTGAAAAACAAAACATGGAGTGAACCTAAATAATATAGTAATCATAAGTCAAATAATAATAATAACTTAATTAAACATTAAAAAAAACATATTTCTTATCCTATGAGCAAAAAACAGAAGGAATAATAACAATAATAGAAACCAAAAATTACAAAACGAGAGAAAAATATATATATATTAGTGGATGGGAGAACCAGTTGATTTTCTGATAGAAGCAGTATAAAACGACTTGTTTTTATTAAATATATCAATATGGTTATATGTTTTGTCGTAGCTATGACATGCTCTTACAATAAAGCGATTCTTTGAATATTTTTTAAGACAATTGGGAGAAGAGAATGTATTTTTGTAATGAGCATTAATACGAGGACAATTGAAAAATATCTTACTTAAAAGATAAGGAGAATCTATTAACCCATTAATTATTTTATAATTATGAAACACTACTTGAAATTATAAGTAATTAAAATTCATAATTTACATTACAATAACATAATTTAAATTCTTATTTACACACACACAAATACAAAAGAAATGTGTTATCAATACATATTTTTATAGTGTTGTTTGGAAATTAAAAATAAATACATTTTATTGATGATCAGTTTTCATAATGTATGTAACCTTATGTACAAAAATTAAAGAAGAAAGGAAGTTTGATGCCTGGTTTTAAATAAATATATACATCCATATGCATAGATAGTACAAAAACCGATATTACCCTTTTGTTTGCTGGGAGACAGACATTACAATGGTACCTACCCAGGCATCCACTCACATATGACAGACCTACCAGTAAATGTAAATTGTGAGACAAGCTGTACAGTAAATTTTTTCTCTGTATTATGAATATTGAAAATTTTATATTCTACAGGAGTCCAATTCAGATTCAAATGAATTTAATATTCAACGAACTTATAAAAATAAACTGATTAATGGAAATGTAACAAATTTTCTAGCATATTATATGTGCATTTCATAGTTGAAGGAATTGTATATAAAGATTACATTATACAGTAACATATTGAGAATATCCTTTGTCTCAGATTTGGGAGTGCAGTGGAATGCCGAGCATTGCTTTTAAATTCAAGGCGTTGTTTGGTTTTGCTATTGTTCATGAGCAGTCATAATGATTACAACCAGGCGAATGGTACGCTAGACTGGCCATACATTACAATAAAAAAATAAGATGTTTTTCTTATTATATTCATCACAGTTTAATAATATTATTGTTTAATAGATTCTAATTTAAATACTGATTATAACAGCTAAAGAATATAATTTAAATATCTGAATAAACTTAGATCGCAAAACAATAGCCTATTCGATTCAGGAAATAGCTGCAGATCTCATGAGTTCTAATCATGTTAATTAACTCCGAAACATCACAAGTGCGCATTGGAAGCGAGTTAGCAATAATGTTTGT
The DNA here is from genome assembly GCA_009982885.2 of Hyles vespertilio. Classification (NCBI taxonomy): domain Eukaryota; kingdom Metazoa; phylum Arthropoda; class Insecta; order Lepidoptera; family Sphingidae; genus Hyles; species Hyles vespertilio. The sequence continues at coordinate 7,798,404 of CM042823.1, forward strand.
TGTTGGCCTAGATTTTCTAGCATTTAGGTTAAAGCCGTGACCTATTTTAGTTATACGACACAGGTATAGATCCCAAGGAGTATTAGCAGCTTAGCTCGGAAATGCTTGGATATTCTGATAGTTATTTGAAATCTACCTTCCTACTATTTGGAGCAATAGTTTAAGATCTTATTTTGATTTTATATAGTGTTACGCACAGAGTAAAGGTTGCAATCTATCATTTATTTTAAAATTGCATATAATAAGTTTAACATTGGAAATTTATTGGAGGTTAAACTTGACTGTGAAGAAAAGCGAGAGAGTAGTAGGAACGTCTAACCATCTCATAAGCTGGTGCTGTAATGGAGGTGACGTCACAATTCTTGTTCTACGTCCTTTGTCTTTTAAAACAATTATCGCTAGTTGCCGGCTAATTATGTTTCTACCATGCTTAAACTTAGACGGATACCTATGTGTTTTATAAGTTTCACAACTACACCACGATATCCCCAATACTTCCTAACAAATACTTAATTAAGTAACAAGTAGGGTGTGACTTCTTATCTTAATTTCCTTCATACAAAAAGCGAGCTACATCCCACTAATTAGTAATATATGTACATAATAAAAAATAACTTGTAGCTATGTATTCTATATGTCAAATCCACCACAGTGTCCTACTTAAATATTTTGCGTTTCGTGATCAGTCTGTAGATATACGTACATTGGTATTAGGTACGGATTCAGGCTTATTTAAGGGATTTAGCGGAAGATGGTCTTCCTATAGGCTACACCTGTGGGCACTTTATCTGAGCTGCACTGCACCCATTATTAAATGCAGTGTAGGTATGGTGCCAGGGTGACGAAATATATGCGAAGATTATTAAGCAACATGTGAACAAACATTATACACAGATTATATCATAATCCTGATTTGGCTTCGTCGAAGTCTGATAATTAATTACGTTAGAAGTATGTGTGGTTTCACATTGGAATGCCCATCAAAACCGGACAACAAAGGCATTGAGCTTAATACTGGGTATCTCAAGACTGCTACCGAAAACGAAGCCGGGTGGTAGTTTTAGTGGCTACAAACACAATGCAACTAAAAATTTCGCATAGAAACGCGACAATTATTTTTTTAAGATTTTTTAAATATCGTCATTTTGGGTGGTAAATCCATAGTTTTTGCTAAAATAATTATTTAAACTCTTTTATACCTTAGAGTATTTATAAATAAAAAGGTATACACTATTATTTTAGGAAAAAATGTATTTACCACCCAAATATGGCCATAAGAAAAAAAATAACACAAATAAATTGTCGCTTTTTTTTGCAACTTTTTCTGTTGCATTGTGTCTGAAGTCGCTTAAAGTACCACCCAGCTTCGTTATCGGTAGCAGTCTTGATATACCCTGTATATGTAGACTACTAAATCTTCTGTAGATTTAGAAGTCTACATATTATATTAAGCATTTTAGATTTTAGAGTCACGCTGACCGCGCACTGATCGTCAGGGCTGACAGTTGAAATGTATGTGTTTCTAAGGAGCGTTTTAGAACAACGCGTAGTTGTCAGCGCTGACCCCCGACCCCCGACTGTAAACTACGCGCTGAGCTGTCAGCGCTGACGGTCAGCGCGCAGTCAGCGTGACTCTAAAACCAGCCGTATAAACTCATGCCTTCGCCTTGTATGTTCCGTTCCAGGATGTGATATAGGGCGAGCCTATCGCCATATCGACGCAAATTCCTTATTCCAGGTTGTTAATGTTGTGTTAATGTTAAGGTTGTTAATGAATATAAAAAGCTAATATCACTGGGTCCGACCCGGGATTCGAACCCGACACCGCAGCTTTGTAATCGTACCGTTAGAACAACTCCGCCACTGCACCGATGCAATTATACAACATCTGTTCAAGTCTAAGATTCTAAATAAATTTCGCTTTACCTAATGTTTTCAATATTGTACCATTATCAGAAATCCTATCCATCCATCAATCCATCTCCCTAAAGAAAAAACTTATGGATGTATGCATCCTACCGGTCTTAACATACGGTGCGCAGACTTGGTCTTTGACAAAAATTCAGAAGTCTGCCCTCGGAGTATATCAACGAGCCATGGAGCGCAGTATACTGGGGTTAAAGTTGGTGGACCACGTTAAAAACAGTGTATTGCGCTCTAGGACTCAAATACTAGACGTTGGGAAGAAAGCAGCTAGCCTGAAGTGGAACTGGGCAGGTCATATATGCCGCATGCCTAACGAACTGTGGGCAAAAACAACAACTTTATGGAAACCATCAAAGACGCTGAAACGTCGCGGTAGGCCCAGAAAAAGATGGCGAGACGAGCTGGATAGGTGGGACAGAGATTGGCAAGATCGAGCCCTGGACCGGGACGAATGGAAGGAGGGTAGAGAGGCCTTTGCCCTGCAGTGGGACAGCGTAGGCTGATGTATGTATGTATGTACCATTATCAGACACGTGTTTTTAAAAACATTAATTAAATTAAAAATAATTATGTTTATAGTGAAATCATACGATCACAATGTCGTGAATTGTTATCAAAGCCATCGGATTTTTCAGGGTTTGATAAATTGAGGCCAATCAGGCAATCTAAGTCGACACAAATGTAATTTATTTACACTTTATTGCACAAAAGAATATAAATACAAAGATAAATAACATACATGACTGCCTCGGTGGCGTAGTTGTACTACGGTACGCTTGCAAAGCTGGGGTCTCGGGTTCGAATCTCGAGTCGGGCAAAGTGATATGGGATTTCTATTCATTAGCAGCCCGGAATCAGGAATTTGAGCCTGATATGGCCTTAGGCTCGCCCCCTATCAAATCGTGAGACGGAGCATACAAGGCATACATTTCAAACGCATTTCATTTCAATTCACACACACCTCTTGTACACTTGAGAAGAGTTTCAACTGTGGGCAAGTTCGACACTCAATTTCATTTAGCTCCATCGAATACTACTGCATCTAGTAGAATGAAGTAAAATCATACTCTACTGTAATGGAGCAATAGTCCCATGTTTACGTTCCTAATTCGAAATTTGAAACGAAATTCACTGGTCAAAGCGCAATTCGTTTCAAGCTTCACCTTTAGCAAATTGTTATAAAATATTTCCAGTCATTGGATCGGTAAAGGTCATATTTGCGTTCGCATGAAAACACCCTTATTGGGTATTAATAGATTATTGTGGCATCCCCAGTGTCAGTACCTTTTCCGATGGGCGCGTTTATTTCTGTATGTAGGCGTCCCAAGTCCCAAGTTATATTTAGGCAGTAATATGTCAACCGTGTCGGGGACAGCACCGCTTATTGATAATTATTGTGGTTTAGTTCATATTTATATTATTAAATCGGACTAACAGTGTACGTTAAGGCCGGCATAATTTTGTCGATGGATGTTATTCGTCGTTTCTGTCAAATCTCGACTTTCAACGCACTGCACTGACCATTACGTCAGTGCTGATTTCGATCAATTCAAGTGTCAAGTGTGAGTGCGGTGATCAAAGTTGTAGATTGATACTAAAATACACGTAAACTTAAAACAGTAACAAGTTAAAATTATTAGTAAAAAGTAGCCGTTTATAACAATAAAATAAAACACAAATAATTGTAAGAATCAAGCCAAAGGGGTCTAAATAGAAAAAGATTTAAAAAAAGCCAATGAGGCGGCAAATATCTCGAGTGGAGACCACGTACCGGCAAGCGGCTATCCACCTAAATGTGGACATCTTACAAAGATTGTCGGAAGTCGCTGGGTGCTAGACACCTTTCAAAAGGTTGCTGAAGAGGCCTGTGTTGAGCAGTGGAATTTGGCTGAAGATCATGATTATCGTGTGACAAAGATATCGACATTAATCAATCTGGGAGCAGTACGCAGTCCTAATGATTATTTAATTTTAATTTCTAAATTCGCTGTCGAAATTGTTATTTCATGTTAGTTGTCTAAGGGTCTTTTAGGGTTGTTAAAGGTATTTTATCTGATAGTCTAAATGATTTGCAACTTGGCTCTACCGCAAAAGAGATTGGTAATAACATTAATCTGACGCTCAAAATTGGATATACACAGGCCGAATTGAAAACGCAACTCGTGTAGGGCATAACTGGATACCTCTTATCTTGTATGGTGGTTGATATCCGAGCAGAAAGGAATATATCAATAGCTAATATTTAATTGGTTCCAAAGGTCAAACCATCCAAATATTTTAGACTAAATAATGGAATTACATACGCAACTCATTGCAAATTAAATATATTTCTATTTGTTAAAATAAATCGACTATTCCGGAAATAAATATTTTTTTATCTAAGTGTTGCAATGCAATTGACACTATCAGTTAACAATAAAATAAATTGTCGTCATTTATTTCATAACTTATATCGAAATTATTGTCGTAAATTTCTGTTAGAAAGCAATTTTAAATGGGAATTGGAACCATAATGTCAGGGACCCATGGGTGGCCCCTATCACTACGCCAATAAGGTAATGAGATTATTTTTCTCTTTAAAACCTAACTCGTGCACTTGTCAAGGACATAAATGAATTATTTCAACGCGATTCATAAGGTAGACATTTTGGCACCGTTCTTATGGGGAATTGGTTTTGTGCACGCGCCAAATTGCCGCGTCCGTTTTGAAATGGCGCCTGTTTTAACACGTGTCACGTTTATATAAATACTTTTTAAATGAATTAAATGCAAAGGTCACGTAATTGACAGCCTCGGGGCTAAGTAAATACGATTTTATTTGTTGCGATACTGACCTTTCAAAATGGAAAGGAAAAAGGAAAATCCGTCGTAAAGACTCATGCACGTGCGTCGTGTTCCTAAATACCCTTTTATATATCCGCTGTCGAGTTAGCCGCCATAATTGTTTCGACGGGCCAGAAGTAACCATCTTCCACCCATGTGTATTCTATTTGAACTGCTATAATAACTAGTCTTGATTTATTTTGTAGTCCTTTAAAAGATAGTCATGCTGTTTTGCTTAAGGAATAAAGACGGCAAGTAAATCGTGACGAACGATATCTTGGCTGATTAAAATCATAACACCGCCCCGGCAGTTCAGATTAAGTGTCAATTCTTATCAGTGTCTGCGTTATCACGAGTAGTGTAAACTGTAAACGCAACGTCACCTCAGTCGCGTAACTCCGCGCACGCGTGGCGCGCGTTTCGATGCTATTCTATTTTTAAATATAAGGACATAAAACCGTTTTGGAAGTGAAGTTTAAAAAAAAGGAAGAATTCGGCCAGTGTTTTGATAATATTTAATTTTAAAAAGAAATATTAAACCCTTTAGAACGAAAATAAAATAAAAAAAGAAGTGCGTTCGACCAGTGTTTTGATAATAATCGATTATAATAAAAATAAATTAATCTTTATTTGGACAAAGTTTCATAAAAATAAGTGAACCAAAGTTGTGGGGAGTTGTGTAGTGAATGTGATAAATAAAAATAAAATCAAAAATACTGGATCTTGGATTTGACAGTTGGTTTTATAAATGTTGAAAATGTTGTGGATGCTGATATTATGGAGAAAATGGCTAGTTTTTATCATGTCGTAAATCTAGTGGCTTCTTTGTTGCTGTCAGAATACAGAACCTCATAGGCTCATAAATTATATTATAAGCTTCTTAGCTATAATTGACTTAAATAAAAATATAGGACCTTGGGCTCAGTGCGTTTGATGAATAAGACATTAGTAAAACATTTTGTAAAATGTATAAATTTTTTAGCGTAAATTATTGGCAATAATATGTAGTGGTTTAGTACTAAGCACCTAAACATCCTTATTAATAGTGGGATTTTCCCCTAGTAGCACCTATAAATAAACTTGTTATCTTAAGTTCACTTGAGAATTAATTGCAATTATAAAGTAATATATATGAATTGCAATTCCGCATGTCTGGAGGTTATACTGGTATATGACTATGAGACAAAGTACTGCTCTCTGTGACGTTACTCACCTTTGAGTCGATAAAATTAATTAACGTACATGAATATAACATATTATCTCTTAAGGATATACAGCAAAAATAATTAAAAGTAAAGTTAAATTTAATAATCATAATTAATCAAAACTGATTAAACTTTATACAAAATTCTATAACTAAAATACATACTGTATTTGTATCAGCCCATATAGGTCCCACTGCAGGACACGGGCCTCCTCTATTATCTAATACACGATTGAGAGTGGTTAGGCCATATAGTATGATGACCTAGTACGGGCTGGTAGTCTTTACATAGCATAGTAATTCTTACAAATTGCCACGTTTACATATCATGGCAAAACACAGACATACACAAAGTTTAAAACATACCTATTATTAAGCAGAAAGTAGGACACATCATCTAGAAATACTCGTATTTTAAAATGATATAGTAAATAGATTACATTAAGTTGAAACCAGTGTAGAAGACAAGTGTTCAATAACAGTGCGAAATGATTCCGATTACTAAGATAGCCCATCGAGCATGCTTCGTCGTCAGCAGGACTGTTTATATGACATGTGAGTAAAAATCATTTACAAAACAAATACAAACAGTGTTTTGTATAACTTGTGTGTTAAGTTGACACGGACAATATAAATTGTAAATACCATGGACTAGCAATTTATCGTTCAATTTGTAGTTGCTTTGGCTATCAACGTATAAGGACGTACCTAGTCTATCCAATTATAGCTTGGCAAAAAGGGTCTGGTTTTAATGAGGGCGCTAAGATCGAATTTAATATTAATATGGCAACCCGATCTACTACGACCACAGATCACTTCCAATAGATACCGCATTACGATAGTTTTGTTTTGAACCGAAAACACCAACGAAGGGAACTGCGCGGGGGGTGGGCGGGTTGCAGCGCGGTCACGTGGACTTCACTGGAGATATGAGGCATAAGTCGATAAATAAAAAAATGTATCGATAGTTCGATTTGCCAGTAAGTTCATGTGTTATGATCGCTTCTATAACTTAATTACCAACTTGTTAAATATTTGATAATATTTTTTCACCGGCCTGATCTGATAAATTATACCAACCGGCAACCGCTAACTACGAATAAAATAGGATTAAGATTTATACTTTAGTATGTAACGGTTTTATTTCTATTATTCACCGTGTATTTTTGTATACCATCATGGCGAAATACCCAAATTAAGTGTTGATATAAAAGATCAGATAAAAATATGAAATAGTAAATAGGTAACTAAACCTCACGCCCTAAAGGGCTACAATAATAAGTTATTGTAGCCCTTTAGGGCGTGAGGAATAAGTTCCGTTTCTTGAATTCTGACGGCGGCTGTAGTAAATGTAATATCGACAAGTGACGATGAAACCCACTTGACGAACTATGAATGTTTGTGAGACGATATACAACATGTAACAGATTTAAATGTAAAAGCGGAAAGTAGTACGTTCAGAATCAGCTACTGAACCGATATCAACATTTTTTTCGGTAGGTATTTTTTTTCAAAATAATTAGTTAAGACCAAGTAAATTACAGACACTCCTTCGTTTAGTACTCCGAACAAACGAAATTGAAACGTAACTCCAGCACATAAGATCATTTTTAAATGAATCACTAAACGAATACTCTAATAAACTAAATAATGAACAAAAATGAACTTTATTTCGATAGTCATAAAGTTTATTTAAGCAATCTATCATTAATCAAACGCACACCACGATAGGCCTCAATAAACGTAATAAGCTACCAAAATAAATAACTATCATATTCTCTTTTCCGCACATTTAACTACAACTAGATAGAGCAGGATGCAGCTATTGTTTAATGCAATTTGATCCATCCGACAAACGATGGCGCGCGCGGCGGTATAGGGATGCGCCGCGAAAAAAATTACTCCCGGTATTTGCAAGGCCGGGCGATCCAAATCCCGCGCAATACATGCACTTAAATGAAACAAATTAAATGTAACAAAATCAATATGAAAAGAAACAACAAATAGGTATTTCTATGAAAAATAATTTCGGGGAACGTTAAAATGGTGATTAAATTCGGTTTGTAATTTTGCTACAATGTATGCGGAATCCCGGTGTGTCAGATATCCCGTTATTGCAATCCCTAAATGGGCACCGAATATGTGAAAAAAATCTAGTCGTGCACCGCAGTTATCTGTGTCTACTTGTGTTTAAGTGTTAAGTAGATATTTCGATAACTTTCGCGCGCGATGTCTTATCGGTATTCGAATATTCAAATACACTGAAATGGTGAGAACTTTGGCACTGTGTGGTGATAATGTATCATTGGCATGTCTGACGGTATCTCGATGCTGAGTTCGGAGAGCGCTGGATAGGTCGCGGCGAACCTGTGCAATGGCCTCCTAGGTCACCTGACCTGACTTGACGTCTCTTGACTTTTTTTGTGGGGACGTAATAAATCTCTGGTATACTTCAGTGAAAGTACTAATGTGGAGGATCCAGGATGAGGAGGGTAATGTGGAGCAAATTCCTAAAAGTGAAGAGTGACACTGAAGTTTTACATAAATTACGTGAACAATTACGCAAATGTGCATCAAAGTGTATCAAGGTGGTGGACATGTCGAACATATTTTAAAAAGAAATCGCCTCATGAGTGCCATGTAACACGTAAGTTAATTTTGTTGTATTTTTTTGTGTTGTGATTAGGTTGTGATTCCCAATCTAGTATTCGTTGTTAGATATTGCGTTATCTTATTATCTTATTCAATAATAATGCAAAATAAATGACGCCCGTATCCTGCCCGCCTGTAGGAACTAAGTTTAGGGGAAGTGAAATTACTAATATTTTATAGCCGATTCATGCAAAATATTGTCTTATGTTGGGTTCGTACGCATTATATCTAGTAAGTAAAATATTTAGATTTTATAGTTAAAACACAAATGTTATGCTTACAGATTAAATAAATAATAATTTGTTTACCAAACCACCCAGTAATCAGTTACGTACGTAATTTGTAATTTGTATTTCGTATATTGTCAGCTGTTTCTGCCGGCGCGGCGCAGCGGTCGGCGACCGGCGTTAGGTACTCGTGTGAATGTGTCTTGTGTACATGTGTGCGTGTCCGGCGAGCGTGTGTAGTAGTACACTCTTATTTGTAACTCGTAAGGTGACCATGTTAAGTGCCTACATTTGGTATAACTAATTTCATAAATAAAAGATTTTGTAATTATGATAGTACGATTTCATAGCATAAACTATGATTGCAATAATATTTTAAAGTTGGGGTGTCTGAGGTTGTGAATTAATCCTGTTACACGTTGTATACAACGTATGTTAAAATTAGTGCAATAGCTTGTGCTACTGATTCTCAATAAACTTAGTATACTAAAACTTATGATAAATACCCTCCCATTATATTTGAAAACGTATACAACTAGAGGGAAAAAAGGAAATTTAATTACGCCAAAGATAAAAATAAATAAAAAAATATTGTAAATGTACCTTGTTAACAAATTTAACTATTTCAAATTACATAAAATAACGTAATTATGGTAATTTGCAATTTTTATTTAAATCAATATATATTTTGTGACATTGTCTTTAAATAAAATTAATTTACATTATTGTTTTACAATATCGATATTTCTGGGAATTATATTATAAACATGCGTCAAACACTAGAAGAACGCGTGATTTCGCCAAAAAAAAGATGGCTTTTTACGGTTATTGCTATGCGAAAAAGAGACGGCTTATTTTCCATCCGAACTCGACTGTTTGACATTGATACATTAACCAGTATAAATTGAGCTCGCTCGGGCCCCAATTAATTTAAAGAATATTAGTTATGATGAAAACTTATTGCGTTTTTTTAGATACTTTATTTTTTTGAGTTTTTTGCACACCATTTTGTTGAACAAATCTTTATTAACTGTAATATCCCAAAATGTAATTTTCGCTAACGTGCGATGACATGTGCGGGTCCACTACTTGGACGACACTGATCACGCGACATTTGGCATCGGTTTATATCTATCTGATAGCTTATATGTGTTGGGCGCAACCGCTGCCTTGCATTAGGTATCTATTGGGAGTGATCTGTGACTACGACGGAAAATGTTTACATACGTGTATTTTTTTTTATTGTTTTTAATAGTCTTATTGTTTATAAAAACCGTACGAAAATACATGTATAGAAATACATACGTATAACATTATCCTACTAACACAATGAAATTTTATTTTAAATAATAGTGTTGTCAGCATTGTTTTTCTTTAATGCCAATTGTCACCGCATTATACTCTTTTTTGTTATACACACGTCCTTTAAACCTTGTTTCTCCCTTTTCAGGTTGCTGCGGATGTTGTTCAGCGCTGAGACCTCGGTACAAGCGCCTAGTCGACAACATATTCCCCGCCTCCCCTCAGGATGGGCTGGTCAAGACCAACATGGAGAAGCTCACCTTCTATTCGCTGTCCAGTCCAGAGAAGCTGGACAGGATCGGCGAGTACCTGTTCCAGAAGGCTTCCAGGGATATATACAGGAGACGACATGGGTAAGGGTTTCATAGTTTAGTATTCCGAACCATGTATTTTTGTACATGCCCAGAAGTTTAAGAATCTGTATGAAACAGATCAGCTGCTATTGCTATTCTGCTATTCAGACCCATGCTGACTAGTCGATTGCAAGTTGAGCAACTGACGTGGATAACACCGCAAATGAACGATCTTATTTGGAGCATCTCTGTCCACTGACCAGGCTAGTACTATATATATAAAAAGGAAAGGTTATTTCTGGTTAATATGCGTGACATTCACACTAGAGATTTTTTTATGGCATAGATCTGACAAACGGGCGTACAGGTCACCTGATAGTAAGTGACTACCGCCGCCCATAAACATCCATAACGCTTGGATCCTGTATGCATAGCTGGCCCATCAAACCGGGAGAGGATAGGGAAATATAAAGGATGGGAAGAGAAAAGAAATATAGGGCCTGCTGCATTCTCAACAACTTACGACAACAAAGCAACGCTTCACGTCGATCTCCTGTGAGACAGTGGTACCGCGCCGCACGAGCCTTTCCATTTATGCCGAATCATGACTGACAACAGCGTGGCTCTATACCACTTCTTAAATATCAGCTGACAGGTAAACCACCGTATAATTTCAAGGAACCTAACCAGGCCGCGATATTAATTGTGTCGTACTGAAAGACCATTGACACTGGCAAACCGCCTCTGACCTCGCTTGTGGCAGACACGAGATGAGAGCAACCAATGCTGCTAACACAAGCGCAGATAACAAACACTCGAGATAATGGTTAACATTGAAAACTGATATAAGCCACTGATATTACTCCGGACGTCACTGAAACCTAAAGGTTATGTATCCAAGTGCAAATGAACAGTTACATCACAACTCACTGGTCAAAAAAATGGAATCAATTACAAATGTAGGTAATGAACTACGGGATATAGTATATACATACATATTTAGCGATATAAAAATCCAATTATAAGTATGAGAGACAAGGTTAATTATAATATGAAGCCACGTATTTTATAAGACTGTATTTTATACGACAGAAGACTTGGTAGGTGAACTTGTAGGTTAGGGCTACTATGTATGTGGCTGTCGTTGTATTTATTTTTATCTTTTTTTATATTTATGGAATCCATTAAATGTCATACATTATTTATATTCAGTCGGTCACTTTTTTTCCGCTACCACCCGGTACACAAGACTGTTTTCGCCAGAGAAGAACGAGCAAAAAACTCTAGCGTTGCTCTTTTCAAAATAAGTTTACATATTTCTATATTCCAGATTCGTGATAATAGCAATGGAGGCGATGGACCAGCTGCTGGTGGCGTGCCACTCGCAAACCCTCAACCTATTCGTGGAGAGCTTCCTCAAGATGGTGCAGAAGCTGCTCGAGTCTACTGATCCGCAGCTGCAGATTTTGGCTACGCAGAGTGTGAGTTGATTTATTTTCTCTCCCACACATTAGCCACAGGAAATACACTGTCATACATTGGTCCTTCCTATGAACCTCAATAGCGATCTGTTGGAAACAGCCTGCATCCAGGAACTTCCTTCAACTAGAACTATGTTCCAAAACATTTTCGTTTTCACTTACTAAATAAAATGTAAATAAAAAAAAAACATAATAAATTACACCCAACAGTCACATCAAAGCCCTGACCCCATATTAAGATCGAGTCTTGTGCCGTGGCTATCAGGAACTACGAGAGACTTTCAGCTCTCACAAACAATGTAGATTAGTTCCTACATGGTAGTGAGCGTTTTTATTTATTTCTAACACTAAACAAATTGTGTTCTTTAATGTACTCTATATGGCCTAACCACTCTCAATCGTTCTCTCGATTGTAGAGTAGGCCCGTGCCCTGCAGTGGGACGTATATGGGCAGATACAGAATGTACTCTGTTTTTATGAGAGACTAAAACGTTGGCTCGTCTGCCTGTGTAGGCATAAAAATGATAAAATAAATCTTTTTTTTTCCTTTACAAGTATAATTATAAGTGCTTAACTTTTAAAGGTACTGTATCAGTCGTCTTACTGCAGGGCAGGGCCTCCTTTACAATTGAGAGTGGTTAGACCTGATAGTTCACCACGCTGGCCTAGTGCGGATTGGCGAACTTTACATACCATAGAAATTTACAAATCGCTATGGTATGCAGGTTTCCTCACAATGTTTTCCTTCACCGTTATAGTGCGTGATGATTGACTATCAATACACATTTGACTACGAAAGGTCGAAAAGTAAAAGGGATAAAGGAAGGGGGAAGGGACCACCGAGAACATGTTGACATCACGCGCTTTTAAAGGTATTCATATAAAAGTATTTTATCTACAGTTTGTCCGCTTCGCCAACATAGAGGAGGACACGCCGTCATACCACCGGCGGTACGACTTCTTCGTGAGCAAGTTCAGCGCGATGTGCCACAGCAACCACTCCGACGTCGCCACCAGGGAGAAGATACGACTCGCTGGCATACAGGGATTGCAGGTGAGATATTATGATCCTTCAAGCAGGATAGTTACAAAAACCTGGAGGTTTAAGTCACCATGGCATACAGGGGTTGTAGGTGAGATAATATGGTCCTTCAAGCGGGATACTTACAAAAACTTGGAGGTTTGAGTCACCACGGCATACAGGGGTTGCAAGTGAGATAATATGGTCCTTCAAGCCGGATAATATCAAAATCTTGGAGGTTTTAGTCACCAAAATAGTTAATATGTTTTATAAGCTGTAATATGTTGGTAACAATAATTTGATCCTTCATGCCGGATACTAAGAATAACTCGATTGGCCATGAGTTGTGTTTGATCAATAGGTAGACATTTAGTGGTGCATTTAGAGACATTTAATGTCAATTGAAAGAGGATCGTGCTAACCTAACGTGCTAGAGAGTGTATTGTGCACCAAGTAAATTAAAAAAAAATATAAGGTATATTTTTTATTGCAATGAATCGGGAGGCGAGGGTGTCGTTGACGTGATGGTAAGCGATACGACCGCTCATGGACAGTAGCAAAACCAAACAGCACCATGAATTACTAAGCAACGCTTGGCAATCCACTGCGCTCGCCATCATGAGACATGAGATATTAAGCCTCAATTTATCAAGTAGCTATTCTGCCTAAAATGTCCTTCAAACCGAGACACAACAGTGCTTTTACACTGTTGTTTGACGTGTGTTCTAGATACTTAAATGCCCTTGAATGTAAATGTTTATGATAAAGTCATTTGACACATTTAATTAGTGTGACTTCTCAAGCGTTACACTAAAACTGTTAATTTATGTTAATCGCGGTATCAGCAGTTGAGGGTTAGTTGGTAAAACACGTGTATGTGATTGTGATTTGTAATTGTTACTTGCAATGAAAACATGAATGAACCGTGAATGGATACGAATCCCAGGTTGAGCAATATGTAAGTTTTAAGTATGTAATGATTAACAGAGAGTGGAATATCTGTTTTTATTGTTATTAGCCACCAAAATGGGTTGTGAGCCGTGAGCTCGTGGGTTCGAATCCTAGATTGGGTACCCATATGTTTGTAAAATAAAATATGTTTGTCTGTAGGGCGTGATAAGGAAGACGGTGTCTGACGACCTGGTGGAGAACATCTGGGAGGCGCAGCACATGGACAAGATCGTGCCATCGCTGCTCTACAACATGCAGGTAACGTACTCTACGAACTACAATTTTTTTTTACTAGCCTGTGTCGTCCCACTGCAGTGCAAAGGCCTCTCTATGTGCCTTCCATGCATCCTAGTCCAGGGCTTAATATGTCCATCCCATTCGTCTCGCCACCTGCGTCTAGGTCTCCCGCGTGGTCGATGACTATTCGGTACTCATTCTGTGGTGGTCTTTGGCCACATCTCATCTAACATGCTACACACATGTCTAGCATAGTCCGTCTTGAACCGCCAAGCCAAGCCGCAAAGGCTTTTTGACGTACGTTGGTTAATTTGGTTCTGGAGCGTATTTTGGTATTCGAAAAGTGAACACGATTACAATAATTTAGTACTTACGTCAGTACCCATACATTATATTCAAGTTATTTAGCATCATTTAGGGGACTTGCTAGCCACGTTCATTCGATTTTTGTTGTAATGAAGACAAGAATAACTTGATAATATTTCAGTCCGCCCCGTGACCACGAAAGCTGTAAAGTGATCGAAACGTCGGGAAGTTAAAAATGTAAAAAATTAAACTAAATTCGCGATAAAATCCGTAAATAATAGTTTTATTTCAATTGATAATATTTGAGAATTATTTATTTGTTAAACCCATACACATTTAATAATTCATTTAATTAGCGACATTAAAAATTAACTAAACTATCTAATCTAGAGATCAAGCAAGTGCACTTGGCTGGAACGAGCATGGCCCCGATATACCCTTCCTGTCCCCTCTAACCCTAGAACAGTGGGGATACATAAACTCTCAACTGGTGCCCCCTGCGGGAGAGTACATAATTATATTTCTAAACTTATAAATTTTTTATGTTCTATTTTTATTTTATATCTGAAGTAAATCTTATATTTATTAAATATAA
Source organism: Hyles vespertilio (assembly GCA_009982885.2). Classification (NCBI taxonomy): domain Eukaryota; kingdom Metazoa; phylum Arthropoda; class Insecta; order Lepidoptera; family Sphingidae; genus Hyles; species Hyles vespertilio. Next base: position 7,813,422 of record CM042823.1, read on the forward strand.
TCATGAATACATATGTATTTCTACATATATTTTACACCATGACTATTAAAACTCGCTGCTCGCTGCTCACTCGCACCCGCCCCCATCTAAAACGATAAAAGTGTTAAGTGGCTTTGACGACAAATGCCATAACCAAATTGCTTGCAATCTAGCCTGTTCTTTCCTGTACGCATTAAAATAGGTGCGAGTAGGATAGAATGCCCATTAAATTAGTAGTTTATTGTTTAACGAGATGTAATACGATCGTCCCATTCTGGGCTGCTCACCAGCCGAGGGGATAATTAGTTTTCCTCTCGTAAAAAAGCGTACCTCGGTATCCCACTGGAGCACACAGGCGCTATTTTCCCGCTCTGATAACCCTATCGTGTGGTGTACAGAGCGCGGAGAAGTACGAGACAGTGTCATGCATGGAGGCGGACACGCGCGACGGCGTGGAGGAGCAGCCGCCGCGCCTCGCCGAGGCGTGTCTGCGCGAGCTCGTCGGCCGCGCCTCCTTCGGGCACATACGCAGCGTGCTGCGACCTGTGCTCACGTATGTACTGTTTACACGGTGAAGAAAGGTGGAGGTAGTTCGAAATAAAACATGGATTTGAGGGAATGTGAAATGAACAAAAATCTGTTGTCGGGAAAAAACCTCAGTTGCTCAGTTATCATGGGCACGCGAGCAAAGCTGCTGGCCAAAATATAATGACCATATTTTGAATATTATTGAGTTTATGTGGTATGAATGGATTTTGTTATTAATTTACAGTCATTTCGACCGACACGATCTGTGGATTCCGAACGATTTTGCTGTGCACGTGTTCAAAATCATCATGTTTTCCATTCAGGTAAGTCAACGGATGGCCATATCGCCAATAGTCCGGTAAATGATTTACAAACGCCCGAATACTGAAACGCCATTTAAATAATAAGTTGCTCTTAACGGCGCACGGCCCACTTAGCCAGTAGATTTAAGCGGAATCAACGTGGTTAAGGGCAACTTAAATTTAAGTTGCGTTCTAGTATTTGGGCGTAAGTGTTGTGGGTTATCCACATAAATTTGTCTATATCGATGCCGTAGTCCCTATTATTCAGCCTGCTTTTAACCTAAGGTTTGCAAAAAAAAGGGTGCCAAAATAATAAAAGAAAATATTCTGACGTATTCCTCAACTACTCTTTCTAAATATGTAGAACATGATACGAAGGTGTGTTGGTGTGTGTGCAGGCGCAGTACTCGTACAGCGTGGTGGAGGCGCTGATGCAGCACCTCGACGCGGGCGGCGGCGAGGCGGGGCGCGCGCGCGGCCGCGTGCGGGCAGCACGAGCCGCCGTGCTCACCAGCATCGTGCCCATCGCAGCCGGCGACACCGTGGGTACGTACACGCACGCACACACATACATACACACACACGAGCCGCCGTGCTCACCAGCATCGTGCCCATCGCAGCCGGCGACACCGTGGGTACGTACACGCACGCACACACATACATACACACACACGAGCCGCCGTGCTCACCAGCATCGTGCCCATCGCAGCCGGCGACACCGTGGGTACGTACACGCACGCACACACATACATACACACACACGAGCCGCCGTGCTCACCAGCATCGTGCCCATCGCAGCCGGCGACACCGTGGGTACGTACACGCACGCACACACATACATACACACACACGAGCCGCCGTGCTCACCAGCATCGTGCCCATCGCAGCCGGCGACACCGTGGGTACGTACACGCACGCACACACATACATACACACACACGAGCCGCCGTGCTCACCAGCATCGTGCCCATCGCAGCCGGCGACACCGTGGGTACGTACACGCACGCACACACATACATACACACACACGAGCCGCCGTGCTCACCAGCATCGTGCCCATCGCAGCCGGCGACACCGTGGGTACGTACACGCACGCACACACATACATACACACACACGAGCCGCCGTGCTCACCAGCATCGTGCCCATCGCAGCCGGCGACACCGTGGGTACGTACACGCACGCACACACATACATACACACACACGAGCCGCCGTGCTCACCAGCATCGTGCCCATCGCAGCCGGCGACACCGTGGGTACGTACACGCACGCACACACATACATACACACACACGAGCCGCCGTGCTCACCAGCATCGTGCCCATCGCAGCCGGCGACACCGTGGGTACGTACACGCACGCACACACATACATACACACACACGAGCCGCCGTGCTCACCAGCATCGTGCCCATCGCAGCCGGCGACACCGTGGGTACGTACACGCACGCACACACATACATACACACACACGAGCCGCCGTGCTCACCAGCATCGTGCCCATCGCAGCCGGCGACACCGTGGGTACGTACACGCACGCACACACATACATACACACACACGAGCCGCCGTGCTCACCAGCATCGTGCCCATCGCAGCCGGCGACACCGTGGGTACGTACACGCACGCACACACATACATACACACACACGAGCCGCCGTGCTCACCAGCATCGTGCCCATCGCAGCCGGCGACACCGTGGGTACGTACACGCACGCACACACATACATACACACACACGAGCCGCCGTGCTCACCAGCATCGTGCCCATCGCAGCCGGCGACACCGTGGGTACGTACACGCACGCACACACATACATACACACACACGAGCCGCCGTGCTCACCAGCATCGTGCCCATCGCAGCCGGCGACACCGTGGGTACGTACACGCACGCACACACATACATACACACACACGAGCCGCCGTGCTCACCAGCATCGTGCCCATCGCAGCCGGCGACACCGTGGGTACGTACACGCACGCACACACATACATACACACACACGAGCCGCCGTGCTCACCAGCATCGTGCCCATCGCAGCCGGCGACACCGTGGGTACGTACACGCACGCACACACATACATACACACACACGAGCCGCCGTGCTCACCAGCGGCGGGTTAGGCCGCCCGCTGGTAGGGGTAGGTAGTTAAATGAGAACTCAGGGTAGTTACGTGGTTCGGGCTTTAATAATTTCGCATCACTATTTACACCCGGCACTGTTGCTGGTGGTATGCAACAGGAGTCACTGGCCTTCACTGGACACTGATCCGGGTCTTCGGCACGTGGCGGAACCCGGCGACAGCTCGCCGGCGAAGTCAGCTGCCACGTGGCCGGGCACGGTGCGCAGGTCAGCGGCAGGCGCAGGCTCGGATGCAGTCCGGCAGGAAGCGGTGCGGAGCAAAGCGGGCAGTAGGCACGGAGTTAGCGAAAAAACGCCAAGTACGCCAAGTACGAAGAAGAAGAACGCCAAAAACGCCAAGTACGAAGAACCTGAAATCAGCGTCCAAGAAATCGGAATGCAAACTAGGTTTGCATTCCGTGCCAGCGACTCGTGGTAGCTCACAAGCCCGGCAGACAGAATACACTGACAAACAAGCAGTTAAAAGCGATTAGCAAATAGAACACTGAACACTCACCCCAGCGGGTTCGGAAAGACGCGTGGTAGCACACGGCTTTCAGGTTAGGGAAAAGGACGCGAGCGCCGTTACACGCGTATTTAAGCGAGCACCGATGACAGTTCGCACGTCAAATTTGACAGATGTCAGTCAGTAAATGAATCGACCAATCAGCGCAACGGAGGCGTTGATTGGCATAGACAATAGGATTTATGTCGACTATTGAACTATAGATCGCAAATATAAGAGGTGACATTCCCACAACGTCACAGTACCCCGCCGAAAAGACCAGGATTTTACTTATAACTGAATATGAGTAAAATCCGTCTGCCTATTTAGCATTCTTGTTAGATTACACTTTCATTCCATCCCCTTACATACTTCATCCTTACAAAATGTCTAGCATCAAAATATATTATGACTCAGACCCTATAGACAAGAATAGGTGTTTTTTTTTTTTTTTTTTTTGTACACGCGTTGTTTTTCTGGAGAAAGTATGTAGTAGTGTTGTCGCATTGGTTGTGAGTTAGCAGTATCAATGCGATGAGTGATGAGATGTGTTCTGCCTAGGCCTCGCTTTTCCGTAGAAATAGGTCAATAGTATTATCAGCGTTTAGACGCTGCGATTTGGTTAAATCGTCATAAGAAAATAATTTACTTTTGTTATTATTTAAATAAGAAACACTACCGGTATTAGAATCACCTAAAGTTATTGATTTTAAATACTTGGGGCAAATCTCAAACCTAGACCAGAAATCAATACCTAAAATTAAATACGATGATACTGTAGGTATCACGTAGGCTTTAAGAATATGAAAATTATTCTCAAAACTTATAGGAATATTTATATAACCTATAGGGTTTAACCGTTGGCCGCCAGCGGCAACAAAATATATGTCGTTAAGGTCTGTACACAACTTAAAACCAGCTGATAATAATAGTTTATGTGAATAGTTCCCCAGTATAGTTACTGAAGATCCAGAATCCAACAAAGCACAAAAAGAAATTTCACCAATTTTTACATTAAGATACGGGCGAGAATCATTCTCCGGTTTACGTTCCCAGATTGATGTGATGTTATAAGTAGAAAAAAATATTTTAATAGTGGAAAGCCATTGTTCCCAATCTTCCTTATCAAAATTAACACTTTTAGTAGTAATATCACAACAATCTGGCCCTAGAAGTTTTTGGTTTCGATTTAGAATGGCAATTCGAACAATTAGGATAAATAACACCTTTAGTACCACATTTAAAACAAATTGGAAACCTATTTTGTTTACACTCAGCGAGCGTGTGGTCATTAGTGCGGCAGCGGGGACAATGTGAATGACTATCTGAGCGTCTTTTGTTCTCGAGCGATAAGCGAGAAACCGGTTTACTTGTACCAATAGATGTATTTAAAGTGTTAGTTTGTGTATTTGTTAGTTTATTGAAATTGTAGGAATGTGTAAATTTTTTATTAAATTGAATATTAGGGTTAGTAGTGTTATTAGAGTAGGCTAAATCTGGAGCTAGCGTATTATTAGTTATGGGAGGCGGTTCACGATATTGAGCTGTCCTACATTGGATATTTTCGAAATTTTTACATATCAAACGGAGTTCCTCGATAGTAGAAATTTTAGGTGAGCATGCTATAACGTTAGAGTAGCACGGACGAATGTTGTGTAACAAAATTTCCAATTTTTCCGACTCAGGCAATTCTTTAGAAAGACGAGAAAAAAATTCAGACATTATAGAAAAATATATAGTGATGTTTTCAGTTTCATGCTGAGTACGATTACGAATTTCTGAAACCAAACGATAGTCATAATCGAATTCGCCAAAATCCTCTATCAAAAATTTAGACAATTGATCCCAATCCTTAACTTTACTTTTAATGCTACGGAACCAATGTAGTGCATTGCCACAAAATATTTCTGTAGCGAAATTTAATAAATCTGAAGATGAAATACTCCTAGCGGCTTTAAAATCATCGACCTTTTGCAAAAATATACGAACGCAAGTAGAACCGTCGTATTTTAGTAGTTTGAAATCTGACAAATGAGGACGCTCGCATAGATACGTTGTAACATCTGTTTTATCAACTGATGTGGGTAAATTAAAAGTAGTCGGTTCACTGGAGTTAAGTTTTTTAAGCCTATTGATAAATGAATCATAATCAGTGTTAAATGTATGCAATAGTTTTTTATCGGCAGATGTTATCGGTTTCAATCTACGTGCTCTGTGATAAATATGATTTGCCAAAGTGGATGTACGCTTGAACATGTTTATATCAAATGAACATTCTAGGTTTGAAATTTTTGATTTTAAGTCATTAAAAGAAACATTTAAGGAATTTAGATCTATATCAAATGCTAATCCCGACTCATCAATGTCCTCAGATGGGTATAACAATGACAGTTTATGAATCTGTTTACGAAGTTGTAGCACTGTGTCGGCTGGATCTTCGCCGCGAATTAATACCTCGTAACACAGTTCATTTTTATTTAACAAAAAATACTTAATAGGGTGAGTGTCCATTATAAGTAAAATTAGTGAATTTAAAAGATAAAGAAGAAGATAAGACGGAAAAAAAAATGCAAACAATGTAATTGGAAATTAGTTATCACGATTAGACTTTACACTTCACTTAGTTAGAAAAATTGACAAACCTGTTTGCACTTTTAAACCGCTCGCTTGCCCAGTTGCAGACTGCGCAACCGGACTGTGTGTGGAGTACCGGGTATAACGGTGATGCGAAAACCCACGTATTACAAAGAATTGGGCGCCACTGCGGCGGGTTAGGCCGCCCGCTGGTAGGGGTAGGTAGTTAAATGAGAACTCAGGGTAGTTACGTGGTTCGGGCTTTAATAATTTCGCATCACTATTTACACCCGGCACTGTTGCTGGTGGTATGCAACAGGAGTCACTGGCCTTCACTGGACACTGATCCGGGTCTTCGGCACGTGGCGGAACCCGGCGACAGCTCGCCGGCGAAGTCAGCTGCCACGTGGCCGGGCACGGTGCGCAGGTCAGCGGCAGGCGCAGGCTCGGATGCAGTCCGGCAGGAAGCGGTGCGGAGCAAAGCGGGCAGTAGGCACGGAGTTAGCGAAAAAACGCCAAGTACGCCAAGTACGAAGAAGAAGAACGCCAAAAACGCCAAGTACGAAGAACCTGAAATCAGCGTCCAAGAAATCGGAATGCAAACTAGGTTTGCATTCCGTGCCAGCGACTCGTGGTAGCTCACAAGCCCGGCAGACAGAATACACTGACAAACAAGCAGTTAAAAGCGATTAGCAAATAGAACACTGAACACTCACCCCAGCGGGTTCGGAAAGACGCGTGGTAGCACGCGGCTTTCAGGTTAGGGAAAAGGACGCGAGCGCCGTTACACGCGTATTTAAGCGAGCACCGATGACAGTTCGCACGTCAAATTTGACAGATGTCAGTCAGTAAATGAATCGACCAATCAGCGCAACGGAGGCGTTGATTGGCATAGACAATAGGATTTATGTCGACTATTGAACTATAGATCGCAAATATAAGAGGTGACATTCCCACAACGTCACAATCGTGCCCATCGCAGCCGGCGACACCGTGGGTACGTACACGCACGCACACACATACATACACACACACGAGCCGCCGTGCTCACCAGCATCGTGCCCATCGCAGCCGGCGACACCGTGGGTACGTACACGCACGCACACACATACATACACACACACGAGCCGCCGTGCTCACCAGCATCGTGCCCATCGCAGCCGGCGACACCGTGGGTACGTACACGCACGCACACACATACATACACACACACGAGCCGCCGTGCTCACCAGCATCGTGCCCATCGCAGCCGGCGACACCGTGGGTACGTACACGCACGCACACACATACATACACACACACGAGCCGCCGTGCTCACCAGCATCGTGCCCATCGCAGCCGGCGACACCGTGGGTACGTACACGCACGCACACACATACATACACACACACGAGCCGCCGTGCTCACCAGCATCGTGCCCATCGCAGCCGGCGACACCGTGGGTACGTACACGCACGCACACACATACATACACACACACGAGCCGCCGTGCTCACCAGCATCGTGCCCATCGCAGCCGGCGACACCGTGGGTACGTACACGCACGCACACACATACATACACACACACGAGCCGCCGTGCTCACCAGCATCGTGCCCATCGCAGCCGGCGACACCGTGGGTACGTACACGCACGCACACACATACATACACACACACGAGCCGCCGTGCTCACCAGCATCGTGCCCATCGCAGCCGGCGACACCGTGGGTACGTACACGCACGCACACACATACATACACACACGAGCCGCCGTGCTCACCAGCATCGTGCCCATCGCAGCCGGCGACACCGTGGGTACGTACACGCACGCACACACATACATACACACACACGAGCCGCCGTGCTCACCAGCATCGTGCCCATCGCAGCCGGCGACACCGTGGGTTGTGGGTGGGCTTTAATTTTTTAAGATTTTCCAGAACTTTTTGTTTTCCTGCAGATTCCGTTTCTTCTGAAAAAGAAAATCATTGAAACATCATTTATTGGTCAGGTTATGTGGATACAAAGTAGGCATTATAATAAAGTTCAATATCATATAAATTACGCATTAATTCGATGTAGCAAAATTTTGTATCGACAAAAAACTAACGAAGTTGCATAAATATAGTTAATATAAAAATATATATTTTTAATAAGAAGGCGTATTCGTATTAATATTGAAAAATTTAAGTAATTAATAAAAAATATCTCCTGTAAATCGATAAGATAAAAAAGTATCAAAATTACAATACCCAACTAACCTATGGTTATAATTTGTAAACATTCCTTTTTTTGCTGAAATAACGCTTCTTTCTCTTCTTTCTTTTGATTGTATTTATTCATCATTGTGAAAAGAAGCTCCCTCACATTACTTTTAATCGTTTTATTCATGATTCACTTTAATATTCACAAAACAAACCGAAAACAACAAACACAAGTAGATAACCACAGAGAACTTGACAGCGTTATAGATTATGTATCACTTGTAACAGCTTGTTGCAACTTAAAAAATTGTCGGGTTCAGCTTTTGTTGGCCAAACTCTAACTTCGTTTAAGAAATATTTAACCACAGATAAAAGTTATAGGACTATTCATCACTAATATCCATATCGCATGAATCATCATCACTGTCTGTGTAGCTTGAGGAGTCAGAATCTTGCAAATTAATAATAAATCGGTCCATCTCTTCATCAACGATACGATCGTGCAGACAATATTCATTTTCAATAGTTTGTACATGTTTATCGCAGTTAACCCATTTTTCTACAGAGAATTCGGCAAATAATTGTTCCAGCGTATTTTTCTTTTTGTCTAAATTAGAATCAATTTAAGTTTAAGTTTAAGGGGTGTAAGGGGGAACGGGGGTGTAAGGGGGAACGAATGTCAACTTAGTGCTCCAAGTCAACCTCACCTGCTCGCGGTGCATCCTGCTGACTAACCAACGAGGCTCTGGCGACCGATGCACGGCGGTATTTATTTATTTATTTAATTCTTTATTGTACACAGTAAAAAGAAATAACAGTTTAGAGACAGTATAAAACAACAAAGTACAAATGGCGGTCTTATCGCTCTAAGGCAATTTCTACCAGACAACCATGGGATGGATATATGAGTAGGAAAAAAAAGAAAGGGCAGTGTAAAATAAAGACAAATGAAATGAAAACATATAAATACATATTGTATATACATACTTATATACATTTATATCCATGCCATATTGACGTAGCTAAATACCACAGACCAGTGACGGGCAGCAGCGTCACTGGTGCGAGAGGTTGCGTCCTGCGATCGCCAACCCGCCTGCCCAGCGTGGCGATTATGGGCAAAACCTCTTATGGCTAGCACCACAATTAAACGGCCCCCAGTTCCCGGTCGCCCCGCTATTCCTGGCCAAGGCGGCGGCCACGGTTACGGCGGGGTAGGGGGTGCTAAGAATCCCCGGGCTACGAAAGGCCGCCAACACCAACTGATTCTGGCTACGTACAACGGACGCACGCTACGGCTCGATGAACATCTGGCAGTACTAGAAGAGGAGTTGAAGTGTATAAGATGGCACGTTTTGGGGTTATGTGAAGTCCGAAGAGAGGGTGAGGACACCATCACATTAGATTCGGGCCATCTTATGTATTTCAGAGAAGGAGACCAACCCTCTCAAGGTGGCGTAGGGTTTTTGGTCCACAAGGCCCTCTCTGACAACGTTTTAGAAATCTCCAGTGTGTCGTCCAGGGTAGCATACCTTGTGATCAAACTCACCGAGAGGTACAACCTCAAGGTTATCCAGGTATATGCACCGACTTCGACACATTCGGATGATGAAGTGGAAGAAATGTATGAGGACATTTCAAAGGCTTTGCATAACACCACAAAGGCTCACTTCAACGTTGTCATGGGGGACCTCATTGCTAAAGTAGGAGTACATGCAAGCGGTGAATCGGTAGTAGGACCACATGGATATGGAAACAGAAACCATAGGGGGCAAATGCTGGTCAACTTCCTGAGTAAAGAAGGGCTTTTCTTAATGAACTCATTCCTTAAGAAACAGCCCCAACGGAAGTGGACGTGGCAAAGCCCCGACGGTATGACGAAAAACGAGATTGACTTCATAATGACGGACAAGAAGCGGATATTTAGAGATGTCTCAGTGATCTCCAGGTTTAAAACCGGAAGTGATCACCGTCTCGTCCGAGGCACTCTAACTATCAATTGTAGCTTTGAGCGTGCCCGTCTTATGAAGTCTACGCTCCGACCAAATCTGTTCCGTGCCGTGGTTGGGTCTGAAACGTTCCAGTTGAACCTGGAGAACCGATTCGCTGCTTTGGAAACTACAGTTTGCGCTGATGTGGATCAAGAACTCAACCAAGTGGTGGAAATCCTCAGGGAGGAAGGGACCAGGTTCTGGGAGATGCGGAGGATCCGAAAGGGGTCCAAACTTTCGGCAGAGACTCTGCAGCTTATGCAGAAGCGACGCGATGACGTGGCTGTTACTTCGGCAGACCAGCGGTCACTGAACCGAAACATAACCAAGCTGGTTAGACGCGACCTTCGAAGGTTCAATACGCGCTCTGTAATGGAGGCGATTGAGCTAAATCGGGGGTCGAAAGTCTTCGTTCAGCAGCTGGGCCGAAGTCATATCACCAAGCTGACCACATCATCCGGAAGGATCGTCACTTCTAAGCCAGAGATTCTGTCGGAAGTTCAGGACTACTACGGGAGACTCTACGCATCTCACATGCCCTGTCCAGAACCCGATTTTGAGGATCGACGAGCCACTCTTACACGCCACTACTCAGACGAGCTGCCAGAAATCAGCCTAGACGAGATTGTGATGGCTCTCAGGCAACTTAAAAATGGAAAAGCCACTGGCGAGGATGGCATTACGTCTGAACTGCTGAAGGCAGGAGGAATACCTGTACTTAGCCAGCTTCAGCGGATTTTTAAATCCGTCCTCTTTTCGGGGAGAACTCCTAAGACATGGAGCAAGAGTGTCGTTGTATTGTTCTTCAAAAAAGGAGACAAGTCCCTCTTGAAGAACTACCGACCGATCTCCCTCTTGAGCCACGTCTATAAGTTGTTTTCGAGGGTCATCACAAACCGTCTCGCGCGTAGACTCGACGAGTTTCAGCCTCCGGAGCAGGCTGGGTTTCGAAGAGGATATGGCACCATAGACCACATACATACAGTACGGCAGATTGTACAGAAAACAGAGGAGTATAATCTGCCCCTATGTCTGGCGTTTGTGGACTATGAGAAGGCCTTTGACTCCATTGAGATCTGGTCTGTTCTGGAATCCTTGCAACGTTGCCAAGTTGATTGGCGATACATCTAAGTGTTGAAATCATTGTACGAAGCTGCCACTATGTCCGTCCAAGTACAGAATAAGCAGTCTGAACATATCCCTCTGCATCGAGGCGTGAGACAAGGGGACGTGATCTCCCCCAAATTGTTCTCAAACGCATTGGAAGATATGTTCAAGACCCTAAACTGGAAAGGTCGCGGCATCAACATCAATGGCGAGTATATTTCACACTTGAGATTTGCGGACGATATCGTCATCATGGCTGAATCCGTGCAGGATTTGCACCATATGTTGACCAGCTTAGCTGATTCTTCAGCTCGCATCGGTCTCCGGATAAATTTGGATAAAACCAAAATAATGTTTAATAAACATATTGATCCGGAACCGATCGTTGTGCACGGAGCTCCTCTTGAGGTTGTTTCGGAATATATCTACCTCGGGCAGAAACTGCAATTAGGTAGAAACAACTTTGAGAGTGAGGCTCGAAGAAGAATCCAGCTGGGCTGGGCAGCATTTGGGAAACTTCGTCGGGTCTTCTCGTCGCCAATACCGCAAAGCCTGAAGACGAAAGTCTTCAATGAGTGCGTCCTACCCGTAATGACATACGGTGCCGAGACGTGGACACTGACGGTGGGACTGGTTCACAAATTCAAAGTCGCTCAACGAGCAATGGAGCGGGCTATGCTCGGTGTTTCCCTGAAGGATAGAATCAGGAATGATGTTATCCGACAGAGAACCAAGGTGACCGACATAGCCCAGCGTATCAGCAAGTTGAAGTGGCAGTGGGCTGGTCACATTTGTCGGAGAACCGACAACCGTTGGGGTAGACGTGTTCTCGAGTGGAGACCGCGCCTCGGTAAGCGTAGTGTAGGACGCCCTCCAACGAGGTGGAGCGATGATATCCGAAAAATGGCTGGCAGCGGTTGGAGACGTTGGGCTGAAGATCGAGCCCAGTGGCGTGCCATAGGAGAGGCCTATGTCCAGCAGTGGACGCGAATAGGCTGATGATGATGATGATGATGATGAGAATCAATTTAAATTTTTGCGAGCTGTCCTTTGATATCCCCCCAAACCAATTCGATTGGGTTCAAGTCTGGGTGATATGGAGGCAGTCGTAAGACTTCATGACCTGCCGCCTTTAAAATTTCATCTATTTTGTAAATATTTTCTGTCGCGTGTTGTTTAATTAAATTCAATAAATCACATTTTCTTAAAGACGTATCAAATTCAACATTGTGTCTTTGCAGCCAGGTCTGCATGATGGCTTTTGTGGATGTCATTGTCGGCTTTTTGTCCTCTTGTACCGAGAGGTATGCGGCATTATCCATAACAATAACTGACCTTGGCGGTAAATTTGGCAATAGCTTTTCTCTAGTCCATTTGCTGAAGTTTACAAAATTCATATCGCTATGATAATCTCCGGTTTTGCTCTTGGATTTAAAAATTAAAAGAGCTCCATCGATAACTCCGGCTTGTCCACCAGCATGTACAATAATTAAACGTGGCCCTTTGCCAATATGCGACAGCACCCCTCGTTCTTAATTGGATTGCCAACACGCCGGTACATTTAATGACGAATTGACATATGTTTCATCGAGGTAAACAATGTTTCTTTCATCTCTTCTGTGCTTCTTTACCGCATTAAGATAACGCCACCGCCACGATACGATGTTTGGTTGTTCAATCAGTAATTTTCTTTTTGATTGACATTTCTTAAATCGAAAGCCAAGTTTATGAATCAATGTTCTAAAATATTCTCGGCAAGCAATTGCACAGCTGAGCGTTTGTACCATTGGGCGAGAAAATCAATTCCACAAACGCACATTTTCTATGCTCGAAAAGAATCTTTCAAAAGCAGATTTGAGTCGGCAGTGACAATACCAGGCACAAAAAAATATCATGCCTTCATTCCTACTACTGAAGGTGTTATGGTAACACGCACAAGTAACAGTGTGACAAGTAACAGTTGTAAAAGCCTGTAAATACATTTGTTAATGTTAATCATATCAAAATAATTCGTTTTATTTTAAATATTATATCAAAGTACTAAAGAAATAATGTCTGCAAGCTCACGCACGTGACGGGCGTTTGGCGCGGTGCGGCGCATATTTCCAGTATAGCTCGTAAACCACTTCCCAACCCATAATAAAACTTGGCAAGGATGTTCTATACAATACTAGCTACTTTAATAAAAAATATAAAAAAAATCGAAATGGTCTAAGTTTGTGAAATTCGAAGTTAAAAAAATTAAAATAAAAAAAATATGGAAAAAAACAAATTATTTTCGTATCCAAAAATGCAATTAAAAAGCTCATTAAATGAAGTTTTAAATCCAGTGGTTTAATTATTTTAATCAATAATTTTATGACTAGATAATCGGCTTTGAAGTACTGTATGCGCACCAGTTGGCCAAAATTTCAAAGGTCCTTAATTCTTTAACCAGTCACTATATTAGAAAAATATTTGATACACGAATCAAGGACATATATAGGTAGAACATACTCAAATTTTTCTGAAATCAGAAACATCGAGATTTTTTACCTGTCCGCTTCGCGTGGAATGCCCCCCCTTTCACCCACCCGCTAACATCTCCCCTCGCTCCCTTCTTACCGCGCAGGCGATACGCGAGTTAAACGGTCGGCCTTTAGTGCGGCCTAATAAATTTTATCAATAAATATTTATTCGTGACTATAACATAGTTTTTTTCTATTTATGTACAGGTCCATCCGTGTTGGAGATAATAAACAACCTATTGACGAATCTGCGCACGTCAGTGGCAAGAGACTCGGAGGTAAGCAATATGAATGTAACCAGTCTTAGTTGTTGCCTGTGCGTACTAAATCCAGGATTTTCTATTACAAACTACATAACATACATAGGTAAACTCACGCCTTTTCCGAGAAGGCGTATGCAGAGGTGCAACCAGGATATTCACGTTTCAACTATCAATTTTCATCCCATAGGATGCTAACCTAGCGTCATATCAGGCACAAATACCTGAATCCGGCTTGATAATGAATAAAAAAAACCAACCGATTGGGATTTGCATTAACAGTTTTATTTCTTATTTCTTTGTTACTATGTCATACTTGTGACTGGTAAATAAATTTGTGGGGAGACCCCACAATACATTAAATACACTTATCCATTCATAACATTACACATACACATTCATACATCACATTTTCAGTATATTAAAATAATATTAATCAACATACACACATACAGTCCTCACACCGATTTATTATAGCGAAACAAGCGATAACGGTCGGCCAGCTGATCGTTCGAACAATAGGGCAACTCAGGTAGTCGTGACGTCACCGGACCCGCACCGGCGCAGCCAGTCGGCTCGCCGCCGCCGGCAGTCGTCTCTCGATCGTCCGTGCGACACACCGTTTTCTTTTCCGCTTTTGCTATCGCTTTGTGCCACGTACCGCTAACCGCTACATACCGTATGCCTGTACATATAGTGTATTGGTGTTGTATGTCGCCTTTTCCATCCTTTAGTTTGTAGATTTTAGTATAGTGTGTAGATTAAGTAGTGTAGTGCTAAGACGCTTTGTATGTTGACATTTATTGTGACTGTTCTTCTTGTGTGTTGTGCTGTGCAATAAACGTTACAACATTGCAACGTTTGATTTCTCCTTGCGCTGCTCCCGTAGTCACTGGCTCGTTACACGAGACAGTGTCAACCGACACTACCGTCATTCACCACCTACCGCACATAGGTGCTTACACCACACCACTGACCGCTACAAATTTATTATTTACCTCCACAGAAAGAAACAGACGAGAAGCTGTACCAAGAGGCGTTGATCAACGCTCTAGGAGAGTTCGCGGACCATTTGCCTGACTTCCAGAAGATTGATATCATGATGTTCATCGTGAACAAGATTCCGAGCGCGGCGCGCGGCGGCAAGTCATCCCGTGCGGATACCATGCTGCAGAACATATTGCTCAAGTCTTTGCTGAAGGTGGGTTCAAATGTTGCTTTTGGTGGATATTGGAGCGCAATGCTAGGCTAGGTTATCTAGATTGGGATTTTTCATGCTCAAGTCTCCTAGAGAATGTGTTGTGACGGTCTCCGGAAAATTGTGCCTATCATGAGACATAGCGGATTCTCCTTGTGGTTATCTGACACAAGTTTCTCCTGATGAACCTGAAATCTCATTTTATCTGTATCGGATGGATTTTATTATGTACTGGCACCTGGTCAATTGTCCATGCTCTTTTAATCGTATCCCTTTATTGTATCGGATTTCCATGTTCAGTAGTAAGCGATTGTGTGCGGATACAGTACAGTGTAAAGATGTGTTGCGTGGCGTGCAGGTGGGCGCGACGTACCGCACGGTGGAGCTGAGCAAGGCGTTCCCGGGTGCGTTCCTCGAGGCGCTCGTGCGAGCCGGCGCCGCGCCCCCCGCCGCGCGCGTGCTGCTGCAGCGCGTGCTGCACACGCTGCTCGACCGCAGGCACAACGCGCCGCGCCTCGCCGCGCCCACGTACGTACTGCACACACGCACACACGCACACACTCACTGACGCACTGCACACGCTGCTCGACCGCAGGCACAACGCGCCGCGCCTCGCCGCGCCCACGTACGTACTGCACACACGCACACACGCACACACTCACTGACGCACTGCACACGCTGCTCGACCGCAGGCACAACGCGCCGCGCCTCGCCGCGCCCACGTACGTACTGCACACACGCACACACGCACACACTCACTGACGCACTGCACACGCTGCTCGACCGCAGGCACAACGCGCCGCGCCTCGCCGCGCCCACGTACGTACTGCACACACGCACACACGCACACACTCACTGACGCACTGCACACGCTGCTCGACCGCAGGCACAACGCGCCGCGCCTCGCCGCGCCCACGTACGTACTGCACACACGCACACACGCACACACTCACTGACGCACTGCACACGCTGCTCGACCGCAGGCACAACGCGCCGCGCCTCGCCGCGCCCACGTACGTACTGCACACACGCACACACTCACTGACGCACTGCACACGCTGCTCGACCGCAGGCACAACGCGCCGCGCCTCGCCGCGCCCACGTACGTACTGCACACACGCACACACGCACACACTCACTGACGCACTGCACACGCTGCTCGACCGCAGGCACAACGCGCCGCGCCTCGCCGCGCCCACGTACGTACTGCACACACGCACACACTCACTGACGCACTGCACACGCTGCTCGACCGCAGGCACAACGCGCCGCGCCTCGCCGCGCCCACGTACGTACTGCACACACGCACACACGCACACACTCACTGACGCACTGCACACGCTGCTCGACCGCAGGCACAACGCGCCGCGCCTCGCCGCGCCCACGTACGTACTGCACACACGCACACACTCACTGACGCACTGCACACGCTGCTCGACCGCAGGCACAACGCGCCGCGCCTCGCCGCGCCCACGTACGTACTGCACACACGCACACACTCACTGACGCACTGCACACGCTGCTCGACCGCAGGCACAACGCGCCGCGCCTCGCCGCGCCCACGTACGTACTGCACACACGCACACACGCACACACTCACTGACGCACTGCACACGCTGCTCGACCGCAGGCACAACGCGCCGCGCCTCGCCGCGCCCACGTACGTACTGCACACACGCACACACTCACTGACGCACTGCACACGCTGCTCGACCGCAGGCACAACGCGCCGCGCCTCGCCGCGCCCACGTACGTACTGCACACACGCACACACTCACTGACGCACTGCACACGCTGCTCGACCGCAGGCACAACGCGCCGCGCCTCGCCGCGCCCACGTACGTACTGCACACACGCACACACTCACTGACGCACTGCACACGCTGCTCGACCGCAGGCACAACGCGCCGCGCCTCGCCGCGCCCACGTACGTACTGCACACACGCACACACGCACACACTCACTGACGCACTGCACACGCTGCTCGACCGCAGGCACAACGCGCCGCGCCTCGCCGCGCCCACGTACGTACTGCACACACGCACACACGCACACACTCACTGACGCACTGCACACGCTGCTCGACCGCAGGCACAACGCGCCGCGCCTCGCCGCGCCCACGTACGTACTGCACACACGCACACACTCACTGACGCACTGCACACGCTGCTCGACCGCAGGCACAACGCGCCGCGCCTCGCCGCGCCCACGTACGTACTGCACACACGCACACACTCACTGACGCACTGCACACGCTGCTCGACCGCAGGCACAACGCGCCGCGCCTCGCCGCGCCCACGTACGTACTGCACACACGCACACACGCACACACTCACTGACGCACTGCACACGCTGCTCGACCGCAGGCACAACGCGCCGCGCCTCGCCGCGCCCACGTACGTACTGCACACACGCACACACTCACTGACGCACTGCACACGCTGCTCGACCGCAGGCACAACGCGCCGCGCCTCGCCGCGCCCACGTACGTACTGCACACACGCACACACTCACTGACGCACTGCACACGCTGCTCGACCGCAGGCACAACGCGCCGCGCCTCGCCGCGCCCACGTACGTACTGCACACACGCACACACTCACTGACGCACTGCACACGCTGCTCGACCGCAGGCACAACGCGCCGCGCCTCGCCGCGCCCACGTACGTACTGCACACACGCACACACTCACTGACGCACTGCACACGCTGCTCGACCGCAGGCACAACGCGCCGCGCCTCGCCGCGCCCACGTACGTACTGCACACACGCACACACGCACACACTCACTGACGCACTGCACACGCTGCTCGACCGCAGGCACAACGCGCCGCGCCTCGCCGCGCCCACGTACGTACTGCACACACGCACACACTCACTGACGCACTGCACACGCTGCTCGACCGCAGGCACAACGCGCCGCGCCTCGCCGCGCCCACGTACGTACTGCACACACGCACGCACACACTCACTGACGCACTGCAGCCGCGCGTGACTAGTACATTGTCAATTACAAAAGAAATAGAATGGATATGAGTCGTTTTAAAGACACAATACACAATAAAATCATAAAGTATAAAAATACGAAAAAAAACAATAATTGCAATTTTCTGCTGTACAAAATATGGAGATGACAATTTCAAGTAAAAATGTTGTAGACACTAATATCTTTATATGAAAATGAAAATAATTTATTGAATCCATTAAAATATTCAACATCATTTAGATTCAGTCATTTTTTTTTATCTACCACCCGGTTCGGAAAGCGGTTTTCACTAGAGAAGAACGGGCAAGAAACTCTAGATATATAAAGTGGTGTTTTCATGTTGTATTAATTGTTATAGCGTCGACTACGCGGAACTGGGCTTGACTATAGAGAAGTGTTCTCGTCAGGACTTGATATTCATCGGCAAGCACGGATACTCCATATTCAGCTCGCTGTATGAGGGTAATGCCATTTTTAACTAAAATCTCTACGACGATAATAAATTATAAAAAATATATATTTAATATTCTATCGATACTTTGCAAACGCGCAATGTAAAGCGTACAAAAGTTCATTGAACTGAGATGGACATTGACCCTTACCGTCAACTGTTTTTATTAGCGTTACATTGCGTTTTTGGAAAATCAATATTGTGGTTTATTAAATAATTCCTGTATTTAGCCATCCCAACATCTGATCAATAAACATTTTTATGTAATAGATTTTATTTCTTGGAGATAATTTTTTTGCAATAATAAATAAAACTATTTTCGTATAATGTTATAATGTTGTTTTCATTCTTCTCTGTGTTGAATCTCTGTTGGACATGTCGCTAACAATTGGTGAATATTTTCCCAGGTCTGCAACTGGAGTCGAATACTTTAGAGAACATTGAGGCTATATACACTACCATCGCTCTGCTGTGTATCGAGGTGTGCTGCGAGGAGACCGTGTGTGATATACTGCAGCTAATACTTGCGTGAGTGTCTAACGTTATTCTTGTTTTAGGGCATCTAAATATCTATGCCTTATACTTTTATGATTTTTAATTGTCTATATTTGTGTGGTACTTCTGCAGGGTATCTCAAGACTGCTACCGAAAACGAAGCCGGGTGGTAGTTTTAGTGAGTACAAACACAATGCAACTAAAATTTTCGCAAACAAACGCGACAATTTTTTTTTATGATTTTTTAAATATCGTAATTTTTGGGTGGAAAATCCATAGTTTCTAAAATAATAATTTAAACTTTTTTATACCTTAGAGTCCTTATAAATAAAATGTTGAAAAAAAAAGCGACGATTTTTTTTTGTTATTTTTTTCCTATCGTCGCATTTGGATGGTAAATTCATATTTTTTCCTAAAATAATAGTGTATACCCTTTTATTATTATATTGAGACACAATGCAACTAAATTTTGTTCCAAAAATTACGAGTTTTTTTTTTGATATTTTTTTTATCGTCGTATTAGGGTGGTAAATACATCGTTTGCTCATAAATATTAGTAAACATCCTTTTATTATTAAACACGCTATAGTACGTAAGGCTTTCAATTATTATTTTAGCAAAAACTATGGATTTACCACCCAAACTCGGCGATATTTGAAAATCAATAAAAAAAATTGTTGCGTTTCTTTGCGAAATTTTTAATTGCATTGTGTTTGTAGTCACTTAAACTACCACCCGGCTTCGTTTTCGGTAGCAGTCTTGTCTTGTCATACCCGGTATGTAAGAAAGCAATAAAAGGTTTTTTATTTATTTAATAATGTATATGTGTCGTTCAGCATCCAGCAGTCGGGCCTGACGAACCCGGTGCTGTCGGTGTCGCAGCAGTGCCAGCTGCAGGCCGCCAGCGTGGCGCTCGCCGCGCTCGTGCCGCACGTCATGCTGCTGCCGCGACTCGCTGACTACATCAATAAGGTACGTGCTACATAAAAAAACAAGCTACTGTATCTTATTCGATGATTATACTCAGAACTGGGTTGCGTCGCGTAGTTTCCAATGGTTGGGTAAGCCCACTGAGTTTGTTTCGCCGGGTCTTCGCAGGAACGGCCGCTTTAGTTCCGTTGGTAACAATAAAACACTACTTACCGTCTGAAATAAAAATAATTAAAATTAATACATAAATTAAACAAAACAACTGTTACTTTATCTTAATTACTTATGACTTATTAAACATTTCCTGTTTTTATAAAGTACATTGCTAAATATTCACATATTATTCGGCAGTTATCTCAAGTTTGGTGTCAGCTAATCAAGTTCCCTCTTGTTTCAGATAATAGAGGCTCGTCGCGAGGAGTGCCCTCACTTGCTGCCGCCGCTGCAGGAGAGCTACGACCATCTCTCACCCTCTAAGATGCCCTCAAAAGTGCCCTACCTCATGATAGACCAGGTCAGTGCGTAACTAACATGTTACCGAATTTTCAGCATTTTAGATGATTTCAAAAGATGAGGATATCAATTCGACTGTTTTTCTACGTTGTTTGTTCCGGTCTTATATTTTAGTAGGTAGTTAGATGGCAATCGAAACTATCTATACTCGGAAATCGAATTCGAGATCAAAAATGTAAACAAACAAATGTCATTGTAAAAGTGATATTTCAGGGTTATGAAACATTTTCCCAAAAACATATTGAGTATAATTTGATTAGTGAATAGATTTAAATGTTGCGAGTACTATGTTTTATTTATTTATATTTATTTTTGAACTTTGAACATTTTGAATGTTTTATTATGCCTGTCGACGTGACCCTTGACTTGGGTCCAAACAAATTCTAATGGGTTTAACTCGCAGTGATTTTCAAAGACCATAGTTCGTTCGTCTAGGAACACGAGCGCCAGAAATCTTAGGAACAAAATAGAACAAAAACTTAACAGAAAACGTGAAACCAGCATCACAGCGACGTAACTTTATCACATGATGCACATTCATCAAGTTAAGCAACTAAATGAACTAAAGGGAGGTGTCGCGGGCATCAGAGCGACGTATTTGTAGTTAAGAAGACGAAATTTAAAAAGTTTTATTTCAGTGGCCTAAGGTTACGAATTTCTGCATAATACCTGTAGCATAAAATATTTTCGTACCATTTTTTCCACATACTAAAAAAAGAAGTTGAAATTGTAGTTTATGTAAATATTATAACAAATAATTTTTATTTGGCTTTGTTTTATACTTATTTAACGAATGAGAATAATTCCAACCTATTTTTTTATTGGTTGTGAACAAACTACCATGACAAATTATTTTATTGTAGTGGTAACACTTTTGTTTACATTTTTGATCTCGGATTCCATTTCCGAGTATATATTTTCATTTTAGTCAGTTCAGAGTACTACTAGGTCGCTGAAGAGATTCTTGCGATAGGACTACAGGGTTATTTTGATTTGAATACATTCATTTTAAAGAAGGCTCAGAATCATGAATATAGTCCGTTTGTAAAATAAAATCAAATATTTATTTTTAAAACTATTTCATAATTTTATGGTCACAAAACAAAATATTTAGATAATAAGCCATAAGTTCATAAACTACACATACAAAAGCGCGCACGCGCCTCTGTGTACGCATATTAGTGACAACCGTGGTTGTAGCAGATGTTGAGTATAAATTGAACATTCATTAGGACATTACAAAATTAAATAAATGACTTATTACGTGTATATTTGAATATTTTCGACCGTGTGTTAATCAGTATTATTCTATTGAATTCCATAAAATAAAATGTCTTCAAAATATCAATCTTCAAAAAATAACCCCGTGTATGAAGTGCCTAGGGATGCTAAGAATCCCGGAGTTGGCCCCGGCTACCACCATGGTAACAAACAAAATTGAGGACATAAAATAATTGAGTGGGTTACACTGGGACATTATGGGGTTAAGCGATGCAGGGTTGAAAGTTGGGCAATTTGGAAATGATCAACGGAACCCCAGGGGTCAGAGGCTGGCCGACTTTCTGGAGAAAGAGGGACTCTTTGCGATGAACTCTTTTTTCCAGAAGTAGCCTCACGGGAAATGGAATTGCCTGAGTCCTGACGGTTCTACGAGAAACGAGATAGATTTTCTTGACGACGAATAGACGGATGTTCTGTGATGTCTCTGTGATCAACAGGGTGAAAACCGGCAGTGATCACCGAATGCTTAGAGGCTCATTGAATATCAACGTCTAATTAGAAAGGCGTCGCTTGATGAAGTCTACGCTTCGGTATTTTCCTACGAGATTGTATCAGAAATGAGGAGATCCGTACGAGAACAAAAGTTACCGACGTAGCCCATAGAAGTAGCAAGTTGAAGTTGCACAGGGCCGGGCACATGACGCGTAGAACTGATGGCCGTTGGCGCCGAAAGATTCTAGAGTGGAAGCCACGTACAGGCAAGCGAAATGTCGGAAGCCCGCTTACAAGGTGGACAGACGACCTGGCTAAGGTTGCAGGAAGTCGCTGGATGCAGGCGGCTTCCAATAGGTCAATGTGGAGATCCTTGGGGGAGGTCTACGTTCAGCAGTGGACTTCCTGTGGCTGAGATGATGATGATGATGTGTGTGTGTGCGTGCGTGCAGATGGCGGTGGTGGAGGCGCTGGGCGCGAGCGGCGTGGAGGCGAGCCGCGTGTGTGCGGCCGCGCCGTACGCGTCGGGCGCGCAGGCCGCGCTGCTGCACCGACACAGCTGGGTCGAGGCCGGTACGTGCATACATACACACCTACACAAACATACACATACACACACCTACATACATACACACATACACATACATACACACATACACATACATACACACATAGATACATTCATACACACATACAGTTTTGCATTTGACGATATTATTCATGACCATTTCTCGTAAAAAACCATTGAAACTGATCGATGAAGTGATCGTCTCGACAACGAAAGACCTGACATTATAAAACGGACAATTTTTCATGTCGAAAAATCAACCGCGAAATCACAAACACCTCCGATATCCCTCATGACTCAGTTGCCAAAATACAACAAACTATCACACGTCGACATAATATGTATAAACACAAATTGACCTTGAGTGCACATACGCAGGTGCAACTCAAGGCCGCGAGAGCTTGGCGGACATCGCGCCCACCACCGATGTCGACAGCGCGGGCTCTTCTCCCGCGCCGCGCCGGGTAAGTCTATACTCATATTAATAGTTGAGGTATTAAAACTTTAAACAACTTGTATACGGACTACCTACTTCGACAATCGTTTGAAAAATAGAAATCACCACTATGCCACATAATTACCCTTCCTTTCCATATACTGTACATTATTTATGTAGAAAAATCCTTACACTGAATATTTATCCCTCAACATATACCCTCATAGCAACAATTACCAGACATAAGTAAATTTTAAAACCCAGGTATAGGATATTCAAAGATTTTATTTGCCTGGTAAAGGCTACAATATTATCTATCCAATGCATAAACAACAATATATATTTGCATGTAGCAAGCCCAGTACGACGATTTGGACGAAGAGTACAGAATGTTCTTAGAGAAATACAACCACAACCACCGGCCCTCCATGCAGAACTTTGGAGCTTACGTAACTTGAAATAAGAGCTGTTATAGCATGCATTATTATTAGTGTTCATTTGTTGCCACATTATATTATCATATCTAATACGAAACTTCGTAAAATGTATTCAATTATGTAGTTTTAATAAGGTATGCAAATAGTTCATATACAATATGATTTTTAAAAGCGTTGCATAAGTAGTTTGTTTATGAAAATTATTAAAACGCCTTGCGTATGATTAACACGTACGCGTGCGTACAAAAATGCGAGTGTGTACGTTGCAGGTAACGTGCACAGATTTATTTTCGCAACAGAAAAAGAAATACATAGTTTCATTCACAAAAAAATATCAAATTTTAGATTAACCATCCTATTAAAAACATCAAGCCATTCCTATCCACCCCATCCTTATCCTATTCTCTTGGCAGCGCAGCGACAACGAGTTTTGGCACTGGGGCCACCAAGACACCCGTAACAACATCGAACATTGGACTAGACGGGAAAGGCAACCTACGCCGGTACTTTACGCGTTCATAATTTTTTGGTAGGCTGGCATAATTGTTTTGATTAGCAAAAGATTTGATGATGGTTTGCGACTGGAGAAGGACTTGACATTATTGTACTTAGAGTTAATAAAATAATATTACCAGTAAAAAACTAAATAATATATGAGTTATCCATGAGGTACCACAGTGGCCATTTATTTGTATTATGCGCTCATCTAGCGGGCTTGTGGAAAATCAGTAGAGCGAGAGAGAATATAGCGCGATTGTTTACGTCGGCCAGGGATCGAAATGGAAGTAATAATATGATCGATTTTTTTTTGACACTCACATTTAATTGATGGTATCCCTTATATATTCCTCCTTAGGATGCCTACATAATACACAAGTATAAAATGTCCATTTAAAAAAAAAATTGGTACAATTGTTGTTATTATCATATGCAATTACGATGTGTTCGCTTTAGGATCATACTTGAATGTGGATAGTATAGTTTTTATGTATTAAGTGTATATTACTGTACCTATCTAGTTTATGGTTTTTTCTCTTGCATTACTGGGGGTCAAAGTAAGCAAGCGCCTGAGCTTTAATGCTCGATGTTTTTTTGGATTGGTGGTACCTTCTATTTCTGTCTCTCTCACGTGTACGCAGTGTTGAGACTTTTCCTTGTTGAATTGTCCACATTTATATGATAATTGAAATGTTAAGAAATGTTTGTAAAATTATATTTACTAAAGTCTAATGAGATGAATGTGATATGTAACACTTGATAATTATGATTTGATAAGCGAGTGCGCGCGGCCCGTGGTGGCTAATTGCGAACTAAAGAAATGCATTTTTATATTACAAAATGTTAATTAAATTGGGTTACACGCGTCGCGTGTAAACGCTGACATAAGAAAATGCACGGTTGCACCGTACACGCAGTAAGTTTATTTTTCGTCTCGCTTTACTGTGTTTCCGTGCACGCACAACACGCAGAGGTTTGGTTCCCGATGTTCGCTGTGGTATAACACCTGGCCGCTGTGCGTGCAGCACCCGCTGCAGTGCGAGAGCGTGAGCCTGGAGGCGCTGCGGCGCGCGGCGCGGGGCGCGGGCGAGGCGCAGCGGCGCGACGAGCAGCGGCGCCGCGCCACGCTCAACAACACCTTCCGCACCGCGCCCTTCGAGCACCTGCTCGCGCTCACGCAGCCGGAGGTACGCCACACGTCGGACACGACGCCGACGTTGTGTCGGATACGATGTTATTTGAGGGTCGTTTAAACAATAACACACTAATTTCTTATTATTCTTCTTTAAAGGTAAAACAGTAATTTCAATAATGTAGTATTTTTTTTTACTTTGATATATGTTTCTGCAATAAAATTATGTTGTTTACCAAAGTACAGTATTAATTCCACAACAAGCATAAAGTACTGACATATCATCTCACCTCACTCCAATCTGTCCACCAGTGTGAGATAAAAGAGAAGCTGGAGGAGATATTCAGCAACATCACGGAGGAGCCGCTGCTGCCGCTGTCGGGCTCGTGCTCGCCTACCGCGCACAACAAGTCCTACCAGCAGAACGTGCCGCCGTACACCAAGTACTTCCCGGAGCTGTTCCTCTACTAGCCAGTACTAACTACTGGCCAGGTGCGTATACACTACAGTACTGCCAGGTCAAACAGAAGCTGAAGATATTCAACCCGAGGCGACCAAAAGAGATCAACGGTGTGACTGGTCCCCACGATACCTGTCCGCGTCATCAAAAGATACAACTGATCCCTTCCGGCCTCCCCCGGGGTATTGGAACGGGAGTTAAACAGTGCTGCTTTCGGCCAAAAACAAAACAACAGACACGAGGTAAGGTTCTAATAGATAGACTTGTTTAAGAGGCTTTAAACTAGGTGGTAGGTTCCCAACCTAATAAACAACCAAATACGGAACAAATGCGTGTGGATCGCACTAACATTTGTTTCGATGCTGAAATTGAACCAGCAGCCTGATGTTTCACAGACGGCGTCAAACCAACTACGCTACGGAGGCTATTATTTCTTATTAAATACTTTATTTTCAGAAATTTCCAATTGGTCGAGAAATTGGCACTAAGGACTCGAAACCCTAAGGACGTCTGTATGTGCGTTATAATATGACAAGTATATGTATATTCCATTTATATGTACTCACGGATCAACGTTTATGTGAAATTATATAGTATTAATACATTCCTTCGTTACGTCGCAGTTCTGAAACGACGTAAGGGGAAATATGAATAAAGTGAAAGTCAATCTTATGAGAATTAATTTTGTTTGCATTTATTTTATAGTAAATAATCTCTTTTTTACCTGTACCGATTGTTGAGATTATTGTTGGATGAATTTGATTATATTTTTTGTGATTAATACTTGTTTCGAATCTGTCTGTTATGAGGTCGCAGTCTCTCGTAGCTTCTGATACACACAATACAGGACTCGATCTTACTTCGTAATCAGAACAATGTATGGAACTGTTGGCTATTTTTTTTAGGTAATTAATAAGCCTAGAGGCTTATAGTCTTGCACGTTTCAGAACTGCGATACATTAACACAACACTGTGCTAAAAATTAATATATGTGCGTTTTAAATTAAGTAAATATTTACTTATAACATTTTGTCCGAAAGATGCTTCTTGCATGATTTATTTTTCAAAAGGTAAAAATACCGTAATAATTCCCAATGGGTACATTAAAATATCTTTATTTTATTTCATTGTTAACCAGGCTTTTTATTAAAATTTGAATTCATATACCGGGTATATCAAGACTGCTACCGAAAACGAAGCCGGGTGATAGTTTAAGCGACTTCAGACACAATGCAACAGAAAAAGTTGCAAAAAAAAGCGACAAATTTTTTTTGTTATTTTTTTTTCTATGGCCATATTTGGGTGGTAAATACATATTTTCCTAAAATAATAGTGTATATCCTTTTATTTATAAATACTCTAAGGTATAAAAGAGTTTAAATTATTATTTTAGCATAAACTATGGATTTACCACCCAAAATTGACGATATTTAAAAAATCATAAAAAATTATTGTCGCGTTTCTATGCGAAATTTTTAATTGCATTGTGTTTGTAGCCACTAAAACTACCACCCAGCTTCGTTTTCGGTAGCAGTCTTGAGATACCCTGTATAATCTGAAATGAAAATGATGTGATTTGATCTTATTATGACAAAACATACTTGTCTCTTGTCTCAGTAATCAATACATAATTATAAATTAAATTAAACTATTATAAGCGGACCATTTTATGGTTACGTTATGGTTTTTAAATTGAATACAACCAAAGAATAATAAAGAATGCAATATAAATAAAATATTAATATGAACTTAATCTTGAAGAATGCAAAATATCCTTTTTGCTTCTTTTTAATTGTATGGTGTTACTAACGGATGTTGCACCAATCTAAAACCCCAATTATACAAAAAATGACAATTAAATTGAATCTTAAAATGTTCCTTATTTGTAGAATATTGAAGAAATTATACTGGATTTTTCGCTCAGTGTAGTGTTTCTTTATGACAATGTTTATGAAGTATGTGATTGGATGTGTTCTAGTACTGACAATTTGCGTTAAAAGTTGTTTTTCTCGCAAGGGATAACTGCTTAACCAGTTTGAAAAAGAATGTTAGTAAATGTAAAAGGTAGGCAATCAAGCATTTTCGATTGACAGTCACTGTGGCGCAACTGTTTAAGGCGCTTGCTGCCTCTTGTTTCTAGACAAATTATTGTATTTTTACAATTATTATGTGTTCGTGAGACTGAAAAGTCTCTCATAGTTTCTGACACACGACACAAGACTCGATCTTAGTGTGGGGTCCGGACTATGTATGTATGTGACTGTTGGGTGTATTTGTTCGTTTTTTAGGTATGTGTCGTACTAAGGCGTATCCAATCAATATGTCTACAATGTTAATGATAATTATATAAATCTTAATATATAGAATCTCATATAGTCATTACTGTAGAGGTATTACATTGCCAGTTGTGACATTTCGGTTCTGAGTTATATGAACATGTGTGTTAAAAATAATAAAAAATATTTATTAAAAAATTAAGTTCAAATGTTGGATCCGCCATTTTATTTTTGTACTGTCAATTTCGTTGCTTTCAAATAAATGTATGAAGAGATTTTTTTAAGGATGTTGCATACTATGATATTATAATAGAGTATTTCCAAATGTAATTACAAAAATATTGTTAGAAGAGAATGTTTTTTTGAATTCTACATAATAGAAAGGAAATAATAAGACAATAATCATCAAATAATCATAACATTGAACAGTATTCATTCATTTATTGACAAATGACATTATTACATTGATTATTATACTGAAACACAGTATTTTTTTACAAACATTTTGTTCCCGGTATTTTCTCTTCTTCGATGTCATTGAGCATTTTATGTTCAATTGAAGACAAATTACTTGAAGAAAGTCAATTTTAAAAAAAATCCTTTTAAAATAACAAGTATGCCTTACGGCACGAATGTTGGATTTATGAACACATTTTGTTTTGCTATGGATAATTTATGTATACCCTTTGATGGCTTTTATGCTGAGTGTGAGTTACATATTTTTATGTATGAGTTTGAGCTAATAATACTGCCTAATATATTATTTCCCACTGTAGGTCTAGTTGATCCGACATTTTAGCTTTCAGTGGGTTCAATATTAAGTTGGATAATATTGAAAATTTAATAGTAAATATGGGTGATATATATTTTTAAGAATATAAATAAAAATATCTTATGTTCGGATGTGTGCTAGCCTTATTGTCAAAAAAACTTGGTAAAGTGACTATAATATAGACTTACCCAATGATAGTCTATTTTGTATTTTAATTATGTTTATATAATTGGAATGTTTTTTATTATATGTTCAAATTGGGTATAAGTTTTAACCAAAAAATAAATTGGCATTATTTATAAAATATGTTTGTAGTACTGCAAAGTAAAAAATATGAGATATAATTAATATTGTATCTGACGTTTAAAATTAAAATATGTGTAATATGTTGACATTATTTATATATTTAATATCGGGTTGATGTTTGCCTCTCGGTGTAATGTTTAAAGGTCGGTTTAGTATAAATACTTGATGTCTTGGGATATTACTACAGGGTAGTGCGTAGTATACCGGCTTAATTCATAGACAATTTTAAATTCCATTTTATTTATAGAATGTTCTGTCCCTTTTGAATTCAGTTTGAGCGAAGAAGACAAAAAAACTTAATAAACGTAAAAAAAATAGCCAACGTAGCGTGGTACGCCCTCTGGCCAGATGGCGGGCCGACAGCGACTGGATGCATAAAGCAGCAGACCGGGCTCTGTAGTGTACTTTGGGAGAGACCTATGTCCAGCAGTGGACTGCAACGGGCTGATGATGATGTAGAAGAAGATAAAACATGTGACAGCAAAAATAGGTTTTAAAAGTGTCTGTGAATAAGTCTTAGGATTTAACTGGGATACTCTGGTATCCTGACCCAAATAGGGCGAGAAGGTGGGTTAAATCATAAACAAATAGTAAGGATAGTCAGTCGCAGATGCAATATTCCGGTCCGGCCCGGCTCCGCCCGGGTGCAGATACACGTTTCAAAATGGCGGTCAAAATGTTCTATTCCGACTATCAATATAGAATATCGACCAATCGGACAACGAATAAAATTTCCTCGTATTTGCTAGAAATGTCACTACTGCTTCCCTCCTATAGGTCATAGTGTAATGATATATTCTGTATCAGCCCATATACGTCCCACTGCAGGGCACGGGCCTCCTCTACAATCGACAGTACGATTGAGAGTGGTTAGGCCATATAGTCCACCACGCTGGCCTAGTGCGGGTTGGCGGACTTACATACCATAGAAATTTTTTAAAAATCGCTATGGTATGCAGGTTTCCTCACGATGTTTTCCTTCACCGTTTTAGTGCGTGGTGATTGACTATCAATACACACATGACTCCGAAAAGTCAGAGGTGTGCCCTGGGATTCGAACCCGCGACCACCATGAACATGTTGGCAGTCGCGTCTAGTCCGTTTACCAACAGGCCACCACGCACTTAATGATATATAGCCTATAGCATTCCTCGGTAAATGTACTATCCAACACTGAAAGAATTTTCCAAATCGGACCAGCGGTTCCTGAGATTAGCGCGTTCAAACAAACAAACAAACTCTTCAGCTTTATAATATTAGTATAGATATGGTTCAGAATATCTGAAAGATTTTTTAAAGAAATTGAAATTGAAAAAACATTGTGTTTTCTGTAACCTGTGGCAGCCATTTTAATTGCATTATTTTTATTATATTCAGTTCCAAATATTATATTCGCAAACTTGACTTACCATCTTTCATCACTAAGCCGACGATTAGGAACAATGTATATAGTTATTTATTAGTAATAATATCAAGTCTTTGAGGCTAAACAAATTGGAAAACTTAGGGGTCTACTATATGGTTGAATGTGACGGAAGGATATTCTGGCTAATAAATAATACTGCAGAAGTATCTACTGATAGCTAAATATATACACCGAAAAGTTTCTTTTAGTTTTTGATACCCACGACACAAGACTCAATCTTACTGTGGGGTCAGGGTTATGTATGGGACTGTTGGGTGTATGTATTATTTTATAACCGATCTGCAATTCACACAATAAGTATGTTAGGATATATTACGTCTTCGTTTGACATTTGTGGTTAAAAATCTATCTTGGGACTGACTAGACTCGTCCCCTACCACATCGTGGGATGGAAATCAACAGGAAATAAGAAAGCATTATCTCTGTCTACACCTCCAAGCCGATTACCGATAGTCGATATATAATAACCGTGAACTTACGAATGTAAAACTTATGCAGTGTTGTACTAATAGTTTGACTAATAGTCGACGATTTATTTATGTAGTTAAAGATTGTTTTATATACAGGGTATATCAAGACTGCTACCGAAAACGAAGCCGGGTGGTAGTTTAAGCCACTTCAGACACAATGCAACAGAAAAAGTTGCAAAAAAAAGCGTCAATTTTTTTTTTGTTATTTTTTTCCTATGGCCATTTTTGGGTGGTAAATACATTTTTTCCTAAAATAATAGTATATACCCTTTTATTTATAAATACTCTAAGGTATAAAAGAGTTTAAATTATTATTTTAGCAAAAACTATGGATTTACCACCCAAAAATGACGATATTTAAAAAATCATAAAAAAAAATTGTCGAGTTTCTAGGCGAAATTTTTAATTGCATTGTGTTTGTAGTCACTAAAACTACCACCCGGCTTCGTTTTCGGTAGCAGTCTTGAGATACCCGGTATGTAAATGAGCAATACTCAATTTAAGTGCTTTATGTATTCAGTATTGTCAAAATGTATTCCATTTGTTTTAAGGTGTATGTCACAATTGGATATGTAACTAATAATATTTGGATGCGGATTGTTAAGCGTTGGAGGGTTAAAGTTGACGTGTGGAGGTTTAATATAATACTACGCTTTTTATGTTCTAGATTTATGAAAGGTTAGGAACTAGTGGAAGCCATTGGTGACACTTATTAAGTGTTATTCTGCGATGTGTTCAAGGGATACTAATTGAGAAACACAATATGATTGTGGTCTTGATATTTTTGTTTATAAATTGATAAACACTGCTTCAGTGGCGCCATTGTGATACGGCATGATTGAAATGCTGTGGTCTCGGGTTCAAACCCCGGCTCGAGCAGTTTTCTATTGAGTATCAGACCGGGGTCAGGAATTTGTGCCCGATATGGCGATAGGACGGAACAAGTCTGGTAGCACGTTTGCCTAACCCTTCTGGGAAAAAGGTATGAGTTTAACAATGATTGATAAAGCATTCTTAAACATTTACAAACAAGAGTTCGATTTAGAAGGGTTAGGTCGTAGGCTAAAACACTAGGCTAGTGCAAGATGACTAAAACAGATTTTAAATAATAATGTGGGGTAGGTGCTAATTAATGGTATAATGGAGGGGAAAATGCACATAAAAAGCGTAGAATTACCATCGATAGTAATGGGAGAAGCGATATTTTGTTGTATAGCATTTCTATATATATGTATGTAATTGTTCTGGTTGTCTGTACTTAACGTTACACTTTATAGGTTGTGTATTACAAATATATGCGGTTTGGATCGAAATTGAGTTTTATTTTTTACCTAATATTTAATCCTCTCATTGGTCGTATGAATTTTGAAACGTCGACCGATTAAGGCCATGAGGTCAATAACCAGATATGGAATCTAATCTACACACTTTCTGTGGGAAATTTCATAAATTATCTACACTGGAACTTGTATTTGATAATATGACAATAGGCCTCTCCGTCACCCCCTTAGTGTTAATGTACCTACGTCGAATTCTGTATAATGAAATAACTGTAATTATTAGTTTTATTTCAAATATCTAAATCATTAATCAAAGATCACTAATTAACTAAAACAAAATAAAATCGAGTTATTTTTATTCAAAAGTGTTTTATTTAATCTTATAAAATTATTTAGAAATCTTCTTACCGCAAATTGGCAAACATCTGGGGGCGCGGCCGAGCCCCCTCCAAGTCGAGCTAAAAAGTGGCATGGCCGTAACATCCTTTTCTCGAAGCAATTCAGACCATTTTCAACCCCCTATAACTTCGTTGTGGCTAAAGCATGAAGCCTGAATTTTCAGTTACTAATTGGGCATTGTGTAAACACGGTATATTTAAAATTTCATTCAATTTGAACAAGTAGTTTAAGAATTATAACTTATCAAACTTTCGCAATTTTGTCACTCACTGACTGACTGACCGATCATCAAAAGTCGAAGGCACTTCTAGCAGACATAGAACCTTCAAATTTAGAATATAATTAGTGTTTAGTGTCTAAAGTAAGGAAAAATTCAAACATTCCATAATTTCTGTCTAGTTTTCTAGATACACCAACTGCGTGAATAACTTTGTAATCTCATATAAATGTATAGGATTACAAAGTTACATTTGCATCATTGTACCCGTATATAATGGAATAATAGTTGTAGATAGATATCTATATATATGAGGCATAACAGGAGGGGATATAGAGAGGGAAATGGTATATTCAGCTCATGAAACTGTACAACATTCCTCTAGAAAAACATGACGAAGAAAAACTTGCAAATAAATAGACTAAATAGCTCGAAAATATCAATTACAATGAAAGAAAGAACATTAATAATCAAATCCGCTATATTTGTGATAAATTGATACCTACAAAAATAAGAAAAATCCATAAGACAGAGGCTTTAAGAAAAATCGTTAGTGATATTCTAGAAGTAAGAAGTACCGAAAAGGAAAAAAGTAGGACTACAAAAAGACGTGAGATCCCATCAAAAACATCCTGTAAAAAAATTCCAAGTCTCGCAGCTCAGGTTTTCTACCGCAAAAAGTTGTGAGATGCATGTTATACCAAGTCGATTAATTTGTTTAGTCCTTAAGGGACCTTCTATATAAAGTTATTACGTTAGTTATTACCATATCAATATTAAAAATTCTTTACGTTTTAAATAAATAGATCGACTTGGCCAGCAGCATTATGTATAAATTGTACGATACATTATGTTTTCATGCGATGGCCAAGTCGATCCATTTATTTAAAACGTAGAGAATTTTTAATATTGATATGGTAATAACTAACGTAATAACTTTATATAGAAGGTCCCTTAAGGACTAAATAAATTAATCGACTTGGTATTACATGCATCTCACAACTTTTTGCGGTAGAAAACCTGAGCTGCGAGACTTGGATTTTTTTACAGGATGTTTTTGATGGGATTGGATTTTATGCCACAGATCGGTCGCCACGGACGAAATCGGTTCACGCATACCAGGCACGCAGAAACTCAGTGGGGGTAGAGAATAACTGCTTAAGAGTGACGGAGACAGCAAGTATAAGGCACTCCGATTTGCTCTGGACGCTCTTACGTAGGAGTGACAGGGATAGAAACTGTTAACGGCATTCTGATTAGCTGAGTGCGCTCTTGCGTAGGAGTGACGGGGACAGAAACTGTTAGCGGCATTCTGATTGGCCGTGTGCGCTTATGCCTAGGAGTGACAGGGACAGAAACTGTTAACGCCATTCTGATTAGCTAATAAGTCAATATAGGTATACCAATTCCAAAGAATTACAACCCAGGGCTAAGAAATATATGTAATTAAGTGTACGTAACGATGCATCTCGCGCCACTGCGTGCACTACACTGAAGGGGCGCGCACGACACCTATATTTATTACCAGCGCTCGAGACATCCGATCATGCTGTCTCAATAAACGGGTATAAATATAGGATCGTCGCCAGCCTCCCCCGTCAGCCGACCCTCCCATGACGGATGGGCGGGCCGACTGCGGGTCCCGGTAGCCCTATGGGAGGATCTCGCTCCGAGCGAGATCCGCACGCGAAGCCAAGGAACGACACCGTATTTACGGGTCGCTTGGATAGACCACAATCAGAGGGCTCACGCCCCGGTATTGTTACCACAACGCGGGACCTCCGCTAACGCGGAGGTCCTGCGTTCGTGAAGGTCTGTTGTGAACAAAATTCAGTCTCTCGAGGACCAAAATTGGTGGTTCATTAACCTTTGCGCTACCGTCTTCCCCTTGGGGTACACAGGCGATAATAATTTCTCTTTTTCAAATAGACTTATTTAGGAGACGACCCATTAACCCTATAACGTTAAATAAAACAATATTTAAACAAGTTTTTTTATTTAAAATAAAACATTTTTTCTATCTACTTTACAATTTGACGATCAAGGTACATCACATGGCTGGTTATATGTTTGCCGTTTAGTTTCAAGATTGTACACCATTAAAACAAAAATACATAAATTAATACAATAACTCCTTTTTTACCATAACATATCCAAATTGATGGTAAAAGTAATCAATACCGTTATTTAATTTTTTTTTTTTTGGTTTATACAGTTATCCAGTTGTACTATTAGATTATAACAATTTTGCTATCTTGGTCGTTGGGTATAAATAAAGGATCGTTGCCAAATAAAATCCATTCGCACGAAGATCGCAGTAGGTGTTCAAACTACGCTTGCAGACAATGCAATACAAATATTTTCCTCGTTTGTGAATTTATGATCCGTCACAAAGCTGTCGCTAGCAAATTTAAAAAAAAAATATATAATTTCTTTATTAAATTTTGTGCCACAAACACACTTATGATATTCTAGTACCATCAATAAAATAATTAATCTAAATATATTACAAGTATCCAATTTGAAACTAAACAACACCTGGACGAGTTAGTATATTTATTTATTATTCTCGACTGGAAGTATAAATTATCATAAGTCATATATTAACCTAAATTTACTTTAAATTTTACTCATTTTTCTATATAAATACACTTATAAAAATTCGGTCGACGTATTTCGACGATTTTGACGTAATATACCGTCCATTAAAAGATATCCGAATGTAAACCTTATTAATTATTGTATATTTATAAGACTATAAATGATGTTAAACATCAAATAATTTAATTACAACAAAAATCTAAGGGTGATATTAACAAATAAATCTTAACTAAAATTTAATTTAAAGAACAATGGATTTTAACTTGCATTCTTTAAAACGCCACGCTCTTTGTGGAGCAGTCGGGTAAAACATAAGCATTCTTGATATAAATACAAAACTATTTTACAGTATAGCACCTATTTGCATTGCGTTTAGAATTTTATTCACAGATCTGATTTTGCGAGACGTTTTGTTGAGAGGTAGCATTGTCTAAGTACTAAAAGACTTTATGAGCGCATATTAGTTCTATTACAAAGTTTATTATAGGCCGACAGATTGAGGCACGACCGTCAAATGAAGTGATATCTCATAGTTTCTTAAATTTACATGAATGTTACACATTGAAATAAAAATATTTCTTTCGAATTTGGTTTAATTTGACCACCAAGATCACAGAGACTACAAATCGAACGTCGCTCAGTTAAAAAATGTAAATATTAACCAAATTCACGAACAAATCGTAAAAATAGTTTTATTTAAATGCGAAATAATGTAAGGGAGATGGGGAGGAGTAAAAATTCGTTACGAAATTTAAATTAACTTTTTGTACGCTAAATTGATGTATTGGTCGTCTAAGGTCGTGCACCAACTTGTAAGTTTGTATATATAGAAGCATGTTGAGGCATGAGTACAATGTTTTTAAGGATATATTATTCTGTGTACATACTATTTATAATTTGTAATGCTGCATAAAAGATAAAAGATACATTATATAAGAAATAAAAGTTTTTCTAAAGTCATGTTAATGTGAAGTCAGTCGGTCTTATCTATAGTCGGATAATAAAATTTTAGGTGTCAAATGTTTTGTCTTCTTCGCTCAAACTGAATTTAAAAGTCGTTCGAAAGAGACAGAATATTCGATAACTAAAATAAGTTTAAAAACTGTCTACAAATAAAGCCGAGTGTATTAGATTCAGGAGTCACTTCGATGCACGAATCCCTTTGTGTAGGTAGGCAAAGTCTAAGCCCTATCGTCTTGCAGCCGGCTGTCAAGTGGATAGATTAAGAATTTGTAGGTAGTATTAATTACTGACTTCATAAATACAGATATATCATTTATAATTTAATCTTCTAATTGAGACTCGTCCCTCTATTTGACTCCTGAGCAATTTTATTTTTATAAAGCGTAAAGCTCCATTTAGACGGGGGCAGTTTCTCGCGGCGAGAATCGAATGCCATTATCGCGAGAAGGAACCGCAATAATTTATCATGTTTTGGCAAATGTTTTCATGATGAGAAATATAGCATAGTAACAAATTGCATTTATCATACATTTTAAAAATGATATTCAAAAGTGATGTATAATATATTTGATTATACTATTCACATAACCTTGTGGAGGTAGCTTATTACATTCGATGAGCTATATCGAGGCAGCAGAGGAACAAATATCAACATACAATAGTCTCAAGACTTCGTCACATAGAACGTATACGTCGCGTCGCGTGCTGTCATCATATGGTTAAAGGGGGTGGATAGAAACTACGCAAGAATAGAAACAAAACTAATCAAATGCATATGAGAAATATATTTGTATATTATATATCAAAACACGAATTCTGTTGAGTTTATAAATAGCGGCCGGGCCCGAGTCCGTCCGGGTGCAAATAGGCTTTTTTGAAAATATTCTATCATCTTTTTTCATCAAGGATAATGTAGAAATCTCAAGATGAAAGAATGTTTCAAATCAATGTAGTAGCTTCAGAGTATATTTAAAGCAAACAAACAATTGAATCTTTGCTCTTTATATTTTTTTGTTTAGATAATAATCGCATTAATTCATCAAACAAGACGACTTGTTTATTTCCATTCGCCTCTAATCTCTATTTACCCCGTTTTCTATGCTGTGACGTTCTGTGTGACAAAGCCTTATCAATAAAATCACTACAAAAAAATAATATCGACTTTATTGTGCTAATATTTGACATTTGAGACAAAAGTCGCTTTGTAGGAACGACATCAAAAATTGATCAGTTTCATAAACATCATATAAATATGTATAATAGTATTTACAAGTTTTTATTCCTTTGTGGAATTGTAGAAACTGGTCATAGCGATAACCCCCATATTTAGAGACATTGCAGTTCGTAATGTACAAAAAGTTTTTGAAAATATGACTCCTCTTATTTTATGAAAATAGCCCGGTATAAAACAGGAAAACGTTTAAGGACATATAAAAAATGCTATAATAAATTTTAAGCAGTATCGGTGTCAACGATATTTTTTAACGATACTTCGAGTGGGCAGTCTACATTATACAGGACTTTAGTTCACTGGCCATATGTTACCCGTAATGAGGATATTACTACAACCAGTTTCGATTTAATTAGTAGATTAGTAAATAACTTAACGGTCGAATACGGCCACGATTTAACTGGTAACTGATGGCGGCGCACCGATATCCGTTTTTTGTATATTGTATTTTATTTCCTTTATTCAACAAAATCCAGAAAATAAAATAAAGTAATAATTTATAATGAGGTCGCATTTGCCATCATCGATATTACACTATTTTTACCTGTTAGTATTAGATACATAATTATTTAATACACCGGAATTTTCATATGAAATAATTGATGACGGTAATTTTTCACCTGTTGTACACTTGTGATCTTTTTCGTCATTTTTACCAAAACCAGTTATATATATAAAATATATACAGGGGATAACAAGACTGCTACCGAAAACGAAGCCGGGTGGCAGTTTAAGCGACTTCAGACACAATGCAACAGAAAAGTTGAAAAAAAAAGCGTCAATTTTTTTTTGTTATTTTTTCCCTATGGCTATATTTGGGTGGTAAATATTTTTTTCCTAAAATAATAGTGTATACCCTTTTATTTATAAATACTCTAAGGTATAAAAGAGTTTAAATTATTATTTTAACAAAAACTCTAGATTTACCACCCAAAAATGACGATATTTAAAAAATCATAAAAAATAATTGTCGCGTTTCTTTGCGAAATTCTTAATTGCATTGTGTTTGTAGTCACTAAAACTACCACCCGGCTTCGTTTTCGGTAGCAGTCTTGAGATACCCGGTATATACACAGACTATTTAGACAATAGTACATATTTTAAGAAAGTTTTAACTTTATGGATAAAAATAATTATGTATGTATGTATTTTCTGACTTCATCTTTACAGTATCTTTGGCATTTCAAAAAATACAAAATATTGCACCCAATTTCCGTCACCACATAAATTTCTCCAATATATATTTACAAATGAACACATTTTCATAATTATTTATGCGCCGCCATCTTTTACCACTATTACATTAAAAGTTAGTTTCCGATGGGATCATACACCCATTGTGATGTTGAGCAATGGTTGCAAGGTATAAAGTTATCAACTCGAACTCGCATTACATGGCAACCAACTTGCAGTGCGGTTGTGACCTATCTGTGGCAAATTAAGGAAAGGTTGTTAGGCGACCAACTTATGCAAGTAACCCTATTGAGGTGTGGTAAAAACCTGTCTTTGACAACTTAGGAATGGGTTGCCAGGCCACCAGCTTACAGGACAGTGGCAACCAATGGTATCTTTGCAACCAAAGCTACCATGTCACAATATAACATCAACTCACTCCAAATTGAACTAAGGTTGCCAGGCAACCATCTCGCAGTGTGGCGGCAACCTACGGGAATCTGAGCACAGTGGTACCTAGTGCGTGGTCGCTGCAAGCGTGAGCCAGGGCGTTCTCGAACTCTTGTGGTAGGTATACCTGCAAAAACAAATATTACGTGTTAGAAAATATATAAAAAAATAGTGGTACAAGCTTGCTGCAGCTACCTATCTTCCTACCTTCCTATTAAGGTTCAAAAAGCGATACTTTATCGAGTATGGCTCTCAGTCGAAGCAGACGAGTGTTTGATAGATTGTCTCAGCACCATCAGGTGCATTGTAATTTATACTTTCGTACTTCTCACCTAAGGTGCAAAATATGTTACCTTATCGAGTATGGGTCCCAAGTCTCCGTTGTCCACGAGCCTGGTGCTTGGTTGATAGATTCTCTCAGTACTATCAGGTGCATTGTAATTTACACCTTAATACCTTACACCTAAGGTGTAAAATATGTTACATTATCGATCAGCTATCCTTATATCTATCCTTACTGCTAAGGTGTAAAATATGTTACCTTATCGAGTATGGGTCCCAGTTCTCCATTGTCCACGAGGCTGGTGAGAGTCTCCAGACCTTCGCGCAGTCTCTCCGGCTCCTCCAGCCAGTCCGTGTGAGAGCCCAGACCCACCATCCACTGAAACATTGTTTATATTATCGCTAAAGGGTTCAGTACTTAATTTTTTTGTATTGCCTTGAATGGCGATACCAGCATGCCCTTCGCCTGATGGTAAGCGATACGACCGGTCATGAATAGTAGCAAAACTAAACAACACCTTGAATTACAAAGCAATGCTTGGCATTCCACTGTGCTCGCCATCCTGAGACATAAGATGTTAAGTCTCAATATGTCCAGTAGTAACTCTAACAGAAAATGTTAAATAATGGTTTCTTAGATTTACGCGAATGTTACACATTGAAAACTATTATTTACGGATTTAATCGCGGATTTGGTTTGATTTTTACATTTTTAACTTCCCGAAGTTTCAATTACTTTACAGCTTTCGTGGTGACGGGGCGGACTGAGGTATTAGTCATCCGCTCTGTGACCGTTACAATTTTAACACAAAATTATAACGTGTATCCGGTTGAAATGGTGTAACCAAGCTAAGATCTTGTGAAAGCCTTTTTGAAAAAAGATTTTTTTTATATCGATTTGATTTGGTAAAAACAAACAGCAGTGTAAATGCATTTTTGTGTTTCGGATTGAAGGACATTGTAGCCAGAGTAACTACTGGACATGTTGAGACTTAACATCTTATGTCTTAGGATGGCGAGCGCAGTGGAATGCTGCTTCTGTTTATGAGCGGTCGTATCGCTTACCATCAGGCGAACGGCTTGCTCGTCTCGCCATTCATTGAAATAAAAAAAAAATAACAAAAAATGGTAAAAGTAATTAGTATATTATTCACAAAAAAACAATTGTAAGTATATTTCTGCGGTTTGATAATATTTATTTATTTTACTTAAATTCATATAAACAGTGTACATAGGCGGACTTAATACCAGAGGCATTCTCTTGCAGCTTACGTTGAGATAATATTTAATATTTCTATAGTTTGATAATATTTCTATGATGATATAGTTACTTACCCTCAAAGCCCTGAAACTGTAGAAAGATGCAGCGAAGATGATGGAGAATGGCGTGGGCAGGCGGTCCGTGATGAGCGGCTTGGGTCTCAGGTCTAAGATGGCGTTACGAGGCGCCGTCGCTCTGCAAATCATAACAAAAAACTTATATTGCTTTTGCTGAACAGTGTATACAAATTCCGCGGCCTGGGCGACCACACTTAATTCAGCAGTACAATATATTATCAATATTTTTTTTTTTTTATTGCATTGAATGGCGAGGCGAGCAAGCCGTTCGCCTGATGGTAAGCGATACGACCGCTCATGAACAGTAGCAACATTCCACTGCGCTCGCCATCCTGAGACATAAGATGTTAAGTCTCAATATGTCCAGTAGTTGCTCTGGCTACAATGTCCTTCAATCCGAAACACAACAGTGCATTTAGGCAGTGTTGTGTATTATTATAAATTATTTATGAACTGCTCTGAATTGCAAATCCTGTATAATCACTGTATACTTATTTTGAAAAGAGCAACGCTGCTCGTTCTTTTTTGGCGAAAACAGCCTTGTGAACCGGTAGTGGAAAAAAATTAAAAACTGAATCTAAATAATGTATGACATTTTATGGATTCAATAAATATTTTTATTTCATTTCATATGTTTATATTTCTTGAAAACATTTTTTCTTCTGCACAAAGAAGCACCGACACTAGCACACAGCAAAACGGGCATTCTCGTATTGTGTGCTGACACTTAGGGCGACTAGGGACAAGCGAAGTGCGCGTACTTGACATGTACCTAGTCACCCCAGGTATTGCAGCATATAGCTGAATGGGGTCATTGTTGTCTTGCGCATATAATGGCATATTATTTTAATCGTCTTATATGTTACATTGTCTTTTTTGTATGTGTTGGCCATGCAATAATAAATGTATTCTTTGTTTTTACTTGAGTATGAGCGTCCGCTGCGGCGTGTCCGAGTGCGTGCGCGCTCCTGTACACGCGAGCACGCAGTCCCACGGGCCCGAGCGCAGTGCGCGCTGCTCCAGAGCCAGCCAACACGAAGGAGAGCGCTCCACGCTGCCTTCCTGCTCGTCCACGTACTCCTGGGCGCCTGCACACACACACACAATCATTAATCTCTAAAGTACACAGGTACATTTGATGATCTTGAATATTATGAGCTATATCTGTATCAACCTATCTGCAGGACACGGAGCTACTTCGACAGTGCAATTGAGAGTGGTTAGGCGATATAGTCCACCACGCTAGCCTAATGCAGTTGGGCGAACTGACATACCATAGAATTTGAAGAGATATATATTTTCCCATAAATGTGTACAAATATTAATATTCATATTTTATTCGTACCACAATATACTTACAATATACTATTGTTATTAATTTAAGACAAAATAAAGAACAAAAAGCATCATTTAGGAACATAAGAATACATATCAATTACATTATTAAAATTTCCCAATATCCCTATTTCTTCCAATCCTTTTTTCTTCCCACTTCCATATCGATTTGATAGCCCGCAACATATTTAGATGGGGACATATAGGATTGGATGAAGCAACATGTCAATTGACACACACACACACACATACACACACTGTGACACATCACATGAGTATCGAGAATACAAATGAGTGGGCTTAGACCGTGTAATACAACACGCTGGCCTAGTTGACCGACATTCCTTATAATTTTTTACCTATCATTATATTATACAGCTTTCCTCATGATATTTTCCTTCACCGTTATAAACACTACTACCCCGCATCATTTTGTTATCTATCTATATGTAGCGTGTGCATACATACCCAGTTCTCGGAGAGTGAGTGCGGCATGATGCGGCGCCAGCGCGGTGACGTGAGCGCCCCAGCCCGACAGCAGCTGCACCAGGCTGCAGCCCGCGCCACTCGCCGCGCCACACACTGCCACGCTAAATCACAAACGTACGGTGGAGACGTGCTATTTCAAATTAGCATCACCGCTATTTTTGATGCCTTAGCACGTTCTATATATCTGCTATTGCTAAGTGTTCCTTTCAGAAATTTTAAACAAAAAACTGGCCATATGACATTGAGGTATTATTCTAGAGGGGACATCGGTAACAAAATCTCTGCGTATTATGCGTGCACACATGAACTCAGTGAAGCGAGAGCGAAGTTAATGTTACTGCGTAAGCATGACAGAGATAGGAACAGAAGGAGTGGTACGGTACCGTTCATTTTATTACGAAAATTTTGTTTGCAGTGCCGCCTCTAGTATAATATCTCAATTATATATTACAATTTTTTTTGTAATTATACACAGGAAATTGCCTATTCAGTTTTTTCTTCATAAGGATTTGTAAAAACATCTCTATCTTCATAGATTACACGAGATCGTATAATAATATTAAAATTAAATTCCCACAGCAAAGTTCGGCCGCGCTGTGCTGCCAGCAATACAATACCAAGATGTATGTATTGATATGGGATTGTACGTACCGTTTCCCCTTAGCATTGTCCCTGTTGATGGCGAGTTTGTGCAGCGCGATGAGTGCAGTAGTCCCCGCCCACGGCAGCGCGGCCGCCGCGTCCGCAGACACGCTGCGGGGACGCTTGCTCACACGAGTACTGACAACAAAAACATACATAAACTCACGCCTTTTTCCAGAAGGAGTAGGCAGAGGTGGAGGCATGGATACCCACGTCAAAGTAATTGCTATTTCTTAAATCTCGGAAACTAGTAGCCAGACACCAACACAGGAGAACAAAAAAACGACTGGACCGATTTGAAAAAAAATTTTCACCTTTAGAATCCTACATTATTCCTGATGAACATGGGCAATAGAAAATTTTCAATAAAATACATGTGCAATATAAGTTCAATCTTCTAAGCAAGTATCTAAGCATAATTGTTTGAAAGTAAGAGATGAATTGTTTACGACACAAATGATCTATGTAAATTGTGGTACAGTATAGCAATTTAGTTTGCACTACAGCATAGTCAAAGCTACCGATCAGTATACCGGGTATATCAAGACTGCTACCGAAAACGAAGCCGGGTGGTAGTTTAAGCGACTTCAGACACAATGCAACAGAAAAAATAGCAAAGACAATTTTTTTTTTGTTATTTTTTTCCTATGTTATATTTGGGTAGTAAATATTTTTTTCCTAAAATAATAGTGTATACCCTTTTATTTATAAATACTCTAAGGTATAAAAGAGTTTAAATTATTATTTTAGCAAAAACTATGGATTTACCACCCAAAAATGACGATATTTAAAAAATCATAAAAAATAATTGTCGCGTTTCTTTGCGAAATTTATTGTTTCATTGTGTTTGTAGTCACTAAAACTATCACCCAGCTTCGTTTTCGGTAGCAGTTTTGAGATACCCTGTATGAACCCACCTCCGTATAGTGAGCAGTTCGCTGGCCGCGCCGCCGCTCCACTCGGACACGCAGCCCCACACCTCGTCGCCCATCTCCAGGTCCACCACGCCGTGGCCCACGTCCAAAACTACTCCTGGAAATTAATGTAATGAGGATATTCAATAGTTGGTCCAAGGAAACAGCCTAGTCGTCAATACTACGATGACAATCTTCAATAAATCGTACAAGGAACAAGCGTGGTCATTGTTGCAGGAAGTAACTGGATGCAGACCCATCCTTCAGTTTGGAGATCCTTGGACATGTTCTAATGCAAGAGGTACTCTGATTTATTCCCAGGCGACTGCCTCATGCAGAACAATTTCTGTTCAAAACTACCTCGGCGCGAAC
The DNA here is from genome assembly GCA_009982885.2 of Hyles vespertilio. NCBI lineage: Eukaryota > Metazoa > Arthropoda > Insecta > Lepidoptera > Sphingidae > Hyles > Hyles vespertilio. The sequence goes on from CM042823.1 coordinate 7,858,237, forward strand.
CAAAATGTTCGCTAGTTATTTCTTGTGCCGCACCATCAAGCCGTGTAATGATTTGTCACGCGGTTTCCCTACTTCCTATAATCCTGGGTCTAAGAGATCGTAGTGCGAAGATAAATCTCTGTAACCCGGCATAATTGTGTCGAATGGCATGAGACCGCCGTCTGATACTCTGGAAGGTATTGTGCTTACCATTAGGTGCAGTGTAATCACTTTGCCGTGTCATCGGAAAAAAAAACTTTTTACTTTATGAAAGGGGCAAAGGAGCTCCCTACTTATAACTGTGTTTAGAACATCGTTTAAGATGTAGGCGTCCTACGAATCGCTGTCACCTATTTTATATAAGTTATGTTCTAAATTTTATACTCGTAATCGAATAATATCAAAAACTCCAATATTTTAAAATACTAGCGGCCCGACCCAGCTTCGCCTGGGTGCATATTTTTCTTGATTCCACTCCACACCAAATACATGTTGTTTTTCGTATAAACTCTTGTATACCTAAACTTGACGTAGCTATCCTACTGTCCAGCTCAATCCCGTCTCATCCGCCTGTTCAGTGTCTTCCCAATCCGTCCCGTCCCTTCTCCTTATTATCCATCCCGTTTTATAACGTGCATTTACATTTCGTCCTAACAAATCTGTCATCTATCCCAGCCCTCTCCCATACCTTCCATTCTATTTTACTTTATGTCCCTTCTCTCCATATACATATACATATAAAGATGGCCTTATGAATTTTTGACATTAAAAACTTTGCGTTTTTTATTGTCCATCAAATATTCCTTCCCTTACTTCAGCACCAAAATGCTGTTTTTCCAAAAAATATTGCACGCCATTACTTTTTGTTAGTAATAAAGAGTTGAAATATAAAATTTCATAGACATAACTTCAGTGGTTTCGATTTTCTTAGACATAACATTTCAACTCTTTTTTACCCCCTTTAGGTATAATATAATCTATTTCACTCCGATACGATGTACATTTCTATCAGTGAATTATAGCGAAGGAAAGGCCACTGTAAAAATTAGTGATAAAAATGACATTCGATCTTGAAAAGGAGTAAGTATAACTTCTTATGCTGCATTTACACGCTTGGCCAACCTCAGCCAGCCTCGACCAACGGCAGCGTGTAAACGGAGTGTTTGGCTCGGCTGGCATTATGTTTTTCATAGTTAATAGCTTGGAATTGGTAGACGTTGGCCCAGCCTCAGCCAACATGTAAATCTACCATTACGTGTGAACATTATTTATTTCATTGTCCTATATTAATGTAGCTTGATATATTCTCCTTAGTTATACAAAATAAATTTCTGAACGCATGCATAAACAATTACAATCAAATAAAATGTCAATCCATTTTCACTACTGTCAATATTTTACATCTTTAAAATCTAAAATAAATTGATGAATGAAGTGCGTGGTGGCCTGTTGGTAAACGGACTAGACGCGGCTGCCAACATGTTCACGGTGGTCGCGGGTTCGAATCCCAGGGCACACCTCTGACTTTTCGGAGTCATGTGTGTATTGATAATCAATTACCACGCACTAAAACGGTGAAGGAAAACATCGTGAGGAAACCTGCATACCATAGCGATTTATAAAAAAATCTATGGTATGTAAGTCCGCCAACCCGCACTAGGCCAGCGTGGTGGACTATATGGCCTAACCACTCTCAATCGTATTCTCGATTGTAGAGTAGGCCCGTGCCCTGCAGTGGGACGTATATGGGCTGATACAGAAAATCTAAAATATGCCATTAATCGAATATTGTGTTGTCGATTCGAAACCTTTATTTAAATACGTTCTTTAATTTGAGGGAAGAGTATACCATATCGACAGGGTGAAAATGTTTGACAGTTACAAACCCATGAACATTTTGTATTTTTTTTTTATTGCTGTGAATGGCGAGACGAGCATGCCGTTCGCCTGATGGTAAGCGATGCGACCGCTCATGAACAGAAGCAAAACCAAACAACACCTTGATTTACTTACAAAGCAATGCTTGGCATTCCACTGCGCTCGCCATCCTGAGACATAAAATGTTAAGTCTCAATATGTCCAGTAGTTACTCTGGCTACAATGTCCTTCAATCCGAAACACAACAGTGCATTTAAACTGCTGTTTAACGGGAGAAATAGACATCCTCCATCATCACCTCTCACATATGAGAGACCTACCACCAGTAAATGTATTGTATGGGAAAATTACGCACACTGTTTTGATAGATATGATTGAATTTGAACTTTGTTTAGCGGTAATAAAGTGCAAATTGACTCTTTGACGTTAGGAACATACCTACATTGTTTAAACAACAGTGAGTGCTTGTAATTTAATATATCAGTGGCGGTACTTCCATACAAGCCCAAAAGCCCGGCTTGCCTTACTTAATACGCATATACTCAATCCTAAAGGCAAATTAGTACCTTAAATAAAATACATTCGTTTAATGCAAAACGTCTATCATTTTTAAATTTACCGTGCGTAATGCAGCCCCGCGCCTGCGACGGAGCACCCGCGTTCGCAGCGCCGCATGGCCGCACCCGGCAACTCGCCTAAGCGAGCGTCGAGGTCAAAAACTAATATAAAATTATTTCATTCAAAATCAACGCTGTTCCACGCGTGACGCAATATCTTAAAAAGATGGAACACACCAAAGTATTACACTGGTCAACAAAAAAAATAAAATTGTTTGTTTCCTTTAATTTTTTTTTTGTTTCTAGCTCAAACTAACGCGTATTTTTTAAATATGGTAACAGTTTTTCTCTCACAGCTTTTGTTTTTGAGTTACAGCTAACTACCCTCCATTACTATTTTTACTTATAGTTGCGTTTTTTATTGGACATTGAAATATATTTTGTTGTTGTTTTCGATATGGCTTCGTCAAGAAGGTGTTGTGTACTTAATCCTGATTCTTTTTGCTACATTTGTGGTGAATATGTATTTGCAAAATATCGAAAACCTATATCGGACTTTGTAAAAACTGCGTATCATCAATACTTTAAAATAAAAATGTGTAATCAGGACAAGCCATGGGTTCCTCATATTGTATGCCAGAAATGTGTGGTATGTCTACGGTTATGGTCCAGTGGAAAAAGAGATGCAGTAATGTTCGTAACACCTATGATTTGGCGGGAACCTCGAAATCATCATGACGATTGCTACTTCTGCGTAGTGAAAATAAACGGAATTAACCCTGGAAACCGAAATAAGTGGTAATATCCTAACTTACCTTCTGCTCAATGACATCAATTAAAACCACGAGAGGTATAGCCCAGCACATCTAAATCTTCTGATGATCCAAATCTCTGTGAACCCGAACGAAATACATCAAGTGAAGACTTTGATTCAGGATTAAGTACAGAAAAATTAAAAGCTGGTATTTTTGATGGGCCACAGATTAGGCAACTCGTGAAAGATCCTAATTTTGTCAAATCAATGACTGAAGTCGAATCCAAAGCTTGGAAGTCATTCGTTTTGGTTATGAGTAATTTCCTAGGCAAAAAGAAATCTGACGACCACGTCGAGCTTGTTGAGTCCATGCTATCGAACTTGCAAGAGTTAGGGTGCAACATGAGCATAAAAATCCACTTCCTGCACTCACATTTAGACCGATTTCCACAAAATCTAGGTGATTTTAGTGAGGAGCAGGGTGAAAGATTCCATCAGGATCTTCGAACAATGGAAGAGCGGTATCAGGGGCGGTAGGACCCACATATGATGGCAGACTACTGCTGGAGTTTGGAACGTGATCTACCTAAAGTCGTTCATTCAAGAAAATCGTATAAAAGATCATTTGATAGTGTTCAATAGAAATTTTGTTAACATCATTTATTAATTTTGTTTACTTTTTTATCAAAATAATAAAACTCTATATTTCAAAAACTGAAGCTGTTAGCAATCTTCCAGTATTTTTTTCATACTCAGGGCCATAGAATATCCAATAACAGAAAAAAAAATAAAGGAAACAAGACTTGTGTTGACCAGTGTCATCTATCTTTTTCTCTCTCGTGTGCTTTTACCTGGCTTCTGGCGTATATTGCCCTCTCAATCGCACCTATGGGTGAAATGCTACTACCATGACACTACGTACCTATACATATATCAATTTGTTAATGCAATTTGTACCAAGCAAAATGCCCGGCTTCGCGGAGTGAAGTTGTGCACTTGACATGTCATATTATGATCCAAATTTATCGAAAAATATGTATGTTTTTCTACAAGTTATATTGGATAATATATAAAATAAAATTATATTTTTTGAGACCGTATTATGATGTTCTAAATATTTTTATTTTATTATGTATTTTCGATATATTGTCTGTATCATGTTGAGACTTAACATGTTGCCAAGCATTGCTTTGTAATTAAATAATAAATAAATAAGATATGATTGCACAAGAGGCCGGGACGTGCCCTATAGCTCTCCTAATCGATTCTTCCATATTTCCCAGTATGTGATAATAATAAGCTTAGATATTTAGATGTAGGCTCGGGTTCTCGGTTGCTGTGTTATTATATACATTACACATTATATACATTATACTGCGTGGTGGCCTGTTGGTTAAACGGACTAGACGCGGCTGCCTACATGTTCACGGTGGTCGCGGGTTCGAATCCCAGGGCACACCTCTGACTTTTCGGAGTCATGTGTGTATTGATAGTCAATCACCACGCACTAAAACGGTGAAGGAAAACATTGTGAGGAAACCTGCATACCTTAGCGATTTATAAAAAATTCTATGGTATGTAAGTCCGCCAACCCGCACTAGGCCAGCGTGGTGGACTATATTTTTTTTTTTTTTTTTTAACGAGAGTAAAGCTCCTTTAGCCTTCCTTCCGACACTCGGGGGAGATCGGAAGGGGCGTGTCGGGGTCTCCGGCCTTCCAGCCTGTTATCAGGCTGGGTCCCTACCGAGATCTAAAAAGATCTTTTGCCGGCATACCGACTAAAACCTCTCGGTGGCCATCACGCGCGTTATGGGTGACAGGCGATGTGGACAGGCGAATGGCGCCCATTTAACTCGCCGTGTCACCCGGCGCACTGCCAAATATGGCTCCTCACATGTTGGGAGGGCGCAGATGCCCCCTCTTTCCCTACTTCGGACGCCCATGGTGAGATGGGCGTCCGCGACAGACACGAGGCCACACGTTCTGCCGCCCATCTCGGGGTCACTCCCGACGTGAGCAGACAGCCCCCGCTGTGTGCTTAGCGACCCCGATGACCCCTTTTAGTCGCCTCTTACGACAGGCAGGGGATACCGTGGTGGAATTCTGGCGCCCCTTGACCACTGGGCGGGGCGCCGGGTCAGCCATTGTCATTCACCCGGCGCCTCCTACTCGGTTGGCGGCGGCGGGTGGGATCGTTCCGCTCACGATCCCGCCCCGCGCTCTCCTTCTGTGAGATGATGATCTCACAGAAGGTAAGCATGGCCTGCCATGACCTCCTACTCTCAACCATGGAAGGAATCACGGCTGAGAGTGAGAGGTCCTCTCCGATGGCTGCTCGGAGAGCTGCGCGCTCCTCTTCCCAAGCTGAACACTCCGAGAGAGTGTGCTGGGCTGTGTCTTCCGGGCAGTTGTCACAATGGTGACACACGGCGGACTCTTCCCTTCTTGCCACCCGCCACAGGTATCTGCCGAAACAGCCATGCCCCGACAAAACCTGTGTCAGGCGGAACGTCATCTCACCGTGGCGCCTGCCCAGCCACTGGTCGTGGTGGACTATATGGCCTAACCACTCTCAATCGTATTCTCGATTGTAGAGTAGGCCCGTGCCCTGCAGTGGGATGTATATGGGCTGATATAGATAGATATAGATAGATATAGAAATATTTTTATTAATATATAATTAGAATACTTAATTTGGAATTGTCCATCATTTATGACCTGTGGCTAGCTTCACGCTTATTATTATGTCTTTCGAGCGGACGATCAACCAGTAACCATTGAACATCTACGTTAAGTTTTCGTTTAATTATAGTATTTTACGTTTATTACGCATAATAATGGGTGAAAATGTGCCTTGTGATGGTTTGAAGTGTGTGCAAGTGTTGATCAGCGAGGAAAAGGTAAATTCATTACATTTCGTAGACAAACAACTACTCGTATCTGGTCGAAAACCTACGTCTGATTTGTTGTGTATTTCTCGAAAGTAGTGAAAACTATAGAATACAATTTTATAGATCAGTGCACATAACTACATAGATTGCTGGATGTTCTCATAGTAATAAATTATACTGTCGGTGTTGTATATTTTTTTCGAACGATGTACTTAAATTCTTGGAATTGTTCCGGCTATAGTGATTTAAATAATTAAACTGGTACTTTTATAGTAATTACACGCACTTATTTTGCGTACGCTGCCTAAACTACAAAAGATAGAACCATAAAATGTTATAATTAATTGTAGATCTTATAAATATCTACAAAAAAGTCCGCGACACACTATACCTATCTATGTCGAGTGAGGCACAACAACCACATTTTTATTTAAAAATCTTGAAATTTTTTTTGTCTACATTTAAACGCGTTTATTTTACTCATGCTATTAATCCTTATCAAAATAATATATTTATATTTCATTTTATATTTCATCAATAAGTACAGTTTATGTTGATAATATTTGGTCTTTGAATGATGAAAATTAGACGTTTGGTTTTGAAGTTGTGGTGAAATTAAAATATTACTATTTCTGCTGCACAAAAATTTCATAAGGCAATCTTTATATGTACATGTATATGGAGAGACGGGATATAATAGAGTGGAAGGTACGGGAGAAGGCTGGGATAGCTGACAGATTTGATAGGACGAAATATAAATGCACGTTATAAGACGGGATGGATAATAAAGAGAAAGGACGGGATGGATTGGGAAGAGACTGAACAGACGGATGAGACGGGATTGAGCCGGACAGTAGGACAGCTACGTCAAGTTTAGGTATACAAGAGTTTATACGAAAAATAACATGTATTTGGTGTGGAGTGGAATCAAAAAATATATGCACCCAGACGAAGCTGGGCCGGGCCGCTAGTCCTAATATAAAAATAAGCTTGGCACTATTTAATACCGTGGTTCCTAACCTTTTTAGGTCCGTTACCCCTATGATCTAACTAGGATGACTGATTTTACCCCTCCTCCCAACGATGATCTCAAACAACTCGTGTTAATACTTATACATAGACTTTATTAAACTTAAAATAATTGCGCATAACAATAATGAATAATAACTAGAAATAAAATAACTTAAGAGTGATTTTACAATAATCAGTTAATTTTAGGTATACATTGGTATGATGAATACTTGTGTTTGCCTGTTATTTCTCTTGCTTGTATGTATTTATCTATATACCGGGTATATCAAGACTGCTACCGAAAACGAAGCGAGGTGGTAGTTTTAGTGACTACAAACACAATGTAACTAAAAATTTCGCAAAGAAACCTGACAGTTTTTTTTTGTTATTTTTTAAATATCGTCCAGTTTGGGTGGTAAATGCATAGTTTTTGCTAAAATAAATATTTAAAGCATTGCGTACCATAGCGTCTTTAAAAATAAAAGGGTGTACGCTATTATTTCAGAAAAAAACTATGTATACCACCCTAATACGACGATACAAAAAAAAACAACAAAAATTTCGTCACTATTTTTTACACAAAATTTAGTTGCATTGTGTCTGAAGTCACTAAAACTACCACCCAGCTTCGATTTCGGTAGTACTCTTGATATACCTTGTATGTATGCTTATATACCATACCTTTAACTGGTTTACTTCGGCCAGGTGGCAGATCAGATGGTCATATATCCTTCGCATTTATTATTATTATTTAACTTATGCTTTGGAGATTTCCGTTTCTGAAGCTTACAAAATTGTATAATTTTTAATGCGAAGGTTGGTGGTACTGCTTCGTATTTATAAGTTTGGTAATATTAGGTTTTGTTTCACTTAAGACAACAACCAGCCCATTGTTACCCCCGCAAAATACAAGTTTTACCCCCGTGGGAGTAATTACCCCCAGGTTAGGAACCACGGATTTAATAGCATATTCTATAGCACATTAAATATTAAATCAGCGATATTATAGTTACACGCAGGTCCATACTCAGCAGCGTGTGCTGGGGGGTCACGGGCCGGTATGTGTGTGTGCGCATGTACCTGCGAACCCTCGTCCCACGGTGACGGGCGAGCGGTGCAGCAGCGAGCGCAGTAGATGCCCGCGGCCGCGCAGCACGGCGCGGTCGCCGCTGCAGATGCTGAACGCCTGCACGCGAACCAGCACTTCACCCGCGCCCGCGCCTATCAGAGAACATTCAACTTTACCAGTTAATCACCATTTCCTTCTTAGTTTTAAAAGTTCGATATCCCCACTAATAGGGATGTTGGCTCATGTCGCAAAAAACAGTAAAACTTAAAAATAGTATTTTAAAACCTAATACAATATTTTGAGAACTTTATTGTAATAAATTAAATAAAAATATTTTAAAATGTTTTTTCAATACCCATTCTAATATGATATCCATCGTTACAATAGTCAATTATTTAAAATAATTAACGTGACCCACCTGGAGCCACCGCGTCCTCGACGAGTATGACGGACTGGTCGGCGTGCGTGTGCAGCGCGCGCGCGTGCGGCCCGGCGGGGGGTCGCGCCGCCACCCGCAGCCCCACGGCCAGCCCCGTGCAGCCCCCCACCGCCACGCCGCACGCGAATATTATCATGCTTTTGCGCCATACTGTAGCAATATACATTAATGCTGAATATACCTAGTCAGGTCATAAATTCTGTCACATGTTTAATATAAAATAATTGAAACAAGTTTATTTATTATGTAACCATTTATATACCAAAATGAACTTAACAAAACATAGATTCTTATGACACTAAAGTTTATTCAAAATGACCTCCGTGATTTTGAATACAGGCCTTCAATCTGCGCGGCCAGTTGTCTATCGCAGCACGAACGAGGTCCATGTCAATATCGGCGGCTGCCTTAATCAAGGATGTCTTGAGTGACTCCCAATTGGGATAAGGCTTTGAGCACGCCTTTTCCTCCAAGTGTTGCCATATCGTGTAATCTAACGGATTCAAATCTGGACTGGAGGAGGGCCAGTCTTCGTACCGGATGAAGTCGATTTCACGCGCCGCCAGCCAGTCTAGTGTGCTCTTCACTCTATGAGCTGGCGCCGAATCTTGTTGGAATACCCAGTGCCTGTTATTGAACATGGTATGAGAAACAGGTTTCACAAGGTTCGTCAGGACTGTATTTTAATACACAACTGCATTCGTTTTTACACCTTTCTCACAAAAATGTACCTCTGTTAAGCCCCAATAAGAAACTCCCAACCATACCATGAGCGAGGATGGAAAATGGAAATACCTCGTTGGACGCGCGGAATACGGTTGGTCGCTTCTTCACGACTGTGTGCGTACACCTTATCATTTTGTTTGTTGTAGCTCTCTTCTACGGTAAAAAATTTTTCATCTGAAAAAAGAATTTCCCGATATATTTTTTCCCGCGTACCGCTTCAACAAAGCGCGGCATCTCTTCAGTCTCAGGTTCATTAGACGAGCATTCAAACGATGTCCTGTTTTTCTTCGATATACCCGAAGCCCTAAGTCTTCATTTAACACCCTTTTCACCGTGGTTCTGCTTAACCCCATCTGAAGGGCCAACAGTTTCTGCTTTCGGTTGGGATTTCTTTGAATTCGCGCCTTCACAGCTTTTATCTGCTGGAGTCCTAACAGACCGCGGGCGACCACTTCTTGGCCTTTCATCTACACTAGAGTCTTCATTGTATCGTTTGATGGTACGATAAACGAATCTTTTGGTTATATTCAAATTTTTCAGTATGTCAAAAATTTGAATTGGACCGTATCCGCAACGATGCAACGCAATAACTGCAACACGTTCTTCTTTAAGCGTCCACTCCATATTTAAAAATGAGTAAAATTCTAAAAAGTATACATTTTTACTTTCATGAACAATTCGAAATTCGAATTCAATAAACTTTTTTGTGGCCAGCATTCTAAACGAAAAGTTTTTACTGTGTGACAATACTTATGACCTGACTGTGTATATTTAGCTCATTTAAAAAAGTAATGGTGGATAATTTAGGAAGCATTCAGTATCACAGGGCGCTACGGTTTGGTATTAAATGAAATATATTTATTGGTCTGGTAAAGGCAATTAAAGAGCTCTTATGACAAGTCAATACACATAGCACTTAATGATTAATCTCTATAAAAAACATATTTTCTTTTGTATAATTATATTAATGTGTTATTTTTATTTGTTTGTTAATGAGTATTATTATTTAATTTAAAATGTTAATATTAATCACTACTTTGTGTTATTTTGATTTTTCAAGAAATACATAATTTGCTTGAATCAAATTAAAATTAGTGGACCATTAGTATTACCTTCAAACTGGTGCGTTTACACTAATGTTTGCCGGGAGAAATAGACATTGTGGTGGTATCTACCCAGGCGGCCTCTCACATATGAGATACCTACCACCAATACCACCACCACTTCAACTTTCTTGGTGTCAATATTTCTTGTCTAACAGTCCTGATAGGAATTGTAATGGTAGATATGGAGATATTTGTATATAAATGTGTCTCACCTCTATCATGAAACAGAGCCAGCAGTTCTTCATAAAGCACGATGGGTGAGAGAGGAGGCGCGCCCTCTCGTATTCTCTTCACGGCGTCTCTGGACCACTCCACCACGCGCCCCCGGCCTTCCACTATCAGCTCATTGTTCCACAACTCCAAGAAAGCTTCATGGACCTACGTGCAAACTCTTAGCGGTTATGACATCCTGGTACTTTGAATAAAGGAAAATAACATTAATGTATGAAGAAGTATTACTAATACCTAAAATTCTATTGTGTTTATTATACAGATAATACAAATGGAAATTAAAACCTAATAAAGAAATCTAGTTATTGAGCTCATGGACTACCTAAAAACATCTATATTGGAACCAAGGGAAATAAATTAACTTTTTTTTCTTGATATAATATGTTGAATAATTGTTTCATTACAAAGCTAGGATGCATAACAATAAATAAAGGTCTATAAGTGCTTGGCTAATTATTTAAATATTCATGTATTCTCTACATCCTATAATCTTGGGTCTTATTAAACTAATAGTAAGGAAGCAATGGAATAGGCACTAATTGTTTGAATTGGTGCAAGATAATTGGGTGTACATTTTTGGCAGTAATCTATAGGTGTGGTACTTTTCTGATCAATATACAATATAGTGTGGAAGCTTTGCTTAGCAATAAAAAATATGAAGTAATTTTAATAAACAATAAATATTAGGTATACTATAATGCAACCATATGTGATCTAGCATTTTTTGTTTTTATATCAATGAATGGCGAGCCATGCCATTCGCCTGATGGTAAGTGATATGACCGCTCATGGACACTAGTAAAGCCAAAAAACAACATTAATTACAAAGTATTGCTTGACATTGCACTGCCATCATAAAACATAAGACGTTCAGTCCTATTATGTCCATTAGTTGCATTTATACTGTTTTTTTCATATAATTCAATATTCAAGTTCAGCAAAGCAATTAAATATTTTATCCTTTATATACACACTATATACTAGGTTTGTGTGTCTACTGGTATTGAAAGCTAGAAATATCTATCTGAATCTACTGTGGTCTAATATATATGTATATATAACCTGGCTAAAATGATTGCATTTTACCTTAAACACAGTCTCTTTCACCACATGCAATAAGTGTTTTTTCTCATGTTCATCATGTATCTGGGTAATCAATAAATGTATTACTTAAAACATGAAATTATATTACTAACTGCTTTGGGCAGTCTATTATTCATTTTGGTTTGACAACCCTTCTGTATAAAATAAGTATTCATAATCATTGAAGATTTTTCATTATTAGCCAGAATAGCAAGAGGTTGCATGTTGCTAAATGTCAGACTTAAATGCAAGACCACCCACAATGTTTATGATAAAACACAGTATAATGTGCACTTGTTACACTTAAAATATCATCCCGCCCAGATTTTCTCATTTCTGATGCTATTATTGTGTGAATATGGTGTGTCTTTATAATTTAGTTTGCAAGTAGATGCATTACACATTTTGTATATTAGTATTGTTAGTTTAAAGTTTTAAACTATAAATAACTGAGAAATACTCTTGATAGTAGTGTATGTTACTACAAACATTTTTTTAGGATTATAATTACTACCTTACACAGCAAAATGTTAAAATATGATAATGAGTATTTGAAATACCTTTTTAATGGCCTCAGCGGTCTGATTAATAACATCCTGAACGCGAGTCTTGCCTGTGCCTGCCGCTGTTCTAGCAGCTTCCTGCAATATGGAGGTAAATAAATTCCTTACTTTATTCAAACATGGTCTATTCCAATATAGTTTTAATTATTCATTTATTGAATCTGAGCATATAAGCACAGTAAACAATAATCATGAATCATTGTCATATAAAAATCACTCACAAATCCAGGAATTTTGGTAAGTTCCTTGATTTGTTTGAAAAAATACCATAAACAATACACATCTGGCAAAAATAACAACACAATATAATAAAATAATCGTGGAATAAGTATTTTTATAAGCCATCGTGTATGATGTTCCAAATCCATAATTAAGTAAATGCAGCAGATAAATAATCCTTTGCCACTTGGCAAAGGATTGGAATCTTGATACTTATCAAGATTATTACATTGAGGTATTATACTAAAGCAGACATCGGGATCAAAATCTCTGCGTATGGTGCATGCACAAGGGTACACAGTAAAGCGAGAGGGAAGTTAATGTTACTTTGTAGGCATGACAGAGACAGAAATAGAATGTACCCTTCATTTTGTTTGCAGTGTCCCCTCTAGTATATTAATTACCTCAATGGATATAAGAACATTTTGCATTTTATAATAGAACAAATCAGTGTTATAAAATTTAAACAAGCCTGTATCAATATACCATATATTTTAACACACCCATAAAATTGTTAACAGTGATTGAAAATTGGCATGAAGTAATCAGCTTGTGATTGTACCAATTCTGGTCACAGGTCATTGATTTTGAATTACATTATGAGGAGGCCCAGTTGTAATGGTGAATTCACTATTTAAATACTAACATTATAACTGATGATTGTAAATTCAGATTTGTATTTACAGGATAAAACACTTTGATATGTACCTATTTTCCTTACTATTTGTGTTATTAGGGTGTTATTTATTTATCAAAAATCTGATTTGAACAAATTTATGAAGCTATAAATAATATTTAAATAGTGTTCCACATATTCTAAAGGCCTAATTCAGACAGTTTTGAAACCTATATTTGATACTGTTAGTATCAAATATTTTATCTTCACTCAAAATGAATTCAAAAGTTGTTTGAAAGTGACAAAACATTCAATCACTAAAATAGGTTTAAAACTCTATGGAAAAATATATACGATAGATACTATTGAAATTAGTATTGTTTTATACAAATGTTTCCTACAGCTGAACTGTTCAGAAACCCTTGGCATATATCCTATGCATCTAAAATCTAAATTGAATATTATTCTTTTAATTTTATATTCTACTAAGATGTTTAGTTATCAAGGTGGTTTTAATAGTTTCAATTGTGTCAGCAAAGAACACAAATTGGTTTTGCTATACAAAATTTGTTTCAGCAATATTAACAAGTTTGTCTTTACATCCAATTGTCTTTGTTATGTAAATCAAATTAATTTTGCAAATTAGGCCAAGGTCATTTTGGTGTCACAAAAACAAACAAAATAGCCTAAACATTACCTTACATTGTTCAAAAAATACAATTTTTAAAAACTAATTTGTTTGTTGTCAAATTTCACTTTATAAAAAAGTGTCAATAAACGCAACACTTTCGCGCGTATGTACCAGGAATGCATGACTATGTAGGAGTCACTTACGTGCAGAGCTTCCAGTTTCTCTCCAGCCCGGTGCTTCAGCTCGTCCATATCGAGCCACGGGAGACGCGGGAGGTCGTTCTAAGTCGATCGTAATGCTAATTGCATCCAAAACCTTCACCTTTGGACGCAATTCGGCCTAAATAGCAGCGGTCCTAAAATAGACCTAACGTCATACAACAGCGCGTGAAACGACGCATATTGCACAGAACTATGAAATAAAATGCGGTTACGCCCGGTTTTCAGTCAGTATTAGTTTAGGAGAATGGTAAATAATTACGTAAATACGAATTTCTTTCCATAACCAAACATAACCTATTAATTTGTTTGACAATTTCATTACATTGACGGATGTCATCTGACAGCTGACTATGATGCGTTCCATAAATAGGGAGGTTGGTTACTTAGCATAGATTGTTATGTTCGATGCCGTTCGATAAACCATTTTTTTATCATTGGATAAACCGCAGTTCGATGCATAATATTCGGAAAATATTGAAAGAACATTATAATACTTTACAGCATATATTTTGATTTGTTTGTTTATTTATGTATTTTATATTGAATGGCAGTATGTTAAAAAAAGAATTTGTATAAATGGAACTGGACTCTTGGCGACGATGAAACCACGGAGACAAAACTGATAAAAATAAGTAGGTCAATTAAGATTAAGCCAATCATATCTATTATGTGGTCGCATGTGGTCGAAATAGAAGGCACACAAGAATTGGATAAAACCATTCATTTAATATTTATTCCATGCTACGCCTCCAAATTGACTGTTTCAGCAAATAAAATAACAAATATTCTTTATTCAATGAAGTTAATGTAATGTAGCCGAGACGAAAATTGTTTATTAAATTAAAACGAAACTACAACAGTCATCTTATTTTATATACAAATACATATATCTAATCTAAATCAAGAGCTATTTCATTTTCGCCGCTTTCAGCGCTCTCTGTATGATCAGTTATCTCTTTCATTACTTTATCAATCCAAACGCGACTGTAGGAAACCTGAAAAAAAGCATTAATTTTACATTTTACGCCAATTTAATCGATTTGTATGCCACGAAACAAACATACCTTCGCAAATATGCCAGGTTTAGATTTGTAAGCGCATTCTTCAGTGCCTGAGAACAACGCTATTCCATACAAGGTGCCACCGCGGTTCATGCCGCTAAAATGAACTGCTGGGTTGCCTGTGTCGCCCTGGTACAAATGGAATACAATGTAACAATCGCCATGACCTTCTTACATGGAAAGCAGCAGGCAAAACGTATTTTTATATTTCTTAAAAGCAGCTTTGTCCACAAATTAATGTAACGTTCATGAAAGCTAATAATTTATTATGTTTTTTTTACTAAGTTCATAGGATTTTAGGTTATAAAATGTAAATGATCAACAATGTATGACCGTCAAGCGAAGTGTAGGTAGAATTTCTGAAGAGAAGAATTGCTCATGATTATGGGCAGGCGCACCGTTTTCTATTAGAAGTTTAGAACTAGGAACTAGGTGAAATTTTAAATTAATTTATGTAAACTGACTGCACACAAGGCGATCCCCTTGATAACGCTCTGCAGACACATGTTGTCGTGTTGCAAGTGGTAGTCGTTTCCGTACACGATCCGACACTCCGCTCTAGGTACTTCGCGCACTATCATACGCCGTAGTTCTTGGTTCACTCCTTCACGGATTTGACCTGTCACCTGGTAAATAAAAATAAAATATTAAAATACCAAAGCCAATAAGCACACGAACTAAAATAAGTACAATGTACCCCTTCTCTCTCATTTCTCTTATCTCCATTCAAAAGTGAGTGCTTCCTCTTTTAAAATCAATAATTAATTATTTACTTCGCCAAAAAAAAAACAATACGGCCAGGTGTCTACAAGACCAGATAGCTTGCAAACCCTTGCTTTAAAGGATGTATGTAAAGAAAAAAGAAGAGACAGAGTAATTTATTTAAAACTGTAACGAAATTACCACAGATCCGTAACCAGTGACGACGGTCTCGCCAAACATGGGTGGCAGGTCGGAGTCTGCCGTCGCTAGCATCACCGGTTGCATGCGCGTCGTGGGGACTATCGGCAAGTTCACCTGAAGTAACATTATCCTACAATAATAGATTAAAACGATGCCGCTGCTGAATACGAAACTCTTTTACAACCAAGAGTTCGATTGAAGGGAAACCTGAGCAACTTGAATTCAAATTAAATACACCCAACAGTCGCATACATAGGTCGGATTTCACACTAAGAAGATGCAGGTTGTGTGTTGTAGGTGTCAGGTATTACGACACTTTTTTATCTCTTCTATCTTAACGCCATGACCCGAAGTAATTATCTGTAGCAACAGAAAGTAGAAACATTTGCTTAGGTGCGGGAATCAAACCCGCGGACTCTCGTTTCACAGTCGACTAAATACCATGAGATATACATTAAAAGAAGAGGAGAGAGTTTCAAAAACTATAGGTATAATTAAATTAAAAATACAATTACAGATTAGCTTCTAACCTTAACCATGGCAAGATTATGTTCAGGATAATATTGGTCCATTTTGTAGTTGGGATGCCTTCGGATGTCAATTACGGACATGATTCTGCCTCCGAAGTCACGGAACACCGATCCCATGCGCACAGATACTTCTTCTTTAGTCACACTATGAAATGAAATTGGGAAAAACATTCAAAACCATGATTCATTTAGTTATGTAAAACAACATGGTACAATTTTTTTACAGTTTTATAATGAGTTAAAAATATGATGTACAATTTTTATCATATGCCAAGGACTCGTTTTATTGAAAATACAACAGTACTAGTATTTAATTTTTAAATATTTTCACAATGATCAATAATTTAGTCTGAGAACGTTAAAATACATACTAATCGAAGCACTGCGCCGCAGTCAGTATCCATTGTTTACCAACTATAGCTCCTCCACACCAATGCTTCCCGTGTAATCTGAAATTAATCTACACTATTTTATTGACCTTTTAGTCAAGTTTCATTGCAATCAAAGACAAATAAAGGTCATAACCGTGCCTAGTAGACTTTAGTACTTTCCGTTAGCCAATCAAGAATTTGCAGTCAGAGCGACGTTGCTAATACTTAACCAACCATTGGGTGGCCCGATTGGTGGTTGAATTACCATCGCAGGGTTGGAGAAGCCAAATATTTTTTATTTTTTTAATAAATAGGAATGTCTTGGATAGCTTATGTAGAGATTTATACTCTAAACATTTATGCGATCATAGATCACGATCTCAATCTGTGCTTACGATAAAATAGAAGCAAGTACAAGTGCTAATGAAAGCAAAATTTCACCTAATAGACACAGTGTATGGGTAATCCTCGAGACACACCAAGCCCGTCTCGGTGGTCAACCTTTTTCTCCGTATGTGCGTGAGATCTTCTTCCATTTTGGGCGGGAATTCGCATTCCAATTCCGCTTTTGTGGTCGTGGTACCTGATAATTAAATAATTAGTAAATAGTTTATGGATGTATGCCGCTTTTAAAAGGTTGATCCTTGAGATGCAGGTCCTTGAGGGAGGCCAATGTTTAGCAGTACATTTTCTGTGTTTTAAGATATAATCGTGGTTTAAGTTATAGAATCTTCGAACACCGCATAGATATTTCTTGCTTTAGTAACTAATGAGTGGAATATTTCCCTATCAATTGAAGTATTACATAAATTCTAACATTAATACATTAGGAAAATAAATACATTTAAAAAAAATACAGTTCAAAGAAATGTCTCACCACTTTCAACTAATCTACTTAAATCAATAACTAAAACTAACATGAAATATTTCATTTCGTGCACTATTAAATAACGTTTATCTATATACTAAAATTATTGCACATTTTCCTAACACATTGTAACGGTTACAGGAACTCAGAATAAACTGTGAAAGTTTAATCAAAGGTTTCCGAGGTTTAATAATTGCAGAAGCAAACAGTAAGCAATCTATTGTATAGAGGCATAAACATCGAGATTTGGGAAATCGTAAAGCCAAACAGCAAAGCTACGATTACATAACTGACTATGAAGGTAAAATGCAGTTTTACAAACTGTTAGAAACTAGCAAGAGTAGCAAGTGAAAAGGAAATGTTTACATTTAAATACATCCATTCGAGATTAAACAGAATGGAAATAGAAACGTGGGCATTATTTAATTTTCTTCCTTGAGAGATCCACATCCTTGTTTAATGAGGAGTACATTTTTAATCAAACCTATTTAACTCATTGTCCGAGATTAAAGAATCATCTGAAAGGCCTTTATATTGGACAAAGCATCGATGTTGACCATACGAACTAACAGCCATTCCTAGCTTTTTCGGAGATTAAGGATTATTACGGGTCTCCAAAAACATATTATGCTATTAATAAAGTGAACAATTTCACTTCTTGCTGACCCTTCAGCCAAAGGCCTATAAAGCCTATAAGGATCTATAGGCCTACCCTATAGATCGCCACATAGACCTGTAATTTCACTAATGGTCTCAACTATAAAAATCCCAAATGTTTGGAGGTTTTGGCTTAAATATCTCGGTCTAAATCATGCAGAAAAATAAATAATTGAAAACTAAATTAAGTTTTACAGCTACTTCGTTCAACTGAGTCTTGTCTAAAACCTTTGATTTTGTCGAAACATGAATCTTGGTAGTTACAACGATCATGAAACTAAGTAATCAAAATCTTATCATTCCATTGTTGAATATCGCTTATCTTTCCCATTGTTCTCCGTTTTGTTTCTATTTTATAAAAAGACGATGCAATGGTTTAGTTTTTGTCTATTTTCTTCAGTATTGAAATTTCTAAGAGAATCAGGTTAAGCTTAGTCCAATACAAGTCTTCTCTTTGATATTATATTCTAGCATTTTTTATTTATATTCTGAAGATATTTGAACAATGTTTTGCGTTTTTGTAATATGTTATTTATTCAACGTCATTAATTGTGAAGAAGATTACAGTGCATTAGATTACTTCAGTATCGAAAGTCACGAAGGCGATATAATTAATGAAGTATACAACTTAAGTTCCAAAGAAAAACCAAGGAGAGTAAAATTAATTAAAATGACTTCTAAAGAAATTAAAAGCCGTAAGTAATTTTTATTTAGGATAAAAAATCTGTGCAATTTCTGTGATGACAACAGTTAAATTAATTTTGATTGACAGTTGAAACCACAACAGTTGTGACGCGCTGTAAACACCAGGACTACATGATATCTGAGGAGAGCGACGAAAGCAAACACGTTTTAATCGGCTACCCATTCGCAGTGTCCATTCAAAGAAAGGGAGCACACTATACCTCCGGAGCCTTAGTTAGTAAGAGATGGGTATTGAGTTCCGCAAGTGAATTCTACACGTGAGTTTCAAATCAAAATGAAGTGAACAATCGCTATCTCTTTTCAACTTAGTTATCTCTTTCTTCCCTACATAACTCATAGGCCTAAAGCAATTGTTTTTTTTTTTCAGTGTAAGAGAAACGATCAAATTGTTCCGAGCGCGACTAGGGTCGGTGGACTGCAAAAGAGGTGGTACTCTCAAGCCGATCAAGCACATTGATGTTCATCCGTCGTATATGTACGGGAAGCCAAGGTTTGACATCGCTTTGCTGCGTATTGCGGAGTTGGCAGACTTTTCACAAGTTATTCAACCGATAAATCTATCTGCAATTAGAGCTAAAGTGGTCAGCGCCAAGTTCATGGTCACTTATTGGCCTAGAATTGTGGTAAGTTAGCAATCGGTAACAATAAAAGGAATTAAGGTCATTAACATGAAATAAATCAATTACTTTGATAATAATTAATTTATGATGTTTTTGTTATTCATTCATATTTTAATACTTTTGCTGAAAAATTAGCAATGTTTTCAAGATAAAGTTGTTAAAATTAATGTTCTTTTCTTAGTCTTGTAAATAATACAAAAATGATTATTCACCAATTTTAGATAAAAGGCCAAGTGATACCAAAACACGCGAATGAAAGGTTAAAACAGAGCAGTATGAGAGTTTCTACTCAGAAAATGATACCTCCTAATGAATGCGTGGCCTTGATGGCAGCCTTAAACGAAACTTTGGACCAATCCAGTTTATGTTTGAGGCCGATCACATTGCACCACAGTGCGTGCATGGTAAGTTTAGCTCCACCTTTTTATGCTCTCCTAGTAGCTTTGCTACACATTTGGAATCATCTTCTTTTCTATCTGTTGTTTTTTCCTTATACAGATTGTGTTTTGTTTGTTGCCCGCCGCCCGGTCATTAACCTTTTTGGGACGTTTTGTTCCGTCGATATCATTGTCTTTTATATACAGGGTATATCAAGACTGCTACCGAAAACGAAGCCGGGTGGTAGTTTAAGCGACTTCAGACACAATGCAACAGAAAAAGTTGCAAAAAAAAGCGACAATTTTTTTTTTGTTATTTTTTTCCTATGGCCATATTTGGGTGGTAAATACATTTTTTCCTAAAATAATAGTATATACCCTTTTATTTATAAATACTCTAAGGTATAAAAGAGTTTAAATTATTATTTTAGCAAAAACTATGGATTTACCACCCAAAAATGACGATATTTAAAAATTTTTACTGGTGGTAGGTCTCTCATATGTGAGAAGCCATCTGGGTAGGTACCACCGCAATGTCTATTTCTCCCGTGAAACAACACTGCTTAAATGCACTGTTGTGTTTCGGATTGAAGGACATTGTAGCCAGAGCAACTACTGGACATATTGAGACTTAACATCTTATGTCTCAGGATGGCGAGCGCAGTGGAATATTGCTACTGTTCATGAGCGGTCGTATCGCTTACCATCAGGCGATCGGCTTGCTCGTCTCGCCATTCAATGCAATAAAAAAAAAAAAAAAATCATAAAAAAAAATTGTCGCGTTTCTAGGCGAAATTTTTAATTGCATTGTGTTTGTAGCCACTAAAACTACCACCCGGCTTCGTTTTCGGTAGCAGTCTTGAGATACCCGGTAGGTGCGTCTATTTCATTATTCGGTAAATACGTAGGTATATAAGTCACGAAATAACTTCGGTTGTCCTTTTTAGGATTTAATTATGCGAATATTAATTTACTGTCATTATTGAATATTTACATTAGAAATAAGGACAGCCTTGAGTATTTTATTGCCAAATATTATTCATTGATTACGAATATTTTTTAGCCTGACGTGGGCGCTCCAGTGATTGCAAACGACGGGCTTTGGGGTGTGACTTCGGGGTGGACTGCTCGTAATTGCACTTCACACCCCAGTCCTACCATATTCACCAGAACCTCCTCCGCAGCCGTGCGCTCCTGGTTGAATGCGCATCTGCCCGACGTTCAGGAGGTCGCACATAAACGCAATTGACGTCGAATGATTTCTATGTGCCTATGATATCCTGGTACAATTTACAGCTGATATTCCAGTACTGTAGAAATAAAAAATAAATAAATAATCACATTCGTTTTTGGAATAATTATTTGCCCAGTTTTCTGTCTGACTATACCGTAAGATATAGATTATCTAAACAATACAGAAGATGGCGCTATTGTAAAACTAGTATTACTAAATGTATTTTAGAACCTGCACGAAATTAATATAAATTCATTTGTAACGTTGGCATTCCTTGAAATGAATATATAAACTGCCATCTCAATAAAATAACTAATAAAAACAATGATGACCTTACTAACGAACTTGCAGAAAGTTAACAAACGTGCAATGACCTCAATGTAAACATTAATATTATGTCACGTAATAAAAAAATATGATAACATCTACACAAATAAATTTGGAGAGATAACAATCTATTATAATGTATTACTGAAGAGTTGCAGACAAGCTACATTTCATAATCTAACCCGTCTGGTCTAAAAGTATCATCATCATCATCATCATCATATCAGCCACAGGAAGTCCACTGCTGAACACAGGCCTTCTAAAAGTATGACTTCGAGATTTTATGAAAATAATTTTAATATCCGTAAGGCCCCATTTACAAGGAGAGAGTTTCTCGCCTCGAAGATGCGATTGTCGTACGGATATAAAAAAGCCGCATCGTGTCCATTTTAACCCGGTCAAATTAAGCCCAAAAAGGGGTATCCTTGCATTAATTCAAAACATGCTAAAAGGAGCACAGCCGTTCATAGTATCGGTAAAAATATTGCACACAAATATGCTATATAGGTTGAGCAGCGTTTAGAACTGTTATCTCTATCTACCCAACAAAACAGTGGCAACACGAGATGTTGTATACTCTTAAAACGCAAACAATATAATATCATCATCATCATCATCATATCAGCCACAGGAAGTCCACTGCTGAACATAGGCCTCCCCCAAGGATCTCTACAATGACCTGTTGGAAGCGGCCTGCATCCAGCGACTTCCTGCGACCTTAGTCAGATCGTCCGTCCACCTTGTAGGCGGGCGTCCGACATTTCGCTTGCCTGTACGTGGCCTCCACTCGAGAACCTTTCGGCCCCAACGGCCATCGGTTCTACGAGCTATGTGCCCGGCCCACTGCCACTTCAATAAATAATAAACAATATAATATGCAATGAATAAAATGTATCAGATTTTAACCTCTGCGATGTTATCGCGTCCTGGCACCAACATATGTGATAGCGCGGGTCGGGACATGCGTAACATTGTACAGACAGCATCTACAATAACGACTGAATATAAAACAATAGTAAGGATATAATGTACTTTTGGATGTTACGTGCTAAATCTATTTTAGATCAGTGGACTATAGGGACTATAGTAGACCGGAAAGGTTGCTGTCAGTAATATCATATTTTATGCAAAACGTATTGGACCCGCTATCAGGGCGTATGGAATAAAAATAGGCAAAAGGATAAATAATATAATAAACATACACTTTATTGAAAAGCTTCGTAATAAAATGGAAGGAATTTAAGTTTTTTTTTTAAATTGTAATTAATGGCGAGACGAGCGTGCCACTCTCCTGATGTTGAGCGATACGGCTGCTCATACACAGTAGCAAAACCAAACAACACCATAAATGCCATTGCAATGCTTGGCATTCTACTGCGCTCCTAATCCTAAACCCCGTCGCACATGCTCACACTCACATTATACAGGTACATTATACCGGTTTGAAGGGTGTTGTAGTCAGAGTAACTACGGGACATATTGAGACTTAACATCTTACCTATGTCTTAGCCCCGCCGCACATGCCCACACGCATTGGCCGTCACGAGCCGCGTGCGAGTGGCAGTATTTAAAACCTATAGCGCAGTACCAAACTCCGCATTTGCTCTCACGTCCTGCGTTCTGCGTCGACACGTGACCGGACCAAAGAATAGACCACTAGGACCGGACACAACAGCGCATTTCAACTGCTGTTTTGCGAGGCGGGGCGGGAGAAATAGATATACTACAATATCAAAAGGCGGTTTTAACTAATAAATCACTGGCTTTTATTTTACATAAGCAGTAGTTATGTTTTCATGATACAAAAAACTATGTAGGTACCGGAATGCAAAATACCGGAACG
This sequence comes from Hyles vespertilio, assembly GCA_009982885.2. NCBI lineage: Eukaryota > Metazoa > Arthropoda > Insecta > Lepidoptera > Sphingidae > Hyles > Hyles vespertilio. The sequence continues at coordinate 7,881,707 of CM042823.1, forward strand.
CAAATAATGTAATGAGCGCCATCTAGTTACGCTGAATGAAATATAAATATCAATAAACAAAATATAACAAAAAAAAATATTTACAAAGAAGTATATGGCACTATTTACTAACTTACTAAAAATTTTAAAGTATAATCAAACAGGTTATAATATTTTCAACGCATTAAATGATGGAAAGTACCGAAAAAATCCACGCAAATCATTTATGTATTTCGGCATATTGTCTGCATTCTAGTCGGTTTTAGGCATTTACATGGATCACGTGTATCTAGCCCAAAAATAAACTAACATTCTATTTATTGCGACTAGAGTCTAGACTGTCCGTATGTGAAAAGTGTTTTGTTTATTCTGTGAGTGAGATAACTTTCAAAAAGTGCGGGTGGTATACAAAATTATTTTTTTTTTATGCTGGTTACTGAAGTGCTGCTAGATTTAATTATGATGGTGTTTGCAAGGGGGTAAAACTAAAGGAACTCATTGACATTATTCAATATTAAAATGATTTTGATGCACCTCTGCCTACCCCTTCTGGGAAAAAGGCATGAGGTTTGTATTTAAATTAATTGCTGCTTTAATCATATTTAAAATAATAAAGCGGTGTGGATTTTGGACATTTTTTTTTTGGCATTCTCAAATTGCTTACAATGTTTTAATAGCAGATAGTATGTAAAATGTACTCTGTGTAGCAGATCAAGATAGAATATTTTTTGCGAACTGTACCGGCCATGTTTACTTCATCAGACGATGCCACAAACATTGAAACACATTAAAATTGACTAAGTGCAAATGTTTTTTGTAAATGTGTCACATAGGTAAATCCCACAGGCTTCTGAAACGCGCAGGGTTGAAATAAACATCAGAATAATTTATTATGTATTTATCAAAGGATTTTCAAAGTAAACGCATAATAAAATAATTGATCCATTTTTAGGTATTCTTTATTTTATTGTTGTTGTAATCACAAACACAACCTTGTGATAATACTACATATAGATTATATAGATCATGTAAATGCCAATAAATTGTATTATCTTTATGTAAACTTGGGTATTAGGTACTTAGATAATGGTTTCTTAGATTTACGCGAATGTTACACATTGAAATAAAACTATTATTTACGGATTTTATCGCGAATGTAAAAAAATTAACTAAATTCGCGATAAAATCCGTAAATAATAGTTTTATTTCAATTAGGTTCTTAGGTTTTTCCTAAGAAATTTTCCTGAAAATTCCACTTATATGAGAACATGGATTCGAAATAAAGGATTTGTTAACTGCCGCTGACACCCCTGAAGAAGACCAAATAATAACATCGGAAAAATATACCATATTATCAGCGCACACCAAAAATAACCCATACATTGTAATTATATAAGCGACATTATCGGAAACGGTGTATTTATGGTCCACCATTTAAATATAGCACTTCAAGTACATGAAATTGATTTAAAAATCGGAATTAAAAATGGCGACTAAAACTGAAGTGTGGAAAACAAAACGCGGCCACACTTATGTGCAATGGGCGGTGGCCATATTAGGTAAAATAATGTTTTAATTAAACAATTTAAATAAATAAAACAAAACACTGTTTCACTAGGAACACATAAGCAAGAAGAGTTATTTATAGCCAACACAACGTTGCTGACGTACGGGATGCAGTCTGGTTGGATATCGCCGATGACCAAGGTGCTCAAGTCAGCGCTATCACCGACCAGCGTGCCATTATTGGACGAGGAAATATCGCTAATAGCGAGCATGATGTGCTTGTCGGCGATATTCGGCGTATTCGGTTACGCGTACATAGCCGACGCCTACGGAAGGCGGATGGGCGTAATGTCCATCGCAGCGCTGCAGGCGGTAAGCTCTCTTTGTTTCATGTCTCCCTGGTAGATTTCTGTTAAATGTGACGTTGATTTTTGTGTCATTGACATTATTTTTTGTTTCAATTTAACGTCGTCCATACATTTTAATCAACGCATCTAATTAATCAAAGTCCAAATTGATTTATTTGTCGCAGATTACTGTCGTTTTTCCCATTCTGAGTTCATTGTACTCAACACTAGTAAAATATTTATAACTTGTAACAACTTTGTAGCATAAAAACGCTGGGACTATTTTTTTCATTTTTAAAAGTTGTTTTACTTGAAGAATTTAGTTGTTGTACTTGAAGAATTTTTTTAAAAATATAAAAATTTACAGCTGAAGCAAACGAACTTACTTACAAATATAAATCTATAAATAACTATAAACTTTTCTATTTCTATATTTTGGTTAGAATTTGGCATACAAGTTTTAACAATAACGAAATAGGCTTTTATTAATTAGATGAAAAAAAAAAATTTTTATTATCATTGCAGCTAAGTTGGATAGTAAAAATATCTTTTACCTCAAAAACTGGCTTGCTGATAGCTAGAATAATTTGCGGCTTACCTGCTGGAGGATGTTTCAACGTCATCCCGATGTATGTGAAAGAAATCAGCCAAGACAACCTGTGTGGGATACTCGGATCCCTGCTAATCCTCATGCAGAATATCGGAGTACTTATCATGTATGCAATGGGGTCGCATTTAGATTACTACACCGTGTTGTGGATTGCCTTACTAGCTCCTCTAGTGACGATTGTGTTTATGTTGAAAGCTCCTGAATCTCCTGCATTCCTGGTGAAAAAGGGGAGGGTTGAGGTGAGAATTTATTTATTTATGTACAAAATGGCACTAATGCAAAGCCTTTTTCATATAATTATTGGATTCATTGGGCTGTATAAATATTTAATTGATTTTAAATATTTTACAGAAAGCCGCGTCAGTAGTAGCGCACCTCAGAGGTCTAGACATAAGCGATAAAGATGTTCAAAATGAGATTAATTCGATCAGAAACGAGGACATATACTGCAAATCTTTACCGAAGATCTCTCTCTTATATATTTGTAAGTTTACGTTTACGTACCTATTGGTTATAGGTGGTAGTTAATACTGACAAGACAGCATCACAACGTCTACTGTATAATGCTTATTGTAGGCAGTGAAAAATTGAAATTATTGGGAGGACACTCATTGTCGATTGGGCTTCTTATTCTTAAAATAATGTTTAAATGCAATAGTAATTCTTTTACAGTCAAACACAAAGCCTGGCGTCGCGGCTTTGTCGTCAGCATGGTGATAATGACCATAGGCTGTTGCAACGGCAACTTTGCCATAGTGACGTATGCGGCGGCTATCTTGGCGACGTCAGGCGTTAGCGTCAGTCCGGAGCTGCAGGCGCTAAGCTTCCCCGCGGTCATGCTGCTTGGGTCCTTCTTGTCTATGAGTTGCGTTGAAAGGATGGGTAGAAAGGTAACTTAATTTTAATTCTTGAATTTACGAAATGCTATGTTTTAAAAACAAATACCTACTAGTACCATTACTGCTAAAATCAAGTTTCGTATACGAAATTTGGTCGTAACCTCTGCCTTTTCGGAATTATGTGTGTATTGATAGGCAATCACCATGTACTATTGTGGTAAAGGAAAACATCGTGAGGAAACCTGCATACCATAGCGATTTGTATGAATTTCTATAGCACGAGTATGTAAAGTCCGCGAACCCGCGCTAGGCCACTGTGGTGGATTAAATGGCGTAACCACTTTCAGTCGTACTCTCGATTGTAGCGGAAGCCCGTGCCCTGGAGAGGGACTTATATGGCCGAATACAGATATTCAATTTTATAGCCATATTGGCTACTGATATTGATTAACTGTGCAAGGAGGAAGAAGACCATAAAATTCTTCAAATAATTTATAAGGTGTACAGTTATGCGCTCTTGCTCAACCAAGGAAAACAAGTACAAATTCCTGATAAGTGTGAACCTGCATCTTGCTGTAGTATATCTATGGGCTAATAATTGATATATTTAAATCAAATTTGATTTTAGGTCATCCTATCTTCTGCATTCCTAGTAACTGCGGCTTCTTTGGCGACCCTGGCGACCTGCCTGTTGCTTCAGGTTCAGGGTACTGTCACTCCTGGCTGGCTGCCCATACTGGCTCTGGTGCTATCTCTCTGCGCTTACTCCGCCGGGGTGTCTCCCATCCCATACATCTTCATGACCGAGATGTTTAATTTTGAAGTAAGTATGCTAACATAGACTTCTAACTTTTGAAAATCATTCGCACCATAATATTATCACACAATTTAATCATTGTTTTTTATTAAAATGTACTTATTGCAAAATAGTAAACACCCCGTCATCCGGACAACCGATTGCAATATATACCTTAATCCAACGACAGTAAACACATATTATTCCATAGCACATTAAATTGATTGGTGGCGACTGCTGTGACACAAGTCACAATATATTGTTACTAAACATCGATATCAATGTTACACTAGATAAGACGTTCTTTGTAACAAACGTGTCCCACCCAAGTGCGGTGCAATGCACCGCACACGAATTAGTCTGCTGTCTGCCGCGTGACGGCCGCGCAATAGTACGCCTCTTTGTTTATATTTATAAGTAATTTATTTTGACTTTTCCCCGTCAAACCGACAGCGAAATTTTCTGAAGTTACAATATAATTAAAGAATACAACATAAGTGATATAATATTGCAAAATAGTGCCGATAATACAGATCTTTTATTTATTAAGAGCGTTTATACCCTGCACGCACTTTTTGGCTTAAAAACAGGACTTTTCAAATGAGTTAATAGCCACCAATAAACAATTTAAAGGAAAAATAATTATTACTTATTTTAGAAAAGGTTGTTATCTAGGGATTTTGGTGGAAAACATTATAGATTGATGGATAATTTGTAAGTACTATAAGGATTACTGAACACAAGTTTCGTTATTTAGGCTTTAAATGGCAATTTAGAAGCTTAAGATATCCGAAACCACTAAATATAAGATGAAAATAAAAATATTATCAGACTAATACGACCCTTATGGAGGGATTTGCTGAGAAAAATAATCTTTTTGTGTTTAGTTCCTGAAAAATAAAAATTTAAACAATGCGAAATTATTCAGAAACTCTCGTCAAGAACATATTTTTTTTTCACCAACTTATCGTACATAATTTTTTATAGCAATTGCATATTATAATAGAAGAACATCTTATCAATAAATTACCATTTTTATATTTCAACAAAATTAGTTTTCATGTTTTCTACAAATATTTTAAAAACCACTATAAAACACGCTGTCCGACGTGAATCAAATCAGACCGCCGCAAGGCCTTCTAGAGGGAGGATATATCGCTCGTCGCTCCGGCCAAGCTGCAGTCGATTTTTGCCGTACGTAGTAAAAATAGCCACGCGCGGACTGTGATTACCACATCTTAGTACTTTGGTAGTAAAATATTTAATTATTTTTATTACCTACAATGATTTTGTAGTGAGTATAAATTATGTTTCAGGTAATATAATGGGATGTAATTCTGAGGCAAAATTATGATATGTATTGTAATATAAAATTAAATATATTTCGTAATTGTAAGGGGTTGTAAGGCCCCTAACACTATTTATGTGTTCGAACACGAAATGATTAATAAAACGTCCGTAGTGTCTACTGATTGAACACTGATTTGAATGCAACTTAACAATGTAATAATAACGAAAGTATGATTACTATCTAAATTTGTATTATTCTTTGCTTGCACAGTAATATTTGTCTACTTATAATGCAAATAAAATATTTTTATATAATATTACCAATATATAAATCATAAGTTAAATTTCAATTCAATATTAGAATTTTGAAGCGCACGGATCAAAGTTGGTTGCGCTGACTGTATAGCGAGCCGACGCGGCAGCTCTACGCACACAGCTTTGGTCGCTTATGTGTGCGTGAAATTAACGAAGAAATACCTATAGTTGACTTTGCGCGCAAGGTGTATACGCTCTTAATGGATTAAATATATTTTAGAGCTCGTTAAAATACAAGGTGAGCTTCTTAATCGTATATCTCATTTCCGCGCATAAAAATTGCCCGTCGAGTGAGAGAGACGAACTATACAACGTGTAACAGGATTAATTCACAACCTCAGACACCCCAACTTTAAAATATTATTGCAATCATAGTTTATGCTTTGAAATCGTACTATCATAATTACAAAATCTTTTATTTATGAAATTAGTTATACCAAATGTAGGCACTTAACATGGTCACCTTACGAGTTACAAATAAGAGTGTACTACTACACACGCTCGCCGGACACGCACACATGTACACAAGACACATTCACACGAGTACCTAACGCCGGTCGCCGACCGCTGCGCCGCGCCGGCAGAAACAGCTGACAATAAACGAAATACAAATTACGTACGTAACTGATTACTGGGTGGTTTGGTAAACAAATTATTATTTATTTAATCTGTAAGCATAACATTTGTGTTTTAACTATAAAATCTAAATATTTTACTTACTAGATATAATGCGTACGAACCCAACATAAGACAATATTTTGCATGAATCGGCTATAAAATATTATTAATTTCACTTCCGCTAAACTTAGTTCCTACAGGCGGGCAGGATACGGGCGTCATTTATTTTGCATTATTATTGAATAAGATAATAATATAACGCAATATCTAACAACGAATACTAGATTGGGAATCACAACACAAAAAAATACAACAAAATTAACTTACGTGTTACATGGCACTAATGAGGCGATTTCTTTTTAAAATATGTTCGACATGTCCACCACCTTGATACACTTTGATGCACATTTGCGTAATTGTTCACGTAATTTATGTAAAACTTCAGTGTCACTCTTCACTTTTAGGAATTTGCTCCACATTATCCTCCTCATCCTGGATCCTCCACATTAGTACTTTCACTGAAGGATACCAGAGATTTATTACGTCCCCACAAAAAAAGTCAAGAGGCGTCAAGTCAAGTCAGGTGACCTAGGAGGCCATTGCACAGGTTCGCCGCGACCTATCCAGCGCTCTCCGAACTCAGCATCGAGATACCGTCAGACATGCCAATGATACATTATCACCACACAGTGCCAAAGTTCTCATCATTTCAGTGTATTTGAATATTCGAATACCGAAAAGACATCGCGCGCGAAAGTTATCGAAATACATATCTACTTAACACTTAAACACAAGTAGACACAGATAACTGCGGTGCACGACTAGATTTTTTTCACATATTCGGTGCCCATTTAGGGATTGCAATAACAGGATATCCGACACACCGGGATTCCGCATACATTGTAGCAAAATTACAAACCGAATTTAATCACCATTTTAACGTTCCCCGAAATTATTTTTCATAGAAATACCTATTTGTTGTTTCTTTTCATATTGATTTTGTTACAATTTAATTTGTTTCATTTAAGTGCATGTATTGCGCGGGATTTGGAATTTGGATCGCCCGGTCTTGCAAATACCGGGAGTAATTTTTTTCGCGGCGCATCCCTATACCGCCGCGCGCGCCATCGTTTGTCGGATGGATCAAATTGCATTAAACAATAGCTGCATCCTGCTCTATCTAGTTGTAGTTAAATGTGCGGAAAAGAGAATATGATAGTTATTTATTTTGGTAGCTTATTACGTTTATTCAGGCCTATCGTTGTGTGCGTTTGATTAATGATAGATTGCTTAAATAAACTTTATGACTATCGAAATAAAGTTCATTTTTGTTCATTATTTAGTTTATTAGAGTATTCGTTTAGTGATTCATTTAAAAATGATCTTATGTGCTGGAGTTACGTTTCAATTTCGTTTGTTCGGAGTACTAAACGAAGGAGTGTCTGTAATTTACTTGGTCTTAACTAATTATTTTGAAAAAAAATACCTACCGAAAAAAATGTTGATATCGGTTCAGTAGCTGATTCTGAACGTACTACTTTCCGCTTTTACATTTAAATCTGTTACATGTTGTATAAGATATAGATTATTCAAGGGACATTCATATCAGAGGACCAAATAGGCATAAACTATTCGAATACATTACAAATACAAATATGTTGGAAGAATGTAGTTGCAAATTGATTTCAGTATTTTATTTTAATCATATGTTGTTAATTAATAACTCAAAATATGTGTGTTGTATGTATGTTTTGAAACAGTGGATAGTATTTAGACCCCATTTCTTAATATGAATTACTTAATGGACTATTCGAACCCATTGTTATTGAAGACTTATATGATTTAAAATTGTTTTATATTCTTACGCGTCGGTTACGAAAAAAGGAGATCTCTATGATATTTTTCCAGAATTATGGGAATGGATATAAGTGGCTACCATGAGAACATACCTATATTTGTTCAATTCATTTTCGATACGAAGATTTCATATTCCAAATGCGGTAGTCATTTTTGTAAACTTCTGGTGTACCATTCCTTTTGTCTATTAGTCTCGAAAAAAGTTTGTCAGCTTGTTAAAAATTCATAAATGTCAGACTGATTGTACACTGATTGACTGCTTGACAGACTTGTACACTTGTAAGAGTATTTAATTTTATTTACATCATTTCCATGAATTATTCACGTAAATAAAAAAAAACATTACAAATATAGTATTGCTATGACGGTATTTATACTAAGGCAGTATCTTAGGCAAAGCTATTATTGACATGAACTGTCTTGTCTGTCTAATAATCTTTGATCATAATTTGTAGTATTCAAGTAAACGTAGTAGATGTCGCTACTGAGCTTTTGACAAATACGGGACAAATAGTTTCTATGACGCGCCTCGTCTATCGGTAGAATATAAGTCAATGTTACTAAATTATAGACTTAACGACAGACACTTAAGAATAATATTTGCTTGTAACCAGATTCGCGCCAAAGTGCTAGGCTGCGTGGTGACGTACGCGTGGTTCGTGTCATTCGTCCAACTGGCAACTTTCGCGCCTTTGACCGCAGCACTCGGCGCATATTGGACATTCTACTCGTTCGCGGGCGTCAACCTCCTCGGTGCTGCTGTAACCCTAGTAATCCTACCCGAGACTAAAGGGAAAAGTGTTGAAGATATCGAATTGCTTCTGCTGAAGAAGGAACTGATTTAATTATTAATTTAAAATGAATCTTTTTTAAATGTATTTAATACCAATGTAATTTAAGTTGATATTTTTTGGAATAAAAGAATATCAATAGTTAAATTATGTACTTATTTCATTAGTAATTGAATTTATTGAAACTATTATTTATTTTGAGATTATTTATATTTTCATTTTAAAAAAAACTAAAGAAAATGTTATGTAAATAAAGTCGGTTTTACGGGCGAAGATTTTACGTGACAACGTCTTTTTCTCGGTAGAATATTTATTGATATGAATATAATTAAATTGCACAATAGGAACAAGGAATTGAATGAAAATAAGAATTGCACAAATTTTAACTATAGAAATATATTTTGTTTACTAAAACATTGTACATGTAATGACGAATCTAAGCACTCCATATTTTTACTACAGACACAGCTGACGATACTTTAACCACACGTGTAAACTTGTATTGTGACGCTTTCTTGTTTTTCCAACGCCAAGAACGTTCGAGAAAAACAAAGACAGAGACACAAGCATGCGCCGATTCAATGCGCCTAATTCTCTAGTGCTGCGCGCGCGGCAGACCGATCATAGTTGAGTGGGAGAGAGACGCAAGGCATTCGGCGGGCCTCTCTCTCGTTCGGTGACTCATCGTAACGTTACCGGGCGTTACACTTTTTCATAAGTGACTCCCAGCCGCAACCTAATTTAAGACGTTGTCACGTCAAAAAAGTCTAAATAAAAGGAAAAGAGCCATTGTGACTTTGTGGTCGAACGGTTTCGTCCATTCGAGTTATGTCACGATTCCACGAAAAGGCGCTTCGTTTTACTAGGAGAACATAATGCAAAAGGTGTTATTAAAAACATTATGATAAGTTTTATACGATTTTAAACAGATGGCGCCACATAAACTTATTAATCATCTGTGGTCGTCTCTTCTTGTCTCATGACGTTATAAAAATAAACATTAATTAATTCTGAATACATTTTACAATTTAATTATAAGCATGATTTGTCTCATCTTAATATTAATAATCATACAAAATTAATTGAATGCTGAATATAAACTGGTCTCCAGAAGGATCTTCTGAAATTTCCTTGCTCAAACTGTACGGATTTTCGAAATCCGGCATCCAGCACCCTGTTACCGCTGTAAATAATAGCATTAGTATTTAAAAATGATGGGATACAATTATGTTCCTTCGTTAATTTTAACAGCATTACTAAATAATTAATAGTTTCTTCTATTGCTGCAAAACTATTTATAAATAAATTAAATAATTCAAACACCCAAAAGCTAAAGGGGACGCGGCGACACTCGCCTATCGCTTTTGTAACTTATGTCACTGTTCCACCTGTAGTCACATCCATGTACTAGGAGAGCATGAATGTAAACGGGTAATTGCGCCCACTCCGCCCGGCGCCTGATTCTGACCAAAAGTCTTATTCAGAAAAATGAATATAATAATTTTCATTTAATTTTAAACCGACTTCAAAAAAGGGGGAGCGTCTCAATTCGACTGTATGTTCTATTTATTTCGATTAGAGAAAAATTAACAAACGGACTACTTGACCCTAGCACCCCTGCCTATCTTTTTTAGGAAGAAGGATTGAATTTATGTATGTAATGTATGATGTGTCTATTGGCATACCCGAAAAGGTCTGGGTGTTAGCCCTCAAGCACTTGGGCCCAAGGCTTCGTGGCCTTTTCTCCGCATGCCTAGAGCAGGGCAGATGCCTGTCTGGGTGGTAAACTAGGAAGTTAGTCCTGCTGAAAAAGGCGGAAAAACCCGCAGATTTGCGACGAAGTGTGTAAACTTTTTGAGCGTATTATTCACGCTCGCCTCTTCGAGCACTTAGAGAGGTTTGGTCCTGATTTGGCCGACTGCCAGTTCGGATTTCGAAGAGGCCGATCAACCATACACGCGATTTTGCGGGTTCAAGCGGAGGCGGAGGAAGCAGTTGCGCGGGGCAAGGTCGTCTCGGCGGTATCCCTCGACATCGCCAACGCCTTTAATACCTTGCCCTGAAGCACTGCGGTATCACGTGGTGCCACCCTGTCTGAGGCGCTTGGTACACTCGTACCTGTCTTGTAGGGACGTGGTGTACCCCGGCACGGACGGGTGGCACCGACGAGCCATGACGTGCGGTGTTCCACAGGGCTCTGTTCTGGGTACTCTCTTGTGGAACATCGGGTACGATTGGATGCTTCATGGTGCCAATTTCTGGGGTGTCCGCTTTAAATGTTACGCCGATGACACGCAGGTTCTCGCCAGGGTATTTAACTGGCGAGAGGATGCTTTGAGATGCGAGCATAGACCGGCCCGAAGAGAGGTTGAAGTCATTCGTAAATCCCTCCGTAGTGATGCCGTAGAGGAGTGGCGTCTCAGACTGGACAACCTTACTGCGGGTTTGAGGACCGTCGCGGCAGTGCCCCCTGTCTTTAGTCAGTGGCTAGACAGGCATCACGGCGCAGCGACATTTCGACTGATGCAGGTACTCACAGGCTATGGATGCTTTGGCGAGTACCTGTGTCGAGTTGTCGGTGTGGAATCGTCAGCCGTGTATCCTCATTGTAACAACTGTCCGCGAGACACGGCTCAGCACACTCTGGAGGTATCCCCAGCTTGGAACGATAAGCGCAGCGCTCTCGTTGGAATCGTAGGAGAAAGGACCTCTGGCTATCGGCTGTGGTGTCATCGATACTTACTCGCAGCCCGAGGTCTTAGAGCCCACTTCTACGAGAAGCCTCACGTTGGGCGCCACTGCGGCGGGTTAGAGCCGCCCGCAGATAGGGGTAGGTAGCAAATAATAAGGCAGGGTATTTACGTGGTTCGGGGTTTAATATTTCGCATCACCGTCTTACACTCGGCTCTGTTGCTGGTGGTATGCGACTTGAGTCACTGGCATCTATGGACACTGATCAGGGTCTTTGGCACGTGGTGGAACCTGGCGACAAGTCGCCAGCCAAGTTGGGTGCCATGTGGCCGGACACGGTGCACAGGTCAGCGGCGCGGTGCAGGCTCGGTTGCAGCACGGGGCAGGAAGCGGTGCGGAGCAGAAGCAGCAGCAAGCCAGCGCACGGAGTCAGCACTCCGTGCCGTAAGCAAAAATGAATCCCAGCGGGTACAGCAAACACGTGTGGTAGCACACAGTTTATGAATGAAGAAGAAGAAAAGGGTGCGAGTGACGTTACGCTCGTATTTATGCGTACGCCGATGACAGTTCGCACGTCACATTTGACAGCTGTCAAGAAATAGAATTAACCAATCAGCGCAACGGAGGCGTTGATTGGCAAAGAACTGATCATTGAGCCATAGACCGCAACTATTGAAGGTGTCATTCTCACAACATCACAGGGTGATCTCGCAGAAGGAAAGAGCAGGGAGGGAGAGAGATAGATCTGATACCTCGTCGTTCGAGGAGACATAGGAGACGCCGGGATGACGATTAACCCGTGACTACTGCCCTGCGGAGTGGGGGCTACTTTTAGAATTGCCTGTCGTATGAGGTAAGTAATGGAGGCAATGGTAGTCGCGGGCACGCAGCGAGGGGCTGCGTAACGTGCATTACTAGCGACTACGAAGAGTGAATATATGGGATGTGTCGTAGCGCGGCATCGCGCAGGAGCGGATCCGGTGAGGCTAGGACGATTAAGCCTCAGTATCCCGGAGCCGCTCCAATGCGCTGAAGAGAACCACCGTGGGGTTTTTGGTTGGTAGGCCGGTGTAGGAATTTTGGTAGGATCTTTCAGGCGACTCAACGGTCGCCAGAATGGTAACATCTTTCAGTTTTCACGGGTGGATCAGCGTTCAGTCGTAAGACCGGTGAAACCAACATAACTGCCCGCCTTTGCCCCAGACAGCGGCAGATATAAAACGTTATTAACGAAATTTGAAGTTAAAACAAAAAAAAAGTTATGTGTCCGCTACAAGTATGCGCTACGTCCCGCAATTTTAAATATGTAATATCTTCGAAAATATTCATTTAAATCTTGTGCTGTAAAGGACCACATAGATCTATATTAAATCAACAATTTATTTAAGCTATTTAATTGGATAAGGATTAATGCTGTATTGGTTAAAATCGCTTCGAAAATTAGCCATTATTTGTCGTAAAAAGTAAATGACAAAAAAATGTTATTGTGGGATAGCCATAAGAGATAGACATATAACATCGCGGAGTTTTCTGTAGACCTTTTCAATGTGTACAAATATGTAGTACATTATTTTGATAAATCTCGTAGGGTTCAGCCTGCGTTTGCAATGTAAGCGGAAAAATATTGATAATTAACGACATCACATTAGAAACCTCAAAAATAACAATATTTCTCCACTATTTAATGGATGTTATTATACACATAAACCTTTCTATTGAATCACTCTATCTATTAAAAAAAACCGCATTAAAATCCGTTGCGTGGTTTTAAAGATTTAAGCGAACAAGAAAAATAGGGACAGAAAAAGCGACTTTGTTTTATACTATGTAGTGATTTTTGAAACAAAAAAATTCTTCGTACACCTAACGGTGAAAAATAACGCCTTTTTAGATAATCAAATCCATATCTGGAGTCCATTTGGGTTGTTAACCATCAAATTGCAGGATTTAATTACCAACAGAATTTCTTCTAACTATTTATTTAAAAAAAAAAAAAGATTCATTTGCAGTATGAATCATTTTGTCTATTTCGTGCGAAGTGAAACCTTCTTCCAAGCAAACTTTCCGAAGTCGCTATGACTGGGACTACCAAGGCATCATAACTGACGCAAGTAATCAGCAATTACCTGGCAGCAAATATTCCACCACACGGAAGAACGAGCGAGCATAGATCTGCACTATTTATACAAGTCATGCATGCAAGCTTATTTGAAGATTATAAAATTATTTATTCAAGGTATCGCTGACTGACGGGGCTCTATTTTATCACACTCCACAACAAATATAATATGCAAATTGTAACATCCCTCAGAATGTTATCAGTTGTCGTGTTGTTTTGACTGGTGTGGTGAATTTTGGAAAAATGAAAGGGAGTAGAAATCAATACTTATGCTCTTTGGTTCGTAAGTACCGCATATTTTATAAGTATAACTTGCCTCGAAGAGCGTTTTAAATTTCTCAGCAGAACACATGTAAGGTGGCTTAGGTTCTCAGAGAATATGATTTAAGCAATTCCCGAGCATAGCAGTTCTTTTCTCAGCAATTCGCTTACGGTCCATGCTGTTCGCTTGTGTAATGATCTGCCACGGAGAAGACTAAAAGCCAAATCACTTCTTATATTTAAAAAGTTTCTCAGATTACATTACTTTTCACTTTAAAATTCTTCTTCTTCTTCTTCTACCTGGCGTTATCCCGGCCGGTGCCGGGGTCCGCCTTCTGGCAAATTCTTCTCCATTTTGCCCGATCTTCGGCATTCTCAATAGTAAGGCCATTGACCCTCATATCATCAAAAAATTAAAATAATGATTAAAATTATGATGATGATGATGATTTATTTAAAATTATGATTTTTTGATTTTTTCTTCTTCCTAAATCAATATTTAATTTACCGTGTTTTATATACCGCAGTTTACGTAGTTTATTACATTGATATTTTTAGTCTATTTATGTTTAGGAAAAATCGTTCCTCTTTCCTCATATACATTATGATTTTTCTATTCACTATTTTCCCCTATATACTGTGACCACTCATTTCTTCCGTGATTCCGTTCATTTCAGTCTAAGTTGAGTATAGTATTGGGAGATTTCCCAACATTGCTGTTGCAAGCTATACGATTCAATACTTACAGCAACATCCTACGGAAATACACACCAACCTGCAATATTCCATTATACTAATTTAAGCAGGCGTCCACATTTTCGCATCGTACGTATCGGACGCATTGCATCAAAAAGATCGTAGTATTCTATGTATAGGAATTCATACAAGTGCGTCGACTGATCGCTGATGCTGTGAAAAATATCCGTTTGATACGATGCGTCGGATACGATGTGGTAATGTATATGCCTGTATTTATAGTGGGTTGGCGAGCTTCTCATATCATAGGAATTCTTGTACAAAGATTTTGGTATGTGCCACCACATGAAATTTTTCTCCCCTGTTAAACGCGTAGTTACTTGACTAACAATATATACACGATATTGAAAAGTCAGAGATGTGCCCTGGGTTCGAATCCATGACCAACATCACGGCTCGTATCAGCTTCTTTACCATATATAATTTCAATAATAGTCGTTTTAATATTTTTACGCTGTTGTTGAAACAACCACTCTTTCATAAATATTTGCAGATTTTCTACGAGTAGTGCGTAAAAGTAATTAATGTAATTGCCGTATATATTAACACAGCAGTAAAATTTGAATACAAAAGAATAACTGCGGATGTAACTGACTAACTTAATATGTCTACAAGCTGCACAATTTTGCTTTATTGTTTGAAATTATTATGTTCCTTAATATCCCATCGATATCATAAACATGTTGCTTAGCATGATGCTAATGCTTTTCCTCACTATGTTTTTCTTCACCTTTTTAGGGCGAACTTTCAATATATACATGACTCCGAAAAGTCAGAGGTGTCTGTGTTTGTGGGATTCGAGCCCACGACCACCGTGAACATGTTGGCAGCCGCGTCTGGTCTGTTAACCAACAGGCCACCACGCACGCATCTTACCATACCGATCACTTATTGATCTTTTCTTTTTCAGTATTCATACCAAGTTTCATGTCATCATTTGCGTTGGTGTGGCCATCATATACCATCGCAACCCTAGAAAGTGACAGCACACCACTCAAATACAAGATTACCAAGCAAGATGAAGCCTTTATAGGATCCTTCCCGATGTTAGGGTCCTTCATAATGACCTTCTTCGTGGGATACATGTCGGATCGAATAGGCAGAAAGAAGTCGGAGATATTGTGCGCATTGTTGTACACGGTAAGTTCTTTATAGTCATACAATCCTAGTAATCAGAATTATGGGGCTAAAAAATTTTAGAATGATAAGTTACGTGTGTTCAAAGGATGTGATGAAGAAAAGTAGAAAATGGCTACATGCAAGCTGTTTCGTAGCTACCTGTGCAAATATTTAAGAAAAATCAATATTCAACATTAACCGCCGGTAACTGATGATCAATATTATGAACCAAAGGCAACCAAAACCAAAGCAAGCAACCAATGAGCATTTTGAGCATACGTCCACTTGTAGTAACATGTGTCTTTCTGATTTTGAGTAAGCGAAGTAACCTATAAACGTAAGTAACGCCTAGAATATCAAAATGACTTCCCGGCTTTTAGAACGTATGGAAAAGAGTTGGGATAATAGGCAAAAATAAAAATTGGGAGACGAGCATGTCATTAACCTGATCGTAAGCGATACGAGCGCTTATCGCCAGTAGCAAAACCAAACAACACCATTAATTACGGAGCAATGCTTGACATTGCACTGCGCTGGCCATCCTGGGATATCAGATGTTAAGTCTCATTACGTCCAGTTGTTACTATGTCTACAATATTCTTCAAATCGAAACATCACGGTGCATTTATGCTTTTCGGCGGACGACATAGACATTGCGGTATCTACCCAGGCGGCCCCTCGCATATGAGAGACCTCCCACCAGAATACAATTGATTATTGACGTTCTTATTAAGTGACAGATACCTGGTTGTCAAAAAAGATTTCTTATGAAATAAATAATAGCGCACCTTGAGTTATAGAGAAAGCTTCTGGAAAAACTGGGCGTATCAGTTACACCTCTCTTTATATTTAAACTGTGTCAACGTAATTTATAATGTTTATATTATTAGGACATAACTGGAAAGATATTGTTGGTGACGACACCATTCAAACAACCATATCAACCTCTTCACATATTTAGTTATGGGGTATTTACGAGCAAACATAATATGACAAAACAATATGAGTTATGCAATTGACAAGAAACTGCATGTCTAACAACCATTGGGATGTTACATTGACAGCCTCAGTGGCGCAGTCGGTTAGACGCCGCCGTTGAAACAAGAGCCCGCGGGTTCGTTCCCTACACCGAGAGAAATGTTCGTGCTACCCATAAATATTTCTTCCGGGTCTGGGTGTTTGTGAGACCGAAAAGTGTCTCGTTGTTCCTGATACCCAGTACCCACGACACTAGACTCGATCTTAGGGTAGGGTCATGACTATGTATCTAACTGTTGGGATGTATTGTGAGTTATCAAATTAAAAAATGTTTGTAATAAAATGGAACGGTACCGTACTACTCCTTCCTTAGTTCAACAGCGCCAACGAGTCAATTTATAAACTAAGCCATATAATGTTAATTGCTGACCAAATGCCATATCATGATCACAGCGACCCGTTGAATCCACCATTTAGCTATATGTATAATTGTTGTATGTATAGCCTTATGAATAATTGTTGCAGCTATCCTGGGCAATAACGACAACAGCAAAGGTCCCGATGCATATTCTGATAGGCCGACTAGTCTTCGGGTTCGGAATGGGCATACACTTCATTGTAGGTCTAATATTTACTGGGGAAATGGCCCACCAGTCCATCAGAGGAGCTGCGACGTCGATCCTGATGTTTGCCTTTAGTACAGGAGCTACAGCGTCCTACTTAGCTGGATGGTTCTGCAGCTATCAGTTCATTTGCTACTTCAATTTGAGTGTGGGAGTGCTTTTTGTAGTGTCAATGTGTATGATGAAAGAGACACCCGCGTTTCTTATTGCTCAAGGAAAAGATAAGGTGAGGATGTTTTTTTGTTTGCGATCAATAGTGAGATTATCATGCATTTACATAATTTTGTCATTTCAGTATCACTAAGAGAGACTGTCCCGCCCTCACAACCACCACTTTAACTCCTGTGAGCCAGGATCAACAGTGGCACGCAAAGTAATGACACCGACCATTGAAGCTCGGCGAGTCTCCGGGAATGTCTAGCTTGTCTTTAACCCGCAACGAAATTAATTAGAAAGTTAAATTAATAGGAGCAGTTGGAAATAATTTATTGTCCACTTCCCTCCGTGCAAAGCGGGTGACAAAACATTGAACTGAAGAGGTAAATAACCTCGCAAAAAGACTTTTACAGCCGGAGAAGCCAGCTGTAAAGCACCACGGATCAAATCATTATTACATTTAAATGGGGATATTATGTGAGCTCTTATGCTTGATTCCAGTAATAGGTAAAACAAAACGCCGGAAAGCACGGAAGTTCTTTCTAGTCTCTACAAGGTCCATGTAATATACAACTCCAGATGATATTTGCATACTATCTAGCATGGTTTTACGCTCATTATGCCAAAGACTACACTCCCAAAGTATATGATGCGCGGACTGCTCATACTCGCAATTAGGTGTTGAACATGGACACGCAGGCGACGCAACATCACTAAGAGAGATAAGAATGTTTGTGAAACCAATGTTTTTTTATTCCATTATATGGCGAGATGAGTATGCGATTAGCCTAATGGTAAACGATATGACCGCTCATGGACAGTAGCAAAACCACACATATGAATGACAAAGCAATGCTTGGCATTGCATGGATGTTCTGTTTCCATATATCCAGTAGTTACTCTGGCTATAATGTTCTTCAAACCGAAACACAACAGTGAATTTACACTGCCATTTAGCGGGAGAAATAGACATTGCGGTGGCACCTACCCAGGCGGCCTCTCACATATGAGGGATCTACCACCAGTAAAATTATTTTTTATCTTTTGATAACCGAACTTCTTAGAAATAAGTAATTACTCATTAAAATATTTATTAATATTGTTGTAAATATTGTGTAACAAAAGTAGCTTTTGATATTTATATTGTCATTTAATTTTAGATTTTATTCAGATAGATGTTATGTTTTACTTTTTACAATTTTTTTTTTCGATTTTTTAATGGCAATGTGTTTGAAATCACTAATACTATCACCCGGCTTTGTTTTCGGTAGCAGTCTTGATATACCCGGTATTTATACTTTACTCTGGGTTTAAGGTATTATAAGTGTTCAAATATTTGCAGGAAGCATTATGTTCGCTCAGGTTTTATCGCGCCGAGTCAACAACCACCGAAGATATAATGGAAGAGTTCAGTTATATCAAAAGTCAGCGAATAAACAGTAAAAACGATTTTAGTACGTTTTTTATGCAAATTTTGAGTAATCTGCACATGTTTTTAGTAAATTTTACGATCTTTTTTGCGTATCGTTCTGTTTTTTTATTACCTGTGCAAGAAACCATGAGGAAACATGCATCCAATAACGATTTGTAAAAAATTCTATGGCATGTAAAGTCCGCTAATCTGCACTAGGCCAGCGGTCTCAATCGTATTTCCGATGGTAGAGGAGGCCTGTGTTCTGCAGTGGGACGTACATATATGGGCTGATACAATACACAGAAACAGTCACATACATAGTCTTGATTCTACCACAAAGATCGAGTCATGTTTTGTAGGTATGAGGAACTACGAGAGACTTTTCGGTCTCACAATCACCCAGATTCGGGATAAATGCTTGTATTTCTCGCTAACGTTTGTCTCGATGCGGGAATCGAACCCGCGACTTCCTTTTTCACAGCCAGCGTCTAACTAGCTGCGCCATGGAGGCTTTTAAATCTTTTAACAAATATTAATTATTCTATAAATCATGTGACGTTGCGTGCGTAACACCAGGAACAAAATACGAATCAAAGATACTTTATAAAATTATTTCACATTTATGTAATATAGTAATTATATATTTTAATCCTTATAAAACAATGAAAATCTGATACAATAAACGTGATACAATCCGTTACTGTTTGTTCACTTCATATTTTAATAATAAATGATTATGTCATGACGTAAGCATGACTGTGTCCACATGCTATTTCTATCTCCTTCATTTTGATAGTGAGAGAAAAAGGGATGCATAATACATTACGTAGGCGATGCGAGGCAGATAGGGCGGGGCTTTTTGTTATGAGACTATTTCGAGTACTCCCTTAACGTTATTGTTCCCTGGTATTGGAGAACGTTAGTGAATCACCGGAGGAAAATTTAACCAGTTCTGCCATATTTTTTTAACTTAATTATTTAAGAAGGTGATGAAAATAAAGTTTTAAATAGAAACTCAATAAACTCAATAAAATGATGAAATGTTGATTCCGTGTTTCTTTTAGATTTGGAAAAATCACCAAAGGAAATCGAAAACGAAAAACTCAACAAAGAAAGCACTACTAAGGAAGAAAACGAAATTAACCCGTGGAAATTGCTGTGTGAGTTAATCATTGTTCGGATGTTATCGATTTTATTGGTCCCCGGCGTAACACATAACGCCTATCCGTCATGATTTCCTAGTACTTGCTGTCACTAAATCCATCGTTGACACGAGCTGATTCTTTTTTAACCGTCAATGTCAAAATGACGTCGTGATGGATTCAATAACTCCTTTTTATATTCTAAAGTCCTAGTTGTTTCGTTCCCATATCGCTTTCCTCCCACGAGATGACGGCGGGGCGTATTGTGACGACGACAGGACGCGGTTGCCATATTAAAATAATATTTGTAAATTGTATTCGCTACGTGTTATTTAATACAAGCTTATTATAAAACTCAATATTAATTTAAACTATTCAATCTTCCCTACATCATACATAATTTTAATAAGAATATTTTATAGATATTAATATTGTAAAACCGTATTATAAAATATATACCCATTCGATTTCGAACTCATACTTCTTTTGTTATATGCTATCCTAGTACAAAACGAGAAGTTCTCGAATTCGATTTTGCCAACTTTGCCCGTCGTTTCGTATTCTGTAAAATATTCGGATTTTTCACTTCTCATTCTCACTTAAACAGAAAGAGATAGTAGCTCTACACATCTTTAACCAAATAGACGATAATTTTGAAGCGATTGTGGATTCAATACAATAAAGTCAACGTATTTTAACTTAAATTATACATTCCTTCAACTTCCAGGGACATTGAAAGCCGCACAGCGGCAGGTGATATCCTTCACCATAATCGTAGTGCTGGTGAATTTCATGGGCATGATGGGGGTTCAGGCATACGCTGGAAAGTTCTTCGCCATGGCTGCGCCGGATATATCGCCTCATTTATGCTCGGTATTGCTAGCCCTCGTTTTGACTGTGGCGAGCGGGGTGTCTGCTAGCATCACCGATCTATTCGATAGACGGGTAAACTGATATGGTTTTTTATGATTTTGATATTGGATCCTTTATTATTTCGGCGTCTAGTCTGTCTGAAACGCGTATAAATTAAAACCTACGAAGGTGATTAAATATCGATTTAGCCTATAATTACGTAATTGGGTGTACTTTGTTGTTGTTTTGTTTTTTAATATTCTGGCATAGGGGCCGCATTGCGCCTGATGGTGAGCGCAAATGCCGCCCCGGCAGAGTATCCATTGGCATTGCACGGCAGTCCCATGCCAATAGATACAATTATAAGAATATGAATATATGCTTGCTAAGATGTCTCTTCAATTATTATTTATATTTCTTTTGTGACTAAAACATACATCACATTCTGTTAGACATTGACTGTACCGCTTCTGTACCGCTTAATAATATTGTAGCGAAAAATCGTCAATAAGACAATTATATTTGTCTTTTAATTCGACTTCTTTTCGTTATTTCATTCGCGATGCGAGAGTCCGACTCACACATAACATAATTTACAATGCTGAATATTTTAAACAATGGAAATTAATATTACTAGATTATTACGCTGCATATAATCCAGTCTTCGCTTTGTTTATCGCCACATGAATTATTTATAAAGATATAATAACATGTTTATAACATTTCTAAACAAGTTTGAGATTAGATATTAAGTTGTGCAACTATTCAGTGTCTCCTTTTTGCTTCGATCCGATTAGAGCTTCCACATTTGATAACACATCGATTTATCTTTCGTGACTGTTGACTATCTCAAGTTTATGTGTTCCTAGTACTTGGGAGTTCATGCGCAATCTGTTGCGCTGGTCATGGTTTCTTTTCCTTCTTCTACATACCGGGTATCTCAAGACTGCTACCGAAAACGAAGCCGGGTGGTAGTTTTAGTGGCTACAAACACAATGCAACTAAAATTTTCGCATAGAAACGTGACAATTATTTTTTATGATTTTTTAAATATCGTCATTTTTGGGTGGTAAATCCATAGTTTTTGCTAAAATAATAATTTAAACTCTCTTATATCTTAGAGTATTTATAAATTAAAGGGTGTACACTATTATTTTAGGAAAAAAATTATTTACCACCAAAATATGGCAATAGGAAAAAAATTTCAAAAAAAAAATTGTCGCTTATTTTTGCAACTTTTTCTGTTGCATTGTGTCTGAAGTCGCTTAAACTACCACCCGGCTTCGTTTTCGGTAGCAGTCTTGATATACCCTGTATAAGAGTTGTGTAACTTATAAAGTCACGAATAGTGCATTGACAAGAAGAGAAAAAAAAAAAAATATAAATTAATGAAAATCATAGAAGTTACTTTTGAACGAAGTTGTAAAATATTTGACTTTATTTTTTGATAATTAGCTCCAATGTTATACTACCGTAGTTGTAACGAAGAGAAAAGATGAGGCATGTCTTAATTTTTGACCTTAAAGGAAAGTTGGCATTTTGTTGACTTCCTCGGTCATCGGTGTGGTAGGTGTACTACGACTCTACGGTTCCAAAGCTGAGGTCTCGGGTTCGGATTCCGGGTCGGGCAAAGTGATATTGGATTTTTCAATTCATTATCACCCCGGAGTCAGAAAGTGTCCGATATGGCGATAGGCTCGGCCGTTATCATATTGTTTGACCGTACCTGCGATCATTTGATCAAAGGATAGAACATTCTAGACAAAATGTGTATTGGTTGCACTTCTGCCTACCTCTTCTGTGGAAAAGGCGTAAGGTTATGTATGTATGTAGTTTTGTTTATACCCACAGATTCTGATGATCTGTTCAACATCCTTATCGACCGTGTCACTAGCGCTAGTTGGTGTCCAACTACGATGGTCATTTGGACCTGAATGGGTAATACCGCTTCTGGTAGTCGCTTACTGCGTCACCTTCCAGATCGGAGCCAACAATATACCCCTAGTGCAAGCTACCGAGTCCTTTGGGCCAGAGGTAATAAACAATAATTTATGAAAATATAATAGCTGACGATATGATTATATACTTTTTGTGCGGCTCTATCCAAGTTAACTTATACTTTGCCCAAAGGTGTAAAAGTCTTCCGTCATGTGAGGTTTATATTCCCCAACTGAAATACTTCATACAAAGTGAGCTGCCAAGCCTCACAATTGAAGCCAGGTCCTCATGTTTAACTAGATACACTAGAGAAATACTATAATATGATACGAATGAAGCGATTAGGTGGCTAACTACTACTAGTCATTTGGAATTTCGGACCACCTAAAGGTTTAAACATCTGTACCAATTTCTGTAACGTGTATTCTGCAAATAAATGTATTTAAATTATTTTATAATATTTCTTTTCAGATTCGAGGTCTGGGCATGCAGTTGATGATGAGTATGATTTGCATGAGCAACTTCATTCTTTTGTTATTATTCAGTCCTGGAGTACAGTACATCGGCTTGGATGGTACTTTCTTTATATTTGCATTAATGGGTGCTATTCTTACTGTTATAGTAATTTTTTGTATGAAAGAAACGAGACATGTTCCTTTGGAGGCCATACATAACATGTTTGAGGACGGATATTTGTATCTAAAAACTGAAAAATAAGCAATAACCATTCTCTAATACGTTAGTTTGTGATACTATGTTGTAAAATTTTCTAACATACAATATTTTTGTACATTATTGTATTTATATGGATAAGCAGTACTATATCTTATTAAGAGATTGTTATAATTATTTAGGATTGTTGTAAATAAAATAATAAGATTAGTATATACTTCACTGTGTTTTATTTGTTTGCAAGCTTTAAATTATCTACCTACCCATCGAAACTTACCTATTAATTGCATTGTGCTTGTTGCACTTTCGGATTATCGTTTTATTACATCATTTCAAGATTATTACAAAGGCAAATCATTCCTTAATTTTTTAATCTGTATCAGCCCATATACGTCCCACTGCAGGGCTTGGACCTCCTCTACAATCGAGAGTACGATTGAGAGTGGTTAGGCCATATAGTCCACCACGCTGGCCTAGTGCGGGTTGGCGGACTTACATACCATAGAAATGTTTATAAATCGCTATGGTATGCAGGTTTCCTCACGATGTTTTCCTTCACCGTTTTAGTGCGTGGTGATTGACTATCAATACACACATGACTCCGAAGTCAGAGGTGTGCCCTGGGATTCGAACCCGCGACCTACGTGAACATGTTGGCAGTCGCGTCTAGTCCGTTTACCAACAGGTACGACCAACAGGCCACCACGCACTAGATCATGCACATCATCTTACAATGAAGAAAACGATAGCGATTTTAGTGTTACTTAACATATAAGTGTCCACGCTGTAAATTAAGAATTAAAAACATAGAGATATGTCAAATGTCAATGTCAAATTGCTGTCAAGTGTCAAGTTTATCGATAGCGCGTTTTGATAAAAAATAAACTGTAATAGTCCCGTGTTTTATCCACATTTCTCTTAAAATGAATTAAACCAGTTATCCCACTTAAACATTGTATTACACGTGACATTGTATTAAAATTGTCGCAATATGGGTTTGCTATCTGACCCGGAGTACGGTTCTGTGAAATGGGTGAAGATATTGCGGAGGATCCACCGGCCGCTGTGCCTCCTGTGCTATGTTGCCGCCCTGGTATGGTTCGTGATGTTGGGCAACCGAGAGTTTAACAACGAGACGTATTTCTCCGAGAATGCGTTGCT
The DNA here is from genome assembly GCA_009982885.2 of Hyles vespertilio. Lineage (NCBI taxonomy): Eukaryota > Metazoa > Arthropoda > Insecta > Lepidoptera > Sphingidae > Hyles > Hyles vespertilio. Next base: position 7,906,537 of record CM042823.1, read on the forward strand.
TCCCGGCTTAGTAACTAATGAATTTAACGGAGAGTACTCTGCTAAGCAGTATTACAATGAGCTACTGGGTGAATTGGAGGTAAGATGCGTGAAACATACAGGTGTTTAGAGATTTATAGGCTGAGATTATCTACTTATTTGGGACTGTACACAAGAATAACAGATTTATAAAGTAAAAGTTTGTTTTGATAGGAAATAAATTTATACTGATAGTATAGCTTACATTTTACTTATTACCGCTTAATTTATTGGTAAAGGAAAATACTGTGTGAACCTTGGTTACTGGAATATTTTCCATAAGGTCAATAAGGAATGTAATGTCTACTGCTATTGAACAGTGTTGTAAATCGAAAGGTTAATAGTCTGAAAATGTAATATTACATAGCCAGGTTGCTGCTTAATTCTAGATGATACATTACGTCTACACGTAATGTATCACAACTAACATGTTGTGTTGAGATAGTTTTATGTAAGTGTGGTGTAGGTATGGTGAAAGATAAAACTTTCGCACATTGATTGTGGCGTGGTCGCATGAAGTATGCTAGAAGCATTCATTGATTCATTGATTATGATATTCAGTTCCTTAATTTTGCCTTGATTATGATATTTAGTATCTTGAGGCCTGTTGTTAAGGGATTGGAGGTATCTACCAAGATGGTGATAATGAGTTCAAATCCTACCACATTCAGCCTATACCTACATGTATGTATTTATTGACAATTACCACACAAAATATTATACTTTGTCTATATTACAAAAAGAAATATCAGTGATGATCAAACTAGGCAATGCCTGCCTTGTGGTTATTGAAAATAATTAATTGATAATTAAATCATCATAGCACCCAGGAGACATCTTAACAAGACTTTTTAAGGCGTTAGAGTCTGTTTCTTTTTCTTGTCATCTGCAGGAGATCCACTGCTGAACACCAGCCTCCCTCAAGGATCTCCACATATGAAATCTGCCAAAATGTAATAGGCCATGATGGATGAGTATAATATAAGCCTTCTCAATAAATATCTTTATTATAATGGAGACTTGTGCTCTTCAAATGGGGTTGATACTTAGAATGTTGTATCCAGGCAAAAAACCTAACAGCAGAATACCTTAAGTATTTAAATCCCAAGCAATGACACAATATTTCTGTGCTTATGATTTAATTTCAGGATAAATATGAGGCCATAGATGAGATGCCGGTGCCGTGGCTGGTTGCAAAGATGTCACAATTACATTTAGAAGTGTACACACATAACTTCACTCTGAACTATCCATTAGGAGAGGGGCAGGTGTGTACAATAATATATATGTTGTCTTCTCACTTGCTTTTTTAGTATGAATTATACTACCACAGTGTGAAGGAAACATGTAAAAACTAAATAATATAGATCTTTAGGAATGTGTTTGGAGTATGAAGTTTGCTAACCCGCACAAGGCCAGACAGTGAACTAAAGCTTAACCCCCTCAATCAAATTCAATTATAGTGGATATATATAGGTTATTATTATACTCTTAAATTCTATGGATTTCGCAACTTCATTTATTTTGTGCATGGAATACTAACGGCTTGCAAATGCATATTTATAAATAAGATTACAAATAACATAGAGCCAATAATAGGTTAAAAAACTAAAGAAAAAAACAGAATCATATATGAAACTAAAACAAAATTGAAAGCCCTAAGAGAATAAACTAATTATTGCAGGTATACAAGGGTACAAATGTGTACGGTATCCTGAGAGCAGCCCGCACATCCTCACTCGAGGCTTTGGTAGTGACTTCTCCATACAGGCCTTTGTCATCTCACCAGAAGGGCACCGCGGCTGGTATAGCATTGATGCTAGCGTTCGCTCAGTTTGCCAAACGTAAGTAATTTTTTATAAGTATTCAAATTGGTTGTTAAGAATAGGGCATTTAAAATGAGTGATTATTTATATGATGAGATTTTGAAATTGAGTGGTATTTTTATTTGTACATATTTTGTGTACAAGCACATATACCTTTAAAATAAAACATTTCCATGAAAACAGTATTAAAGTAACTTGTAACATGAATTTTAGTATAAATACGAGTAGGAGCATAGATCTTATTGTCTGTTTCACCAGCGCACACGATAAATACAATACGATAAATACAATAGAAAAATTGCGATTAAATATCCTATTTATTGTTAACAATATCAACTGGAAAACCCAACATATTTCTTTTGCAGTAATGGTTGGCAATGCCCTCGCAATATTTCTGGACTTGGGAGTGCTTATGAATTATTAAAGTAATGACAAAAGGTATAAATAAATAAAGTTATTTTTGTTTTTCAGCACAGAAATATTGGGCAAAGGACATAATATTCCTTATCACTGAACATGAGCAACTAGGAATGCAGGCGTGGTTAGAAGCTTACCACGGCTTGCACAGCGGTTCGGAGACATTCCAAACAAGCCTCGGAAGTTTCTGGAAGCCCGGTACCTCTGGCCTGGACTTTGCCAAGTTTTTACCTGGATTTAGTTTTGGGGGTGACCATACGAAGTGTTTGGATCCAGGGACGTTGAAAGGCAGGTCTGGGTCTATACAGGCGGCGATCAATTTGGAGTTCCACACGCCTAAAATAAGTAAGTCATAATTCATTGTACCTATAGATAACAGCTGGCACTTATAAAAATATAGAATTTTTAATTGCATCAAGTAATGTTGACCAACCTCTTATAAGCCGTAAAGGTACGGTTTTGACACTGCCCAAATCATTGTGAGCAAAGATCGAATGCAGACCAGCATCAGGGCTGATGTCGTTATGGGTTTACATTTCATTTAAACCAATATGTATTTCATATTACAGAATATGTGGAGGTTAAAGTGGAAGGGTTAAATGGACAGTTACCTAATTTGGATTTAGTCAACCTAGTGCACAAGTTATGTGTTAAATCTGGAATTCATCATTCATATAAGAACAGGTAATGTTTCCTTTTATTTGTCACTTTTGTCTTTCATCAGCTTCAGCCAAAGAGAAACCAGTTGATTATAGACCTCTAATGGAAAACGCGAACAATAACTTTTTTAAATTGCAATGAACGGCAAGACTAGCATGCCATTCGTCTAATGGTAAGCGATATGACCGCACATAGACAGCAGCTAAACCACAGAATACTAAACTAATCAACGCACACGTTGACAGCGTTCACCGACACGATATTTCAAACCAGTCGAGACCACTGCGAGCGCGAGTGTCACCCGCTTCGGGCACGCAAATAATGAGATGTTTTGTGCAAAGATGGAGCAAATAAATAAAAGTTATTACACTTGTATATAAAACACCAGATTATAATAATTGAGTATAAATTTCATTAAAAAAAACAGATATATTATACATTGTATTACTGTGTGTTATATATTTTATTTTAAAAATTGAATCAAATGGTACGAGTGCTATTAACAAGATACGTGTTTTCGCATAAGCCAGAGTTAACAACCCTTGCGCGAACGCCGAGCGTAGTGTGAGTGTGGCAACAAAAGTGAAGTACATATACAAGCTTTCTGTTAGTATTCTGTGGCTAAACCAAAAAGCATTAATTACCAAAAAGCTTCGCATTCCACTGTATTCCCCATCCTGAGACTTAAGTTAATTCTCAATATGTCCAGTAGTTACGTTGTCCTTTAAGAGCGTATACACCTTGCGCGCAAAGTCAACTATAGGTATTTCTTCGTTAATTTCACGCATACATAAGCGACCAAAGCTGTGTGCGTAGAGCTGCCGCGTCGCGTCGGCTCGCTATACAGTCAGCGCAACCAACTTTGATCCGTGCGCTTCAAAATTCTAATATTGAATTGAAATGTAACTTATGATTTATATATTGGTAATATCATATCATAAAAATATTTTATTTGCATTATAAGTAGACAAATATTACTGTGCAAGCAATGAACAATACAAATTTAGATACTAATCATATTTTCGTTATTATTACATTGTCAAGTTGCATTCAAATCAGTGTTCAATCAGTATACACTACGGACGTTTATTAATCATTTCGTGTTCGAACACATGAAAAGAGTTAGGGGCCTTACAACCCCTTACAATTACGGAATATATTTAATTTTATATTACAATACATAACATAATTTAGCCTCGGAATTACATCCCATTATATTATCTGAAACATAATTTATACTCACTACAAAATCATTGTCTACACTAATATTATAAAGAGGAAAACTTTGTTTGTTTGTATGGTTGTAATGAATAGGCTCAAAAACTACTGGATCGATTTTAAAAATTCTTTCACCATTCGAAAGCTACATTATCCACGAGTAACATAGACTATATTTTATTTTGGAATAAAATAGGGTTCCGTAAGATATTTGGATTTTTCGGACACAAACTGGAAAAAATCAACCAAAGAAGTTACTTATTTTGCGTACGCTGCCTAAACTACAAATGATAGAACCATAAAATGTTATAATTAATTGTAGATCTTATAAATATCTACAAAAAAGTCCGCGACACACTATACCTATCTATGTCGAGTGAGGCACAACAACCACATTTTTGTTTAAATATCTTGAATTTTTTTTGGACTACATTTAAACGCGTTTATTTTACTCATGCTATTGATCCTTATCAAAATAAATTATTTCATCAATAATTACAGTTTATGTTGATAATATTTGGTCTTTGAATGATTAAAATTGGACGTTTGGTTTTGAAGTTGTGGTGAAATTAAAATATTACGATTTCTGCTGCACAAAAATTTCATAAGGCAATCTTTATATGTACATGTATATGGAGAGACGGGATATAATAGAGTGGAAGGTACGGGAGAAGGCTGGGATAGCTGACAGATTTGATAGGATGAAATATAAATGCACGTTATAAGACGGGATGGATAATAAAGAGAAAGGACGGGATGGATTGGGAAGAGACTGAACAGACGGATGAGACGGGATTGAGCCGGACAGTAGGACAGCTACGTCAAGTTTAGGTATACAAGAGTTTATACGAAAAATAACATGTATTTGGTGTGGAGTGGAATCAAAAAATATATGCACCCAGACGAAGCTGGGCCGGGCCGCTATAGGTAATAAAAAGAAAAAATATGTTTTACTACCAAAGTACTAAGATGTGGCAATCGCAGTCCGCGCGTGGCTATTTTTACGACGCACGGTAAAAATCGACTGCAGCCAGGCCGGAGCGACGAGCGATACGTCCTCCCTCTAGAAGGCCTTGCGGCGGTCTGATTTGATGCACGGCGGATAGCGTGCTTTATAGTGGTTTTTAAAATATATGTAGAAAACATGAAAACTAATTTTATTGAAATATAAAAATGGCAGTTTATTGATAAGATGTTCTTATATTATAATATGCAATTGCTATAAAAAATTATGCACGATAAGTTGGTGAAAAAAAAAATGTTCTTGACGAGAGTTTCTGAATAATTTCGCATTGTTGAAATTTTTATTTTTAGGAACTAAACATAAAAAGATTATTTTTCTCAGCAAAATCCCTCCATAAGGGTCTTATTAGTCGGATAATATTTTTATTTTCATCTTATATTTAGTGATTTCGGATATCTTAGGCTTCTAAATTGCCAAATAACGAAACTAGTGTTCAGTAATCCTTATAGTACTCACAAATTATCCATCAATCTGTAATGTTTTCCACCAAAATCCCTAGATGACAACCTTTTCTAAAATTAGTACTAATTATTTTTCCTTGAAATTGTTTATTGCTGGCTATTAACTCATTTGAAAAGTCCTGTTTTTTAGCCAAAAAGCGCGCAAAGGGTATAAACGCTCTTAAGTCACTACTGCCTTTTTTATTGATGACGACCCTTTTGGTAATAGGTAAGTAAGTTAAGTAACAGGGTGGTCGGTTAAACATCAGCGTCGTGTTGTGGTCCGCGCTCGATTCGATAAGCAGTGCGTTCCATTTGACGATCGCAACAACCACGCTCACGACCGCGATATTTACCGTTCCACTTGCTCGGGAGCGTTACGATCGCAAACCCAAGTGGAATGGGTTATGGGGCGTTTTGAGCGTATGGGGCGTATTTTTAGGTAATAAATATTTTAAAATAGCTATAAAAAGGTTAGGTTGCATTATGCGTTTAAAGTAATTTCCTCTGGTGACATTTTTGTTGTTTTGACGTTTCAAAATCCCGCCAATATTCTCAACCCGCACCACGACCCACCTCCTGACATGGGTCGTCGTGGGCGTCGCGTGAGCGTTTGTCATGACGTCATCAATGACGTGTTCACCGCGACCACGACGACCGTGATCGTCTAATGGAATGGCGAAATGAGTGTTTTAGTCGTCGTGAGCGCCTAATGGAACGCGCCCTAGATATTATAAAGCTGAGCGGCTACCTGTCACAGTCTCGACATGCCACTGCCTGCTGCATTTTATTATTCTCTTTTATGGTGGTTATATTGTTTATTTTTTATTATATATTTCTGTGTATATATATTTTTCTCGCTTTGTTTTAATTTAAATTTTGATGTTGCTTTACTTCGATCAAATATACACTAGATACAACATGCGCGCTTAGAAAATGGCACCAAAAAAGAGTGCTTTAAGCACTCTTTCGCCTTCAGTCACGCACCTACCGTTGCTTCCAAAACGTCGCAGAACCTTAGACAATATTATGTGAAAAGCTACTTTAAGCTCCAGGAATAAGGTGGAATTTGTGTTAATATATTTGGAATATGTGATCTTTTTTTTTACTTGTTTTCATGTCATGCATCGGTGCCACTTTTTAACAGAACTTTTACAGGGAACTGTGTATCTAGTTTATATTTGATCAAAGTTGCTTTAATTTAATTTTAACTTGTTATTATTGTAACTTGTTGATAGTTTGCAGGTATTTGATTTCTAATGTCACTCGCCTTTTACATACATTTATCCAGTGTCTGTCACTAATAAAGAAATTTTCTTTCTTTACAATATATTTCAATGTCTTCATAAATGACAGTGGCGGCTATCACCACATACAGGTACTGCAACTTGGCAACTTGGTTACTAAAATATGTGTTGAGGAATATTTAATTATCTTCCAGTTATTCATGGATGCGAAGTCGTGACAAGATGGAGGAATGGACCAATCACTTATGGACAATGCTTGGCATGGTGTCAGCGCAGCTGGCTGGCGTGAGTTACAAATTTTAATTATATTAAATACATATATAAATTCACGCCTTTTTCCCAGAAGGGGTAGGCAGAATTTCACCTAGTATTGTATTGTATTGTATCAGCCCATATACGTCCCACTGCAGGGCACGGGCCTCCTCTACAATCGAGAGTACGATTGAGAGTGATTCACCTAGTAATAATTAGGAAACCAACGTTTTACATTTTACCTTGTCTGTTTCGCCCCACGATGTGAAAGAGGGTGAGCCTATTGCCATATTGGGCACAAATTCCTAACTTTGGGCTGATAGTGAAAAGAAAAATCCAATATCATTGCTCGACCCGGGATTTCAACCCGAGACCTAAGGCCCTATTCAGTGCAACGCGGACGGTCCGCGCGCGGATTAGTGCTTGCGTCCGTCGCGGATCAAATCATCGTTCAGTTCGACGCGGAACGCGGTTGAGAGTGGTACAGTTACAACAGTAAGCCTAATGATAAAAAATTGAAGTTGGTGGTTGCTGCCTATTTATTAAATAGCAGTTTGTTTTTTTAAACCAATTTGTTTTTTTTCTTCGCCTGAACTATCTTCAAATTTTGGATACACAGCTTTGCAATCATCCAGCCACGTCTTTAGTTTAGCATCCTTATTTTTATACAAGGAGTCGCGGAGATTCCAAAGATATGGTTGTAATCGTACTTCTTGTATAACCCTCTCAGTTTGCACGGTTGCAGCCATGACGACGACAGTACTTTTCGTCCGCGTCGCACGACCGTCCGTCGCGCACTGAACAAGTCTGTACCAAGTCACAGATCACTTCCAATAGATACCGCATTACGATAGTTTTGTTTCGAACCGAAAACGCCAACGAAGGGAACTGCGCAGGGGGTGGGCGGGTTGCAGCGCGGTCACGTGGACTTCACTGGAGAGATGAAGCATATCTGTATCAGCCCATATACGTCCCACTGCAGGGCACGGGCCTCCTCTACAATCGACAGTACGATTGAGAGTGGTTGCATTCATATGAAATAATATTCAGATGAAGCATAAGTCGATAAATAAAAAAATGTATCGATAGTTCGATTTGCCAGTAAGTTCATGTGTTATGATCGCTTCTATAACTTAATTACCAACTTGTTAAATGTTTGATAATATTTTTTCACCGGCCTGTAGGGCGATTCACGTATTATAATAAGTTCAGTTGCAGTGCAGTTGCGGTTAAGTTTCGATCAAAACAGCCCTTATCGTATTCTCGTAATTTTGACAACCGCTGTCAAATACGCTCGCGTCAAGTTCGCGTCACGCAAATGTTTTAGCGTATTCTACTGCTGCGCGTATAAGTCTATCTCAAAAAAATTTCATACGTCCAGTTGACGCGTAACTCACGCGCAGTTCACGCGCAGTTAAACACTTACAAGAATACCATTTTGTACTAAAGCGTATACTTAATTGTAACCGCACCGCAACTTGATCGGCGCGTCAAAAAGTTACGTGAATCGCACTACATATCTGATAAATATATATATACCAACCGGCAACAGCTAACTACGAATAAAATAGGATTAAGATTTATACTTTAGTATGTAACGGTTTTATTTCTATTATTCACTGTGTATTTTTGTATGCCATAATGGCGAAATACCCAAATTAAGTGTTGATATAAAAGATCAGATAAAAATATGAAATAGTAAATAACTAAACCTTACGCCCTAAAGGGCTACAATAACTTCCGTTTCTTGAATTCTGACGACGGCTGTAGTAAATGTAATATCGACAAGTGACGATGAAACCCACTTGACGAACTATGAATGTTTTTGAGACGATATATACAACGTATGTTAAAATTAGTGCAATAGCTGGTGCTACTGATTCTCAATAAACTTAGTATACTAAAACTTATGGTAAATACCCTCCCATTATATTTGAAAACGTATACAACCAGAGGGGAAAAAGGAAATTTAATTACGACAAAGATAATTAAAAAAATATTGTAAAAGTACCTTGTTAACAAATTTAACTATTTCAAATTACATAAAATAACGTAATTATGGTAATTTGCAATTTTTATTTAAATCAATATATATATTTTGTGACATTTTCATTTAATAAAATTAATTTACATTATTGTTTTACAATATCGATATTTCTGGGAATTATATTATAAACATGAGTCAAACACTAGAAGAACGTGTGATTTCGCCAAAAAAAGATGGCTTATTACGGTTATTGCTATGCGAAAAAGAGAGGGCTGATTCTCCATCCGAACTCGACTGTTTGACATTGATACATTGACCAGTATAAATTGAGCTCGCTCGGGACCAAATTAATTTAGAGAATATTAGTTATCGATGATCGAACAAATCATTATTAACTGTAATATTATGTTTCCAAAATGTAATTTTCGCTAACGTGCGACGACATGTGCGGGTCCACTTGGACGACACTGATGACGCGACATGTGGCATCGGTTTATATCTATCTGATAGCTTATATGTGTTGGGCGCAACCGCTGCCTTGCATTTGGTATCTATTGGGAGTGATCTGTGGTACAAGTGCATTACCGTCCGCGCGCGGACGCCCGCGCCGCGGACGAGCGACGCGGAGTGATTTCGATCCGCGCGCGGACAGCTCTCCGCGGCGCGGACGCTCCGCGTCGCTCTGAACGCGTTGTATGGGATTGATACATTTTACCGTCCGTCGCGGACATCCGCGTAGGTCGTCCGCGTCGCACTGAAGAGGCCCGGACAGCTCTCCGCGGCGCGGGCGATCCGCGTCGCTCTGAACACGTTGTATAGGATTGATACATTTTACCGTCCGTCGCGGACATCCGCGTAGGTCGTCCGCGTCGCACTGAAGAGGCCCTATGGGTTGTAACCGTACCGTAGTACAACTACGCCACAGATAGTACGAGTAGATTGGAATTATATTATTATTTACGGATTTTATTACGGATTAATTTTAAATTTTTTTACTTCCCGACGTTTCGATCACTTTCGTGGTCACGGAGCGGACCGCTCTGTTCGCGATAAAATCCGTAAATAATAATGTTATTTCAACGTGTAACATTCGCGTAAATCCTAGAAACCATTATACAAAGTAGATATTAACGCTGTTACCGGTAAAGTACAGTAGCAGTACTTACTTTCTTCAGCTTGCCATACTTTTGTTATAACATGGAATATTAAATGACTGATAAAAAAGAGAAAACTTAACTGATGTTAATAATAAATTATATCCATACCCGCGCCAACGCGTTTTTATTTTCTTGTTATTTCTGGTGGAAATAGAAACCCTTGATATAAAAGAAATACATTAATTTGAAGTATTAGGATCACATAATCCAACAGAGTTCAATTCCAAATTCGAATCATCAGGTGCCGAACGGCAACCACGGTCTGTTCCACCGGTTCGGCATCGAGGCGGTGACGCTGGAGGGGCGGGACGCGGCCGACCCGGGGGGCGTGGCGCCCAAGGTGCACGCCCTCTCCACCGCCAACTTCTACCGGCTGGGCGTGGCGCTAGAGAGTATACTGCGATCTCTAAACAACCTGCTGGAGAGATTCCACCAGAGCTACTTCTTCTATCTACTAGCTGCTACTAATCGGTTCATTTCTATTGGTAAGTTGGCAGAGACCAAAATGTTTATGTGTCCCACAAGACCCGAAACAGATAGTTTCGGGTCTGGGTGTTTGTGATACAGAAAAGTCGTTTTTGTTAGTGATACGTCTGAGAAAACTAGTGTATTTGGTGCGGGTTGAGGATGTTTAGTTTTTTGTTTTAATATTTTGTCATATTTTGGTCTACAATTTATGAAAAAAATATTAGTTCTTAAATGACGTTTGTATTGTAGTTACATGTATAATTATAATTAGAAAACAACTATAGTGTGGAGGTGTGTGTAGTGGTATAGCAGGCGGTGTGATGTAGGCCACTTATGTGAGCCGGTGGTAGCTGGGTGTAGGAAAAATAATAAAAAGTTCTACACACAGGTTCAGTGTATATTGCACTAGTACACAATATCTACATACACATTGAACACAAAATTTACAGCTACAAAAGTCACAATGTGAGGTTCACTAGAGTCCAAAGTTCACACGATTAACGTCTGTGCACTACACTAAGCACTATATAATCGAAGGAGTGAAGCGATAGTTTTTATAATAGGAATAGCTCGTTAGCTACAGCTAGTTAAAGCGCACTGTACACACTATTGTTAAATCCTTTTTTCCACTCTATATGGTATGCACAGCGACCAGACAGATTTAAAATTAATAATGATTATTGTTAAACTTATTTATTGTTGTATACATTTTTTTCACAATACAATAACACACAATTTTTTCACAATCATCAAAACAGATGCTAGCTGTCACACTGTTGCCAGACTAATAAATATTTAGCTTACTTTTTTTTCTTGTTACAATAATTTATATTCAAGAAAGGAAATATTTTTTTGTTAAATGTTTTATTGCGAACACTGCTAACAGACGGCCGTCCTGTTATAGGAATGTCCCATTCCTAAAATTATCTCGGCCATTCTACTTCAAGTGTATGTCTGTATACAAAGAAAACAAGGGGACAAGTAGGTAATATAACTAATCTCTAATCAATAATAAATGATGTAACCTTCTATTCAAGATAGTATGCATAGATCCAGAAAAGAAAAAAATGCGATTATATAGCAATATGTTAAATTATATCTAATTAAATCAATTTGAATACAATGCAATGAGTTACTATTACAATAAAGTTATTGTTATAAATGAAGAGTACAATATACTTAATGTGAGTACATAATATTTATTATGTAGTTAAATGTATTTATTTATTATATTAGGAATACCCCCAACACAGTGTTCATAACATTATTAAAAGGAAATTGACAATATTTCTATGCAAGTCACCCTTCATTGTCAGACTTATACTCTGCAGAAATAAACTATTGCAATTGACCTACAAAAACTGAAAACAATGTCACTAGAGAGAAAGAACAAAACAAACAAAAATAATATTAATAATAATAATGAAAATATAAAAATAAGTTTAACAAAATATTGATAAGTAATCAAACCTTAGTAACATTAAATGTTTCATATTTTAAATTGTATTTAAACAACACTCTGTAATTATAAAGTACACTTAGTAATACAAAATGTACACTTTGTAAGGTAAAGTGTAACTTATGCAATTCACTAATTTCTTAGCCATATGTCATACAATCACTTATAAAATTTTAAGAGTTTATATAACAATCAAATCAATGTAATGGTTTATATAGTCAATATAATATGTTTACATATTGTGATTCCTATTTCAGCCACAAGGTTGATGGTTTTCATCTTCTATTGGCCACCTGAGGGACTCGGCCTGCCTCATTGACGTGCTAGCCACCCGAAGGCTCGTTGAAATGAAATGAAATGAAATGAAATGTATTTATTGATCACGTAGGCAATTAAGGAGCTCTTATGACAAGTCAATACACATAGAACTTAATCTCTATTTACAATATATTTCCTATGCTTATTATTACTTATTTTAATTTCTTGCTTTTATCAATTTATTTATTAATTTTATTTATTTTTAAATTAATTTTATTTTTATTTATAATTTATGATTAGTTTTTTTAATTTATTTAGTTTTTATTCATATTTTATTTAAAGTATTAGTTTTTACTTTATAGTAATTTATTTGTCAAAGAAATACATTATTTACGTTAGTCAAATTAAATTATATTATTTGTGGACCATAAATATTACAACGGTGCGTAGCGGTTTATAGTTACCACCGGATCCAACGCGGCCCTTCCTGAGAAGACCCGGCGAAACAAACTCAGTGGGCTTACACTACCACTGGAACTACGCGACGCGACCCAGTCCTGAGTATATCCAGCGACTAAGACTCAGTGGGCTTGTTTTGGGTCCAACTTAAGACAACGACCATAAGTATTTCCGATACGTCCCGTATGTTTAGGCTTACTGCCGGATCCAACGCGGCCCTGACTGAGAAGACCCGGCGAACAAACTCAGCGGGCTTTACTTTACCACTGGATACTACGCGGCGCGACCCATTTCTGAGTAGATCCAGCGAGTCAAACTCAGTGGGCTTGGTTTTGGTCAATTTACTAAAATAAGTATTTGTGACTTGTCTTACAAGGATTTGCCATATTAATTATTATTTTTATATGATTTTTTCGATCGGTCGTCATATAATTTAATTGATTTATTTGATTGTATATAGCTTAATTTTTGAGTTCACAATTTTAGATATTTTTAATTATTTAAATTAGGTGGTGTAATAAGCGAATAGTTCAGGGCCCCAGGAGGTCGCAATGTGCAAGAGAACACCTAATCCCAGGCTTTTTTATCCTCAATATATTCCTTAATATTATAATAACCCCTAGTCATAAGTTTGTTTTTAATATGGACCCTAAATAGTTTGTCCGGTAGCTGCGTTATCCTATTGGGAAGTTTATTATAAAATTTAATACAACTACCCAAGAAAGATTTTTTTGACTTTTCTAGTCTAAACGAGGGTATTGCTAGTTTATTTTTATTCCGCGTATTAATGGTGTGGGTGTCACTGACCTTATAAAACTTATTAATATTTTTACGAACGTGCATTATATTCTGAAAGATGTATTCAGATGACACGGTTAGTATATTGCTTTCTTTAAAAACAGATCGCAAAGAATCGCGGCTTCCTAGATTATAAATAGCACGGACTGCTCTTTTTTGTAAGATGAATATCGATTCGATATCAGCCGCTGATCCCCATAAAATAATGCCGTATGACATTATACTATGAAAATAAGCAAAATATACCAATCTAGCCGTTGCAACGTCAGTTAGTTGTCTTATTTTTCGGACCGCGAACGCTGCGCTGCTAAGTTTAGCTGATAATCTCTCAATTTGTGGACCCCATTGTAATTTTTTATCTAGAGTGATCCCTAAAAAAATTGTGGAATTAGCTAAATTTAGAATTTCTGAATTTAATTCGATACGCGTGTTTACGCTTGCCACGTTCGGTAAAGCAAAACGGACGCATTTAGTCTTACTAGCATTTAATAGTAGATTATTAGCAGAAAACCAATCCGAAATTAAATTAAGAATATTGTTAGGTATATCTAGATTATCGTCTTTCCGATTAACTTTAAATATTATAGAGGTGTCGTCAGCGAATAAAACTATGTCTGACCACTTCTGAACCATGCAAGGAAGATCATTTATGTAGACTAAGAATAAAAAGGGGCCCAGAATGGAGCCCTGCGGAACCCCAATTTTAACTTTTGATCCTACCGAAGTGAGCCCGTCCAAAGAAACCTTTTGTTCACGACCCGACAAGTAAGACATTACGAGATCAAGTGACGTATCACTGATTCCGTAGTACCTTAGCTTCATAATAAGTTTTTGGTGGTCAACACAGTCGAAAGCCTTGGAGAGATCACAAAAAACTCCTAGAGCATCTTGAGATGCCTCCCAGGCTTCTAAAACCGACGTGATTAGTGATGTCCCGGCATCTTGAGTTGAGCGACCCTTTGTGAAACCAAATTGATTCCTATGTATTAACTTATTTTCATCAAAATGTGCTAGCATTTGATTAAGTAAAAGCTTTTCGAAGATTTTGCTAAGAGCCGGTAGTACAGAAATGGGTCTATAATTCGACGGATTGTTCGAACATCCTGACTTAAAAATGGGTACGACTTTACTAATTTTCATTAAGTCGGGAAAGATACCGTCACTTAGGCAGGAATTAAAAATAGTAGCTAATAACGGTGCAATGTTAACAATAATAGCTTCTATAGCTTTAACAGACAGTCCCCATATATCTTCTGTAGTTTTTATTTTAATTTGCTTGAAAGCCTTTATTATTTGACAACTGGTTACCTTTTGAAAGTTAAACTTAGACATATTTCCAGGAACATTTTCCTTTAAAAAAGATTCCGCTAAATCTACTGATGAATCTAAATGTTTAGTTAAGTCTAATGGTATGTTAGTGAAAAAATTATCAAGATAATTGGCAATAGTAGATTTATCTGAAATAAGGTCGTCATTTATGCGGAGAGCAATTTTGTTGTCATTTTTTTTATTTTTCCCAGTTTCAGTATTAATAATTTGCCAGGTAGTTTTTATTTTATTATCTGACAATCTAAGCTTTTCACTTATATAATTTGATTTAGCCTGCATACATACTTTTTTAAATAATTTTGAATATAATCCGACATATTTTTTAAAGTTGACATCAGGTGTATAGGACCTTTTGTCATATAACTCATACAAAATTTCCCTACTACGTCTAATGCCTTTAGTGGCCCAAGCACTAAATTTTATTTTAGAGTTAATTTTAATAGTTTTAATTTTACATACTTGGTCAAACTCTTTACGTATAATTTTAAATAATGATGAGTACATGTCGTTTGGACTGCCATCAAGTGTAAAAGTATCTATTTTTGATTGTACATTACTGTTAAATTGACCGAGGATTTTCTTAGATAACGGCCTAAAAGTTATTAATCTACTGGTTTTGTCTACAGCATGTTCTAATTTCACTAATTGGCATTTATGGTCAGATCTAACCCCTATCTTTATACCTTTTTCAAGTACTTCGAAGTTTGTTATGATATTGTCAATACAACTCGAAGTTTCAGACGTAATTCTAGTAGGCTCCGAGAACAAACATGTAAAATTAAATGAGCCGAATAAAGACACAAACCTACACTTATCAACCGAATCAACTAGTAAATTAATATTAAAGTCCCCACAGACTAGAACTTTTTTATTACTTTTAATTTTATTTAAAATATCCTCCATTGTTGATAAAAATAGCGAAATATTTGATGAAGGAGGTCTATAGACACACAATATGACATAGGAATTTGTTTCCGCACATGCGACCTCACACACTCGTTCAACCGAGAGGCAAGAGATATCCTTTCTTTCCCTAAATGTGATATGATCACGAACTAGAATTAAGGAACCTCCACCTTCCGCCGAAATCCTGTTAAACGAGCTGGCGACCCTGAAACCATTCACATTGAAATTCATAAGGTGCGCCTTCAACCAGGTCTCTGTGAAACATAATATACTAATGTTAAATGTGTCAATAAAAAGTTCAATCTCTAAAATTTTGCCAGAAAAGCGGTTTATATTCTGATGAGATAATACTATATAATTTTCACCGCTTCCTTTTGTCAAAGTTAAAAGTTTAAATTATTATTTACCACATTTATTTTAGTAACATTACTTACGTTATGTTGGTTACACTTACATAGGCTACCGTTTGCCACCCGAGGGACACGGCCTGCCTCACTCACTGACGTGTTAGCCACCCGAGGGCTAGTTCTGCTGCTTGAAACTTCATAGGCTACCGTTTGCCACCCGAGGGACACGGCCTGCCTCACTCACTGACGTGTTAGCCACCCGAGGGCTAGTTCTGCTGCTTGAAACTTCATAGGCTACCGTTTGCCACCCGAGGGACACGGCCTGCCTCACTGACGTGTAGCCACCCGAGGGCTAGTTCTACTGGTTGCATCTTCTTGGGCTACCGTTTGCCACCCGAGGGACACGGCCTGCCCCTCACTCCTGCCTGCCTCCCGAAGGCCAAGTTCAAAATCAGTCACTGGCCACAGACAGATCACGCTCGTCTGCACGCCAAACAAATCTAGGCTAGAAATGTTAGGATAGGAATCTAATAGGTAGGGAAATGTTTGTTAGGTTTCAGCGTCAACGTCACTGCTATCATTATCATCGCCACTTTTCTCGCTCTCCGGGCGAGATGATTGAAAAGTTATCCATGGTTTTAGTTGGTCTGCCGAATACACATTCTTGTATGCTTTACCTGAATGACCTTCAATACTAGCAACCTCGTATCTATCCTTATCTAGGATAGCGTTAATTTTAAAAGGTCCGCGAAATTTAGGTGCCAATTTCTTACTCTTACCTTTTTCGTGGGTATGGTTTGGAATCATCACTAAATCACCTTTACAAAATATCTTTGTGGGAGCCCGAGTCTTATCAAAGTTAAGTTTCATCTTAGATTGACGTTCTGATATCGTACCTTCTACGCACTTTCTAAGTTTATCTCTTTCCTCCTCAGACACTGGTAAGGATAGATCTACAGACCCTCTTAGAATATTTTCATTCTGACTAGTCGTTCTTTTTCCCAGGACTACCTCCGCAGGTGTCCTGCCTATTCCTTTATTTATAGTATTATTCAAGCTCCATTGCAACTTGCCTATATTAAGATCCCAATCTTGCTCATTTTGACCGTGATTCATAGATGCTAATGAATTTAAAATTGTTCTATTATAGCGTTCAATTTGGCCATTAGCGCGCGGTGTAGCTACTGCATTTAGAATATGCCTAACACCTATAGATTTGACAAAGTTCTTGAACTCATTTGACGTGAAACTTGTGCCCTGGTCTGAAATAATAATATTTGGACTTCCAAAAATAGCAAATATCTCTTCTAATACCCTGATGGTGGTTTTTGATTTCAAGTTCTTTACAGCTCTTACGAATATAAATTTACTAAATCCATCAATAACTCCTAAAATGTGTGTATTGCCTCGCTTACTTCTCACAAACGGGCCCAAGTGGTCCATATGTATAGTGTGGAAAATGGATGTCACTTTAGGAATCGGATGCAGATATCCCGTCTTTTTACCGGACACCTCCTTGTTATATGCACAATTGATACATGCAGCCACGTATTTCTTTATAAATCGTTTCATTTTCGGAAACCAATAAACCGCACTGATTTTTTCAAATGTCTTGTCAAAAGAAAAATGACCTGCCTCGTCATGATTGAGCTGGCAAATACGCCATCGGGCCCCATGGGGCACCACCCATTTCAACTTATTACCCACGCGTCTGTAGACTTTACCATTCCGCATAACATAATGATTTGATATATCCTTAAGATCTTCAGTAGGCGTTTCTAAAATTGTCTTAATATGTTTTATGCGGTGATCGGACATTTGAACCGTGTGCAACCAATCACTTGTCGTTATATGAAGGATCTCTATATCTTCCGGGTCATTGGAACACGCTGATGGGTTCCGGCTTAGAGCGTCTACATGTTGCATGTTGCGACCCGGCCGGTATTGGATTGTAAAATTAAATTCCTGCAACATAAGCCACCACCTGGCTACCTTTGGGAGTAAGTCACGCTTAGTAAGTGTAGAGCGTAAGGCATTGCAGTCAGTTACGACGGTAAAATCAATACCTATCAAAAATACTCTAAACCTCTGCAATGACATTACTACAGCCATTGTCTCGAGTTCATACGAATGCCAAAATTGCTCCTCACGTGTGGTCTGGCGACTAAAGTATGCAACGGGACGAAAGGGGCTATCACTATTTGGTCTTTGTAGTAGAATGCCACCAAGACCTACTTTGCTCGCGTCACAGTGTACTTCAGTTTCATAATTAACGTCGTATAACGCTAGAATAGGTCTGACCACAAGTTTAGCTTTAATATCTCGAAACGAGTTTTCTTGTTCCGCACCCCAATGCCAAGGTACATCCGATTTGGTCAAACTAGTTAGAGGTTTTGCAATCGTAGCAAAATTATAAATAAACCGCCGGAAAAAGCTAGCTAGGCCAACGAACTGTCGCACTTGATGAACATTGGTTGGAGTGGGAAAATCGGAAACTGCCTGAATCTTTTTACTACCAGGCCTTAAACCAGTTTCCGATATCTCGTAACCTAAATAATCGACCTCGGACTGAAAGAACGAGCACTTATTCAAATTAAGTGTAAGACCAGCTTGCTTTAATAATACCAAAATTTGTTCCAGTTTGTCAAATGCTTCAGAAAAGGTTTTTGCAGCAGATAACAAATCGTCAAGGTATGGAACCGCTAGCTCGAAGCGTTTATTGCCTAGAGCTTTGTTAATCATATTTTGAAATACCGCAGGTGCATTAACGAGTCCGAACGGCATTCGCGTATACTCGTAATGCCCGTCCGGCGTCACGAAAGCAGTCAAATGTCTTGAAGATTCCGACATGGGTATTTGATAATACCCAGATGCTAGATCAAGAATAGTAAAGTAAGATTTACCGTTTAATCGATCTAGTTGGTCTTCAATTACAGGCATAGGGTAACTGTTCTTCACAGTCTTTTTATTTAGGGCCCTGTAGTCTACGCAAAGTCTATAATCGTTATTTTTCTTTTTCACCAGCACTATTGGGCTTGCGTAGGCTGAATAAGACTCTCTGATTATATCATTATCTAGTAAGTTGCCTACCATTTCTCTGACAACCGCCCGTTCACTATAGGGGAGACGATAAGGTTTGTATGTGACTGGGGTGGCGTCATTAAGATGTATTGTCATTTCAGATATATTAGTAAGTCCTAACTCACTTATATTAAAAGCAAAGCAATCTCTATAAGCATTCAATAGATCTAATAACTTATTTTTTTCGTCTTCAGACACCTTAGGACCTACCTTGATCATGTCCAATGATATTGATTCTCTAGAAATATCAGTGGTTCCCGCTGCAGTTTCAACTGATAAAACTGTATTAACAGGAACTGGTAGTTGATTTGTTTTAATCAAATCACTATTGGGTAATTTTACAGCTCGTGAAATTATGTTACCCTTTGAAAACTCAAAAGGATTCCCAGATAAGTTAATCACTATTATACGACCGATACCATTATTGAATCTATATACCCCTTGCAAGGTACTGTATTCTTTTCCGGGTTGCATACAAACATTTCCCGTAATAAACAAAAATCCTGAGTAGCTAGTATCTGACGTGTGTACTAATATATCAGTTAAATCTTCAATAATAATATCGTTTGAGTTAATGACTTCTAAACGTTCTACACTTTCGGTATCGCAATATAGTGTTAACTGATTACTATTTTTATACACCGTGACTGTTGGTAACTCAGTTAGCGATTGGCCGATCATAACGTCAGTATGTAATAACTCGTCATCTACCACATAGACCTCTATATCTGCTTTTACTGCATCTATTTGAATTGTTACAAAAGTACGTCCGATAGGTACAACAAAACCGTGACCAAAACCTTTTAGTACAGGGAGCTCAGTTTTATTCAGTAATAGCTGCATATCTAACGCAACTCTATGCTTAATAAGTATGCATTGACTACCAAAATCAATGTAACTAGATCTTGTAATACCATTGAGACTTATAGTTTTAAAATATTTGCCATTCATATTATCCCGGCTTGCGATATGTAAAACGGATTTTGTGTTTGTACTTAAAATATTACCTTTCCCACTAGTGTCTTGTGTTTGATAATTTCCTTGCCGAGTACATTGTTGAGCGTTATGCCCTAGCTTATTACACTTCTCACATCTTTTCAATGGTTTTGGACAACTTACTGCAATATGCCCAGTTTCTGAGCAGTTATAGCATCGTGTGGTACGTCTACCTCGTAAGCCGTCAGGATTGTTTTTAAGAGGAACTAGACCGCGATTGTTATCATCGGCTTTATTATCCTGTGTACTCTGTCTAAAATTATGATTTAATTTTCGAATTGGCATAGATATTTTCTTAGAAATTCTACGCAAATATTTTAAAAGTTGAGAGGGACGTACGAGATTAGAGCCTTGTGCATTTAACCTTATGTTATTATCATATATGCCGTTGATAATACAATCAACAGCATTTCTTCCAACGATTCCGCACATTTTCACAAGCCTAGCCTTGTCGTGATAATATTCCTCAAGGGTCTCATCGCGCCTACTCTTTCTTTCAAGCATTTCGTACAACCGATCAGCATAATTTCTATCATCCGGAAATGTTTTTAAAATCCTATGCTGCCACTGCTCCCAAGTTAAATCTACGGAACTCCTACTTTGGTACCATAGCTTGGCATTCCCTGATAACTTAGAAATTGCGTGATAAATTATCTGCTTATCACTCCATCCATACACAGACGCTATTTGATTCACTTTGCGAATCCAATCTATGGCTGTTAGAGTGTTTGCATCAGGATCAAATTCTGGTAATACGTTCTGGGCTCCCTCAAAATTAGTGCCGCGTTTGTCAAAATATTTAGCCAATGTATCAATAAAGCTATTCTCATTACGCTCTACAGGTGACTTAGAGTGGCGGGATTTCTTGGCGTTTGATTTAGAGTTGTATTTACCCCTCTTTCTTTTCCGTATCATTCTGCCTTTTCCTCGAGGACGCCTATCAGAATTGTCGGAGTAGGAAGGACTTGTGTCGGAACTGGTTGAATTTCTAGAACCAGTGGAAGATGCATATCTCCTAGTGCGTTTATATTCATTGTCGCGACGTCGCTTTCTATGATGCCGTCGTCGAGTGTTGATTCCACTATTACCACTGGATGAAACAGAATGTGACCTTGAGGGCTTGCGCCGAGATCGATACTGATCATCATTGCGTCTTTGGACAGTTCTACCCGACACTCGTGAGCCAGACCCAGAGGGCGGTCGATCATCATTTACCCAGTTGCGAGACCTCCTTTCATCGTTATGAATTTCTAAAGGTGGCGTATGACTCAAACGTACAGACGTTGTTACAGGGTATGGATAGCTAATTTGTTATTTGGATAGAGAAAAGAAAAAAAAAGAAAATACACATACATTAATAAAACATACTTAATACTTTACACATTTTGTTACGTGAAATAGAACTTGTAAATTATTTCATCATCTTTATATTCTAATATGGTATATTCATGATAGATATGCATTGAACAAGAAGCCTCCGAGGAAGCACTGCTTTGTCTGGTGCTACCTTTTGCGCTAGCGCACACGGCACGACGCAATATGTATGTTAACCTTCTACACCGTCACTATATATTAGGTACCATTATATGTTTTAAAGTGGGCCTCAATGTATATGGAAAATATGATAAGCAAATCCAAGATAAGTAATTAAAAAATGTTTAATTACTCAAAATCTTATTGACTTAATCTGTGCAGGACGAAGACTAATTAATAGTAAATAGTTAAGCTTGTTTGTGTTTTGATCTTATTTAAGTTATATAAATGTTCTTATAATGCTCTTATGTAAAATATCGTTAAATAAATAAAGCAAACATTCCCTTAGTTATAAACTTATGTATAAGTCGTTGTTGTTGTAATGTATAAAGTCTCATAATTTTCTATGTAAATTGTTATGTGCAATATTGTTACTTATTATATACTAGAGTGTTTATCTATTGGAGATTATATAAAGTTTGTGTAGTTAGAACAATATTGTCAGACCCTAGTTTATATACTGATTTAAGCATAGTGTCGGGTGCGAGGTCCGCCGAACTTAGGTGCCTCCCACATATTCGGTGCGGAGTTACACCTCGCGGCCCCGCACCCCC
This sequence comes from Hyles vespertilio, assembly GCA_009982885.2. Classification (NCBI taxonomy): domain Eukaryota; kingdom Metazoa; phylum Arthropoda; class Insecta; order Lepidoptera; family Sphingidae; genus Hyles; species Hyles vespertilio. The sequence goes on from CM042823.1 coordinate 7,928,971, forward strand.
CGCAGGACCGAGCTACCGCCCCGCAAGTCGCTACAGCGACACCCCGCAGCGCGCGCTCTCATTGGCCGAGCGCGCCTGTGACGATCGCGGGCCCGACCCTAGGGATTAGCCCAAAATTGGGAATATAGATCGGCACCCTGGGTCGGGCAAATCAGTTCGGTTCCGGCCTACAGTGAAGAAAACATCAAGAAGTCAGCAAGTCAGCAAGTAGTCAGCAAGTCAGCAAGTAGTCAGCAAGTCAGCAAGTAGTCAGCAAGTCAGCAAGTAGTGAAGAATAAGCAGAATCGCTGCCGGGAGATACCAGAACGAAGCTCTGCAGCTACATCACGACGGTGCCGCAGTTACGTGTCGTAATTACGCCGCAATTACGTCACTTGTAAAACGTACTTCTCAGTGCGAATAAAGTTTCTACTTTCTAATCACTGGTATTATTTACCACGCAGCCAGCACCCCCGAACATATTCTACAATTGAACGAGGCTGTTCGAAGGCGGTCTCGTTCATAATCTATAAATATTCCCGTGAACGTGAAAGGTCAAAATAAGAACGATCAAAAGTTATGTGTTAAATTCACTTTTACGTTGTTAGTTCTATGTAAACTTTTATTATTGTTAATAATAAAATATGATTTTAAAAACTCAACTTATAATTTGCGCAGTTAACACTTAGTTTACATACCTTTATTCATCCAGAAAAGTTCATCCCACTTCTGATCTGTTAAATCCTTTTTTCCACTCTATATGGTATGCACAGCGACCAGACAGATTTAAAATTAATAATGATTATTGTTAAACTTATTTATTGTTGTATACATTTTTTTCACAATACAATAACACACAATTTTTTCACAATCATCAAAACAGATGCTAGCTGTCACACTGTTGCCAGACTAATAAATATTTAGCTTACTTTTTTTTCTTGTTACAATAATTTATATTCAAGAAAGGAAATATTTTTTTGTTAAATGTTTTATTGCGAACACTGCTAACACTATGTACTGCGTGAACGGTTTTCTACACGCGGCAGTAAATATAGGCGAGAACTATGGATAACTATGTAACGTGTATAGCGAGCGACGGCTGACTAACTGTTCGAAGTGAGCCGGCCGGCTGCGTCGGCGCCGGTACGTCACGACTTGCAACTACCTACGACGCCGGGCGGTCGGCGCGTTTATCGAACTATATAAAAACATTTTATGCCGTGTGACGACAGTATGTTTGTTTGTTGAACAATTTAATTTATTTGTTTGAAGTTTTGAAATTATTATGTTATGTTTTATTTGTAATGTGTTATGTATGTGAATGTTTAATGTATTTGTTGTGTGTTATTTATAAGTGACTGATAAAGTCCGCCACATCACTCCCCCCCTAGACCGTTACTACGGGCGATAATAATCTGGAAAGTGGACTGTCCGACCAGAACGTGTCTTTTTAAGGCTCAGGCTTGTATGGTCTGGTTGAACTTCAGGTTCAGGAGATGATGGTAAAATTGGTGGTGAAAAAATTGGAGATGGGGTTTCGGTCTGAATGTTAGGATGGTTGGCTAGCATACAGGGTATATCAAGACTGCTACCGAAAACGAAGCCGGGTGGTAGTTTAAACGACTTCAGACACAATGCAACAGAAAAAGTTGCAAAAAAAGCGACAATTTTTTTTTGTAAATTTTTTCCTATGGCCATATTTGGGTGGTAAATACATTTTTTGCTAAAATTATAGTGTATACCCTTTTATTTATAAGTAATCTAAGGTATAAAAGAGTTTAAATTATTATTTTAGCAAAAACTATGGATTTACCACCCAAAAATTACGATATTTAATAAAGCATAAAAAATAATTGTCGCGTTTCTATGCGAAATTTTTAATTGCATTGTATTTGTAGCCACTAAAACTACAACCCGGCTTCGTTTTCGGTAGCAGTCTTGAGATACCCAGTATATGCGGGTTTCAGGCGGTCTACTGTGACTGTGACATTTTTGCCTTTTACTGATATTTTAAATGTCTTGTCCCCTCTCTCGATTACCTCGTATGGGCCTGAATATGGTGGTTGAAGAGCACCACGTACAGAGTCATCCCTCAAAAATATATGTGATGAATTCATAAGGTCTTTATAAATAAAAATTTTATTGTCCCTGTGACGTGAAGCAGGTACTGGTTGTAATTTGCAAGTAAAATTGCGAAGGCGGGTAGTAAAATCCGAAATGTCGGTTGAATTGGGAGGTGATGAATGGAAAAAGTCTCCTGGCATCCTCAACGGCTCGCCATAAACCAGCTCTGCAGAGGATGCTTGAAGATCTTCCTTAAAAGAACTCCTTATCCCAAGCAGAACAAGATTTATTGTATCCGCCCAATTTGCGTCGGCGTGGCACATAATCGCCGCTTTTAATTGCCGGTGGAATCGTTCCACGAGGCCATTGCATGCCGGATGGTAGGCGGTAGTTCGCCGATGTTTAAAACCTATCGTTCTTCCGAGGTATTGGAAGAGCGCAGATTCGAATTGTCGGCCACGGTCGGTAATGACATCGGTTGGACATCCGAATCTGGATATCCAGGATATCAATGCTTTACCGACCGTTTCGGCTGACATGTCTACCATCGGTGTTGCTTCTGGCCAGCGTGTGAAACAATCCACAACTGTTAGGCAATACTTAAATCCTTGCGATACAGGAAGTGGGCCTATTATATCCACATGGATGAAAGAAAATCGCGCTCGGGGCAAATCGTATGTGCCGAATGGTGAGGATACATGCCGGTGTACCTTAGCGCGCTGGCAAGCAAGGCATTTACGTGACCACTCCCGACAATCCTTACGAACGCCTGGCCAAACAAATCGCTCAGCTACCAATTTAGCAGAGGCATTAGCGCCCGGGTGGCTGAAACTGTGGAGATGGTCAAATATTTGTTTCCTTAATGGTTTTGGGACGAAAGGTCTTGGCGAAGAAGTGCTAACATTACAATAAACTTCAGCGCGAGTGTTAGGAACTGATAACTTTTTTAAGCGGAGTGAGGAATCTGCCTTCAAGAGTTCAGTTAGTTCCGAATCTGACGCTTGTGATGAGGCAAGAAGGTCCAAGTCAATAGGCATCTGCACTTCGTCGACTCGCGACAAGGTATCCGCGACTACATTATCTTTACCAGAAATGTGTCGTATGTCCGTGGTAAATTGTGCGACGAAATCCAGATGACGATATTGACGTGGTGAGCAGTTATCTTTTCGGTTCTGAAAAGAGTAGCAAAGAGGTTTGTGGTCCGTATAAACCACGAAGTGACGAGCTTCTAGCATATAGCGAAAGTGCTTAATGCTTTGGTATATTGCCAGAAGCTCGCGGTCGTACGGAGAGTATTTCCTTTGGGAAGGACTCAGAGCCTTCGAGAAGAATGCAAGGGGTTGCCATAGGCCGTCTTTCAACTGCTGTAAAACTGCGCCCATTGCATCCTCGGATGCATCAGTTACCAACGCGAAAGGCGCTTTGCAGTCTGGGTGGGCGAGTAATGCACCTTGAGACAAACTCTCTTTGCATTGTTCAAATGCGGCCAGTGATTCGCCCGTGAGGTCTATGGGATGGGATGCTTTGACCGAGCCTGTGAGCAAAGCATTTAAAGGTGCTTGGATTCTTGCGGCATTGGGTACAAAACGCCTATAAAAATTCAGCATCCCCAAAAATCGCCTCAATTGCCTTACTGTCTTTGGCTTGGGGAAGTCCTTAATGGCCTCGACCTTGGACTCTAAAGGTTTGGTTCCTGCCTCTGAGATCCGATAACCCAAAAAGGTAACCTCAGGAGCGCCGAAAATACACTTGGAGGTGTTAATTAAAACGCCATAATCCGTCATACGCTGAAAAAGCGTCTTCAGGTGGACCTCGTGCTCAGCTTCTGTTCGTGAATAGACCAGAAAGTCGTCCAAATATGCGAAACAGAAGTCGAGGCCTCGCGTCATCTCGTCCACGAACCTTTGGAAAGTTTGGCCTGCGTTCCTCAGCCCAAACGTCATGAACGGGAACTCGAAGAGGCCGAACGGAGTTGTGATGGCGGTCTTCATGATGTCATCCTCGTAGACTGGAATCTGGTGGTACGCCTTTTGTCACGTCGGGGTCACCAGTTATAGTGTGGAGGTGTGTGTAGTGGTATAGCAGGCGGTGTGATGTAGGCCACTTATGTGAGCCGGTGGTAGCTGGGTGTAGGAAAAATAATAAAAAGTTCTACACACAGGTTCAGTGTATATTGCACTAGTACACAATATCTACATACACATTGAACACAAAATTTACAGCTACAAAAGTCACAATGTGAGGTTCACTAGAGTCCAAAGTTCACACGATTAACGTCTGTGCACTACACTAAGCACTATATAATCGAAGGAGTGAAGCGATAGTTTTTATAATAGGAATAGCTCGTTAGCTACAGCTAGTTAAAGCGCACTGTACACACTATGTACTGCGTGAACGGTTTTCTACACGCGGCAGTAAATATAGGCGAGAACTATGGATAACTATGTAACGTGTATAGCGAGCGACGGCTGACTAACTGTTCGAAGTGAGCCGGCCGGCTGCGTCGGCGCCGGTACGTCACGACTTGCAACTACCTACGACGCCGGGCGGTCGGCGCGTTTATCGAACTATATAAAAACATTTTATGCCGTGTGACGACAGTATGTTTGTTTGTTGAACAATTTAATTTATTTGTTTGAAGTTTTGAAATATTATGTTATGTTTTATTTGTAATGTGTTATGTATGTGAATGTTTAATGTATTTGTTGTGTGTTATTTATAAGTGACTGATAAAGTCCGCCACACAACTAAATAGAAAATTTCAACTGCATTTCATTAATTTCTATCATCTCTTTCAGGCCAATACATGCCCAGCCTATGCCTACTCTGTGTGGCCATGCTAGTACGTGCGTTATCACTATGGGTCAGTATACAACAAGACGTGTGGGAAGAAGACAAGCAGACAGACAAACAAGAGACAAAGACTAAAGAGAAACATAGCGACTCAGAAACAGAAGTAGTACCAAGAGATGATGAAACGAAGAAGGATTTAAAACAACGCAAGAAGAAAATTAAAGAAAAAGACAGTGATTCTGAGACTGAAGTACCAGGAGAGTACCAGGTACCAGGAGATGATAAGGCTAAGGAGGTTAAAGATGTCAAGAGAAGAAGGAAGGAAGAAGCCAGTTTTAGCGTAGTCAGTATTGGAGCTAATTACTTGCTAGTTCATGTAATTGGATATGCTGTGATGAATTCGCCGAGTTTCTTCACTTATATAGGTACGTAAATTTTATGCAATAAATAATATACTAGACTACTTGCTACCATAAATTACAGTGACTATTTTCCGTGTTTTATTGAGGTTACGTGTGTAATTACAGTTAATTATTATATCTAGTTTTAGTGGCAAAAAATGTTTATGCGTAATTGTATGTTCTGCGTAGAAATTCGGAAGTTCGTAATGTCTTCCAAGTGCCCTATATAAAGTCAACGTGGCATATCAAGCTCTATAACTTTATTTTTCAAAATGCGTGACGTTAGCCTTTAAACAAGTTCACACAATATATTTTCGCGTACTCCCGTCAAGTGTCTAATGACAAGACAAGATGGGACTTTAGGTCCTAAAGTTAAGGACACTTCAAGACTAATTTTTATACCATATTTCAGGTGCAAAATACTACAACCAGCCGTCAGAAATATCAGTATACTACGGCCTAATAGCAGTGTCAGTACTACTGACCGTAATATCTCCATTCTTCCCTCGGGTTCTCCGCAAGGGGCCCATAAGTTACGAGGAGATGTGTCTAGTCAACATCCTACTACTGATAGAGTTGGCGACGCTGTGCCTTACAGTTGGCATGCACAATTTTCCGCTAGGGTTGTCGATAGCCGTCCTGTACACTCCTGTCGCCCTGGTAACTGAGGTTGTTACTAAGGACGCGAAAAATAGGTGAGTTTTAAAAGTTTATATATGAAACAGTTTGAAAAACTGCAACTGTAGATTGCTTAGGTAGATTGTAATTGCATTGTCGTTCAGTAGAATTATCTCGCCCGTCTAAAGAGTATTGTTGGTTATTTGTACCATTTATGCGGGCTTAATATTATGACGGTTTAGTAGTAAACTATCAAACAAAGTATATCAAAATGCTTGGTATGGATTGTACATACAGGGTATACCAAGACTGCTACCGAAAACGAAGCCGGGTGGTACTTTAAGCGACTTCAGACACAATGCAACAGAAAAAGTTGCAAAAAAAAGACAATTTTTTTTTTGTTATTTTTTTCCTATGACCATATTTAGGTGGTAAATACATTTTTTCCTAAAATAATAGTGTATACCCTTTTATTTATAAATAATCTAAGGTATAACAGTGTTTAAATTATTATTTTAGCAAAAACTATGGATTTACCACTCAAAAATGACGATATTTAAAAATCATAAAAAATAATTGTCGCGTTTCTTTGCGAAATTTTTAGTTGCATTGTGTTTGTAGTCACTAAAACTACCACCCGGCTTCGTTTTCGGTAGCAGTCTTGAGATACCCGGTATTCATTATTAAGGACACAATCTAACTCAGGTGACAACATTTGTTATCAAACAAATTTTAACGAATTCTATCATGGATTTGGTTAATTTTTACAATTTTACCGTCTCCGCGACTTATGGACTTGGCAAAATGTCAGCGGTTATACTGCCTCGTGACGACCAGCGCTGTAAAATAATAATAACAAAAAATCTAAGAAACCATTCCGGAAAATTTGTCAGTAGCTTTCCGAGTCAATACTAATAAACAAGGACCATCTGTTTTCGACTCATAGACAGCGTCTGTGGAGCAGTTGGTTAGACGCCAACTGTGAAACCAGTGGCCGCGGGTTCGATCCCCACCCCGAGACAAATGTTATTGAGACTTACGGCTTATGTCTCAGGACGGCGAGTGCAGTGGAATGCCAAGCATTGCTTTGTAATTCAAGGTGTTGTTTGATTTTACTACTGTTTATGAGTGCTTACTATCAGGCGAACGGCAAGCTCGTCTTGCCATTCATTCATTCATTGCAATAAAAAAAAGGGCCACATTTGTTGGTCTCGGGTCTGGATGTTTGTGAGACCGAAGTCTCTCGTAGTTTTAAATACCCACGACACATGTCTTAATAGATCATAATGTGAGGTTAGGACTATGTAGTAACTGTTTGGTGTATTTATTTATATGTATGAAATCAGTTAATGTATCCAGTCATAACTAACATAGTAAATCTGTTTCTTTCAGTGCAATACTCCTGTTTTTCAAGCGTGTCCTGTGCCTCATATCTCAGCCGCTGTTGGTAGTGACTCTCGGCATGATTCTGTACAGCCGGGTTCTGTTCCCGGAGGAGGGAATTCTGTCGATGGCGGGCCGCGGTCGCGACGCAGCCATGCAGGCGACTATGTTCTCTATAGTTGATTCTTTGGTGAGATATTTTAATTATTTTATGGTTTGTCAGACTGCCTCAGTGGCGTAGTTGTACGGCGGTTACAGAGCTGAACTCTCGGGTTCGAACACCAGGTAGGGTAAAGTGATATTGGGTTTCCTATTCATTATCAGCCCGGAGTCAGGAATTTGTGCCCGATATGGCAGGCGCGCTCCCTATCACATCGTGGGAAGGAACATACAAGGCGAAATGTGTCCTGGTTGCACCTCTGCCGACCCCTTCTGGGAAAAAGGCGTGAGTTTATGCAAGTATAAAACGAAGCTAGGAGACAGTTTCGTCATCACCCACCACTGCAGCTCCCTTGTCGCAGGGTCAATGATGATGCTCATTTTAATTACTCCGAGCATTGAAACTCGGCGAGTCTCCGGGAATGTCTTACTTGTCTTTAACCCGAAAGGAAATCAATTAGAAAGTTAAATTAATAGGAGTTGGAAACAATATCATCCACTTCCCTCCGTAACAAAGTGGGGGACAAAACAGTTAACTAAAGAGGTAAATAACCTCGCGTAAAGACTTTTAAAGCCAGAGAAGCCAGCTGTAAAGCACCACGAATTAATATTAAACCAAAGGAATCCGTTTGAAATCGAAGTTATCCGAATTAAACCGAAGCTATCCAAATGATAGGTACCATAGTTGCATAATGTAGTTTAGTTAATTCCTTTTTTTATTTTAGATTTACGGCAACTGGTTGTTCAATATGGCGACCTCAGTGCTGCTGCCGACGTGGATCATATTCTGGCAGATTTTGTGCAATAAAGTCGAAGCCATGGCTTAGAGTTTATGCTCTCCTAGTATTTTATATATTACAAATATAATTAATATTGTTTTTAATATATTGTGTCATTCCAAAGACTGGATAATATAGAACGAAATAAATGTTTGGTTTTATTTTAATACTGTCAGCATCTACAAAATTAGTAATAAAACCATGTATAAAACACGTTTGAGTTAATTTTATGCCTGTTTCCTTTCCAATATCAATCTGCCGACACGGGATACGTACCCGAGGCTTTTGTAATCGTACCGCAGTATAATGGTGCCACCGAGATAGTATAGCCCAATCAAGATTTTCTAATTTCGGCCATTACACTACACTTGCCATCAAATGAATTATGGTTTATGATATATCCAGTAAATAACTTAATCCCTGAATATATTGAGTTGAAAACATACCCACGCGCCGCGGTCGTTAGTTTCCGATGTGTGCAGCATAAATATTCGGCAACCGCGGCAAATGGCGACAGCATTTATCAACTATTAAAGGGTCAGCATTACCGTAAAACAAGACAGACCACCAGTGGAATACATGGGTAATTTTCAGTTTTAAATCATTGTGCTTAAGGTTTTTGTTAAGCTGAGTATCGACATTTTGAGGTTGGCTCGCGAATCTTGGCTCGCCATGACAGCCTCGTGGTATGGAGAACTTTTTCTGTTGCATTGTGTCTGAAGTCGCTTAAACTACCACCCGGCTTCGTTTTCGGTAGCAGTCTTGATATACCCTGTACGAATTACTACGGAATGTTTGCCTATGGTAGACCCTGTTGTGTTCTCCTTGTATGAATGGCTACAATGAGATCATTGTAGCCATTTAAACTACTGGGGAGTGGAGACAATATTTTGTATAAATTGCATTTATATTTCAACATTAACTTAACATTAATATAAACAATAACTTTATTTACAAATCTAGCAACAGTAATGATAATATTCGAATTGTTCTTCTCTCTTTCTTACATTTGAACAAAGGAACGAGAGAACAGACCTTTGGACAATGTTGCTCAAACACAGAGCATCTTTTGCGTAAATAATAGAGGGGGATAGTACGAACTTAAGGCTGGGGGTAATGACTGGGTATTGTTAGAAAGTGATGTTTATAAAATGATTGCATAGGCCATGCTCTATGTCTGATTTTTTTATGAAAGAAAATTTAATAATGCTCTTATGAAGTGATTTTTATATTCGACATTGTTTGGGATTTCCTTCTTATTAAATATCTCCATGACAGATCTTTGAACATACATATATTGTTAAAGACAATTTACATCATTTCTTAAAAAATATCTCACAAAAGTTTAACCTATATTTTAATACTTCCCACGTCGCTTCTTGACGAAAGCATCCTGGATAGCTTCGATAGACAACCCCCTGGTCTCCGGCAGATACACGATGCAGAAGGCTGCCGTAAGGAAGCATACTACGGCGAATATGTAGAACACGGGGCCCAGCCCGATGGCGTGCAGCAGCGGGTTGAAGATGAACAGGATGATGGAGTTGCACAGCCACGCCCACTCCACCACCAGCATCGTCATGAAACTCTTCACCTGGAGATAAACTAACATTTAGTATAAACTCTATCTACAATAATAATAAATAAAATGTAGTAGTAGGTCGAATGATACCCCCTAAAAGACAATTTTGCACATATGTACCAAGATAGCAAAATACAAAAAAGTTACGCTAGTCTTTTCTATCGCTAAAAGGAACAAAAAATGTAGTCGTGATTAAGATAATAACTTGACCACAATGTGCAAATTAGTATGTGTTGTGAATGTTATTTTTCTGTTTATCTTGCAACATCCATGGCTTCCCACAATAGCGCTATAGTGCCTCTAGCAAACAAATATTTCTCGCATACCTACTTACAATTTTTTTTGGAGTGCGTAGCCACTAGGCACCACAGTGTGCCCAGTCATGTTTTATGTTGCATCTTATATATTTTTTCCTGCAGTGACTGATTTCTAAAAATGCCAGCAAAACCGACTTTTCTTTTTAACTAGACTAATCTTTAATTAAGAAATAATAATATCCTGTACCATTAAATATTAATAATATTTGGTTTACATAACTACCATTTTTTTTACTATGCATCTATGAAGCCTCTACGCGAGAACTAGGATAACATAGCACCATAAGAGCTCACCTCAGGCAAGAACACTTCAGCGCTTAAGACGAATGGCACCGTGCCAGCACCCAGCGTATATACTACGGTGAAAGTGTAAATTATGACAGCTGTCAACCAGTTTGGACCCCAGTGCAGGTGGATCTGTGTTCCTAGTAGCACGCAGCTGAGTCCAGACGCGAAGGAAGAGTAGATCATCAATGACTGTAAAGGAAAACCTTATGATCATTATCATCAGAAAGTAGACTGCGAACAGATTTTAACAAAAGTATTCTACAGTCTGAATTTAGGTAGCAAAAAAATATATGCATGCCTTTACTTTTAAAAATAGGTAAGGTCTCTTCTGTCTGTCTCTTAAGTAATCAAGTTCGGGTACGAATAATAAATGACAGTAACTGTTAGGGTTTTTGTGTTTCTGCCGACGACCTTTCATAATATTTAAATCTAGTTCTAGATTTAGTTATTGATTTGGCAAATCCAAATGTATTCTTTTATTTGCAACTAGCGGCCCGGCCCAGCTTCGCCCGGGTACAAATAGATTTCTGTACTTCATACTTCATTTATACTTCTGTTTGGCGGGAGAAATATTTTGTTGCTATTAGACCAACCTCATGATTAAAATTATATTCATCGACATTGCAGTGTTTTATACCTAGGCGGTTCCTCACATATGAGAGGCCTACCACCAGTAAAATTCTCGTTTATCTCATATGGATCAGCCAGATACATGTAAATCATGTGTGTGGATCATTAGGTATATACTTTTGACTGTAGATATAATTATGCCTCGCCGGCCATTACAATATTAGAACTCCACTTTCTTTACCCCCAGGTGCACTGAAGACACTCATTATTCATAAAAGCTATCACTTTGACAAATAGTCTCAAGAATATCTTTAGAATGAGCTTTTTTTACAAAATAACAAATTATGGTCTAATCTATTCTTGTTTGTATAGATGTTTGAGAATGCTGGTGAAATTCGATTTTTTAGAAAGTGAGTGCGGGGTCTGTACCGTTTTCAGTAAAAGCGCTGTTACAAGATATGCATATAACTGTAAGCGCATTCTCCGCTTATCACGGCTGTGCATCCATTTAACGCGACATTAAAAATATATATTTACGACAGTAATAAAGTTCGTCAAATAATTTTGCACCCATGCATCAGTATAGTGATAAGAAAAAGAGTTCTCCTAGGTTTTTGCTTCAAAAAGCCAAAAAAAAACTTTACTGGTGGTAGGTCTGTCATATGTGAGAGGCCCCCCGGGTGGGTATCACCACAATGTCTATTTCTCCCGCCAAATAGCAGTTTAAATGCACTGTTGTGTTTCGGATTGAAGGACATTGTACCCAGAGCAACTACTGGACATATTGAGACTTTACATCTTATGTCTCAGGATGGCGAGCGCAGTGGAATGCCAAGCATAGCTTTGTAATTCAAGGTGTTGTTTGGTCTTGCTACTGTTCATGAGCGATCGTATTGCTTACCATCAGGCGAATGGCATCCCATCTTGCCATTCATTACAATAAAAAAAAAACAAATACGGGTAAGAATAATAAAAAGATTCATTAATTAAAAAGATCGTTATAACATCTTTAAACTGTTATAGTACCAGGACAACATAAAATGAATCAGCCTTACCCGTCGTCCAGCCAATTCAGTGAAGTACGCGCCTGCCAATCCCGCAAAAACACATACCGCAGCGAGCAATACAGAGCACAGAGTAGGCGACATCGTTGGTATGGCCTCTTCAAACAGCGGTTCGGCATAGACTTGCAGTACCACTATACCTTGGAAGATCGCTGCCGTCATCATGATGAGGCACACGAAGAGAGCTTGGCGAGTGGAACGGGACTTTTCTGGAAAATGCAACATCTATGGTTTTATGTATTCCTGGTATTTACGATCGCTTAAATTCTTATTGCGTGGGAGGAAATCTCTTTAGAACATTTGCTCCAACCACGTAACATTTTTTATTTAGGAAAAATAAGATTAGTATGTACGTATGTGATGGTAGCAAATTTGTATGTATGCACATAATTGTAAATAGGTACACAATGGTGGAAAACCTGCCATATTCAGAGACTGTGTGTCACGTTTTATGTTCAGCCTATATATGTATATCTAATTTTGCATAGTCATGTATACTCGTAATTCAGTTAATTGAAGGATTCATATACCACCGTAGCAATACCAAAAACCGGCCAAATGCGAGTCGGGTTCGCGCACAAAAGATTCCGTTTCATAATCTTTGAAATAAACCCTACAAATAACGTTTGTTCCTGCTTACTAAGATAGAGTTAAAAAATGCTTAAAAATTACGTTTGTTGTATGAAATCCCCCCTTTATCTTTACTTTATTTATATTTATTTATTTATTTCGAAAGGTAATATACAACTACATATTCTGTAAACATTTTAAGAGTCTACCCTGATTATTATTGAGCAAAAAAAACAATAATTGTATGGGGACCCCATGGTGTTTGTTGTTAAGCGGCAACAGAAATAAATAATTTGTGAAAATTTCAGCTTTCTAGCTATCACGGTTAATGAGATAGTGCCTGGTGACAGACAGACGGACAGACAGACAGACAGCGGAGACAGACAGACAGCGGAGGAGAAAGTTTTTACCTTTTAGGTACGTAACCCTAAAAATTGTCACAGAATCTACTTACTAATGAACTGGTAGGTGGACAATTTCACATGAGGTTGGTCTAATGGCTTCAACTTTTGTTCTTCGGGGGTCACATCTGTAACAGGCATCATACAAATATATTAAAGACAATTAAACTATCCAGTTGTAATACTTAAAAGTTAAGGATAAAGACAAATAGACTGAGTTTCGATGCTTGATGCTTATTCTTTGTTTGCCACCGTTACTCGTGGGTTGGTTAAGTCATAAGATGCTGTTGTGTTTGAGAGTGGGCATCTCTAAAATACAACTACTGCTTATAACCATCAATATGTTTAGTTATAAAAGTTTATATTAACATAGGTATCCCTCAAGGATCTCCAATAGCACCTTTTTGAAACAGCACATTCAAGAAATTAAAATTATATTCATCGATATAGCAGTAGGTACGTAAAAATTTTAAAGTTTTTCTTAAATGGCAAGAATATTAAAGCAGCTTTTGCTTTTTCAGCTTCCCTTATAGCATTTGTTTTATTTTCATGTAAAAACAAATTCCCCACAAATAGTTTTTTTTTTTATTGCAATGAATGGCAAGACGAGCATGCCGTTCGCCTAATGGTAAGCGATGCGACCGCTCATGAACAGCAAAGCCAAACAGCACCTTGAATTACAAAGCAATGCTTGGCATTCCACTGCGCTCGCCATCCTGAGACATAAGATGTTAAGTCTCAATATGTCCAGTAGTTACTCTGGCTACAATGTCCTTCAATCCGAAACACAACAGTGCATTTAAACTGCTGTTTGACGGGGAAATAGACATTGCGGTGGTACCCACCCAGGCAGCCTCTCACGTATGAGAGACCTACCACCAGTATCTTTCATAAAGCTAACATCCATAAAAATATCTCAAAGCAAACTATGTAAAATAGTTAATAAACATAAGGATTATTCTAAGATGGGTCGTTAAAAATTACGTGTTATAGAAGACGGTTCGCGTGTACGCTTTACGACGCGAAGCTATAAACTTAGTCCAGCAAATGCGTTTAATTATGACGTGCGTGTTTCTATTTGTTTTGAGAAAAATGACATCGGTTTTTACTATACTGGAAAACCTGTAGGTATTAAAATTGTCAAACCGTACTTATAGTAGGATATTCGTAAAGGCCTGGAAAGTGATCCCTTATACACAGTGGTGAAGGAACTGGCAAGATGATTTAAGTATTTTTTTCTATAGTTAGTGCCTCCCTCTCTCATCACTCTTAGGAAGTCTACTATCAAACACAGGCCTCTTCCAAGAAATTTCATAGCGACTTGTTGGAAGCGGTCTGCATCCAGCGATTTCCTGCAAAATTGTCTCGGTCTTCCGTTCAACTTGTATGCTGGCGTCTGATACTTCTCTTGCGTATACGTGGTCTCCTCTCGGGATCTTTTCGGCCCTATCAGCTCCGCGCTATGTGCCTTTAACTACCATGTTATCTTTCTGTCATTTAGATGTAAATTCTACTACCTGGAGTCTCCAGTTCAGGTTGCAACGCTCTTCGTATGGCGTTCATTTCTTCGATCACCACTTTTGAATCGACTTTTGTGTTCCTGTAGAATGCTAAAGATTTGGCGGCTTCCTGGAATAAAAATATTGATATCGCTTGAAGGATTTCCTGTCATTTGTTTTACTATTTTTTATAACAATTCCACATTAATAGATGTTTTCAAAAATATTTGTTTAAAATACTCAGAATTCTAGCTTTATATATAGCTTTTTGCCATGGGTAATGGATTCGAAGCAAAACAATGTGAACAAAGTAACAATTAGCTAAATAATTATGTTGTATAATACAATAATAATTATCTTGAATGTATCGTCTGCGTGAAGTTTATGGTGAAGCAATTATCAAAATATAAAAATAGCATGTAATTTATCCAAAGATACCAGGCAATCATAATTATGAAAAGGTTGGTCGAGTCAATTACATTTTAACATAAGGGATTTCCGACTAAGATTTATTGTTCTAAGAAGTTTTACGTGCAAAAAAGTCCTAAATTTAGAATATCAATTTGTTGCTAAAATATTATCCAACTCCTGAGATTTCCACTAGCTATTACTACTTATTTTTGTTGGTTCAGCAAAAAAAAAATGTTTACGTTATATCTAGTTTGTATCCCACTATCATATTAAAAATAGGCCTTTTTTACTAAGACAATACAGCACATCCCAACAGGTAAAGTCTAACCTTATCATTAACCTCACCTCTTCCATTCCTTTGGCCATCAAGCACACGGGCGTCTCCCTCAGAACCACCAGCATAAGTGTGACCACGACGGAGATGGAGAGGCACACGTACACCATGGCGTAGTAGCTGAGCAGCCCGCCCAGCAGGTAAGACAGCAGCATGCCCACTCCGTAGAAGATCATGGAGCCGGACGTCATGGCGCCACGGATGGACTCCTGGCAGAACTCGCTCACGAACACCGGCACCACCAGGAACACCGCGCTGCTCAGGCCCGACACGAACACCGCTGACAGCAGCACTTCCACTCTGTTGCTCGCCACTATCATCGCCCAGGATAACTGGAAGCAGATTATTGTATTATACATACATAAACTCGTACATAAACTCGCGCTTTTTTCCTAGAAGGGCCAGGCAAAGGTGCTTAAAGAAAACTGACACTGCCTTTTTTATTTCGTCCAACGATGTGATAGGAGTGAGCCTATTAAAAATATTGATAAAATAAAATTCCTCATTGACTAACATAGTTTTTAAGGTAATCTTTTGTTAAGGACATATTTTGCTGAACTAAATCTAATTATTATTATTATTATTGCCATATCAGACACTTTTTGACTCAAGAATATTATGTATGGAAATATCTGTATTTGAATAGAAATCGAGACGTTGTAGTTAGCAAGAAATGGAGACGCTAATACCAATTGGACTAGTTAAGTTAAGAATTAAATTAGAATCAGATATCCTTTATTTGCATAAAATGTAGGTAAAAATCATGAGGTGTTTAAAAATATTACATAAATTAGCTCCTGTATATTTTGTGTTTTATGAGGCGTGCAAAAGTTTTAATTATTTCGTGAACTTATAAAATATAAACCGAGGTGTTTTAAAGAAATATTGTGATATGTATAAAATAAAAGCTGATATACAATTTAAACTATAAATTTACAAGAAAAAACATAACTAGAATAATTAATTCATATACATTTTTGAACAGAGGAATAAGAATGTTCCGTCATTGTTTAATTTTTTTTTTTTTTTTTTTTTATTGCATTGAATGGCGAGACGAGCAAGCCGTTCGCCTGATGGTAAGCGATACGACCGCTCATGAACAGTAGTATCAATTCAAAAGAGTGTTATTTACTTTCCCCTTTAATTTATGCAATAAATATCTTGTGTAATCATAGTATAAACTACCAGAAGTGGTTTTACATTATTTAATAAAATTAGGTATCCGCTTTGCACAAAGTCACGATCAATAATAATCCAAAGACATTCAAACTACTGTCACATGTGTTTCGTCTTCTCTTGAGAGGGTGCGTGCCAACGAGGTAAACATCCACGGAGTTCACATATAACACGGCCTCTCCTGACACCCTGGCGTCCCGACAGGCTTAGTCGTCGTCGACCAAAGATGTAGAAATCAACCGAAGTAATGATCCAACGCCATCGGCAAGTTCCTTTTCTTGCAAAGACGTTGAAACCAGGCGTGGCAAAGGCCTAGTTGTTCAGTCAAACGTTGAGGATGGGCCAGCCCCATTGGAATCTATTTATTTAGATTCAAACACTCATCATCCACACCATGATTAGTCTCTGAAACCAAAGTCCAAATTACTTCAGAGCTCCATTGCTACATGTAACAAAGTAAATTTGTTAGAGATTGTCATAAAAGTCAAACCAGTCAGAAAGTCAAAGTCAAATAAGTTTATACAAGCTAAAACATTCAACATATAAAAGTCTAAACATATGCACATACACAGGTCCTCGGTATGGGCCCCTACCGAGGAAATACTTAAATCTACACTAGGGGTCAGGGTGCATTTAATCCCCCTAGCGACTCTCCGAACACGGAAAGCTTTCACACCGAGGGAAAAGGAGGCTGTACTCCCTCGATGACTCTCCGAACACGGAAAGCTTTCACGCCGAGGGAAAAGGAGGCTGTACTCCCTCGACGACTCTCCGAACACGGAAAGCTTTCACACCGAGGGAAAAGGAGGCTGTACTCCCTCGATGACTCTCCGAACACGGAAAGCTTTCACGCCGAGGGAAAAGGAGGCTGTACTCCCTCGACGACTCTCCGAACACGGAAAGCTTTCACACCGAGGGAAAAGGACACTGTACTCCCTCGATGACTCTTCGCGAAAAGCTTTTAAAAGGAACAAACCAAGGTACCAGCTTCAATCTAAGACAGGTACTTAAAGAGTGAACACACACCTTCAAAGAATATTGCACACGTCTCAGGGGTCCATTCACCTTTCCATGGAATCATATACTGAGCAGCCGCATAAGTAGACTTTCCATATGATCCAGCAAGTAACTTTAACTCATATCGGTGATTAGAGAGGGTTTTCACTACCCTATAGGGCCCCCGCATGCCAGAATCCAATTTACCCTGAGATTGAGCAAACTTGACAACAAACACCAGGTCACCCTTCTGGAATTCACGAGGAGGCTTCCGGCGCTCATTGACCATTATGTCTTGACGAGTCTGATTGTTTTTCAACCGTTCGGCCGTCCTTTGTCTGAGCATTTCCCGTTTTGCTTCCCGGTTGCCTTTGGTTAAATTCAATGCCACATCTCGCACCAACGTTCGGATTGCAGGCGTTGCGCTTTCATGGCCAATTAAAAGGTTAAGAGGAGAAGTCTGCGTAGTTTTCTGCTTTGTTAGGTTAAGAATGAGCTGTAAATGCCATAGTTCTTCAGCCCACTCAGCTTTTTGATGATTGACCGCAATACGAAGCATATTCAAGACCGTACGGATGTAACGTTCAACCTGTCCGTTTGCATGATGCATTTCAGGAGTTATGAAGTGAAGCTGTACACCAAGGACCTTCATCCATGAAGTGAAGCCCGTCGACTCAAACATGCGTCCCCTATCTGATACAACTAACTTAGGAGTACCAAACAACGATAACACAATTTTAAATACTCGTTTCAGTTCATTTAAATCTTGTCGACATATAGGTGTCAAGAGACAATATTTTGTGAACGCATCTACCACAAGCATGACAAACTTATAACCCTTGGACATAGGGAGAGGCCCGAGAACATCAACATGTAAGGTTTCAAAGGGAACTTCGGATTTTTCCCAGGATGTAATTGGCTGTAAAGGTGCTCGCGGTACACGCTTGTGGGCGACACATGTTAAACAATGAGAAGTATATTTAGTGACAAACTTTCTAAGACTAGGGAACCAAAAATGTCTTAAAATTAGATCCACTACCTTATCTGCGCCTACATGGCCATGCTCATCATGAAAGATGCGGAGGAGGCTCAAACGGTTACCTTTAGGTATAAAGCAAAGTAGCCTCGGGTCTTCACCCGTCGGCATATATCGGTAATATAATATGTCATTGTGTACTTCATACCTTGACGCATCCAATTGACCTTGTTCAAGCAATCGAATCATATTTTGAGTCTCCTCATCACCTGCTTGAGCAATTTGAGCCCAATTACGTGGGCGTTCGACATTGTTAACATTACATGGGTTTCTACTTAAATAGTCCACGTGCGGCATCATGGTGCCCTTTCGGTAAAGAATGGTGAAATTAAAATCTTGTAGATAAATCCACCATCTCGCCACACGCGGTAACAAGTCTTTCTTATTTTGGGTGGATTTTAAGGCATTACAATCCGTTACCACCAGAAACTGAATACCAATGAGATAGTGCCTGAAATGCTTTAATGCATTTACTACCGCAAGGGTTTCGAGTTCATAGGAATGGTATTTCGGTTCAGCACCTTTTGTGACCTGACTATAATAGGCCACAACACGCCGACTACCATCCCTATGAACCTGTTGTAGAACCGCACCATACCCAAGACTACTTGCATCCGTATGAACTTCCGTAGGTAAACTTGGATCGAATATCGCAAGTACGGGTGCACCAGTTAAAATTTTAATAATTTCTTGACGTACAGTTTCATGTTCCGCAGTCCAGTGAAACTGCACGTCCTTACAAGTCAGGCGCGCAATGCAAGCAGTTCTGGTGGAATACTCTGGGATGTATTTTCGAAAATACCCCGCCAACCCAAGAAACTGTCTAACCTGTTTAACATTCTGTGGTGCAATGGAATCTGAAAGAGCCTGAACCTTACCAGTAGCGGGTCGCACTTCACCGTTAGATATCACCCGCCCCAGGTATTCTACTTCTGTGCACAAAAAGAAACATTTGTTCAGATTTAACGAGAACCCAGCTTCCGTCAATGTTTGTAGTACTCCCCGCAAAGTTTGCAGTCCCTCTTCAACGGAAGAAGACAAGATCAAACAATCGTCGATGTATACCAGAACTTTCCCATCAGTGATGAATTTCTGCAAAGTTTTACTAATAATGCGCTGGTATACAATCGGCGCGTTTGCTAACCCAAATGGCATTTTTACGTACTCATAATGGGCCTCTGGCGTCACGAAGCCGGTGAGTGGTATGGATTCTTCATCAAGCTTTATTTGATGGAACCCAGTCGCCATGTCCAAAGTCGTAAAGTAGGTGCTTTTACCCAAACGGTCAATGTGGTCATCAATTAGGGGTAGCGGAAATCGATCTTTTACCGTTCGGGCATTTAACGCACGGAAATCGACACACATCCGGTCAGAGCCGTCCTTTTTCTTAACAAGCAACACTGGGCTTGCATAAGGCGACTCTGACTCACGAATGATACCCTTCGAAAGTAAATCTTGAATAATTCGACGTACCTTCAACTTTTCGTCATATGACATCTTGTACGGTCTATAATGAACTGGTGTATCGTCCTTTAGACGAATGCTCATGGTACCTGTTGTAACCGTGGAAGTGGCCGTACCTGAAATCATGTGTTCGGAGAACTCGTCCAAGATCCTATTGAGATCAACCAAATGAGGACCGCTTAAACTGGTTTTATACGAGCGTTGTCGGTTATCATGCACAGAAGAAACAACACATTCAGGAGCCCGTATGATTCTCTGCAAGTCCTTGGTACGTACATATGTGACGCCCTCCCGATTCAGCACATCGGTGCCAATAATGACTGGAGCATTCATACACTCACTAGGGACAACCAAGAAGTCCACATCTAATGAAACGTCTTCCAGCTGAACCACGAGAGAGACGTAAAAATTAACATGCGTAATTAACTTACCTACGCCTTTTATTTGTCGACTGGTGGGTTTCTTGGTACAAGAAAGATGATTTACTACCACTGAAGAGATAAGCGACACCCCTATAGCACCACTATCTATAAGTATGTCAACTGGAATTCCATTGATGACACCAACAACGACGTCTTTTTGTTTTTGAACTGAGTAACTTGAGCAAAAGTTGACTTTACCTGAATCCGCACGCTTCCTTACAAAGCAATCACGTATGTGATGGCCTTGTTTTTTGCAGTATGCACATGAGACGAATCGATCAATCTTAGCAGCGGTCGGTTTTAGGGCCGGCTCAGTTGCAGAACCAGTGGCAGCA
Organism: Hyles vespertilio; assembly: GCA_009982885.2. Taxonomy (NCBI): domain Eukaryota; kingdom Metazoa; phylum Arthropoda; class Insecta; order Lepidoptera; family Sphingidae; genus Hyles; species Hyles vespertilio. The sequence goes on from CM042823.1 coordinate 7,949,612, forward strand.
AGTTTCGACTTCTTAGAACATTGCAACTGTTTGTGTCCCAACTTACCACATAAATAACATTTAACGCCTATTCCAATTCCCGGAGTCGGTCGGTTGGTAACTGTCGTTTTCTCGGTACCACTTTGCGCAATCGGATAGCGCATAGCACGAGCATCTGCATTTTCCGATTTTGAGAAGGTAGCCAAATAACCTACCAGGTCCCGCGGAGCTAAATTTGCGTTCATAGCCGCTGCTTTAACTTGGGGATCCGTAACACCCCGAAGCACAATATCGGTGATTAGGTCATCACTAAGGCCCTTAACAACCCACAACTGAAGTAATGATTTTCGTGCATATTCAGCATAAGTACGAAAACCATTAGAATTAGTGGACATTACCTCATACAAGATTGTTGCCCGATCTACCTTTTTGGTACATAAACATCTAAAGTCCTCTTTAAAGTTGGTCCATGAACGGTCGTTGGTAACCCACTCATCCAACCATGACCTTGCATCACCTTTCAAACACTTACCAACACGAGCGAGGCACTCGCGTTCATCCCACCGATTTGCAACCTTGGCCCGATCAACTTCCTCAAACCAGGAATCCACGTCATGTATATTAGGGTTAAAATTAGACACATAATAGCTATGTGTACTTACCGATTTCAATGATTGAATCGCTTCGACAATCTGTTCTGTTCCGCTCGGGTTGCGTGACTCAGTAGAGGCTAATCGACCTGATAAATGCGAATCATACGCTTGCGACTCTAAAGCCTGAAGACGCGACATTATAGTGTGCCAGGATTCATAACCACTAAACTCACGATTATCGTTTCGCCGATTACTATCACAGCGGTAATGGTTGTGGCCACGACTGCGCCCGTAGTCACAACTCCGGCTACGATCGCGACTGCTCTTGCGACTGCTATTATGATCTCGGCGCGTGTGACGTTCACCACGACGTTCATTGCGGCTTCGGCTACGGCTGCGACTACAAGTAAAGTGTCGTTTTCTTACCGGAGGGGTATACCCTCTACTTGAACTGCGCGAACGATGTCTCACCAAGCGTTCGCCGCGCGAGCGGCTGGTAGTAGAATAACACCGGTCACGAGATCGGGATCGACCCATTTTCTACTACAGCAATACAAAACAAGCTTACCAGAGATTATCAATCGCAACCTTGTGTTTCACGGACACTCAAACAAAATAAACCAACTGACTTTTGAAAATTTCAAAGTGGACGTAGTGAGCAATCCCACTTCTGATATAAACTACCAGAAGTGGTTTTACATTATTTAATAAAATTAGGTATCCGCTTTGCACAAAGTCACGATCAATAATAATCCAAAGACATTCAAACTACTGTCACATGTGTTTCGTCTTCTCTTGAGAGGGTGCGTGCCAACGAGGTAACATCCACGGAGTTCACATATAACAATAGTTTATGGTCTCGAAGTAATATAGTCTAATAATCTTCTCTTTTTGAAGTCATTTAATAATTTCCATAGATTTCAAAGATCTTAAGATAAAGAATCTGCTGATATCTAATTAATACATAAACGATCAATTTCTCGGTGGTGTAGTTGTAATACGGAACGGCTTTAAAGTTGCGATCTCGGGTTCGAGTCCTGGGTCGGGCAGTCATAGTGGATGTTTTCTATTGATTATAAGCCGGAAGACAGGAATTTGTGCCCGATATGGCAATAGGCTCGCCTCCTATCACATCGTGGGACGGAACATACAAGGCGAAATGTGGGTGTCCTAGTTGCACCTCTGCCTACCTCTTCTGGGAAAAAGGCGTGAGTTTATGTATGTATGTACGATCAATATAAAAGAGATCTGGGATAAATTTGGCTTTAGTCCACCCTGCTGGCCTGATGTTGTAGAATATATATAATTTTAACATTTATGGATATCCCTTAAATTTAAAGGATCTTTTCGATGTCTTCCTTCGCCGTTATAGAGAAAGGTAAAAGAATCAAAAAAGCACTCAAAATTATTTAAATTTTATGCCTTTTAACTGTCATGTGATCATTTATATTCTTTATAAAGTCTCGGTGATAACGCATACATCAATAAATTATGTAAATTTTTTAATCCATCTGACGGAAAAATTGTATGGTGAGCAGTAAAATTTAATATTATACTAACAGTTTGACAGATAATATTGTACGTATTTCCCGGTTCTGTGGAGATTACGTTGGCGCCTGCTAATTATTTTATAGCATTTAGGATTGTGATAGCTTTGATGATGATAGGCATGCTGAGGTTTCAGGGGGGTTATTGTATGATCCGAAACAAAGTTCGAACGTTTGTCGTCCGAAGTAAGCTAAAAAATTTCTCCTTCTAAAAATCAATACTATTCTCTATGACACTAATAATTCATTCCAAAATTAGTCTATGGTTTAACTAAAATTTAACTAAACACTTCTTATATAAAGAGGTCACTTTTTAACAGAGTAACGTACTATTCTATGATAGTATTTGAAGTCCATTTTGATCATTAACCCTCAAGTAGCTTTAAAAACAAGGTCATAAGTCAATTATTTAACAAACACTTACCACTCCTAATAAAGCAGAGAATACAGCACTGTACCTCCTGCCAAACCTGTCCAACACCAGACCGGCTACGGGAGTGCTAATGAGGGCGCCGACAGAGGACAGGCTGCCGAAAAGTGCCAGTTCTCCCTCGGTCATGGGTCGGTGCAGCGTGGTGTTGGCGGACTCGAAGAGTCGCAGCGTGGAGGAGGGCCACGCGAACATCAGCCCCATGCTCATGTTCAGGCAACATACTGCGGGGAGACATAAGTGTGAGTCGACATTGGTTGAGAGTTGTGAAACAAAAAGCCGCGGCGGCGATCCTTTCGGCTCTGGTCTTCCTTATAACATTTCAAAGATTAAATAAAGTATTTCATTTTTTATATATTCATACATTATATTTGACAATCTCCGTGGCCGGTTGTGAAACGACAGGTCACGAGTTCGGTCGCGCACCGAGACAAAAGTTTGCGTGTCACAAGCATTTGTCTCGAGTCCGATGTTTGTGAGACTGAAAAGTGTCTCGTAGATTCTAATACCCATGATACATGACTCGATCTTAGTGTTCGGTGTTTTTATTTATTTTAAGACAAATGATCGACTGAACTTAAGTTTTTTTGCGAACGGAGTTTGTCGCAGTTTTTGATATTCATGATATAAAACTTATTTATTTATTTCATTATTTATTGTACACGGTAAAAAGGAATAAAAGAGACAATACAAAACATTGTGAGGAAACCTGCATACCATAGCGATTTATAAAAAAATATATGGTATGTAAGTCCGCCAACCCGCACTAGGCCAGCGTAGTGGACAATATGGCCTAACCACTCTCAATCGTACTCTCGATTGTGGAGTAGGCCTGTACCCTGCAGTGGAACGTATATGGGCTGATACAGATACAGAATACAAAACTTATATGTCACTTTGGGGCCAGGAGTATTTTTTGTACTGTGGATATTTATTATTGTCGCCTATAAATAATATAATTGGTCCCCAAAATGTGGTCTTATAAATTATAATATTGCCGCATATTTTTGTTTTGGAGAGTTTTTGCTTGCATTCTATCAACTTTTTGCTTTATTAGCTTCAAATTAGTTTTTGAATGCATCCGCCATCCCGACTTACCCTAAACTGTGAATACTAATGTCTCAGTAGCCCCTTGAAAAGTAGTAGAATAAAGCCTTTTAATTTTAGTACTACGGAGCGGTGCTGTTGCGCACGATTTTGTTTGATCTTGTTCTGATTCTGTTTAATCGCGGTAGCGCTTAATGGAATTAAATGAAATTAAATGTCAAGGGTAAGCTAGGAGGAGCAGTGCTCTTTTATTTCCATTCGGAGATGGATGTCCAGGATGGAGAAGGTGTGATAATATTTTAAACTACATACAGAACCTCCCGTCACTAGTTATTTACACACATAATATATTTTTTACTAAATATATTTCTGTAGGAAACGCCTTCCTCTCATTTAAATACGTTATATAAAAATATTGAATTTGTAATTGTTGTTTCACAATAATTAATTATTTAATTATACATATTCATAATAAGTGCGTGGTGGCCTGTTGGTAAACGGACTAGACGCGACTGCCAACATGTTCACGGTGGTCGCGGGTTCGAATACCAGGGCACACCTCTGACTTTTCGGAGTCATGTGTGTATTGATAGTCAATCACCACGCACAAAAACGGTGAAGGAAAACATCGTGAGGAAACCTGCATACCATAGCGATTTATAAAATTTCTATGGTATGTAAGTCCGCCAACCCGCATTAGGCCAGCGTGGTGGACTATATGGCCTAGCCACTCTCAATCGTACTCACGATTGTAGAGGAGACCCGTGCCCTGCAGTGGGACGTATATTATGGGCTGATACAGACATATTCATAGCGATCGACTTTAGTTTTGATTACGAAATATTTTCCCAAACTTTTAAGGCGCCATCTAATGGCAAGTCAGATTATTTTGCATACCAAAGTGAGTATTCAAATTAATTAACAAAGCGAAATTTATGAATTTGAAACCAAACAAGAAATAACAGATATCGTGCAAAATTAGTCCCATCGTTTTTATTTTAGAGGACGAAAAGATTGAGATAAGTTAGTACTATGCTGGAAGGCGAATCCCGGCATCGACTAGAATAACACAAAGTAGAAGAAATTAATTAATTCTACATGTCAAATCACCACCACACACAATATTCCTTGATTGACTCTCTATGTCGCCATATTATCCATTTTCACTAGAGAATCTTTGAATCTCACTCACCTAGCCCGGTACATAAAACTTGCACTATAATTGACATTTTTGCACTTTTCCCCGTATTCCCAAGCCGTCGTTTATAAAATTAGTGAGAAACTGAATGGATAACATTTGAACCGTGCTCCTTATCTAGTCAGTTATAATGATAAATAAATTACTAGGCAAACATAAATATTGAGGTGGGATTTACTACGGATTACCGCATTACGACAAATGTGATGTCAAATTGTAAAAATATTTTCTTTATTATTTTTAATTTGCCCGATGCAGTGATTGTGGAACCCTGTTGGTTTATGAAAGCCTGGTACTGGGAGTTGCAACTTGATATGGGTATTGGTGTATATTTTTTAACTTAAAAACAAATGATATTTGCAACTTATTTAAAATTATCTTAGATTCAAATATTTTTTTTTAATTTCTAGTATCTTAAACATATCTATTTTTTTTTCCAAGTTTCTGTGTCGGTTATACTCATATTGTCATTACAATACGTGTAACTTGGCTTACAGGACTTGCAATGGCAGGTTTAAAGGCGGGATATTCTCTAGTGACGCTCCTAAGAGGGACAGCATACAGCCTTAATTAATAAAATACTATTGTTGTGAAACATCACGAAAGCGCTATATCTTTGCCAGGTAAGTTGCAAGTCACTAATGCTACAAAAAGTTATAATACTAAATCGTAATAATCTAAATTGAGCAATACAATTGCGTAGATATTACGTAGATAACGTATTATAATTATAATGGTGAAAAGCGGGTAATTTTGGAACAATTAACATTTTTGAATAACATTTTTTTAAGTCTCACACGAAGTTTTGACAAAGTTAGCCGTTCAGTTGAGTTTGAGTAGGGAAGAACGTGAAATAGTATCTTTCATCTGGTGACACACTTTATTACATCCGCCTGACTGTATCCAGAATTACACAGGATAACCCGAAACGCGTAAGGTTTCAGTTACTTTTATTGTCTTGCAATCTTTTTGTTATACTTTTATTCGGGTTCGAGGCATATATCATACTTATGCACGTTAAAATGATTTATTAATAGTTCATATTCATCAAAAAATAAATAATTACGCCCAAAAGTTCTAAACATATTCCTGAAACCACCTTAGGTATCATAGAAATGTAAATTATAGCGATTTTGCAAAACAAGCAAATACTGATTTCATTTTTTCAAGTAACTCTTTTTGAGTAACGTACAGAGGAAACGTTGGTGTGTTCATTTTGAGGTCCTGGAATTTCTCCAAATTGCTGATGGAGAAACATATTTTTAGCCGGTAAAATCCTTCAGAGGCTCTTCAATTCCGTTCTCCTCGAGGGCTCAACGCCAGAGGCATGGAGCAGGAGCGTGGTGGTACTGTTCTTCAAAAAAGGTGATAACACTTTGCTGAAGAATTACAGGCCCATCTCGCTCCTGAGCCATGTCTATAAGTTGTTTTCGAGGGTCATCACAAATCGTCTCGAACGCAGTTTTGATGACTTCCAGCCTCCCGAACAAGCCGGTTTCCGAAAAGGCTTTAGTACCATAGACCACATCCATACGCTTCGGCAAGTTATACAAAAAACCGAGGAATATAACTTGCCGCTTTGTTTAGCGTTTGTGGACTATGAGAAAGCCTTTGATTTGATCGAGACTTGGGCTGTGCTGCAGTCTCTCCAGCGGTGCCATATAGACTATCGGTACATCGAAGTGTTGAAGTGTATATACAACAACGCCACCATGTCGGTCCGAGTACAAGATCAGAGTACGAAGGCTATTCCACTACAGAGAGGCGTGAGACAGGGAGATGTCATATCTCCGAAACTGTTCACTGCCGCGCTGGAAAACGCCTTCAAGCTCTTGCGATGGAACGGATTCGGCATCAACATCAACGGCGAGTATATCACTCACCTTCGGTTTGCCGACGATATTGCAGTCTTGGCAGAATCGCTGGAAGACCTTAGCACTATGCTCGAAGACCTCAATCGAGTCTCCCAACAGGTGGGTCTTAAAATGAACATGGACAAAACGAAGATCATGTCGAATGTCCATGTTGTGCCCACCCCCATCGGTGTTGGGGGCTCGACTCTTGAAGTTGTTGACGAATATGTCTATTTAGGACAAGTGGTCCGGTTAGGCAGGTCCAACTTCGAGAGAGAGGTCAATCGTCGAATCCAACTCGGTTGGGCAGCGTTCGGGAAACTACGCGACGTCTTCTCGTCCAAAATACCTCAGTGCCTTAAATCGAAAGTCTTCGATAGTTGTGTGTTGCCAGTGATGACTTACGGCACCGAGACGTGGCCTCTCACTATGGGCCTTATTAGGAAGCTCAAAGTCACTCAACGAGCTATGGAGAGGGCTATGCTCGGGGTTTCCCTACGAGATCGAATCAGAAATTAGGAGATCCGTAGGAGAACTAAAATAACCGACATAGCCCACCGGATTAGCAAGTTGAAGTGGCAATGGGCAGGGCACATAGCGCGGAGATCTGATGACCGATGGTGTCGGAAAGTGCTCGAATGGAGGCCGCGTAGCGGAAAGCGCAGCGTAGGACGTCCACCCACACTATGGTCCGACGACCTGGTAAAGGTCGCGGGACGTCGCTGGATGCAGGCTGCCTCCAACAGGTCTCTGTGGAAATCATTGGGGGAGGCCTATGTTCAGCAGTGGACTTCCTTTGGCTGATGGATGGATGGATGGAAAATCCACAAAGTTAGTTTATGGCGATGTTTATCTACATCGATTTAAGGAATAAATAACTTTATCTCTTTCTTCAGCCAAATGAAATCTACTGCTGAACATGTGCCATGGATCGATAATCATAAATAACTTCAAAACTATCACCATCAGTCCTTGTGCGTCCACTGCTGGACGCAAGCCACTCGGCTCGATCTGATATTTATTGCTAATATTTCTTTTTTTTTCAGCCCATATACAAGGCACGGGCCTCCTTTACAATCGAGAGTAAGAGTATTGAGAAAAAAGTTAGGCGATATGGTCCTCCACGCTGGCCTGGTGCGGGTTTGTGTACTTTACATACTATATACCATAATTTTGTCCAATTTGCTACGGTATGCAGGTTTCCTCAAAATGTTTTCTAAGACCGTTTTAAGCGTGGTGATTGACTATCAATATACACATGACTCCGAAATGTCTTGGGATTTGAACCCGCGATCACCGTAAACATGTTGGCAGCCACGTCTTGTCCGTTACCAACATGCAACCAAGCACTTTTACATGTAAACTCCACTATTATTCCGTACAAACTAATGTTTTGTGTACAAATTAAACTTGCATGAGAGCGTCGCCTGATGCATCAAACGTTCTGTTTGCGCAAACATAGAATGCGTAAAGCAAATTTCTCTTGGGGAGCACAAATGTATGAATTATGACATTGTTTGCGGTGCGTTAAATACATAACTGTTATTATAGAGGACTTTACTGCGGGCAGGCGGCTGCGTCGAGTATCTGGTGAAATAAATAAATACAGTACTATTTGTGAAGCAAAACAAGGTGAGTGTAAGATAAGGTAATTTCTATAGTAATCTTAATCGACGAGAATCCATGAAGAGGGTAATAAAACTGGAAAACACTACGTCTCGATCAAACAGAGTGGCGGTCTATAGACTCTGCCCGCCCCTATGGGATAGAGGCGTGATGATCATGTATTTATGTAGCGAAGTATAGAGTGTAGAGTCAGCTGTACAGACCTGAGTTTGAATCCCAGGCGAGAAAATAAAATTAAGTATATTTGCAGTTTCAAAAATCTAATATCTAGGCTGAAATTTAGGCCGGGAATATTGATAACCTCCCTTGTACATTTTCTTATAGCCCATTGCAGGATAAGTCTATCAATTACTTCTTTCTACTTGTTTCTAGATTTTCTTCTAATTTTTGACTATACTACGGTTTTAACAAACAAGTTCATACGACTACAAAATATCACTATTTAAAATGTTTTTAATAAAAAATATTAGCCCAATCAAACGCAGATCTAACAATGTCTAAAGCATTACTCGCGTAATTGGAAAATAGAAAGTAGGGGATGATTCACGAGGAGCAATCTCAACGCAATTACAATATACTGTACCATTTATATGTAATAAAATGAAAAGTTATTGTAAATTGAGATTATATCGAGCATCGATGGATCACGCGGGAAAACAACGTCCAGTGGAGAAAACTTTACTTTCTATATGCCTAGATACACATCACTTTAAATTCTACAAAATAGAGTTGGAAATATGAGACCGTACTGCCTGACAGTCTCCGTGGCGCAGTTGGTTGGATGCCGACTGTGGAATGAGAGCCCGCAGGTGCGACCCTGCACCGAGACAAATGTTTATTAGGCATACAAGTATTTGTCGCGGGTCTGTTGTTTGTGTTTCTGATACGTACGACACAAAATTCTTAGTGTGGGGGTAGGACTATGTATGTGACTGTTGGGTGTATTTATACACGCTTTCTTCAGAACAATAATCTACACAAAATTAAATTCTTGTAAAGATTATTTTTTACGCAAGTTCCCTTATAACTTATTAATTAATAGGTAGCGTGATAATTTTCGACTGCGTCGGTGGCGAAGTTGTACTACAGTACGGTTACAAAGTTGAGTTCTCGCGTTCGGAACCCGGGTCAGGGTTGGTGATTTTTCTATTCATTATTAGCCCGGAGTCAGAAATTTGTGCCTGATATGGCTTCTTCGCTATCAAATCATGGGACGGAATACACAAAGTGAAATGTGAGTGTCTTGACACCTCTTCCTACCCCTTCTATAAAAAACAGGTGTGAGTTTATGTATGTATATACATATATCATAATTTTGTAACAACGTAAACATGACTCCCAAAATTCAGAGGTGTGCCATAGTTTTGAACCTTCGACCGCAGTCGACGCAGCGATGTCGTGGGTAATACTGAAATAACATCAAATGCCGAAGCTCGTAAAGATTGTATAGAAGAAAGAACATTATCCGATTATTATACCCCTTGTTATAATTTTGTCTCACGCTTTTCTATGGAAGAAAGTGGCTAAAATATTTCTAAATCAATTTAGGTATTCTAAGACTCTGATCATATATATTTCAAAAATGTGTTTGTTTCTATGTGTTGTTACAGCCGCTGCCAATAAACAATCCCAATCCAAAAAAATTCCGTTTGAGATTGACAGCTCAATCTTTTTTCTGATACTATATTGCCAATAATCAATCTCAGTAGTAAAAAACTATGGCAACATAGAAAACAATCCAGATTGACTTCAATCTAATTTTTTCGATTGATTATTGGCATTGGCCGACTTTGAAAATAGCTTCCACAAAATTTCCTTCCATTTTTTTTTCAAACACTTGACATTGGCAGAATTTATTGCGAGGTGGCAATAACGCACATGCCATAACAATAAGAACTGAACTGAGCCCAACTGATTCGTTGAAATTCTGGTTCTCTGGAGTTTCAGCGCGGTTATGAGGGCAGGATGTTATCTTAAAAGAATCATTAACTTACCTTTATACGATGTTGGATTATTTATTGCAATTACTTTAGCATTTAAGTATGTAAAAAAGAAAAGAGAGAATAACGGTACAAGTAATAAGGAGCCTTTACTGTAAAATACTTTCTCAACAGCTCTGCTGCCCTGGTACAACGCCCGCAACACCGCCCATATATTCGGTTTAGTTTAATTGGATTTAGTAAGTTTAACCGCCCGTCGACAAGTTTAACGGAGCTCAGTTAACTGGAATAGTTTAGTTTACTATTAGTTAAAGTTGAGATTAAACGTTTGGAAATCAAAGCGTTCCCGACCTTGCATAATTCGCTTAGTGTGTTACTTTGTACGGTATGGTATATGAATGCCGGGCATAATGGGTAAATAGCGGGGCATTGAATCGAGCAGCAGTGAGTTCGATATTATTATTTTCACATTCATAGTTTTGACCCCACACTAAGTTCGAGTTTTGTGTGCTGGGTACCAGAAACTAGGACGGACTTTTCGGTCTCATAAACGCCAGGAACCCGAAAAAAATACTTGTGGATCACACAAATACCTATTTCGGTGCGGAGATCGAATGGGCGCCCTCTCGTTTCACAGCCGGCGTCCAACTAATTGCGCCACGGAGGCTGTCGAGAAACTGAGCCGCTTTGAATTATCATATGCCATAGAATTGTTGGGACTATGCTTGACCATTATTGCTGAGAGCTTCTTCTATCTTCTTCTTCGTCTTCGCCTGTTCTACCCTGAACAACATAGGTTATGTACTGTACTGGCTCAGCCATATACGTCCCACTGCAGGGCACGGGTCTTCTGTACAACCATGAGTACGATTGAATTGATATGAATATGATTGGGTTAAGGCTTTATAATCCACTAAGCTAAGCTAGCATAGTTACGGGTTGGCGGACCTTGCATACCATAGAAATACTAAAACTGAAACTGGTATGCAGGTTAACTCACGATGTTTTCCTTCACTGTTATAGCCCGTTGTGATTGACTTTGAACATTATGAACATTATGAACACAGGCAGCTGCGTCTGGCCCTTTACCAATAGGCCTTTTCATTAACAAATTGATGTTAGCTTATCAATCTATACAATTTTTAAAATAGATAATTTCTTACAAATTTTTATTACATTTATTTAAGAACTTTACTAGACTGTATTATTCTTGAAACTCCAAAATTGAAAGGATTTAGAAATTATTACCAAGGATTGGAATTAAAGATGTATCATATTGATACTAAGGTACGATTTTAACCGTCGATAGAATAGTAATGTACTCTGTGACACAAAGAAAGGGTGTTATAATTTTAATGTATTGCTCTTAAACAAATAGACCAATTTTGATATAGTTTTTTTCCTTGGAAGGCTCTATTTTACTTGTGGTGCTAATATTTTATACAGAACGTCATTATGAATGTCAAAAATATCTCATATTGGATATCATCGTACGTGTAAGCTTCTACAAGGAACTAAAATAAACAAAGATGAATAGAGAAGATTACTATAATTTAATTCTAAGCATATATTTAATGTACATTGGCGCGCCGCCAGCGGTATTCCCTGCGAGATAGCGAACTAAACAGGCAATCATAATTACACTCACGCTCGATCACTCTAAATGATCTCGGTTAATGTTCTCGGATCCTGTGAGTTTAGGTACAGCTTAACGCTTTATGTGCTTTTATTTTATTGCAATGAATGGCTAGACGAGCATGCCGTTCACCTGATGATACAATATGACCGCTCAAGAAGATTAGAAAATCGAAGAGCTTTATGAATTACAAAGCAATGCTTGGCATTTCTACTGCGCTCACCATCCTGAGAAATAAGATGCCAAGTTTCATTATTTCTGGGTACAATATCCTTTAATCCGGAACACAACAGTACATTTACTGCTGTTTGGCGGGACAAATAGACATTGCGGTGGTACGAGTACATACCCAGGCGGCCTCGCAAATATGAGAGACCTAACACCACTGGGTTAAAGTAATAGGTTAAAACAATACAGTCTCCGATAAGATGACTGTGAGGTTCTGAAAGCAAATAAGCAAGTAAAATAATTTTCCCCTTTATTACACGTACGCTTAATGCTAATAAAAGAAAATTTCGCACCCTCCATACTAACGTTGGTGAAAGTTTAATCTTGGTAAAACCACAGTCAAGGAAAATAGATTAATAACACAGTCAACATAGGTTCCTCTGTACGACACGGGCTAAGTGTTTAATTAGGAGAGTTAAGCCGCAGTTGTGGTTTGTTGCGGCTTGAAAACGAAATAACAAAAATAATAATTTTCTTCAATTTATCTACGTTGATACAATTAATGGTAATGATATGGTTTAACTTGTACATACATACCAAAGTATATACCAATACACTATAAAATAGCCAACTTTACAATAGCGGACTTCACATATACCAGATATTTACAAGAAAATAAACTGAACACTGAATCTTATTAGTTAGTTGACTATTCCTCACACCTACGTTTAACTACATACGTACGTCCATTTTCTATCTTTGAAAATGGTTATGGGTAGGCAAAAATTGTAAAGTTACACCAACAAAATAAAACTCCGCTTCATCCAAGTTTTTTTATTGCCTAACTTCGGCAATCGAGCAGATAGGTCACCTTATGGTGATCGCTGCCACCCATGAACATCCACAACACTTGGATCATGTATATGTCGCCAGCCAATCAAATTGGGAGGGGAGTGGGAAGGAAAAAAGATGGGAAGAAGGAACGGGTATTGGATATGGCCATCTCACTCACCGAACAAAACGCGACAGCAGAGTTGTCGCTTCACGTCGATCTCCTGTGAGACAGTACCGCCCCGGTCGAGCCTGCCCATTCATACTGAGTCATGACTGACAACAGCGTAGCTCTACCACTATTAAAGTTTTTTGTAAGACATTAGCTTAACCCTATCGATTCAACTCTTTAAAACTAGAGACTAAACCTACCTTTCGTAATATTCACTCATGCCGCCTAGTTGTAAAACTAATACAAGCCGAAAAGTGAGAGGTAAAGCGATCAGCTGTTTAAAGTTGCTTTCTTAAAGTGTTCCTTAGATCATCTCACTGGTGAAAAAAAAACATAAAATTATCTGGCCGGAAAAGTAAGTGACAGAAATAAGCTGGAATGTAGCGGTCATTTCAGAGTTCTTTGATCAGTTCTTTCTCCATTAATACAAACCAACCACAACACAATTATTTGTTCAGAAAAAGATTGGAATCTTTAAATAACACCCTGTGTACCTGTCAAAAAGCTCGACAGCATATATATATTTAGCTCATCTGTTATGACAATACTGTTTGACTATTATAATTTCTTAGGCGTAGATGACCAGCGCCGAATAGCTATAATTAACTGAGCAACAAATAACACGATAATTCTAACAGGCGAATCTAGTTTTGTGATCGCTAACCTGCCTTCACCCAGTTACCAGAAATGGGAACGAACGTTTTCTGAGGCGGTCGACATCAATAAGAAACTAATCTTTTTGATCAATTTATTTTACTATAAGCTATTAACATTAATAAATCAACGCTAATAATCAATAAAATGATTTAAGTCGATGGTAATTTAATTAACAGAAGCTGGCGAGAATTGGACTCCAAAATACCCATCTTGGTAAATAAAAGCAAAAAAAACTCGAAGATCACGACCAAGTACCAGGAGAGCATAACAACGCAGCGACTCTCAAAAAACACTCAGTACCCGAGTCGTCAATTCGAAAACGTAGAAAACGGCGAGCACACAGGCTGCGTCCGACTCCTCATTAACCCAGAAAGTGCTGGCCGTCGACTCGCGGCTTAAACCAGTGAAAGACGATGAAAACTAGTATTTGAGATATATTAGTCGGTGGTACCTGATGGCGAGCTCAGTTGCGTCGCGGACGCGGACTACGACGGCCGCTTTATACCGTATCTAGTTACGTTGAGAACTTTTTTAAATTCGTTCGATACATTCGATTTTTTTTTCATGGTGCTTGTGTTCGGCTGTGGCGAAGGTTTCGGGATTGTTTTGAGTAAGTTTCACAGGATTTTATTGATTAACATTTTTCAGACACAAAATAAATAAAATGAAATAAATAAATCAAATTTATAAGAGACATTTCTACAAAATAGGGATACTTTGAAAAACGCTCTACATATAAAACTAAGTAAATAAAATAATTTTGTCTTTATCATGATTATAACTCATGGCATAGGGTAGTTACGATTACTTTTAAGTGACATTAATTCAATTTTAATTTCTTGATCTACTTTTTATTATTAAATTTCTTATTTTATTTAATTTTTTTTACATGCACGTACCAGGCGATCATACAACCGTAGACGGTAAAAAGCTCGCATCTCCGCATGTCGAGACAGAGCCGTGACCGTGCGCCAGCGATATGTCATTCACTGCATTTACATATTTTACTCATAGAACTCATACTTACAGCATATTTAACATATCGATAGATATTTAAATCGATGCTATAGTCGATGCCGGTGAAATAAGTAGACAAGTAACGGATTACATAAAATTGTATATATCGCCGATTAACTGTTACCTGCAAATCATTTAAATATATTAGAATATTATGCTTTTAAAAAATAAGGAACTTCGTTACAATAGTTTTATTAATGCATAATCTTTTAGTAATAGTTAGTAATATGCTTTTGTTTACATGTAATTTATTAGAATTGCATAATAATAATTTTAAACATTTTCCAAATAGAGAATTTTTTCATTTGTTTTGTAACTTACGAAACATTTCAGTTGACATCATTTTCAAAGTTTATATCATAGAATGGGAATGGACATTTACTAGAGATAATTCCTGGTATTTCTGATATAGAACGTGTTAAGATGACAATCTGAGACTGTAGCAAGAATCTCAAGTCAAAACATAAAGCTTTAATTCTGACATTCGACAGACGACTAATGCTTGAAGGAAGCACTTTTTTAGTAGTAGTAGTAGTGTGTATCAGAGTTTCCAAAGTATTTAATCCAATTTATAACAACAGATTTTGCTATTGTCAACTGCTACGATAAATTGCTCAAAATATTACGTATTTACCTAAATACCCAGATTTAAACAAGAGCTCATGAAATAATTAAAAATAATTCTTTAATAAACCCGGATTGGTAGGCAAAAATGTGACTTTATATTTCTAGAATAAAACAAGTTTCTAGGATAGAAAGAAAGAGTAAGGTAGGGTGGGTAGAAAAAGAGGGATTTTTCTATTCCACAAAACTCAGACGCGGCAGAAAATTAGTTCAAAAATAATCACAATTATGTCCCTGTATGTATGTCAACTCACCCTAGGCCAGCGTGGTCGACTATAACCTTATCCATCTCAATCGTACTCTCTATTGTTTGTATTGGACCGTATTCTGCAGTGAGTCATATAAGGTGTCAATACATTATATGTACGAATGGTATTTGAACTTGTAGCCTGGCGTATCAAATCATCTAATCCACTGTGCTTACGAATGTCAATAGTAACAAATGAAATCATTTGTCGAATAATGAAAGTGATTGACTCAAATCTGAAATATAGTATTTTACGCACAATTGGGCACGTATTTAGATGCTAATGGAAATATCATGTCTGAAATTGCATGTCATTACTTTATAAGCATTCGATGATTATTCATTTCAAAATACGAGATATTTATCTTATGCCAATTGATTATCCGATTCGCTTCATATAAGAAGAAAACGAACAGTAACATGCATAGTCCTGACCCCACGCTAAGATCTTGTGTCGTGGGTATCAGAAACTACAAGAAACTATTCGGTCTCACAAATACCCGGACTCGAGACAAATATTAGAGGAGAGAGACTTGCATTTTCTGAGTGCAGAGATAGAGCCCTTGGCCTCTTTTTTCAAAGCAGACGTGTAAAAAGTGCAACGTTGAGGTTTGGTGATCATTGCGTACAGCCGCAATATAAGCTTAATATTTTATCCCTGAATGTTATACATGGTAATTGGAAACGAAGGGAGTAGAGAACGGTAGAAAATATGATTTCGCTAAAGGTTGTAAGAAGTTATTGGATGAAGGTTGATCCTGGAGTTGGTTGGAGCAATCTGTGGGGAGGTTTATGCCCAGTAGTGGTCATCGAGTTGATGAAAATAATATGACTGACTCTCATTATAACTATGTGAGAGGTCGCCTAGGTAGGTACCGCCGTAATTTCTATTTCTCTCGACGAAAACTAGTTTGAATGCACTGTTGTGTTTCGGATTGAAGAACATTGTAGCCAGAATAACTACATATTGAGACTTAACAACATCTTATATCTCAGCATAGCGAGCGCAGTGGAATGCCAAGTATTGCTTTGTAATTCATGGTGTTGTTTGGTTTTGCTACTGTCCATAGGCGGTCGTATCGCTTACCATCAGGCGAATCCCACGCCCGTCTCGCCATTCATTGCAATATAAATAAATACACCTAACAGTCCCTTCCAAACATTTGTATTTTAGTTTTTAGGACATTATCCTTTTTGTTGCCTTTACTTGCGCGTCGGCCCGCCTTATCGTACATCAGAGCAGTTATAAATTATCAGCGACTAGACGGACAAGTCTTTCCACCTGTCTAAGAGCTAATGCGTGGAATGCCGGCTTAAAATAGACTCACTTTAATACCCTCAGAGATGAAAGCGAGAATGATGGTAATCTTTGCAAGAAAAGTGAAATATTATACAAATAAATATATCCAACTGCTTCTATGGTAGTGGCGCAGGTGTACTATGGTATGACTGCAAAGCTGAGGTCTCGGGTTCGAATCCTAGGTCTGGTAAAGTGGATATTGGATCTTCCTATTAAGAATCAGCCCGGAGCCAGGAATTTGTGCCCGATATGGCGATAGGTTCGCGGCGCATCACATCGTTGTACGGAAAATACAAGCCGAAACAAGGATGTCCTGGTTGCACCTTTACCTATCCTTTCTGGGAAAAAGGCGTGAGTTTATGTATATGTATGTAAAGCAACATTATGCAATATAGTAAACTAATTTGTTAAAACATCCGTTTTATATGCGTTAGAGATGCATCTATCGTTCTTTTACGTCATCTTCTTTCTCTTATCTTCTTTCATGCAGCGTGTAGGTCTGAAAGAGATACTGAGAACTGAGAGAAACTAGAAACATCCCTATTATGCCTACTCAATCCAAATCGCGTATACACAGGTTGATGCATGACAATTATAGTTATGAATTCGTATTAAATAAATAAGATTATGTCTAAATTCTTGAATGGGTGACAGAAATGTTACGAGTACTACCTACACCAAAAGTCGATTTCAGTGGGGAGTCAGGACTTTATAGTCCAATAAAACCCAACAGTCACATATGTATATATGTGACTGTTGGGTTTTATTTACTTATTTAAAGATATTTCATGTCATATTAGGTATATTAGGGAATAATATGCTGTTTAAGAGTTTCCAGTAAACAATAAATAATTGAGAACCACATTAGTCTAGTCATAACTATAAGGAGAGCAAGCGGTGCCAAATCTTTACTTAAACCCTCTCTTTGAGACATTTGTATTTTCGGTAAAAAAAAAATGGTACGGAATCGAATGACTATCCTCGAAGAGTCAATAAGCACTTCTTAACTTTAAAGTTAATTAACAAATATAAAAAATGTGAACTTTCTTTTTTGAACGCGCTTTTATTTCGTCAACAAAAAGTTTACAAGTACCCATTAACATTACAATTACACTTAAAAATAATAATGTTGAACATTTTCAACAAGTCTGAAACTGTGACAAGAGATCTTGTTAAATTTAATAGCATGCCACTTCACAGGTAAATTCAATGTACCGTTTTTTTTAATTCTTCAATCCTTCGGTATCCAGCCAATTACAAGTACCGAGAAAAAATGTCCATCAATCGAAGAACTTGCGGGTCGAGTTTTTTTCAAACTGTAAAAACTGGTACCAGGGGAGCATAAAAAGCGTGGAGCCACCCTTGATTGTCTCCACTATTGTGAAAAGGCTCAATTCCTCCCATTTTATTTGTGTCTGTGGCGAGTTGGTTTTTTGTGTGCTTTTGTAAGGGGCAAGTGACTAGCTTCTCGTAAAAACTAGGGAAAATAATGTTAGAATGTAAGGAAATAAGTTAATTTATTAGGAATTATGTTGGATTAGCTTCTTGGAGTGTAGATCTGCCTAAATATTGTTGTATTTCCATCCTTAGTTTTACCTACGTATAAACTATCCAGTAAAAAATGTTTAAGTTCCGACCTATTTTATGCAAATTAATTAAATCCCGGCGACAAATGTTTAAAGAAAAGGCGTAACGTGGAAAACGAACCCTTCACCTTATGGTTTATGTTGTAGGTCTGTTTTAATATTCTAATGCACGAAGTTAATGACAGCGGCTTATTTAATAAGATGAATAAGAGTAAAAGTGGTAGAATAAGCATAAAAAGCGAAGTCACTTTTCAAGATATGCGGAGAACATACAACTAGCTGTCACGTGGACGCGTAAGTAGTAACAACACCATCATTAAATGAAAGTTAGAACGAAGGGAAATGCGTGTGAATACATTAAATATACGCGGAATGTTTTAAAACAGCGTTTGTAAGTACGCGACTGCGGAACTAAATCTACTGTTTTTAGAGATCGTAGAGGTAAACGGTTTCCCTTTTTAGCAATGAAGGAAAACACCGTGGGGAAGCCTGCATTGAGATTATATAAGAATTTTTGTGATATGGCAGTCAATCTGCTCTAGGCCATGGCGGTGGATTACGGCCTAAGCCTCTCAATCGAACCATCGGTAAAGAGCCCCTTGCCCAGAAGTGAGTGACTATAGACCGATATAATATAGGTATTAAAGTTGGTTCCATTGGTTTAGTTATTCCAATAAAATTATTCTTTAGTTCTGCCAACATGTTCACGGTGGTCGCGGGTTCGAATCCCAGGGCACACCTCTGACTTTTCGGAGTCATGTGTGTATTGATAGTCAATCACCACGCACTAAAACGGCGAAGGAAAACATCATGAGGAAACCTGCATACCATAGCGATTTATAAAAATTCTATGGTATGTAAGTCCACCAACCCGCACTAGGCCAGCGTGGTGGACTATATGGCCTAACCACTCTCAATCGGTAGTCGATAGTAGAGGAGGCCCGTGCCCTGCAGTGGGACGTATATGGGCTGATACAGATATTCTTTAGTACCCGGGATCGATATTCACGTATCATACATTAAATTATTGGATTTCAAGCATACTATTGTTTTAACATTTTATCACTGAGCTATTTAATAGTATGTTGACTATCTATCAAGTTTTATGCAGTTGGTACCAGGGCAGTATGAATTGGTGACGCAAATAATTTGAGTAACGATTTTAGGACCAACTCCAACTTTTTTATTTGCAGAAGGAACACATAAAAGAACAGATAGGACGATCTTTCGATTTGTTAATAAAAGCTTTCGTGGGTTGCATGGGGTGACCATATCAAAATACGCCAAAAAAACATACGACAAGACCCATTACATTTTTATTTTTTTTATTTATTATATTTGGAACACCAACAGCACAGTATACATAATATTCTTAAGTAAATTTAACAATTGGTCTAATACAGGCACACGTGCCAATAACAGGCGAACACAACATTCGTTTAGACATTTATAAATACTCTACAAACATAAACTCCATTCTACAACACAGGAACTTTTATAGCTATAGAGAAATAGAAAAATAATATACATGTAAACTATGACATAAAATATATAATAACAAACCATATGAGAACAATTCGAATTAACATTTTTCCAAAAACAATAAATTAAACTGCTAGAATTAATTAGTGAGATGTTTCAACACCTTATCCCTGAAGCGGCTAATAGTGTCATTGAATATATCGATGTCCACTTTTTGTTGGTCTCGTTGTATAGGGCACACATTCTAGGTAATGGAGCATGTTGACCTAAGTTTGTCCGGCATGGTGGGATTTTGAGGAGATTCTATCAATTTTTGGACGATTCACAAAATATATTTGTACAAATAAATTTTAGTCAAACAATTTGAGAGAAAGAGCTGTAAATTCAAGTTTTTTTGTTGCAAAATTCCCGGTGCTTAACCAGGTGTCGAATTAATAGCATCTTACACCGTTACACCGCAGTTCCGATTAACCACGTTACACGGGTATCATAACCGGCTCATTGCAGCAAAAAATGACATCCGTCTCACTCTACCTTTAGGAAAAGAATGAGATTGAAAATACGAAGATCTTTGCTTAGATATTTCGACATTCGATTTTTGAAAATTACTGTTCTTCGCGACATTTCGTGAATACCTCGATTTCACTTTTAATTCGAAACTATAAAAATGAAATATTTCGTCTCAGATTTTTGGTTAAATTAATGAATTATTTTCTCGGTGTTTTATTAGAAATTATGCTCGTTTATGCGTCAGAAAACAACTTTAAAACTCGAAAAAAAGCGAAATAGAGAATAAATTAATAAATTTCCATTATTGTACAAATTTAAAAGCTCTGAATAAAATATATTTCTGTTTTCGAAGTTAAAAAATGGAACAAAACGTTATTTTTCTTATGTTATCGACATTTCATGAGTACTTCTGCTGACTTACTCGTATATGTAAAAACCAATTATAAACCCATTAACATAAGATATACCATTTCATGTTTCCGATATCTACCTTGTCTATGTAAAAACCGCAATACATTGCGTAAACCTTTTGGTTTTTTCGCATTGAATTTTCGCATATCCTAGTAAAATTCCAGTGAAAAATACAAGTTGCAACAGCCTCTGAACCCAGAGCCGAGATATAGGATGAGATCGGTGTCGCTTGTGGTACAGTTATAAAATCCAATTTGAATTTCTGGGCGTCTCTGATGCCCTGGTACCTGCTGTGCGGTAACGGTGTCCGACGCAAGCCGTTCCAAATATCTTGCCTATTGTTAAGGCTCCTTTCAATTTGAAATCTCCTTCGGCGTCAAAGTTCACCGGTGATAAGAACTGCGGAGAATTCTTATTAGGATTGTAACTGTAAACGCTTCAGGGATATGATGCCCTGGTATGATTGAGACGTGTTGCTTGTACTAATTTAATTCTTATCTTTTTTGTGGTTTGTATGCTTATAATGTTTATTTTTATTGAGAAAACAACTCCAATTTATGATGTTACTAGTAGATCATCAAAATAATTGAAGATAGTAAAGTAATGCGGTAACCTAGCAACATGGATAATTTATCCACTTCTTAAATCTTGATGCAACGCAACATAATTTAACTATAGCGGGAGTTATGAAATACTTTTATCTATGTCGTTTTGAGAGCAAAAAATAATTAGTTCAAAAATGGCATAATACGGTTAATAGATTTCTTATACCTAAGATAATGCTAATCAGTCTAATAAACATCTTACTTATTCAAGTTTGGTGACGTGCTTCGGGTTTGATCTCGCGATATCCAATTGGCTGTCAGGCTCTCACATAAATAAGCAAGCTTTTTAAACCAGTCTGCGTGTTTATATAAATAATAAATATATAAGCCCCCACTGTAAGATCGAGTTTTGTGTCGTGGGTATCAGAAACTGCGAGACACTTTTCGGTGTCACAAACACCCAGTCTCGAAATAAATAATTGTGGTTCACACAAATGTTTGTCTCGGTGCGGGGATCGAACCTGCGGACTCTCGTTTCACAGCCGGCATCCAACCAACTCCGCCATGGAGGCTATCAAATATCTATAAATAAATACACCCACAAGACACATAAACGTTAACGTTATTCTACAAATCATAACCAAACAGTAGTGTAAATGCACTGTTGTATCCTGGTTTGAAGCAAATTGTAGCCAGAGTACCTATTGGATATGATGAGACTTAACATTTTATGTCTTAGGATGGCGAGCGCAGTGGAATGATAAGCATTACTTTATAATTTACGGGTGTTGTTTGTTTTTCTACTCTATGAACAGTCGTCTCGCTTACCATCAGGCGAATGGAATGCTCGTTTCACCATTAATTGCAATAAAAAAAACTTGTGTATCAAAAACTACGAGAGACATTGGCCCCACAACTAAACCCGATACAAACATTGGTGATTTACTGCATTTGTCTCAGTCGATCTAACCTAGGCCTTTGGTATCACAGCCGGCGTTTAACCAGTTTTACCAGGGATAGGTATGATACGGAATGAAATACCTGCTGGCTGCTTCCTGATACGGCAGGCGTAACTTATTACAGAGTGGCGCAAATTGTGAGTGTTGGCGAATGGCGCGTGCTTTCCGTCTTGGAGATTGGTTGCGGTGTCATTATGTACTGGAGATAATCAGAGTGCACGCTTGAGATTCTAGTGGACTTTTATTTTTAAAATTTATACACCTGTCACATACAGTGTTCAGTTAGTCTTCTTTCGTGGGTATTATAAATGACAAGAGACGATTTGGAGTAAGAATCTGGGTGTTGTAAGGTTAATATTTATGGGCCACGCCAATATTGTTTTGGTGCAGTGATCGGTTGGTTTCTTGTTCCATAAACTGCTTTAAATCAACGGCTCTATCGAGGCTGTCAAATATAATCAGATATTTAAAGAGAATCGTGAAAAAGAGCAAAGGCGTCGCCACAATAAGTCACTTCACTAAAATTCATAATTGGGTTGGCATTAGAATCTGCAACTGTAACATTTTTGCTGGCCTAGTCTGGACACTTGATTTTAATTTGTTCCATTAAATGCTACCGCAATTTAGTAAGATAGAGTAAAATCGTGCGATACCGTATCGTCCAATAGTATCAAAATGACCAGCTTTTTATTGTAATCACTACATAG
Source organism: Hyles vespertilio (assembly GCA_009982885.2). NCBI lineage: Eukaryota > Metazoa > Arthropoda > Insecta > Lepidoptera > Sphingidae > Hyles > Hyles vespertilio. The sequence goes on from CM042823.1 coordinate 7,972,677, forward strand.
TATAAAACAAAGTCGCTTTTTCTGTCCCTATTTTTCTTGTTCGCTTAAATCTTTAAAACTACGCAACGGATTTTGATGCGGTTTTTTTTAATAGATAGAGTGATTCAATAGAAAGGTTTATATACATCCATTAAATAGTGGAGAAATATTGTTATTTTTGAGGTTTCTAATGTGATATCGTTAATTATCAATATTTTTCCGCTTACATTGCAAACGCAGGCTGAACCCTACGAGATTTATCAAAATAATGTACTACATATTTGTACACATTGAAAAGGTCTACAGAAAACTCCGCGATGGTATATGTCTATCTCTTCGGGATATCCCACAATAAAAAATATTGTCATTTACTTTTTACGACATATAATGGCTAATTTTCGAAGCGATTTTAACCAATACAGCATTAATCCTTATCCAATTAAATAGCTTAAATAAATTGTTGATTTAAATGAAGATTTAAATGAATATTTTCGAAGATATTACATATTTAAAATTGCGGGACGTAGCGCTTGCGGCGGTACTGGCCGGCCGGGGCGGCGGCAGCGTGCCTATACAGGAATGTTTATATGTATAATAATAATACGTACATATTATTGTACAAAAATCTATTTGTACCCGGGCGAAGCTGGGCCGGGCCGCTAGTACTCAATAAATGAAATCATTATTTAGACTAGGTCAGTAGGTTTTATATAATGCTAAGTGCTTTAGCAATAAAATTTGCGAAGGATAACTTCTTCATTCACACATACATAAACTCACGCCTTTTTCCCAGAAGGGGTAGGCAGAGATGCTACCAGGTCACCTAAATTAGTGTATTCCGTCCCACTATATAATAGGGGGCGAGCATATCGCAATATCGGGAACAAATTCTACTCAGAAAATAAATTTTGACTCCAGCTTCAAATAGCTTGCAATGTGTAAGCACTCATTGCAAGTCGATATAACCAAGTTTTATTTGCTTATATGGGGCTTTATTTGCAATGATCACTATACGAATACAAAAACTGCAATATTTGTAGAATCGCAGTTACATTGCCGGCTGTTGGTCGTCTTACTGCAACGACCCGTTAAAACTGTTCCTTCATGTTTGTTTTCTGTGAAACAATGGCATAGACACCATTATGTAGAAAACACTGGGTGCGGCTACTTCAGACTACTAAAGGTACCGGTTCAAGCTGGACCGTATTGAAATGCACTCTTTTGTATCGGATTGGAGGACATTGTAGCCAGAGTAACTACTGGACATATTGAGACTTAACACCTTATGTCTCAGGATGGCGGGCGTAGTGAAATGCCAAGCATTGTTTTGTAATTCATAGTATTGTTTGATTTTGCTTCTTTCCATGAGCGGTCGTATGGCTTATCATCAGACAAATGGCATGCTCGTCTCGTCATTCAAACGACTTTTGCCACTTGGTAGTGTGAAGCTAAGTAGATCGGTATAATTTTCAAGCCCTAGAAGTAAGGGGCCAGATATTCTCGTTCCAAAAAGTATTGCCTTTGTCATCATTTGCAGCTCACTCACTTTTCAAAGCCAGTACTATGAATAATGTCAAAAACAAGCAACACATCATTTAAGTAATCTGTCGGCAATCGGTTTCGATTTAAAAAAGCATTGCTTTTGTCATCATTTGCAGCTCGGTCGCTTTTCAAACTATGAAAAATGACAAAAACAAGCAACACATCAATTACACCGATATTAAACGGGCTCAATTTAACGAAGTAGAAAGCTTACACATGGAAGAAACGCGCCCGTCTCAATGGCTGACCCTAATCGTCGCGCCTGGCGGCCGTCTCGTTCGGAATTAATTTAACTATTTCAATTGAATACCTATTTGGAGTAGTGAAATTTACTTAACACTTTTTGTGTGAGCTAATCGACTGTGAATTTTAATTTTGCTCGGTGTATTTATGTGTCAAATGGGTGTGTGGTTCGCTGAACTCTGTTGAAGTTGTGGAATTGAAAATTCTGTAGTAGTTTAGAGACAAATATATCTTGTTATTTTAAAAGTTCTTATGTCTTGGTAAGCATAGAAATATCAATATCTACAGTGAAATCTAAATATTCACATACAATTAGCTTATTAGTTAGGGAGCGGGAAGGAAAAAGGATGGAAAGAGGAAGCGGCATTGGGCACCCGGCAACCTCACTCACTCAAAGATACGAGAAAGCAAAGCTGTCGCTTTATTTCGATCTCCTATGAGGCAGTAGTTCTGCCCCGGACGAGCCTGTCCATTCATGTTGAGTTATGACTGATAATAGCGTAGTTTTACCACTTTTTAAATGGTTTTCCAAGTGCACCCCAATCCGGCTTCAACTTTGTTAATCACTCCGTGCATATTCAGGTTGGGGTATTTGTTTCAATAGGCAAGAGGTGTTTTTTTTATTACTGCACTAATCTTAGGGTGATTAACAAGTCTAAAGCTATTTGGATTACTTACTATTACATGCAATGTGGTCACTATCATAAAATAATGTAAAACAACCACTAACAGAAGTTCATCAGGCTATTTTATCACATCCAACGCCTAGTCCACTGAATTTTAGAGTTCGTACAACTCGAAACATTTCTTGGCTGTTTCCAACATAATTTATAGTTGCTAACGGTCCAACAGCAGTAAAATGGAGGACCACTCATAACCCTTGTATAGTGCATCTCATAATTGCGTTTTAAACGACCCAACCTGTTCCTCAGTTTGCTAATGGTGGTCGATTATGATTTTCTATTTTATTTCTGGTTGGTGTAATTGTTTTTTAGAGGATACAGACAAGTGCTGTCGGATGTAGGCCTGTATGGTGGTCAGATGATCAGTTTTATGGTGGTCTGTAGCAAAGATGGCTGTAGGTAACTTTTAATAGTTTGCAGACTAAATCTTTGAAGGAAGTTATTATATTAAGTAGATTCTTAATATTCTTATTCTATTATATTAAGATGACGTCTTTGTACTCTTAAAATACAGAGGGCAAATGAGCACATGGTGCAACTGATGGTAAGTGATCACCGCCGGAACATGTACAATACCATAGGGCATAGATATGTGTTGCTAGCCCTTACAATGAGAATACTCTATTTTTTGAATGACGCCAGTCAAGTGATGAATATTATTCTCATATTGGATTATTCGTTAATAATTGTGGGTAGTTATTTCTAGATAAGCGTTCGCCCAGAGTGGTAGATTGAAGTATAATTATGTATGAACGTGTAATTCATGTGCGAGTTTCATTCTTTTTTTCTTCTTAGCTGGTGGTTGGAAATGGTTCTAGCTTTATTTCAAGATCTTAAAAAAGAAAAATTTAAAAGTGATTATTTAGATGTGATTTGACATGATTTAAAATGAAAGTAACATTACATAATTAAAAAGCATCATTTTTAAGATAAGTTGGCGTAAAATAACATATTTACTTGCAAAAGTTCGCAAAATACTTTCATTCACACTTGAATTAGATTTTGTCGCGGTCATACAGTTTATAGCAAAATTGATTCAATCGTTACTATTCAATTTGAGTGAAACTTTTGTATGCCAAAATGAAGTAAGTGCCGTGAAATCAAATTATATATCTATAGAAATACAAAAATACTCTGAAAATAAAAACTACCGACTTTTTGACATTTAGTAGTCCGTTGTGGCCTGTTGGTTAACGAGACGCTGCTAACATGGTTAAAGGGGTTGGGGTTTAAATCCCAGTGCACACCTCTGACTTTTCGGAGTCATGTGTGTATTGATAGTCAATCATCATGCTCTATAACGGTGACGAACGATAACGCTCTATTATCTATCATAGATACATGTATCTATAACGATAACGCTAGGCCAGCGTGATGGGCTAATGAATAATTCTATAAGTGTTATTCTTGTGTGACTTTCTTTTCTGTTTATTCCTTATTAACCACTCTCAATCGTATTCTCGTCTCTATTATAGAGGAGGCCCGTGCCCTGCAGTAGGATATGTATTGGGCCGATACATAATCCTGTTATGGCAACCCACTGATTTAAAAAATAAAAAGAATGAACAAAATAATCGAGTCCATTCTAAAGCTTTGGTCTAAAGTTAATCCCTTGCTTCGCAATATAAAATATTCATGTATAAAAGCAAAACGTATGGCATACATACATAAACTCACACTTTTTCCCAGCAGGGGTAGGCAGAGATGCTACTAGGACACCCACATTTCGCCTTGTATGTTCCGTCCCACGATGCGATAGTGGGCGAGACTATCGCCACATCGGGCTCAAATACGTGATTCTGCCAATAATTAATAGAAAAATCCAAAATCATTTTGTCCGACCTGGAATTCGAAACCGAGACTTCAGCTTTGTAACCGAACCTACGTACGACTACGCCACCGAAGCAGTCAAAGTATTTTAAGTAAGTTATTCTGTAATCACTGCACGTCGCTTCATCTCTTTGATGTAAACTTTTTGACAGCGAATTGAGTTAACCGGCCGGTTATCACGATGTAACTAACGGTTGCCGACATTTACATTCGTTCTAAATATAACTCGAAACAGGAAACCATAAAGCGTTGAGAGCAGTTACCATAGACTAAATATTCATGAGCATTTTTTCTGTAATGTAGGAAATGAAGTGGAAATTCAGATTTTACGAATGGGGACTACTAGCTTCTGGTGTTTTACAGCTATGTTTATTGGTCCTTCAGCCAACTTCATTTACTTGAACCGTAATTTTACCTTGAAGAAGAATGTGTAGCGTTTAAGGGATACAAATAAAATATTATGGAAACGGTCATGATTATTTCAAGGGAATTTTTATGTATGTTGATAAATACTTGTAGCCTGTAGCCAATTGTTTACTAATACTACTTAATGTAATAAAGACCTAAATAAATTAAATCATGAGGGCTTATTTGTCATAATTTGAGATATCCTCGATTCTGGTATGGCATTTTAATTATTTAGGTAATCGTTTTATGAATAGGGATGGAAGGAGTGAAAATTAAGGAGAAGAGCCACATGAGTTAATGAAAGTAATGTTTCTTACTGAACTAAATATATATGTATATATATATATTAATATAAATTATGTATATGTATCTTCCAATGTATGTATTGTTATTATATTATTTATGTATGCATATTTCTATATATATGTTTATATAACATAATATGTATTTATTATTTGTATTACTTGTAATTTTATTAAATTATTTGTACTTATTTGCAATACTTTTCCTTTCTAAGTAGGTTCTATCCTTTACGCTTTAGACTGCCCTCTATTTATCCTATTTTTAAATCCATCCCATGGTTGTCTGTAAGACATTGCCTTTCGGCGATAAGACCGCCAATTGTACTTTTTATGTATGTGATTTCTGTTTGTATTTAATAATAAAAAATAATATATAAATTCACTTCACATTAATTATAATACACACGACTCGTTCTTAAAGAAATATAACCTACACCAAAACAAATTAAAACAAAAACTTGGTAATAAAGGAGGCATTCCCGAAGTGAGTCATTAACTTGATATACAACCGCTAATTCGTACAATGATCACAAAAGTAATTAGCCAAGAATCATGCCATTAATCAAATTAAACGCCGGCGTAAACATAACAAGATCTGTAAAAAGTAACAAGATGCTTTTTGTCGACATAACGTAACAAACTTGGTAATGAACCGCGTGCATCGTTTGGTCACGCACTACTTCCTGGCTCTTTGACGCGTTGAAAACAAAAAATAATGGTATTGGTAGATGGATTAGTTAGGTTAGAGATAGACCTAGAACAGATTAAGAATAATGTTTATACTTGAAGTCTAGTTTCGAATCTAAAGTACATATTACTGGATTTCAAGTGACTTGTGTATTCAAAACTAGAAATTTTGGACAACGTTTTTGTAACGCTTTTTAAATATTGGAGGCTGTAATGTATGGACTCTGAAGATTGTCGTTCGCTATACGTTTCACAACAATCTGTTGATAATAATCATGATGTCTGTGGGGGATGTAGACGACAAGTTGACATTTAAAGTTTTGTTTAAATAAAAAATAACGGTACCTTAATTGATATACTGGAAATTAAATGTCCTCTCATACTTTTTGGACGTTGGAGATGCCAAACGAGTTTTATACCTTTATATCTTCTATCTGCACTAGGGGCGCATAAACTAATAGGCAGTAAATTCCGCAACAGATCGCCAATGCCGTGTTCAGTGCATAGCCGGGTCACTGATCCCGACTATAATTGAATTCAAACTCGAACCTATCCAACCGCTAAATCAGTACCGTAAAGCGTACTATCCGCTGGCATCGGACAAAACAGTTCATTGTTAGCTTATTTGAAACAAACAAAATGCACCAGTTGAGAGGTAATGGCTCGCGGTGGCCGCCCGCTACGAGAGTTGAATAAAGAACGCCACCTACTTATGCACTCCTGGTACTTTTTCTGAATTTTTGCATAGAATCAGTAGAAAGCTAAAATTTCGCAAGGACTTTCAAGTAAACTAGAATTTGCTAACACACAAAAAAATTGCAGAAAACATGCGAATCAGGTAAACGAATGAATCAGTAACAGATCTAAATGTTTTCAAGGTGAAACGATTTATATGCAGGAATTTCGCGTATTTTTCGAAAACTTTCTTGCAAGTGGTCGCACAAGACCCGTTGGATTGCATTTTTTCCGCTGCTTTTTATAGCGGCAAATGGTGTTGTAAAACTGTTGAGTGTAATTTTCCGTCCGGTGCTGTAATACGTTCTTAGTATCTCCCAACGGGTGTTAGGCATTTTCTAATTTCCTCTGTCATAAAACTAAATAGAAACTTAAAACGTGAATAAAATAGATCGTTAATAAAAAATAGAGAAAAACAAAACATAAAACAGAAGCTCTTAATAAAGAAGATTGTTGTTAAATTTTACTGTGCAGTTCTAAACAAAATTGATTTTGTTGAAGATTAATATGATTTTTAGTACATTTGTATAAATTTGGAATATTGCCTCATAAAACATATTTAATAGATATCTTAATATTATAACCACTAATCTTGTGATTATGTAACTTTGATTCAGTTTCATTAATACTACATACAAGCAAACTATATTTATTTATTTATTTATTTAATTCTTTATTGTACACAATAAAAAGGAATAACAGTTAAGAGATAATACAAATAACAAAGTACAAATGGCGGTCTTATCGCTCTAAGGCAATTTCTACCAGACAACCATGGGATGGATATATATATGAGCAGGAAAAAAGATAGGGCAGTGTAAAATAAAGATAACGAAAACATGGAGACATAAAAAAAAACATATAAATACATTATATATAAATACATACCACATATACATACATATTATATATACATACATACTATATTTATGAATCTCGTTCGGCTAGGAATTCCACTGCAGAAAAGTGCACTGCACTGCTGAAATATACATGCAGTGGCCTGCATTCAGCGACTTACTGCAACCTTTACTAGTTCGTCTATCCACCTTGCAGGCTTGTTCCCTTGCGGTGGGTGGCCTCCAGAACTTTTCGGTTCCACCAGCCATGAGTTCTCTGCGCTACTTTACCTGCCCGCAGATTTGACAAATTGCTTATTATATAGAGTGTTTTCAAACAAATATTCTCAATCTAAGTAATAAAAATAGCTTTATAACCTAGAGAAGAGGCTAAGGGGGTTTCTCCATACTCAGATACGAAGTTCGAATATTCGGACGTTAATCGTCAACATATAGGATAAAGTTCGATCGCTAAGTATTTGGGTCCAGTCTAGGTGTTTGAAAAACAGAAAACTCTGTCGTGGTATCTGACACTCTCGACACAAACTTATATCTATGTGGTCAGGACTATGTATTCAGTATTGGACTGTAGTCTAAGATGTCAAGACATTGTGTGTGTTCTTTGTATTTATTTAATTTAAGTAATTTTAGATATTCCGCGATTTTCCATTGTAATTATAGTTGTGGTCGGAATTTGAAGCTATTAAGCGTACATTTGGAACGGAATGGAATCCCTTTGTGGTGATAATGCGTGGAGTTGCAACAATGTAATGTTGGTTCGTGACAATCGGCGCGAGAACGAAATTTCCGCTATGTGAAGTTTACCGGAATCTGCGTGCATTTGTAAAGAATGGATTTTCTAACGCGCTTTCCGAGCTTCTGGTGTGGTTTTGTTGTTGGCAGTTTTAGGGTGAAACAATGGGTTCTGGGTTGGGTTTTTAGATCGAGTCATTTTGTGTCAACAGTTTGAAAAATGTCATTAGAATGCCTTTTTTAATGCTGCGGATCCAAGTTTATATTTGTTTTGCAATCTAAGTTGATTGTAATGCACTTGTGATGATAATTTAAGTAATTGGCAGATAATTGGAATAGCAAACAGAATATCCATCGTCGAGCAATTCTTATCTCTTGCTGGTCGACAATACTAATTATGTCTGCCTGTTCCACAGCACCAACGTATAGGTTGGTGGACCCAAAAGCTTGCGTCGGTAAGTATAATAGGTTTTTCGCCAGCGTTTTCGTTAGTCGCTTTTCAGGTTCATAAAAAAGTCCTACCACAAGCAATAAACTTACAAACTTTAAACTAAAAAAAACCAATCTTACATAAATATAAATACAATACATAGCTCGTATATTCTAGACAAACCAACATCAATCTTGTATAATAGATTCCACAATAAAACAAACAGACATGTATACATCTCCCGTATTGCCAATAACTCCTTACAATAAGCAACAATACTTTATTTCTGATAGACGGGCCGGTTTAGGTCGACCTTTCCCTCCTCCCGCGTTGCATATAATACTTCAACTCAAAGGGGTAATACATGATCATCTATGGGTCAAGCTAAACTGGTTGGTGGTAAAAGGATGGTATTGTATGCGTGGCATTCTTGCGCGATTGCATTCAGTAGAGATGAGAATGCGTCGAAGATTCTTTTGTTAAATAGGAAATATTTGGTATTTAGATGTGTGAGGTGAATTTAAGATTAGGGCTGGTTTGGTGCAATGGATAAAACTCCTTTGCAGTACAAATTTAAGATTGGAGAGTAAGGTTTAATTTGTAGAAATCAAAATTATAAATATTTTAATAATAAAATATGAATTATAATTTTTAACAAGATCTTTTACTTTCTCTTAAGTTTTGCTATTTCCTGAAAACTAGATAGTGTGATGTTCTAAGTTTATCATTTATTAATATTTTATTTCAACTAGGTAGCAGTGATTTATAAAGCTGCTTTTTAGTTAAGTCATACGTAACAGTAATATACATATATTATATCAAACAAATTGAAATATATAATCCATAAAATATAATATGTTGCCTATTAAATAAACTAGTGGCAATAATAAATAATAATATGTTTTATAAAAAATAAATAATAAAATACAAAACTCATAACAAGAGCAGTCTTCATAAATATATATATGAAAAAACTTTTACATTGGAGCCAGTTATGGACATAAGCTTTCACCTCTCTCAAGATAATATCTGCATTGAATTTGCAACTCTTCGCATGGGCTATAAAATAATAAATATATTACTTTCTTATTCGAAAAACAATAAAACACACATTCAATTTAATTTTTATTTGTAGAAACTCATTTTTTTCTTTTTTGAATCGTATTATCAAGTGTAATTTTTACTGTCCGGATTTCCTGTATTGTTTTATACCTTTCTTTTTTCTTGGGTATCAAAATAACTAAAATACACCTCTTGGTTAAAAGTACTCTGAACCGACGAGAATGCATGAAGAGATAAGTTAAATTGGACCAAGCGAAATTATGTCAGGATCGAGCAAAGTGGAGATCCATAGTCTCTTTCTACCCCATTTGGTTACAGGCGCGACGATTATATAACATATTAGCTTTTGCTCGCGGCTTCACTCGCGTTAAGAAGTATTATTATTAATCAGGTATAGTTTTTGCGGCTTTACTTTTGTTTAGCGTGTGTAAAAAATTAAGACCTACAAAACTTCATTGTATACAATATTCTTAACTAATCTGTCATTAGGCGCTAAAACTATCAAACTATTGGGTGAACTTACTTATGAGCAAGCAACATAAAACTGAAATGCTAAATTGAATTTATCAAAATCCTATTTAGGCGAACGTCTTCTTCATAGTAGCTCCAATCTTTAATTTCAGTTCAATCAGTCGAAAATCTAAGAAGATTTATACAAACTTTCATCCCCTATTTTATCCCCTTAGGGGTGTAATTTATCAAAATCCTTTCGTAGGTGATGCCTACGTCATAGTAGCGTTATGCATGCAAAGTCTCAACCCGATCGGTTTAAAATTGACAAAGTTTCATACAAACTTTCATCCCCTTTTTTATCCCCTTGGGGGTAGAGTTAATTAAAATCCTTTCTTAGCGGATTCCTACGTCATAACATCTACCTGCATGCCAAATTTCAGCCCGATCCGTCCAGTGGTTTGAGCTGTGCGTTGATAGATCACTATGTCAGTCAGTCACCTTTGAGTTAAATATATTTAGATTTAGACTAGTAGCCTTATTCATAGACGGTTTACAAACCTATTTTAGCTATCGAATGTTTTGTCTTCTTCGCTCAAACTGAATTCTAAAGTCGTTCGAAAGGGACAAAACATTCGATAACTAAATTAAGTTTTAAACTTTTCTATGAATGAGGCCGTAACAGTTTAATATTACTATTATCCAGATAATAAAATTGCTCTAAAATATAACCGTATTTTAACTCAGGATTCATGTAGGTCTTCTTAATCTGGTCCTCTCTTAATATCCGGCAATGTGTATATATAATTGACATCAATTGCATCTCAATACATCATGTTAACACTTGACCCCTTGCGTGACGCTCGTTCTAATTGGCTAAGGGCCGACGCATGTCGCTGACAAGCCTGTGATTAAATCCATTCGTGACCGGGTCAACGATTTTTTTTGTTCGACAGTTCTGTATAATCAGCTGAGCTTGGACCTTTATTGAAAGTGTGTGTAGCTATCATTTTCTTATAACAAGAGAATTAGGCATTAGTTATGACGGCCTATTAATGGTTGATGGACAAAACCTGTGAAATTCCTGAGCAGAATTAATAAATGAAAGGGTAAGCTTATGTTTTTTATGCTCATGTATACACATGTATAGCAAAAGGCGCAAGGACCTTAGACTCCAACCATCTATAATACTGATTTGGAGAGCTTCTTGCGGAGAGAATTATATGACATAATCGCCATAAGATTATCTTGTTCTGACAATTATTAACACGATGGAACTTCTTAATATCCTTAGGATAATCGAATCTTCGAGACGGGAAACTCCCTGTGTGAATGGGGCTTTGCAATTATTATAGGGATAAATTGATTTGAACAAGAGCTTAGTATAATATAACCCATTTTATGTCGTTGATAAAAAGTTTTTAGTGATAATATTATACCAATTCATTTTATCTGTAGTAAATATCATTTACGAAATGTGTGAAAACTAAAATCAGCAGAGGACTTTCTATGTCTGAGGATAACGATATAATTTTCAACTGATGTACAAATGAAACATTGAGGAAAAATCGTGTGAAGACCTCCGTAAAATCATTCGCATAAATGTTAAAACTATGTGACCATATTTATGTTCCTTCTTCTTTATAAATCCCGAAGCGATGTCAGCATTAACTGATTTACAAGATCTTGATAAAAACCGTATGAATAAACAATATTTTGATTTCAATTCAGTCGTCGTATTTATTTTTTATTTTATGGATGCGAAATTGATTTTGTGATATGAATGCAAATTCGTACGGCTTTATTATAAATGTAAATAGTAATGAAGATATGCAAATTTAACCTTGATCACTTTATTCTGTTGTATCTTCTATATCTTTTTAGTTTTATTTCTTGTCGTATACACTCAAAAAATTGTTTCTATATAAGCCTAGATAATATAAAGTAGTATAAGGGTATAATATAATTATATTAGTAAATTAAAATACGTATATGGGTGATCTAAATGCACCAGGAGGGAGATGATGTCAATACAATTTAAAATTCATTAGAAAAAAAATTCTCACAACTATAAGTTTTGAGTATGCTTTTACAGGGTATATCAAGACTGCTATCGAAAACGAAGACGGGAGGTAGTTTAAGCGACTTCAGACACAATGTAATAGACAATGTTGCAAAAAAGCGTCCATTTTTTTGCTATATTTTTCCTATGTTTATATTAGGGTGGTAAATAATTTTTTTCCTAAAATAATAGTGTTCGTTCTCGGTAGCAGTCTTGATATACCCTGTATACCCAATATTTTTAATTTCGGATTGACTAAGGTAACTCACAATTCGTCATAATGAGTTTAATCTCAATAAAGACAATAGTTTTTTCTGGCCATATGTTTGACTGACTTTGCTGACCGTCGCGCCCATTCTTACAAAGTCTACCTCTGTTACTGGAATACTTTTGTATTATATTATATCATAGTAGATACATACTTTATCTTAGTACATGCATGAGTTTAAAATCTTCTTATTGGTAGTTATATGAAAGTCGAAACAGTTAAAGTTATTTTAAGAAATATAGTTTTTCATACCTGATTTTTTCTAAAATGCAAATGACTTAGTTATTTTTTATATTGCTAAAATATTTTACAAAATCCTTAGATATAAGTTTCAAATTTGAATAAATACAGCAAAATATATTTACAACTAAAATACTACATCCATTTTGTAACAATATTTTGAAATAAAGTAATCCAGCGATACACAGGATTGAGTTTTCATAAAATATTATTCGAGTAGACCTTCCAACCATAAATAAAGTAATCACGTAAAGAACTTAATATATTGTTATTACAATATTTTAATGAAAACATTCCTAGGGTATAAAAATGCTATTTTATTAAAGCGACCAAGTCCGCGAAGTCTTGACAATGTATTAAAGTTGTGATATGCAATATATTGTAACAAGTAGCAAGGGTACATTGTACTCGGGATTATATGCGGAGTACTTATTTATATTGATGTGGGAAATAAAGTATTTTAATAATAGGGTCACATTTGCAGGTTGGTCGATTGTTGGAATAGCCAACTTAATGGAGTTGGGATTATCGTGTAGAAAACAGAATTAAACTATCGTCTTTATTGTCGTGTTTGAGGTGGTTGAAAACTCTTTTTTAACAAAAGTAAACACTGGTGGTAGGTCTCTCATATGTGAGAGGCCATCTGGATAGGTACCACCGCAATGACTATTTCTCCCGTGAAACAACACTGCTTAAATGCACTGTTGTGTTTCGGATTGAAGGACATTGTAGCCAAAGCAACTACTGGACATATTATTGAGACTTAACATCTTATGTCTCAGGATGGCGAGCGCAGTGGAACGTTGCTACTGTTTATGAGCGGTCGTATCGCTTACCATCAGGCGAACGGCTTGCTCGTCTCGCCATTAACAGCAATAAAAAAAAAAAGTAAATCCAAACGTCACTTTAAATTACAAAGCAACGCTTGGTAGTCCACTGCACTCGCTGTCCTGAGACATAAAATGTTAAGTCTCAATATTATGTTCAGTAGTTACTCTGGCTACAATTTCCTTCAATCCGCAACACAACAGCGCATTTATACTACTGTTTGACGGGAGAAATAGACATTGCACCGGTACCTACTCCGGCGGACTCTCAGCATTCTCTCAGCATCATCAGTTCATTATTTCCGAGACTTTTCACAATAAATGTATTCTTTATTCATATTGCCTACAATAAACAAAAAGGCGATGAAACCACGGAATACGACTAGTTTATATAAAATTAAAGTGATTTTTACGTAATACATTATTTTTTTAGTAGCAATATTACGATAATGAATTCAGATCGAAACGAGATAAACGAGAAAGTCCTGTGTTTTTAAGATGCATCTATTTATATTATAACATTATCCTGTGCATTTCTAACTGTTTATCTATTTAGTGTTTTCGGAAGTCGTAAAATGTTTGATTAAATAACATTATATTTTATTTTTATTATTTTATATGTTTTTATATAAATAATTTTGTGATATTAAATGGCATAAGTTAACATTGATGGATAATTGTGACGGTAACTAAAGTAAGAATTAAGTAAGAATTTTGAAGCTATGAAATGTCTACCAACCGCATAACGTTGTAAATTAAAGACTCCCATAAGGGTAAATATTAGGCGAGCAGCCAATAATAAACTAATAAGGCAAATATTGTTTAACATGGTTAAAAGTTCAATACTCTTTTGGAGTGACAAACACGATAGTAATAGTAATACGCTCTTGGTTCTTTTTTTTTTGCTATCTACAAAAATTAACGAAACCTCCACACTATACAAACTATTCAAATTAACATACTTTAATATAACTACACATTAACATTCCTCAACAAAAACTCCCAAGTCGCGGTGATTAATTTGAGCTGGCAACTGCGTGCTAATGATACCGCAGTTTTGGTTTGTTTGGTTCGTCTGGCAACTCGGGTTCACGGTCTGGTAACACTATCATTGTCCTTGCTCGTCATTCATTCCCTCTCTTTGTGCTTGTGGCAACATTTTAATCATTTTCGAGGCTAGTTTTGGAGTACAGGTTATTGTTAATGTTTGGCGAGGTATAATTTTAAGTATTTGCTGGACAGTTTTAATGCTTAATGATGATAAAAGCCAATACGTAACTGAGTGTAGGAATACTTATAAGTTTATAAAGTAAATGTTATTAAAACAGAGTAAGGGTTGAAAAACCATGATCGAAATTAAATGTTTATGTTGATTATTAATAAATTATATTTATATATGTATGTTTATTTATTTAAAATTATATCTGTCCATGTATGTAATGTATTTATATTATATGTATAAATAGCATTATTTATTTGACCTTTGGTTTTTTGTTAAACACTGTCCTTTCTTTCTCCTTTTCATAAATCCATCCAAAGCTTGTCCGGTAGAGATAGCCTTAGTCGCATTGTTATCATATTATCTCTGTATAATGTTATCAGTATTGGGTACTATAAAGAATAAATAAGGAACAAGCAGTCTTCTTAATTTTTCCTAGTCTTTTTAACCTGTCAAGCTATATTAGCGCAACTCGCCCTGATATTTTTTCTTATAATTCACTTTAATTTCTAATATAAAATACCAACAAAACCTGTATCAATAATAACATTGATTTTATCTATTTTTCCGAACAATAGGTACTTTAACCATTCATGAATAGATTAGACTAACGATAACAAAATAGCAGATGCCGTGAAATCGAAAGCATACAATAACTGTTCTACGTGAACGCTTTCACTTGTCATTTGTATAATGCCTGTCAAAGTTATTGTTTCTTTTCATATTAAAGTATTGGCAGGTGAAGATTCACTCGGCATTTTATTTGTTTTGGCGAGATAATTATTTACTGTATTCTTTATTTGCTGCTCGGGGTTCCTCGACCACCGAGATGTGGTTTGACAGGCGTGTATGCCATCGCGCTGGCTTAGAGCAGGTTGTAAACTAAACATGAGAATAATAGATTTTATGGTAAACTCTCTATGATATGCTAGTTTCCTCATGATGTTTTCCTTCACCGGTAATTATTTACGTATACACACATGACTCCGAAAATTTTGCACCCGCGACCACTCTATCGGGAGTTGTGTCTGTTATTTAATTATTTTACCAACAAGCCATCATCTTATATTTGTACTGGCCACAATAAATCCATTCAAAGCCATTCACAAAAGTAGCACATTATCTTTATTTACCTTACATAAACATTTACAACACGTCATTATATTGATACGGAATCATTTTGAACCTTCATTACGAACCCTTTCAAAACCCCAAGTCATTTGTAATGTATGTAATTTGATAAATTGCCACCAAAGATTCCACCGGTCTTACATGGGAAAAATACTGAATCAAATGCATTTTGGAGTTGCCAAAAGCAATCGAGGGCTTTCATTAAAGGATGCAAATATCCGTCGTAATTGCCGAGTGAAAAATGCAAAGGCACCGATTTTAAATCGAAATGGTTTTTGATTTAATGTTTCGATACGAAGTACTTAAGGGTTCTCTTTAATGAGGTTTTAGGAAAAGAGTTATTGGTATCGCGTTTACGCTTTTTAATTAACTGTAGGTATAAATGTTTTCATTTTTGTATTTTTTATTAGACGGGTATCTACTGGAATCAATGTATCTTTTAATTATTGATCGATCACTGCACTGAGAAAAATGTTTGTGTGATCCACTAGAAATTGTTTCGGCTGTGGGTGTGAGACTGGCCAAACTTTCATAGTTTGTGATTTTTGCATAGTGGTAGGAGTCATGCTGTGTTCAGTCATATGTCAGCATGAATGGGCAGGCTCGTCCGGGGCGGTACTATTGACTCACAGGAGATTGTCGTGAAGTGATAGCTTTGCTGCCGAGTTTCGTTCGGTGAGTGAGATTTCTGGAAGCCCAATACGCCTTTCCTCTTCCCTCTTCTTTTTTCTTCCCGCACTCCTTTTGATTTAATCTTAGTTTGACCATGCGTGTATTTATTTATTTAATTTTACTTAAATTACTTATAAAATATGCATGACTTGTCACTACAATCCTACTAAGCCATTTTTTTCTAGTTCAAAGTACTTGTGTTTAGCTTTCAAACGAGCTAATGTTAACTTAGTGTTTGTGTGCATTGGAGAGGCATGACTCGCATTTTTGAGAGACAAATTAATTTAAATGAAAGCGTGGAGTTGGTGTCAAAAGTTAAAATTTCAGTGGATATTGTAATTTAGGTTGTATGTTTAATACTGAGGAATGTTAAGAATTATTATTTATATTAGAAAGTCGTGTTAAATGACCAGCATTAAATGGCACTATTCTGCAATTTTTTCATTTTCTCTTCAATATCGCTTCTATTGCATTTCTTGAAATGAATGACCAGATGAGCAAAGCAACTTCCTGCAACCTCAGCTAGGTCATCCAAATTGACTCACTTATAGGAATTTATTTATTACTTACTTTTTATAATTTACCATTTAAAAATCTTCGAAATACAATCGAATTATTGTGTCAAGTACATGTCTTTAATTTAATTGACTTAAACCATTTGATATGCACACAATTGCCCAAAGCCGCCATTCATCAAAATTTGCATAAAAACTTCAACACTTATGGCACAAAAACTCGATGATTGGTGCTTGACCGCGCGTTAGTTTTTGTTGGAAAAGAGAAAATGGGGTCAATTATGGTTATGATATCGGTTTTGGTATGCAGATGATAGTCGACAAAAAGTTATATGAGGTCTATAGTGTTGAAAATAAACCCGTGAAGGTCAATTATACGGGTAAAATGATTTGTAGAAAATGTGGGATATTATACTTCTATAGTGCGTGGTGGCCTGTTGGCAAATGGACAAGACGCGGCTGTCAGTATGTTCACTGTGGTCGAGGGTTCGAATTCCAGGGCACACCTCTGACATTTACGAGTCATGTATGTCAATCACCATGTATTGTAACGGTGAAGCAAAATATCTTACTGTCGATTTTAGAGAAGGCCCGAGCCCTGCAGTGGGACGTATATGGGCTGATACTAATACTTCTATCTGGCATAATCCTAAAATTAAATGTGGTAGTCGCAACAATTTTCCTTGCAAATGTCTAAACTAATATTATAAAAAGGAAACATTTAACTGTTTGTTTGAATTGAATAGGCTCTGAAACTACTGAACCGATTTGAAAATTCTTTCACCTTTACACCCGAATACTGGAACGCAACTTAAATGTAAATTGCGCTTAACTACGTTAATCCCGCTGAAATGTACTGGCTAAGTGGGCCGTGCGCTGTTAAGAGCCACTTATTATTTGAATGGCGTTCCAGTATTCGGGCGTTAGAAGGCTACATTATCCCTGATGATCATAAGTGAAAAATATTTTCAAAAAAGCGTATTTGTACCCGGGCGGAGCCAGGCATAGTTGAAAATAACGCTTGTAGGTACATTTAATTAATTATCGCCATTAACTTAACTAAAATGATCGGTAAATCAGAAATCCTTATATAGTTTCACAAAGGCGTGTATTGTAGATAATTACGTGTTAGATTAGTTAAGTGCATTAACTGAACAAACCGTTATCACGCCGCGCGTACCATCGAATGCCGACTAACGGGCTATTTTATTAAGCCTAACACTTCCTAGAATGTCTGGGTTATTCTGGACTATATTTAAATACATAAATACACCCAACAGTCACATATATAGTCCTGACTCCACTCTAAGACTACAAGAGGCTTTTTGATTTCACAAACACCCAACTCGAAATAAATGCTCATGGTTCATACAAACATCTGCCTCACAGCCAGCGTCCAACCAACTGTGCCACGGAGGCTTTATACATGGTGTTTGATAGCCTTTGTGGCGCAGTTCGTTAAAAGTTGGCTGAGAAACGAGAGTTCGCGGATTTGACTAACGCACAGAGACGAATGTTCGTGCGATCCATTGGTATTTCTTACGGATCTGCGTATTGGCGAAAAAAGTCACTCGTGGTTTCTAATACACGACACAAGACTCCATTTTAATGTAGGGTCAGGACTATGTGTAACAGTATTGTATGTAACAGCCCATATACGTCCCACTGCAGGGCACGGGCCTCCTCTACAATCGACAGTACGATTGAGAGTGATTAGGCCATATAGTCCACCACGCTGGCCTAGTGCGGGTTGGCGGACTTACATACCATAGATTTTTTTATAAATCGCTATGGTATGCAGGTTTCCTCACGAACAAACACAACAACAACACACAAACAGTACACAAGACAGTACAAGACACACAAGTACAAGACAAGTAGTGAACAGTATTGAGTGTTTATTTATTTAAGTCGGTTCCCTTTATATACAGCTTTTCGGCTAAAATTCTATGAATTGAGGTCCCCTGATCAAGCACACGCCGCTTACTATCTAACTAGACTAATAGGTGCTGTTTGTCGTTTCATAATTTTTAAGCTTCAACAACTTTGTACATGCATGATGAACTGAAATAATTTCAAGAACATTTTAAGTAAAACCACAATTCCATGGTTTGACGGATAATTTTATTGAAATTCAGTTACGCCTGGACACAGTTATAAAGTATAAAACGTCAAACGGTACCAATTAGCTAAGTGGTATAATAGTTTTGTAAAATCATACGTCAATTCATATTTTAATGGTTTTATACGAATCTCAACGTAGATATAATTTTAATGCCTTTATAAAACAAATAAAGAATTTAAATTAATTAACAAGCAAACAGCATGTCTATCATAAAAACAGCCATAAAACTAAAATTAATCGTTAAAATAAACACGACAAAATGCAAAATGTTTAAATATAGCTCTATAAATAACTTTAACTATTCTAGTCTCCATAATTACTTTGCAAGAAACAGAGAAAGGATGCAAAAGGATAAAAATTTTCTTTCTTTCATATAGATCGATCATATATTCGATCTTGAAAACAATCTGGCGTCTTCGTGTGAGGAGTAAGAAAAAGTAAATCAATTATAATAATAAAAATCTGTAGCCACAGTGACCTAGACACCAAACGAGTCATAACCATAATCAAATATATATAAAGAAATGTGTTTATTTTCAACCGCGCGCCGATCCTTGGCTATCATTTTGTCGTTAGGTGATTTTAATGGCCGCCATATTTCGAAACCCCATTTGTCTGTACCATCCAGCAATTTAAATAAAATATAGGCTCCACAGTCCTCTGTCATCTGATAATAGCTGGGCTATAACCCTTAGTTACTCGCACGAGGAAAATCCCACAACTGCTCGTATGGGGTCTTCACTGACCCCAACTTACTTACGATGATTTCTAACGTTATTATGTAGGAATTTAATAATAAAAGAACATATTATTAAAATACAGTATTTATTCATATTGTTAGCTTTTATAATTATTTATATTTATTTCGTCCTAGTTTTACTCGTATAAGAAAATGTACCTAGAATATCCTTTTATATCTCATAATGTGCGTGTTCGCATATCTGATGTGGTATTGATCCATCCGTCATTCACTTGTGTGATTAATCATACTCGCTCTTCACTCTGACGTTCATTCATTCGTTCGTTCGTTCCCGGAATTCCCGCGAGAGAACCTAGAAGATGCGAACACGCACCGTAGTGGTGGTAGTCTGATACCGTAAACAACCAATTACTTAGTACAAATATTGTGAAGCAATTAATAAAAGTAATTGTGGAAACAAGTGAACTATTATTTCTACCAGAAGAGCTAATAATATATTATGAGTTTTAACTGACGCATAAAATTAAAGGAAACCTTAAAAAAAAAACAAAAAAAAAAATTATGCTCAGAAATACGAAAAAGAAAATTAGACGCTTTGGGTTCAGTAGGTATGTATTACTTTTTACAAGCAATACATACGTACTGAACCCACAGCTTTGGAAATAAACCTCGAAATGATTATTGCATACGAATTAGCTAAAATAAAATAAATCTTCTCTTGTGTGTAAAATTCTAAAGCCAAAATTTACAGCAATAAAAAATATGAAAACAATAAAAAATCATGTAATAATGCAGTATCTAGTATACATTTCACATAATAGAAATTCATGCAAATATATATTACAATAAGCGTAGTATACTTGACATACAAATACAATAAGAAAACTCAATAAATATAAATAATATTTAAACTTACCTCGTACAAAAATAGTAATTCTATTTCTCAAAATCTTACTTCGTCTTACCACCTTTATGCAGATGATTTACAAATCTACACCCAGGCACTTTTAGAACATATATCTGCGGCCATACACACCACTAACAGTGATTTGCGAAAAATTACGAACTCGAGCAACTCTTTTGGTTTGCGGGTGAACCCGGAGAAAACGTAAACCATTGTTATCGGTGGCTCGAGAATGATCTCAAGAATCGATTGGCTTCATCTCCCGCAGGTAATGTTTGACGGAACATGCATTGAGATCAGCAAAACGGTCAAAAATCTTGGGATTATTCTTGACCGCAATATGTCATGGACGCCGCATCTTGCAGAGTTGAGTCGTAAGCTTTATGCATCTGCTTTTAGTTTAAAAAGATTGCGGAACTTTTTGTCTACCACCACCAAGGTTGCGCTTGCACAAGCTCTTTTATTTCCCATTTTAGATTATACTGACGCCTCATAATCAGATTTAACCGAAGAACAGCTCAATAGACTCGAACGCCTACAAATTTTTTGTATCAGATTCATTTATGGACTACGTAAGTTTGATCACGTGTCCGAATATCGTAAGAAGCTGAATTGGTTACCTATCCGATTTCGCCAGAATGCTCATATCCTTTCGCTCTTGTATAATATCCTTTTCAATCCTAACACTCCTCAATACCTTAAAAATTGCTTTCAATTTTTACATCATACCCATTCCCGACACCTGCGTTCTTCTGAAACTTTGCTACTAAAAACACCTTCCTATTCTTCCCAGGACTTTCATTAATTCTTTTACTATAAAAGCTGTTCGCCTTTGGAATGCATTGCCGTTAAAAATCAAACGTGCAAATACCATACAAACTTTTAAAGTTCAAGTACGGAATCACTATCTAAACTACCAGTAAACCTACTTACATTTGTATTGTATGTTTAGATGACACAATTTAATATGTATTAGTCTATTTATATTATTAGTATATAAGTATTCGTATTTTATAAGTTAGGCACTTCATTTGTGTTCTCTTTATTGTGGACCGCCGTCTACCACTATTCCCGATACTATCCATCCCACGGTTGTCTGGCAGATATCGCTTTAAGCGATAAGACCGCCCATTGTAACACTTGTTTTTTTTTTATTTTATTTCTTATTTGTTGTATTTCCTTGTTTTGGTTACAATAAAGAGTTCTTGTATTGTATTGTATTGTAACGCTATTACTCGCACGGGGTCACGCGCTAAGAGTACAGAGCACGCACCCTGACCCTTGACGTCCTGTTTGGCACAAAAATGACTAATTTGGGGGGAATATGGAAGCTACTATTGGTGAGAGCACGTTGCGACCAAGCGAAAACAGATTTTTAAACGCGCAAAGATCCGATGACCCCATGCAAGTAATTAAGGGATAATCATTATCAAATCTAGTGGTTTTATGAAGCATAAACCAGTTACGCCAATTTGTATAAAGAAATGTTATTCAATGCATTTTTAGGCCGTGGAAGCGAAATCAAATAGCCTTGTAAAAACCTCATCAAATTATGACTACGAGATAATCACAAGCTAATGCATAAAATGGAAAAGTAAAAAAAATGCAATTTTATAAGCCGTAAGAATCGCTTCCAATTACCCGCCAAAACCAATTTGGCGCTCCCACCATGGTGCAGTGAATTTTTTGCCTCGTCGAAAAAATCGATGTTATAGATCTGCGCGCACATAAAAAACTCGTTTAATTCCTTTAATAGATTAATGTATCTGTATCTGTATCAGCCCATATACGTCCCACTGCAGGGCATGGGCCTCCTCTACAATCGAGAGTACGATTGAGAGTGGTTAGGCCATATAGTCCACCACGCTGGCCTTGTGCGGGTTGGCGGACTTACATACCATAGAATTTTTTATAAATCGCTATGGTATGCAGGTTTCCTCACGATGTTTTCCTTCACCGTTTTAGTGCGTGGTGATTGACTATCAATACACACATGACTTCGAAAAGTCAGAGGTGTGCCCTGGGATTCGAACCCGCGACCACCGTGAACACCGTGAACAATAGATTAATGAATGAATTTATTTATAAATCAAAGAGCTAAAGGCGTTAAGTGCCGATGGATAAAAAAATCTTGTTTCGTTTCAATGACAGCTCATCGCTCGCGCAAAAACTGGGTCCCGTTAGCGGCGGTTAAACAAATTTTATTTAATAGATTACGTTGAAAATGTGACAAATTGACCAACAATGGGAATGTTTTTGCGTCGAACGAAAAAAAAAACCGGCAAATTCTTGCTACAGTATTTTAGGTCAATGATTTTCGTTCGCATGGATTTATGATTCTCCCAATTACCCGCTCCAATCCGTGAGAAAAAGTTGATTGTTTTGTAAACACGAAAGCTAATATCTTTATTATGGGAAACAGATTTTTAATTCGGTATCATTATAAGTAGATTTGTAATGTGGGTTACTAGGATTAAAGCGGTGTACTGAAGTCTATCCGATGTACCAGGCGAGCATGAGTCGCGTGAAAGTCTCGGTATTGTGTGCGCCGCTACTTTCAACCGTGGTTGAGCTCTTCCGGGTCGCGGGTCACGCCCCACAGATTCAAGGTCGATTTGGTGCATCGACCTATTTGAATTTATGATTGCCTGGTACTTGACAACACACGACGCGGTACTCTCTGAATTTCTAAGAAGCGAGCGGGGTATTAGGGTCATGTGTATATTATAAAATTGTGTGTCATGTTTGTTGTACAAGACTTTTAGTAAAGTTGGAGTCTTGGAACCGTCAGTGGGTGACCGAGTTTGAGAGCCAATGTTTAAATGATCAATATTTATTGCCTATGAATTTGGGTTAACGTGGTTTTGGTTGTATAAAGCCAAATTCAATTGAAATGACCATGACATACTGTTAGGCACCTGTAGTTGAAGAAGATAATCAATTCGAGCTTAGACGACTGGAATTACGACGATAGATTATTTCTAATGACATTTTTCACTTTGTTTCCTTTCTCCAACCATAAGAACTCTATTTCAAATAGCAATCGGCCTGCATCCAGTGACTACCCGAAAGCTAATCTGCGTCAGCCGTCCATCACGGATGCAACAATTATATCATTATCATCATCGTCACCAGCCTACACTGTTGTCCACTGCCTTCGGCTTGCCGCATCCAGCATCTGCAAGCAACCTTTCGTTAGATTTTCGAATAACATCACTCTGACCATATTACTAAGATTCTCCTTAAAATTGAAGGCATGGGAACAGCTACAAAACACTAGATTTTAGTAAAATCTTCACCGAATCGATGCTTAATGCAATTTTATGCATTCGATGTACAAGAAATTCAGACATATTAATTAATTATCACGTATTATTTTTTAAATTCATTTAGATATACTTTCTTTACGAAATGCTTTCTGTGACGAATACGAAGATTTAGAAATAAGTCAGTGACCTTCTAGGATGCATTTTGATGTTAATCAAAAATTACTAATCTCTAAAGACTATAGAATGCTTTATGGACTAACTTATCATAATGTTCAGCCAAAGATATTTGACGTTGCCCATAGCTCTTCCCCCGAGGATTTCCACAGAAATTTGTACGTAGTGTGCATCCCTTAACTTCCTGCAACTTTTACTAAGCACCTTTAAAAGTCAACCATGACGAATGTTTGTGGGATCCACAAGTATTGTAGTTTTCGGTGTTAAGACGCCCGCGTCTGGATAGTCTCCAATAGTGATGCCTACAACACTTAATGTATGTTCAGAACTACGTATGCGACTGGGCGTATTTATTCTACCAAAGCTGCAGAATGTCTGTCGCCAAGCAGAAAGTAAACAAGCGACGCACGTAGCACCGACCAACTAACCCACTCGGCTTAAGTAGATTATATGTTAGCGGTGTTCTACGAACTATCCGTACCTTGTTTATACTTACAATACAGCCTCCGTGCCAACTGTAGGTTAGACGTGGGTTTGGCCTTGGTGTGTATCTCGTATCTCGTAAGATCCCGAAGTCCCTTATTAGTGCTGAAGGTGGTCGTGGCTTTTAGCCGGTAGAAATAGGGCTTACCCTGTTTATCAACTCTAACGTAAACAGGGGTCCAAAATCCCCATGGATAAAGAAACAAAAAAAAGTTTGGTCGTGGGTTAAATGTGTGTGAGATCCATGACTATTTGTTTTGGGTTTGGGTTCTAAGACCATGAATTCGTTCCTCAATAAAAAATACATTTGAATTTATGCGAACTTTTTCAACCTTCTGGTAGCTGCAATCCCCCATTTTTAAGCATACTGTGGATGGTATGATTTTGTAGTGATAGAGTTAACATACTCAGTGACAGCAATAGATGTCAAAAAAGCCAAAGCATTAATATCGATTTCGTCATGACAAAATTTATGCCCATTTTTTTGTTCCTCGTCCAATAAGAGATACCGTAACACATAAGACATATCACTTTACACTTGGAAAATAAATTACACAAACTATACAAACATTGAAATGACTTACTGCAGTTCGAAAACATTCCACGAATATAAATATTGAATTGTGCAAATATGTACGTGTAAGTGACACGGCATGCAGTAGTTTGTCCCGTGGCCGCTGATTGCTATTACTTGTGGTCACCATCCAGTTATGTGCTCGTCTGCGCTACGGTAATAATACGATTTAAGATTTTGATATGCTTTTTAACCGACTTGAAGGATTTTAGTAGTAAGATAGCCATAACACCCTTCGTGGCACTGTTGGTTAAGACTCCAGCTGTAAAATGAAAATCCGCGAGTTCGACCGCCGCGCCGAGACAAATCATTGTGCGATCCATGTCTGAGTGTTTATGAGACCGAAAAGTCTCTCGTAGTATCGGGCCCTCGACATAAAACTTGCCTCTTAGTGAGGGGTCAGGTCTATGTATGTGACTGTTGGGTGTATTTTTAATATATCTCCTCCCTAAATTTTTAATTACAGTACTAACTATTTATTTTTCTCTTACTATAATTATCGCTCGTCTATTCAACTGCCGTGCCTACACATATAGTCGTAAAATGGGAAAATATTCACAACCGTGAGAAGTGTGCTTGCTTAACTGTTTTATAATCACTGAACTGGTTGTACGAATGAGAAATATTTGTATGCAACGTACCACTTACTAATAAAACATGATGAAGTTTTTACTTGTTTATTTGATTTACATACGGTTAGCGGCTTTGGTCGCGCTTAAAATACCAGGAGAGCGGTGACTTTTTTTTCTAAAATTTCTGTCGTTGTTGCATTAAGTGACAATTTATTTTTCATAATATTGAGTTATTGGCAGACGCCGCGCCGTGGCGCAGTTGGTTAGACGCTGGCTTTGAAACTTGAGGCTGAGGGTTCGATCCACGCACCAAGTATTTATTTTTATTACATTTTATTAAACTTCATAAAATAAAATTGTACAGGCAGACTTAATGCCAGTATTTGTTTCTGATCTGGGTTTTTATGGGACCGAAAAGACTTTCTTAGATGCTGATATGCGCGACAAAAACACTCGATCTTGGATGTGGTCCACGTATGTGAATGCTAGGTGAATTTATTTATTTATTTTTGTATTTTTAAATTCAATAGTATTTAAACATAAGAAATCCTATTACACTGTTAGCAGTAATTTTAACTCCTCCTGAAAGATGGTGGACAGGTTATGGAGGCAGACTTTAATAAATATCAAAACAGACAGAAAATTATTTGAATGATTTCAATCACCTTTAATCCGGTTATCGAGGTTTACGATTATTGCACAACCGAATGTGTATTACTTTGAACTAGATTGCAAAAGTAATACAATGGCTGGCCCAGTTTACTTAATTCTTGTACCATTCGATATACGGAATACTTCACAAATTATTGAAAAAAGGAATCAATGTGATAATTTTAGTCCATTAGTATAAAGTATTGACTGTAAATTATGACGGCTTAGGTTTTATTTTAAGGTATTATTAAAAAAATGGGTTAGACAGCTGGCTAGTGATAGTCGTAAAATTAAAATACACAACCTTATTTATAGTAACGGTTTATTTATAATGCATAAAAATCTGGGTATATACATAAAAAATAAGAATAATAAAAAACCGAAGAATTGAGAACCTCATTCTGTTTTGAAGTCGGTTAAAATACATAATGGACTTAATTCCCGAGGGATTCTTTTAAAGTTGAACCTAATGTGATGCAGATATTCGAAAAAAGGCCAAAATAATATTATTGTTATAAACTTTAAAGCTCCCAGTTATATTAGCATCCACAAATAATCTTTTTATTTATGTAAATTGTGTCCACTAGTACAACATAATTTTACATTAAAAATCTATAATTCTGTTTCCCCAGCCCTGTTCTCACAATAGAGACATTGTATGCAGAAATTACCGAAGTAGGCAACACGTATTGAGACAATACTAATATTTCACCCGACTTTCTCTGCATTTCCCTATGCCCTTTCACGACGAACACTCACGATTTTACCATCTGCTTGGTGTTTCATTTAACATTCAATATGTACTAGAATTTATCACGTTTATTTATTTGAATTTATTACTTCGTTAGTTTAATATGTGAGTTCTATCCAATCTCAAGTGTGTTTTGCGTCGGTGGCGGAGTTGTGCTGCGGTTATAAAGCTAAGGTCTCGGGTTCGGGACTCGAACTCGGTTGGGTAACGTGATATTGGATTATTATATTCATTATCAGTCTGGAGTAAGGATTTGTGCTCAATATGGCGATAGGCTCGCTCCCTATTACATCATGGGACAGAACATTCAATACGATAGTTGGGTGTCATGGCACCTCTGACTTCGTATTCTGGGAAAAATTCATGAGTTCATGTATGCATTGACAAGTTTAGTTAAATATATTATACTTATATTAGTTTCCTTGTTACAGATTAACACGATGGACGACTGAGCCCTCGCAAAAAGTTATACATAGTGTTGTGCAAGACTCTTTAGTGTATTAATATTGTGAGCCCAGAAGATGGAGTACAGAACGCATTTGTTCGCTACGGCGCTTATTATCGTATTCGGTAAGTCGAATTATTTTTATTAATTTATATTACCAATCTATAAATACTTTTAAAAGTTGAAAATATAATTTTAAAAAGTTTTGACTCACGTTTTACATTGTAAATGTCAATTAGGAGAAACCGAAAGAACTTTGCTCATATTACTGCAATGCTAAAGCTAGTACCGTATTATTTAATTACCTGTATGTTTATTTTAGAGCTTTACATCCATATGTTTTCTTTTAATTTACATCAGCATACTCTCTGTAATTTGCTTCCATATTATGTTTCTTTAACTTATCTCAGCGTACTCTCGGTAATTTGCGTGTGTTCGGATATTCGTATCCACTCGAATAGCGACAGTCTTGCACAGGTCTAAAGCCCCCCTAAGAGCCTCAAGTGTATTGCATTTTAGGATTAATCCGGTTTCTTTTTAATAAGGAATAAGACTATTAACGATTTTTGGTATTATTTCGCTTACAAACATAAATACGTTAAAAATAAAGCCTTGCCGTTAAAAAAGTATTGAAGTAGCTTGTATCATAAGGCAAATATTAATATTTATAATTAAAGAGTAGGGGTGGAGTGGGGACATCTCGCTGTCTGTTTCACACGCGCGCACTGTAATGTATAATAACCCTAGTGACGTCACTATCTTGGTTTTGCATTTCTTTTCTGTTACCTCTACTACAAGATTTAAAACATTCCTAACTTGTTTCATTCTGAATGGATTTATACACTTCTTTGTTTACTAGACCATAGCTATGTATACGTATTGTATTTATCAAAAATACAATAAGAAAATAGGAGTCAAATACCCTATTACGATGAATGGCGAGACGAGCATTCCGTTCGCCTTAGGCACAAAATCAAGCAACATCTTGGATTACAAAGCAAAGCTTGGCATATTATACACTTATCGTGGTGTCAGTGTGGTCACAGAGGCGCTTTTATTAATAAATCAAATATGTGTTTAAATTAGCATCAAACAGGAAATACGTTTTTTTTCAATGGAGTCCAGTTATTTAGTAGCCACGCTTATGGAAGTTAATTAATTTGATTGAGTTATTTAACTTAATTAACTATTTCCGTAACAGATTTGTTAAATAACAGTTAACAAGTCCGGACAGGTAAAATAAGTATAAGTAGCTTCAAAAATATTTTATGACATGGTTCATTACTTAAGCTATGATTAATGGAAGTGCGCATAGAGTTTGGAATATTCACTATTGTACTATTAGCCCCCATACGGTCCACTCTAGGGCATGTGTCTCCTCTATAAAATGTTTCCTCACGATGTTTTACTTCACTCTTATAGTGCGTGATGATTGAATATCCATACACACATAACTCCCAAAAATCAGGGGTTTGCCCTGGATTTGATCCCGGGACCATCGTGGACATATTCGCAGCCATGTCTGATCCGTTAGCAACAGGCCATCAACCACTCGGTTCGGGCTAAAATTAATTATTATTAACTGAAATTAATTGTAATAAATTGATATCATCATACATTTGATAGGTATATTTAGAATTTTGGGCCCCGGCCCCTATGGGAAAAATAATAAGAATGCCACACATATAGAATTAACATTATAGAAACATTATAGAATTTTCAAGTTCTCTTGTGACACAACTTATATGAAATATATACCGGGTATCTCAAGACTGCTACCGAAAACGAAGCCGGGTGGTAGTTTTAGTGACTACAAACACAATGCAACTAAAAATTTCGCATAGAAACGCGACAATTATTTTTTATGATTTTTTAAATATCGACATTTTTTGGTGGTAAATCTATAGTTTTTGCTAAAATAATAATTTAAACTTTTTTATACTTTAGAGTATTTATAAATAAAAGGGTATACACTATT
Organism: Hyles vespertilio; assembly: GCA_009982885.2. Lineage (NCBI taxonomy): Eukaryota > Metazoa > Arthropoda > Insecta > Lepidoptera > Sphingidae > Hyles > Hyles vespertilio. The sequence continues at coordinate 8,002,177 of CM042823.1, forward strand.
ATTATAGGAAAAAAATGTATTTACCACCCAAATATGGTCATAGGAAAAAAAAATTGTCGCTTTTTTTTGCAACTTTTTCTGTTGCATTGTGTCTGAAGTCGCTTAAACTACCACCCGGCTTCGTTCCCGGTAGCAGTCTTGATATACCCTGTATATATATATATATATATACCGGGTATCTCAAGACTGCTACCGAAAACGCAGCTGGGTGGTAGTTTTAATGACTAGAAACACATTGCAACTAAAAATTTCGCAAAGAAACGCGACAATTATTTTTTATGATGTTTTAAATATCGTCATTTTTGGGTGGGAAATCCATAGTTTTTGCTAAAATAATAATTTAAACACTTTTATACCTTAGATTATTTATAAATAAAAGGGTATACACTATTATTTTAGGAAAAAAATTATTTACCACCCAAATATGGTCATAGGAAAAAAATAACAAAAAAAAATTGTCGCTTTTTTTTGCAACTTTTTCTGTTGCATTGTGTCTGAAGTCGCTTAAACTACCACCCGGCTTCGTTTTCGGTAGCAGTCTTGATATACCCTGTATATATCCGACCGTATTCGGTCTCGGCGACTGTTTGTTGTCTTTATTACTGTTGAGAGTTATGCCTCTGATGTGCTCTCAGGTGACTGACATAACCAATCTTTGCCGAGAATGTTCGGTTACAAAGACTACACGTCAGCACCCCTCCGACATAATTATATGTAAAGACCTCAGGTGGTCGGGTCTTTAGTTCGTTACGCTTTGCATCGAGCTCCAATATGCGTTTCTCTTCAAAACTGCTAACTTTAGCGTTCACAATATGTCTCCACTGAGACCGATCCTTAGACAGTGTCTCCCAATCTGACGTGTCCATGTCGCAACGTTTCATGTGCCGCTTCAGCACATCCTTGTACCGGAGGAGTTGACCGCCTTGTTTCCGCTCGCCCTCTTCCAGTTCAGAGTAGAAGATGCGCTTCGTCACTCTATAATCAGACATTCGGGAAACATGTCCACACCAACGCAGTTGTCGCCTCATAAGGCAGGCCTCGATTCCAGCAACGTTTGCTCGTCGTAACACTTCCGTATTCCTAACGTGGTGCGACCAATGGATGTTCATAATGCTACGTAGGCATTTAAGATGAAATCCATCCAATGTGCGGATATGTTTACGATATATGCACCACGTTTCAGAAGAGTAAAGAAGATTTGGCAACACCATTGCCATGTACACAGATACTTTGGTCGAAAGTTGTATATCATGTGAGCGAAATACTCTAGCGTGAAGCTTGCCAAAAGTTGCAGCAGCGGCTCCAATTCTACGGTTAATTTCGTCATCAAGGTGACAACTGGATGTGATTGTGCTCCCCAGATAGTTAAATTTATCCACCTGCTTAATGGTGTGTTCATCAAGTGTGATGTCAGTGGGCATGTTTATTGAGCCCACAGACATAATTTCTGTCTTCTTAATGTTGATTTTGAGTCCGAATCGATGACATGACGCATTGAGACTACACATAAGCCGCTGCAAGCCATCGGGGGATTCCGCCACAAAACACAAATCATCTGCGTACATTATCTCGGTAATAATTGTGTGAGATACCTTGGTGTATGCCCTCAGTCTAGCCAAGTTGAAAACACTGCCACTGGTTCGGAAGCGAATACGGATGCCCTCAGCCAAAGATTGTAAGGATTCCCTAACTACAATTGCAAAGTAAAGGGCAAAAAAAATGAAATACCTACACATTTAATTAAATAATATTCAACGAAGATTTGAATAACAAAAAATATAAGTTAGCTAGCGGGCAATTACTTCACTGTTTCGAAGCATTTGTACTAAAAACTAACGAGTTATCAAATAGCTGCAACTTGGGTGTATTTATTTATTATTATTATTATTATTTTTTTCTCGAGGCTGTCTATATCCATATAAAAACAGGCATAGATGTGTCAAACGATCAAACATATTAGTAATTCTATTTCCACTTGTGGCCTGTTGGATACGGACCTTACGAGGCTATCAACATGCTCACGGTGGACGCGGATTCTAACCCTAGGGCTTATAAAAAATATTATTACTTTCCAATTCTCTGACTTCATGGAGTCATGAGTGTTTTGATAATCAATCACCACATACTAAATGGTGAATGGAAACATCGTGACGAAACCTGCATACCGTGGTGATTTGTAGAACATTCTATAATATATTGTAAAGTCTGACAACCCGCACTAGGCCAGTGTGGTGAGCTTAGGCTTAATACCTATCTTTCGCACACCCAATTGTAGTGGGGACTGATGTCCTACAATGGGAAATATATGTATTTGATTATTTAACATTAGGCGATTTGCGCCCACCCGCATTAGGCCAGCCTGGACTACATAGCCTAACCAGTAACCCTTTTCATTTTCCTCTCGTTTGTAATTCTCGATGTGATTGTAAATCTCGATTGTAGAAGAGGCTCGTGCCCTGCAGTGGGACGTATATGGGCTGATACGGAGATGCTTTGGACGTTTAACTTAGGTAATTGCTATCCGGATACAAACATCCTCACGCAATCCGGTATTTCGGCGCTCTAAGTGTTATAAAAGCTATCACCAATTTCCGCAATATTGTATGGTAACCGGTGGAACCTGTCCAATTAATTAGCGCTTGTATTTCGACGTTTACAGTTGCACGAGTGAATGCTCTTTATCGATAAATCAGTGACAGGTATTTAAGTACATTTCTTGAATGCTTTGTTGATCTATCAGCTGTTTTTTAATTAATAATTACAGTCACATTCACAGTCCTCTCATTAAACATGTCTTTTATCTTTAGTATCAGTAACAACTTGAGATTTTTTAGCCTCATAATACTCAGAGACAAATATTTGTGGACGATGCCACTAGTGGTAGATCTCTCATACGAGAGGCCGCCGGGGTAGGTACCACAGCATTATTCCTCCACCAAACAGTAGTTCTGTTCGGAACACAACAGAAAATTGGTATTAAGGACATTGTAGCCTGAGTAACTGTTGTCTCCTGGACATATTGAGAGTTAACATCTTATGTCTCAGGCAGACGAGAGCAATGGAACACCAAGCATTGCTTTGTAATTTAAGGTGTTGTTTGGTTTTGCTACTGTTCATTAGCGATCACTTCCCATCAGGCGAATGGCACGCTTGCACGGTTGTCTCGCTATTCATTGCTATAAAAATCCCGAGACAAATACATGTGGATTGTGTGACAAGCTTTTGTCGCGTAAGGGAATCAAACTCGCGGATTATCGTTTCGGTTATCACCTAACTACTTCATGGATGCTATGTTTAAAGTGTTTCAACTTATTAACCAAATATCTTTCCCACAAATCTGCTAGCTGTGGCAACTGTTCGAAAAGTGGTGATTCAACAATTCTCCTACTTAAAACAAATATGTAACATACATACACAAACTCACGCCTTTTTCCCTGAAAGGGTAGGCAGAGGTGCCAAGACATCCACTCTTCGCCTTGTATGTTCCGGCCCAGAATGTGATAGGGAGCGAGCACATCGCCATATCGGCCCCAAATTCCTAACTCTGATAATGAATAGAAAAATCTAATATAACTTTGCCCAACCCGTGATTCGAACCCGAGACCTCAGCTTTGTAACCAACTCTTGTACAACCACGCCACTGAGTGTAAATAACATTTAAAACAAATATGAAGCGGTTAGATGTATGTGGGTTAATTGTATTTAATAAGCTTGTTTTATTTATTTGCAAGTCACTTTGGATTTGTACGAATTAAGGCCAGTACGGACACGATCAGTTATCTGTGATGTGTTGATGTGTTGACGGCTTATTAAATGTATATTTTTTACTAAGTGTTGTTTGTAATGTTAGAATGTATTGTTAGATCCAAAGTTTTGTATCTGCGGGGAAAATTAATTGTTACACTATCAGTAAGTTTGGATTCGGAACGTATACATACACATATATATATTTAATATTTTTTTATTTTATAATTTGACCCCCACAACAATTTGACCCACTCACTTGTGTGTCGTTTGTATCAGAAGCTACAAGAGACTTTTTAGTCTCACAAACAAATACCTTTGGATAATACAAATATTTGTCTCGGTGCGGGGATCGAACCTGCGACTTCTCGTTTCACGTCGTCACGGAGGCTGTCACTGAGGAACTGTTTTGACTAAGCTGAGACGCACAGATAGGTTTGAAAACTGCGTACCTAAAGCAAAATAGAGCAATAGAGAAAACATCTAGATAAAGTCATATTATTTATACTGGAATCTAAATACCAGCGCGCAAGACAGGCACTATGTGCATGGTTCAATTCCACGAAAGCTTGCCCAACATAGTTTTTCGTAATTAATTGGCGCATTACTCTTTACCGGTATTTAGATCGTATTAAGATCGCTTGGATATTAAGTTGTCGCGTATATTAAAGGGGAAAATGACATGATTAGTATATTAGAAACCTAAGGTGCTATTAGGTATGTTTTTGCTTAAGATGGCTTACTATGAGTATGAATAATTAAGGTATATGGAATTTTACACGCCTGGAAAATGCTCGCACAACCCTAGTCACGCTGTTACCGTCAGATCGTCCGGGTTGGTACCAATCTCTCGCAAGAAATCGACGTGAAGTCACATCTTTGCTGTTGCATTTCGTTCGGCGAGTGAGATTGCCTGATGACCAATACCCCTTTTTTCTGTCCTGGCACAGACACTGCATTACACCTGGTGGTAAGTGCAAATACAGTCCAGATAGAGTATTGAATGCCATCAGGCGGCGGTCTAATGCCATTCGATACAGTCATGCTAAGATGCCTCTTCACGCTGCGGCGGAAGGATCTAGGACCCAGGACCGTTTTGTCTTCCAAGTTTTTTTCCTTTCCGCTCTCCTCCGGATTTGTTTGCCCGGTACCGCATCTTGATCCAAGTATCATAGATGTTCATAGGCGGCAATGTCTTACCATCAAATGACCTGTTTGCCAGACCAGTGAAAAAATGAGCAAAGTAAGCCTCGTGCCCACTAAAAAACTTGTTACAACAATTAAAGAGAATAAACTCCGCGGCCCACAGCGGTGCAAACATAACTGTATATAATTAGCGCCAATCAGTTTACAAGTTCGGTGCAATGCGCGAATTGTTTTTATTATTTTTTTACCGTTCAAATCCGAGATAATGTACGGTTAATTGTCGACGATGTTTCATTACACTCGTATCTGATTCGAGTACTTTAAATATTTGGGTTATATTGTATATGGCAGCAGTAGGTCATCTTTTTTGGCTTCAAACATACGCAAACATACATAAAAGCCTTTTTCCAAGAAAGGGTAGGCAGATGTTCTCTTGTTAGCAACTAGGACACTCACGTTACGCCTTGTGTGTTCCGTCTCAAGATGTGATAGGGGGTGAGCCTCTATATCAGACACAAATTCATGACTCCGGGCTGATAATGAATAGAAAAATCTAGTAACACTTACCCCGGGATTCGAACTCACAGCTTTGTAATTATACAATAGTACAACTACGCCACCAAGACATTCGGGTTTTTGGCGTCAATTTGACCTATATTATCTATTGTATGCTAAGTATATTCTTACCGTCTTATTTCAAATCATTACCACCTATATTAAGAGTTTTATAGGATTATCAACAATCAGCATCTTCAGTCGCAGAAAGGCTGCTGCCAAATTGCTGAGAGGTTTGCTAATTACCGATTGAACTAATAACATGGTATCCCTGCTTAGCCCATATGTTTTGTATTCTAAAGCACATTCATAATAAAAGAGACCAGTTGGTCTATCGTTAACAACATGTTTATTACTTATGTCAATTTAATTAAATTTATTTGAGGAGTGGTCGAAAACATTATTTAGATACAAATATTACTCCCGATTTGACTTGATTTCGCTCCGCAGGCAATTTCAACTAATTAAAATCGAGTCTAGAACAGGCCAAACGAAGTACAACAATCTCGCTGTACTCAAACATTACCATTTTAAACATTGTATCTTAATGTTGGCTTGTAGTCGTAAAAAACTTTGTATCTGATAAGAATATGCCGAGAGCGGTAGTTGTAGTGGGCGGCTAACTGTACTGATTACAATTTTGATGCAAATTCGAGCCTATTTCTCGTTGTTTTTGTGTGGGCTGGGGGGCAAGGAGTGGGATTTGTTGAATGTAATTTCACCTTATAATCAACTAGACATTAGAGACGGCGAATGTAATGCTATAATCATAACTAGAGAGTAAAGTTATACTACGGATAAATGTTTATTTGATCTGCTGTTTGATCGGTATCGGTGTGTATAGGTTTTATTTATGTATTTATTATTTTTTGCTCTGTACAGAGAAAAAATAAAGAACCATCAGGCGAACGGCATGTTCGTCTCGCCATTTACAGCAGTAAAAAACAATTATATAATAATAATACTAAACGTGGTGGTCTTATCACACTAGGTAATTTCTTATAGGCAACTACGGGATGGATATATAAATAAGATAAAATAGGGTAATCTATGGCAAAAATGAAATAAATAATAGGGTTAATATAGATTTGTTCTTGTGCTTGTTTATCATGTTTATCATATACATATATATATATATATGCGTATATATATGTATGTATACCTAGTATAGTCCTCATAATAAGATAACAACTGTAATGTCGTGTTTGGATAGAAGAGTCTTTATTATCACAATACAACACACATTACTCATATAATATAATTACAGTATCTTCATCTTGATTTGTAGACAGTGCGCATAGATTCTGATTGGTGTTTCCACTCTTTTTTATTAGTATCTGTCATTCTTACACATTCACAGTATATTTTCTCTCACTGTCTTGGCCCTTGCGTACTGCGCGGAGATTTTGTTCGCGAAGTACACTCTTTTTTCTTTATTTCTCTTTAACTCTCTTAGTCTCTCTATCTTTATTCTCGTTCCACTGGATCCCCGTGAAGTGCGCCCACATATTGTTTGGGTTGTCCGCTCCGTTATACCTCAATACATATCACATTAGGTTCATTTCACGTTGCGATGTCGATAGATCGATTATGTCAATCGATATAGTGATTGATGTGTTCGCGCGCTAATGCGAAGTCGCGCATGATTTATTAACTTATCACATTTTACAGTATATTGTGCTTTTTGTCCTATGTATATGATGCGATGATGAGATGGGTCACTGAGTGTACCGAGTATTATAGAGATGATTGGTGAATGGTTTTATAGAGAATATAGAGCACATTCTATTTTTGTGTGTTCAAGCCAGTATACCGAAGTATGCTGAGTTTCTTTTACTGTTTCATAAAAAATTGATTTGAAGAGTCTTTGTGTTTGTGTATCGCCTTTTATTATGTTGGTTGCTTACGCAACTACCTAAGTATTTCTGCATTCTTCAAAAATTTTAAACCTTGTATGAAAGATAACGATAAAAGCGGAGGGAAGATAAATGTATGACTAAATACTCCCCATACAATTGATAAACTTAAGATGGAATAGGAAAGATAAATGTTATTCCTGCCGGGAAACGTCAGATAGAGAGAAAGAAAATGGATAATATTAGTACAACTTACATCTAGCATTTCCTCATTTGTTCCACATTCAGGTAGAGAAAGTATTGCAAATGTCCTTGTATTGTCCGTCTTGAGACATCGTAAAGAAAGCCCGGCGCGTGACCCGAGTCGCAATGCGCGTCTGGGACCCAGGGAAGTAGGTGAGCAACACATTACTATTAGAAGACGATGGATTTTATGGATAAAAATCAAAGAAAAGGAAAAGTATGATCTATTTTTGTATTGCAGCTTTGCCCGTGTGAAATAGGTTTCCAAGATAAATAGTAGATATCCTTTTATAGCCTTCTTCGATAGATCGACTATCGAACACTGAAATAATTTTTCAATTTGAACCAGTAGTTCCTGAGCTTCGCACGTTCATACATACAAAACAACTCTGATATGATGAATAAAGATGGAAGTTATAGCCTGTTGGTAAACGGACCAGGTTTGAATCTCAGGGCTATTCGACTATTAGGACTCATGAGTGTATTGATAATATCTGGCTATTTGGACCCACTCGTCTCATACATGACTGGGCACGATTGCAACGCTGAAGTCTCGGGTTCAAATTATGGGTCGGGCAAAGTGATATTAAAATTAAGTCAAAATATTAAAATTTCATTGGATTATCAGTCCGGAGTAACCCAATTTGTGACCAAAGCGGTGATAGGCTTCACATCGCGGGGCGGAACACACGTGACGACACGTGGGTTTCATGGTACAGTCAGCAACATAAGTCGCTACACATTCACGAGATTTGGAATTGTCTTATGATCCAAAATAATTATTATTTTCAATATCGTATGGCGCTTCTCGGCATAGATGACTTTACTTGGTGATATTTTACGACTACAGAGTAGTACGCACAAATTTTAATCCATAAAAAGGTTATCAAAAAATGTGAAGTGTTCAGCGACTTATGTTGCTGACTGTACATCGGCCAACCACTTTTGGGAAAAAAGCAGGAGTCTATATATGCACTTACAAGTTATAGTATGTGCAGCCGGATTTATTCGCAATATTGCAAGTCTGTCGTAGTTTCTAAGATCGCAAGACTTTTTAAATGAAGAAACTACGTGCGTGTGTATTTTTTTAAATTAAATTCTATTAAATTCCTCTCGTTCACTTCCGCATAAACAACAGCGGTGGGACATTAACGTCCGCCGCCCACTCGCATACCACCGCGTACTGTGTTACATTGATCTTGATTTTTTTGCCGGCTTATTATGCTTAGCGGTAAACGACATTATACAGGGTGGGCATTTGTTAAGAATCAGATACCATAATAAGTTATTTAATTACATAGGCAAAGTTATGCACTTTGAAATAAAATATTTGGGGGCTAGTTTATTCAAGAAATAGTTAGTGAAAAGCAGATCGTCAACGGTAAAATCATCTGCCAAATTAGTGTTTCCTTTAAATACTTGATTATTTTAATTACATTAAGGTCTGTAGTTAGTAGAGGGGTACTATTCAGAATTTCAGATAATTTTTTATCAATCCCCATACCTTTTGTTTTTTTTTTCAAGCCACCTATACATACACCTCGTCCATGATTACGTACAAATAGGTATATACTAATCCCCCTTCCCATTTTTCAACCACCCTGTATATCAGATCGTGCCTCCCATATCTAAGCGCCAGCCCACATGTCGTCATCGCGTCACTGCGTACATGTGAAAGTACTTTTTAGTTGTTTTTTTATGTTTTCGGCACTTTTTGTTTATCGTCTGATCGCGCACGAGTTGATCTTGAAATCATTTTTTGCAACGCTAATGTCCAAATTGGAGAGATTATGGTCGCAAAAAGTTGTTTGACGTTCCAATGTATGCCTGATAGAGGAAATATTTTGTTGATGGATGAGGATTATTACTATAAATATGATAAATTAATGTTTGAATAGCGGTTAAGGAGACCATGAGTGTAGTATATCATTACTCCAACTCCTGAGCATGATCTTCTGAGGTTTATTCTATGACGCTGGCCTACAAGTTGGTGAACATTACCTTTGTAATTTTGTGAGGACTTAACTTAAAGTGAGCGAATATTTATGAATACAAATATAGTTTCGGAAAGCCTCTCCTGGCTTTCCGAACCTATATTTGAACACGAAACTCTGATATTAAGTTTGTCAGTCGCTTTTGCGTATAAGATATATATCCTATATCCTGTTATGCCAGATATGATTCCATTTTTTTTTATTGCAATAAAATGCAAGACGAGCATGCCGTTCGCCTGATGGTAAGCGATGCGACCGCTCATGAACAGTAGCAAAACCAAACAACACCTTGAATTACAAAGCAATGCTTGGCATTCCACTGCGCTCGCCATCCTGAGACATAAGATGTTAAGTCTCAATATGTCCAGTAGTTACTTTGGCTATAATGTCCTTCAATCCGAAACACAACAGTGCATTTAAACTACTGTTTGACGGGAGAAATAGACATTGCGGTGGTACCCACCGAGGCAGCCTCTCACATATGAGAGACCTACCACCAGTTTGTTTTACATTTTGCTCTGACTTATTCAATCTGTGCTCCTGTCATTAATAAGATCATAAGTAGATACTTGACCACAATAAATGTACTTAACCTAACCTTCGCAGAACCTAAACTTAAGACAATAACGCGAACCATCAGTCAAGCTCGCTAATGACGAGAGAATGATAAACGGCGGGCCATCAGGATTTGCATAAAACACAGTTTACGATCATTAGCATTCAGCGGGGGTCCCGCTTTGCATAATAGCACCGAGCTCTTGCAAGGATGAGATATTGATTTCTTGTTCCATGCTGTAGATTATTCTGGACGCCTTGAAGTCCGGCTTGGTGGCACAGTTGTACTACGGTACAATACGACGATGAGTTCTTGGGATTCGTAGCAATGCTGGTTCGGTAAAGTGGTATTAGATTTTTCTATTATCAGCTCGGAGTCAGGAATTTGTACTCGATATGGCAATCGGGTATTTCGCTATCGCATGGTGAGGCGGAACATACAAGACGAAATTAGGATGCCCTGGTAGCTCCTCTGCCTACCTCTTCTGGAAAATGCGTAATGTTTATATAAGTACTAGCGGCCCGGCCCGGCTTCGCCTGGGTGCAAATACAGATTCCAGTCCATACTTTAATTAAAATCAGCATGACAGCCCTTGTCTAAACTGCTTGTCCCATTTTATCCACCTTATATTCTATTCTATCCCATCTCTCCAGATTTAAATCATTATTTTGCTACGGAGATATTATAACACTGTTACTACTCCGACGACATTCATTGAAATCAATTAAAAGATACCATAGCTGACCCGACCACGCTTCGCTATGGCTTAGTTATTATATGATTAATATTATATTCAATTATTTAACATAGCAAAAAAGCCCGACCCATCTTTGCCTGGATGCAGATTTTATTTTTATTTTATTTCACACCGAACATGTTATTTTTCGTATAAGCTCTTGTATACCAAAACATGTCCTATCCCGTCTATGTAGTCACTTCCCGATATGTCCCGTCCTTTCTCTTCATTATCCATCCCGTCTTATACCGTGCATTTACATTTCGTCCTATCAAATCTGTCAGCTAACCCAGTCCTCTCCCGTACCTCCCACTCTATTATATCCCGTTTCAACATATCCAAATGGTGTTCCTTATAAATTTTTGACATTAAACACTTCAGCGATTTTGATTATCCATGCAATATTCCATACCTTCTTTCACCCCTACTATGCTGTTTTTCCATAAATATTACGCCATTACTTTTTGTTAGTAATAAAGAGATGAAATATTAATTTTCTTAGAAATAACTTCAGTGGTTTCGATTTTCTTCGGCATAACATTTCAAAATATATAATATTTCTATCAGTGAATAAAATAATATTCATATAGCGAACAAAAAGCCACTGTAAAAATTCGTGATAAAAGTAAACATATAACACATAACACACACACACACACACATACACAAACATACACTATTATCACACTGACACTCACAATTAATGTAATAACAATTATATTTAACTGGTTTCACAACACACAGGCAACGCTTAATTTGAGAACCCCTACAATATTCTCCATATGTAAAATTGTTATTTTAATAAAGATTTTTCATTTTCAAGTGACATTATATCTTGAAAAGAATTAAATATTCTTACGTGTGAATATTATTTATTTAATTGTCTATTAATTTCTCAACGCATGCATAAATATTTGACAACCAATTTAAATGTCAATCACTTTTTATTACTGTCATTAATTTACATCTTTAAAACCTAAAATACGCTATTAATTGAATATTATGGATATATGTTGTCGATTCGAAACCTTTATTTAAATACGTTATTTCATTTGAAGGAAGAATTTACCGTATCGACGGGATGAACATTAAATGTTTGACAGTTACGAACCCATGAACATTTTGCATGAGAAAATGTTAATCTATAATATAAAAATGAATCGCAAAATGTGTTGGTAACCGCATAATTCAACAACGCCTGGACCAATTTGGCTGATTTTGGTCTTGAAATATTCGTGGAAGTCCTGGGAAGGTTTTAGGGGTGAGAAAAATAGGAAAATTTCTGAGGAAGATAATGGTTATGTTATTCGATGTGAATATTTTATGATTTCTATACTTCCTTAGCGAAAATATACAAATTAGTTCTACGATTACATGTGCGACACATTGTATACAAGGTTTATCGCCAGATCCGTGTATAATTTGGTCAAATTTAAACAAAATCGACGATTTTAAAATCGACATTGTTTTAACAAATTAGTCGGAGTGAATAATGTTGATGCTTAATTTTTTTTGGTTAGTGTTGGATATGTAAATGTGTAATTGATAAAACTCATTATTTTTTTTTGTAATTCTATGAATGTCTGGTACATATTTCAGATAATATAATGCTGTGTTTAGCACACGTCACTTCAGTTTAAATATAACAATTGTTCGATTGTAGCATTATGCAAATGCCTTTAAATTTATTGAAAATGATCACGTCTCATGAGTAAATTAAAAAATAATATACAAACATACACATGTTGTGTATATTACGTACCCAATCATCTTACTTGCTATTTTCCCAATTTTCACCATTATCAAAAATAGGCAACTCCTCTATATATCATGAAATTTTTTACCCCTTATTAGCTTCCATTGAGATAATATACTAGAGGGGACACTGCAAACAAAATGTTTGTCACAAAATGAAGGGTACATTCTATTTCTGTCTCTGTCACGCCTACGAAGTAACATATCTTTCATCTCGCTTCAATGTGCACCCTTGTGCACGCACCATACGCAGAGATTTTGTTCCCGATGTCCGCTCTAGTATAATACCTCAATGTTAGCTTCCATTATAGATTATACTAGCCAATTATAAATAATAGCCATCGCCTTAAAAAGCAATAAAAATAGTCTGAAATGTATCGTTCATGTTTTATACACAGCTTTTATTTAGAACAGTTGAATTATAGAATAAGATAATGTAAGATTTTAGTCATAAAATTAAGGTGTATCGTTATTTAAAAGAGTACAAATTATTGTAAAGCGTGTATAAATAAAGCAATAAACCAGTGGTTCTTAAACTTTTTTCGGCCCCTCATTTGTGAAAATTTGTGACATTGCCTTATAACAATGTTGCAACTTAGGGGTTTAGATTCTTCTTAGGTAATTCTTAAATCTGGCCTTGTTATCCATTGAAATAATATGAAATTATCACCAATTTAATAACATTTGTATCCAATTTAAGGGAGAAATTAAGAAGGACTACGTAGATTAAGCCCTTATCAATTCTATGCAAATTTTACCAGGTGTTATACTAATGAAGAGTTTAGGAATGTTAGTAATACATAAATATTTAATAGTTTTAACCGCTTTCATTATAATTTTGTTGTGCTACATTGAACATTTTCAATAGTGGTTAAGACTTAGTAGTATTATTGTATTTTTTTTACCTATGATATATTCGTAAAAAAGTGCGTGGTGGCCTGTTGGTAAACGGACTAGACGCGACTGCCAACATGTTCACGGTGGTCGCGGGTTCGAATCCTAGGGCACACCTCTGACTTTTCGGAATCATGTGTGTATTGATAGTCAATTACCACGCACTAAAACGGTGAAGGAAAACATCGTGAGGAAACCTGCATACCATAGGGATTCATAAGAATTTCTATGGTATGTAAGTCCGCCAACCCGTACTAGGCCAGCGTGGTGGACTATATGGCCTAACCACTCTCAATCGTATTCTCGATTGTAGAGTAGGCCCGTGCCCTGCAGTGGGACGTATATGGGCTGATACAGACAGACATATAGGTCTACCAGAGTCTCATGGCATAAAATTAAAAACTAACATAAAGAGTTTTATGTGGCAATACCATCGGTCAACACCTATTTCAAAACTTGAGTTATATGGGAAGATACTAAAAACCTTTTTTTTGGGTATCGTTCAAGCGTGATGCGTCCAGCCAGTATAGGATGATCTTTGTTTATTTGACGGGAGACGTAAAAGACGGTCCAGCTTCAACTACCACCCAACGTAAAATGATCTATCTTTCCATTGTCTTTCATTGACGGCTGACGAAATAGAACAAAATTCAAAAAATGTGTACATCGTGTATATAATATTATCTAGATACGGCGTCTTGCGCATAATTTTGTTAAATGTAAATTAAAACGATGTCCACATCTACCAAAATCGCCCATTGTTTTTTGAGATTATTACAACAGTTTTAAACAAAGTATACTCTATCGAAGCGTTTTGCCGGAGTATACCAAAATATATCTAATTATAATTTTTCGTTTTCATAAACGACATTGTTTTTTGAATTTATACTTTTAGATGCGCTGGGGGACATATTTAAATTTCGCATTAGTATTGTTTTCAGACTCAAGAATAAAAAAAATATTGGTACGTTGATGCCGTATCTAGACATTATAATGAAACGATATGCAGTTTTATATTTTTAAATATTTGTTCTATTACTTACGTCACCTGGTAAGGCAGTATGAAGGTTTTATTAATTTGTATATGGTAACGTACTAGACGCGACTGCCAACAAGTTAACGATTGTCACGGGTTCAAATCCCAGGGCACACCTCTGACTTTTCGGATTAAATTCTACGTGAAATAAAATGCGCCAACCCGCACTAAGCCAGCAGGGTGGACTATAATATCTTCTTCTATAATATAAAAATGAATCGCAAAATGTGTTGGTAAGCGCATAACTCAACAACGCCTGGACCAATTTGGCCAATTCTTTTTTTAAATGGTTATTATTACTTTATTACTAACAAAAAGTAATGGCGTGCAATATTATTAGGAAAAACAGCATTTTGGTGCTGAAATAAGGGACGTAATATTGGATGGACAATAAAAAACGCTAAAGTTTTTAATGTCAAAATTTCATAAGGCAATCTTTATATGTACATGTATATGGAGAGACGGGATATAATAGAGTGGAAGGTACGGGAGAGGGCTGGGATAGCTGACAGATTTGATAGGACGAAATGTAAATGCATGTTATAAGAATGTTATTACTTTTTTGGAATTGTTATTACTATGTTTGTTCTATTTGATGTTGCTATTATTTTTTTATTGCTTTTTTCCATTCTTAGTGTGTTGTTTTTATTATTATTATTATTAATGTTGTGTTATAATTTTAGTGTGTTGTTTAATATTATTTTATTAACATTGTATGTAATAAAATGTTAAGCAAATGTGTTGCTGGTGGACATAGCGTCCGGATGTCACACTGACCCCCCATTAAAAATCAGCGCTGCAGTACAGCTGTGTTGTACTGCAGCATATAGCTGAATGGGGAGTCATTGTTGTCTGGCCATGCGCATATAATGGCAAACTGTTAACTATCTTATATGCTACAATGTCTTTTTTTTGTATGTGGCCATGCAATAATAAATGTATTTTCTTTCTTTCTTTCTATAAGACGGGATGGATAATAAAAGAGAAAGGACGGGACGGATCGGGAAGAGACTGAACAGACGGATGAGACGGGATTGAGCCGGACAGTAGGATAGCTATGTCAAGTTTAGGTATACAAGAGATTAATACGAAAAATAACATGTAAGTATTTGGTGTGGAGTGGAATCAAAAAATATATGCACCCAGGCGAAGCTGGGTCGGGCCGCTAGTAAGCTAATAGAAACTCGGAAAACCGGGAACGTGATAAAAATTATCCTATGTCCTTCTCCTGGTTCTAAGCTACCTCCCCACCAATTTTCAGCCAAGTCATTTCAGCCGTTCTTGAGTTATAAGTGAAGTAACTAACACGACTTTCTTTTATATATATATAGATTTATTTTTAGCTTTGATGCTCATAATGTGACTCATATGGTGTAAGCCTCACGTTCTTTGGTCCTTACAGTAAGGGTGCTTCATGCTCCCAATAGACAACGTTTGGGCTCTATTTAATGGATATTGGATATGAACCCAGTGAACCTGTGGCCTAAAAAGTTTGTAGGGGCTTCCGATCGCATTCAAAAGTTCGGTGTAGAACTCAAAGGTTAAATACTGATATATTGTATTTTAATTCTTTGCACTTGATTATATTATGCCATTGGATCGCAGCCAGGGCCGGCGTTAGGGTAGGACGAGCGAGCGAGCGACGGCTCTAGGGCGCCAGTGCCGAAAGGGTGCCGAATTTCGGTATTTACTGTAATCTTTAATTTGTATAGTTCTTGTCGGGGGTCGTGGAAATCTCGCCCACGGCGTAGTTAATACTTAAACTACTACTGACCGCAGCACATAGCAGGGAAATAATTTGTGTTAGATATCGTTATATCGTAGATATTTATTTTATTTACTCATTTCTTTCAGTTGTTATGTATAATTGTAAAAATAAATAAAACCAATTATTCAAAACATTTATACGTCAGTTATGACAGACTATGAAACACCATAGAACAAACATGTATGATGTAAACAACTTTATTTAACCACATTCTTGCCAATATATATTCATTTCATTTCACATAGATTGATACCCTGTTTAGCTCGCAAATGACACAAGTGTCTTACATACCTTCAGCTCATATCGTCAGCTGCATAACTTAGTCGTAACGGAACAAAAAATAATATTTGAAGGCTGTAGACACCCAAGGATTGAATAAGAAACTTACTTGTCTATTTCGCTAACCAGGCTAAACTACATACCACGATTCAGAACTGTTACTTATCATTTAATAAGATCTATTCCGACTCGAGTTACAATCGACAATCGTAAACTAATAATATTTATGATTATTGTTCTAACGCGCGGAATTCTGCTCTATATAATTGTTGATTCTTTTTTACGATTCTCAGCTAATTGGGTATCATTCTTAATAATTTATGAATTATTTTTATGATGTAGCTATTAATATTTTTGCAATTATGAAATATATTTCTTTTAAAATTATAATTGGTGTTGTAAATTTGATTTTAAAACGGTTGTACAATTTATTAGCTGTTTTCATGGCGTAATGGATACGATGCTTTTAAATAACATGCTGCGGGTTTGATACTCTCATGGGGCAAATACATATTATTGTAATCAACGTTATTTTTGGTGATGGTTTTTAATTGCTGTGGGTTCAAAGCTAGAAGAATGCCTCGGACAAAAACCTAAAAAGGACAGAAAGGACAAAAAGTATGCCTTAAACTCAACATTTGGTGGTAGTTATGTTGTCTGTAAGGATACTTATATTTGTCTATCGCACGGGCCTCCTCTACAGTCGAGGACATGATTGAGAGTTGATAGGCCATATAGTCCACCACGCTGACCTAGTGCAGGTTGGAAGTTGTGCCACTATATACCATATCGACAAGTAATCATAATTAGATCCGTAAAGCTGAGGTGCCACCAGAACACATTTTTACTTTGTCTGTATAATTAATTAATTGCATCAAAGGAAAAAAATCTAATAAATTTACACCATTTCACGCAATAATACCAGGATAGCATAAGAATACAAACGCAATAATAAAATATATTTATTACTATATTTAATTTTATACGACTGGTGTTCGAGTTTTAAATCTGCAGCCTAATTGGATGGTGCATTGCTTTCACTGACGAAATGGGAAATACCTGAACGCACCGACGACCGTCCGTATTGAAAACATTAATGTTTTAATTGGTTTTCCCGTGTTGTTAATATTTTATTTTTATGTAACCTTGTTACATATCGAAATATGTATTTCGGAGTCAATCCTGGGAAGCATTTGTGTCTATAAATTTTCGTATGTTTTTATAGTTTTGTACAGCCTCTGTGGTGCAGTTAGTTAGACGCTGGTTATGAAACGAGAGGCCGTGTGTTTGATGATCACACCGCGACTAATATTTCTGTGATCTACATGTTTTTGTTTCTGGTCTGGGTATACACCCAACAGTCACATACATAGTCCTGATTTCACCCTAAGATCGAGTCTTGTGTCGTGTGTATCGCCTCAAACATTTATCTCGGTGCGGGGATCGAAACCGCGGGCTCTCGTTTCACAAACGGTATCCAATCCATCTATGCCACGGAAGCTGTCAAATATGGGACGGAAAAAATCCAATCAACTGTGATTAGGGTATTTTAATATGTTCTGTTTTCCGTTCCCATAGTTATAGGCTTGAGCTTACATAAGGAAATATAATATCGCAAAGCATTTAATAAAGAATCGTAAAGCGCGGGTTTGAATTCCGAGGCGGCAAAGTGATGTTGGATTTTTCTATTCATTATCAGCCTGAAGTCAAAAAAATGGGCTCGTGAAACGTGGGTCCTAGTTTTACCTATGCCTGCCCCTATTGGGAAAAGGCGTGATTATTTATAAATGTACTGGGCGGTTACTGTGTAAAAACGATACGAACTTCGTATGTTCAAAAACTTCACTAATGCGCCTAGATACTCCACAAAATGTTGGATTCCTCTATCGTACGTCGCAACCATAGACTAAGTTCGGAGAAAATGATAAGTATAATAGAGAATAGCTTTGATTATATACTTATCTATTAAGAAATGGAAATCTTATTCTTTGGTCCGGACGTCGAACATCCGAACACTCCAAGTTCGTATCGTTTTATAGAGTAACCCTATTGAATAAAGAAGGTAATCTAATTCAGTCCATCGATGAAGAACTAATGATAGCAGGTAAAAGTAGGTGTCTAAATTGAATTGTTTCCAGTACGTACGAGTATGACAAGGCGTTTAAAGACAATGGCGGCATGAGACAATAATTAGTGAAAGGTGCTTTCACAATGTTTCCGTTAAGGACAGAACTCGGCGCAAGAATCTAGGTAACTGAAGATTCTTGGGATTTTGCTGCGTGGTCAGTTATTCGATTTTAGTACTGGGTATAGCTTTTCTCTTTAGTTATTTGGTTCAAAATTTTACACTTGTAAATTCTGTAAACAATAATACTAGAATCTGGGGTCTAGAGTAAATATGTGACTTCGTGTGTTTAATATTCAGGTTATAAACGCATAAAACATACATTGTAGCTAGAGTAACTACTGGACATATTATTGAGACTTAACATCTCATGTCTCAGGATTGCTTTGTAATTCATTCTAGTCTCGCCACTCATTGCAATAAAAAAAAAAATAAGATAAAAGAATTCTGTAATGGGATTCTAAAATTATGAGAGATTTTTTGATCTTACAAATATACATCCGAAATAGGTGTCAGTAGAAGGATGCACAGTAATTTGTCTCGGTGCGGGGATTGAACCCGAAGCGTCTTGTTTTACAACGAATTGAGCCATGGAGGCTATCAAATGAAGAATATAGTCAATCACCACGCACTAAAACGGTGAAGGAAAACATCGTGAGGAAACCTGCATACCATAGCGATTTATAAAAAAAATTCTATGGTATGTAAGTCCGCCAACCCGCACTAGGCCAGCGTGGTGGACTATATGGCCTAACCACTCTCAATCGTACTCTCGATTGTAGAGGAGGCCCGTGCCCTGCAGTGGGACGTATATGGGCTGATACAGATACAGAATACTTTAATCGATAATTTGTAGTGTGCAATCTTGAATTGCTGAAGAATCTTTTTGTTACACGTTTTGAAGGCATTATTTGATTCTGAAGACTGACGTAGGTAATCAATAAAAAATTATTTCGACGTAATGTAATGTAAATATATACTGCAGAACAATTTGCGAATTAACCAGCTCCGATAACCGACAATTTATCATAAATAAAAGGTGTAATTTAAGTGCACGGTAGCATCGTGGTATCAGATTGCAACGTAAAGTTGATTGTACACCGAATTTAAGTTAAATGTACAGACACACATAGCCGTTATGGCTGTAGCTATATTATGGATACGTAGAGAAGGGACCTCACTCTGTACTAATAATAAATAGCGTAGCTTGACCTGGGATTTGAACCCGAGACATCTAGGCTCTCTCTAGGCTCCTCTCTAGGCTCCTCTAGGCTTAGAAAGCCTCTCGAGGCTTGCTAATAATACTGAAGTATTATTAGTAAGATGAATTAACTTTTTTATATTGGCACGTTACAGTAACTGCAATGTTTAAATAGCGTATTAACAAAATTTAGATAACCTGTCACAATTATGCCTACTTGATCGGTGTTAAACACAGACTGGGGTTTAGTCTGTAAGGGGAAACATTAATTGTAAGTTTCTCTATGATTGGTTCTCCATCATAATGTACGTTGATCGCCATCTAGATGTGTATATCACAATTTCTGTTCTCTGTTAGTTGAGGAGTTGACGGGATAATCTGTAATACCAAATTATCCACGTATCCGTTAATTTTGAATTCATACCCAATAATTTGGAAGTCTCGCATATGACATCGTGGGATGGAATACACAAGGCGAAAACCTCAGAGTACTTTACTATAATTATGAAAGCAACAACGTGGGTGTCCTGATAAAACCTATGCCTAACCTTTCTGGGAAAAAGCGTGAATTTATGTATATAATATCTATGTTCCTACAAGATACGGTGTGTGCAACCACCTTTATACGCAAAAAACTGCCTCAGCGTCAGTAATTTGCGACCAAATGATGGAAAGTTTGAAGACAATATTAACCTGATATCGAATTCGCTCCACGATCCTTCTGTATGTGTCATGCTTGATTACATTTCGATGTTTACGTTCGAGTATGATGGATTTTTTGAATATTTTTTAAGTATATGAACTGAATATTAAAAGGTTAGTGCAAACAAAACTGGCATTGCTATAACAAAGAGAAACAAAGTGTAGACTCTTATTCTTTGAAATTCTGAAATTCTATGAAGTCATTTAGAAACTCAGCTAGTGTAATTTTTCAAGCTTTAGATACTGCTACAAATAATTATACAAAGGAATCATTACAATTGAAAATTGGACGATGGTTTAATAATATTAATTGTTTTTTGTATAATTACCATCAAAGTCCCAAGCATCCTTGCGTTGTAGGTAGAGGTCGTCCTGAATTGTATATGCATAGCTTTAGAAGTTGTATCGGGCTAAAGCTAAATTCAAGTTTATGTTATATACCCAATATTAGAAATAGGTACTTGAAGGTGGAACTGTGTTGCTAATTTCATGTCATCGAATAAAATTCACATATTTCTGTACATGGTCGTATGTCACACATTTAGGCCGAGGTGTTTTTTCACATTCCTCATATTATGAACAAGAATTTCGAATTTATTCTTCGATGCGGAGCGAAAGAGACAGAATGTAAGGATACCGTTCGCTCCAGATTCACAAAACGCTTTCTCGGTAAAGGCAATTTTGTGTAAATACGTACCAGGAAGGCATGGTCGCGTAAGAGATAAACCGTCAATAATAAATATGGACTTGGGCTTTGTGCTCGAATAACAGCTTCTCGTTATGTTTTCCTGGTACCACTTTGGTTATATTAAAAGCAGTATTGCTTACTTTTGCTTTTATTGTTAATTTATGTTTGACTTTCTGATTGGATTCGTAAGTAGTAAATTGATTAATGGATTTCGATTTTATTTTTAACACATTCCGTTTTTTGTTAAAGTAATTTATTTATAAATTGAAAAAGGAACGTGATATCAATTCGATGATTAATGACGCCATGTAATGTTTCTTTCGCGAGCGACCAAATGGCCAATTTTACATGCAAATGTTTTAGCTACCGTCCATAGGAGGCGACACCACAAAACTAAAATTGGCTCTACACACAACGAAATAAATCTGATAAATCTTAGCCCATAAAGTGAAATCAAATAAAAATAAAGTACACGGGGCGCATTGCGTCGGCCGTATCTATTACTTTAAAAAACAAGCACTAGGTGTGAATTTAATTTAAGCGAGAGTATAGGAGAAACTCGGCGATCGACTTACTTGGTAAGATGCTACTCCAGTAATGGTCACTATGGTAATCAACTAGATAAGAAAATTACGCATAAAAGTGAAATTGTTTGCGTAAATTACGCACTAGGATTTTATATATAAGTGCAGGCGGATACTCCGGAATTCCTTCGATTCTATTTTTAAATTATTACAGATGTATACTATACAATATAATCTTGTGAATTTATAATAATAGATGGAGCGCTGGTAGTTCCAAAATGCAGATTAACATGTTAGTGCCGGGTCACCTTTTTCTATCCTCCCTCCTAAAAAGATAATAGCTAAATAGTGTTATATTGTTAAATAATTCGTTCAGTTTCTGCTAATATACTCGTAGGAGCGTAACCAAAATTACGAACAAGAACATATCTACGGTGTTAAGACGCAAATACATGAGAGGGTTCACTCCATACCTATATCATAATTTACTTTTTAATCAAAAGTATTGCCAAGTTAAACTACAGTATGAATGAATGTGCTCCGTTAACTGGTGTCTCTTAGATATTACCCTTTCACTATAATATAACCTTGGGCAAACCAAGTTTTCCATAATTAAATTGACTACCCCATGTATAATCGATTGGATTGATTGACGCATTATTTTTATGTGCTGTCATAAATTATTCCTTCTACGGTTGAAAAGAGTTTAGGCCTTTTCAAACATTTTTATTGCGATGAATGGTCACACGATCATCCCATTCGTCTGATCGTAAGTGATACGATCGCTCATGGACAGTAACAAAACTAAGCAACATCAAATTACAAAGCAATACTTGGTATTCTACTGCGCTCGCCATCATGCGATATATATGTTAAGTCTCATTATATCCAGTAGTTACTCTGGCTAATATGTCCTTCAAATCGGAACATAACAGTGCATACACTGCAGTTTGGCGGATGAAATAGACATTGTTGTGGTACCTACCCAGGCGGCCTCTCACGTGTCCATCCTACCATCCATAAAAAGTTTACCCATATATGGGATAATGTGCTACCGTAGCTTGCTACTTCTACGGTTGATAGAGGTTTCAGCCTTTTCTAACTTGATGGACTGAAGTCTAACAAATAGTGGTAAGATGTTCGTATCCATCCTTATAGGGACCACAGTACATAGACTGGTTAACCGT
Source organism: Hyles vespertilio (assembly GCA_009982885.2). Classification (NCBI taxonomy): domain Eukaryota; kingdom Metazoa; phylum Arthropoda; class Insecta; order Lepidoptera; family Sphingidae; genus Hyles; species Hyles vespertilio. Next base: position 8,025,166 of record CM042823.1, read on the forward strand.
CATAGCGACCCACTATCGACTTTAACTGAGCATATCCGGATTCAGTCGTAGTATTTATTTTTAATCTGGTGCCGCATGCACATCATTGCACCTGATGGTAAGCGCAAATGCCGTGCAGAGTATCGATTGGCATCAGACGGTCCCATGCCATTCTATACAGTTATGCCGGCCTGCTAAGATGCTTCTTCACACTACGGTGGAAGGAACCAGGATTTTAGGAAGGAAGGAACACATGTAATGGCCAACTATTCCACAGCGTAACGGAGTGGCACAAAAAAGATTTGGCGAACCTTTTGATTTCCGCCCAAATGTTTTGGACCCTCAAGCTATGGTTCCGCAAGTCAGCACGCATGGTCCTGTTTAGGAAAGTAGAGGATGGGAGGGGATGATGCCAACGCTTTTATGTTCCTAGAGGGTGACGTTTAAAAGTCGTAATGGTTTTTCTGTTATTGTTAATGTTGTTAGCACGGTTATTGTTGATCGCACATCATAAACTTCTTCAATTGTTGTTAACGAAGTAAGAGTAGGGCTGGTAAGTAAGCTTTAATGATTTTTGATACCTTTACGATGTTATTATGCAATTGATTTGACAGTCACACTCATAGTTGTGACTGTAGAGTAAGAAATGATAGGTAAACTGAAAACTTTTGGGTGTCACAATATCCAGGTCCGAAACAATTCGAAACGGTTTGTGGATGAGAAAAACTTTGTAGGTACAAGAATCAAACTTGCGGGCCTTCGTTTGATTTCCGATATCGTAAGTACGCTACGTAGACCGTAAAATTATGAATCACTTTCAATCGATACTATGGTTATCACTATGGTTTGAAAAAGAATCAGTTATCACAATCAATAAAATTGGACCGGCCGCTATTATTATTTTTATTTTATTTAGATATTTTATCAATTAAATAAAATAACCCTTTTTTCTGACGCCATCAGATTTCCTAGTGGCCCCTATAATAGAAACCAGTGCCTATCGCTTAAGAATTTACGTGGTGGGAAGCATAATCAGGCTACTGTATATTCCAACGTTCGTGGCAGCCCTGTAAGCCCTGAAACCCACGTATTCACAAGCCCATGTTAATTCGACGTGTCGGTGTGAATTGTCTTCGAAGTGACCACTTTTTATTTATAAAGTATTTAGCTTCGGCTTTTATTTGCAATTTCGCCTTTGTATAATTTGTGTATTTGTTTAGCACTTATACCATAAATACATTACGTGTTAACATAAATATTACCGACAAATAGTCCAATTATGTGAGGCATGAAAATCGAAGCTCACTGGTTCGAATACATAGGTTATAATTAAACGAAGCTGACTTTTCAAAATTTGATCGACGCAGGTAAGTAGATTTTTTTGTAGTAGAGTACAATTTAGTGATGTTGCGTCAAGGCTAGACGGTAGAATAGTCTTAACATTTTGAAAAAAGCTTCTCAGGCATGCGCTCCTTACTTAAAATTCAATGCCTAACAGGTATGCGTTCCTAGTAACATGGTGAGGGAGATATGATCTTTCGGTTTTTCCTGGTACTGTCTGTCTGTCAGATGTCACGATTATGTAGAATGCAAAAGTATTTTATTTCTTTTTTTGACGAATTTTTTGATGTGAAACATCTATAGGCTCACTTGTAAACCGAATTGTTGGCGTGGCGACGCTTGCCGTGGCGACGGGTCGCCATGCTATACTAAGGTATACATTTTTGGTGGTTATAAGTGTAGGTATTAGAATAAGCACTCACTTCCAGGAACTAACTATTGTATATTTTGTAAATTAACACTTAATACATTCACAGACAGAGTAAAATTATAATTATGCGACTCGGAGCGAGATGTGCTCGTGACGAGAGATGGCAGACTATCTTCTTTCATCCAAATAAACCGACCCTTTTATAGGACTACCCGAATGAGGATCGGTGGGGATAAATCTTCCAGAAAATATATTTAAGCCATAAAATAGGGTCTATCCTTTCAACTAAAAATTAAGGTCGGCCCAAACATCTGGGCTATTGTCCAAACCGAAAGGTTTACCCAAACATGTGTACTATTGTCTAAAAACATAAATTTGTTGCAAAGGATTGCCGCCACTAAAGAACTTAACTATAATAATACAGTTTTATTGCCCCGGCATGAACGGGTCATTACAATTAGGAAACAATAATTTAGAACAGCATCTTTTTAACTAATATTATAAAATAAGGTACACAAAAATTCTTACTTAAATAAAACGACTCGCAGATGTTTTATGGTTAAACATCTGCAGTCATATTTTAAAATGAAATGCGTGTTTAAATAATGTTCAAATTACAACTAATAAGCGTGTTATTTTAAAAGCTAAATATAAGTTGGCGTATTGCAACCGCTTTAAAAGCTATATCTAAGCTGGCGTATTGCAACCGCCACACATTATATTTTATTATTATTATATTAGGTATATATTATTTATTTTTCTTTTATAGATCGTATTTTTCGTTTTTTTATCGTATTTTTTTTTACTTCATTTTTTCATTAGGCTTTATTTAATTCCTGTAATAATATTATCTTTTATGAATATTTTTTGTACACACACGATGTTTCACATCTGCCAGGCGTCCCATGACGGCTCACATATTTTTTGTAATATAAAGTGTTTTTTAACGCAAGGTAGAAACTATGTTCCCTTTAAATCTTGGTGATTTTTTTTTGCGTCCATTAGACTAGTTAGAATCTATTCGTAGTATTTTGATCGTTTTGATTACTACTATTGCTTATAGCCTATATGCGTTAAAGTTATGAAGGTTGGAGGTTTCTGTTTATTAAAGCTAGAGGAGATATGGACAGGCACAACCGAGCTGGTAATCTTAAATCTAGCCTCACAAAAATTTGACGTAATAATTAAATCTATCTCAGAATTGTTGAATTTTCTTTGATGACTTTTATTTCCAGAGGTCCTGCAGTTGGTGGCAGAATATACATATATGGCATAGTGACCTCTGGGTACAGTGGTGGAAAACTGCCATAGAAATTCACGCGAGTGCATCGGGTTTCAGCATCAATATGTTAATCCAGCATACCTAATCGTCTCGACCACAATAATGATATCTCCGATTAAACAGATACAAATTGCCTTAATAACTGATTATCTTCAATTCATTGCTAATTACAAGTTAATTGAAATATTTTATACTTTATGCATTAAATTTAGTATTTCAGTTATTATTATCTGCGACATTGGTAACATTGTTTCCATTGGCATCGGACGGCATACCCTGCCTGGGCGGCATTAGCACTTACCATCAGGTGCAATGCCGCCACTATGCCAGGCCATTATAAAAAAAAAAAACATTCCTTGCTCTTTGGCATAGAGCTCCCCTCTCTCTATCCGCATACTGTACAAATATATTGCCCCTTAGCACTTTGAATTGTACATGATCGTAAAAAACTTCTCAAATTTTATTGTTTATTCAATTCAGCATTCACACAATAATCCCACGACTTTCCCATGGTATATGGTAATAAACATCCGATGGCTTTCTCTCACGTTGGCCATTGAATTACTAAAATGTTCCTAGATCCGCGCCGAGGTACCAGGCATACATAAACATGCGCGCCTGCCGCGTTTACTTATTAGCGGAGTGCGCGCCGCCCACAGCTTTTTGCAAATTTTATGCTCACTTTCGCGACGCCGCGCTGTCCTGATTCATTCATCAAGTGATGTTGCTTAGGGATATGAGAAGCGTTATAATTTTGTTACCTACAATTATTTCGCGACACATCATTTCAGCCTCAGGAAGTCCACTGCTGAACATAGGCCTCCCCCAAGGATCTCCACAATGACCCATTAGCCCATTAATACAAACCAAATCGGTTAAAGCAATGAACAAAGTATATATTTGAAACTTATTTTCTTAATTTTGAATAACAATTTAATTCGAATAAAAAATGATGTACCTCTTTTTACCAAAAAAAAAAGAAAAACACGTCCACCGGTGTACCAGGAAAACATGAATACGAAGCGAGGGAACGCAAAAATCCAAATATTACATCACATAACGACAGTCTAACAAAATGTACCGTTGGAAGGTTGGCCATAAATACGGGGTTTGGCGGAAAGTGTTGGCTATTTGGGCTCGCCGGTCGATCACCCCGCGTCACATAATAAGCGCAAGATTTGAATTTAGCCGCAACTGCGCATGCGCATGTTCGCTCGCCCACGGCCGGTTGTGTAGGTCAGGGCTGCCACGTAATAGATCATTATTGAAACTGTTTTATTTTTGTATTCGGAATGTATGTTTATCAGATAAGAATTATTAAGGAGATTAAGGAAACAATGATTTATTAATAACGTTGGTAGTAGAGTGTTCACGTTAATTGGTAAAAGACGAATAATGGTGTAATAATGTGGATCTTAATTGTAGTATACATACAAGCACCTATCACGGTATACAATGTATGGAACGAACTTCCTGTTTATCCATTCTGAAAACTGTAAAAAGGAAATATTTTTTTATGTTTCAAGGTTATATATATGTTATTAAATAAATGAACAGGCAAACAAATTAAAAGTATAAAGTAATAACAAAGTCGGGATAATAATTATAAAATGCCTAAGAGAATAAATATAATTCACAAAAAAAAGAGTTATGGAAAAGGGAGATTTGATTTGATAGCCAATTGCCACAGGGGGCCTATTTGAAAAGGAAATTAGAAAATTTTCAAACTGAACAAGGGGGGGAAGAATTTTGACTTTCATTACAAAATAACCTATTTCTCTTATTTATCTCGAATCTATATTTTTATTTATTTATTTATTTATTCCACATACTTACTACTATTTACAGGTTACACCTAATACAGTAGAGTAGTACATATTACATTCTTATATAATAATACAACTAATTAATACTAATCAGTACAGTAGCGGCCTCTGTGAACTCTGTCAGTGAGCATGAGAACAAATCGAGCTGGCAGGACACCGCGTTGAGTAGACGCAGCGCCCGCGTCAGCGGTGCGTGCTGCAATAAGTTGGTGCGAGCTCGGGGCACCCACAGCAATGGCTGGCGCCGCCGTCGCCCCACACATCCATCCGGCACACACAACCCACTAACTTGTAGAAGTCTAGGATTATGTATTTTACCACGTATCACATTAAATAAATATTTAGCAAAAGCTACTTCCCTACGGACTTCCAATTTGTAATAATTTGTCATTCCCAAAACAAATAAGGTAGGGTACAACAAAGGGTAACCCGGATATACACCATACTGTTTTAAATATAAGAACCTAGTAAACTTGTTTTGAATACGTTCTAACATAAGCTTGTACTTGTCCTCATGTGGAGACCACACTGCAGCATTGGATTCTAATTGGCTTCTCACGAGTGCGTCGTACAATGCTCTCAAAGCCCCAATATTCGTAAATTGGTTTGCTTGTCGTAAAATTAAGCCTAAGTTGCGGTATGATTTTTTAATAACATTAGTGATGTGTTTTCTAAAATTCAAATCTGCAGAAAAGCACACCCCTAAGTCTTTGACCTCAGTAACGCGTTGAAGAGGTACCCCGCTCATGCAGTATTGAAAGTGACTAGGTTTTTTTGCGCGTGTAAATGACAGAACTGAACATTTGTCTACATTAAAATACAATTTATTTTCCAAGCTCCATTCTACAATCCTATCTATATCATGCTGTAGTGCGTTATGATCCTCCATCTGCTTCACCTCAAGAACAAGCTTAAGGTCATCAGCGAACAACAGTGGTGTAGATCTACAGATCACTTGAGGTAGATCGTTTACCATTAATATGAAAAGTAATGGGCCTAGGTTTTATATTATTCAAGTCGCATTGCTGATTCAAGGACAAAATATATCACACTTTTATCTTGTTTCCAAACCTATTATGTATTTATTATACAAACAGACTTGTGACAGCCCTAAGCGGCACATTGCAACCGGTGCGTGGAACACAGCACGGTCGTTATTCAGACTAGTTTATCTTCTATCTACAATTGATATATATTGGAACGGAGCCTGAGCGAACGCCTTCGAAGCTTCACAATAAATACAAAAAACTCTTTATTGTTTCAACTGAAACTGCTGACATAATTCGTAATATTTTTACACTTGTATTAAGTTTATTTTATAGAAATCGGACTTGACTTCGCCCGGGGCAGATCGTTTTTGACCACATCACCATCATAATTTCTATCTTCTTCATATCTTCGTCGTTAATACAGTAATGCTGTTAAACTATGTGTATAAATTCTTGTTTTATATTATGAAACCATATCTCAAACAATGCGTTAAATAATTAGGATTTTTTAAAATTGTATTTGATGTTCCAAATACAACACACGTTTGCTAAAGTTCGGCAAACTCTTGTGACAAACACGAAAGCTGTGTAAATGCATGCAACGCTTGCACTAAACCTTTGACTTGTGTTCTTTTAAAAACCCACACTCGCCCCGATCGACGATGAGTTCACGCGAGCCATGGCTAGTCGAGCTAAACACGACAGCAAAGCTATCACTTCTCGTCCATATCCTTTGAGATAGTGGTACCGATCAGAAGAGTCTGTCCATGCTGTGTTGCAAGATGTTATATATATATATCTTGGCTCTACCAATTCCCAAATTTCGTCAGAGAGTTGAGAGAGAGTAGATGAAAGGTTATCTATACAAACAGTAAATAACTAATTCTTGATACAGTTCTATATTTCTATGGTTTAAATATTATATGAGTTTAGGAAAATCTGCAGATAAAATAAAATAAGATAAAAAATTATAATAAGGCGGGTTCATCGCACTGTCATAATCGAGGGCTTAAACAAAGCAGTTTTTTGAAAGCCCCGACTGCACCCAGACGGGCGAGTTTTAAAATGTCCAGACAAAAGTTTTTAATTAATACGGACTTAGAGTACATTTCGTGTTTGGAGCGGTTTTATCAAAGGATGTGCATTTTAAAATCTAGGATTTAAAAAGACAAATTTTGTGCAGCTTCGGATTTAAAATATAGTTTTAATTGTAAGTAGAGATATGGTGTGGCAAAAAATGATTCCTGTATAAATAATATTCGTTCAATGACATGAGATGATGATGATTGTCTAAAATCTATTGCAGATTGACTGACTTTATATGATACATAAATTCGTATAAACATCTAGATCAAAGACTCAATACACACATAATTACAAAAATAAAAGTTGTATGATTCGAACTTTCGACCATCGACTCGGCAAAACGCTTCCGGTTCCTTACCAACAGGCCACCCACACAATATATAATATATAGATTACAGATAAATTATAATATATAGTGAAGGACAACATCACGACAAAATCTGCATACCCAAATATAAAATTCTTTAGAATGTAGAGTCCGCCAACCAACAGGCCAGTGTGGAGGACTATTCTTTACCTCTCAATCGAATTACAGAGGTTTCTCTGGGCGATTACAGGCAGATACAGCACAGTACAGTAAGCAATCTGAAGATCAATAGCTTTCTATGAAAGGGCCGCTGATAGGATGATTGTGAGTAATGTCGGTGTATTGTGCGGCGCCCTTGAGTCGGCATGTGGGTCACATCCCGGCGCGCTCTTTGTTGCACGCGCATGCACGCGACTGATGACACGACTTGATAGTAATACGACGGAAGGATTTCGCAATCATACTCTTGGTTGCCGTAATTATATCGTTTAGGTTAGTTTGCTGAACGGTGATATAAATAAATATACTAAAAATAAAAAGACAATAAGATTATGATGTGTCGTGGGAATCAGGAACGAGATTTTCGATCTCATCGAGAAACTGCGAGTTCGATCCACAATCTAGAGAAATGTTTCTTTGGTTCTGTGGGTTTGTGAGATCGAAATGTCTGTCGTAGTTTCTGATACACACGACACAAGAACCGATTTTAGTGTGGGGTCAAGACAATTTATGTGATTGTTGGGTTTTAATTTAAAAAAAGCTAAATATAGTTTCGGAAGGCTTCGTTTCTATTACAATTAAAAGCAAATAAAATCAGCAGTTGCAGCAGTAGTAGTGTTTCTTCTCCTCACCACTCTACGACACATTCGCAATCTAACATAGATGAAAATACCCATTCTATTTCACGGTAAATACCTGAAGATAATAAGGAGGATCATTAGAAACCGCGGGCAGCATCGATTTATGTCATCAATCATGAGGTGGAACCGATCGATTTCGAACCAGGGAAAGTGACCCTCAATTATGATGATAGATGAACGGCTCACATTCAGTGCAAACTGTTATACTATCCGGGATAGCGGGTTCATTAGAGATTGGTTATAAATACGATCGACAGTTTTAGAGACTTGTTGGGCTTAATTTAGATTAATTAAATTGCAAGGATGCGCAGAAATTGGCTTCATGGGGTATTGGTTCGTACGGTGAGGTTCTAGCTTTGATTCTAAGATTAAGGGAAGAATGAATTATCTATTTTGTTCAAGTTAATAATTGATTTCTCTTAATATATTGACGCCAGGTGGGTAGTTGATCGTAAAATCATAAGGTAATCTCTTGATGGACATAATTATAATCAGAGCTCACACTTCGTGGTTAATTGTCGATAAACTTCGGAACTAAACAATAAAACCCTTCCTAGAACATCTCCACAAATTCCGAAGCTCCTGAAATTGTCAGCGTAAACTGGTGTTTCCATTAAACGCAAAGTTATGTGCGTTCGAGCATTGTTGTCTGTGCTAATGGAGTTTCCTAGTCGACTAGATGCCTGGGGCTTTTGCGACCCGCTGTGGCCTGCAGGACTGCGGTTGTGAATTTGAGGGTTGAGTGTGGATTGTGTGAAAGTTTTAAAGGGTTAAGTGTGTCTCTTTTGGGGTAAGGAGATATGTAAGGTATACTTATGATGGGATTACATTTGCTCTCGAGGTTGAACGAGGCCAATAAATAAATTGTCTTTTCGAGACGTATTTTAAATGGTTTGTCATTTATTTAAAAATAGGAAAAAATATTAAATAAATAATTGTTAAGGCTGTTAATAACCATACTGGTCAAGTGCTAGTTAGTAGACTAACTATACATACATACACAAACATTTGTCTCAGTAGGGGATCGAACTCGTAGCTTCTAGATTCATAGCCCGCGCGGCGTCCAATCAACTGCGCCACGGAGGCTGTCTAATACAATACAATAATAAATAAATAAAACAAAAAGCCTTGTTATTTCTTTTCTATTGACATTATATCTTAAAATACTAAGTTATAAATATACTAGGTATTTCAAGACTGCTACCGAAAACGAAGCCGGGTGGTAGTTTTAGTGACTACAAACGCAATGCAACTAAACATTTCGTAAAGAAACGCGTCATTATTTTTTAATGATTTTTTAAATATCGTCATTTTTGGGTGGTAAATCCATAGTTTTTGCTAAAATAATAATTTAAACTGTTTTATACCTTAGAGTATTTATAAATAAAAGGGTATATACTATTATTTTAGGATAAAAATGTATTTACCACCCAAATATGGCCATAGGAAAAAAAATAACAAAAAAAAATTGTCGCTGTTTTTTTTGCAAAATTTTCTATTGCTTTGTGTCTGAAGTCGCTTAAACAACCACCCGTTTATTTCCGTTTCGTTTTCGGTAGCAGTCTTGATATACCCTGTATATATCATTGAAATTATTTTATTTTAAACATTTATGGAAGAACCCCTGAATGGTTAAAGGACTCCTCAAAAGATTGCCCATTTTTCTCTATAATGTGCTATTTGTGTCCAGTCTGGACCGGCTAGTTTTTTGATGTCGTCTTCCCTGCGTGCCAAACTAATCAATATTGGTCTGAAATCGCTCCCGCTACCGCTCCACCCATGTCTCTAGTTTGGTGGCGCCATGTTCGCGGCACCTTATCTCCGCGCCGGGGTTTCAGTTTAGCTATCTCCGCTATTCCGCACCTTTTATTTTGCGCACTTTAAAAATAGTTTTTATTTTAACGTCGCGTTTTATGCAGTTTTTGCGTAGTTTTGACTCTTTTTATTCTTGAATAATGCGTTTAAATACTGTTTTTTCCAGCTTTATATTGCGGGATTGTGTTGCGTTTTGTTCAGTTTTTTGTGCAATTTTTTAATTCGTTCTGCGAGGCTTTGCTGTCAATAAGCGGGTACAAATGTTTCATTTAGAATTTTGTTTGTAATATTTTCTTGCGAGAGAAGAATTTTATTGCTAGGTTTGAAATATTGAAAATATTGCAAGATCAAAACAATATGATATTGCTTATATTAGATAATGACATAGTAAAGTCTCTTCCTTTAAAATCCGACTAAAATCTTAAACGGTGAAGAAAAACATCGTGAAGAAACATGAATACCATAGTGATTTTTAAGAATTTATAGGTATTTAAAGTCCGCTAACCCACTCTAGGCCAGCGTGGTGGACTACATGCTCTAACTCTCAATCGTACTCACGATTATAGAAGAGGCCTGTGTCCTGCAGTGGTACGCATATACGCATGTGATATGTATACAGGGTATATCAAGACTGCTACCGAAAACGAAACCTGGTGGTAGATTAAGCGATATTAGACAATGCAACAGAAAATGTTGCAAAAAAAAAGCGACAATTTTTTTTTTCCTATGGCCATATTTGGGTGGTAAATACATTTTTTTCCCTAAAATAATAGTGTATACCCTTTTATTTCTAAATACTCTAAGGTATAAAAGAGTTAAAATATTTTTTTTTGCAAAAACTATGGATTTACCACCCAAAAATGACGATATTTAAAAAATCATAAAAAATAATGGTCGCGTTTCTTTGCGAAAATTTTAGTTGCATTGTGATTGTGGTCACTAAAACTACCACCAGGCTTCGTTTTCGGTAGCAGTCTTGAGATACCCAGTATATGTTGATACAAAAATAATTGTAATATTATATTCTGTTTGTTGTAGTATCGACATGGTGCGAGGGCGCGCGCGACGCGTCGTGTCCGCGAATCTGCGGGCCGGCGCTCCAGGGCGAGCCCGTGTGTGCCACAGATGGGTACATCTACCCCTCGCTCTGTGAGATGAGGAAGAAGACCTGCGGGAAAGGTACGACCAAAAACATACTCCTTTCCTTATCGCACACATACGAGGGCAGGTGGGACGTGACTTAAGCCCCTTTGTAGAAAATTAAATACAACAATGATATGCAGTCCTGGTCCCACTATAAAGTGCAATGCTTGTGACTAGGGTATCAGAAGGTATGAGAGACTTTTTGTCTTCTTAGTGAAACCGATATTTCGGGAGATATTTTTGAATTTCGAACGGGTTCGAACCCACCTCTCACTAAAGCCGGCGTCGAACTAGCTGCGTGTCGGAGGTTTTAGCTACTTTGCTTAGAATTTTGTGATCGTATGCCTGCAATTAATCAATTCGGGCTCTCTAGTATTTTATTTGGTGCGTGGTGGCCTGTTGGTAAACGGACTAGACGCGACTGCCAACATGGTCACGGTGGTCGCGGGTTCGAATCCCAGGGCACACCTCTGACTTTTCGGAGTCATGTGTGTTTTGATAGTCAATCACCACGCACTAAAACGGTGAAGGAAAACATCGTGAGGAAACCTGCATACCATAGCGATTTATAAAAAAATATATGGTATGTAAGTCCGCCAACCCGCACTAGGCCAGCGTGGTGGACTATATGGCCTAACCACTCTCAATCGTACTATCGATTGTAGAGTAGGCCCGTGCCCTGCAGTGGGACGTATATGGGCTGATACAGATTATTTTATTTATTTTATTTTTTACATTCAGCATAATTAAACAATATTTGCTTTTCGGATGTAAGCATACCACTATTCTTGCCACATTTCTTATTAAACGGAATTATGGAAATATAATTCAGATATTGTCAATTTACTGTATTTTTTTCTTCAGGAGTCCGCTTGGCTACAGACCAAAGCACATGTTCGCGAGCCCAGGGCTCCAAGTGCGAGCACCGATGCACCTCGGAGAGAGACCCCGTGTGCGGGACAAACGGCAGGACCTACCTGAACAGATGCATGTTACAAGTGGAGATTTGCAGGTAAGGATCGTGACGATCTCTTTTCGGTTATGTGAGCCTGGTACTTCAGGGTTCACGGTGGTCGCGGGTTCGAATCCCAGGGCACACCTCTGACTTTTCGGAGTCATATGTGTATTGATAGTCAATCACCACGCACTAAAACGGTGAAGGAAAACATCGCGAGGAAACCTGCATACCATAGCGATTTATAAAAATTTCTATGGCATGTAAGTCCGCCAACCCGCACTAGGCCAGCGTGGTGGACTATATGGCCTAACCACTCTCAATCGTACTGTCGATTGTAGAGGAGGCCCGTGCCCTGCAGTGGGACGTATATGGGCTGATACAGAATGTATACCTAAATATTGGATTTTTAAGTTTAACCATGAGGTCCCAGGTTCAATTCCTAAGAACTCATGTGTGTGGGTTAAACATTACTATTAAGTCTTTAAAACATATTCCTACCGTTAATACCACAAGACCCGCAGTATCGCAAGGAATATGGTCGATTACTGCACAACAGCGTCTTCCGGTATGCGACGCTATACCGGAACCTCATCCATCTCGGCCGTGACAATGCACTTGCCAAGTAGTACTCTCAATTGGATGGTGTCGCGCAGTAGGGTGACAGTATGCATTGGTTTAAAAACAAACATTTAAATTATTTTAATAATTAATATTAAGCTAAAGTGACATGGATGTGTTCAAAAATTCATGTAAATGCGTAATATGTAAATATACTGCGATTACATACGTTTTTCAACGGACTGCAGTATGCCTGTTGACCAGTAAAGGTCAATGTATGAATACAACTGTACCGATTTAGTTGTTCCTCCCTGTTCGAGTACAATAAATACCCTGTTTAAGGGATGAGACGCAAACAAATGTAACAAAACATTTTTTAGTTTTTTTTTATAGCAATGAATAGCGAAGCGAGTTTGCTATTCGCTTAATTATAAGCGATACGACCATGAACAGTGGCAAAACCAATTGACACTATGAATTATGAAGCAGTAGTTGGCATTCCGCTACGCTAGCCATTCTGAGATATAAGATGTTAAGTCTCAATATATTCAGTAATGACTCTGGCTACAATGTCGTTCAAACCGAAACAAAACAGTGCATTTACACTGCTCTTTGTTGGGAAAAATAGACATTGTGGTGGTACTTAATCATGCGGCCCCTCACATATGAGAGCCCCATTATTAGCAATGAAAATACAGTATTCAGCATATGCAGTATCGCCGCTATACTAATACAAAACATTATTTTAAATCTGTGTTATAGCATAATGTCATCCAATTACCATCATTTCACATTATACTTATCTCTTTCTATCTCACAGGCTCGGCATAGGGCTGTCTCACTTGGGCGCGTGCAACAACATCAGCGCTCACCGAGAGAACTGCCCCGTGGACTGTTCGCAGGCGCCGCTGGACGGACCCATATGTGGCTCTGACGGCAATGTATACAAGAGCACCTGTCAAATGAAACTGTTGACTTGCGGGTAAGGCGCTTTGTTTTATGATGTCCTAGTACTATTGTACTACGACGACTTGTAACGACGACCACAGTATAACCTTAATTTAGGAAGAAAACTAACTTCTCTAACCAATTATTTGTTTTGTTTATTTTGTAATATCTTCTATGATGACGAAAATTTTTTAATAATTATGACAGGGTATCAGTTTATGTATTGTCTCAAGTGTTTGCTGCATCTTATGTCATGTTTCAATTCAAAAATTATAATTTGCTATAAATTGCAAACTTGCTTATAAGCCTTCGAATACTTTTAACTTTCTGATTAATTTCGTTGCGGGTTGAAGACAAATTAGACATTCCCGGAGACTCGCCGAGCTTCAACGCTCGGTGTCATTACATTGCGTGCCACTGTTGATCCTGGCTTACAGGAGTTGCAGTGGTGGGTGTGAGGGCGGGACAGTGTCCAGAAGCCTTCGAATATTGTAAAGTTATTACGAAAATTATCCTAAATTGAAATTATATTGCAATCGGGCTTCAGCGCAATATAAAAACTAAAAAAAAAACGTCCAAAAAGCTTCATATAGTCAATAAGTAAAAATGATTTAAATTAGGCGTTTATACTGTCCTCAGAACAATAATTAAAGATTAGAAGGGGTTTTAACACACTTTATATATTCTTCCTGTTTTTTAAATAGGCCAAAGTCATTGAAGAGGATGATATTATAAATGATATGTTGTAAAGACGGCTCGTGTGATGTAGAAATTTAAAAATTACCTTTCCTTATTTTTCTGTGATGCCGTGATTCTCACAGTATAATAAGCGCTTACTTACCTATATGACAGACAAGGCGTAGTACGAACAAGCAAGAAGCACTGCCAGACGACGCGGCACTGTCGCGAGTCGTGCTGGCGCGTGGCGCGACCTACCTGCGGGTCTGATGGAAAACTCTACGCCAACGCTTGCAGGATGAAGGCGACTAACTGCGGGTCAGTATCATGAAAAGGTTTTACAAGTATACAGTAAGGAATTAAGGTGGTAAAGAGATCTACACTGTGATACATTGTGTTTTTCATAATTTATTGTCGCCAACTTTAAAATCAATTCAATCAAAGTTGTGAGGCAACTTGAGAATTCACCTCACAATATTATCTTTCATAAGAAGTTTATCTATAGTTATTGAAGTGAAAACTTCTTTAGCGGCGTTGAGCACTTTTTCTGTAATGGGTATACAATCTTAAACTCGCGTCAGGACACGTGACCTGATCGTAAGACGAAAAGCGTAAGACGGATGGAGAGTAGACAGCTGTCAGTTAGCTGTCAGTTTATAAAGCTTTGATGAATTGCCAGTGATTTTGAGTGGAGATTTCAACATAAACTTCGCAGACGATAAAAATCAACTATTAATTGAATTTTTAAATAATGAATTTGGTTTAACTATGTCGAATGATCGCAATCTTAGCACAACGAAATACAAAACTACTATTGATGCGGTCTTTATTAGACATTTAAATAGGTTCGAATCAAAACTGTTCGTTTCTTACTTCAGCTACCATAAACCTATCGTATCAGTTTTAGAGATTGGCGATGATAGTTCTGGTAATGATGATGGTGAAAAAGTCGTTGAAATTATGGATGAAAGTTGATTTTTCGGAGAGATAAACTTTTTAATGTAAAATAATTGTAATAGTTTTAAAGTGTTAAATTTTTAATGCAATATAAATTGTCATGTTTGTGTACGATAGCGCAATAAATGAATATTGTATTCTACCACATAAATGATAGTACTTTTATACTGATAAAGCAATTGGTGCAAAATTATTCCCTAACCACTCCAAAATATCAAACATGCTCAACGTTAATAATCAAGTTTTCACTTCTGCCGGCACTCCCGGAGTGCAACCCGTCTTTTTTTATAAGATAGGCATTAGTTCGCTTTAAAACCATAGCAGTTAGCGGCTTGTTAAGTCCAAAATACTATGCGTACCCGGGTCTCATAACTAATCAAGAGCTTGTCTCATATTACAGAAAACACGTATTCGAAGTTCCGATGGCGTTCTGCGTCTCCCAGGAGCGAACATCTGGCGGAGAGCCGTGTCCTACCGACTGCGCCGGAAACAAAGAGAAGCTTGTCTGTGGTTCCGACGAAAACATCTACAGAAACGAATGTGAGATGCGCATGCTTAATTGCGGGTGAGTTGAACTCCTTTTCACTTATGCACTCCTGATACAGAGGCACCAGGGTTAAATAGCAATGTCCGACATTAAATGTGGCACTTTTTTTTACTACCATCAAAGGATATTTTATTTTCTAGGAATGTCGTCGTATTCTCCATAGTGGCTTTAACAGTAAATGGTTCATGCGGAATTTTATGGAAAAATGTTTCACGTCCCAATAATACTTGTACAATAAAATCTCATTATTTTAAATGCATTTTTTTAAGAAGGCGCATATTCGGCATTGGATATGTGTAGCGCTATATAGGTATAATATTCATGATTACGCCATAATTTTCAGAGTAAGCAACAGAAAGGTGGTAAAGAAAGTGGACATGGAAAAATGCCGAGCTAAGATGAACAAGTGTTTGAAAGTGAAGTGTCCCACTGATGTGGACCCTGTGTGCGGTACCGACGCCAATGTGTACACCAACCCCTGCCATCTGAAGGTCGCTACTTGCCTGTAAGTATTTCTTATATAAACATGCTCCCCTTGTATTTGAAACAGTAATGATATCAAGTTTCTTTAAAAAAAAATGTGTATTCCAACATAACCCAAGTTACTATTTCATCAGCAAAGTTTAGTACCAAAAACAACTTTGTTTACTTTCAAATTGTTTTGTCTATAAATTTAATATTATTTTTTATATTTTTACAGTAAAGGAGTACAACTGGCACATTTCGGTAACTGCACCCTCTTACCGAAACTGGAGATCGACTGCCCCGAGAGCTGCGACAACGCGCTAGAGCAGCCCGTCTGCGGCTCTGACGGAAACGTTTATAAGTGAGTTTAAGTTTTTGTTTCATGAGAGCCTAGTGGTTTGAGATCATTTGACGATTCGATTAGATATTTTATTGGTTTTCGTCAGTTAATCTTCACTAGCAAAAATCTCCTTTAGTTCATGCGAAACTAGTAGTTTGGGATCATAAGCTGAAGATTCTATTGAAAATAGTTTGTCGTCAGTTGATTTACACTGACAGGAATCTCTTTTGGTTTATGTGTGCCTAGTACTATTAGATCAGAAATTGAATATTTCTTATTGGAGTTTAATTTTTGATTTTTCCAATCTAGTTTGAATTAAATTGGTCTTTTTCTTCAAAGATTGTATTTGGTTTTCACGATCTCCATCAAAACTTTCGGAGAAAGACATCTTACAAAATACCAGCGTGTATTATTAAAATTATGAATCAACAATGTCCTACCTCGCCAGATCCGAATGCGAGCTACGCCGCGCCACCTGCGGGCAACACGTGGTAGCTGTTAGTGCGTCGCACTGCCGCACCACGGCGCTGTGCCATGAGCAATGCCCCGAAACACCCGCCTTCGTATGCGGGTCTGACAACCGTTTCTACCGCAACGAGTGTATCATGAAGAAAGAGAACTGCGGGTAATAATATGAATATTTTCAAGTTCCTTAATTGAAGAAATGGAAATGATAAATCTTGGTACCTACTATGTATATTATGCACATAACAGCAGTGCCGATAAATAAGCGACCAATAGAGATTAAGATTAGCAATAGAGCATTGTCTCGTTGACACAAGTTTTCCGCAATAAGTAATAACTAAATTTTTATATTTAAAGGATCAGGATAAACCTGAGATTTATGTCTCATAAAAAAATGGTTGCCTGTAAAGTCGGTTTTACGGGCGAAGATTTTACGTGACAACGTCTTTTTCTCGGTAGAATATTTATTGATATGAATATAATTAAATTGCACAATAGGAACAAGGAATTGAATGAAAATAAGAATTGCACAAATTTTAACTATAGAAATATATTTTGTTTACTAAAACATTGTACATGTAATGACGAATCTAAGCACTCCATATTTTCACTACAGACACAGCTGACGATACTTTAACCACACGTGTGAACTTGTATTGTGACGCTTTCTTGTTTTTCCAACGCCAAGAACGTTCGAGAAAGACAAAGACAGAGACACAAGCATGCGCCGATTCAATGCGCCTAATTCTCTAGTGCTGCGCGCGCACCGTTACGTTACCGGGCGTTACACTTTTTCATAAGTGACTCCCAGCCGCAACCTAATTTAAGACGTTGTCACGTCAATAAGAAAAATCGTATTTTGCCTGCTCTTGATTGTCGAGCTCGTCAAGACGATTCCTCTGACTCCAAACACGGGGGGTTTACTTTAAGAAATGACGGAGTTATGCCTGGACAAATATTTTAGGGGAGAGAGGGAGGAATTTGGGGATTTGGTTGGGGCCAATCTGTAGAGCTCACCGAGCCGGTTCCAAAGATACCAAACTCGGTGGGTCTACGATCTATATTGGCCGAGATAGGATTGGGGGGGGGTGAGGTAAATTTTCGGGGTGGGGGTAAGGGAGGGGGGGGGGGGGGAGGAAGGTTTCGTGGGGAGGCTAACTTAAATTAATTTTTTGGAGGTAAAATATTTTTTTTTGGGGGGGTAATTTTTTGCGTAATTTGGGATTTCTGGCGGGGTCAATTTGTAGCCCTCACCAAGACGGTTCCGAGGATACCAAACTCGGTGGGTCTACGACCTATGTTGGCCGAGATAGGATTGGGGGGTGAGGTAAATTTTCGGGGTGGGGCTAGGGGAGGGGGGGGGGGTAGGTTTCGTGGGGAGGCTAATAGGCACTATTTCGGAATAAGGGTGGGGGAAGGCAGGGGGGGGGCTATGGGACAATTTTGGAAAAAGTGGGTGAAACTGAAAAATAATTCTCTAGTGCTGCGCGCGCACCGTTACGTTACCGGGCGTTACACTTTTTCATAAGTGACTCCCAGCCGCAACCTAATTTAAGACGTTGTCACGTCAAAATTTTTTTTGAAACCTCCTGAAATAGTAGTAAAAAAATTATATTTTAACTTTAAATCCCGACAAGTTAATGAACATGAATCAAAACGATGCATAGAAACTAACACAAATTATATTCAATTATTCATTATTTAAGATTTATAATATATGAGTAGATATTGATAGATTTATCTGAATAATAACTGCAACAATAATTAATATAAATCAAACCTAATTTAATATCAAAGAATTGAGTTGAGAACTACTAGGACAGCATAACCAACCAAGATATGTTTCCAGCAAGCACGTGTTCGTGGTACCACTGAAGCGTTGCCTCGCGCGGTTCCAATACGCAGGCTGTGCGCGCGTGTGCCCGCCCGAGTACGACCCCGTGTGTGGTTCTGACCGCAAGACCTATTCTAATCGCTGTTTCCTCGATATGGAGAACTGCCGTTCTAGGTAACTACTTGCTGTTTATGGGCGCCTAGTAACTTTGATGATGATTTCATAATAAAATCCTATTTGGTTGCGTTTCGTTATTTTTGGGGTTGCCCAGTTAAATGAGCATTAACTTATTATTTTTTGAATTTGTTGAACCCAGGCCCTTAAAATAATAGTTTGTAAATAAAATAATTCAATACTTATTATTTGTAGTAGTAAAATGATATTTAGTTGTTGGTTTTTGGACAAGGAATATTTTTATTAACCTTATTGTGGTTATTATGATTCAAAACTTATTATTTTCCCCATTCCAGAAGTCTAGTCCAGCTGCAGTACCTGGGCACCTGCACGGAGCCAATCGCCGAGGAGCCCAAGAACTATCTCTACCGATAGACATAATGTCGATATCTGCTTACTTCTCATAATCGCGTATACGGGATCTGACGTCCCACTGTTAGTGCCAACTCTTTGTAAGTTAATAAGCGACCAATATTTTGTCTTCCAATAATCTTCTTAAATTTAGTCGTGTGAAGTGTCCAGAATAAATAAAGCGGAATAGGAGTTCCTTGGAGAATTTTGGCGAAACTTTTACCATCTGCGAACGATCTGCTCGTTAGTTTATTGAAAAAAATAATAATACTAGTATAAAGTTACACGTATGAAAAATAGTAAAATAATAATATAAAATAATTATTCATGGACACTTCACAATAAAAGTCAATAAAAAATGTATGAAGGATCAGTACAAACATCTGGACGAAATGGCGTCTTCAAGATGGCGCGCGCGCACAATATGGCGGACTTTCTTCAACTAGAACAATAACTCTTTAGATAATAATTTAGTGATTTTAGATATTAGATATGGACTGTTTATTTATTTCTCTATTTATTTTCCATTTGTTAGTTTTAAGTGGAACAGTGTAAATAACTAGATGAATTCTTTTTGACGTATTTATTTTTACTATTTACTAAGAATTTCGATGCATTTAAGAAGAGACTTGTAACTTATTGTTTATGGAATATTTGAATTTGAAATAAATGTGGATAATATTAGTAAAGTGTGTGTTTTTTATTTGAGCCCTTATGTACTAATAGGGGCTCAAATCGAATCATAACAATTTCTAACTTTGGAGCCGTTGCATAAATTTAATTTATACCTGAAGGACTTTTAAGTCTATATAATGTTTAAGCGAAACTATTATGATTATTCAGTATCGGCAGACACGTTCCCAACTTCTCAACCAACTACGCCACATTGACTTCCTCTAGAGATGCAGATTACATCTTATTAAACACCACATACAATAAAAATATGAATAAAATGAAACCTTCAAGTATTTAATTTATTTTTTGTTTCTTTTCGGTACAAAGCTTTGCGACTAGCTCTATGGGGAATCCGCGCGGTTGAAAATACGCCGACATTTCCTCCACCAGCCGTTTGAATTTTGCTAGAAAATCTGTCAATGTCGCGGTGTTTAACGCATCATGGTGTAGTAATATACCCACTGGAAAATAAATAATTCCAAAGGTCAAATAAATTCACTATCTATATGTATACATTGCCGTGGTGGTTGCAGAAATGTGCAATTGGTAACAAGTATTACCAATTTTACTGGAAGATCTATCACATGTGAAAGGAGCCTGCGTAGGTACCACCGCAATGTCTATTTCTGCCGCCAAATTGTAGTGTAAATAGCAAAGAGTATAACTATAGCAGTATAAACTATAAATGTACGGTTGTGTTCTGGTTTAAAGGACAGTATAACCAAAGCAACTACTGGACATATTGAGAGTCATCATCTTATGTCTCAGGATGGCGAGCGCAGTGGTATGCCAAGCACTGATTTGATAATAATGTTTAGTTCTGCTTCTGTTCATGAGCGGTCGTTTCGCTTGCCATCAGCCGAATAGCATGATCGTCTCGTCATTCATTTCGATAAGAAAAATGGTCACAAGAAATTGTGGGATTTTATTAAATACTGAATATGACATGGCTAATTATATTGGCCCATGCAAGTCCCAGTTCATCGACTTCAAAAAACCGTAGTACTATTAGGTCATTGCTTTAGTACTGAATAGTGTTGCTCCTGTTTATGAGCAGGCGCTCACTTGTGATAGTTCTCTCATAAATATGAGAGGCGGCCTTGGTGGGTACCATCGCAATATCTGTTTCTCCCGCCAAGTAGCAGTTTAAATGCACTGTTGTGTTTCGGATTGAAGGACATTGCAGCCAGAGTAAGTACTGGACATGTTGAGAATACATCTTATATCTCAGAATGGGGAGCGCAGTGGAATGCCAAGCATTGCTTGGTAATTCAAGATGTTTGGTTTTGCCACAGTTCATGAGCGGTCGTATCGTTTACCATAAGACGAACGGCATTCGCGACCTTCACGGCTAAAATAGTGAATTATGTAACTACAATTTTTGAGGGTAAAAAACTCTAAAAACAATCTAACTTCTATACCTATTGTTGAGAATTAAATTCAACTCACCCACTGTAACAATATATGCTAATATCCACACAAAAAACATGCTATATCGCATTTAGGCTCATTTGTTGATACTAGAAAAAGATGTAAAATGAATTAGAAATTGTAATAGGTATGGTCTAAAAATTCTGTTAGAATAGACTTTCAAAATGACACAAGTACAGTCAGCGACATAAGTCGTTGAACACTTCACATTTTTTGATAAGCTTTTTATGAATTAAAATTTGTACGTACTACTCTGTAGTCGTAAAATATAACCAAGTCAAGTCATCTATGCCGAGATGTGCCATACGATATTGAAAATAATTATTATTTTGGATGATAAGACAATTCCAAATCTCGTGAATGTGTAGCGACTTATGTCACTGACTGTACCTATTATAAAAGAATCCTGACCCTATATTAAAATACCAGTCTTGTGTCGTGGGTATCAGAAACTACGAGAGACTTTTCGGAATCACTGCACTCAAACAAAAACCAATCTTTGTGGGTCTCATAGTTTTTTGTGTCGACAAAAAAAAATTAAGATTTTGCAACGCTCATCAGTTTGTCTTGTATCCTTTTTATGAAACTATAATTTGAACATTTTAATTTGTGTTTATGTTTTGATATTTGTATTGTAACCAAGGTTGTGACTGATATTGACACGATATTATAAGGGTCGTACACACAGTTCGCTACGTCAGTGATAAGTGGCAAAGACTTTTTATATGATCGAAAAAATGATTGAAATGCACCTAAGGCCGTAAGCATTATTGTTCATTACTTAATTATGCTAAAATAAAAACCTAAAATAAGAGATGGTAACTGATTATAAAGATCGTCTACGCGTGCACGTGTGCGAATGCATTTTTTTTTTTTATTCCAATGAATGGCGAGACGAACATGCCGTTCGCCTGATGAAAAGCAATACGACAGCTCATAAACAGTAGCAGAACCAAACAACACCTCGAATCACAAAGCAATGCTTGGCATTCCACTGCGCTCGCCATCCTGAGACATAAGATGTTAAGTCTCAATATGTCCAGTAGTTGCTTTGGCTACAATGTCCTTCAATCCGAAACACAACAGTGCTTTTACACTGCTGTTTGACGGGAGAAATAGTCAATTAATTGGCATTGTTGTTATGCTGTTGTCTAAATATTATTAACAGTTTCTCTATTTATTTATTTATTTATAACACAAGTACAATCATTATTGTTTTATATGCATAAAATCATTGAGGTTTATCCTATTGCTTTAATATAACTTAAAAGTTCACATCAAGCCAACAACATAATAGGTTAGTATACATTTTTTTTATTGCCTTGTAGGCAGGCGAGCTAGCGGGCCGCCTGATGGTAAGCGGCTACCGCTGCTCATGGACCTCCGTAGAGCCAGGGGACCAGCACAACAAAGTCGCTGCCTACCTCATTTACATCATTCTACACATTTTGCTATATTGGACATGTTAAATACTATTGTGTTACGAGTAGTAATGTTTTTTGTTTATATTATGAAAACATATTTCAAACAATACGGCAAATAGAAAAACACTTTTCAATTTTGACAATAGCATGGCAACCTTGGAGTCGCACGCTAAAAATTTTAGATTATATCTATTTCCTTATTTCTATTTTTTATTTTATGTAGTGTGACCAAGAAGCTTAGTTCATGGCTTAGTGTGACCAAGTGTGGCCTTTATTAAAATTATCATTAAAACGTCATCTACACAATGGAGCTCATGTAACATATTCAACCTTTTTTATCACTGACGTATTTAAAGCTTATTTATTTTGAGTTATTTGAATAATATATTTTATAAAATAGTATGAAAGTAATTCAATTCAGTGACAACGACAGAGGAAGGACCTTATCCTCGCCGGTAGCAACCAGGATTGGCAAGTTAAGTTATTAATATGATGTTTTGTTGCTCATTGCTCTGAATATTTGAATATTATTCTGTAACATTGTAATTGTCGATTGTCGTTGAATTAAACCATATTATTATAAATATAAATATCATTAATAAATATCATTTAATATAATTGATTGTATGTAAGTCCGCCAACCCGCATTAGGCCAGCGTGGCGGATGTATGTATGATTTGTAACGTAAAACGTTACACAACATTTTTTTTCCTTCTTTTATTATTAAATCTGTTACTTTTTTTAAATAAAATAAAAATAATAAAATAATATGCCACCCATAATTCACAACATATAAATATATAAATAATATAAAAAAAAACAAATAGTTTATCTATAGTTCATACAGTTTTTTGCGTCGCCTATCGATCCCTGCCAACGGTTGAATTTGAATTCGCTCGACGAAGACCCGGTGTCGGCAGCGCGGGTTCCCCCCTCAGAACGACTGTGGCTGTGAAGGCAGACGCACGTCGCTCGTTTGCTTTGCTGTACCATTACACACTTAGTATCGCAGCCATTTTGGTGATTCGTGACATTTACGATTTCATTTAATAGTATAAGTGTTTGTATATTCTTCTACGTGCTATAAAACCCCCCATTTGGGTAAGTGTTGAACGATATTTAGTTAGTCCACAGTGACATAGTTTTGGTAATATTTGAAAGTAGTTACCGTTGTAACGTTAGATTATAAATTTGAATTTTGGTATTAAGCATAGCGATGTTCTTTTTTTATGAAGCCTCATTGTTATTGCACTGGTCGTTTTCCGATTGCACCGCATTTCGGTCTTGGCTTCTTGCTGCAGCTTATTTAGTCGATATTTGCATAATTAATTGCTATTTTTTTACATGCTTTATATTATTATCCCGCTATTGTGCATTCCATACTGATTGTAAAACACACACTATGCCTTGGCTAGCGCTACTCTCATCTTGCCTTCGGTTCCGTGTGTTACATTCAGAGGACAAGTCACTTTGGTCACATTCGCTAAGACCGAGCATTTAAAATAATTCCAGGGTGTGAAGTTTGGGCTAGTTCTTCGCCTCTTCAGCCTGTTACCAGATCAACGGGCCAAAAGGGATACCGGTCATCCTAGCACCGACAACCTTCATCCGTCCGAGTTTCCTGCAAGCTCCCGGACGGTTTCGAATTCTCGGAAACCTGGAGTTCCCGCATTCCCGGACATCAGGCCAGGAGAGTAATTGCGCACCTTCTAGGAAGTGAAAAGTGACAGGCATATTGTAATGGACCTAAAACATTAAATGTTTAATTATATTTTTTGTTGACTAACGGCTGTGTTTGTTTTTATTCCCAACACACGCCATTGACGTCACACTGGCGCCCGTAACGTGGTCTTAAGGTCTTTTTCACTTCCTAAAGGGAGCTTGGTGAAGGTGTTGTGTTGTTTTTAATTATTATAAAGTAAATAAAATGGTACAACGTTTTTGTTCTTGTATGGTTGTTTTACAAGCAACTAAGGTGTATGTCACAATTTATATTCACTGCTAGTCAATACAATAAAACATGCAAATACATATTATACAAACTATTTATGTCTCACAGCTTTTCACGGATTACTGCCAGTGATTACTCTACCGACAAGAGGTAACGCTTGTATTGACCATATATTCATAAAATCTTGCACAAAACCATCTGGACTTGTATGTAGTCTACCAATTACAGACCATAACTTAGCTATTAGTTATTTCCCAACACGTATAAAACCGCATAAAAAATACAAACCAAAAACGACTAAAACTAACTGGAAGGGCGCAGCCGCGGTAATAAATAGTCTAACTGACTGGTCGGCAGTGACAAAAGAAGAATGTGTAGATTCTGCGCTGAGATTGTTCAGTGAAACATTGAATCGTGCGTTGAAAAATAACACCCACGACGAAAAAAACATCCGCAAATTTACTCCCTTAAAACCATGGATAACCCCTGGACTCGTAAGGTGTATGAGGCACCGGGACAAACTTCATGCCGACTCAAGAGATAATCCTACAAATAATACATTACGAATTACGTACATCCGTTACAGACATTTCTATAACACGTTACTAAGAAAAATAAAAGCTAACTACAATAGAAAAAGGTTGTGCAAAAATAAACAAAACCCTAAGAAACTATGGAACACCATAAAAGACATATGTGACACTTCACACACACATAATCACTCTTTTAATCTATTGACAACGCATAGTGATCCGCAGAAGTCTTTAAACCGTTGCAACGAACATTTTTCTTCCGTTGGCGAGAAGTATGCCAGAACTATAATGTCCAATCTATCTATCAACCAGAGCTCCATAATTACCTCTTATAAACCGTCAAACATAAATCATCATTCTTTCTTCTTACATCCTACCGACGAACACGAAGTCAGACATATGATTCTGCAATTAGATCCTGACAGCTCAGCAGGTATAGATCTTATTACAATCCCTTTCATCAAACTCATATTACCCAGCATCAGCGTACCTCTCACCCATATATACAACCTAAGCTTAGCGAGTGGTACATTTCCTAATGCATGGAAAACTGCTTCTATTACACCCATTCACAAATCTGGACCCAGTGATAACCCTGACAATTATAGACCCATCGCCCTATTAAGTGCTCTCTCCAAGGTACTCGAAAAAATTGTGAACCGAATTTTATGATAAGCATCATATATTATCAGACCGTCAATTTGGCTTCCGCCAACACAAATCCACAGAAGATGCCGTTATCGTATTGACTAACCAAATTGCAACATATACTGAAAAGAAGGAACGTTGCCTGGGAGTTTTTCTGGACCTGGCACGAGCATTCGATACAGTCTCCATAGGATTACTCCTAAAAAAATGGAAGCAATGGGAGTCCGAGGTATAAGCTTAAAATGGTTTGAAAGCTATCTGACAGCCCGCAAACAACTCGTCAGAATAGACAATATCCAAAGCGAACACCAATCTGTCACCTTTGGAGTACCTCAGGGGAGCATTCTAGGACCAACGCTCTTCACCCTGTACATAAATGATATTGTCAATGCAACAATTCAAGACGCAGATATAATTACTTACGCAGATGACACGGTTGTTCTTTTTCACGCTAGAACCTGGAAGGACGTGTATCACACAGCAGACCAAGGACTAACGCAAATATCGAATTTATTAAAAAACAACTTGTTGACACTTAACGCTAATAAGACTAAGTACATCTCTTTCTCTAAAACATCCAAATCCAGTCCACCTTCCACGATGACACTGCAAATACACAGCTGTAGCTATCACAATCCCTACACTGCACATAATTCTATGATATCCTGCCACTGTCAAGTCCTACAGAGGACCACATCCATCAAATACTTAGGAGTAATAGTTGATGAAAACCTTAATTTTAAAGCTCAAATACAAGACGTCACAAACCGTGTTAGAAAATTAATACACATCATGAAAAAACTAAGGGATTGTACGCCCATTTACATACTACGCTCAATATACATTGCACTCTGTGAATCGATAATACGATATTGTATTAGCGTATGGGGATTCGTTGGCAAGACCATCTTAATTAAACTGGAAAGAGCGCAACGGGCGCTAATAAAAGTTTGCCTTAAGAAACCTTTTCTATATCCTACCGATGATGTATATAAAGAATTTAAAGTCCTCCGGGTTAGACAACTTTGCTTCCTTTCTGCTATCATTAAAACGCACCAGAATGTGACAAAACACCCGCACTACAGCATAATTGAGAAAAGACGAGTGTACAGATGCGAAATACCCAGCTTAAAATCAGAATTAGCTAGACGCTGTCCGTGTTATGCGCACCTTCATATATATAACCGCCTTTCCCGACAACTGCATCTCAAGGGCTGTTCGAGACACTCTCTTAAAAACCTTATTAAAAATACATTATTGGTACTATCTTACGCTGCCACAGAAGACTTATTGAAATAATACTTCCCAAACAAACACACGTCACATACATACACACGCATACACATAAACACATACTCACGCACACACCCACACACACATACACACACTCCCACGCAAGTGAAGTTCGTTATTATGTATAATAGTTAATTAACTTGTTCTAAGCTTTTACTATAAGTTCTTATTAACAACCCCACACTCTCGAGTCTTAAGACACAAGCTTGCATGCTTAGTTTGAGACTCGTTGAATAATAATAATGTACCAGATGTAAATTGTTAATTGTGAATAAAGAGTTATTTATTAATTTTATTTATATTATAGTATAATCCTGTTATTTTTTTTCTCTACACATTTTTGCAAATTACTAGTAGTGGTTCTTACATTCGTTCTCATACACATTAGTTGGTTTCTTATTATTAGTTTTTTTAATTTATTTGTTATCATTAATTTGTAGTACATTGTTTTTTTTTTGTTGAATTGTTCTAGTTTATTATTACAACCAGAACGTTATAAGTATGTTATAGTTGTAACAGGCGGAGTATTTTTTTTAATTTCTTTGTTTTTTTCATAATTTATTGTTACTTTTGTATTCTTGGTAATCGTTCAACATTTACCCAGATCATATAGTTTCATTTATTTTCTTGTATGTAGCCTAATTATTTTCAATTTTTAAAATGTCTTTACAAGTTAAGTTTATGTCTTTACCAAAATCAGAATTAGAATACGAAGTCTCTATTAGAGGTGAAACCCCCGCACTTACCGTACAAGAGTTACGTAAACAAATTGCTAAATGTGGACCCTTGTTTCCTTCAGAGGACATACTTACTAGCCCTTTCGAAGCGGCAGAGGATCTAAGTGCTGTCCTAGACGTGCTTCATAAGGCTAACGCCGGCTTAGATTCAAGTTCTCTTGATAAAAACACGTTGCTTCGTACACAAAACTTATTAAATCACACATATCATCGGCTTAATCGGATAATACGCGATGACAAGAATAAAGAGAATTATGACCAATGCATTACTTTCTATAAAGCAACAGTTGCCAAGCTGAACTCTATGAAGGAAACTGCTTTAGATCCTTTAGCTATCTCTAATAGTGACCTTCAAAACGCCGGTTCTAATTCTTCGTTAATTAACGTCAGTGTTACTTGCGACGGTGGAATAAGCAAATTTTCAAAATTAAAGTTTGATGGCAGAACATGTGCTCGTGCTTTTATACAAAAGGCTGAAGAGGTTTGTGAAGCAAGCAACGATACAAATTTTAGCAAATTATCGTACATTAATCAAAGAAATAAAGTTCCCATTGTTAGGCCATCTACTTCTGACAATAATTACATACATGCTGTACTCTGTTACATACATGCTGTGCTCCCCCTAAACCTAGTTTTTGTCCCCGCTGTAAATGTAACACACACAACCTTAGGCAGTGCACCGCGAACAAAGACGAATTATTTTGTTTTGTATGGGGTCACAAAGGTGTTAAAACCCCCGATTGTCCTAACTGTCAAAACACCAAATCTGATTCAAAAAACTAGTTTCCCAGAATTGTGTCAATAATAATTTTGATAAAAAAGATTGGCAAGATTGGCTCCAAACAATTAAACTTTTTTTTAATTGTTACAGAATTGACACAATTCTGAATAAAAATTACAGCATTGATAATAGACCTTACGTACACGTTCGAATTAATGATTTCACTGTATCAGGGCTATTGGATTCTGGCTCTGCGGTTACTATTTTAGGCAATGGAGCCCATATCCAGTTTATGAATCGAGGCTTACCTCTTATCAAGGATGAGCATATTTCAGTTATTGCAGCTGGGGGCCAGAGTCTGCAGAGCATTAGGTATATTAATATTCCTGTTTCTTTTGAAAACCAATTGCATATTTTAAAAGCTTTTGTGGTACCAGATGTTAAACCGAACCTCATCTTAGGGATTGATTTTTGGCGTAAATTTCGGTTGTGCCCTAAATACATAAGCAGTATCGTTATTGCTGATAAAGACCATACTAGAACCGTCAAAGATGACTCTGGTAAGACTTTCATACAAGGCTATTCAAATTTAAACGTTCGCCAGAAGTCACTTGCTGATGGTGTTATTAAAAGGTTTGAGAACATATCCGCGCAAATTAAAGGTCTCGGGCTTACTAACCTTATTACGCATCACATTGACACAGGAGAACATAAGCCAATTCGTCAACGTTATTATCGAATGTCACCCGAGAAACAACGCATTTTAATCCAACAGGTCGACGAAATGCTCTCCTTAGATGTCATCGAATTCTGTGAAAGCGCATGGTCGTCCCCCGGCTTACTCGTTTCAAAGAAGAATGGCGAACCAAGATTCTGTCTTGATAGTCGGAAGCTCAATTCAATAACCAAACGTGACGCATATAACCTACCTTATATTTCGGAGATTCTCGATAATCTAAGAGACGCGCGTTTTCTTAGTAGTATAGACCTGTCTAAAGCATTTTGGCATATACCGATTGCAGAATCAGATCGCGATAAAACGGCGTTCTACGTTCCGGGTCGGGGCACTTGTCCATTCAAGAGGATGGCTTTTGGACTAACTAACGCGCCGGCCACACAACAAAGACTTGTGGACTTGTTATTCGGCGAGTTTGATAATAAGGTGTTTGCATATCTAGATGACATTATCATTGTTTCTTCGGATTTTAAAGGCCACGTGGACTTACTTCTACGCGTCCTTAAGAAACTTGAGTACGCAAATTTGTCCGTCAATCTCGAAAAGTGTAATATTTTTAAACCCAGTCTCAAATACTTGGGTTATGTGGTCGACAGTTCTGGACTACATACAGATCCGGCAAAAGTCGATGCTATTTTAAATTACCCTACACCCACAAGCCGGAAAGAACTTAAACGGTTTTTGGGAACGGCTACATGGTATCGACGTTTCGTTCCTAACTTCAGTACCATAGCTGGACCTTTAAACCAATTGACGTCCACCAAAAAGGGCGCTACTTGTTTTAAGTGGACTCCACTGGCAGATTCTTCGTTTAAAAAGCTCAAAGAGTGTCTGGTCTGTGCCCCGGTGTAAGCTTGTCCAGACTACTCTAAGCCCTTCGAAGTACACACGGATGCCAGTAATTACGGTATAGGTGCGATGCTAACACAGTCAATTGTTGGTAAGGAACACCCGATTGCTTATATGAGCAAGACCTTATCTGCAGCCGAACGAAACTACAGTATCACGGAACGCGAGACCTTAGCTGTTGTAACCGCGCTTGAGCACTGGAGATGTTACATTGAGAATGGTCAAACATTTACCGTTTATACAGATCATAGTGCGTTAAAATGGTTTTTGTCCATCTCAAACCCCACTGGCCGTTTAGCGCGTTGGGGAGTTCGTTTATCAGCATTCAATTTTACAATTAAACATCGCCGCGGAGTTGATAACTTTATACCTGACGCCCTTTCTCGAAGCGCTCATGTGAACGCCTTAACCACTTCCAATAGCTATACCAACACCAGCGATTCTTGGTTTAAAAATATATACACGGGCTCTGCTAACGACCCAAGCAAATATCCAAATTATTTAATAAGGAACGACAAATTATTTAGATTATCTAGAAATAAACATGAGTTAACTTCGGAGTTTGCTTGGATGGAAGTGATCCCCAAAGAGTTGCGTGAAACAATTATTTTTGAAAATCACTCTGAGCCTACAGCTGGTCATATGGGAATTTTCAAAACCTATAAACGCTTATTATTACGTTATTTCTGGCCTGGAATGTATAAAGACGTAGTTGATTTCATTGGAAAATGCGATAAGTGCTTAGCTTACAAGGGACAGAATCATCAATTGCTGGGAGAAATGGGCCGTCCGAAGCATTGCTCATGACCTTTTCAAACATTGTCTATTGATCTTATGGGACCTCTTTCTACCACTAAAAAACAAAATAACTACATTTTAGTAATAATGTGTTGTTTTTCAAAATTTTGTCTTATTTTCCCTATTAAAAAAGCATCTTCGGACATTATTACAAAAATCTTGGAGGAGTCTGTATTTCTCATGCACGGCATACCACAGACTATAATAATGGTTAATGGCACACAATTTACTAGCAAAATAACTGACTTGTTGTTTAAAAAATATAATATTCCAAATGTGCATTATACTCCTAAATACACCCCTCAAGTAAATCTAGTGGAACGTTATAATAGAACAATAACAACCTGCTTAGCCACTTACGTTGACGATGACCATCGTTCATGGGACTCGTTTATTCCTAAAGTCCAATTCGCTATAAACAATTCAGTGAACGAAGCTACAGGCTACACACCAGCCTTCCTAGTCTTTGGACGAGAACTTGTCACCTGTGGTAGTCATTACATTGAGAATGCGGATAGTGACGAGCTTATAATCTTACCGCGCGATGCATATGCGGAAAATTTAGGTTGCCTTTCCTCTATATTTGATAAGGTGCAGTCAAGACTTTGGCAAGGTCACGTAAAGAACTCTTCTCGGTACAATTTACGACGTAAGTTCGCAGAATTTAAGGTTGGAGACGTAGTCATGAAGCGAGCTTATTTTTTAAGTGACAAGGAAAGCAAGTTTTCTAAAAAACTGGCACCGAAGTTCATTAAGGCTAAAGTCAGCGGCAAAAAATCGCCATTGGTTTATGTATTACAGGACATGTCCGGCAAGGATTTATATACTTGGCATATAAAGGACATAAAGCTAGCCAACCCGAGCGGGTAATTTCATTTAAATGCTACTTAACACATATATTATTAGCATACGGATTTTTTTCTTTTAGAAATAATAAAATCCTTCACTAGCGCGAGGGGTATTGTAACGTAAAACGTTACACAACATTTTTTTTCCTTCTTTTATTATTAAATCTGTTACTTTTTTTAAATAAAATAAAAATAATAAAATAATATGCCACCCATAATTCACAACATATAAATATATAAATAATATAAAAAAAAAACAAATAGTTTATCTATAGTTATGATCACGCGTATTTGAACGCGTTCATACAGTTTTTTGCGTCGCCTATCGATCCCTGCCAACGGTTGAATTTGAATTCGCTCGACGAAGACCCGGTGTCGGCAGCGCGGGTTCCCCCCTCAGAACGACTGTGGCTGTGAAGGCAGACGCACGTCGCTCGTTTGCTTTGCTGTACCATCACACACTTAGTATCGCAGCCATTTTGGTGATTCGTGACATTTACGATTTCATTTAATAGTATAAGTGTTTGTATATTCTTATACGTGCTATAAAACCCCCCATTTGGGTAAGTGTTGAACGATATTTCGTTAGTCCACAGTGACATAGTTTTGGTAATATTTGAAAGTAGTTACCGTTGTAACGTTAGATTATAAATTTGAATTTTGGTGTTAAGCATAGCGATGTTCTTTTTTTTATGAAGCCTCATTGTTATTGCACTGGTCGTTTTCCGATTGCACCGCATTTCGGCCTTGGCTTCTTGCTGCAGCTTATTTAGTCGATATTTGCATAATTAATTGCTATTTTTTTACATGCTTTATATTATTATCCCGCTATTGTGCATTCCATACTGATTGTAAAACACACACTATGCCTTGGCTAGCGCTACTCTCATCTTGCCTTCGGTTCCGTGTGTTACAATCAGAGGACAAGTCACTTTGGTCACATTCGCTAAGACCGAGCATTTAAAATAATTCCAGGCTGTGAAGTTTGGGCTAGTTCTTCGCCTCTTCAGCCTGTTACCAGATCAACGGGCCAAAAGGGATACCGGTCATCCTAGCACCGACGACCTTCATCCGTCCGAGTTTCCTGCAAGCTCCCGGACGGTTTCGAATTCTCGGAAACCTGGAGTTCCCGCATTCCCAGACATCAGGCCAGTAGAGTAATTGCGCACCTTCTAGGAAGTGAAAAGTGACAGACATATTGTAATGGACCTAAAACATTAAATGTTTAATTATATTTTTTTGTTGACTAACGGCTGTGTTTGTTTTTATTCCCAACAAACGCCATTGACGTCACAGTTTGTATGTTTGTTCACGCATATTTCAAAAAGTATAAGTGGGATGGCAAAAAATATTTTTGCGTTCGATTAGGTATGTATTAGTGATGTGCCAACTCGGGATAAACCGGACTCGAGTTAACTCGAGTTGAAATGCAGGTTACTCTAATTGAACTCGAGTTACACAACTCGAGTTGGAAGGAAGAAACTGAGTGTTGAACTTCGTAGGTAGGATTGAATTAAAATGGTTTTCATAGTTTTTAATGGTATGCGACTGTACTGATATGGAATGGGTGTCTCATATGTGAGATACCGACAAGTGTTTGTTACTTCTTTACAATTCAAAGCAATATTGATGAAATTTCGTATGTATGTAACTGATACCCTGATATGACGCATAGGATACTATTTATCCCGAAAAATGTAGTGTTCCAGTGCTAATAGCAAGGAATTCAAATATGCATATATGCTATTCTTTCGTACCAAAATGCGTTCATCTACTGCGATTTTAGTAAGTCGAGTGGACCATCTCTAGTATGTATCAACTTAGGAGTTGTGTAAGTTTCATCAAAATCGGTTCGGTAGTTTTTGAGATAGAACAGGGGTGTCCAACCTTTTTCAGTCCGCGACGCACATACATGTTGACTATTTTGTTTCGGCGTCCCAACCTAGATAGGTAAGAGTAATAAGTTTCGGTTACTACAAACGGTGCCGGTCTTGGGCTCAGTTGCACAAACGGACTTTGCAATACCTTTGCCCTTGAAAATGTCAATCCCATACATTCGCAAGATCAAATACTCAAATGTATGGAGATGTCATTTTCAAAGGCAAAAGTATAGTCCTGGTTTGCAAGAATTCCAGAGGTGGATTTGAGGGCGGGACAGTCTCCAATCTCCTAATTATTATCACGTTAAACAAATGACAGAATTACCAACACTATTTACCCTCGGAAATAGTCACGATATATTTTACGACTAAAGATAAAAATGTCAAACAAAAGCAGTACAAAGTTGTGTAAATAGACTTAGTATTAGAGGTTCAACATTTTGAATTATTTATTGACTTATTACGTACTGGACGACTTTGCTAGTAAACGAAAGGTTAGAGGAGTGAAACGTGAGGCCGCGGGTTCGATCCCCGCACCGAGAGAAATGTTTGTGCGGCCCACAAATATTTATTTCGGGTCTGGGTGTTTGTGAGACCGAAAAGTCCCTCGTAGTTTCTGATACCCACGACACAAGACTCGATCTTAGTCAGGACTATGTATGTGACTGATGCTTCCATCAGTTTTCTGAAGATCACCACGTCAAGTACGTCAAATCACGTAAGAGTCACTGTTCTAGACTGTCATGCTATAAGTTGTGACTCTACTTAATAAATATAGTCTACTTAATAAATATAATTACTAACTAATTTATGGCATTATAAGATAGCGTTACAACTTCCAAGTTGTTTCTTTATTGTGTATAGAGTCAAAGATTCAGTTTGATTGCGAGCGTCGCGACAGGCACCGACCGGCATTTGAATTGCTGTGTTAATATACAATCACTTTTAATAATGTAGTTATCTAGAGATCGTTTTGCATACTTTGTATGGCATTTTAAAACTTTATTTTGTTAGCTGTTTTTTACGTCAAAGTTAGCAGAACTACAGTTTTTATTGGTGAAAGTGAACTGTTTCCGAAATGAATAAATATTATTTTTTGTTCGGCGAGGGTAGTAAAATCAATCAGATAATATGCGCTATACTTAGTAAGTATTACTTGTCATAATTTTTGTAGTCCGAATATCTTACATCCTCAATAACAGTGTAGACGCAAAAGTTATGTATTCTGTAGAAATAAAATTATTTTGGACAGATAATTTTTCAATATCCTAACTTCCCGAAGTTTCGATTGCTTTACAGCTTTCGCAGTAGGGGGCGGCCTGAAAATGTAATAATTAAACCAAAGCCAAAAACCAAAGCTACAAAGTCCGGTTTGTTTATATGTAAATTGTGTTTCGTGTAAATGAATACAATTCAATTAAATATGGAACCATTATGTAATCTTTGTTCAGGTAAAATATCACAAAAAAAATGTTATAATATATACTTATAATTAATTTTTTAATTAAAATACATATAAAATTAATTAAGCAGTGAACATTTTGGTTATCTAACCCAAATTCATGAGATACGATTTTTTGGAGGGTATTCTATATGATTAAGGTATGATTATGAAATAAAAAAATTTTTAATACTATTTTAATAATATTAGCTTTCGGGCCTAGCAAATACATGAGACGTATTGAGACGAAACATCTTATGTCTCAGGATGGCGAGCGCAGTGGAATGCCAAGCATAGCTTTGCACGAGTAGTTTATGATATTACCTGATTTTACTACTATCCATGGCCGGTCATATCTCTTACAGTCAGGCGTATGCAATGCTTGGCTCGCCACTTATAGCAAGAAAAAAAAGATACTTTTTTTCTGTTTAAGCTAATGCCAACCCTAAATTTTATAAAGTAAAGTAGATTTTCATGTTTTATTTCCGGTATACCACCGTTTTCCCGAATTTATTTGCCCTAATACCATTCACTATGATAGTCAACAGCCATAATATTATACGACGCAATATTCATTTGCCCTACTCTTATTTGCTATATTAGTCACGTGCTAGAAGCTTTGTTTCCCCTGAAATCACTTACCATAACATCATTTGTCATAATCATTGTAAGCCCTAATTATCACTTGCCTAATTATCACATGCCATAATTATCATATGCCATAACAACATTTGCCATCGACATTGGGTGTGTAACGGTTGTTATATTAGGAGGAACTGGATGCAATCGGGACTTTAAGGCACCCCGACTCGGATAGATTAGGTTAGAAGGGGATGGCGGGGTCGTTTGAACGACCGAAGCGAGCGAATTGACACCGCCATCCCCTTCGTGGTTATTTTTTTATATACCACCTAGAAGTAGGAGCCCCGCGTAGCGCGGCTCCGTCGACCAAGGCCACCCTCGACCATATATTATTCCAACAATCATTATGGCGTTTTAATACTATATCTAATCATTATTATGGCAATTAAAAATATGAAAAATAATACGTATGGCACTCGTATCTTATGGTATCTAAGTTTCGGGCAATTAAAAATACCTATGTCATATGTCTTTCAGGGCAAACAAAACATTCGTGCAAATGAAATTCGGGAATATGATGATTATGGTATATAATCTTCGGGTAAACAATAGACAATCTTTATTTCCACCAGTAAACCTGCCAGTGTTCGGATACGGAGCAGCCATCGGCTGGATGTCGCCTATGACACTGCTTCTTCAATCAAAAGACTCGCCACGAGGAACACCGCTTACTGCTTCTGAAGTAAGTTTGTAGTCATTTTCCTGCTATATTCTGTATCTGTATCTGTATCAGCCCATATACGTCCCACTGCAGGGTACGGGCCTATTCCACAATCGAGAACACGATTGAGAGTGGTTAGGCCATATAGTCCACCACGCTGGCCTAGTGCGGGTTGGCACTGCTATATTGTAACACAATATCATTGATTTAAAAACTAATGATAGGATTCAGTAAGATGTTTCAAAAACATGACTGTGAAAATTGCGCCTAAAACAAATCAACATTATATTAACTTAATAGATATCGTCTAAACGATGATAACAATAATTAACTGAATTTTCATTAAACTTTCTGTTATAATACAAGCAAGCATTTTCAAAATCGTTGCAAGCGACGCTCATTTCAGTAACGCTCCAGTAGAAATGTACTAGAGCGCGCGCACCACTTGCGTCAAAATAATTTACATATTTGTTCATATATTTATGTCAATGTACAATATATATACGCTTACTGCTGAGCACGAAACCCCTCCTCAATTGATCTTGTGTCTTAACATGAGAGAATAACCAACAAAGTTGTTTGTCTGATGTTTTGCGGCACGCTTAACCGTAAACAGAAGAAACCACTCATCATTACTAAGCATTATGTCTCAAAATTCAATTATCTACTCTTTTTCATATAAACATACATACACCTCAAGGTTCTCCGTAAGAAATCGTCCAGAGTAATAACACCGCCATTTGTACTTTAATTTGCATTTGTAACACTTATGTAGTTTTTTTCTTACTATCTGTAATGAAGAATATATGAATAAATTATATTCACTGAATAGGATATCCTCCAAACTTGAAAACAAGTGTGCGCAGCTGCAGAAATAAACAAAGCGCTGGTATTTACAGCGCCTTTTTCACTTTAGAGCCTTATTAATAAACTCGGATGAGCTAGGGATTAACTGTAGTCCAGGGCTTCAGAAACGAATGGATTATTTTGTTCATTATTTTTACTTTCAAAATCAGTGTATTACCAAAACGGTATTGTGTTATTGGGCTGAAGTACATCCGTGTTTATATGTCGTGAGTACATCTCTATTCAAAATAATCGAATCTAATCTTAAGCCTTAGGCTAATGTTAATCCCTCGCTAAAGTTTATTAATAAGGCCATGTTTAGTGAATATTATCCAACCTCCAACGCAAACTAGTTCTACCCGCAAAATTGAGGGAAAATATATATTGCGTTGATTTTCCATCAGGTGTCGTGGATGGCTGCAGCGGCATACCTGATCTGTGTGCCATCGGATTACTTGGTGGCCTTCATGGGAGACAGACTTGGAAGGAAAAAAACATTGTTGTTCATATCTTCGATGCTATGTGTAAGTTAATACATATATACACACATTCATACATACTGTGTACCAGCCCATATTCGTCCTACTGCAGGGCATGGGCCTCCTCTACAATCAAGAGTACGATTGACAGTGGTGAGGACATATAGTCCATCGCACAGGTTAGTGTGGGTTGACGGACTTTACATACCATAGAAATTCTTACAAATCGCCATGGTATGCAGGTTTCCTCATGATGTTTTCCTTTTTAGCGGTTTTAGTGCGAGGTGATTAACTATCAATACCCTGAGAGAGGTGTGCCCTGAGATTCGAACAATCGTATTCGAACAAAATGTCCGTTTACCAACAGTCCGTTTATCATACATTTTACATAAGATCAACGTTGTACAACCTTTTTTCTGTTGGAAGCGGCTAGCAGTCACCACTTACTGCAACCTATATTATGCACGGAAAGCAAAAAAAAAATACAATTCCTCATCAAAAACGAAAACAGATTTATATTCGTTTCTGTTGCCTAGGGATGCTGGATCCTAAAGCTGTCATCGATGGAGACCTGGGCGTTTGTCCTCGCGCGGGCTATGGTGGGAGTACCCATGGCGGGTTCATACGTCACCTGTCCGCTCTACACCAAGGAGATCAGCGAAGACAGTATTAGAGGGTTCTTGGGGTCACTGGTGAGTATTTTTCAAAATACATGAGCTTGATGAGCCAGTATGAATTTGCCGAAATAAGATGCCTTCTGAAGGTATTAAACACCTAATAATATTATTAATGCGAAAATGTATGTATATTTTATTTTTATATAATGTCTGAACTGATATTATTAAATTTAACAAAGAGATATACCGGACCATGGAGAAGGGTATAGACTACTTTTACCTCGATAAAAAAAGTAGTTTTCTAGGATTTTCATAGCGATCCAGCGACATTTTGTAACTCTATTAGATCGTTCACTTCACATTTTCATGCCTGAAACTGTACTTGCTGATTCAAATAAAGTTTTCTTCTTCAGATAATCCTTTTCCACACGACGGGAAATTTATTCCTGTATGTGATCGGGGAATTCCTGAGCTACAGAACAGTGCTGTGGATCTGCCTCTCTCTGCCAGCGTTCCACTTGGTGCTGTTCATGATGATGCCGGAGTCACCTTCTTACTTGGTCAAGACTGGAGATCTAGAGGTAAGAGATTTTTCATACCATAAAAAATAACTGCCTTGGTGGAGCAGTTGTACTACGGTACGATTGCATAGCTGAGATCCCGAGTTCGAATTGTGGGTTGGGCAGCGATATTGGATTTTTTTATTCATTATCAGCCCAAAGTCAGAAATTTGTAACCCATAAAACGATATCGTCTCCTATCACATCGTGCGACGAAATACACAAGATGAAATGTGGGTGTTCTGACATCAGTTCTGCCCTTCTAGGAAAAATGCGTGAGTTTATGTATGTGTGTAAGTAAACGTGGGTTTAATGCACCTCCTGGTGAAATCAGTGATAGTCATATATTGTATCAAACGGTAACCGATCGACTCTTTTATGTTGCTCCAGTCTAAACTAGATTGACATTGGTTAACCTTTTGTGTATGGGGTACCTAGGTACTGTAAAAATTTTTATAGGATATGACTGAACAAAACCAGATGGAGCATAGTCACGGCAGTCGGTATATTTACTTACCAATAGTACTTTGAATAATGTGTTCTTTCAGGAAGCTGCTAGAGTATTGGCGTGGTTACGCTGCAGAGGAGAAGACGAAATCCAAGTGCTGAACGAACTGGACGTCATCAAGAAAGAACAGAAGAAAGACGAGGCGAGCAGTAAATTTATTTTTAAAGCAATAAGTAAGTATATTATTTGTATTACAATTACAACATATTTTTCTCCCGCCAAACAGCAATGTAAAAACAATGTTGTTTTCTGGTTTGAAAAAAATTGTAGTCAGAGCAACCGGTTTGAAGGAAATTGTCTCAGGATGGCCAGCGCAGTGGAATACCAAGCATTACTTTGTGCTGTTTGATCTTGTTACTTGTCTATGAACGGTCGTATCGCTGACCATTAGATGAAGGGCATGCTCGTCTCGGCATTAATTTCAGTAACAAGGTCACAATAAATTATGTGATTTTATAAAATACTGAATATTACATAGCCATTTATATTGGCTTGTGTACAAGTCCCACGGATGGGCAAGTCCTCTGCAATTATTATTTTGTTAACTGAATAATAAATGTTTGCGTCCCTATTAAATTTTCGTAGCAATTCCTACATTACGCTTGCTAATAAGAATTAATCAAGACCAATAAAATCCATTGTGTGTTCAATCAAGGACAACTCAATTGAACGGCGCCTTAGTTTCATTATCTCCTGGTCCTTTTTAATATTCTCTAGTTTGGGGCTAGATTCTTGGTTTTATTGGATTGGATTGGATTTAACTATTGTCTATCCATTCTCAATCGTACTCTCTATTGTAGAGGAAGCCTGTGCCCTACAGTGGGTCTTATATGGGCTGATACAGATTCAAACTTATCTAGTGGGAATACGATATAAATTCCATTGTTTTAAATTAATGTCGCTTTCTATGCCATGGTATAAATTTAAAACACATACGTACATCCATACATAAACTCAAGCCCTTTTCCCAGAAGAGGTAGGCAGAGTTGCCAAGACACCCACATTTCGATCTGTATATTCCGTCTCATGATGTGATAGGTGGCGAGCCTATCGGCATATCGGGCACTTTCTGACTCTGGGCTGATAATGAATAGAAAAATCCAATATCTCTTTGCCCAACCCGTAATTCGAACCCGAGGCCTCTACTTAGTAACCGTATCCAAGTACAACTACGCCATCGAGACAGTCAAAGTCAGTAAATTTATAACATTGGAATTAATGTTGTATTCACTACCAGATAAGTTTAAATATCCTTTGTTTAATAACGGAATCCTTTGACTTCCCCTCCCGGTCTGCGCTGGTCTTAAATATCTTTAAACCTAAACACACGCTACTATCAAGTTCGCTTGTTGATAAAGTAGTTGCTGTTTCAGCCCATATACGTCTCATTGCAGAGCACGTGCCTCATCTACAATCGAGAGTACGATTGACAATTGTTGGGCAATGTTATCCACCACACTGGCCTAGTCCGATTTTATCGGAATTTACATACCATAGAAAGAAGTGCTTGGTGGCCCGTTGATAAACAGATCAGACGCGTCTGCAACATGTTGCGATGGTCGCGGGTTCAAATCCCAGAGCACGCCTCTGACTTTTCGGAGTAATGTGTGCTTTGATAGTCAAACACCACGCACCACAATGGTGATGGAAAACATCGTGTGGAAAGCTACAGACCATATCGAATTTATTTATATGTAATGTTCTATCATCACGTGTATTTACATATGATAGCAGGAAAAACCCTTATATAGATAGAACTGATTAAAGCCTTATTCAAATACAATAAAATAAATTCACATTGATGTAACATTTGTACATAACTCTTTTGTAAATTGTGTTGAATGATGACTTTGTTCTATTTGTTTTGAATTATTAGTCTTTTGAACTCTTTTGTTGGTATGGGCCTTTGGTATGATAAATCATTTCACCAAAGGCTGTTTTATTATAGTCATTTTTTACATTTGTTCGGGAATTATCTTAAGCCGGGTACTCACTAGTGAGCCATAACCGTTGCCAGTTTTTTTATCCATAAACATAGTGTGTACGTCGTTTTCAAATCTAATGCAAGCGGTACGCGTCTGGCTCAAAACGATCCAATAATTTCCAGGTATTCATTCTGTAAGTGGGTTATAGCCTGTTGGTAAACGGACTAGACGCGGCTGCTAACATGTTCATGGTGGTTGTCGAATCCCAGGCCACATCCCTGACTT
This sequence comes from Hyles vespertilio, assembly GCA_009982885.2. Classification (NCBI taxonomy): domain Eukaryota; kingdom Metazoa; phylum Arthropoda; class Insecta; order Lepidoptera; family Sphingidae; genus Hyles; species Hyles vespertilio. Next base: position 8,066,927 of record CM042823.1, read on the forward strand.
TCGGAGTCATGTGTGTATTAATAGTTTATCACTACGCACAATAATGGTGATGTAAACATCGTGAGGAAAGCTGGATACTATAATGATTTGTAAGAATTTCTATGGTATGTATAGTCCGCCAACCGCACTAGACCAGCGTGGTGGACTATATGGCCTAACCACTCTCAATCGTACTCTTGATTTTAGAAAAGGCCCGTGCCCTGCAATGTGACTTATATGGGCTGATACAGATGTAGATTCATGCTGTTAAGCCTAAACTGAAACATGCGTACACAATCTTAAAACAGATTTTTCTTCTTTCAGTTTCCGACAAGATTATATTCCAAGCATTCCGTACGGCTATGATAATAGCGCTGTCAAGAGAAGTATGTGGAGCCATACCAGTTCTCAATTTTGCTGGTGAAATCTTCGCTCTGGCGTCAGAAGGTTCGAGCCTAGTGCTGACTCCAAACCAGCAGGCCATGATGCTTGGAGTAGTCCAGGTGTTGGGCTCGGCCCTGGCATCCAGCGTCGTGGAGAAGGCTGGTAGGAAGGTGAGGATCTGGAATGTAGATACGAACCACATTTTCGTTCTTGTAGCTTGGAATTGAAGTTTGAGCAAAAACAGAGAATACCGACACTCATTCAGCTTTTGTTGATATCATCATCATCATCATTATATCAGCCACAGGAAGTCCACTGCTGAACATAATGATGCCTCCCCCAATGATCTCCACAATGACCTGTTGGAAGCGGCCTGCATCCAGCGACTTCCGGCGACCTTAGTCAGATCGTCCGTCCACCTTGTAGGCGGGCGTCCGACACTTCGCTTGCCTGTACGTGGCCTCCACTCGAGAACCTTTCGGCCCCAACGGCCATCGGTTCTACGAGCAATGTGCCCGGCCCACTGTTGTTATTATTATTATTTTGTTGATATAAATCAAAACAAAATAATCGTAAATTAAATGAAACAACATTCAATTTGTATTTCTTCTAAATGTATCTGTAACGTTAAAAACAACTGATTTCATACAGTTCTGAAGAATTTAATAAGGACTATCAAGCAGTGTAAAATGATGAATAAAAATAAACTTAAAAATGTATAATAGAACCTTTAGAATATTTATGTAGATTGTAGATAATAAGAAAATAAATAAATAGCGCAATTACATGTACTACTGCAAAGATAGTTAGTGATTTTAAGTATCTTTTTAATGAAAAAATAGTTTTAGATTTACGATAGATTTTAATGATTAGAATAAAATTACAGTATTCTCGATGTTTCCCTTTTAGCCTCTTCTGTTCGTGACATCACTAATATCTGGCATAAGCATGTGTGTCCTGGCGTCCTGGTTCCTAGCCCGGGACTACAACATGGTGGGCCCGGCATGGCTGCCCATCACCACGCTGTGCATCTGCATCTTCTGCGACTCATCAGGACTGGGGCCCGTATCCGTTATCATCACTGGAGAAATTTTCTCCTACAAGGTAAGGTTTCTGTATTCACTAACACTTCTTTTGAAGGCTGGTGATGATTAAAAATTAAGAATTCTATATTATTATAAATTTTCTCTTTCTAGGTAGGTTCTATCCCTTACGCTAAATCTGCCCTCTGTTTATTATATTCTTAAATTCATCCCATTGTTGTCTGTAAGACATCGCCTTTCGGCAATGAGACCGCCGATTGTAGTTTTTGTGTATGTGATCTTTGTATTTGTTTACTTTTGTGCATTAAGAGCGTTTATACCCTGCACGCGCTTTTTGGCTTAAAAACAGGACTTTTCAAATGAGTTAATAGCCACCAATAAACAATTTCAAGGTAAAATAATTAATATTAATTTTAGAAAAGGTTGTCATCTAGGGATTTTGGTGGAAAACATTATAGATTGATGGATAATTTGTGAGTACTATAAGGATTACTGAACACAAGTTTCGTTATTTAGGCTTTAAATGGCAATTTAGAAGCTTAAGATATCCGAAACCACTAAATATAAGATGAAAATAAAAATATTATCAGACTAATAAGACCCTTATGGAGGGATTTTGCTCAGAAAAATAATCTTTTTGTGTTTAGTTCCTGAAAACTAAAAATTTAAACAATGCGAAATTATTCAGAAACTCTCGTCAAGAACATATTTTTCTTCACCAACTTATCGTACATAATTTTTTATAGCAATTGCATATTACAATAGAAGAACATCTTATCAATAAATTGCCATTTTTATATTTCAACAAAATTAGTTTTCATGTTTTCTACAAATATTTTAAAAACCACTATAAAACACGCTGTCCGACGTGGATCAAATCAGACCGCCGCAAGGCCTTCTAGAGGGAGGACGTATCGCTCGTCGCTCCGGCCTGGCTGCAGTCGATTATGCCGCGCGTAATAAAAATAGCCACGCGCGGAATGCGATTACCACATCTTAGTACTTGGTAGTAAAATATTTAATTATTTTTATTACCTACAATGATTTTGTAGTGAGTATAAATTATGTTTCAGGTAATATAATGGGATGTAATTCCGAAGCTAAATTATGTTATGTATTGTACTATAAAATTAAATATATTTCGTAATTGTAAGGGGTTGTAAGGCCCCTGACACTATTTATGTGTTCGAACACGAAATGATTAATAAAACGTCCGTAGTGTATACTGATTGAACACTGATTTGAATGCAACTTAACAATGTAATAATAACGAAAATATGATTAGTATCCAAAATTTGTATTATTCTTTGCTTGCACAGTAATATTTGTCTACTTATAATGCAAATAAAATATTTTTATGATATTATATTACAGTTACATTTCAATTGAATATTTGAAGCGCACGGATCAAAGTTGTTTGAGCCGATTGTATAGCGAGCCGACGCGGCAGCTCTACGCACACAGCTTTGGTCGCTTATGTGTGCGTGAAATTAACGAAGAAATACCTATAGTTGACTTTGCGCGCAAGGTGTATACGCTCTTAAAGTGTAAAGTGTAAATAAAATGGTCTACTTTAAAATGTTGTAATACTATTTTTATATCAAAAACTGTACATGGGTGTCCTCTAATTTCTAAATTTATTAGCAATAGCGCATACCCAGCTCGTTTGAAGAACTGCACTTAAAATAATTGTTAATTTACAAATTTCAAATGACAGACACATTGAATCCTCTTTCACCTTCACCTTGCTCACTTGACCCTCATGGTGTTGCATGCTCTTGAGGTCACATGTCATGGCGAGTATGAATGTATGAAGCATTTGAATAATAAAACTATTTCGACCTTGATACCTAAGTAATAGTTAGAACCCTAAGTAAATTATTGATTGTATACACTTCCAGTATCGTGGAACAGTCATGGCCACCGCCATGGCATCAGCAGCTTTTGCTGACTTCATCCAGATGCTGTTCTTCAAGCCTTTGACGAATGCTGTGGGCATACACGTCTCCTTCTACTTCTTTGGGGTAGTCTGCATACTGTCTGCCATCTATGTTCTCCTGGTACTCCCAGAAACAAAACAGAGAAGTCTTGAAGAGATTTACGAAGATTTTAAAAGTAACAAACAGAAGCAAAAAGAATTACAGTTACGGAAATAATTAGAAGAATAATAGAAATAAGCCCCTTGTATATATTTTAATTGCTAAACTATTGTAATAAAATGCAATCAACCTAGCTTTTCTAAATACGATTAAAGGATGTCATAAGAATGAAATATTTTTCTCTATAACCATACTTACATTTATGCTAAAAATTACAGTAAACCTTCTACAATACCTTTGAATGACAATACAAAACTATAGATATATGTATTTGTACGTACACTAAACACCCAACAATTGCATACATAGCCCCGACCCCAGAGACTTGGGATCACAAACATCCAAACCCGGAACAATTGCCTTTGGATTACACAAATGTTAGTCTTGCTGCGAGGATTGAACCCGCAGACTCTAGTTTCAGAGCCAGCGTCTAACCGACTACGCTAGTCTATAGAAGCTGTCTTGACATGTTTTGACAATGTATATTATATTTTAATAATTAATAAAAAAATACAACATCACTTTGCTCGACCATGGAATTGAACCGAAACCTAGTTGTTGTAATCAGACCGTAGTGCAACTGCGCCACCAAGACAATCAATAAAACAGCAATTTAATAAAAGTATGTTTAGATTCCCTTCATGCTAAAATTTACAGAAATACCGCTTGAAACTACTAATACACTTTAAAGTCTCAATAGTGCATTACGATATTATTCGATGGTGGCAGCGATATGACTATTTGCAGGTCATTAATTAAATATTGACAATAAACAAAGCTTGCAAACATCAAATTAATCAATTTAATACTGCAGACGGCTACTGAATTTCATTCATTTAATCCGAAACAAGAGTACAATGATTATCAACAAAGAAATACAAAGCATTTTTAAACCATTTAACTTCATCAATACACTATTTTGTGTTCGGAAATACAATATAACTAAAAAAAAAATTTCACCCATCACGAGAAAGAACTATGTGACTTTGTTTGTAGCAAATGTATTACTGATTTTATTATTATGGGTGACCTTAAAATTAACTCATTTTGGACTACCATCATTGCAAACCATATATGTTGTAACATACACACAATACACGATCGACTTTATAATACTCAGTATTTTAAACCTCAAGTGTAGTTCATCAAACGTGGAATTATTAATAAAGCTACAAAGCATTGAAGATCATTTGAAAAACTCGAAACAGCTAAAACAGCTGAAGTATTGGAGCTGGTTGTACTTCTGTGTACTAATTTGTTTCTATATCTTCTTGATAACTTCAAAATTGGTGTTGGACGAACATTGGAACTGTGCTAGGGGACTTTATATAGCCACAACAATAATATTTGAAACAGATGTATTCATTACGATTCTGGTCGTCCAGTTTCTGACGATGAAGACTGAGAAGTGGGTTGAAATGATTAAAAATGACATGGACGCGCTTGCGATGATCGAAATGTATTGTGTAATGGAAATGATTTTAGATGCATTTGTACTGGTGAAAAAAGCGTATCAGGTTATTGTAAGTGTGTTTCTTTTCTACCACCATACTGTTGTAAAGTGAGTTATTTATATGTTTGCTAGATATCGTATATTTGCGAACGACGATTTCACTTTTAGTGTGACTTTCGCCAAATAACTTTATTTTTTTAGTCTACCTCCCAAATTATAATTATAGAGTCAATGCGCATACTTTTTCAAAATATGTGTATCTTTTAAAAGATAACGTGTTCGATTGGTTAATTATATTTCATTTTTTTATTTTTATTTTATTTTCTTCGGAAAACAAAGAGTTCTAGGTAAAATACAATATTTAAATTACAATTAACACTTAACATGTTTTCACATTTATAAAGCTTATTACTAGGATTAACATTAAAAAGAAATTTGATCTATTGAACAGTGTTAAACCAGTCACTGTATAAAGTTTGCCTAACTGCCAATGCCTTACTTGGTTTGTTTTTGAATCGCTAACTTTTTTTATCCCGCAGATACTATTCCATTTCGTGACGACGTTTCTTCAGTCTTTAATTTATGTGCAAATATTTATATTATGGAGTAAAAGTCATGTGGTACGTATTTTATTAAATGTTATCAAATGCAGAACCAATAATTTCTATATTAGCTAGCTTTGCCAAGATATTCTTGCTTACTTGACCTTCGCCTTACTACTACCATTATTACATAGCATTAACTTAAATTCCATTTGCTTCATCATTCACACGTCTTCTTTCTACTTCTAGAATGATGTTTACCTTATAATCAGTCACTCCGTAGCGGTTGTCTTCTGGGTCGTCAAAGGGATTAGTGTGGAGACGATACTATGTGTGTCGTGTGAAAGATTCTACGAGCGTATGCAGACAGCAAGAGACACTATGATCCGGCTTACGTTTTACCAAAATCGTAAGTGTTACTCTACAATAATAATTTTGAAGTCATATAAAGTGTAAAGTGCGTGGTGGCCTGTTGGTAAACGGACTAGACGCTACTGCCAACATGTTCACGGTGGTCGCGGGTTCGAATCCCAAGGCACACCTCTGACTTTTCGGAGTCATGTGCGTATTGATAGTCACCACGCACTAAAACGGTGAGGGAAAACATCGTGAGAAAACCTGCATACCATAGCGATTTATAAGATTATATTTCTATGATATGTAAGTCCGCCAATCCGCACTAGGCTAGCGTGGTGGACTATATGGCCCAACCACTCTCAATCGTACTTTCGGTTGTAGCGGAGGTCCGTGTCCTGCAGTGGGACGTATATGGGCTGATACAGAGAATAACATGTAATGATTGTTAATCGTTGAATTTGTAATCGTTAAATTTGTAATCGTTGCTCCATCATTAAATAACAAGTCCTCATGGCTGAAAACTATTTTTTGTTGCACTTAAGTGCAAAAAGAGCGTGCCATTCGCCTGATATTAAGTGGGTTGCATCACTGGGTTGCTTATGGACAATAGAAAAAAGAAATAACACTATTAAATACAAAGCTATGATTGGCACTCCACTGCGCTCGGCATACTAAGAGTCTCAATTTATCCGTTAGCTCTGGCTGCAATTTTACTTCAAACAAGAACACAATAGTGCGTTTACAATGCTAGTTGGTGGGAGAAATAGACATTGAGCTGGTACCTACTAAAGCGGGCTAACAGAGACCTACCACCAGCTACACTAGCTGAACATTATGAAGCATTTAAAAAAGGCCCGAATGCATTGCAACTCTTTGACAGCTTTCGTGATGCAGTTAGTTATAACGTAGTGTTTTAAATTCTCTTTGTTAGACGTCAGCTGTGAAGCGAGACGCCACCATTTCGATCACCGGACCGAGTCAAATGTTTGTGAGGCCCACAAGTGTTTAGTAATAATTGATTTTAATATGGGGACAGGACTATGTATGTGATTGTTGGGTGCATTTATTTGTTCATTGAAACGTAGTTGGAGCAACATCTTATAATTATAGTAACCACTAATAAAACAAATAAAACTCATCCTATAATTTTAAACTATTTCAGATGCCACAAGAAAGTTCTCGAAACGCATGCTAAGACTCCTGAAGGCCAGGTTCACCAAATTGTGCGCCTGTCGCGTGATTACTATAGATGCAAAAGCACTGACGCATTTCGGAGGATTGGTTGCTACATATACCATAATCGTGATACAGTTTGCTTATCTTTAATATTTCGTACACCTGGTTATATTGACTTACAGGTTATATCAGACTGCTAACCAAAACGAAGCTGGGTGGCAGTAGTGTTAGTGACCATAAACACAATGCAACAATTATTTTTTTGTGGTTTTCAGTACCTGTTTGGTTGTCTAAATCCATAGTTTTACTTAGTATGGCGTCTTTCAAAATAAAAGGATCTACGACGATATGAAAAATCTCGCATCTACTACCGCACTGCTTCGTTTTCGATAGAAGTCTTGATATACCCTATATAGTATTACATCGTAAAATAATGATATAATAAATATGTTTCTCATCATACCAAATGACTTAACAAAATGCGAATTAAATACGATATTTTGTCGTTATTAATCGTAACTTTAGTTTTCTTGGTGTTTGGCCATCCTGTATTGTATGTACGCGTAATTTTACTACTTACTTAAACTTTCGTCCGGTTAGGGAACTTACAAGAGCGGTAAAACTTCTACCTATGCTAGTTGTTCAAACAAAATCAATACATATAAATAAAATTGAAGTGTCTGTTTGTAAAGTGAAAATTAAAAAAAAAATCCAACTACATATTGTTATATACACGATACCTATAACGAAAATGATCTTAGATTTTTTTTTGTCTGTCTGTCTGTCTGTTTGTTCCCGCTTATCTCTGAAATGGCTGGACCGATTTCGACGGGACTTTTATTGTCAGGTAGCTGATATAATAAGGAGTAACTTAGGCTACGTTTATTTTAGAAAAAAATATTTTATTTTAGAAAAATAAAGTAATGTTGCAATGCCCGCGCGCAGCTCACGCACATGCCACCACTGGGCGGTCACGTCGGGCGCCTCCCACCAGTTCTCTCACCAACGAATCAATATCACAATTACAAAATATTGTATATAAATATTTTTTTCATTAAAGCTAATACAAAAAACTGAAAATAAATGATAATTAAAATAAAAATGCAAAAACCAAAAAAGAAATAAACTAATTAAGTTTTTTGTTAAATTTCACGCGAACGAAGTCGCGGGCACAGCTAGTCTTATATATGTATTTCTGTGATTTTTAGTAGCGCATTAACGCCCTTGTCTCTAAATCTACTGGTCCCTGAAAGCCCCCAAATTGGTAGTTCATATTGAGAAGCACTGCTTTTCACTTTACACCGAGTGGCTGCGACGTTCGCCACCAATTAAATTAAGTGGTGGATGAAAATCGCTCGATTTCACACATTATTTAGATAAAAACCGCGTAGCGGCCGTATACTGTCGTATGGAAACACAATATTGCATTTGACCCTGTCAGCAGATTTTAATCACTACATAGTATAAAACAAAGTCGCTTTCTCTGTCCCTATGTCCCTTTGTATGCTTAAATCTTTAAAACTACGCAACGGATTTTGATGCGGTTTTTTTAATAAATAGAGTGATTCAAGAGGAATGTTTATATGTATAATACGTACATATTGTTGTACAGAAATCTATTTGTACCCGGGCGAAGCTGGGCCGGGCCGCTAGTATTTGATAAAACTACCAGGCAGTTTTTCCAAACTTGGTACTGTGTTACCTGGGTTGGTTACAAACTTGTAATTTAAACTATATCCCATATTTGAATAATGTAAATATATTTAAGAGGTTTCTGCATATATTTTTATTACACAATGATACTTACAATTGACTAAAAAGCATAATAAAATGCTTTTTTCAACGAAAAGTCTATTAGGATTTCGCTTATGATGTTAGATTTTGTAGCGTCCCATTCACAGAACAGATGAATATGTTTAGAAGGGAACTGTGGAAGGGAAATACAAGCGTTTGACGCGTCGCGTCGCAAGCTGGTGCATAAAAAGCATCACTGCCGTGGGACGGATGATTTGTCAAATCTGTGCTTTTTTATCTTGCAGTTCCAATACTAAAGCGTCGAATATCAATAGAAGAAGAATTTGATACCACTATTAAACCCGATTTTATTGATTTTCACCTTTATTTCCAAAAAATTCGGTTTATAATTACATTGCCGATTACGCATACATACAATGCACACGAATACCAAGTTCCTACACAATACATATAGTCTCGTTTTTGTTATGTCAACTTCGAAATTTGTCACATGTCACACAGTGTTATAGTCATGTACATAATAACTATATCGATGTAGTTATAGATTTCTTATACTCGTAAAGCAGTTTTCATAGGCATTAAACAAAGTAAATTAAATCAAATCCTTTAGTAATTTCAAATTGTAGTACTCGTATCGTTCGATAACGTTGACGACCTATCCTTATATTCTAATTTCATAACCCTGCCAACTTGAGAACAACATTTGTATCTGAATATATTTTATAATATTAATTCGCCCGTTTGTAGGTTTCCGAGAGTGAGTCTATAAAGATAACAGGTAGAGACAACTGAATTCCTAAAAAAACCAGTACGACTTTTTCTAAGTATTCATTTTCTAAAACAGAAGAAGATAAAAAATCTGTGTTATAAGTAATATACAAGCAAAAAATAATTACGGGCAACGATTATGGAAAAACTGTATCAGGGGGGAGAAATAGAGAATTATATTAAAAAAAAAAATCAAAACCCCGGACGCTATTGATGTAAAAAGATTATAGTTTTATTGTAATAATTGCATATATGAGCTTTTCCAATATAATCAAATTTTAATATCTTACACACAGCTAAAAATTTAAAAATCTTGTACACATTGTGTTTTAACATAGTATACAAATTAAAATTACTTTCAATATTAGATATTGTAGTCTCATTTATTTTTCGTCTATCAATATTATACTAACTTACCGTATCAGAAAAAACCATTAAGCAAATCGATAAAATAAATTCCGGTCTTATAACAAAAACATATTTCCATAATTTTATCGATACTTTAAATCGACTATTGCAAGCTTTCTGTATTGGATTTGTAGAGGTTTTGTGTTTCGAAAACGACGACGCTGGTTTTCATGCAGTTTGACGGCCAATGGCTTTCTAATCATATTCAACTGTTCTGTGGTCCTATTAACACTTGTAACTGATTAATGGTAAAATAAACTATTAAATTGTTTTACTTGAATATCACTAAAATTTTAGTTTAAAAATATGTTTTTACTAAATGTGTTATACATCCTTCTTTACTTCTACTTGACGTTATACCAGCCGGTGCCAAGTTCCACCTTTCTTAAGTTTTCTCCATTTCACCCGGCATTCTCAATAGTAAGGCCAAATTGTATTAATGCGTATACATATGTATCAGCCCATATATACGTCCCACTGCAGGGCACGGGCCTCCTCTACAATCACGAGAATATGATTGAGAGTGGTTAGGCCATATAGTCGACCACGCTGGATTAGTGCGGGTCGGCAGATTTACATACTATAGAAATCACTATAGTATGCAGGTTCCCTTACGATATTTTCTTCACCGTTATAGTGCGTGGTGATTGACTATCAATAAACACATGATTCCATAAAGTCAGAGGTGTGTCCTGGGATTTCAATCCGCGTCTACCGTGAATATGTTACCAGTCACGTCTAGTTCTTTTACCAACAGTCCATCACGCACTTCACACGTATACCCCCAAAAGAATTAATTCACTTAAACAGTGTCTATGTACACAAAAATGAGGCATTACCTATCAATATGTTGGTTATATGCCCAAATATCGGTCAAAAGTTACTCAGACTGATTAAATATCGACCTACTTGACCAAGACTTTATAAACGTTTCCTTGTAATAGTTGTTCGTAAAAAAGAGCAGGTATCAACGGCGTGTTTTTTCACATCTTAAAAGTGTTTCTGATTTAATTCAAAACTAAAAATAAAATTATGATTACGAAATCAAAACATAATAACATACCAGTTCTGTTAACAAATATTGTTGGTGAAGACATTAAAAGCCTCTTTGCTCCTTCAGACCTAGCTCAAATGATATTTCTATCTCCAAAATACAAGATACGAGACAACTTCATAACTCCCAATAGATTTAAGACAACTCTAGTATATTTCTTCGCGACATGCTTCCTTATTGGAATAAATTGTTTCGATTTGGCCGCTGCTGCGTTCTTCATGTACAACGCGAATTTAAGTTTTCCTTACGGAGCTGCCTATTTCAATATCATATGCTTGGCTACCGGTTATATCACTAATTACCTAATCTGTTTCAACAAGAGCAAGACACACGTCACTTTGATCCTCAAGTTACAACAAATCCACAGAGACTTTCATGACAAGAAGTTTAAGGAGTTCATCAGAAATGTTCGGATTTTAGTGATTCTTCTAATTTTGTATCATTTTATAAAGACGTTTTGTGCGTTCTTTTATAATTTTAAGGATTTTAATTATGTGGATTTTTTCTGTGAAGTGATGCTACTAACATTCGATTTGACAATTTTTAACTCTTGGGTAATAATGATGTTTATAAATAAGATATGCTATCTCTGGATAAAGAAGTTCAAGACATACTCAAGGATGATGGAATCGGAAGTCCGAAAACTGAATAAAATCATATGGAAGAGGATGTACCATACATACTATTCTATCGTGGAATGTTACAATTTGTACAAACAAGTATTTCAGGCAATGGTAAGTGATATTTATTTCATATTTACAGAATATTTTCTAAATGCTTACTGATAATATGTGTTTTAAAAATTATCAATAATGATTTACCTTTTGGAATTTAAAGATGGTTATGTAAATATTTTAAATATTTATGATTTTTTTAACCCTATTTACTGCATTAAGACCTTTACTATTACTTCAGCTCCCTTCTGACTATATAGACCATTGCGAAGAAAATTTTTACATTTTCATGTTTTTGCTTTCAATAAGCTCTCTTAATCGGAGGAAAAGGGTCGGAAATGAAGTTGGCCGCTCACCTCCGATGCAGGTTGATAGATTCTAATAATCCCAATATTGTAAAATGGTTTAAAAAGAGCAACAGTAAAGATACTTGCTCGCTCTTCTCTATTGAAAACGTTCTGAACCTGGTGGTCGATCAAAAAAGTCTGAATTTATTTAATGATGTTGAACATTTCAATGGATAAAATATATTAGTTTTATTTCATTTTTATAGATAACTTCTCCTCGGAACTCTAGCTTTGCTAAAATATATGTTTGGAGAATCAAAGCTCATACTATATTATGTTAATATTTCAGATACTGTACCAAGTTAGCGAGGCATTCTTTCACACGCTGGTGTACACTCAAGTTTTGATTGACTTCTCTAAAGTCCATTCAACGAAATGGAGTGAAGTAAGAATTGGAACTATTTCCAACGTTTCTCTCGGACTCTCGAACTCTCAACTATCGATTGTACTATTAATTGTAGATGAGGCCCGTGCCCTGCAGTGGGACGTATGTGATTATTACGTGTATTTTCTTTTTGTACACCAAATAATTCGTAACAACTAAACGAATTTTAAACATAAGAGCATAAAAATGGCGGTTGTATCACTCGAGGCAATCTCTTGCCGGCTACCATAGGGTGAACATACGAGAAGGAAAAAGAATACTATACAATATTTAGTTCTAATTTAGTATACAATCACTTTATTGATAAGTATTAACTTTGATATCTTTTTACTCGCATGTAAGCAAGTGTCGCCGCATAGCAAACATGTCATCTAAATATGACTTCGTTCTGGAAGCTTGTGAAACCAAAAAGTTTCTTGTAGTTTTCGATATCCGTAACATTAGACATTTATCATCTGTGTTCGGTTTTGTTGTGTGACCATTATGTAAATGACTGACGCAAAGAAGCAATTCAGTCCAGTTCTGCTCTAGGTATATTTGTTCGAAATATGTTTATTATACTCTATCAGAACATCAACTAGTTAATCATTGAACTTCTCCTTAACCGAGAAAGCGATTGAGGTACAAAGATATTTCCAAATCTTACAGTATCAACTAATAATTCGACATTCGTTATGGCGATAGACTCGTTCCCTGTCACATCATGGCACGAAATATACAAGTTGAAACGTGCGTGTCCTGGTAGCACCTCCGCCTACCCCTTTTGGGAAAAGGGCGTAAAGTATGTAAGATCGTAGTATGTATGTATAAGAATGGGTGTGCACTCAAAATGGGAGTAGACTCATCATTCACCACTCCTAACATAATCTTAATATTAAAAATTCCTCATACTATTTCAGACTACTACAAGATGATAATATGCAAGAACGTACGTAGGTTAAACAACATAGAAGCAACTCGCTTTAAACTCTGTGGCCTGATTCTACTAGACACCAAGTATCTTCTGCGATTCACGGGTCTTCTGGCGACGTATACCATAGTACTGCTGCAGTTTGGATATCAATGAGCATCTACAGAAGTAGAATAAAATTGTGTGCTACTTTCACTTGTTTTTTTAAACAGCTTACAACATTCTTCTCGAAAGAATTGTTACTTACTTCTTAAAGGACATTCTTATGAATATTAATTGAGTAGAAGTATAGCATGTCCAACAGATTGGATTTATAATGTTTTATGTTTAAAAGAAAATAAGTTAACATTGTTTAAATCTTGTTAATATTTAAGTGGTAGAATGCATGGACTACGACTTTGTCGTTCAATTCAATTTATATAAGTTTTTCGGTTTTGCATCGATCAAATTTACAACGATTGCTTCACTGACTCCTGACAGGAATTTGGCGAGCTGAAGATGGCATTAGTATTGCTTGTGCCCCTTCACAAACATAGCCCGGCGAGGTGTTTCTAAAGTAATTGCTAAATTAACGTTTGTGTACATAGATTAAAGTGACCTGTCAATGTGTATGCGTAGATGGTAATCAAAAGGCATTACGACTAATTAATTTTTATCGACCTGTTGAGGCTTACATTAGAAAATATTAAATTATCATTCGAATAAGTTTAGTTGAAACAAAGGCATGACTAACGTGTAAATTTAATCAATGTCATTAAAATACCTAATAATGGGTATCTTCGCAAATCACCATCCACCAAAAAAATATTTGTTAAGTAACTTCATCGATGAAGATATGAAAAGCATGCTCAGACCAGTTGATGTGGTTCAAACGCTATTTCTGAGTCCAAAATACAGGATCCGAGGAAATTCAATCACTCCGAATGGATTTGAAACGAACATAGCATTATTTTTCAGCACAAGCTCGAGCATAATTCTCATAACTTATAGCATGTTACAAACTGCTCAACTAGTGAACAACAGTCAGTTCTATTTCCTATATGGTAAATTGATTTTCGACCTTGTCTGTTTCTCAGCTGGTTTCATAATCAATTACTTTGCGTGCGTGTATCATCGCAAGCGACATGTAGCTTTGGTTCTGAAGATGCAGGAATCTCATCGAAACCTTAAATATAAGAAATTCAAATGTTACATCATCAAGAATTGGTTCTTAGTAATTATGTTGGTGTTATATCATTCGCTTCAATCGATCACTTTGACACTACGCGATCAAAGTGCGATCAAAATCGACACTATGGTGTGCGATGCTTTGTTGATTACTTTTGACTTCAACATCCTGAGTGCTCTTATGATTGGCAAGTTCATAAACTCAAAACTCGGGTTGGGGATACAGAGGTTTAAGGCTTACTCGAGCGTTATGGAGTTGAGAGACAATAATTTGAAGAACAAAATCATGTGGAAGCGGATGTACCACATGTACTGCTGTATTATAGAATGTTACAATTTGACCAAAGGAGTTTTTCAAGCCATGGTAAGTTGATTTTGAAAAACACATAAACATAAGGGTCAATCTACTTAAGTTTTCAATTCAATTCTTATATATTTTCATTAACAGTCAAAAGTATTAATAATATATCAATATTTTGTACTAATAGCATTTGCAAGTCATGTTCACTATTAGAGAATCCTTAGTTTAGCTTAATACCTTTAGATTACGGCAACGAACATGAGGCGACACTATTTCGCTTTTCATATCGCAAATATTTAAATTATTTCAGATACTGTACCACGTTGGTGATACATTTTTCCACGCTCTCATGTACGTCCAAATTCTTATTGACTTCTCTAAGCTGCCAACAGATCAATGGATGTTTGTAAGTAAACACGCTTATACTATGATACTTGTTAAGTTGATTATTTTATGGCTATAAAATAATCAACTTAATCAACTTATAATAATCAACTTATATGTTGAGACGAGTTTGCCATTCGCCTGGTGGTAAGGGATACGACCACTCATGGACAATAAAAAAAACTGAGCAACACTAAGAAATGTGCCAGCATTGAGTTGTAATCAATGCTTGGCACTCCACTGCACTCGCCATCCTGAGACATAAAATGATATGTCTCATTATATTCAATAGTTACTCGGGCTAGAACGTCCTTCAAACCAGAATTCGCGGAATTTGGCGAGAGAAATGGACATTGCAGTGGTGCCTACCCAGGCGGCCTCTCACAAATGAAATAACTACCACCAGTAGTTATTTTCTTGAAGTTGGTTCAGGAACATCCAAAATATATATTTGCTTTCTACTATTTAAGCTAAAGAAGTTTGAGACTACTCATCTGAAAATCAGCTTGAAAACGTAGACTTAGTAAATTTTGACCTTCTATTCGTTCATACCCAGAATTTGATCAGTTTCTATAAATTCTTGTAATAATTAGTGTCCATACCACTAAGTGAAAAAAATCATACAAACTAAACCTACTGTATTTTAGGTAAAGTTAGTAGCCTCCATTAAAATGTTGTTTTGGTTAATAAAGAATATAGTCCTCCACACGCTCTTGGCGATAGAATTGGAGAAGTTCTACATGGGTTTAGAGGTAGCTGCATTGGAATCTTCGAAAGTACAGTCGTGTTGTGTTCCAGGTAATTTTATAACATCAACATGTTAATAGAAATGTAAAAGTAAATAAATAACAAAACTCGTAGAATCTTGTATATCATTTAGATTCAGACGTATATTTTTCACTTGAGAAGAAAAACTCTAGAGCTATCTTCAAACCAACAGAACGTACGTGACTTGACTGATTTTAAATCATCATCACCTCCACAACGGTAAACTTATAGCCTTTTGAAATTGATTGTTTACCAATAGGTGAAAGTACGGAAAAGATAACAAATATTGCTCAATAACACTTTCACAAGCAAAAAGGAATGTGAACACAAAACCATCTTTACGGCATTCCACGAAATAATAAGGCACACTGAAGCCGCCGGTACGGCTTCACAGCCCGCCGAAACAACTCGGCGGCTTGTATGGAAATAATCTTGTTAGCAACAAGCGCTCGCACGTGTTGCTCGCCGAAATATTGACGGCAAGTTCACATTCAACAAAGTCATATGTGAAGTCGCCAACTAGCCCACAGCAAAATGTTGCCAACATAAGTTTGCAAGTCAGCGGCTTTCGTGTAGTGCGTAATCATTATCTAGTGATAACTTTTTAAATAAGAATATTTGCTATAGCTATATATACTATCTTAGTTCTAGCGACTAATAAGAGATTCTAATAACTTTGTTATCTTTTCAGACGGCTACAAGAAACTAATATGCAAGAATATCCGTAGATTGAATCGCACGGACGTTGTTCCATTTAAAGTCTGTGGCATTGTGGTGCTCGATGCCAAGTATCCTCTACGATTCCTCAGTCTTGTGGCGACGTATACCATAGTACTGCTTCAGTTCGGCTACCAATGAACAAATTCAAAAATGGAAGCTTGGTGTTCTGTGTTCTTTTATCAACATTAGTATTGCTTTCAAGAACCCTCCAGAAGATACGTTTCGTTGAATGTAAAATATCTTGCGTTTGAATATGGAAAATTTATGTATATAATAGTTAATGAAAAATTTGTATTTTTGTTTCCTTTAAAATGTAAAAATTAGTTGTGGGTCTTAAAAACAATGTAAAATTATTACATGTAAGGTTTTATTCAAATTTAAATAATACTACTATTTATAGATTTTATCGCGGATTTGGTTTCATTTTTTTTAACTTCTCGAAGATTCGATTAATTAAATGCTTTCGTTATCACGGGGCGGACTAATGTATTAGTTATCCGCTTAGTGATTATTACAATTTTGCTACTCCTAATGTACAATTATTAAAATTAAAAAGTTCATCGGTTTTTCCGTTCACTGTACCTTGAGGACGTCGACGGAAAGTTAAAAATGTGAAAATTAAACCTAGTCCGCGATAAAATCCGTAAGTAATAGTTTAATTTCAGTGTTTAACATTCACCTAACAAACCATTCAGTTTTATTGATATAAATACACATTTTTAAACACATATTTTAATTACTATCCACTATAATATCCCGCAGTTCTGAATTAATAACATATATATCATCATTTCACTCCTAATTCTAAAGATATACAATAGGCTTCAATTTAATTTGTATTACCTGTCAATTTCCAATGATCTATTAGCATTACTTATCAGTCAGACATGATTCAATGGCGTTAATTAATTAAACAAATTGAAATTAATTTAATAGTCTAGTACATATATTTTACGCATTTCCATATGATCTATTGAACCACGCACTTCAAGAAATACTGTTAGGAATATTTAAAGTAAATATGCATAAAACGGTAGAGATTCTAAACAATATCATCGATGAAGATTTGCAATCGATGCTCCGACCTTTAAACTTAGTACAAACGGTGTATTGTACTCCTAAATACCGGATAAAAGATAGCTTTATCCTTTCCAATGATCGCTGTGGAAATATAATCTCGCTTTGCTGCATCGTCGGGTGTTGGGTGATGTCTGTATTCATTATTATTAAGCGCACTCGTTACGTATACTATACTAACAATATATTAAATGTGGGAACGTCTTTCAACACAATCCTAAAAGCCTTTGGCTTCCTTATCAATTTTCTAGTAAGCGTCCGTCAAAGCGACAACAACTTGAATTTAATTCTTCGGTTGCAAAGTGTCCGCCGCTTTTTGAACTACAAGTCTGATGTTAAAACTATCAAAATTGTCCTTTGGATCCAATTGTTTCTGTTGTATCTCAATTGTATTGTAATGTATGGTGTATTTCATAACCACTTCAAATATTTCGACCTGTGTGAGCTCATTTTCGATATTTGGGTCATTTGTTTTGATATAAACGTGATTTATGCTATTACTATCATGAAGTTAATCGGTAATAGCATAACAAATTGGAACCAGCTGTTTAAAATGAAGGTGAGTCGCGGAGACGAGGATGGTTTGAATCACAATAAAATGTTTGAAGCTTACAACAATATCATGGAAGCTTACAAGTTGTATAAGAAGGCGTTTCAGCTCTTGGTGAGTTTGTAGTTACGATATTCCTTTATTTATATTTTTTAATCTATAGGACATCTAGAGTTGATAATATATTATTTTAATGAATATTAATATTTTCCTTAAACAAGTATTACTCACCATTTACAAATAACGTAATAAAAAAGGATGATTATATTTCAGATTCTGATACACATTGTATGCAGTTTTCTCAATTGTATGATACACCTAGTAGTTGTAATTACTCTTAGCAAGATGTATGCGCAAGAGAAAAAAATCGTAAGTAAGCAACTCATATGGACTATCTTCATTTATTATTTGTATTTATTTAAATAAATGTAAGTTTAGAGACTTAATCCAAAATACTTACATTCTAATAACTAAAGCTAAAGGTAATAACGAAATATAAAATTTAAATGAAATCACAAATTTCTTATAAAACTGGTAACATCAATTTGCATGCTACTGATTACTATAACCTAATTAAAAATAGGGTAATCTTAATATATATTTGACTGGGTTTATCATTATAATATTGGCGTGACAAATTGGCTACAATTCAGGTACTGATAAGGTCAGATCAAGTACCTACAGACGCGACTATCAATCGCCGGTCGATCCAATCATGTGGTACTAATGTTACTCGGCAGTGACCGATGCATAACGCAGCAGACCGGGTTCTGTGGTTTACCTTGGAAGATGCCTACGTCCAGCAGCGGACTGCAAGGGGTTATGGTGACAAATATTTGTGTGATCCACAGGTATTTTTTCTGCTGGGCGTACGTGTGACTGATTCTTTCATAGATCTTGATACTTACCATGAGTTAAATTTTAGATTCGATGTTACTGTTGGGTCCAATAATTTATTTTCCTATTTGTTTTTATAAACAGGCATTACCAGTGATGTTTGTCGTAGTACTATCAGAGTGGTTGTTAAAGAACGTGTTTCTGTTTACCGTGTTGGGACTCGAGTGCGAAAAGTTCTACTCGCAGGTTCGTGAAGCGGAGAACACTTGTACCGTGGCATTGAGGTGTTTGGATCAGACAGGTAAATTCTAATCTTGCTTCATCAATAATACATATATTTTTAGCCTCAGTGATATTTTTCATTCAAGGGACTCGATTTCTCAACACCAATGCTGCAATATGTGTCGTATCCAAGTATTGCATGACTTGATCAAGAGCATCCGAGAATCTTGCACTTGAGAACTGAAAGCTTGTAGTGGTGTTTGCAAAAAGTTTTATTTTTGAGCCCGAGATCTCATTTCCAAGATAGTTATAGTCGAAGCAATAGTCATTAGTGTTACTTCATTTAGAATCGTAGCAATAACTACACTACTGATGTTTTTCCGTGCACCAAGCTTTTAAGCGAGGCTTCAAGAGAGTACCTACCCTGTTGTATTGGACTCCTGACATTGCGTATGCTTATGAGCAGTGTTCGCCGCTAAATTGCATCAGGTAGGCCGCATGACTATCTGCCTCGATGGCAATAAATAAAAAAAGATAAACAAAATGTGATTAGGAAACTCAAGTGAAGCTGTAATTACGAAGTTGTTTCTTCTTTTCACAGATAGAAGGAGAAACATATACAAGAACATCGGCAGGTTGAACCGCGCATCGTTCAGCAAGCTGAGTGCTTGCAGGCTGTTCGAGCTGGACGCTGCGACGCCGCTGCGGTTCTTCGGAACCTTGGCTACCTACACCATCGTATTGCTGCAGTTCGCGTTTCTATAGCCTGCATACCTAACACGAATAGTTCTTATACCATAACGATTTATACCTTAATCAAATAATAAATGGAAACCAGTCACTTGTCGTATTAAAAGTTTACTTTATGAGAAAGTCTTATCACCGCGGAGAGCACACTTTAGGATGAGCGAGAGACTAACTTTAGTCCAAGGTTTCAGAATGGACCCTACTGATATTAAAAATTGAAAGAATGAGCAAAATAATCAAGTCGATTCTAAAGTCAGTCCTTGTTAATTAAGTCCATAGTGCTGTACAGAATCAACTCCATTAATTCGGTTTCTCGTAGGAAACTGACATGAAATTAAAGGCCTTATAGTTAATAACCTCTTTTTACTTCTGTCGTTTTCCATCCATTTGTCTTCTCATTTTAAACGGCCATCAACATCGCAACGATTTACGTGTTGAAGATGCTCATGGGTGGCGTCAATTACTTACGATCAGAAAGTCTTCAATGAGTGCGTCCTACCCGTAATGACATACAATGTCGAGACGTGGACACTGACGGTGGGCTTGGTTCACCAATTCAAAGTCGCTCAGTAAGCTATGACGCGGGCTATGCTCGGTATTTCTCTGAAGGATAGATCTGAAATAAGTTTATCTGACAGAGAACCAAGGTAATAAACATGGCCCAACGGATCAGCAAGTTGAAGTGGCATTGGGCTGGTCATATTTGTTGGAGAACCGACCACTATAGCGGTACATGTGTTTTCGGGTGTAGACCACGCCTCGTCAAGCGTAGGAAAGGGCGCCCTCACACCAGGTGGAGTGACAATATTTGTAAGATGGCTGGTCTCAGTTAAAGATGATGGCTGAAGATCGAGTCCAGTGGCGTGCCATACGAGAAGCCTGTACAGCAGTGGACGCGAATGGGCTAATGATGATGACTGTGATGTTGAATCAGACGAGCTTTATTTTCTATTCAAATAACTATTTTATGCATAATTATATCCAATGACGAGCATTTAAATTAGACAACTAGATCCATTTGCCTAAGAATTTTAGATTGATGGTGAATAAAACATGTTTCCTTTTTATGATACATTTATTTATTTTACATATTACAACTATTTTGTACTGTTTTATTAATTATGTTATACTAATTATTACAATTTAACACTAAGTAGGCACTTGTATATACATTGCTTAGTTATGATATTATGTTAACCTTTATAAAATAGTGACAATTTCCTTGTGCTATATAGTTACAACTACAATTTCACGAATAAATCTATGTACAAATAATTAAGCCTAAAATAATTTCGATAATTTTTAAAACCAAAAATTACACCTTGAGTGTGTACTAAGGTCCCATAAACAGAGAGTAAATTATGTATAGTAATGAGAATTATTACCTCCTTGTATAGTCTGCAAGCCTGGTGTTGTTAATTTATATTTAAATACAAAATACTCAATATAACCTACATTGGGACTTAATAAAAAAAAAAAACTATCTCAAGAAAATAACCTCGATGATTTAAAAAAAAAATTGTTTCCAAAAAATATTAGTTCTCTAAGATGTCCATATTATGTATTCATGCTACCAGGCCACCAGAAGTGCGTCGAATCTTCTTCGGTCTTTCGACGCAGCTGAGGATCTTGAACTCCCTGCCGAACATTTCTCCATCTCCGAGGGTTTGTGGTAGTGGCTGATTAAGAGTCTCTGGAAGGAAGAGAGAAGTAACTCCTCCCATAAAACTTAGAATGCCCATGATGATCAGGGGGAGTGATCTAGCGTAGACTGCCTGCGAATTATAAACAGAATTTTCTTATTATAACCCCTTGGAAGTAGAACCAATTTAGTTGTATATAGATTTAACAAAATATATATTTGTTTGGAATAATTAGTTACATTTCAACATTGCTTAGTTGAAGATCTAGATAAAGTGGGGTTAAAACAATGGTCTGGATGCCTAATACCAAGGGGTATTAGGCGTTTCCTTCCCATCCTTTTTTCTACCCGCTTTACTCCCTATTTGATCGACCGGCAACACATCCATGATTCAAGCGTTGTGAATATTCATGGGCGGCAGTGATCACTTACCATCAGAGGACCTGTTTGCTTGTTTGACGGACATATGCAATTGAAAACAACATCATCGCCGTCAGCCGGATTACCAATAATTCTTTTTGTGCTGATGAGTCATGATCAATTGTTAATAATATTGAACGTCAAATACTATGGTCATTGTTTAACTTATATACAGTCCATGATTCAACCTATAATAAACACTATTTGTGGTAAGTAGTCTGCAAAAAAGCGACCTCCTGTAAATCTAGGGTCATTCTGTAGACGAAATTATTAAGCTTTATGTGAACCAGCAAATACAACGTGATCACAAATTTATTAACTGTTTTTATTTCTTCTAATTTTATTTATATATACTTTATTGGACATACAAAAAAATACAATAAAATTACTTGCATAAAAGGTTTATACAGTAGGTGGTCTTACAGACAACCATAGGATGTATTGTACAAAGTGATAAACAGATTAAAGTATAAAGAATAGAAGCTAAAAAAGAAAACTATTGCTGGAAAGTCCGCCAATCCGCACCAGGCAAGCGTGGTGGACTATATGGCCTAACCACTCTCAATCTTACTCTCGATTGTACAGGAGGCCCGTGCCCTGCAGTAGGATATATTTATTTATTTATTTAAATCTTTATTGTACACATAAAAAAACAAATACAATATTCAGAAACTAAAAAAAAGAGTACAAATGGCGGTCTTATCGCTTAAAGCAATGTCTTACAGACAACCATGGGATGGATTTAAAGAGAAGGAGAAAGAGAGGGCAGTGTAAAATAAATAATTAAAAGAGAGGACACTAAATAATATTCATACTAACTAAAAAAAAAAAACAAATTACATCATCATAACATACATACATAATAAATAGCATAAATACATACATATATAATAAAATAATATATACAGGGTGGACAAGAAAACGGCGCACCTGCTAATATACATTATAGTATATGGTGAAGGCATCTTAATTAATACGGATTTGCATGGCGCTAGCGAATATTAAGAAAGATGCCGAGAAAAAAAAAACTAACCTTACATATACCCTTAACACATTACGCTAAAGTGATTGAACCTTACAACTGAACGGTAGACACTCAACAATAAATAAACATAGCTCATTATTTACTTATAAGTCGTGCGATTGTGTACATAACGCTCAGGGTACATAAAAAGGATATTAAATTAATACTATCAACAGTCACATACATGGGTACTAACCCCACACTAAGATACAAATCTTGTGTCGCGGGGATTAGAAAAATAATTATGGTTCATGGAAATTGTCTCGGGGCAGAAACCGAACCCGCGGTCTCTCATTTCACAGGCAGTTCTTACCAACTGTTCCACGGAGGCCGTCGGTTACTCATATGGGCTGGTTAGTTGTCATTAATGACCACTAAAATAGTTAACTGACCTTGTAATGTAAACCGTAATGGCCTTGATAGGCAAGGATGGAAGCGCAGGATCCGCCAAAACCCGCACGAAAACACTGTCACAGTTTGGTAGCACAAATCACTTTTTCTTTTACATTTCACATAACACAAGTTACATCAAAAGCTATCAAATTGGGTAATGTTCAAAGCATAGTGAAATTAATAAAATTTACTCAAAATAACTGAAAACGAATTTACAATAATATGCACACGACTAATACATGCACACGCGATCGCAATCCGAATCCAACTAATAAAAAATAAATTATTATTTTGATTTTTGAAAGATAAAGGCCTGTTCACATTAGATACAAAGCTTTCCTATTTGAGTTCATAATAATTCAAGTGAACAATTAGTATTAGTACTGTATCAGCTCATATACGTGCCACTGCAGGGCACGGGGTCTCCAGTGCAGTAAATTAGTGGTTAGTGTTTATTGATTTCACTAATTTTATCTCACAGAAGTCTCATATGTAAATTCTATGCTGTAATGGTAGACGACATTTCTCTAGGTATAAGAATTTAGAAGAAATTTTATCACTTTAAAGTAACATTATTTTCAAAACACATTAAAGTAATGTTAAATACAATAATAAGCAAAATTAAATAGGCAATTTGTAACTGACTGGATCGGTTGATGACATATTTAAATAATATTATAAGCTCTTGAGCAAGTAAGGACCATTCTATCAGTCCAATAAGATCTTTTTTTTAACGTAACTTTTATATCGGAATAGGTACTTAATCAAATTAAGTTATATCAAGTGTGTAGTGTGAACACACCTCAAGATGTTGGTCTTCTTTTGCAAAATGCTAAAAGTTACCGACAAAGACATTGCCGCCTTTCGGCTCGCGCTCACAAAGGGCGGCGGCAACCTCAAAGGAAGAATAATCGAGCCGCGTTGGATCCGACGAAGTACACTATGACCGGCGGCTTCCTTTGACTAATAGGGCCGAATTGGGCCATCATTTTAAAAATATTATTTTTTATTAATCAGTGTCATCAGATTATTTTTACAATGAATATTAATAATTTAGATAATTTAAATGTTATGTAGGTATTACGAAAACTTTTCTAATTAGAATTAAATTCGCAATCTTACATGATTTAAGCGATGACCAATGTGATTTCTTGGTGTCTTTCAGTTTGGATTTGTGACACTAAGGAAAATAATGACAAACAAAATAATAGTCAATCCATACACGATGCAACTGCACCTAAAGTTATTATGTTGTTAATTTATTGACGCTTAAATCTGAGTACGTCCCTGTTTAACTGATTGATTTATTTGAAATGAAACAAAAAATATCCTTTTTGAAGTTAGAGAAGGATAAATTATACAGCTAAGAGTTCATGACCTTACCCATGTGTAAACAACGGTTAAAGCGATGTCTAAGAAAGTTTTGATGCTGTTAAAAATGGTTTTCGTGGTATATTTCGTTAACCGTTCAATTAATGACGAAACGAAAAAATACGTATGTGTTTAAATTTTGTTCTTCATCTATTCCAACTGGTTTTATGCGAAAAAGTGGTGATTAAACTGAAAACTTTAAACGGTCATAACTTCAAAACGGATAGGTATTTTCCAAATATTATTTTTTTATTACGATATTAATATTATGCCCTTGTACCCGACTGAGCAAGTGCGCCATTTTTTTGCGCTCCCTGTATATATAAATATAATACACACAAATTGTAAAATAATTTAGGTGTAGGAAATAATGTTAACTACTAAAATCAGTTTAATTAAAGAGAAAGGTAATGTTCTTTAATTTGCCTCTTGAATGAAGACAGCGATTTCGCCTGTCTCACCGCAACAGGGAGCGCGTTCCACAATCGAACTGCTTATATGCTGCTGATATATATGAAATGAAAACTATTACAAATACATTGTTTACTTTGTTGATAGCGTAATAAAAGTAATACTTACCAAATGAACAATATAAGGACAGGCCAGTAACCCCAGTCCGGATATAAATGAGGCGGCGCCCATAGCCTGAGCTCGCAGTACTGTGGGCAGTAGTTCCCCTATAAGCACGTAGAACACTGCGAAAGAAGATGCAGCACACAGCCGACCCAGCATCGCTAGAGCTACTGTTATCCACGGCCACGCTGCGAATACACAATAATAAAGAATATAAAATAAAATGCTTTTTTAAATCTTTTTTATTTAGGGGCTTTGAGACAAGAGTCTATGAAAGCCCCATCATAGCCTAATATTACATTGCGCTCAATTTAAACTAGACCTTAACTGCTAACTTACATAATTGGATAGCTGAGTCGGAGAGAGACTTCGACAAAATAATATTAATATATTTTGTCAAATAAAATAATAGGCTTAAACAATTTCAATCTATATTTTAATTGTTGAGGAACACGTTGCCCTGCAGTGCAAAACAAAGCAAAGCATTTTTTATATTTATTTATAACAATAATATTTTAAAACCTTAAGATATTATTCTTCGGATGTTTATGAACCAGGAAACTATTTGTATTTAAAAACTATAACGTAATACATGAGTTATAGTGTGGGGTCGAGTCTCGAATAAATGCTACTCAATTTAATTGTTATTGTAACTTTATTTCTATAATTTCACTGACTACTAAACAAAATTCAAAAACTAAAGAAAATATTTAAAAAAACAGTCGCATTCCTTTCAACGGTCATATCTCCGGTCTTGTATTTTGGATAAAAAAAAAAGAATAAAAGGGAGGGTAGTTGTAGTCATCTTGTGACATCACGTCGCACTACTAGTTCAGTCTCTCGTGAACGCTTGCAGAAGCAAGACGCGCGCACCGTTGCTGCGCTAGAGTTCTTGAAAAATTTAAATAGTGTTGTAGAGAATATAGTGCAAGTGTTTGTGAGTGCTACAAATGTCACCGGTTTTGTCGGCGTCGTCCAGCCAGCTTCATGAACGAGATTCCGGTGAGTGATAGAGATGTAATATATTATTATTTTTATATATCGTTACTGTGTTCGTTTTTCTGTGGACCATTTTAAACAGCGGATTTTATAGAACTGTGTAACCGATATTATAACAAGAATGTTTAGTTTTAATTACTCAACTCATTTAATCATACATAATTTTAGACCAATCATGAATAGATGGACTTAATGCTATCAACTGGGGCCTCCTTTACCCGTTACACCTAGCGTGATCATGACCGTGATACAGAGATGAAAAGAGGTAGGTGCTTAAATAACAAAACAATTAATATGAAACAAAACTATTTTGTAGAAACTGTTATTATGTTATTTAAATCAAATAACATCATGTCGAATAATGTGCATCATATTATGAAAAGGCGGGAGTAGGTTAGAATGTTTGTTCGCCTGGAAGCAAATATAATTAATTATGTTTTGACTCCGCTTTATACCATTTTTTCTTTTTCAAACTTCTGTAGTTCTGAACTCCACCTAAATACTCTACGGCCCACTTTTAAATTTTTCCAAAACATTCTCGAAATTTATCATTCATAAAAACTTCAATTGTATTAACTCTAATACGAACATTTGGAGACTGAAAAGAGTTAAATGTACTTAGCCGTTCTCGAATTTTGTGCTGAACAACACGTATGGGGATGATTTTTATTAATAAGATTATAGGATATGGCATACCGGTTATCCATTCTGCGACATATATAGCCAGCCTATTGACACTTTAACTGACTCGCAAAGCTATGTCTGTCACTAAAGGATCATTTCGTTCCCATTGAGTTCGTTCCGAATTTTATCCATCAGAAAAACTCCTAGCATAGCTCTTTCCATAGCACTAGTGTTGGAATAAATAGCAATAGCAAATACAAATAGTAAGTGATGGCACTAATAGCATTTCACAAGTTATATAAATATATATATTAATACGTGATGCAAAAACTTTGGACCCCTTTTTACGAAAATTGCGCGGACGCAGGAGCATAAAATTTGGCACACTTATAGTTTATATGTAGGAGAAGTGCAGAACGCTAATATTTTTCAATAATAATGCTTATTGTACATTAAATAAAAAAAATAATTACACACACTACCATTCATCACACACACATACATACACAAGTATTTGTACACGCAAACATACTCTGTTGTCAAATTGTATCTTTTCTTTTTCATTTTGTTCTTCTGACATAGACATATCAATCATTAAATGTAATATAAAAAAAGATTTTAATAATAATGCATAAAAAGTACATTAAATCAATAAATAAACCAGCATGCATTTGACACACGCATACACAAGTATTTGTACACGGTACATACTCTTTGCTCAAATTGTTTCTTTGGTTTATTATAGACATAGTTGAATGTCAATCAGAAAAAATTGTTTACTGTGGTTTTGTTGAATGTCAAACAGAAAAGATTTATTTGACGATTACTACGTGAAATACTGAGTGCTTATACAAATTGTGTAGCAGTAAGATACATTTAAATGTACACGGACTATCATTATATGCATAAAGAAAGTTCTGTAGCAGCAATCTGCAATAACAACATTCAGGTACAAAAAAATATATCATTTGCTATTGCTGGTTCAAAGCAATTATTGTAGTTTACGATTTTAGTAATTGCATATACTTCAGGATAAAGAAGTAATTTTGAGAGATACGTGCATTAACATAACATCATCATACAGGTAAAAACTTTTTCTCTTTTTGATTTGGTCGAATTTCGACCACTAGGCGACCACTAGTAAGCTAAATTTTGCGATTTCCGATCATGTTTCACAAAGTCGATCGGCTTATATTTTTATACGATCTCGTGTAATCTATTATGGGGCGAGATATTTTTACGAAACCTGTGTATGTATGTGATTTTAGATGTGAAAAATGGTTATAATATATATGGCAAGTTACAAATTATATTGGATAATTGGCAATAGCAGAAATATAGAGCATGCTAAGGCTTCAAAAATAACAAGGTAGTGATGTTAATTTTATGTAGCAATAATTCCCATAAAGTGCGTGGTGGCCTGTTGGTAAACAGACTAGACGCGGCTGCCAACATGTTCAGGGTGGTCGCGGGTTCGAATCCCAGGGCACACCTCTGACTTTTCGGAGTCATGTGTGTATTGATAGTCAATCACCACGCACTAAAACGGTGAAGGAAAACAT
Source organism: Hyles vespertilio (assembly GCA_009982885.2). Lineage (NCBI taxonomy): Eukaryota > Metazoa > Arthropoda > Insecta > Lepidoptera > Sphingidae > Hyles > Hyles vespertilio. The sequence continues at coordinate 8,095,642 of CM042823.1, forward strand.
CGTGAGGAAACCTGCATACCATAGCGATTCATAAGAATTTCTATGGTATGTAAGTCCGCCAACCCGCACTAGGCTAGCGTGGTGGACTATATGGCCTAACCACACTCAATCGTATTCTCGATTGTAGAGTAGGCCCGTGCCCTGCAGTGGGACGTATGTGGGCTGATACAGATACAGATAATTCCCATTACTACATAGCAATAATACTGACCACTCTCAATCATACTCTCGATTGTGTAGTGGGACGTATATAGGCTGACACACACAGACATCATAGGATATTGGTATTAACTCTTAGATTATATACTCGTCTAGATGACATATCACACCTCACTGCACGGCTCAAAAAAAGTCTAGCAAATTTGGTAGACTCGCTTCTCACGTACGTCAGTGTCATTTGAACTACATATGGATAACGTGCTCCCGAAAAATAATTAATCATGCCGGTTTGTGCTGTCGAATTGTATCGCAATTGTGTGGGAAAACTGTATAATAATACCAATATCACTTTCTATCGGTAACATTATTGTTAAACCACTATTATTTGAAGAAAACATGAACTTTTAATTCATTATTTTGAAGATGAGTTTCATTGGCCAGTGTTGTCAATTTATTACTTGGAAGATTTGTTAAAACTATGGGAGTAACTATAAAACACAAATATTATTACATAATATTTCGATTAGAATAACAACAAGAAGAATGGCATTATTTATTTAATGAGTAAATAATACTTACCTACACGATATTAATGAAACCCACGACGACATGCACTTCATAGTAATTTGATTAATTCTTTGCCTTGCATGTGTATTACTATTCAAAATTTCACAAACGGGGTACTGCTATTGTCATCTTTGAAGAAACAGCGAGAACTTATTCAAGGTCCTAATAATATTTTTAGACTACGGATTCCGTACTAGCAAATTGCTGGAGAGACATTACACAGCGGAAACGAAAAGACCATTCGTAGCCTCACATGACTTCAGTTGTGTGTTCCGAACATTTTACTTATGATGATTTATATTTTACATAAATACAGAAATCAGATAACAGCCCAGGCAATAAATCCAAAGAGTTAATTCTATTCGGAAACAAACACTAGGAGATGGGTTTAGATCTTTATTGTTTTTACTAAAATGCGTTATAAATATAATTAATAGTATGATTACTTTAAATAAAGAAAAAATATTTTATTTAACCTATTTTGTATATCAAATAATGGGGAAAAGTTAAGTTAATAATCTGGAGTAGGCATCCCTAAACACACACACCTTGACAGTTGGATTACAATAATTACACGACCGGTACTCACACATATCAACGAAAGTGAGGACTCTTTTAGCGCATCGTTTGTTGACATTGCTCAATCTAGACGAGTATATAATCTAAGGTATTAACTATTACTTACCATACTAGTATAGAAAAAAATATGTAGGCAACTATAAAGTTTTGTTTCAATATAAAGAAACTTACATTCTGGAACTAAGACGCAGCTCAAACAAGCCACTCCGCCCACACACATAAAGATGCATAGAACCCATCGGCGCCCGAACTTTTCCATGCACCGCCATGCTATGAAATATGAAGGAAGCTCTACGGCGCCTCCTACAAGACAAATTATTACGATTAGTTCAGTTAAATCGACGTATCTGAAATCTGACAATCTTACACAAAAAATGTGTATGTTGATTACATTTTTTATTGCATTGAGTGGGGAGACTATCATGCCTTTACATTTTTAATTTTCTGTTTTGAGCTTAACTTTTCATTTCATAATAGTCAGTTTAACGATTCATAATTCCTTCAATGTCCATTCTCTACATTTTGAAATACAAGAATACAAATCACCAGTCTGAAATCACCTCTTCAAAATGTTATTCTTAATGCCTACTCTACCTTTACTACTTGCTTTAATTACTATTTTACAGGTAAAATATGTAGAAATTAATACTCACCAATAAAAAATGCGAGATAATCATCAACTCCTAAATTGGGCGTATTATAACTAAGACTATTGTAGACCACTCCCAATGCGACCCAATCAAACGTCAGTATAAAGAACTTCTTCCTTATATTCGGGTATCTGAAGACATCCAGCGGCGAGGCTTTGCAATCCCCTTCTGAGTTCTGATCATCCATCTTTTTATTCTCAATTACATCTTGTTCATCTTGGTTAAATATTCTATTCATAATTTGCAAGGACTTCCTTCTAAGAGAATTTCTTGTAGGTTTGAAGTCAGTCTGAGTTGATTTTTGCTGCGCATCAGCGTTTAGATGACTATCTTCTGTTGATTCTATTTCATCATTGGTTCTAGGTTTCTTGTTTACTATATCTACAACTTCTACTGCTATTTGGTCTATTTCTGGTTTGTCGTCAGTTTCTGCTATTTTGGTAAGATCTGGTTTGAAAGTGAGCATGTTGCTTATTCTTCTGTCTAGGGCTTCGTCTTTCTCTGATAGGCCTGTGATGTGGCCATTCATGCTTGATAGCATAGTTTGTTCCACCTCAGCGTCTTCTTCGTCTTTGATTTTTTTCTGTTATAATATAACAACTGTGATTAAAAGAGTATTATGCCACTTTCATCTGTTTAGATTTCAAAAAAACTTTAATTCATAAACGATATTTATTTATAATTTATACATAACATGCTCCTATTTTTATAACTATTAAAACCACAAGGTAGCTATTTTTGAATTCAGTTTCAGCGAAGAAGACTAAACATTATATAACCAAATAAGTTTTAAAAGGATCGATGAATAAGACCGTAATAATGTAGTACGAATAAACAGGAGTCACACTACTGACTCACAGCAAAAAACTTAATCATAGGTTTTTGCATATAATATATGTATTATATTTCGTTTTATACTACGTAATTTCTTTCTCCCCTTTCCCTAACATCAATATCCTCAGGCATGGGAAGTTCATTTCTCCCTCAAATATCGCCACCACGATCTCTTAATCGACGTGTTTTTACCGACATTTTGCAAATGCCCCCTTGACTTATTAACTAAAGCTCATGTTAAAAATTAAACTACTTACATGTAATTCTAAGAGAAAGCCTCTAGGCAGATCGATTCCATTTCTCCTAGCAAGATTCCTGAATACTTTCTCGGCTTCAGCTATACGTCCTCTACCGACTAGCCATCTCGGAGATTCTGGTAGGAACCAATAATACCTGGAACATAAGGTATGAAGTTATAATACATATTTTTTTTATTATTATATTAGAGCCGCGCTGTCAGTCATGTCTCAGCATGTATGGGCAGACTCGTCCGGGGCGGTACCACTGTCTCACAGGAAATCGACGTAGATTAACCACTTTGCTGTCGCGATTGTTAGGTGAGTGAGATTGTCGGATGCCCAATACCCCCTTTACCCCTTTCCATCCTTTTTCTTTCCCGCTTCCCGCCAAATTTTATGGGCCGGCTTCACATCTATAATTGTGGATGTTCATGGACGGCAGGCAGTGTTCACTTACCATCAAGTGACCTATATGGTCGTCGTTTGCGAGACCTTTATAACATAAAATAGTGAAATTTAATATATAACTTACCCATATAATAAAATAAAGGGGAGACTAGTGGCCAAGGATAAGTAGTACCAATCCCGCAAAGCATATGCCAGCAGAGACAGCAAACACATGCCTGTGGCGAACAGCATTCCTACCACGATGCCTGCAACCAATGATATTTTGAAGAACAAAATATGCATAAAAGAATAGCTATACTACACGGTATACTATTAATAATTAAGGGTATTTGTCGTATGAAGCTAATTCTTTGTAATGAATCTAACAATCGTTACTTATTACTATAAAAACGCTTGGTCACATGAACTAATTCAATTTCAAAATTAAATCTTGCAGGACAGCAAGAATTGGTTCTCAGTCTAACTAAGTAAGATATTAATAAAAGTAATAAAAATTACAAAGTAATGAAATCAACTTCAATAGAACCTATGTTTAGCTATGGTCTGTATAGCTGGAAAAAGTGTCAGAGAAACATTTTTTTAATATAATCAATACACACTAATTTATTCATACAGTCTTCAAAATACCATTACTTACCAGTATAATTCCGCCTGCCCGGCGGCATGAGCTCTAGCGCCAGTATGAACGGCAGCTGGTACAAGGCTGGGAAGAACAGTCCCCCAGCCACCCTCAGCGCTATGTAGCTCCAGTAGTTGGTCGCGAAGGACGCGGCGATCGCCAGGGGTACCTCCACGAAGATCATCAGCAGAATTGTGATGCGGCGGCCGTATCTAAAGAAAGGTCAGGGAGGGATATGGTGAACTACTCACTTGTTTATTTTGGTTGCGTTTTATCTTTAGAGGTGTGGTTGCTGATATGTATAAATGTGACTTAATGCAAACACACCAAAAAAAAAATTGCTAACGTGGTTTTGCGTATATGTCATGTCTCAATAAAATTTCCAGTTCAATCCAAAGTAGGTTTTTGAACATTTTGAAGTCCTAAAATTAATAGATACCTAAAATCTAGAAGTATGTATATTAATATAAAACCGTTGTTTAATTAGAAATTATACTAAAATACTTAAAACGTATATATGTTACGAATATTGAAATTACCTGTCAGACATCCACCCGAAAAAGAGATTCCCAAATATAGATCCCACCCAGAACAGAGTGTTGCTCGTGCGAGGAAGCCATTCCTTGTCACACACCAGCGAGTACTGTAAGTATTAAATAAGTAGATAATACATAAATACACAAAATATCGTTTGAATCAGAAACTTTTACTGGTGGTAGGTCTCGCATATGTTAGAGGTCGCCTAGGTTATTGCAGTGTTTTGTTCCGGTTTAGAGATCATTGGATCTAGAGTAACTACTAGACATAATAAGACTTAACATCGTATGATCGATTTCAGGGTAGCGACTGCAGTGGAATGCAAAGCATTGCTTTGTATTTCATGTTGTTATATGGTTTTACTACTAGAAGCGATACCACCGATCGGTTACCATCAGGCGAAAAGCATACATATCCCATCGCATCGCAATAAACCAAAATTATCATAATTAGAAAAGAATGTATAATGTAAAAGAAAGGGATATCTATATACTGACAAAATATATACTATGTATCCTCTCAGATTCCAGTACTTTATTGCATGTTACTTATTTTCAGTTTCCGGTACTTCTAAAATTAATCGAGAATTAAATTAAGGTATCTTACTTCAGTAACAAGGGTTCTGTTGTAATGCGCTGTGTTGAACACCCAGCCGTAGGAGCATGGGCTAGGATGCTCGCCTCGCACCGACAGCACAGCTTCTTTCACACGGGATATCTGATGGTAAACAATATTTAACATTATGTTCACGCTTTTGGTATGAACAAGAGATCCAACACTATATGTAGAACTTTTAAAGGCATACAGCTCCACTTACTTCTAGAGGGATTTGAAGAAATAGGTGCTAAATCTTGGAATCCAAAACCAAATGGAAATTTTCACCTGCTTTGTTTTAGTAATTTATGTACAATGATTTATTCATAAGATGTGCGTCAACCCGCACTAGGCCAGCGTGGTGGACTATATGACCTAACCACTCTCAATCGTTCTATCGATTGTAGAGGAGGTCCGTTGCCATGCAGTGAGATGTTTAAGGGCTGATACAGTACATTCACACGATTATCTATGCAGTGCATAACAAAAATATTAAGAACTCCACTAATATGGTTTTAATGCGGCATATAAAACATGCAGCTACGTGATAGGTGGCGGTAATTAAGATTGTTCATTCTCAAAGCACTCAGATCCATAGTCGATTCGTCTACTGGTCTTTTGGTAAACGATTTTCTTTGGAAAAGTGTATATGTACAACATGTGATGACAAATTCATTAAACAGGTATACCTGTAGTGTTCTCTCTTCTTCACCCGCCACTGGCATTAACTGATGGATCTTCACTACTCGTATAGCGCCAGAATCTCTTACTATTTCTGACCTGAAAAGATATGAATTAGAATTATGTAGTAAACGCACTATAACGGTGAAGAAAAACATCGTGAGAACCTGCATACCATAGTGATTTGTAAGAATTTCTATGGTATGTTAAGCCCACCAACACACGAGGCCAGCGTGGTGGGCTGTATGACTTAACCACTCTCAATAGTACATTGGATTGTAGAGGAGGCCCGTGCCCTGCAGTAGGACGTATATGGGCTGATACAGAATAGAGAGAGACACAGCTATATTTATATGCAGTATTTACACAATTGTGTATTGTGTGTAAACAATTAGGTATCGAATATTGGGTCCCTTTCGAACGGCCTTTAAATTCAATATGAGCGAAGAAGTCAAAACATTTGTCAGCTAAAATAGATTGTACTGTCTAATAAAAAACATTTTGGTTGTTTGCTAGGAAAAACAAATATTTTATTGAAATGTATTTATTTATTGGTCATGAAGGCAATTAAAGAGCTCTAATGACAAGTTAATTATGAATGAATAATTATTAAATTAAATAATAAAATATTTTAAACTTAAAAATTGATAATTAAATTAATATACAATTAAATTAATCAATTAAATTATAACTAAATATATAATGATTAATTAATTCCAATTAAAATCATATGACGACCGATCGAGAAAACAAATAAAAATAATAATATGGCAAATCTTTGTAAGACAAGTCACAAATATTTATTTTAGTAAATTGACCAAAACCAAGCCCACTGGGTTTGACTCGCTGGATCTACTCGGAAATGGGTCGCGCCGCGTAGTATCCAGTAGTAAAGTAAAGCCCGCTGAGTTTGTTCGCCGGGTCTTCTCAGTCAGGGCCGCGTTGGATCCGGCAGTAAGCCTAAACATACGGGACGTTTCGGAAATACTTATGGTCGTTGTCTTAAATTGGACCCAAAACAAGCCCACTGAGTCTTATTCGCTGGATATACTCAGGATTGGGTTGCGTCGCGTAGTTCCAGTGGTAGTGTAAGCCCACTGAGTTTGTTTCGCCGGGTCTTCTCAGGAAGGGCCGCGTTGGATCCGGTGGTAACAATAAACCGCTACGCACCGTTGTAATAATATTCATGGTCCATTAATTAATTAATTTAATTTAATTTAATTTGACCAACGTACATATTGTATTTCTTTGAAAAATAAATTACCATAAAGTCATAACTAATACTTTAAATAAAATAAGAATAAAAAGGAAACAAATAAATAAAACTAATGCTAAATAATAATAAAATTAATTTAAAATAAATAAATTACATAAATTAATTAATTAAACCAAGAAATTAAAATAAGTAATACTAAGTATAGGAAATATATTGTTTATAGAGATTAAGTTCTATGTGTATTGACTTGTCATAAGAGCTTTTAAATTGCCTACGTGACCAATAAATACATTTCATTTCATTTCAATACACATAGAAATTAATCTATATATACTAAATATTTTCGATACTTAGTATTATTTGTATTAATTTCTTACTTGGATTTATTTATTTATTCATAATTATTTTTTAATATTTAATTTACTAGTATTTTATTTGAAGTATTAGTTACTACTTTACTACAAGTCTGGTGTATTTATTTATTTATGTTATTTATTTGAATCTCCAACGAAAATAATCCATAACATTTATATTAAACTACACATGTATCCTGCATGCATCTTCAACTTCAGGAGAGTACAGTTTGCACTAATTCAAAAATAGCATCGAAATTCCTCACCTTTCCACCACATACTCTTTGAGCGCGTTGTGTAGTTCTGTAGGGTCGATGCTGTACTCCCGACAGCACTCGTACACGCCGTCCTCCTCTGGCACCGTGAGGGAACGCACAAGCTCCCTCGGGAGCTCCAGCGAGGCCAGTTCGGGAGGCGGCGCGCACCAGTGCTCCGGGGTTGCGTTTGTGAACACCTGGAATGGAATAGGAGTGAAAATGGGACTAATGTTACAATTTAGTTCATTATTTAAATGATATTGAAGGATGTATTTTAATGTTTTGTAGTGAATAATACTCGAATTATATTTTAAACCTCGTAGGAATATAATAAAGAAATACACACACCCAACAATGACGTACATAGTCTTGACCCCACACTAAGATCTAGTATTTTATCGTGGGTATCAGAAGCTACGAGAGAATTTGCGGTTTCACAAACACCCAGTCCCGGCACAAATATTTTTGGGCCACAGAAAAATTTTGTCGGTGCCGGGATCGATCCCGCGGCCTCTCGTTTCACAGGCGGCGTCTAACCGACTGCGCCACAGAGGCTGTCAATAATTGATTACTTAAATGATAATATTGAATATTGTGAAAGCGATGAATATATTAACTTTTTGTACTGTAATACTTGAATTATATTTCAAACCTCGTAGGCATACAATACAATGAAACACCATAATTTTACCAATGATAATGAAAAAAATAATTAAATTTCAGTTGTCTGTAAATAAATTTTGAGGTTATATGTTATATCATCCAAGAAACCTCACTTTTAGGGCCTCATTAATATATTAGAATGACCGCGAAATTGTCTTAGCCCAATGCTTTAGAATTAACTCGTTTATTTAAATAGCGAGTACCCTATATTTAAATTACTCTATAATAGCGAGGTATGCATGACTTTATTGATAAACACGGATGTACTTCGGCCTAACATGGCAATTCTGTTATGGCAATCCATTGAATAATGGACAAACACAAAATAATCGATTATATTCTAAGGCCTTGGGTTAAAGTTTATCGCTCACTCATCCCAGTTTATTAAAAAGGTCCTTAGGGTATAATCACTTTACTGTTTTCAATGTTGACTTTTCGAAACAATAATTCATACTGCTGGATATTACATCATGGTTCAGCTATTTATACAACAAGAACCGGAAGCAATATTTTAATAATATATGAAACGAGTGAAATTTAAATCGCCAAACATTTTTATAGGTTGAAAAAATTTAACTTATTAATTAAAAATAATTACTGATAAACAATAATACAATATACAAATAAATTATACAATTCAGTTGTGGAAATGGCGCATCATAAAAATTTCTGAATTCAACTTTATTTTACTAATGAATATACAAACATGCCTGCATTATAATCGTCATGCCTGCTTTTTTTTTCATTGCAGTGAATGGCGATACGAGCAAGCCGTTCGCCTGATGGTAAGCGATACGACCGCTCATATACAGTAGCAAAATTCCACTGCGCTCGCCATCCTGAGACATAAGATGTTAAGTCTCAATATGTCCAGTAGTTGCTCTGGCTACAATGTCCTTCAATCCGAAACACAACAGTGCATTTAAGCAGTGTTGTTTCACGGGAGAAATAGACATTGCGGTGGTACCTACCCAGATGGCCTCTCACATATGAGAGACCTACCACCAGTAAACAAAAACAGGTAAGCAAAAACTACAGACCGCATATTATATACCAACAATTAAGAAAATAACTACTCTTATATTTAGTTATTCATAATAGATGACTTTTATTATTTCATTTACGCCTTAGACTGGCCTCTCTTTCTCTTATTTATATATCCCATGGTTGCCTGTAAGAAATTACTTAGTGTAATAAGGCCGCCACTTGTATTATTATTTTAATTGTGTAATTTAAACATTTTATCTCTGTTTATTGCAAAAAGGATAAAAAAATAATAAATAAAAAAATATCAAGTGAATTATTTCGAAAGGAACTACAACCTAGAACCTTAAAGCTCCATTTACATCGAGGGAGTTTCTTGCTGCGAGAATCGTATGCCATTATGGCAGTACATAACCGCCATATATATTCGACTCTGAAAACTAAAACCAAATTATATAGGGACAGTAGTACATTTAGTATACAATATTATAATAAATTACCAGCAAATATTAAAGAAGCATGCTCATTTCATAAATAACAATGGCGAATTTTTTATTGATCTTAATTTGATCGTCTTAAAGTGGAATATATACAAAACAATTTCCAATATTTTTGTACATTTTTCAAATAATCATATGAATTATACAAAGCGGATGAAAAAAAAAACCTTTAAAATGGAAAGCCATTTGAGTAATTCCGGATTTATAAACTATTATTGGCTAAGTGTTGCCATTTTATATTTATTCGACTTTAATAGTTTGCTATCTAGTAAAGTACTGTTATTCGAGATAACTTTGTCATTCAATATAATATTAGCAAACTCCCGCAATTTGTCAGTTATTTTAATTTTGTAAATAATTATACTTCATTGATATTGTATTTGATTAAATAGTCATCATCATCAGCCTAAACTGTTGTCCACTGCTGGCCTCCTCCAAGTTGCGCCCTGTCTTCGGCTTGTCGCATCCATACGTGTAAATATATACTTTTTAGGCTAATATAAATAAAAACACAAGATACTAATAGAACGGGTGTATTATTATACTTTTTATTTATTATAAAATTATATTCCTGACAACACAATACTTCATAGCACGGTCAGCCATTTTACTCGTAGTATGACGTAGGTGTATAAACACAAAAATTCTGATGGAAATATAAAATTTTCCCCTGTTTCTTTAACAACAATTATTACACATGTTGAATTAGAAATTAACCCTCATTCTAACGAGATTTTTTTCATCTTAAGACATTTAATTTTAATGTCAATAAAAATAATGTATGGACAGTTGCCATTGTTCTTTAAGTGTAGTCTACGTAACCTTTTGATTGAGAAAGCATACTATATTCAATTAATGAATTAATTATTTACCTACCAATAAGACCCAACAATATAAAATAATTGGATTTAGCTTCGATAATGTAAAGCCATTTTAACATTTTTTGTTTGACATCTACTTGACCATGTCTCATACTTGTTTGTTTGTATTTCTTAAATAAATATTGTTCAAGTTTAATTTTCTGACATACATGTAAAATTAGAAAAATATTTACGATATAATTAAGACTTAAATAATAGACGTATTTGCATGCCCAGTCAGAGTTGATTATAGAGAAAGTTTGTATCTATGGAACATCTTAAAAAAACCCTGTTACCTTTATTCCGGAAATAAATGAATTTGAATATTAACATATTATAATATATATATTTTTCTTGTTTTACCGATACTGTGACCACACATTTCTCAGTGCTTCCGTTCATTCCAGTCCATGTATAAATCACCGACAGCGATAAAACCGCTGTTTGTTCTACATATTTAAGCGGTTTGAGTAATAATTTCTGTTGACAATAAGATTTTATAAGTAAATAAGGTGGCAGGAAGTTGCTGGATGCAGTCCGCTTACAACAGGTCAATGTGGAGATCCTTGGGTGAGGCTTATGTTCATCAATGGGCTTCCTGTGGCTGATATGAGGATGATGATGATGAAATAAAGTATCGTGTTCTTGCAAATGTTTACAAGATGCTACTTTTTACATAATTATATCCGTATCTTCGAGGCGAGAATCTTTCCTCTTGTAAATTCAGGATAAGTCTTCACCAAATAATCTAATTGTTATTTTATGTCTATTTTATCGACAATATCACACACTACAGTAGCGCCATCTACCATATTGTATGTAATACTGTTTTTTAAAAATAAAGTCAGTTCTTGCCTGTGACTCGTTCGTTAGTTATTAGAGGTTATGGGCCCAGTCCCATAATTCTCAGTTTTTATTATAATTTAGTTAGTAAAAGTAGGGAAACATAGTTAGCAGTGTTATTCAGTATTTGCAACATAAATTTGTGAAGAATGGCAACGAACTATCTTGTAAATGTTCCCAAGCTAAAAGGACGACAGAATTACAGTGAGTGGGCATTCGCGGCTGAGAATTTCTTAGTTCTGGAGGGAATGTCTGATTGTATCAAGTCGGAGACTGTACCAACAGAAATAGGAGCAGCAGGTGATGCGAAAACTAGAGCCAAGCTAATTCTGACCATAGATTCGTCGCTATACGTGCACATAAAAAGTGTACAAACGACCTATGAGCTGTGGAAGAAATTGAAGAACCTATTTGATGACTCAGGATTTACGAGGAGAATCAGTTTACTGAGAAGTTTGATTTCCATACGACTCGAAAATAGCGTCTCAATGATTTCGTACGTGACACAAATCATTGAAACAAGCCAAAAATTGAGTGGTACTGGTTTTAACATTAACGACGAGTGGGTCGCATCGCTTTTGTTGGCGGGATTAACAGAAAAATATTCGCCTATGATAATGGCGATTGAGCATTGCGGCATACCATTGACAGCAGACGCCATTAAAACCAAGTTGTTGGACATGGAAGAAAGCGGAAATGGCGGCGACAATAGCGCTGTCAATTCTAGTGGTGCGTTTGCAAGTTTCAAGAAGAACCGGAATGTCGGTAGCACTGTGACCAAAGACAACGCCCAGATGACAAAGTCAAAACCAAAAGTCATAACATGCTACAAATGTAAACAAACAGGGCATTACCGCAACCAGTGTACATTTTCAAACAAAAATTCGTCCAATACAAACGAAAATGAACGTACAAGCAGTAATGCGTTTAGCGCCGTGTTCCTGAATGGAGAATTTTGCAAAAAATATTGGTATATTGACTCCGGGGCGAGTGTTCATCTAACTGCAAACGAAGAATGGTTGTCAAATGTGTCGCGGGATCCTATGATCAAGGAAATTGTCGTGGCAAACAAAGATAAAGTACCTGTATTATGTTCAGGCGATGTGCAGATTACGACAAAAACGCGTGCCTGTGAATATGATATTACAGTAGAAGGTGTATTATGTGTGCCGAAATTGACTACAAATCTGTTGTCTGTGAGTCAACTTATATCGAAAGGAAATAAAGTTTTATTCAACAATGATGGTTGTGAGATTTTCAGCCGAGCAGGAGTACTGGTAGCTACAGCGATTCTGTTGAATGGGGTGTATAAATTAAAAATGCCTGAATCTTGTTCATCAGCTGCAGTGATGGTGTCTAGTGAAGTTTGGCATCGACGTCTAGGTCATGTCAACAGCCAGTACTTGAACAAGATGCAAGATGCTGTACAAGGATTGACTCTTGATAATAAGACTGATATCTCAAATTGGTCTTGTGTCACATGTTGTGAAGGCAAGCAGAGCCGCTTACCTTTTCCCAAAGAAGGTAGCAGAAGTACTGAGTTGCTACATATTGTGCATACTGATCTCAGTGGACCGGTGGAAAATCAATCTATAGGTGGTTCTAGATATTTTATGCTGTTCATAGATGATTTTAGTCGTATGACTTATATTTATTTTTTGAAAACAAAAGATGAGGCATTAAAATGTTTTCAACAGTATAAAACAGAGGTTGAGAATCAACTTAATCGCAGCATAAAGATCTTGAGAAGTGACAATGGGACAGAATTCTGCAACAGCAAGTTTGATAATTATTTGATGTCGCATGGGATAGTACATCACAAAACGAACCCATACACACCTGAACAGAATGGTCTATCGGAACGATACAACCGGACTATCGTTGAGAAAGCCAAGTGTCTGCTGTTCGATGCAGGTCTCGAGAAAAAGTTTTGGGCATTGGCGGCACACACTGCAGTGTACTTACAGAACAGGACTGTGACAACACCATTAAATTATAAAACTGCTTTCGAGATATGGACAGGCAGAAAGCCAGATGTAAGTCATTTCGGTAGTACAATCATGGTACATGTGCCGAAACAAAAGAGATTAAAATGGGACAGAAAGTCTGAAAAATGTATCCTTGTCGGCTATTCCAATAATGTCAAAGGGTATAGGATTTACAACCCGAAGTCCAATGTCATTACTACAAGTCGAGATGTTATAGTATTGGAGAAGATAGAGACAGAGAATGTTCTGAAGGTACAGGAAAATAGTTCAGATGAGGTGAATATGGTTCCAGTGGAAGAAAAAGATTTGACACTCCAGGAGGATTCACTTGAACGATCAGAGAGTTTGAACACAGATGACAGCGGTGAACTTTATGTACCTTGTGAAAATGATACATTAGATAGTTCTGAGTCTGGTACAACAGACAGTGATGACTCTATTATACCCAACAATGACAACATAATAAGTGGTCCTCGACGTAAGCAGCAGCCAGACAGATATAGATTTGCAAGTGCTTATATAGAAGATGAAAACATATTCCCGGGTGCGATATCGTTGCAAGAAGCCTTGGAAGGTCCTGAGAAAGAACAGTGGCTAGCGGCAGTGCAGGATGAGCTACAGTCGTTCGAGAAAAATAATGCGTGGGAACTCGTAGATGTACCAACTGATGGTACTATAGTGCAGTGCAAGTGGGTTATGCAGAAAAAGTACGATAGTGAAAATAATGTGCGTTATCGTGCTCGTCTGGTCGCAAAGGGCTTCACCCAAAAATATGGTGTAGACTATTTAGAAACATTTTCGCCGGTTGTGAGACATACAACTCTTAGACTTTTATTTGCATTGTCTGTAAAGTTAGGCTTAGATGTTAACCATTTAGATGTAAAGACTGCGTTCTTGAACGGTGATTTAGATGAAACTATTTATATGAAAATGCCAGATTGTTATAATAGTAGTAGTTCAGTTTGTAAAGTATTGAAACTTAAAAAGGCCATTTACGGACTAAAGCAGGCTGCTAGAGCTTGGAATAAAAAAGTTGATAATTGTTTGATTAATAATGGTTACAAAAGATCAAAAATAGAGCCTTGTATGTACATAAAGGATATTAACAAATGTAAAACCATTGTAACGGTCTATGTTGACGATTTTTTTATATTTTCCAATGATAAGATTGAGACTGAGAACTTGAAACAGATTTTATCTAATCAGTTTAGCAAGGACTTAGGACAAGTTAAATTATGTCTTGGAATGAATGTAACTTTCAATAAAGATAAAGGATATGTAACTTTAAGTCAGGAACATTATATTGATCAACTTTTGAACAGATTTAATTTAAGTGATTGTAAGACTGTTGATACTCCCATGGACGTCAAATTAAATATAAATAAAGGCCAAGTGGGTGAAAATAACAATGTGCCCTATCAACAACTAATTGGTAGTTTGATGTACCTGTCAATTTTAACTAGGCCAGATATTAGTTACTCTATAAGTTTTTTAAGTCAATTTAATAATTGTCACACAAAGGAGCATTGGGAATATGCGAAAAGAGTTTTGAAGTATCTAAAAAAAACTAAATGTTATGGAATAAAATATTGTAAAGAAGGTAATTCAGAAATAACTGGCTATGTAGATGCTGATTGGGCCTCTAATTCTGTAGATAGGAGGTCATATACTGGAATGTGTTTTTTTTTTATCCAATGGAGTAATATCATGGGAATGTAGAAAACAGAAATGTGTAGCTCTCTCTAGCACTGAATCAGAGTATGTTGGTCTATCTGAGGCATGTAGAGAAGCAATATATCTAAAGGCATTACAATATGAAATAACGAATACGATGTATACGATCAGTCTATTCAATGATAACCAGGGCGCACAGAAGTTGTGTGCAAACCCAGTCTTTCACAAACGTACAAAGCATATAGATATAAAACATCATTTTTGTCGTGATGTAGTGAAAGATAAAATTGTTAAAGTGCTGTATTTGCCAACAGCTGATATGCCGGCTGACATATTAACTAAAAGTTTATGTAAAGCAAAACATTATAAATTTATGTTGCTTCTTGGCATAGTTCTGATAGAATAATTTTGTTTAAGATTGTTTAGTGCATATTGTGATAAGTGGGGGTGTTATTTTATGTCTATTTTATCGACAATATCACACACTACAGTAGCGCCATCTACCATATTGTATGTAATACTGTTTTTTAAAAATAAAGTCAGTTCTTGCCTGTGACTCGTTCGTTAGTTATTAGACTAATGCTAGCGTTCCGGCCTGGCTTCGCCCGGGTGCAGACACTTTTTGAGTCCAGTACACTTTAGAAATATTGTAGGAACTATTTCGTGTGATACATGTTTTTAAAATCTGCTACTTATACACTATCCGTCTCATTAATAAACTCGGAATAGCGAGGACTTAACGATAAGCCAAGGCTTTAAACAAATTTTGTATTAATAAACATGGCGTAACCTAATCTTTCTGTCTAGAGTTTAAACCGACGAGCTGTCACGTCACAATATCGAAGCAAAGTTTGTGTCAAATTGACTTTAACCCAAGGCTTACGCGTGGAATGTGCAAAACTGTATTAATAAACACGAATTAAGGAGGGGCTAAACCAATTTAGGCCTAACTTTTGACTTAAAGTTATACCGCCGAGCCACATGGTTTAAGGAATGAAATGAATTTACATTTTTAGTAGAATTTTTCATTTTTAACTTAATTTGCATATAAATGTTTGCCTGTACAGATTAAATATTGTTTTGATTTGATGCATAGCATGTTGTTTTACGAGTTCATAATTTTACTTTAACAAATTTTTACTCTTCTTTGTAAAAAACACGAAAAATATACAAATTCTTTATATTGAGGCAAATGGATTTATCATCATCATCATCATATCAGCCACAGGAAGTCCACTGCTGTACATAGGCGTCCCCCAAGGATCTCTACAATGACCTGTTGGAACCGGCCTACATCCAGCAACTTCCTGCAACTTTAGCCAGGTCGTCCGTCCACCTTGTAGGCGGGCGTCCGACATTTCGCTTGCCTGTACGTGGCCTCCACTCGAGAACCTTTCGGCCCCAACGGCCATTGGTTCTACGCTTCATGTGTCAATTTTGTTATTTTTGTAGATATATTTCCTAGATATTTCATAACTTGAGCCTAATCTAATGCTATAGGCTAAAAATAATATGTCGTTATATTTAAAGGTATAAGGTATAACATACTAATAATATATTCCTTGTTAATACACTACTTTGAAATTTCCATCTTATTCCTTTGAGTTTGTATGAGTATCGAATATATTTCAATTCCGTGTACATCCCACGAAAACACTATATTATATCGGGATAAAAATTAGAAAGTTGTCTGTGTTAATCCAGGGTGTCAGCTACCTCCATACCAAAATTCATCAAAATTGGTCAAGTGTTTTGAGCGTGAAGAGGTAACAAACATACAAACTTTCAGATTAATATTACTAGTAGGATTGAAAACATACGCTTTGAAATAAACAACGCATCGCTTATCACATACAAATTCAATAATCATACAGCGTAAACAAAATTCTTTTGGTAAAATTGTTAAGATATAAAAATGACAATTTCAGTTATGCTAATTAGCTTATCATAATAAAATCTTATCTGTAAAATATTAATATCATAATTAATTTCCGAATTGGTGGAATTGCAAACGTCCTAATTCGTAAAATATCATCGTTTACTTAATAATTGTGAAAGAAAACATTGCTAACGCGCAATATTTTTTTAGTTAATTAGGTTTTTTTCTTTTAATTCATTATTTGGTCCGTTGTAAATTGTAATACGTTTGTAATTTAGTTATTTTATATCAGTTTATGTGTACTTTAATTAACAAATAAAGGTTTTACTATCCTATTTTATTCACTGAGCTGGACTTAGCACCTGCGCAGGCCGGGAAGGCATGGCAAGGAATTTATTATTTTACCACAGAATATTTAAACTTATCCAGTAGGAATACGACATAAATCCATTGCTTTAAATTGATGTCACGGAATCAAGAAATGCCTTTGATACCACAGCAACAAATCCGGAAAGTCTGAGGTGTGCGCTAGGGTGAGCCCGCGACCACCGCGAAGATTTTGGCAGCCGCGTCTAGTCAGTTACCAACATGACACAGACCACCACACACTATGTTCATGTCAGATTAATATTTACAAGCTATTTTTACAGAAGTTCTAAATATAACATATCATCGTGAATCATGGAGGGATTCCGATGTATTTGGTATCGCTATACAATTAATTTGTGGTGCACGAAATATATCCATATTTACCGCGTAAGGGTATTTGAATATATTCATTTGAGTTTTATTATTATCTTTATCTGTGTAGATTTTACTGGTAGTGTGTCTCATATGTGACGGGCCGCCTGGGTAGCTACCATCGGAATGTCTATTTCTACCGCCAAGCAGCAGTGTATATGCACTGTTGTATTTCAGTTTGAAGGTAAATGTAGCTAGAGTAACTACTGGACATATTGAGGCTTAACACCCTATGTATCAGGATAACGTGCGCAGTAGGATGCCAAGCATTGCTTTGTAATTCATGTTTGGTGTTGCTACTGTCAGTAGTCGATCACTTACCATAAGGTGAATGTAATGATGTCTCGCCATTCATTTCAGTAAAAAATTACAAAATCGTTAATATTATTCTCAGCTACAAAAGGCACAGTCCCTTGCAGAACAAAGGCGTATATTTCAAAGTTTTTTGGAACGGTTTGAAAGATGTTAAGGTCTCTTTCTAGTATCCCAGGAACAGCCAAAAACTCTACAATAGTTTTACTCTCCTTCAAATACGACATGTGTGCTAATATTGCGCCCTGGCTAGGTACTAGACTGGTATACCAAAAACCCATTGTTGGTTGAGATATTTTATCGGCACCGAATTTAAATCCCCTTTTTTGACTCCTTTAAAATGTTAAACATAATTGATATTCAATCATTTCTTTTATCTACCAAAAATTCACCAATGAAACCATAAAATGCATCAAAACATACTAATAGCAGCTATCTTTACTCTCTATAATATGTTGGTGTGCTCATACT
Organism: Hyles vespertilio; assembly: GCA_009982885.2. Classification (NCBI taxonomy): domain Eukaryota; kingdom Metazoa; phylum Arthropoda; class Insecta; order Lepidoptera; family Sphingidae; genus Hyles; species Hyles vespertilio. Next base: position 8,114,250 of record CM042823.1, read on the forward strand.
TTAACATTTATTTTCCAAAATTATTCAACTTGAAAAACGATGATGTCTTCTACTTTCAATTATACATTGAGATTACAACTGTCTTACGATGTAAAACGTGTACGTATTACGTCCGAAACAATATATTATTTCCATTAGAAAAGCATTTGTGTATGTCTGGCCAATGAATGGAATATTATAAATGGAGCAGCGTGCTTCGAACATTATGTCATGCTTATTAATATAATAAATATATCCAATATTTAAATACTGTAGTATTATAGAACATATATTTTAAAATATATTATAGAACATATATTAGGCCGATCATCTTAGTCAAAATTAGATAAGTTTAAGTGTTGGCACTCAAAGTCTGTAAGTTGTAAACATATAATCTTTATTTTTTGTTGATGTACACGACTGTTTGTTGTCCAAAATAAAATAAAATAAAATAAAAATAAAATAAGTATTTGGGAGTTTGAGATATCGTGGTGTAACTTCGTATATACTTGTAATTTGTCACCCTGAAGTGTCTCAAAACCTTCATAAGGTGGAGTTTACACAACTTTTTTTTTTATTGCTGTGAATGGCGAGACGAGTATGCCGTTCGCCTGATGGTAAGCGATGCGACCACTCATGAACAGTAACAAAACCAAACAACACCTTGAATTACAAAGCAATGCTTGGCATTCCACTGCGCTCGCCATCCTGGGACATAAGATGTTAAGTCTCAATATGTCCAGTATTTACTCTGGCTACAATATCCTTCAATCCGAAACACAACAGTGCATTTAAACTGCTATTTGGCGGGAGAAATAGACATTCAGGCTGCCTGGGTGGTATCCACCTAGACAGCCTCTCACATATGAGAGACCTACCACCAGTAATATAAAATCACAACTGTAAAATCTAAGGTACCAGTTCACAAAAATGTATTGTTTTTTTTTTTATTTCCTTTGGGTGTTTTGTTATTTGTATACATTAAAAATATTGAAGAGGGCTAAATTCTCAGCAACTTGTGTTCCATATACTTGGGTATCTCAAATTTCGAGTGTAACATACTAACGTAACTGGACTATATTACGTTTTGTACTTGGGGGAGTATCAGAAACTGATCGGTTCCACATGTATTCTATAGTGGAGACGATGTCTTGGCAAACGTAGGGACGCCCTCTGGCCAGATGACTGGATGACTTGCACAAGAGAGCTAGAAGCGACTGAAAACATTAAACAGCAGACCGGGCTTTTGAGAGGCCTATGTCCAATTTTGGACAGCATACGACTGATGAAGTGGCGGAAGTAGTAACTTAATAGTACTTTCTGTAATTATTCTGTTTTTTTTTTTTGGAAACAAAATAATCTTCATTGAACCAGTACGTCCTTAGAAGAGTATTTGTTTGGTTAGGTATGATTACACTGAAGTGATTCCAATTTCAAAGTCAAGGTATGTATTTTTTCTTTGCCCGCCCTTTTTGATCCTAGCTAATAGGTGTTACATTGGCGAGTGTAATTGTAAATCTAATTAAGCCATATACATTGTTGGCAAAAATCCCGTTAAACGTATATGGTGTAATTTGAATTTGCATTACAAAAACGTGCGTAGTTGATGATGCAATGCTGAATGGACAGCTGAAAAGGCGACCGTTGGGTTAATTACCGTTGATGAAGATGCATTAGCCGTAGACCTTGACGAGGCATTCCTAAAGATCTATGCTAATTTCTTTTAGATTACTCATCTCGAGGCTTCTTGTTGAAAGATAGGTAAATATTGCCTTTTGATACACAAATAAATATACTCAAGTCAAAAACATAGTCCTTCTTCCACACTACACTATCCACACACACTCCACATGACTCTGAAAGTCGGATGTGTGCCCTGGGATTTGAATCCACGATCTACACGGGAACACCGTGAACACACTTATTAGGGGCATCTCTTGTTGGTGGATGTTATATTTGGATGGCATTGTGTTGAAAAGAAATGAAATGAAATGAAAATATTTATTGAATCCATAAACTGTCATACATTTTTTCATCTTGGCACATTGAAGCTTGTACCTCCCAAAGCCACCACGATTCGAACTTCATAATGATCGTGTTATGCCTATGTTAGAGACATGCGCCGTAGTTATGTGTATGTGTAGTAGTTTCTCTGGCTACAATATCCTTCAAACCGAAGCATAACAGTGCATTTACACTGCTGTTTGTTGGGAGAAATAGACATTGCGATAACCCAGATGGCCTCTCATATATAAGAGACCTAATACCAGTAAATGTTTTTACTTCGTATCAATTTTCTGTGATAAACCGGTTACTAAAAAACAAACTATAGTTATAAGTAAATAAATAAATTAAAGTAATAAATTAATATAAATAATACTGAGTATAGTAAATATTTTGTATATAGAGATTAAGTACTATGTGTATTGACTTGTCATAAGAGTTCTTAAATTGGATACATTACTAATAAATACATTTCATTTCACTACTCTGATCCAACCATTTTATTCAGCTACGTGCTACATCATCTCACATATTTATTATTAGTTCGAAATCCGCAATATTTTTTTTATATTTTAATTTATAATGACCTCGTAGTACAAGTGTTTGCTGCGCCTTATTCTAATGAAACGCAAAACCAGTTCCACATATTTCTGAGTATTGACAAACCGAGGTGTTTTTGCAATAGGTCAAGTACCTGTAGCCTCGTGTCTTTAGAAGCATAGTGAACAGTGCAAATATATTGGCTATAACATCGTCTGTTGTGAACCACGGGCACGTATTAATAATTTCATAAGTACATAAATCGGTTGATTAATTTCCAACATGTCTATGTGTCTACCACTCTCAAAAGTAATCTCGATTTTAAAGAGGTCCACGACCTGCAGACGGGACGTTTATGGGCTGATATGTAGGTCTATGTAGCGATCCATGCGGGAGGCCTATCTTCAGCAGTGGACTTTCTGTGGGTGAAGAGAGAGAGAGAAGTAACTAAATGTAAATGTACATTTTATGCCAATGTACCCGGGTACATAGGTATAACCGGTTATAGTTGAACAAATAAACATATTACAACATATTTAAATAAAATTACTTTATTTACGGATTTTATCGCGGATTAGTTTATTTTTAGTTCCCTACGATTCAATTACTTTACAGTTTTCGTGGTCACGGGGCGGACTGAAGTGTTAGTCCGCTAAGCGAATCCGTTAAATATAAGAAATCATTAGATTTTCCCGTGGATTTCGTTTAGTTTTTTACATTTTCAAACTTGCCGACGTTTTATCTCAAAATCTGTAAAACCAAATGTTTTTTTCAATTTCTAACCTTCGCGTAAATCTAAGAAAGTTTATTAATTTGATTTGATCGTTGAGTCAGCCCATTGATTGTTCTATATACATATTACATACCGGGTATCTCAAGACTGCTACCGAAAACGAAGCCGGGTGGTAGTTTTAGTGACTACAAACACAATGCAACTAAAATTTTCGCAAAGAAACGCGACAATGATTTTTTATGATTTTTTAAATATCGTCATTTTTGGGTGGTAAATCCATAGTTTTTGCTAAAATAATAATTTAAACACTTTTATACCTTAGATTATTTATAAATAAAAGGGTATACACTATTATTTTAGGAAAAAATGTATTTACCACCCAAATATGGTCATAGGAAAAAAAAAAAATATATCGCTTTTTTTTGCAATTTTTTCTGTTGCATTGTGTCTGAAGTCGCTTTAACTACCACCCGGCTTCGTTTTCGGTAGCAGTCTTGATATACTCTGTATATATAGGTATATAATCCTCCATCACATTATTTTTGTTCCCATCATAGGTGGAACACACAAGGCGTTACGTGAGCACCTCGTAGCACCTCTGCCTACCTCTTTTGGGTAAAGCGCGTGATGATGATGTATTTATTGACATAACATTACATTATCTAGCCGTGGCCACTAAAGATTAGCAAGTATTTCCCTTAATTTTTTTGCGACGCAGTAGTAGCATCTAATTTCTATACTGATTTGACTAATCCACACTATAATTGCAATAGGTTCCTTTGAAAAATATTCGTACTGGATTATGAGGTTCATTTTGTCGCTAAATGCAGGCTGCCTCCAACAGGTCATTGTGATAATCATCAGGAGAGGCATCTAGGATCAGCAGTGGACTTCTTTTGGCTGATAGATGATAATGGATGGATAATAAGATACCTTCTTGCCGTGAATATACAATCACTTTATTTACATCGGTAATAAATAATTTCATCAGATACTAAAGGCAGAGGATGCCAGGCAATTTAAATAACATACTCGTAATAGCAACGCTCTTACTTTTCTTGGGTTTTCTGTGTGACAGTTATGTGATAGTCATCCACTGAGTTGTAATGGAGTTTCAACGATATACCATAAGCCAGGTTCTATGACTTACAAAGTAAATAAACAATAATAAATACTCCCAACAGTCACATACATAGTCCTGACTCCACCTAAGATAGAGTCTTGTATCGTGGGTATCAGGAACTACAAGAGACTTTTCGGTCTCACATATACTCAGATCCGAAACAAATACATAGGTCACTTTTGGTACAACTGGCCTCTAACCAACTGTACCACGGCGACACATTTTTAAGCAGGGCTGTATCACCTTCAAAATGGGATATCGATTTACCAAGAACTAACGTGATATCAAATTAATGTTACAAAAGTATCGGCGTGGTCATACAATACCCCTAATTAGTCTAATCACAGCGAGCATGTGCTGTGAACTGTGAAGTCCTGTGTTCGAACACTGGGTTGGGTCATTTTTCACTTTCCAAATTGTATGTCATGTTGCATTTATTATTGTCAAATTATAATAGGGGATTTAGAGTAAGCAAAATATTAAAGTCTTAAAAAGGAAGTATAAAGAAAATTATGGAAAAATACATAGGGCCGATACGCAAACCCTTATTCGAAATATTATTATGTATAGATAATTTTGGGATGTTCTCGCGATTTGATTTAGCTGTTTCGAAGGCGTTTCAGCCTACATGATAACATGGCGGCAATTTTAAAATGTATTATATATTAGCAATTTACTTGAGGGCTAAAGGTATAAGTTTGGTGTATAGCATAACGCACTTTATTATTTATCCTGTCTTAGCGAAATGACTACATTCCCGCATTATGAGGAAGAAGGGTAACGACATCCAGATAGCAATTGGCAACAGATAACAAATTAAAAACAAATTAAACTGCCTCGGTGGCGTTGTTGTACTACGGCACGGTTACAAAGCTGAGGTCTCGGGTTCGAATCCCGGGTTGGGCAAAGTGATATCGGATTTTTCTATTCAGTATCAGCCCAGAGTCAGGAATTTGTGCCTGATATGGTGATAGGCTCGCCACCTATCACATTGTGGGACGGAACATACAAGGCGAAATGTAGGTGCCCCTGGCACCTCTGTCTACCCCTTCTGGGAACAAGGCGTGAGTTTATGTATGTATGTAACAAATTAAAAGGTAGTCAAAGACGAACATACAAAAGACAAAGGATAAAAGAGAGTTACCTGAGAGAATACCAAGAAAGAAGTGGGTATAGCGGCCAGTCCACACAGCAGCCAGAACAGCACGACGTGCCAGTGGCCAGCACGCGTGGCCACCACCGCCGCCGCGTCCAGCTCCCGCGTCCACGAGCCCATCTCATCTCACCACCCACACCTTCTCGAACCCCACACCGCACAATCTCACCAATAACCAAACACGCATGTCTCAATGGTAACAACTGTATTTTATATAAATTTATTCCAATTCCAAATTCAAATTTCAAATTACTGTTCTTAGTTCAAAATTTCACTTCCAATTTCAATTTGTCACAAACACATTTTATTTGCGTACGACACGTTTAATTATTTGCTATTGTTTCGACGTAAATAAATTTAAATAAAATTGTTTATTGTCTTCAAAACGCGAACGATTGTCACAAAGTTTATTTATTTTGGTAAAGTATTGAAATCACTGTAAAAATATGTTTTTTAATTATATTTTGTACGTGTTTTGTTAGATACAATGAGTAGACAACGACATGGTCCGTTTCACATAAACATAAGTAGTGTACTAAAACAATAGTGCCCGCTGTCCACCCAAAGGGATGCAATGCGACTGCGAACAATTGTTCCGCATTACGTACACACATTTGCAACAACGGTGCGTTTGTACTTAGCAGCATTATAGAGATAAGACAGGACGAACGCGCTACCATTGGTTCGTGAAACTCGCAAGATTTTCCTGTTGATCTAATTAGTTGTTATTTTGAAGAAAATTATGCATGTAATTAACAGTTTATCATGAATTTTCTACATTTTGTCGTTTCATAGTAGTTACCCTTCTTTCTGTAGCATTTGGCTACTCAAGCGAAGTATTGAATAAATATTGAAATAAAACAAAAAAAAGCAAACAAAAAGTAGTCCGCCCCGTGACCACGAAAGCTGTAAAGTAATCGAAACGTCGGGAAGTCAAAAATGTAAAAATTAAACCAAATCATGTATATTCGGTGCACCTATATCATATTTTTCATTTCATTTATCATATTTTTTAATATAATGCGAGCTTGTATACTTTGTATTTTAAGCTGCCCTCTGTTTTTTTTCTTTTTTTATATAAATCCTAAGGTTATATGTAAGAAATCTCCAAGAGCGATAAGACTGCCAACCTGTACTTTTGTAATTGTAATTCTGTATCAGCCCATATACGTCCCACTGCAGGGCACGGGGCTCCTCTACAATCGACAGTACGATTGAGAGTGGTTAGGCCATATAGTCCACCACGCTGGCCTAGTGCGGGTTGGCGGACTTACATACCATAGAAATTTTCATAAATTGGCTATGGTATGCAGGTTTCCTCACGATGTTTTCCTTCACCGTTTTAGTGCGTGGTGATTGACTATCAATACACACATGACTCCGAAAAGTCAGAGGTGTGCCCTGGGATTCGAACCCGCGACCACCGTGAACATGTTGGCAGTCGCGTCTAGTCCGTTTACCAACAGGCCACCACGCACTTTGTAATTGTAGTTGAATAATATTATATCTAGATTTTTTTGTGGGTGCAGTAAAGTATTAATAAATAAATATTTACTGAAAGTTTTACTATGTACGCTAGTTTCGACACTGCTTCACAGGGCGATTATCAATGACATTAAAAAAAAACACCCTTCCAGCTACCCGAACAATTCCTGCAAGCAAGATTGCATAATCAATAATTGAATGATTTCCTTGTGAACAGAAAAACAGAGTGGCACTAGAAGAAAGTGAAAAACAAATTGAGTTACAACTGCCCTACCAATTCCTGCATGCGAAATTCCATAATCCTGTGCATTTGACCGAGTAACTGAATTATTGCATTGCGAAAACCTTTGTACTAGAAGAAAGTGAAAAACAAACGAGTTACAACAGTAGTTGGGGAGTGCAAGTACGAACAAACACATAAGGATGTGGCCCATATATTAGCGTTGTGCGACATCGGTACCGCGGTGCGAGATGTATGAATCAATTATAATTTATACATTGTAAGTTACGAGTATGAACCGTTGCATTTGTAGTCTGCGTGAGTCATTATTTGAATAGATGTGTGAAATATAATTGAATATAATAATGTAACTACCTGGGTAGCGCAGTTGTACTACGATATGATTGCAAAGCTGAGGTATCGGGTTCGAATCGCAGGTCGGGCATAGTGATATTGGACTTTTTTAATTAGTTCAAAGCCAGGAATTGCTCGATGGTCATAGGCTTTCAACGACGAAAAGCCCGACGGAACACACCAGGCGAATTCTATTTAGCCAAACAACCGAATGTATCTGTAATCAAGTCATTATAATGTAACGACAAAAATCGCCATTACCAAGATTTATGTATTCAACAAATTTTCCTACTATGTCAAAATTAAACTAAAAATGTGCCCCGCTTTTCGCTGTTCATACAACCGCGTCACTCACACACGAGGCTTTCCAATGAGCGTTTAAGACCAGTTTGTAAACTAAACAACATACTTTATTAATGCACTCGCCGCGCAGCCGGTTGCGGCTTCACCGAGCTACTATTGAGCCCAAATACCCACTGTGCTATAAATTAGTAGTGGCCGAAGCCGAAGGCTTGATAGCCCGAATAATTTCAATTTAAATTGAATTAGGGCCGAATTTTAAATCGTTAGTTAAAAATTGAATTATAAAAAAAAATTATAAGTGCGTGGTGGCCTGTTGGTAAACGGACTAGACGCGGCTGCCCACATGTTCACGGTGGTCGCGGGTTCGAATCCCAGGGCACACCTCTGACTTTTCGGAGTCATGTGTGTATTGATAGTTAATCACCACGCACTAAAACGGTGAAGGAAAACATTGTGAGGAAACCTGCATACCATAGCGATTTATAAGAATTTTTATGGTATGTAAGTCCGCCAACCCGCACTAGGCCAGCGTGGTGGACTATATGGCCTAACCACTCTCAATCGTACTCTCGATTGTAGAGTAGGCCCGTGCCCTGCAGTGGGACGTATATGGTTATGGGCTGATACAGGTAAAAATTGTCTTTCAAATACATTAAATTCTGATTAAAAGTAAAAAACCTATTATGAATACAGCTATCGTTTTTAATTAGCTCACGCTATAATATTTTTGACAGTCTCCGTGGCGCATTTGATTAGACGCCTTCTGTAAAACGAGAGACTGCGGGTTTTATTCCCGCATCGAGACAAATGTTTGTGAGGCACACAAGTATTCTTCTCGAGTTTCGGTGTTTGAGTGACCGAAAAGTCTCTCGTAGTGTTTGACATGGCACAAGACTTAATTGATCTTAATATGTAGTCAGAAATATTTATGTGACTGTTGGGTGTATTTATTTGTTCATTCAAAAAGGTGGACACAATATTAACCCTATATAAAATTAAGGAGCAATTTAAAATTGCATTTTAGCTTGGAAATAATGTGACAATTGAAATATGTACACTGTAAGTTTCGGTCAAAACTTTACTCAATTTTAAGTTTTTAACCGAAGCCGAAGGTTTGGCCAAAGCTTCGGTCGGACTCTATTAACAGTACACGTTTTAAGACCCGTGTTTATCGACCTTGCAAGTGATTAATTTATTTGTAATAAATTAAAAAGCAATCGGTGCTCTAATTAATGTTTTTAATTTATAAATTGTTTTGCAATTACATGATAATAAACCGGTTGTTGACTGTGATTTGTGAGATACTAGATATATAAAACCATATTGAGATTTTATTGTACTAAATAAATACACCCAACAGTCACATATATAGTCCTAAATTCACACTAAGATCGAGTCTTGTATCGTGGTTATCAGGAACAAGGAGAGACTTTTCGGTCTCACAAACACCCAGATCCGTGACAAATACCTATGGCTCAAACAAATATTTTTCTCGGTGCGGGTATAGAACCCGCGTTTCACAGTCAGCGTCTAACCAATTCTGCCACTTAGGCCGTCAAAACCCTGTTTAACACACCTCTGAGTCGGTAGTATATTTTCATAAATTCATTCTCAAACAAAATCTTGTCAATTGTTCTAGAAATTTAAATATAGTAGCACAAACATATACAGAAAGTGGTAGTCGTATGTTAGAATGTTTACTCGTATTTGCCAAAAGTAACAAATATCAATGCGATAGGTAAATTATGTGTAATAAAGTATGTAAAATTATTGCTTATCTGTTGGCATTATCTAAGATAATATGTTACCCTAGTATATTAAACTAGGGCAGGATGAGTTTTATTAGACAGTGCGTATAAAATTAATGCATTTAAATAGAGAAAGACGCATGGTAGCCTGTGTGTGCATGCGGTGTTGCCAACATGTTCACGGTGGTCGCGGGTTCAAATCCTATGACACATCTTTGATTTTTCGGAGTCAAGTGTGTATTGATCGTCAATCAACACGCACTACAATAAAGGAAAATATCGTAAGGAAACCCGCATACCATAGCTATTTGTGAGAATTTTCATGGTATGTAAAATCCGCAAACCAGCACTAGGCGAGCATGGTGGACTACATGGCCTAACCCTACTCAATCGTACTCTTGATGGTAGAGAAGGCTCGTGCCCGGCAGTGGGATGTATCAAATGTGGTGAAATGATATTCGCATTGGTTATGAGAGCGAATAACGTACATGTTAGAAAACCCAGCATAGTGATTAACGACAGCCTCCGTGGCTCAGTTGGTAAAGCTTCGGCTGTGAAATGTGAGATCGCGTGTTCGATCCCCGCATCGAGACAAATATTTGTGTGACCCACAGGTATTTGTCTTGGGTCTGGGTGTTTGTGAGACTGAAAAGTCTCTCGTAGTTCCTGATCCCCGCGACACAACACTCCATATCAGTGTGGGGTCAGGACTATGTATGTGACTGTTGAGTGTAATTTATTTATCTTAACGCAAGTCGTATTTTCATAATTACGCATTTTCTCAGGTGCGTGTCAAATCTAATCTTCAAATCATAATTCAATTGCGCAGACTAACAAAATAACTTAATCGTATCGATTAGATAAAACGCTCTTAATAGAAAATAGAATCGACATTTTAATTATATGAAATAATAACTAATTACCTGATAATGAGGCATTAGTTGAAAAGATAATGTTAGGTCTACGTGAATTTTGATTTTATCTGCCTACATTTCCATGACATCCTTATATTTTGTTCGAGAAATATCGATACTAATCAGGCCGCCTCCAACTGTTCGTTGTGGAGATCCTTGGGAGGTCTATATCCAGCAGTGGACTTCCTGCGGCTAAAGAGAAATGTATTTTTTTTATTTCGTGAATGGCGAAATGGTCATCCAATTCGCCTGATCGTAATGATACGACCGCTCATGAACAGTAGCAAAAGTAAACAACACCATGAATTGCTTGGCATTACACGGCACTCACCATGCTAAAATCTTGCATGCCAATTCACACTAGGCTAGCATGGTAGTAAATGGAATAACCACTCTCAATCGTACTCTCGATAGGAGGCCCGTGCCCTCAGTGGGAAGTTTATGGGCTGATACAGATATAGTTTATCATTATCATCTACACATAGTCACAGGAAGTCCGCTGCTGAACATAGGCCCAAAGGATCAGGACATCCACTTTTTGTAAGCGGCCTGCATCCAGCGACATTATTAAATATTATTTAGTTTATAATATTTCCTAAAGATTATAATCAGCAGAGATAGGCGTAAATTCCAATCGGGTTATTACGTGGCGAAAGTTTTTTCGTATTTCATTATATTGTGACATGTCAGCGGCTACCATACAGAAGTTACCCTTCATATTGACCCTCGTATGTGTGTTTACTTCTGTTGCCACCTATGTATGTTAAGGATATGTTATTTATTTACTTTATTTTAAGAAACAATCAGACCAGCATCATTATATCAACTAAAAAGAGTACTTTTTTTAGAGGAGTAAGGTCCTATAGTCCATCACACTGACCTAGTGCGGATTGCCGAACTCTGCAAACCATTTTTTTACATATCACTATGGCAATCAGTTTTCCTCATGATGTTTTCCTTCACATTTATACTGTCAATACACACTTGATTCTACAAATTCTGATTCTAACCAACGACCAGCGTGAACATGTTGGCGGCCGCTCCGATATGCATGGGATTCACACTTATAAAATTAAAATTTATGGCCAAAGTCGGTTGCAACTGGGCTTTAATTTAATATCAAGTGAATCATAGTTACTATATGCCAGAATGAAGTCATCATTTTAGTCCAAAATGTAAGAAAATCATGTTTAAATCAGTAAATTGATGCAGCGGATGTGTTAAACGAATCCAAACAGTCAAAGCGTGTAATTTAGCTAAACAAACACATAATTGTGCGCGGTATTATCACGGTCCCCCGGCCGTTGGAGCAATTGTCGAGACTTGTCACTGAATTATTGCCTTGCATCCGGGTTGCGCCTGCGTTCGACATCTCACGATGCGCTCTCACATCTCTAGATATGCATTTTGATAGCTTGTATTTTAGTGGCAACACTATTGATGGCATGGAATGATAGTATAGATTGGCTATGATCTTTTGGCGTGCAAATGTGTTCCCATGCTGGTGTAAAAATATAAGGAAGAGTTTATCCCTCTTCAGATTTTATTTTACATATTACACATGTTAATGCTATGAGATAATGAATATACAATAAACATGAATGCTAGTTTTTAACCGACTTTAAAAAAGGAGGAGGTTCTACAATTATACGTTAAATAGGTATTTTAATACAAAAAAATAATTGTAGTTCCAAATTTCGCCACCCTCCAGTAGACTTAAGACTTTTTGCATGGTATGCAGGTTTCCTCGCGATGTTTTCCTTTAACCCTAAAGTTTGTATTTGACTACAAAATACGTGACCCCGAAATGTCTGTATTGTGTCCACCAATCGAGTCCACGACCAACTCATTAGATCGCGTTTATTACGGTAATAACTTATTCAAAAATTAAATATTATCTTCGGTCTGAATTAAATACGCGACATATCCAGACTAAACACATGCTAATGATAAACGGCGATAATACGCACAAATCTATTTATAATTTGTCACATGTTCGCAATGAGGCCAATATTGTGTTAGCAGTTCCCACGACTTCATGGCGCCCTGGTACTCTCAACTCATGTTGTGACAAATCGATATTTAAATTAGTATTTATTTGTTTTAGATTAACAGTCTTACTAATAAAAATATATTATACAATTGTTTAACGTTTATATACTTAACAGTCTTACACGTTACATTGAGGATGATGATACAATATTGGGCATTGTGTCCGCCAACTTTTTAAATTTTAATACGTGTGCAATCAATTGCAACTATCACATGTCCAAAGCCACAAATACTACGGAATCTAGCCATCACTTCTTCCTCTTCCTCGCGTGTTCCTGGTATATAGATAAATTGCGCTGCTTTACTTGCTAAGGCGACGGCAACGCGGCGACAAACAATAGTGATTGATTATTGACTCATGCCATGTATGTCAGCTGCATCGTCTTGTACTTCTTCTGTATCAGCCATGGTATCACTGCAGGGCACGGGCCTCCTCTGCAATCAACAGTACGATTGAGAGTAGTTAGGCCATTTATTCCACCACGTTGGCCTAGTGCGGCGGACATACACACAGGTATGCAGGTTACCTCACGATGTTTTCCTTTACCGATTTAGTGCATGGTGATTGGCTATCAATACACACATGAATCCGAAAAGTCAGAGGTGTGCCCTGGGATTCGAACCCGCGACCACTGTGAACATGTTGGCAGTCGCGTCTGGTCCGTTAACTAACAGGCCACCATGCACTTATTTCTTGCCGCGCCCATACCCTGAGAGTTGTACAAACTTGAAACTCCACAGAGAAGCCACTACCCTTCATTGACTGTTCTATATCTTCTCGGATCAAGTCCACCACTTCTTTGACATATCTTTTAGTAAATCTGTATATACCTCTAAATTCCTCTTCTTCCAGAGAAAAAGGGATTGAAGATTGTTTTATAAGCTTTTCTCTTTCTTTGCCGTTCCTCATCGTCCACAAGTATATCAAAATAGTCGAAATAATACAAAAATCCATATTTAACACTAAATTAAAATACGTCGCGAGATGATACCTGATAATCATTTAAAATTTGTAGGCTATATACACTCTAAACAAGCTCACCCAACTGAATAAGGATTGTATAAAATGGCATACACTTATACAACTGTTATAACAAGCGTATAAGGTAAAAATCCCTATACATCGTTTATTAGTAACAATTTCACTATAATGCTGCTATACAGGATGCATAAAATGTTTATTAGTAAGACCGTAAGTATACAAAGATTGTCTCGGTGGCGCAGTTGTACTACATACAGTTGCAACGCTAAGTTCTCGGATTCAATTCCCGGGTCGGAAAAATGTAATGCTGGATTTTCCTATACGTTATCAGTCTGGAGTCAGGAATTTGTGCCTGATTTAGCGATGGGTTTGCCCTCTATCACATCGAGAGACGGGACGGATCGCTGATATTATGAAAAAAACTGTTTAATGCGATGCTCGGATAGGTACGATGCGGAAATGTTGACGAACTTTGCTCTTCTTATATCGGAACCAGGTAGGTACACTGTACCAATCAATCCAATTAAAGTAGTCAATCTACATAATCCTACCACATTTGCCTGGTGCGGGTTAACGGATTTTACATACCATAGATTTTGGGCTCTCTTTTTCTCTGTCCCTTCGGCCAATCCTGAACATAGGCAACAAGTATTTTCATTTCAACAAGTATTTTGACAGCCTCCGTGGCGCAGTTGGTTAGACGCCGCCTGTGAAACGAGAGGCCGCGGGTTTGATCCCCGCACCGAGAGAAATGTTTGCGCGGCCCACAAATATTTCTTCCGGGTCTGGGTGTTTGTGAGACCGAAAAGTCTCTCATAGTTCTTGATACCCACGACACAAGATTCGATCTTAGTGTGGGGTCAGGACTATGTATGTGACTGTTGGGTGTTATTTATTTATTAATTATTTATTATTATATCGATCTGTTGGTAGAGCGAGATGATCATGCCAATCTCCTTATAGAAAACGATACGATCGTTCATGTATAATGCAGACCATGAATTACAAAGCTTGGCATTCCACTGCACTCACAGTCCTGAGACATAAGATGTTTAGTCTCAACAGGTTCATTAGTCACTGGCTGCAATGCCGTTCAAATCAGAACACAACAGTGCCACTGTTAGGCGAGTGAAATAAAAATTGCGTTGGTACCTATCCAGGCCTCGTACATAAGAGAGACCTACCACTACTACCTGCTTCGGTGTTCCCCGGGCGCTATGATCTGTCCTTCGTCAAACGAGGCTTAAACAGAGCCTCCTTAACGTAGGCAGCAACTTTGTTGTGCCGGTCGCCTGGCACTGCAGAGGTCCTTGAGCAGCAATAGCTGCTTACCATCAGGTAGGTTGCTAGCTTGTATGCCTATAAAGGTAGTAAGAAAACAGTAAAGCTGAGCTCTTATTTTAGGCTATTCTGTATCAGTCCATATACCGGGTATATCAAGACTGCTACCGAAAACGAAGCCGGGTGATAGTTTAAGCGACTTCAGACACAATGCAACAGAAAAAGTTGCAAAAAAAAAGCGACAATTTTTTTTTGTTTTTTTTTTCTATGGCCATATTTGGGTGGTAAATACATATTTTCCTAAAATAATAGTGTATATCCTTTTATTTATAAATACTCTAAGGTATAAAAGAGTTTAAATTATTATTTTAGCAAAAACTATGGATTTACCACCCAAAATTGACGATATTTAAATAATCATAAAAAATAATTGTCGCGTTTCTATGCGAAATTTTTAATTGCATTGTGTTTGTAGCCACTAAAACTACCACCCGGCTTCGTTTTCGGTAGCAGTCTTGAGATACCCGGTATTATGTCCTACTACAGGCTATTGCACTATTATAACTACTGTATGATGATATAAGGCAGGTGTCGGCACACGCGTCAATGCGCTTGAGGTCTCGCACGGTCTGGCGCGCTTGCGTCACTCCTTAGTCGGCTTTCCAACACATACTATTTGTTCTTTAGTTTTTTTGTGGTTTTGGTTGTTAGTGATAAATAGTACTTCTTTCTTCTTCTTTCTGTGTATACAATCAGCCGTAGGTGAAAGAGGAGCTGGCAAGTAGTTCTCTCATATGTGAGAGGCCGCCAGGGTAGGTACCGCTGCAATTTCTATTTCTCCCACCAAGTAGCAATGTAAATGCGCTGTTGTGTTTCAGATTGAAGGACATTGTAGCCAGAGTAACTACTGTACATATTGAGACTTAACATCTTATGTCTCAGAATGGCGAGCGCAGTGGAATGTCAAGTATTGCTTTGTAATTCAACGTTTTGTTTGGTTTTACTACTTTATATGAGCGGTCGTATCGCTTACCATCAGGTGACGGGCATGATCATGTCACTATTCATTACAAAAATAAAAAGTAAGACCGACCCGACCTTTTGGTCAAACTCGTACGTGTTTTGAAAATAAATAGATTTTATATTATAACTTCTTGGATACAAGAGCGACGTGTCAACGGGTTCCCCGCAACTCGAGTAGGCTGAGTTACCCATTCAGTAACGGAAGTATCATAGCTCAGAACGAATACCAAAGTGGTTTAATGACTAACCATATGGTGTTACTAGGAATTTCTTTGTTAAATGCACACTTAATGCTTAAGCTCCATTTGGCTGCATTTCTTGCCTCGAAGAACATAGGCCTCCCCCATAGAGAGATATACAGACTGTTGGAAGCAAAATCCCTATTCCAAAGTTATTTTTAGCTTCGATCAAAATCAAATCCGAAATGTAGAAGTGTAGAGGTTTAAAAATACCTGAATAAGTAGCCAATAACTTGACCCCTCGAGAACGTTACAGCATTTTCCGCGAACAATCATAGAAGCGACTGCGAACATAAACAAAAGCTAAACGAACCGACAATTACGTACAATTTAATGGCTATTAACCAATCGAACACACGCGGAACAATTGTTGCAATGTCAGTAATGGGGGGTTACGCGTACCTTTATGCACTTGTACCCTCCCCTCCCCTGACTTATATAAAACTAAAATATCTTCCTTATTAATAAACATGCAAGGAGAAATGTGAGTGTCTGGGTAACCTCTGCTTATTGGGAAAAAGGCTTAAGTGTATGTATTATGTAAATATAAATTTAAATTAAACATATAAATCGGTTCCTTCTTTTTGCATCACAAATCTCATTAAAATTATACTGAATCCGCCCTTAATTGTAGAGCACAGATCCTTCCTGCGATCGCGAGAAAGATTGAGAAGCCTTGGCCATAGTCCACCACACTGGCCTAGAGCGGATACTTGGTATATCACAGAAAATTTTGTCAAAATCTCTCTGTTATGCGGTTTTGCTCAAGATTATTTATTTCAACATTAAATAGCCTAAACATTATCTACCTATACAATTTACACGAGAAATCAAAGGTATGCTCTGGGATTTAAACCCAGAACCACCATCTTGGCAGCAGCGTTTTATACCAACAGGCCATCAGACAATCTAAATATAATAAAGTTTATTTTAAAATAATCTTTGCCGAAATTCCAATGCCTACAAATGACACCGGTGATAAGATAAGCAATGAATTTCATTGATAACAAAGTGACCGATCTGAGAATAGCTGCTACTTGCATCTACATCAATGAGTTGCCCGTTTGTGCGTCATTGGATGTGACGTCATAGCGCAATGCCGCATAAGATCTGACGCACGCGCATAATGAAACATCAGATACAGGGACTTTTAGGAATCATGGTAATATGAGAGTTCTTTCTATCGGCAGGCATCGGGAGATTTTTAGACGTACCACCAGTGTTAGGCCTCTCTTATGTGAAATGCCGCCTGGGTGGGTACCACTGCAATGTCTATTTTTTCCACCAAATTTTAGTTTAAATGCAATTTTGTGTTTCGGATTGAAGGACATGGTAGCCAGAATAACTACTGGACATATTAAATAAATAAATAAATAAATAAATATTGAGAGTCTCAGGGTGGCGAATGCCGTGGAATGCCAAACATTGCTTTGTAATTCAAGGTGTTGTTTGGTTTTGCTTACTATTCATGAGCAGTAGTATCGCTTACCATCAGGCGCGAATAAAAAAAAGTCATATAAATAAATAAATAATAAATACACCCAACAGCATAGATTAGAATTACATACAGAGACAATCAAACAGTCACATATAATCCTGACCCCACAGTAAGATCGAGTCTCGTGTCATGTATTAGAAATTAGGAGATACTTTTCGGTCTCACTAAAACCCAGAAACAAATACCTGTGGATCACACAAATATTTGTTTTGGAGCGGGAATTGAACTCGCGTCCGTAACTTTCACAGGTGGCGTTAAACCAACTGCGTCACGGAGGCTGTCAAAACCTATTTTAGTACTACACTATAAATAAATAAGAATATTTGCCTTTAGACTGTCACGCTGTGATTACGATTGGTAGACTGTACATATCTTTCGGAATTATTGTGGAAAACCCTGAATTAGTAAGTAATGAAATTAATCGCATAATGAATAATTATAGAAAATCCAAAAGTCAGACACGTGTTGTCTTTACATAAATCAATCAATTTTTATCAATTATCGTATATTAATTTTGTAATAATACTAGAAACCCGTCCCAGCATGGTCTAGTTACAGATATTTTGTTATTTCACTCAAGACTAAGTATCATAAATTATGGGAGTTATTTTTTTACCACAAGGCGGATTCGATATCGCTTCAAACAGGCGATTATTTAAAAACCTTTGAATGCAATTAAAATTGTATTAAAAATTAATTTAATGTCTTCCTTTAGTAAAGTTGTATGAAATGAAATGAAATGTATTTATTGGTCACGTAGGCAATTTAAAAGCTCTTATGACAAGTCAATACACATAGAACTTAATCTCTATAAACAATATATTTCCTATACTTAGTATTACTTATTTTAATTTCTTGGTTTAATTAATTAATTTATGTAATTTATTTATTTTAAATTAATTTTATTATTATTTAGCATTAGTTTTATTTATTTGTTTCCTTTTTATTCTTATTTTATTTAAAGTATTAGTTATGACTTTATGGTAATTTATTTTTCAAAGAAATACAATATGTACGTTGGTCAAATTAAATTAAATTAAATTAATTAATTAATGGACCATGAATATTATTACAACGGTGCGTAGCGGTTTATTGTTACCACCGGATCCAACGCGGCCCTTCCTGAGAAGACCCGGCGAAACAAACTCAGTGGGCTTACACTACCACTGGAACTACGCGACGCGACCCAATCCTGAGTATATCCAGCGAATAAGACTCAGTGGGCTTGTTTTGGGTCCAATTTAAGACAACGACCATAAGTATTTCCGAAACGTCCCGTATGTTTAGGCTTACTGCCGGATCCAACGCGGCCCTGACTGAGAAGACCCGGCGAACAAACTCAGCGGGCTTTACTTTACTACTGGATACTACGCGGCGCGACCCATTTCTGAGTAGATCCAGCGAGTCAAACTCAGTGTTGGTTTTGGTCAATTTACTAAAATAAATATTTGTGACTTGTCTTACAAAGATTTGCCATATTATTATTTTTATTTGTTTTCTCGATCGGTCGTCATATGATTTTAATTGGCATTAATTAATCATTATATATTTAGTTATAATTTAATTGATTAATTTAATTGTATATTGATCAATTTTTAAGTTTAAAATTTTTAATTATTTAAATTAGGGGATGTAATGAGTGAATAGTGCAGGGCCCCAGGAGGTCGCAATGTGCAAGAGAACACCTAATCCCAGGCTTTTTTATCCTCAATATATTCCTTAATATTATAATAACCCCTAGTCATAAGTTTGTTTTTAATATGTGCCCTAAATAGTTTATCCGGTAGCTGCGTTATCCTATTGGGAAGTTTATTATAAAATTTAATACAACTACCAAAGAAAGATTTTTTTGACTTTTCTAGTCTAAACGAGGGTATTGCAAGTTTATTTTTATTCCGCGTATTAATAGTGTGGGTGTCACTGACCTTATAAAACTTGTTAATATTTTTATGAACGTGCATTATATTCTGAAAGATGTATTCAGATGACACGGTTAGTATATTGCTTTCCTTAAAAACAGATCGCAAAGAATCGCGGCTCCCTAGATTATAAATAGCACGGACTGCTCTTTTTTGTAAGATGAATATGGATTCGATATCAGCCGCTGATCCCCATAAAATAATGCCGTATGACATTATACTATGAAAATAAGCAAAATATACCAATCTAGCCGTTGCAACGTCAGTTAGTTGTCTTATTTTTCGGACCGCGAACGCTGCGCTGCTAAGTTTAGCTGATAATCTCTCAATTTGTGGACCCCATTGTAATTTTTTATCTAGAGTGATACCTAAAAAAATTGTGGAATTAGCTAAATTTAGAATTTCCGAATTTAATTCGATACGCGTGTTTACGCTTGCCACGTTCGGTAAAGCAAAACGGACGCATTTAGTCTTACTAGCATTTAATAGTAAATTATTAGCAGAAAACCAATTCGAAATTAAATTAAGAATATTGTTAGGTGTATCTAGATTATCGTCTTTCCGATTAACTTTAAATATTATAGAGGTGTCGTCAGCGAATAAAACTATGTCTGACCACTTCTGAACCATGCAAGGAAGATCATTTATGTAGACTAGGAATAAAAAGGGGCCCAGAATGGAACCCTGCGGAACCCCAATTTTAACTTTTGATCCTACCGTAGTGAGCCCGTCCAAAGAAACCTTTTGTTCACGACCCGACAAGTAAGACATTACGAGATCCAGTGACGTATCACTGATTCCGTAGTACCTTAGCTTCATAATAAGTGTTTGGTGGTCAACACAGTCGAAAGCCTTGGAGAGATCACAAAAAACTCCTAGAGCATCTTGAGATGCCTCCCAGGCTTCTAAAACCGACGTGATTAGTGATATCCCGGCATCTTGAGTTGAGCGACCCTTTGTGAAACCAAATTGATTCCTATGTATTAACTTATTTTCATCAAAATGTGCTAGCATTTGATTAAGCAAAAGCTTTTCGAAGATTTTGCTAAGAGCCGGTAGTATAGAAATGGGTCTATAATTCGACGGATTGTTCGAACATCCTGACTTAAAAATGGGTACAACTTTACTAATTTTCATTAAGTCGGGAAAGATACCGTCACTTAGGCAGGAATTAAAAATAGTAGCTAATAACGGTGCAATGTTAACAATAATAGCTTCTATAGCTTTAACAGACAGTCCCCATATATCTTCTGTAGTTTTTATTTTAATTTGCTTGAAAGCCTTTATTATTTGACAAATGGTTACCTTTTGAAAGTTAAACTGAGGCATATTTCCAGGAACATTTTCCTTTAGAAAAGATTCCGCTAAATCTACTGATGAATCTAAATGTTTAGTTAAGTCTAATGGTATGTTAGTGAAAAAAATATCAAGATAATTGGCAATAATAGATTTATCTGAAATAAGATCGTCATTTATGCGGAGAGCAATTTTGTTGTCATTTTTTTTATTACTCCCAGTTTCAGTATTAATAATTTGCCAGGTTGTTTTTATTTTATTATCTGACAATCTAAGCTTTTCACTTATATAATTAGATTTAGCCTGCATACATACTTTTTTAAATAATTTTGAATATAAACTGACATATTTTTTAAAGTTGACATCAGGTGTATAGGACCTTTTGTCATATAGCTCATACAAAATTTCCCTACTATGTCTAATGCCTTTTGTGGCCCAAGCACAAAATTTTATTTTAGAGTTAATTTTAATTGTTTTAATTGTACATACTTGGTCATACTCTTTTCGTATAATTTTAAATAATGACGAGTACATGTCATTTGGACTGCCATCAAGTGTAATATTATTTATTTTTGATTGTACTTTACTGTTAAATTGACCTAGGATGTTCTTAGATAACGGCCTAAAAGTTATTAATCTACTGGTTTTGTCTACAGTATGTTCTAATTTCACTAATTGACATTTATGGTCAGATCTAACCCCTATTTTTACACCTTTTTCAAGTACTTCGAAGTTGGTAATGATATTGTCAATACAACTCGAATTTTCAGGCGTAATTCTAGTAGGCTCCGAGAACAAACATGTAAGATTAAATGAGCCGAATAAAGACACAAACCTACACTTATCAACCGAATCAACTAGTAAATTAATATTAAAATCCCCACAGACTAGAACTTTTTTATTACTTTTAATTTTATTTAAAATATCCTCCATTGTTGATAAAAATAGTGAAATATTTGATGAAGGAGGTCTATAGACACACAATATGACATAAAAATTTGTTTCCGCACATGCGACCTCACACACTCGTTCAACAGAGAGGCAACAGATATCCTTTCTTTCCCTAAATGTGATATGATCACGTACTAGAATTAACGAGCCTCCACCTTCCGCCGAAATTCTGTTAAACGAGCTGGCGACCCTGAAGCCATTCACATTGAAATTCATAAGGTGCGCCTTCAACTAGGTCTCTGTGAAACATAGTATACTAATATTAAATGTGTCATTGAAAAGTTCGATTTCTAAAATTTTGCCAGAGAAGCGGTTTATATTTTGATGAGATAAGACTAAAAAGTTTCTACCGTTCTCTTTTGTCAAATTTAAAAGTTTAAATTATTTACCACATTTATTTTAGTAACATTACTAAAAGTGGTAGTGCATAAGGACTTTGTGATATTACTTATGACTGTGTTCAATATATTAGCTACAGGTGTAGCAAGTAAATGTAAATATTTATTTGGCAGATACACAGTATCCCCAGTCTGTATACAAGCTTTACCAATAAATAAATTGGTGTCAAGAAAATAAAATTTGTCACTATAGTGACTAGTTAAAAATTGCATGTGCCTATTTAGCACATGTATGTTCTTATTAATATTGTCAGACACATTGTTCAGATATGGGAAGGCACACAATATGATTTTAGGACATTTAAGTTTCATTAATAGTTCAAAACTCTCAGTAATGTCCTTTTTCTTTAAATTATGACAATTTCCAACTGATATTGTTAGGCAACTATTATCAGTGTAGTCTTTTTGTGAGATATGTTTAATAATATGTTTATAAGGTACCCCTGGCATAGAATAATTTAACAGGGGATGACTCATATTTTTATTTATTATAACTCCAATACCCTTTCCTATGTTGTCTGAGTACATTGTGGAGTTAATTAGAGATTTTTTAATTTGAGGTTTATAAATTAGATTTTTATTAATAATTTGGGTTTTATTGGTTTTTGCACTATTAGAAGTTTGTATGACGGACTTATCTGGGAACTTATTAGGATTATTAGTTATTTTATTATTATTACTTTGTTCACCAGCTTTGAGCAAGGTTTGAATATCAGCTTGTGTTTTTAAATAGTTGCTGTATGTTAAACTTAATTGCTCCTCCAAAGTGCTAATTTCAGACAGTAACCGTTGTGTATCAATTTCATAGATGTTTTTGCTGTCCTCTAGTTTTATCTCATAATATATCTACAATATTTAAGAAGGGGGAGTACCCCTCTATGTGGCAACTCATTGGGACACCCAGTATATGAATTACACATACAGGGTATACAACGAAGCCGGGTGGTAGTTTTAGACCACAAACGCAATGCAGCTAAATTGCAAAGAAATATGTTATTTTTTATTTAATACTGATTATTTAAATATAATTGCATTTTGATTATATGTGTATATCCATAGTTTTCGATAATAATAACTTGATAATAAAGACCCTAGCTTCTTTTAAAAATAAAAGAGTACACTATGTTTTTCAAAAAAAACTATGTATCTACCAGCCAAATACGACGACAGGAAACAAATAGCAAAAATAATTCGTCGTGTTTTTAAGTCGTAGGTTATATGCAAATGTTTAGTTACATTGTGTCTGAAGTCACTAAAACTACCACGCAGCTTCATTTTCGGTAGCAGTCTGGAAATACACTGTATAAACCTGTTTCCAGAATCACTCTATCTATTGCTGAAAACTGCATTGAAATTCGTTGAAAATTTTAATACATGTAAGCGCAGAGACACCGAAATTGACTTCATTTTATACTATAATGATGACAAAGTGAGTGCAGTAGACGCTTAGTACAATGCAGATCAGATAATTTTATTCGGTGGTAGATAAGATTATCTATTATCTATCTATATTCAGTCTTCTGGTGGTTCTCTCATATGTGACAGGCCGCCTGGGAATGTCTATTTCTCCCGCCAAACAGCAGTTTAGATGCACTGTTGTTGTGGTTGAAAGACATTGTTGACAGAGTAACTACTGGACTTATTGAGACTTAATATCGATTGTCTCAGGATGGCGAGCGCAGTGGAATGCCAAGCATTGCTTTGTAATCCATGTTGTTTGGTTTTGCTACTGTCTATGAGCGGTCGTAACGTTTACCATCTGGCGGATGACATACGCCTCTCGCCAATATGCTGAATTCGATCCAATAACGCAATACATTTGGGTGTTATTCGTATCGGCTTTATGTTATGTCAACCCATATACACCTCCCTGAAGGGCACGCGCCTCCTCTATAACCGAGATTAAGATTGAAATGAAGCCATATAGTCCACCACGCTGGCGTAGTGCGGGTTTGCGGACTTACATACCATATAAATTTTAACCAATCGACATGGTATGCTGGTTCACGATGTTCCCTTCACTGTTATAGTGCGTGGTGATTGACTATCAATAGACATAAATGACTGCGAAAAGATGTGTGCCCCGGGATTCGCACCCATGACCATCATGAACATATTGGTAGACATGTTTAGTCCATTACCAACGGGCCACCACGCATTACCTATGCAATGCACTTTGCTAGTATTCATACATACTTGGATACGAATTTCCTGCCAATAACGTTTCAAAAGAAACTTAATGTAGATTACATTTACTCTAACACCTTAAGTGTATGTATTCCTGGTACCTGATTTGTTTGTCGTGTCGTCAGTTGCTCGTCGCAATAATTATGCCGGGCACGAACTCGCCGCTGTTTTGGTCCCCGCCTGTCAACCTGTCACGACGACGTGACGGCAGCGGGTGCTTGTGTACCCATGGAGGACGGACTCAGAGCTACAAAAATGGCCAAAATGGTAAATTTACCCAAGAGAGTAGGAATCAAGTGAGTTATCGATTTTTATTATCTGTATAAAGAGACGAATATTAATAATATTGCGCCAATTTCAATAACGGTAATTATAACATTATTTTGGATCATCCACTATTTTCAACGAACAACATTTAAGGTACGGTACGGTTATAAAGCTGAGGTCTCGGGTTCGAATCCCGGGTTGGGCAAAGTGATATTGGATTTTTCTATTCAGTATCAGCCCAGAGCCAGGAATTTGTGCCCGATATGGCGAGAGGCTCGCCACCTATCACATTGTGGGACGGAACATACAAGGAGAAATGTGGGTGCCCTCGCACCTCTGCCTACCCCTTCTGGGAACAAGGCGTGAGTTTATGTATGTATGTTTTTTGGGATGTCATATTATTAAATTATTTCTATTACCTAAACTGGACTAAGGCCCACAAAGCTACCTTCACAATCCGTCCATGCGCCCCAGCTAATGTTTTCGTAGTGTTTGTGCTAACTGCTAAGCGTCCACCGCGCGTAGAAAATATTTTAATGAGGCTGTATTAACTTCAAGTGATTTGTGACTTGTTTTTATAGAAAGCAGTTTAGTGTATTTAACGTGGCTTACACAAATAATAGTCCCAGTGCGGAAATCGAAGCCGTGGCCTCTGTTTTCACAGCCAGTATCTTACTGACAGCGCCACGAAGGCTGTCAAATTTGATTAGATTTTTTTCCTGACTATTCGTGTGGTTTTGATGTCTTTTTGAGGAAATTTGATCCTTAGGTAGGTCATTGAAAATGAAAATGTTAAATAATGTTGAAACGCGATTGTCTATCATGTAAGCAAGTGTGCATTGTGATATATTTTCTAGTATTTTGTGATAATTGTGATTAAATTATTAAAATATATTTTTTATACTTATTTGTGTAAAAGATTGTTTTTATTTGTATATTATAATCCTTAATTTAGACTTACCATATATCTGTTTCCGTGGTGTAGCGGTTATCACATCTGCCTAACACGCAGAAGGCCCCCGGTTCGATCCCGGGCGGAAACAATCTTTTTAATTATTTAATATTATATCCGTACCGGACATTGTTCACATAATACAAAGAAAGTGAAACTTGATTAATAATTAATTAACTATTAAGTATTCATTTTTAATTATATTAACTATCGTACCAGTATATTTTACATGCAAAATAATATATTCAATACTAAATGAAAAAATTGCGTATATATTTAATTTTTCGACTACGGTAAGTTAATTACGCGATATGTATTTTTTTTGTTACAAATTATTAATTGAACTAAATATTTAAATATAGCGCCATCTCTCGTCAAATGATTCTACTACTACCAATATGTAGCAAAAGATAGTTTTTTTACTTCAGCTATTGTCTGATAGATGGCGCTTTTATCAATTCTTTGTACATTGAAAAAAAATATGTCAAGATAAATTATTATAGTTTGACTATTGTCATTGACTCAGTTACCATCATATCAGTTATCGTCATATAATTAAATATATGGCTTAACCCCTCTTAATCTTACTTTCCCTTGTACGGTGGCCCGTGCCCTGCTAGGGACGTATATAGGCTAATACAATACCGTACAGTACAATACATTATGCCACCCTCGTAGACAGCCATAAACCCTATCTCGATCTCGGGATATACCCGATCGACTGTGAAACGAGAGGCTACGGGTTCGATCCCCGCACTGAGACAAAATATGTTTGTGTGGACCATAAGTATTTGCCTCGGGTTTGGATGTTTGTGAGACCGAAAAGCCTCTAGTAGTTCTTGATACCCAAGACACAAGACTCGATCTCTCGATCTATATATGTGACTGTTGGGTGTATTTAGATTTAAGATTAATTTTACTCATGACTGCCTCCGTAGCGCAGTTGTACTACGGAATAATTGCAAAGCTATAGCCCATCTGGGTAGGTACCACCGCAATGTCTATTTCTCCCGTGAAACAACACTGCTTAAATGCACTGTTGTGTTTCGGATTGAAGGACATTGTAGCCAGAGCAACTACTGGACATATTGAGACTTAACATCTTATGTCTCAGGATGGCGAGCGCAGTGGAATATTGCTACTGTTCATGAGCGGTCGTATCGCTTACCATCAGGCGAACGGCTTGCTCGTCTCGCCATTCAATGCAATAAAAAAAAAAAAAAAATAATAATCTCGGTTTCGAATCCCGGGTCGGGCAATGTGATATTGGATTTTTTTATTCAATTAAAAATATTTTGTACATAACATGGCGAAAGGCTCGCCCCCTATAACATCCTAGGGCGGAAAATAGAAGCCAAAACGTGAATGTTCTGGTTGCACCTCTGCCTAACACTTCTGGAAAAAACGCGTGAAATGAATACATGTAATCTTACTCATATTCACACTGCAAAAAAATATCCTTCACTCCGTTTGTTTTCCATTCTTTATCAGTTCAAGTGCTTTTTCAGGAAAAAAACACAGCATCGAGATCGTTGGACGATAAAAAAAAATTGCATCGTACGATAAAGCAATGCACTTTTACAGTCGGGGTGAATTACCTCGCGTATCCTTCGCAAACTAGGAATTTTCCGTTTTTAAATAGATAATATTATAATGCGCGATATATGCGTTTTATTAACTTGTGATGAGTAAGTGTTTCATGATGTCATGAGTAGGGTTTAGATAATTGCTGGATGCAAGCGACTTCTAATATAAAGAACAGAAATAAATAATTATAATAAATACACCCAACAATCACGTACATAGTCATGACTCCACACTAAGATCGAGACTTTTCGGTCTCACAAACATCCGAACCCAAAACTAATACCTATTTTATTTATTTATTTATTTATAAACTTTATTGTACACCAGAAAAAAATACAATAACAAAAATTAAAACAATATTAAAAATAAGTACAATCGGCGGCGTTATTGCACTAGGCAATCTCTTCCAGGCAACCTTTGGATGGAGATAAGACACAGGAGAGAGAAAGGGCAGTCTAAGGTGTATAATGAGAAAAAAAAAGTATATACCAACAAATAAACAAATTAAAAACACAAAATAATAGTAAAACATTCATATAAATATGTACAACATACATACATATATACATATACAAAATAAACATAAAATATAATAAATATATACATAATAAATGCTAATGGAAATAGTAAAAGCACATTAATGTGTATATTCAGTGAGAGAGATAGTGTTCCTTGACTAGTGACTTAAAAGATGACAATGTTCTAGCCCGTCTCACGACATCTAGAAGTGAGTTCCACAATCGAACAGCTAGTACGGAGAATGATTTGTCCATAATTGTCGTGGTGTGTACGGGCATTCTCAGTTTCATGTTCTCCGACGACCTCAGGGATCTTTCATGGGAATCATGAAGAAATATAAAACGGTCTTTGAGATAAGAGGGGGTGAGAGGGTTAAATAATATATTGTATAAAAGTGAAAGAGTGTGAGTATTCCGACGAAGCCGTATGGGTAACCACTTGAGCTTAAGACGAAACTCAGAAACATGGTCATATTTGCGTAAACCAAATATGAACCTAATGCAAAAATTTTGGAGACGCTCAAGTTTATTAAGTTGGTCTTCGGTGAGATGAAGATAGCTGACATCGGCATAATCAAGGATGGGGAGTAGGAGTGTTTGCGCAAGCGAAATTTTCGTGGCAACGGGTAGAAAATTGCTTAACCTTCGCAAGGGCCTTGCTGAAGCAAACAGCCTTCGACTTAATTCTCGAAGCTGAGGACCCCAAGTGAAGGACTTGTCTATAAGTAGACCTAGATTGCGAACGGAGTCGTTGTATGGGCTGGTGATACCATCACAAAAGACAGGAGGAAGTTTAGTCCAATCTAGCTTTGAGGACATCCTGGGGCTGCCAACAACAATGATCTGGGTTTTCGAGGGATTAATCTTCAAGCCGTGAGCTTTACTCCATTGACAGATGTGTTGGATATCAATGTTTATTGCTGCAATCGCGTCAACCATCTTGTCTAAAGTAGCCTGAGCGTAAATCTGGAGATAATCAGCGTAGAGGTGGTAGGAAGATTGAAGTTGATTAGTTATAGAGTTAATAAAGAGAGCAAAGAGAAGAGGAGATAGATTACCTATGGTTCACACAAATATTTGTCTCGATGCGGGATTCGAACCCGCGGTCTCTCGGGTCTTGGTAGTTTCTGAAACTGAAAACTCGATCTTAGTGTGGGGTCAGGACTGTATAAATAACTGTTGGGTGTAGCTATTTATTTATTTAATATAATATCAAAAATTGGGTGCTTCATAAGCCTACTTCCAAAAGAGTTGAAGCGGGCAAACAGGCACTTGTAAATAAAACATACTTTAACAGTAAATCAATCTAATACATCTTGACATATTCTTTTTCAGCATACCATATTTATGTTTATAAGAGATGCCGTGGTATATGATGTTATGTTATGACCCGAATCTTTAATCTCTACAGACCAAATCCGCCAGGTCGCCAGCTTATTTCGGTGAATTTTTAACCGACTTCAAAAAACGGACGAGGTTCAATTCGACTGCTTGTTTTTTGTTGGTGACATAAGCGACTTCACTCATTGTGAGTAGGAAAACATTGTCACCAGTATGGCAATGGCTCGATGTAATGAACATTTTTATGACGTAGTTGATATTATGACGAGCAGAACGCTTGCGTTTCCGAAATGTTATGTGGGCAGCACGTGCGGGCGCATGTCGCCGATATTTACGTTCTTATAGGCCGCCAGGTTATGCCACTGGGCTGACTCGCCAACCCTTTGGTGTATATGTCGGTAGCACGTGCGGGCGCCTGTCGTCGATATGATTCGTTTCTTATAGGCCGCCAGGTTATGAAATTGTCCCCAGGCCTTTGGTGTGTAGTAGCGTTTTAGTGCCAAACTCTCGAGAGAAAACTTTCGAACTTCGGGCTTAGCTGTGGGCGATTTTTCATTTATACATTACAGTATAAACCAACTTTAATAAGACTGTCCAGCTCTCACATCCACCACTTTAACTCCTGTAAGCCAGGATCAACAGCGGCACGTATTGTAATGACACCGAGCATTGAAGCTCGGCGAGTCTCCGGGAATGTCTAACTTGTCCTTAACCCGCAACGAAATCAATCCGAAAGTTACATTAACAGGAGGAATTGAAAATAAACTATTTTCCACGGAGGGATAAACCAACTTGGCAACTTGAATATTAAAACTCCGAGATCTTGGGTTCGAATCCCGGGTCGAACAAGGCGATATTGTACTTTTCTATTCATTATAAGCCCGGAGCCAGGAAGTTGTGTCTGATATGGCGATAGGCTTACCTTCCGTCACATTGTGAGACGGATCACACAACGTGGGTGTTCTAGAAACACCTCTGCCTACCCCTTCTGGGAAAAGGCTTGAGTTACTTCAGTACAAGGATATAGCGCACCATTAAATAAGAAACAGAATATAATTAAATGATTTGACATACATATCAGTGTCTGCCCAAATTACCATGTCACGATATTGTCAAAGTTAATAGCCCTCCGGCCCACCACATTCGACGCTCGTGGGCCGACGCAAATTGATACCTCCTTGGACCTAATGCTGTGAAGTCATCGAGCTTAGAACTATCTAAACCGGAGTATTAAGGCTTTAAATAATAATAGAGAAAGAAAGAAAGAATACCTATTACTTTGATTAAGTGAGACTGCCGGATGCCTTTTCCTCTTTCCATCCTTTTTACCTTCCCGCTACCCACCCGATTGATGGGCCGGCAACACAATATGATCCTTGCGTTGTGGATGTCAATGGGCGGCAGTGATTACTTACCATACACATATTTGAAGGATAACTACAAAACCATCTCAAATTACATTTTTTTTATAAAAACTACACTACATTTCATTCATTCATTACATCAGGCTTCACTTTAACGTGCCATTAATTACATATTTTGTTTTAAGGAAATATCTAAATTGTATCATTTTTGGACATTCGACCTTTTAGTTTTGCACAAACTTATGCGGCATTGTTCAGTTACCAAACAAGATTGATGAGTTCCCACCTCTTACCAGTCGAATAAAATTTATATTTTCCGCCTTCCGTATAAAGACAAACAGAACGTAATCTGCGGTGGGTAAGCTGATATAACGCTGCGATGTCGACTGATAGCCGGGCCGATCACCCGCCAGCGATCCGTACATTAACACTACGAGTATTAACGCATCTCTATCATAATTCCACGTAGAACATTCCTGACTGATTTTTACAATCTAGTACTTTATGAATAAATGCATACAACAGCCACATACATAGTCCTCACGCCATACCATACAAACTTTGTATGAATATCAAATCAAAACAAATCAAATCAAATCAAAATAATTTATTTCGGAATAGAAATTCCATAGAATTTTAGAGTCATAATCAATTAAGCTACATATAACTATTTATTTATTTATAAATTCTTTATTGAACACCAAATACAGTAATAAGATAAAAAAAAAATCTTATTAATGAAACAAAATACTATTTCAATAAGCCTGTAACTCGTTCCACCCACATATTTTGCAGAGGACAGTCACAGCGATCCGCATTTTCAGAATACTGTTGGGTCTACCTCAAAGTCTGTATCGCTGTTACTCGAAACGTAAAAAAGACGAAAATACAAAACATCGAGATTTCAAAAAAATATTTGTGGGACGGATAAACATTTTTCTTGGTGGTAGGATCCTACCCACAGATCTTAGATTCAGAAACTCGACAAGGAACCAATGCTGTTTAGGCCAACCTACCAACGGTGGTTACCGTCGCCTATGACCTAACTCGACGTGTATAAGACTCAAGTGTTCTTCGCGTGAACCGTGCGTAGCACTGGATAATTCAGGCCAAGAAACACTTCCATTATCTTTAACGTTCGTAATACTAATTCTCCCTCTTCATTGGTTGCAGTTTCTTATTCTAGGTGTTTCGACCACTCTTCTGCTGAAAGCCTTCTTTGCCTTTTAGTTCACCATGCTGGTATAATGCTGGGAAACAGATATTCTTGAAATTATATTCGGGAAATGAAGGTTTGCACGTCTCCTAAACATCTTCCTTTTTGTACTGGCAAAGTAGGTACAAAGCACCTGATGGTGCAGATCTACCAATGAGAAAATACTTTTTCTTTCTCTTCGACTCAATTGGGCCGTTTATTGTCCGAATATATAAATAAAACCCAAAACGTAATGCACTTGTGCGGGTGGCTATGACGGGTGCTTATTAAGTACGAGGGTTAATATCCAAGAAGTTACGAATACCATTTCACCAGTATTGAACAGTAAAATAATTACATGAGCAAATCTTCAAATATAACGGGAGCCCCTACCGTATGACATAAACATACAGAAGTTAGAAGAAGCACAGAATAAGAAGTGTTGAGCGTGACATAAGTCTCCAGGAAGAGATTACAATGCCTCACTTCTTCTCATTTTGCACGGTCTTGCGTAAAACTGGTTGCAATTTTAAGATCTGTGTGTACAGCATGATTGTTGTATAATAAATATTGCTTGTGATTGACTTAAATATTTTATTTTAGCGAGTGTTTTTTTTAATAATAATACCAGGAACCTTTGAACGTGAAAAGAAGTATTGTAATGAAGCTCGCAAACTTAGAGACCTTTATAAGAATTTGTGAGTGAAATCCCTCAACTTGCAAGAGGCCAGCGTGGTGGACTATGTGAAAAGTGTGGTGATCAATATTTGGCGGTCATGGTTTAAGATGCTGATAACGACCGCTTAACTAGTGGTGTTGATGGTTTATAGATGGTAATAATGCCTAGGACCGAACCGGTGCTAGTCTTCTAAGAAGATGTAATTTTATACCTTTATAGGCGATGTCATAGTAGTGGGGAAAGTGGAGGATAGTCTATCTGATGTATGGCGGTAACAAATTAAGACAATCCCTTTTAATTTCTATATTCGTAATTTTAGACCAAAACCTCTCCCCAGTCAGTCCATTTTCTTCATTTTGATGATGATGATTTTCATAAAAATTTAAATAAAACTATTATTTACGGATTTTATCGCGGATTTGGTTTAATTTTTACATTTTTTTAAATTCCCGACGTTTCGATTACTTTACAGCTTTCGTGGACAGCTTTGGTGTCCACCCCGTGACCACGAAAGCTGTAAAGTAATCGAAACGTCGGGAATTAAAAAAATATAAAAATTAAACCAAATCTGCGATAAAATCCGTAAATAATAGTTTTATTTCAATGTGTAACATTCGCGTAAATCTAAGAAACCATTATTCATAAAAATTGGTTATTATCAGGTAAGCCAAAAATAATTAACAAATATTTATCTCTCTTTCTTAGATTCTCTTTATTCAGGAGCCTCCCACAATGATCGCCACTGCGAGCTGTTGGAAGCGGCCTGTATCGCCTAAAAAATATGTGAAATTAAGTAACAACTAATAACGGCGCACCCTGTATCGCGAACCGTTCCGGTCTACTTGCCCAGTTGCCAGACAGTTGCGGTCGGTTATGTAACAGCCTGTAGCAACACTTTACACTATTTCATTGCATCTAGCGACATCTACCTAAAGAATTCGATTTTGATTATACTCGCTATGGTTACAATGTCATTGATGGTAATGCAGCGCGGGATTGATGGAAGTTAACCATCTTCTTTTGATCGACAAGAAGTCTGCTAGCTTGATTGTATTCGAAAATATCATAGCGCGATACGTATATCTTATCTGTATCGTAATACAGATCAAATAAAATCTATTGGCGTGTGGCGAAATTAGGAACTAAAAATAAAATTTAAATAATATGTATGAAAAAGTATTGTTTGAGATGCTTTCATGATTTATACAACAAGCATTTATACTTATAATCTAGTAATAGGTATGCTACATACTTAATCTAGTCAAATGTGAAGGAATATAATTTATTCTTATTATTTGACATCGTTTTCAGCGATCAAAGATCGTAGACTATCTCTACAGTTAAAATAAATCACTCTTTAGCGTCCTTACACACTGTGGACGGTGGATAAGAAAATCATATCACTTTTGAGTTTGATCATAATAATATGATTTTGCTAAACCGCAATAGGCCAGAGTAGTGCATTATGGAATAAGCCCTCTTGGCTTTAGAGGAAGCACGTAGGTACTCTGGATACCGCGGGTCGATTCGCGCATAAATACAAATGTTTGTGCTGCTTATACGGTTAATTGCAAGCTTGGGGGTTTGTGAGACCGAAAAGTCTCTCGCAGTCTCTGACACCAATAACTCAGGACTTGGATGTTAGTAAGGGTTTCTATATATGTGTGACTGTTGGCATACATAAATAATTTACGCCTTTTTTCCAGAAGGGGTACGCAGAGGTACCAGGACACCTATGTTTCGCCTTTAATTTTCCGTCCCACAATGTGATAGGGGGTGAGTCTATGGCCATATCGGGCATAACTTGGTTGTCTGTAAGACATGGCTATAGAGCGATAAGACCGCCATTTGTACTTTTTTTCTTGTTTCTGTATAGTAGTTTTAATTTGTGTTCAATAAAAATCACTAATCACTTTGCCTGAACCGGGATTCGAACCAAAAAGCACAGCTTTGCATACACTAGTACAATTGTGCCACCGGCCTCGGTCACTGCCTAGTGACTGCTCCCATAAAGCCTGAAGGTGCAGGTGTCAATGAGTAACAATTAAAAGAACGCGATCGCGACAAAATCATTGTAATTAGTGTTATTCGCAGAAAACCCTGTGTTTGGCGATATTCGCTCCTTTGTTTACTGGTGGCCGCGCATTCTGCTGACTCGAGGAATTTTGGCTGACTAAGCAGAGTATTGTTCGCTCTAAAAAGACAATTTATTATTATATTGTGTTATTGTATAATGTACATTTTTATAAGTGGAAGAGTCACGCCGTTGGCAGTAATATCGATATATAATATGTCGATGTAAATATGTAGCCTACCCAAATTCTGAGCGGTGGCTCGAAAATGCATTGAAGGAATATCCCTACTTCCCTACTAATATTATAAATGTGAATGTAAGTTTGTTTGTTACTTTTTCACGCGAAAACTACATGTTAAAAGTGATATAAGATATTTTTTAGGGAAAAAATATTTTTTACGAAAGATAAACAAAGATTTAGTCAGAATCGAATATGTTGGGTGCCATTTTGAAAAGTGTATCTGTACCCGGGCGGAGTTGGGTCGGACAGCTAGTAATAAATATTGGAGTAATACATAAATATTTTAGACTTCAATTTATAAAGTACGAATCAATAATTCAAAGGCAATTTAATAGGTTTCCTGGACCAGCAAAAAATTTAAAGGTTAATATTGTTAGACATATATAAACGTCACGCCTTCTTCCCAGAAGAGGCAAGCAGAGGTGCATCCAGGACACCCACATTTCGCCTTGTATTTCCCTTCCTCAATATAACGGGGCGAGCCTATTGCCATATCAAGCACAAAATCATGACTTCAGGCTAATAATGAATAGAAAAATCCAACTCCACCTTGTTGACCCGGTATTCCAACCCGTGACTTAAGCGTTGTAATGTAGTAAAACTGCGTCATCGAGGCAGTCCAGTATATTTTTATGGTAATTACTAATTGATTAAATATGTTAAGTTTAAGTTAAGTGCGTGGTGGCCTGTTGGTAAACGGACCAGACGCGGCGGCCAACCTGTGATCACGGTGATCGCGGTCTTAAATCAGCACACCTCAATCACCATGTACTTTAACAGTGAAGCAAATCATCGTGAGGAAACCTGCATACTACGGCGAATAAAAAAAAACTGTGGTATAAATCTGCCTACCCGCACTAGGCCAGCATGGTGGACTATATGGCCTAACCACTCTAAATTGTACTCTCGATTGTAGAGGAAGCCCGTGCCCTGCAGTGGGACGTACATAGGCTGATAAAATAAAGTACCAATTAGTTATAACCAAGCGAACATTTTGCTCTTCTTCCATTATCTATGTAATAACGCTATCAAGGAACTGCAGTAAATGGAGGCATGTGTATTGTGTTTATATTTTGGTGTGTTAGTTCCGGTTTTCCTCGTGGCGCTGGTGTCGCGGAGGCTGTGTGCCGGTCGCCGACCCACCGACCTTGCACGTGGTTTGTGCATACATACACGACATTTTGGATCTTAGTGTATGAGATTATGATGTACTTGTTTGCGTGAAGCTTTTGTGATAGTTGGAATAAATAAATAAATAACACCCAACAGTCACATACACAGTCCTGACCCCACACTAAGATCGAGTCTTATGTCGTGAGTATCAGGAACTACGAGAGACTTTTCGGTCTCACAAACACCCAGACCCGAAATAAATATTTGTGGGCCACACAAACATTTCTCTCGGTGCGGGGATCGAACCCGCGACCTCTCGTTTTACAGACGGCGTCTAACCAACTGCGCCACGGAGGCTGTCGAATCAATATTATCACCTTTATATACGATTAGTCCACTACAAAATTTGTTGCGCTATAACTAAATATGTCTATTGGAATCTGCCGGGGTCCAGCATTTTAAGAAAACTAGAAACAGATGGGAACACGCTTTGTGAACATCTTGTGACCTGGAATAAATATTTTTGTGTATTGAGCTTCAGAACCTGTGTAATGACAATTGAAACGTACATCTAGTAGTGGGACGAACAAACTTTTAACTTTTATATTAGGACGCTTTAAGCAGCCTACAATCTGCATCAAATTAAAAATAATTATAATAACCCTACGCTATTTTTTATAGATTTTATCACGGATTTGGTTGAATTTTTAAGCGATACAATCCGTAAAAAATAGTTTTATTTCAATATATTGACACTCTAAATCCCCAATTAAAGACATCTTGTAACTACATCTTTACTGTTTAATTGTACATGACCACTAATATTGTTGCGGCCTAGATTTTCAATTCCTCAGATATTTGGAAGTTTCTGTATCCAATTTCCCGTGCAGGTGTGCTCCTGCGTGCATCGACCGGTGCGTTGACATTACTCCATGCAGTTTTGGTAATCAGGTACCGAGCGGATTAGCTCGTGACGGACCGCTTATACCGCTTAAATAGCTCGTGGAAAAGCGCTGAGGATGGCCGCTTTTCCGCTTGATTGAAGCAGTGTTACAGCTTGCATACATGCGCTTGGAATATGATTTGTTAATTAAGTACATTTAATGATTTTTATATTAGACTTGTTATAAGTTTCTGAAAAATTAATACATATTAATAACAACTATTAGATACGGTAGTTATGTGTTTGAAGTTATTGGTGGAGAGATTTGTTAAGTAGTGATTTTCCTTGAGTGATGGAGATGACAAAATACTGAACATCATGAAATAAAAATGATTGAAGGCCATTTGTGGATGGCTGTATAATTGATTAGGAATAAGATCGTATCTCAAAAATTAAATAGAGAAATATAAAAAAAATATCTTTTGTGGCAGCTACACAATTTGTTTGCCGGTTAAACAAGTTATAAACTAGTCGATTGCCATTAGCACAAATAAAATTTATATATGTATTTATATCCCGCCAAATTGCATTGTAAATGCACTATTGTGTTCCCGTTTGGTATGCTTTGCAACGTAATTAAAAAATTAGTTGAGTACGGCTATATTCTTGGTCTGTATAATTTTCATTGACCGTCAAAGTATATTACCCTATTGTCTATTTGGATCGCATTGCACTTACAATTAGGTGCGTTGTATCCACATTATTGATCCCGTAGAGAAAATACAGAATAAAATTAGCTTTTTCGGAACATATGTCCCAAAATGGAATGCGAACTCCTGACTCCACGTTTCATATGCCTATGCCTCGGATACGACCTTACAGAAATTCTCAGATACCTGATTAAATATTCCATTCTAAACTTTAAAATCTTAGTATCACTAGAATTTCTTGCCCGTTCTTCTTTGGTCAAAACCGCTTTTCGATTCGGATGGTACATCGAAAATGACTGAATCTAAATGATATTAAACATTTTAATGCATTCAATAAATTATTTCGTTTTAATTTAATTAAATTTTCCGATATTCTTCCAGAACGACTTGATAGGGCTGTCAGCGAATTTTTTCGGGAAGCTCAAAGGGTTTTTTGGTGCAGATAAGTGCATCGGCCGTAGGGCCAAGGGCCTCGCGCGGGAGAGGCCGTTGATCCCGGTGAAAGTACGGCCCGGGGCATCTCGCTTATATAGTTCGTTCACTTTGGGCCAGGAAACTGTAGAGCGGACGGGAAATATGCGAACTAAACTTGTTCCTTTTTTTTGGTTAATAAATGAATTTGTGTAGTTAATTTTGAGGTTAACGGTTAAAACCAACCCTACAAGGAAATAATATTTGTATTGAGAAGTATAAAAGTTTTCCAAATGATGGATAATAAATACTCTTATAAGAAAGATGAAACTTTTTGTAATTGATGAATTAAAATAGCCACAACAAAAACAAACATAAAAAATGTCCATTCCTAAGACATTATAAGACCTTAAAGGCAACTTAAAGAATTAATTATTTCTCCAGGTTTTAGAATTCTCGATAAACATTAATCAGTAATATGAACAAAGTAAGCCGATATTCTTCAATATTAAAAAGCACTAATCACTTTTTCTTTGCAGCCGTCAATATAGTAACTTTTAAAAACACATTTCGATCAAGAAAAATAAAATATACTACCTAATAATTTCCATCTCCACAGTTTTCCCTGCGCCGAATTTCCAAGGCTGTTAGAAGCGGAAGAAAGCTCGGAAAGCGATAGTGGAATGCTCCGCGCTCGCGCATCCCCCCTCCTACACCGCCCCTCGGTCACACCACCCTGCCCCCACCCCCGCTCGCCTGTCACCCACACCAGCCTCGGTGCAACGCCTTAGGCCACAAAGCCCTATTATCGTTGAAAAAGTGAAGTTTTTTTGGACAAGGCGGAAAATGCATACGGCTTTTTTGTTAGTAAAAATTTTTGTTCTTTTTTTGAAATTGATTTGATGCTGGTTTTGTTGAGATTCTTTATTTCAATTAATGACTAAAGTGAGATTTTTAAAACGTCTGTGTTTGTTTTTTAATAAAAGCTTTTTAGATTGCATTGAATTGAAAATTGCTATTAAAAAGGAAAACTTAATGTATACTTTTATTTTCAATTGCAACTTTTTAAAATTTATTTGATGTTTTATTTTTATTTATTTCTTTATATATGCTTTATTGTACACCAAGAAGAAATACAAAATACTTAAAAAACTAGACATGGTTACAATAGGCGGCCTTATCGCTGCGATCTCTTCCAGGCAACCTTTGGATGGACTGGATTATTGCGATATTCTAATATAGGGTAGTGAAAATAGTGAGCAATACTAAATAAATAAATAATAATTGATGTTAGTTTTATTAGGATTCTTTAATTCTATTAATAGTAAAGTTATTAATATTAAGATAAGTATTGAGAATTTTAGAATGTCGGATCTTATTTATTTAGACTTTTTAGATTGCGTTACTGAAAAGAACAACTTTATGTACATTTTTCTTTTGGTGTGGTATTACGTGTTAGTTCAGTATCGTTTAAAATTTGTATTTATCTTTTACAAATATATATATTTGAAAGCCCACTTAGCCCATCTTGAAATACTCTAGGAAATTATTAATTTAAGTACAACTGGTTGTCCTAACAGTGAACTACAATGGATCATACAAAATTATACTTTACTTTAAACAAAAATTATATACTTGTATTTGGCACTGTGCATGAAAAACATTAAAACAGTTTATTTAGAATAATAGAAGTTAAAGATAACTTTGAAAACTTTAACGTTAACAAAAATTATTACCCATTAATAAAAATAACAAGTACTCGTATCTAAACATTTTCCGTAATTTATCGGGTTACTATATTAATACTAAATTCGACCTTAGCGCCCATATTAAAAACAGACTATTTTTGCCAAGCTATACTTACGAGTGCGTGGTTGCCTGTTGGTAAACGGACCAGACGCGGCTGCCAACATGTTCACGGTGGTCGCGGGTTCAAATCCCAGGGCACACCTCTGACTTTTCGGAGTCATGTGTGTATTGATAGTCAATCACCACGCACTAAAACGGTGAAGGAAAACATCGTGAGGAAACCTGCATACCATAGCGATTCATAAGAATTTATATGGTATGTAAGTCCGCCAACCCGCACTAGGCCAGCGTGGTGGACTATATGGCCTAACCACTCTCAATCGTACTCTCGATTGTAGAGTAGGCCCGTGCCCTGCAGTGGGACGTATATGGGCTGATCCAGATACTTACGAGTATCAACATTTTCCTATTACAGTTGTGCAATAATACAAATGATGACATTTCCTCAAAACTTTTCCGTCAGATTGTAACGCCAATGTAATTAATTATTTAATCATTAAATCCAAATGATTTTTTTCCTTCTGTATCTTCTTCGGTACACAAAGGGAAATAACTTTCCATTAGGAGAATCACCTATTTATTAATTATAATAAATTAAAAATCTCTTCACAAATATTTTAATTTCCCTATACATATTAAGACTTAACATCTTATGTCTCAAGATGGCGAGCGCAGTGGAATGCTAAGAATCGCTTTGTAGTTCATACTGTTGTTTGGTTTCGCTACTGTCCATGAGCAGTCGTAAAGCTTACCATCAGGCGAAGGGCATTATCGTCCCGCCATTTTTAACAATATCAAAAATAGTAACCGAGGACAGACCAGAATAATGGACTAAGGTATTAGCCCTTTCAACATTGGGATAATAGATCTTCAGGTCGGCGGAAAAGAACCCCGACCTTGACAGCTGATTATAAAGCAATAATTACCTATCAATATAACAAGGATAAAACGCTTCCTAATGTTGCAAAAACCGAGAAATGTACCGTTTATATCGTGTCGATAATTATTCAAATCAACCACAATGGACTTAGATTAATAATAATTAGTATTTGCGGACGTGACAGTGTTTCAGTAGTTCCTATAAGACTTGGATCATCTATTTTTATAATATTTGTAAGTAAGTGACCTGACATTCAATAAATATATAACACTCTACAGTCACATAAATAATCCTAACTCCTAACCCCAAACTAAGATCGAGTTTTGTGTCGTGGGTATCTGGAACTATTAGAGACTTTTGGCTCTTACAAACACCCACCCGAGAGAAATATTTGTGGGCCGCATAAACATTTATCTCGGTGCGGGGATCGAACCCGCGGCGTCTCGATTCACGGAAGGCGCGGCGTCTCACCGCCTGCAGCAATGGGGCTGGAGGAAATATTGAGTTATTCTAAACTGGGACTACAAAGAGCTACAAAGAAATGTTTGCTGTAATATATGTATACTCTTTTGATGGACCCTTCGACTTATCAAATTTCATAGGCTGGGTCCATCTATGATCCAAGCGTTATGGATGTTCATGGGCGGCAG
The DNA here is from genome assembly GCA_009982885.2 of Hyles vespertilio. Lineage (NCBI taxonomy): Eukaryota > Metazoa > Arthropoda > Insecta > Lepidoptera > Sphingidae > Hyles > Hyles vespertilio. The sequence goes on from CM042823.1 coordinate 8,155,309, forward strand.
TGATCACTTACCATCAGACGACCTGTTTGCTCTTTTGCCGGACCTATTGTATAAAAAAAGCCACCACGACCCGATTTTTTTTTAAATTTACTTATCAATCCACAAAACTGTCTATACTTCAACGCCATTGATCTTTATGTAAAATGTATAATAATTAACAAAGTAAGGCGAAATGTCTGTATGGATATTTGTTTACATGTATCGACCACACGTCGAAGTAATATTGCATAACTTCGTCAAAGGATTCGTGACATAAAGTAACATACTATAATCACTCTTATTTCCTACAAGTTAAAGTACACGGTACAGGAAAAAATATTAGCTTGTTTCCTCACAATCGGCACAGTGCGACCGATCTCGTGGGATAGTTCCCAGAAGGTAAATGTAATTATAATAGAATTTTATCAGTACAAAGAGCTCCTATCGGCTTATGTTCGCCTGGTACTCTGGTATTGTCCAATGTGTATGGCAAAAAAGGATTTTGGAAATAAAATAAAATTGGAATTGAATTCTTGTGGTTTAGGCGGTGTATAGAAAAGAATAAGTTTCCTAAAAGTGCAGCTTGTACATTTTATTGCAAGGCGCCACCGTTTTAAGTTTAATATGTTTAAAATTAGCTGTATAAACTCGTATGTGGTTGCCCGCTAATTTTTACGGTCCATAGGACACAATCGCTAAGGAGTGCATTCTTTGGTTTGGGTTCGATCTTCCCACAGATAAATAATCATACCTTTGACATAATGTAATTATATCACTCAGGGCCTTACTAATAAACTCGGATGAGCGAGAAATAAACATTAGTCCAAGGCTTTAGAATCGACTCGATTATTTTGTTCATTATTTTTTTTTTATAATTGGTGGCCATAGCAGGATTGTGCCAGGCCGAAGTATTCCGTATTTATTAATAAAATGGTGAACACTTCGATATTCAAAATAATCGACTCAATTCTTAATTTTCTTAATTAGGCTCTTGGGTATATGCTGGATAGAAAGAAAAATGTTGAGGTAATTTTTTTTGTATGAGGATGTAATAAGGTAGTTTAAAATTTGTAAACAAAATATTATCCTGGATTCGATCCTAAAACCCCACTTACAAAGTCCAAATCTACTAGAAAACAAAAATAAACAGACCAGTTCTAAATTTAGTCAAACTCACAAATTAAAATAAACAGGTTGGACGCTGAAATCTCGAAACCCTTTAACCTGTCTTGTATAAAGTGACCGATAGGGAAATTAAATGGTTATTAAAGTGCTTTGATACTTGCGCACACTTTCGATCGAACACAATTTTTTGTCGATGTGTGGTTTAATTAATAGTCGTGTGGTGGTAGACTGTGTAAACTATTGTATAAAATTAATATCTTGTAAAATACACAGAATTTTAAAGTAAATAAATAACAATCTCTTTCAAAAGAAACTATAGCTTGAGGACGATTGACTTTATTAAACTTATTAAACTAATAACTTATAAATATTTTTGGTATAAAGGTTTTAAGCGTTAATCTATGACCGTCGCAACTTCATGTAGGCTATTAAGTGAATTAAAATGGCTTTGAAAGTTATAACTCCTACCCCACGTTATTATATATACTTTCATAATTTATTTTTATAGATATGACAGTCAAGTAGTCAACAAAGTAGTATGTTTTTTTAATTTACCATACTGTTAATATAACATTTTAAGCGAAACCTCCGTGTAAGATAACATTTATAATGCATGAAAACAGTCGGCCGATTAAAAATCAAGAGTGTGCGTAACACAAAACGGTCAGCTGTTAACTAATGGGCGTCAGTGCGAGTGGCTACAGTATTTTACTTTCATCTCGATTAATTCATTTACATGTATTTCAATATATTTGCATTTAGTCCAACCTCACTGTTTGTGGACTTGATTTATCCGATTATACGGATTATGCAAAACAAACCGGGTTATTTATTTGAAACATTAATGGTGGGTAAAATTTTTAATTACACGTAACTGCCTAATAATTTTGTGGCCTATTGGTAAACGACCCATGTGTGTATTGATAGTCAATCACTACGCACTATGACGGTGAAGGAAAACATCGTGAGGAAACCTGAATACCACAGTGATTTGTATGAATTTCTATGGTATGTAAAGTCCGCCCACCCGCACTAGTCCTAACCTCTCTCTAGCTTACTCTCGATTGTAGAGGAGACTTGTGCACTTCTGTGGGACGTATATAGACTGATACAGTACAAATATTATGTAAGTACACAATCTGTACGTGTAGTTTTTCATATGTCTATAAAGTTATATACATCCCAATGCGGGCATGGGTCTCCTCTACGATAGAAAGATTAAGGCCTTAACCTTTTATGCAACCCTAGTACGAGTAGTTTAATTCACATTACACAATACTGTTGGTCTTACAATTATGCTAGGTGGTGATGCAAGTTTCCTCGCGATGTGTTTTAATAATTTTTTTTTGTTTATTTATTGAATAAAAAATATATTAATTTCGTCAACACATTTAATTCAACAGATTTGTGTGTGTCTCGGGCTCGAATTATCATTGTCTCGGCGGTTGTTTGAGTCGCTTCCAACTCAACTCCCACACATTTGTGTTATTTTACGTTGTTAGTACCAGGATTTGAGAACATGTAAGGAAATCTGTTTCCAGTGCAGTGTTCGTATACAAAGATACGATACAAAAACTTGGCGACAAACTTGGTTTAGCAATGTTTAATATATGCCCGTGATACATATTGTTTTCTTACATTACCTACCAGATACTAGGAAATCAGAACTTATAAGATAGACTTCATATCACCCTATACAAATTGTTTAGGAATTATGTCAACATTATCACACGGCTTCGTAATATGCATTCCACGAATAAACATAGAAAAGAGAAGTAAGTTACCGATATCTAGTGGATAAGCGAAGGGAAGTGGCAGTGGGCAGGGCACATAGCACGACATTCTTATAACTCATACTGCCAAAACAAAAATCAAATAAAAGCCACATCCTAAGCGTAGTCACAAGTAAGTTATGTCGGACGTCCATCCACGAGGTAGACACGACCTAGAAAATATTCCAGGAAGTCGTTGGATGCAGGCCGCTTCCTAAATGTCATCCTGAATGCCACGTCCAGCTTATGTTTATCGGCCAATCCTAAAATCAAAAATAATAAATGAATGAATTGCAAACGATGGAAATAGATCAAAGCTGTAACCCACATTTAAACTTATGTATCCTTAAAAGTTCCGTAAATTGAGGAATGTGACTCTAAATTTTTATCTATCATTTTCCAACATTCCTTAAGCCCAATCGCTGTACTTTCATCTGAGCATGACCAAAATGCAGCAGTTAATATGAGTGGTAGTATCCTACGTGCCGTGGGTCATCAAACGTCTAGTCCGCTTTAGCATTCGACGCAGTACACGCCTCCCCTCCTCGCCTAGCCTGGCATACACTTTCACTTTCAGTTGTAGGGCAAACTGCTCGGTTTCACACGGCAAATTTTACTCTTACTTCTCAGTCAATTTTGAGTTTTATATTAAGAATATAAAGTTCAAATTAAATTGTGGTACAAATTGTATTTAGAACTGTGTCACAGTAAGCGTTTCAGCAAACAAAAGTCGAAAGTAATTCACTAGTTTGGAAGTGAAATTTGATTCTTTCGCCAAGTTATAAGGTTCAGTTTAGGTTGTACCTATGGAGTGAGTTGTTACCTTTCGGCTTGGTGTTCAGTTTGGTTGTTCCACCAAGAGAGATTCTGAGAGCCTCACGATGGAACCACGTTTGGGGCATTATGAAATCGTATTGACATGAACTTTGATACTTTAAAGACTTAATGGATTACGGTTTAATGTTCAATCAAATAGGTTTTGGCTATGTCAGTGTATGCAAGATGTACTAGATAATACTAATTTACGGAATTTAAAAACCCTTAAAGATAATACACATTTTAGGCCTTTCATTACTTACAGCATTATTCATAGATATTTTTAAAACCTATTTTCTTTTTTCGAACGTCTTTTGAATTCAATTTGAGCGAATAACACAAAATATTCGATGACTAAAATGGGTTTTAAAACTGAATAAGGTTATTACTGTATAGCCCTTGTCATAGCTCAATGAGGAGCAAGGTATTTTACAGTTCGATTTAGCTGGCTTAGGCCATAGGCCAAGTTGGCCTGGTTCGGGTTGGCGGACTTTACATACCATAGTTTCTTTTGCGATCATCACTATGGTATGCAGGTTTACTTACGATGTCTCTCTTTATCATTAAATTTAACAATTTACACATGGCTTAAAAGTCAGCGGTGTGCCCTGGGATTCGAACCCACGAACGACGTTTAGGTAACTTTATCATTCAATTTGGTATTTAACAATTCGCAAACGGCGTAAAAGTCAGAGGTGTGCCCCGGGATTCGAACCCACGAATAACATCTAGGTAACAGTATGATATTACAAAGTAATGTATAATTACGCCGAAGGGTTAATTAGAGGTTAATTACCGTAGAATTTATGTAATAAACATAGTAACTACGCTTAAATATTTACCACAAAATTTACAAGTATAAAAGGATGTAATTTACAGTAATAAGTTCTTAAAATGAAAAATACGAATAATGATTAGTTGATGCTTTAAAATATATAAGTATACTTTTTTACGTTAGAAAAGTGGTGGCCTGTTGGTAACAGACCAGACGCGACGGCCAAAATGTTCACGGTGGTCGCGGGTTCAAATCCCAGGGCACACTTTTGACTTCGGAGTCATGTGTGTATTGATAGTCAATCACCACGCACCATTACGGTGAAGGAAAACATCGTGAGGAAACCTGCATACCATAGTGACTTGCAAGTATATCTATGATATGTAAAGTCCGCCAACCTGCACTTGGCCAGCGTGGTCTATATACCAAAACCCTTCTCAATTGTACTCTCGATTGCAGAGGACGCCATGTTCTGCAGTTGAACGTATGTGGGCTGATACTTATTATGTTCGTATTTACCCTTCCTCCCTTCCTCTTCACCCACACGAATAACTATTTTTGTTTACTCTAATATTTTTGTTTGCTCGTATTGCTTAAAACTATGGTTGAATTATTTATCTAGTGGTAGCACGTATAGGCTGGGAAACGTCCTGAATTCTATTACAGGTCCAGATGTATTTATGTATTATTTAATAAAAATTAATGAGATGTGTGTGTGTGATTTTTTCAGATTAAGAAAAATGTTTTGTCTGAGACTAGTATTTACTTTCGGCATTTTTTTAACACCAAACTTTCATTTACTCAGTCCTGAACCAACACTTAGATATAGTCTTGTGTCGTGGGTATCAGGAACTATGGCATTTTTCTCAAACTTACCTACCCAGACCTGAAACAAATACTTTCACACAAACCTTTATCTCAGTGCAAGGTTCGTAAGTCTCTTTGTATGTGACTGTGGGGTGTATTTATTTATTAAATAGAGTAGTTTTATAAAATTTGCTGCAAATCAAATATCAAATTGCAAAAGATTGTAAAATCACATAAAATTATAAGATTAGTAACACTTGTTTAAGTTTGAATTGATCATTTCTGAGTATCGTGTGACGTCAAACTCGCATGACATATTAAAAGTTAATTTCGTACCAAAAGTGAAGACGACCTACTTACCTCGAGGGTGAGTCAGAAAAAACTCGTTCACATTCGCACTCACACCGTTGCGTAACTTGAAAAAAAAAAGACATTTGAACTTAGATTGTTTATATATTTTTGAATACTTACTGTATTTTTATGAAATTATAGTAAAAAGTAGCATAGTATTTTATGTACAGTTTGTTTTGTACATAAAAAAGTGAAATATGTTTTGATTGACTTGTTTATAGGTGAAGAATGCATGAGATTAAACTACAGTATTAGTATATAGTAGTATTAATGCAGTAGTTAATAAAATCCTTTAAAAAATCCTCATAAAAAGGGCACATAATATCGTACGGTGTGAATGCAGTACAAATACCAGGCATAAGTTATCTTTTGCGGATGTACGATGTAACCAAACTTAGGCTATCAGCCAACAAATTATCTATTTGACCACACTCCAATGTCTTCGGCTTACATAGTCTTTTGTTTTTAACAAAAGAAAAATACTGCACTTTAATTAAATCATCAGAATATAAATTACACATAACTGGTTGATAAGTGAAAGGAAGAGCCTGAAAATTAGTTTAGGAAATATTTATGAGCAAAGAATAAAAATGGACTAATTTTAATAAATTAAGTTGAAAAATTGGTTACCCTTTTTATTGGCAAATTTAAACGTTCAGGAGTAACATAGATTCGAAACAAAGATGGGTAGGACCCGGTGACGTCGAGAAAAATAAATGTAGCAAGTGAACATATTATATATAAACTCTCGCCTTTTTCCCGAAAGGGCAGGCAGAGGTTTTACCAAGACACCCACTTTGCGCCTTGTATGCTCCGTCTAATTTTAATCTATGGCTCCGTCACACGATGTGATAGGGGCGAGCCTATCGCCATATCGACCACAAATTCCTGACTCCGGGTTGATAATTAACAGTAAAACCCAATATCACTTTGCTCCACCCGGGATTCAAGCCCGAGACCTCGGCTTTTTAACCGTACCGTAGTCCAACCACGCCACCGAGGCTGTGGACATCGTGATTAAAGACTTGTTCGTTCTGAAAAGTAATAAATTTATTTCAATAAGTAATAATTTTTGAATTAATCTATCAAAGGATTTCCAACAAAGAATACACATATTAAATATGGTATTGTTTATTTATTTATGACGTAAATAATAGTCATAATCCTATTCCGGTAATTGCTTGTAACAAAAAACTAATACAGGGTATATCAAGACTGCTACCGAAAACGAAGCCGGGTGGTAGTTTAAGCGACTTCAGACACAATGCAATAGAAAAAGTTGCAAAAAAAAAGCGAAAATTTTTTTTTTGTTATTTTTTTCCTATGGCCATATTTGGGTGGTAAATACATTTTTTCCTAAAATAATAGTATATACCCTTTTATTTATAAGTACTCTAAGGTATAAAAGAGTTTAAATTATTATTCAAGCAAAAACTATGGATTTACCACCCAAAAATAACGATATTTAAAAAATCATAAAAAAAAAGTCGCGTTTCTAGGCGAAATTTTTAATTGCATTGTGTTTGTAGCCACTAAAACTACCACCCGGCTTCGTTTTCGGTAGCAGTCTTGAGATACCCGGTATATTTTTTCACTTAGGTTTTCTATACAATATCGTGTCATTGGTGCAATATAATTCTTTGTTAAAGAGCATTTTAGAATAAATTAACTCATAACTTCTAACTCCAATCTATTACGCATCATCTTTATCAGGTAAACGTATATAATTATTTGTAAGTTTTATCCCGCCACAATAGTAAACAAAACCTGGTAAATCCCTCATACTTTCAAATCGTTTTATTTTTGCAATGAATGGCGATACGGACACTCATGGACAGTGGCAGAACCAAACAACACCATGAATTACAAAGCTTGCCACTCAACTGCGCTCGCCATCATGAGAAAATGTTAAGTCTCAATATTACGTCCAGTACGTGGTGTTCAGTAAGCGCTGCAATGTTCTTCAAACTGAAATACAACAGTACATTTGCACTGCTATTTTACGGGAGAAATAGACATTTCGTTGGGGTATCACATGTGGGGTGCCGTCTGGGTATGCCTACCCCCAGATGTGAAAGACTTCCCACCAGCCAAATAAAATAAAATGAAGACATTAAATATAACATGACAAACGAATTAATTCAGAAGCTGTAAAAGGTGCCTACCTGCGTCTGCGTTACGCATCAGTGTGAGCGGCGGCCGTTTGTTATTTATGATGTGCTTTTCTCATACGTAACCGAATGCCGGATTCAGGATGTCTTCCCTTTTGCTTTCGTTTGCTTTGGAATTAATATTATAATAATTGTTATTTAGTTTTGTGATTATCCTACTTTAGTGTTAAGCTCTGCTTTTGTTTTATTGAGTGAGGTTGAGTTTAGGCCTTAGTCCCCTAAGCTTAAGCTAAATGTTAAAATTTTGGAAATAGCCTTAGAACGTAACTTAGTGCTTTTATACATAAATATATAAGCCCATGTTCGTCTACTGCTATGCTTTGGAGTCCTGTACAGTAGAATTCGATTGGGAAGGATTATGCTGTATTACACCTCGCTGGCTAATAGCAGGTTGGTGGACGTCACCATCCCTGAACTTTTTTGAAAATATCTGCAGAATGCAAATTTTCTTACGATATTTTCCCTTACTATTACATTTAATGCAGTGCGTGGTGGCCTGTTGGTAAACGGACTAGACGCGACTGCCAACATGTTCATGGTGGTCGCGGGTTCGAATCCCAGGGCACACCTCTGACTTTTCGGAGTCATGTGTGTATTGATAGTCAATCACCACGCACTAAAACGGTGAAGGAAAACATCGTGAGGAAACCTGCATACCATAGCGATTTTTAAAAAAATTCTATGGTATGTAAGTCCGCCAACCCGCACTAGGCCAGCGTGGTGGACTATATGGCCTAACCACTCTCAATCATACTGTCGATTGTAGAGGAGGCCCGTGCCCTGCAGTGGGACGTATATGGGCTGATACAGATACAGATTACATTTAATATTGATTAACAATACACATGTGACTTCAGAAATGTGATCAAAGGTTCGAATAATCTTTATTAAAAGCAAAGAACGAATTAAAGATGATAACAACAGCTCACACTGACAAATCGGCATAATTTTATCGACCTTGACATAACTACCGGATCTGTGCGCGTTATATTCGATGGCGGATGTTATGGGACTTTCTCCAAGTCAGAATCATCATTTACAAGGAAAATGCTCTGCCGAACATCTTTAAATGTTGTGCAATATATAGTTATTTATCATCGCCTCATTATTTTGGTTGAGAGCCATTAAAATGACAGCCTCCGTGGCGCAGTTGGTTAGACGCCGACTGCGAAACTTGTGGTTTCGGGTTCGATTCCGGCAACGAGACATGTTTGTGAGATTCATGGGTGATTGTTTCGGGTCTGGGTGTTTGTGAGGCCGAGAAGTCTTTCGTAGTTTCTGACTTTCACGTCACAAAACTACTGACTTATTCGGGTTTTCTGATTTTGTAACTCTGTGTTTAGTAGTGGTACACCTCAGTATCTATTACTCGTGCCAAACAGCAGTGTAAATGCACTGATGAATAAATTAACATTGTAAATAAATAACACCCATTGTAGTTAGAGTAACCACTATGCAGACAGCTAGAGTAACTACTGGACATATTGAGACTTAATATCTTATACCTCAGGATGGCGAGCGCAGTGGAATTTTGCATTTTGCATAGCATTGCTTTGCAATTCGTGATGTTGTTTGGTTTTGATACATTCAATTCATTTATTTCATTCATTTATACATTTAATCAGGCCAAAAAATATCTCAATATTGGTGCAGTCCTTTGAGCGTGAAATAACAAGTAGGTACACAAACTTTCACCTTTTGAATATTACTGGGATTTAATAATACTCTTAAACATTTAAGATCATTTTATGAGCGTAAAAATACAAAGTAATTATATTTTTTTTTAGAATACTCATCATCACCGTCCTTTCACCTTTAGAATATTGGGGGAATTTATATTCTATTTATATTTTACTTATAAATAAATAACACCCAACAGTCACATACATAGTCCTGACCCCACACTAAGATCGAGTCTTGTGTCGTGGGTATCAGGAACTACGAGAGACTTTTCGGTCTCACAAACACCCAGACCCGGAAGAAATATTTGTGGGCCGCACAAATATTTCTCTCGGCGCGGGGATCGAACCCGCGGCCTCTCGTTTCACAGGCGGCGTCTAACCAACTGCGCCACGGAGGCTGTCAGTGTGTCACTTATACTCTTGAACATTTCTGAAGTTTACGGCGTAAAAAAAGCAAGTCACTATCTAAATACTAATTAAATTAAAGCTGACCCAGGATGTAGATTTGGATGTCAAGACAAGCCTCTCGTACAGGGGTGCCACTAAAAAACAATTGGCGTTACATAACCGCGCAAATCGCCAAATGTCGGTCAACGGGTTACGCAACAGAGAAAGGTTGCATAAGCGAGCTTAGAGCGAGACGAGATGAGGCCTGCGCTTGCGACACGCCATAGAGCTGAGTGTAGAACCGACTGGTGAGTTCCTGCCTTTCATGGCGTCCTGGTACCTGGATAAACAGATAAATAAAACAGTCTGAAACATTATCCTAACCCTACATTAAGATCAATAAAAAAAAAATCAAGTCTTGTGTTGTGGGTATCAGATACTACGAGAAATTTTGCGGTGCCACAAACACTCAAGCTTGACACCAGTATTTGTGGGCCACTTAAACATTTGTATCGGGAATAACCTGCGGCCTCTCCTTTCACAGTCGGCGTCTAACCAACTGCGCCACGGAGGCCGTTGAATATATTTATTTTTTCACCATGCTTTTGTCAGTTGTTAATCATGAATAGGCAGGATCGTCCGAGGCGTTACCACTGTCTCTCAAGAAATCGAAATGATGCAAGAGCTTTGCTGCCATGTTTCGTTCGATGACTGATTTTGCCGGATTCCCAATACCGTTTTTCTCATTTTATCCTTTTCTTATCCGTTCCCATCCCGATCGATGTTTGCCCGGCAACACATCCATGAACCAAGCATTGACAGCCTACGTGGCGCAGTTGGTTCGACGCCGCCTGTGAAACGAGAGGCCGCGGGTTCGATCCCGGCACCGAAATGTTTGTGCGGCCCACAAATATTTCTTTCGGGTCTGGGTGTTTGTGAGAGCGAAAAGTCTCTCGTTGTCCTTGATACCCACGACACAAGACTCGATCTTAGTGTGGGATTGGGACTATGTATGTGAGTGTTGGGTGTTATTTATTATTATTATTGTGGATGTTCATGGGCGAAAGTGATCACTTACCATCAAGTGACCTGCGGGCTCGTTTTCCTACATAATAAAAAAATACTATTTTTCGTTATTTGAGTTTTATAGAACTACGTACGTATCTGTAAAACTGATAAAGAATTCCTGGTTATTATGATAACCAGATTATTGTTTATTTTATTATATTCCCTTTTTGCTAATATCTTTATCATATTACTATAATTTCTAGCAGCGTCTACATCCTAGGAACAGTCCAGATTTGTGTTCGATTTCCAAGTTAGGCAATCCACTTTAAATAAAACGGCCAAAATGTTAGTATGATTGCAAATTGGAATTGTGCCTGACATAGCGACAGATCCTTCTATCGCAGTTTAGCCTTACCACTCAAATATACAGTAATGGAGCTTATTACGTATGTAAATTATTTGCCAGTGAAAACACAGAAAAATAGCATAGATTAGTATTACGTCAAGAAAATGCCTTGTCCATTTAACATACGTAATCGTTCTCACAGTACCAATATTCCTTTTTTTTAAACAACAAGCCTACAGGATTAATAAAAATAATTAAATCTGGGATATTTTTTATAATAAAAATAAAAAACACGTATAAGTTGCGCAGTGATAAGGCTGTATGCGTGCATTATCTCTCCACGCGATATCAGTAGAAATTACGACGTGTCAGAAGAAAGGCAGATACGACATGAAAATATATTGTGAAAAGCGTTTTGAAATCAAATACATACAAAAAATATATCCTAATTTAGTCCTAACCTCATACTAACATTGTCTTATGGTCAAAAATGTTTTCTATTGCCCCTACTCCCTAGTATTAAAATATCTTGTTTGACCCAGACTCATATCCGAAATAAGAGTTTAACAATATTAATCGAATCAATTAACACTGGTGGTTTCTTTCATATGCGAGAGGCCAATTGGGTAGGTACCACCGAAATGTCTATTTCAAACGACAAACAGCAGTGTAAATTCACTTTTGCGTTTCGGATTGAAGGCCATTGTAGCCAGAGTAACTACTGGACATATTGAGACTTAACAACTCATGTCTCAGGATGGCGAATGCAGTGGAATGCCAACTATTGCTTTGTAATTCAAGGTTTTGTTTCGTTATGCAACTGTCTATGAGCAGTCGTATCGCTTATCATCAGGGGAACGGCATGCTCGTCTCGTCATACACTGCAATAAAAAAACTAAACCCTTGGTGTAGTAAATGCATGCCACTGATCGTGGCTTACAGGAGCTGCAATGGCGGGTGCGAGTGAGGGATTAAATAAAGTTTACAGATTACTTCATGATTCTGTTACCGTCTGTTTAGTTATTACGTTTTCTATATATCTTGTTATAAAACAAAGCATTGCCGTATAAGGCGCGTGGTATTACGAAACTATTGAGACAGGTATCTATGTAAATATAGCTTTTCATTTTTTTGCATAAACATGTTTATTGCCTATTATAAAACATAAGAATACCTATGTATCAGCCCATATACGTCCCACTGCAGGGCACGGGCCTCCTCTACAATCGACTACCGATTGAGAGTGGTTAGGCCATATAGTCCACCACGCTGGCCTAGTGCGGGTTGGTGGACTTACATACCATAGAATTTTTATAAATCGCTATGGTATGCAGGTTTCCTCACGATGTTTTCCTTCACCGTTTTAGTGCGTGGTGATTGACTATCAATACACATATGACTCCGAAAAGTCAGAGGTGTGCCCTGGGTTTCGAACCCGCGACCACCGTGACCATGTTGGCAGTCGCGTCTAGTCCGTTTACCAACAGGCCACCACGCACTTTTAGAAGAATACCTATGCTTAACTAAATAACTAATCTTTGTACAACAAGAAGACTTTCGATTTTCTATAAACTAGGTCTATATTCATGAGGAGAATCAAAACGTCACACTATGATACATGTCTTGTATCGTGAGTGTCAGAGACTACAAGATTGTTTTCCTTACATCACCCAGACCCGATTTTCAGCCCAACTATTTTTTGTTTTGTTAGAAAATTAGCCTCAAGGTGTCGATAGAACCCGTGATCATTTCACTGTTTCATCTTTTTCTTAACAAACACACGTTGAGTCTTTTGTATTGACTTTTTTTGCATATATCCTGCAAACGAGCAAACAGGTCAGCTGATTGTAAGTGATCATTGCCGCCTATGAACATCCATAACGCTTGGATCCGGGATATGTTGCCGGCCCATCAAATCGGGAGGGGAGCGGGAAGGAAAAAGGATAGAAAGAGGGAAGGGGTATTGGGCATCCGGCAGTCTCACCGACCGAACGATACGTGGCAGAAAAACTGTCGCTACCTACTAAAACTGTCGGTACCGCCCCGGACGAGCCTGCCCATGCTTGCTGAATCATGACTGACAACAGCGTGGCTCTATCACTTTTCAAAATGACTACTGAGTTATCATCACGAAGATTTGAATTTATTTTTATATGTGACATTCTAGATATTTTGTAAATGTATGATGATAATTTTTTTATTAAAAATTAATAATAACTTAATAAACATTATTAGGTTTTGAATTTAAAGGTCCCGAATTTCTTAACCAGGCAAATCAATCTGATTTTAATTCTAGCACTGCTTTACCTGCTTTACTAAGTTTCACCATGTCTCTCAGAGACATCCAAGTTAAATTATACCTAACATCCCCTCTATAAATTTACTTACTCATGGTGATCGAAAGAGGGGAGCGATGTAGGTTAGCGGAGTCTTTGTTCCCCACCCCTAGGCATTTCCCACCACTGCGGCTTACAGCAGATATCTGCACCTAATGATTTATTGGCTATTATTATATGCTAAGTAAAAGTTGATGACTGAATAGATGTTTTCTGGATGGTAGGTCCGGTTCCGCCCGTATAGTGGCGACAGGCGACTGTATGGGTCTGTTTGATGGTAGCAAAATTATTGTTCATGAAATCGTGTCGCTTTTTTATTCAGCTTTTTATTTCGAGGTTTAATATAAATAACATGAACAATAATTATCTAATGTTAGTCATATTTTATGCCTTGATAAAAATATTAACTTGTATAATAGTAATGCTTAATGTAATACAATAGATAAATAAGTCATAGTATGGTTAATTATCGCTAAATTCAACACTTAAGAATTAAGCAAATTATATTAGAAAATCTGCCTACAAAAGACTGGTTCTAAGAATAAACATAGCATTGCACTGCTTTGAGATCGTCACCCAGGGACAGTAGACGACATTTTTTTTAATGCCCAGTAATTCCTGGCTACCCTATCCTTCAAAATAGAATACAACTATGGTTATTTCCACTCTTTTTCTCTCTTCAAGGACATATAGTCCACTATTAAACAAATGCTTCATATAAATGTCTCCAGGGATCTTATAAAAACGGTAACAGCACAAACTCCTTACCCATTGTTGCTGCAAACATAAAGGGCTGGTGCCTACCCAGACGACTTTTCGCAGACGGACTTATCAATATACCATTTAGACTTCACTACCCATACTATCTGGTGTAAAATAGATATTTTGTTGCCATGAAAAAAATATTTACAATAGTTAAATTGTCCTTTGTAGCTTGTGGGTAACGAACCAGATACAGCTGATGACTGAGGTCGCGAATTCAATCCCCAGAGACACCTACGATTTTTCGGTCTCATATTATGTGTATTGGTAGTCAATTGGTAGTATACAATCACTTTATTTTTTTATATTTTCCAGCACAAACTTACAGTTTTACCAATGCATTTGTGTTGTAAAAAACAAACATGTTTAACTTTGACGGACAAGAAAAAATTTGTAGGAAACATGCGTACCATGGTGATTATAAGGTATTTTCTTGGCATATCAAGTTTGCCTTTGCGTAGTATGACGGCGTGATGAGCTACAGCCCAACCCCTAGCAATCGAACTCTCGATTGTGCAGAAGGCCGGCGGTCTATACTGGGATCTGTGTTGCCTGGATTATAATTATTATAATGTTTGTAACCAATTGTTTTACTGTTTCCTTTTAGCTGCAAAAGTAACACAATTATACGTGCATTGATTGCGCAATTTTGAGTTTGAATGCGAAACGAGATCAAAATACACGTGATACGATCAGTAAAACTTTAATTAAGAACTTTGCGTGTGAATATGTTTTACATAACCAACAAAATATTTTACGTAACGCACATAAGGGGGAAGTGTTACAGTGTTTTGTGTCAGTGGCTCACAGTCATTGTGTAACTGGGTTTTTAATTATGTGCACCGTTTAGAGATTTTCGTCTCCACTATCGACTGACGCAAGTAACTTTTTTATACCTATTTTCTCCTTATTCATAAGGACTAAAGCTGTCTTCAAATGCCGTTATTCAACGTTATTCATATGCGCCAAAAATCACTAATCAGCTATTTAACAACTCATTAAGTTTAAAATGGCCGAGATCCTTGTTTAAATTTTGAGCAGAAAACTGGCGGATTTCTGTTAGCTGGACGTTTGTTATAACTGTCAAATGAATAAAATATTTTTTTCCGTGAAGTGGCAATATTAGTTATAATATATGGAAAAATCTATTATGATTAGCCAAACATAATGAACGACTTATCTCCTCTTAATATGATTTAAATAATTTTCGTTTATGTGGTTGATTAGTGGGTTTTTATGAATACGGGGGTTTGTGTTCCGTAGAGATTGTACTTAGACTGAAGCTGTAATGTATATAACTAACGTAGCTCTCTATAATAGATATAATAATTTCCGATAGGAGATAGGTTATCATTATGTAAGGTAATCGCTACTCGGATAAAAATAATACTGCCAACAAAAAAGAACGGATACAAAGGTGCTAGAATGAATAGAAAAGCGCCGAATCTAAGTATGTGAGCCAAATTAATGATGTCTTTATAAAGAATAGGCCAGAAGTACCCCAAATATATGAGAATCAAATTGATAAAAGTGGATGAAGTGAAAGTGACGTCATGACTGAAATCAATGCATTTCCTATCTTACCTATTTTCTATATTTATTGTATTGTATCAGCCCATATATGTCCCACTGCAGGGCACGGGCCTACTCTACAATCGAAAGTACGATTGAGAGTGATTAGGCCATATAGTCCACCACGCTGGCCTAGTGCGGGTTGGCGGACTTACATACCATAGAAATTCTTATAAATCGCTATGGTATGCAGGTTTCCTCACGATGTTTTCCTTCACCGTTTTAATGCGTGGTGATTGACTGTCAATACACACATGACTCCGAAAAGTCAGAGGTGTGCCCTGGGATTTGAACCCGCGACCACCGTGAACATGTTGGCAGCCGCGTCTAGTCCGTTTACCAACAGGCCACCACGCACTTTCTATCTATATTTAATCGATATAATATATCTATATTTAACAATATTTAATTCTATTTTTATACAACCTTGATCACCCACTTATAAAATTAATAAAAAGGGTAATAAAAGTAGTTCTGGTATTAAAATAACCGGTACATAAAAGGAAAGTTTAAAAAACGCAAACGTCAACCCGTCAACTCCGAAAGTGTAGTACCAGGGGTTCATGAGTGAGAGGCCGTTGTCCGCAGTGAAATTCGGCGCGACCGGGCGGCCTTCGCGCCGCTTTCCATTATACCACCTTCGTTTTCTGCCCGCCTGGTACCTTGGACGCGTCGATGTGCACAAAAAAAAAGTTTCTTCTTTTGAATATTCATGAGATTTTTTATTGTTGAAGAAAATAAATTGAATCGTCGTATAAATTGAATCGTAACTTTTTATGTTAAATTTTCAGTTTTTGTATATTCGTCAAACTGATTACCATAATTTTATTAGGTGGAAAGTTTGAATGATGGATGGAGTCATAAATAAAAAAAGGTGTATTGGTTTTGAGCGGTTGTATTGCTTATCATCAGGCGAACGGCCTGCTTGCCTCGCCAATTATTGCAATAAACAAATAACATTCATACATACATAAATATACATAACCTCATACCTGTTTTTTCCAGAATGGGTAAGCAGAGGCAAAGATTTATCATACCTGATGGTGAGAAAACACGTGTATCACGCTTTGGGTTCACCCTATGTGTATCCGACTTCGACCCGACCCGCATAAATGCGGTGACCGGTTGTGGATAACCATCCTTCAGTGATGAATGTTCTATTTGGTCTGCACTTCACTTACATAGTGTCATTTCAATGTATGTATTGGGTGTTACACCGGCTTCAAATTTAAATCCTAGAACTTATATACAGGTTATGTCAAGACTACTATGACGAAATCAGATTGTAATTTTGGTAACTTCAGACACAACCTACTAAAAAATTTGAATACAAATATAGACCTTTTTCTTATATTTTTTCTATCATCGTAATTTGGTGGTCAATTTCTTTGCGAAAATTTTAGTTGCATTATGTCTGAAGTCACTAAAACTACCACCCGGCTTCAACAATTTGGTTTAATTACTATCGTCAATTTGTCTTCATACAAGCTGAACTGGCGATTTATAAGTTATACTTGCACTATGAAAATAACTACGATCCTGTGCAGTACTGTATTAGCCTATAATCGACTACTACACGCCACGCCACGGCCACGGGACTCCACTCCAAACGAGTGCCATTGAGACGAGCAAGGCAATAGTCCACCACGTTGACCTTGTGCGTGTTGGCGGATTTAAAATATTTTTTTAAGTTTTCTACTATACCAAGATCCCAGAGGCACAAGACGTCACCTATTTTCTGACGGACGAAATGTGGACGATTGAGTAGTTTTAATTAGCTTGGTAAAACGGCCAATTTCCAGATTTGGTTGCATAGTTTATATTACAGACTAGATACATTTGCATATAATGCACATTATCAGCGATTATAGCATATTTCACATTCCACTTCGTCATGGGGCATATTTTTGTTGTATTTACGATTATTCAGTGGAAAACTTATTAAAATAATAAATCAATAACTGCACCCAACAGTCACATACATAGTCCTCACCCCACACTAAGATCAAATCTTGTGTCGTGGGTATCAGAAACAACGATAGACTTTTCGGTCTCACAAACACCCAGACACGAAACAAATACCTGTAGATCACACCAATATTTGCGTGCGAGGATCGAACCCGCGATCTCTTGTTTCACAGCCGGGGTTTAACTAACTACGCCACGAAGTCACAAAGATTACAATAAAGCCAGTCAAAGCAATTTCTGCATCTAATAATCGGTGGTAGGATATACGACTTTGTAAGCAAAGCAAGCACCGTACGCAGCGGTTAAGGAATGCTCTTACTGACTAAGTATCCTCAGTATTTCTGAATACAATTAGGCCAGACATCAGGCATATTAAGAAGGATTTTCAAAGTGGTGGCCACGTTGTTGTCAGTCATATCTCAGCATGCATCATCGCGTTTCGTTCTGTGAATGAGATTAGCGGATGCCCAATAATTTTCCTTTTCTCATCCTTTTTCCTTCCCGCTCTCCTTCCTATTTGATGCAACTAATCCGTGATTCAAACATTGTGGATGTTTATGGGCAGTGATCACTTACCATCAGGTAACCTGTTGGCTCGTTACCCGGATCATTGTATGAAGAAAGACCAGCATAATTGTGAAAATCGGCGAGAGATAGCTATCTTGTGTAGGTGGAACCGCACTACACTTGCTATTAAATTCATTATAAGCTGTCAGTGTAGAAGATTCCAACAAGAAACTAAGAGTGGATACATTCGAGCCATATTATACTCCAACATGGTGTCCTAGCGCGGGTTAACGGACATCACTTAACATCGAAAATCTTCTAAATTGGTACTTCACGAAATTTTCCTTTACCGTTAAAATGCGTGGAAATTGACACATATGACCAAAAAAACATAGCACTAACCTGGGGTTCTAACAAGCGACTATCATTATCAGCATGCCATACCCTTACTTATTTTCCTATATTTTTTGAATGAACTTATATTAAAACCCTCACAGATCGTAATCGAAAACCTGGTAAATGAAAAGCAATGATTTCCCGGCGAGCGTCCGGGAGCGGCGCGGGGGAGACGCGGGGAGACTCAGGAGGAGGGGGGGGAGACGCGGGGAAGGGGAGAAGCGGGAAGGGGAGGGGAGGTGAACGCTCTCCATACCGCGGTATCATCCGCGATGCGCCCGCGCAGGGCCTTTATTAAGGTGCGCGAAGGGCCGCCGAAATATTATGCTTTTTTGGAGTAATTTAGTATTTAATTTATTTTTTTAACGGGTTTCCGGATAGAAATTGATTGTTATCAAATGAATGTCAATAATTTATGCATAAATTGTAAAAAAAGGTTATTAAGGCGAGGTGTTGAACGAACTGTGTGTACCTACATTAACTTGCATCAATTAATTCTAATAGGTATCAAAACGTTTACATACGAAATAAACATCAAAGAAATAAAATTAAATGAAAAGATATCCATATTTGGATATGCTATATGTCCTTAGGTATTCCAGATACGGCTTAGTTATATTAATATGACAAAAATTTGCATAGGTTGCCAAAGCAATTCCGATGTGGCTTAGTAGACAGATGACTTAATTTTTTTTCTATAATTATTTGTAGTATTAATATATACTAGAATATAGTACTTATAATTGTCTTTAATGTTTGTTTGGATTTATTAAAAATAAACAAAGCATATTTAACAAAAACTTTTTAATTTCCTGAACATTTCTCCACTCCCGAAATCCTAGTACAGAGCACAGTAATAAAGTGCCGGCCCTCTAACACGTGTCTCTCGTATCTCTGTGACCTACTTACACACACACAAACTCACAGGCACACAGAAATGTGTGCGTGCGTGGGACGGCACACTGCATTTGTATGCAGCCGAGTGTGTGCGCGCTTGTGTTTGTGTGAGATTGTGTGTGTGTGATTATCTAGGACTAGAATTTTGGACGATAGCGGCTTTTCTATTAGTCGTTTATTAGGAATATTGTTTTCTTTAATGAAGTTTAATGGTAGTTCTCATGTAAGCAAGATACCGTAGGTGTACCCTGCTTTGTCTATTTTTGCCGCCAAGCAGCAGTGTGTAAGCACTATTGTGTTCTAGATTAGAGACATTATAGCCAGTGATTGGCTATTAAGAGATTTAACATCTAAAGTCTCGGGGTGATGAGTGAATTGAGGTACCATGTACTAGTAGTAGGTCTCTCATATGGGAGAGGCCGCCTGGGTAGGTGCCACCGCAGTGTCTATTACTCCCGCCAAACAGCACTGTAAATGCCTGTTGTGTTTCGGTGTGAAGGACATTGCAGCCAGATTAACTACTGGACCTTTTGAGGCTTAACGTGTTCTGTCTCTCGATGGCGAGCGCAGAGGAAAGCCAAGAATTGCTTTGAAATTCCAGGTGTTGTTTGGTTTTGCTACTGTTTACGAGCGGTCGTATCGCTTACCACCAGACGAACGGCATGCTCGTCTCAATATTACTTGCAATAAAAAGAGATTTTGCTGGAAGCCGATATTTGTATACCCGGAAGTGATGTGCTAAAACTCTTGTTTGTTAACTTTGATGCCGAATTAATATATTGAAAATGTTACTCAATATTAGTAGCTGGGTTGAGGAAGAAAAAGAAAGTATTATGTGTTATTGTACGATATTTTAACTGTAACTATATTACTGGTGGTAGGTCTCTCATATGTGAGAGGCCATCTGGGTAGGTACCACCGCAATGTCTATTTCTCCCGTGCTGCTTAAATGCACTGTTGTGTTTCGGATTGAAGGACATTGTAGCCAGAATAACTACTGGACATATTGAGACTTAACATCTTATGTCTCAGGATGGCGAGCGCAGTGGAATATTGCTACTGTTTATGAGCGGTCGTATTGCTTACCATCAGGCGAACGGCTTGCTCTTTTCGCCATTCATTGCAATAAAAAAAAAATATTAAATTCAACAACCTCTAAGGTGGTCTTATATATAGTTGGCTAAATGCTGTCTATCATCATCATCATCATATCAGCCACAGGAAGTCCACTGCTGAACATAGGCCTCCCCCAAGGATCTCCACAATGACCTGTGGGAAGCGGCCTGCATCCAGCGACTTCCTGCAACCTTAGTCAGATCGTCCGTCCACCTTGTAGGCGGTCCGACATTTCGCTTGCCTGTACGTGGCCTCCACTCGAGAACCTTTCGGCCCCAATGGCCATCGGTTCTACGAGCTATGTGCCCGGCCCACTGCCACTTCAACTTGCCAATCCTATAGGCTATGTCGGTAACCTAGGTTCTCCTACGGATCTCCTCATTTCTGATTCGATCTCGTAGGGAAACACCGAGCATAGCCCGCTCCATGGCTCGTTGAGTGACTTTGAGCCTTTTAATGAGGCCCACAGTGAGAGGCCACGTCTCGGTGCCGTATGTCATCACTGGTAACATACAACTATCGAAGACTTTCGATTTTAGGCACTGAGGTATTTTGGACGAGAAGACGTCGCGAAGTTTCCCGAACGCTGCCCAACCGAGTTGGATTCGACGATTGACCTCTCTCTGAGAATGCTGTCTAACTGCTATCTAATTTATGATCGTTCAATGCGCCGATGATCTGCTGAAGACTATAGATCGCAGGTTATAAGTCGCAGGTTGCAGGTTACAGGTTGCAGGTCACACCGAAAGTCGAAGGTCACAGATAGTACAATCTGCATCACAGATTCAGAGATAAGTTTGACTTCAGATTTAAATATTAGTCTTGCAAAGATTTGATGCTCAGTTGGTGTTTATTTTCACGATTTATCTATTCTTTAAACGATTTAATTTTTATTCAAGGATTCCAGAATAATATCCAGACTACATATGTAATTTATTATTACAATTCAAATTATAAATATACACATAACATACATGTGTACAAAGTTTTTTTTTAAAATAATAAATAAAATAAGATAAGATTTCTTGATGTCCTAGTAATATCTGGTCTTACAGATTTGGTATCATAGTTATAAGCAGTAGGATTTATGTTGTATTATGTCGACTAGGGCAAACCGACACTCAAACACAAAACATAAGTTCATAAATCCTTACAAATATTTTTATCGTTACATGCCTCGACCCACCTTTCTTTTCAACTTCATCCCTGTACAAACACTATAAAAAACAATATTAATAACACCAAATATCTCTAGCATGAAATGTTATATAACCACTCCAAATCCCCATTCATGTCGAATTTAATAGTTTAAGCACGCGTCAATCTCGAGAGTTGATTGAAATAACACTAGCGACACATTGAGCGACACTCGATGTCAAACTTGTGTGTAAGACATTTTGAGTGCATTTAAGCAGGTACATGCAATAGTTCGCATGATGCTGGAAGCAGGCCGCTTCAACATGTTACTGTAGAGAACCTACCTGCTAAATATTATTATGATTATTATTTTTTTGCAGTGAATGGCGAAACGGCATGCCATTCGACTAATGATAAGCGATATGATCGCTCATGAACAGTAGCAAAGCGAAACAACACCTTGACTTACAATGCAATGTTTGACATTCCACTGCGCTCGCCATTCTAGGACATAAGATGTTAAGTCTCAATATGTCCAGTAGTTACTCTAACTACAGTATCATTCAATCCGAAACACAACAGTACATTTACGCTGTTGTTTGGGATGAACAGTAGCAAAGCGAAACCACACCTTGACTTACAAAGCAATGCTTGATATTCCACTGCACTCGCCAACCTAGGACATAACATGTTAAGTCTATTATGTTATATTTCCAGTAGTTAATCTGCCTATAATTTCCTTAAAACCGTATCACAACAGTGAATTGACACTGCTGTGTTAGCTGGAGAATAGAAATAGCGGTGGTACCTACCTAGGCGGCCTCTCACATATGAGAGACCTACCACACACAGGTAACATTAAAGTAAGTGTTTAAATCAAAGCCTATAGCCCGCCTTTTCTAGACCGGACATCCTATACCAAACAGTACAACCAACAAGATCCAAAGGGTTAGGCCGGTTTAATCAGGGTTAAATGTTTGGCAAAAGTCGAACGACACACGGGCGTGTTGGCGGTTATTTTTAACTGGCTCGGTTAAATAGGACAACGCGCGGTTAGCGGGAAACTGGCTGAGTTCTGATATTTACTGCACGATTCGAACGATGGGATCGACTGTTTAATCTAAAGCTGGGTATTTTGAAGCCTATATGTGTTGTCTTTCGGAAAATCTATCATTAAGATGGAGATATTATATTTTGAAAAATACAGATTTTAGTTTGTTTTGATGCATAAGATAAGGAAATTGATTAAAAAAATTATGGGTCTGCTTATTAAACTGATTGAAAATCTGACAGAAAGAAAGTAGAAATCAATGGAAAATCTACCTATATACTTTAGAAATTATTTTAAAAGTGGTTTGTTTTGGTGAATAAGATAAGGAAAAACGCAATAACCGATGATTAAAGAAAGTATGGGTCTGTTTAACTATGCCGAATTACAATCTGACAGAGGGAAACGGGAAACAACATGAAAATCTACCATCAAGATCGAGTATTTCTTTGAAAAATAAAGATTATCTGTTTTGGGGCATAAGGTAAGGAAAAATATAATGCATATTGTCTATTGATTAAAGAAAGTATGGGTCTGATTAACCGAATAACACCCCTGACTTTTCAGAGTCATGTGCGTATTGATAGTCAATCACAACGAACTATAAGAAGTGAAACATTGTGAGGAAACCTGCATACCAAAAGCCATTTGTAAGAATTTATGTGGTAATGTAAAGTCCGCCAATCCGCACTAAGCCGGTGTGGTGGGCTTTGTGTCCTAAGCCCTCTCAATCGTACTTTTGTTTGTAGAGGAGACCCGTGCCCTGCATTGGAACGTATATGGGCTGATACTGATAACATATGGTGTACTTTAGTTATATAAGCATACTATAAAAAATATACCTAACCAATTAACCTTCGTAGGCATAAATATTAATATCCCTATACTAACAAAGTAATAAACCCTAATTACAATCTATTATAATACAACAATAGAAGGTAAGCCATTAAATACGATCAAATATCTTCATCGCTTTAATCAGAGCCTTGTCTTCCAGATCGTATCTTCACGCTATTAGAAGTAATAGGAGTCCCAGTAGTCAGAGGTACCTTATTGATGGTTGTATGTAGCCTGATTACCGAAAAAGACCTACACATGGCGGCAGAATTAGAAGAACACTAGTAAAATCATCTTTTTTTCGTGCATAAGGAGAAATATCCGATATATTGATTTTTATTTATTTAATTTAACATAAAAAATCCCTATAATCTCTTGAAAAGGTCTTATTATTGTAGCAACGAATAAAATATCAATAATGTGTTAAAGTGCACCTTATTACGGAAGTTTCAATACGAAACTCACTGGTGGTAAGTCACTCATATGTGAGAGGCCGCCTGGGTAGGTCCACCACCGCAATGTCTATTTCTCCCAAACAGCAGGCTATGTGCACTGTGTGTCGCATTGAGTGATATTGTAGTAAGAGTAACTATTGAACATATTGAGACTTAACATCGTATGTCCCAGGTTGGCGAGCGCAGTGGAAAGCCAAATATTGCTTTGTAATTCAAGGTGATTTTTGGTTTTGCTACTGTTCATGAGCAGTCATAACGCTTACCATCAGGCATGCTCGTCTTGCCATTAATTGCAATAAAAAAAAAACGAAACAAAAAAATTGTTGTACAAACAACAAAATAAAATAAAAGTCATATTATTTCTTTGTTCGTCTAATCTTTCTCCAGCAGTATTTGCTGACCGATACCACCTGGGTTCCAAGGGCCCTTATGCTCCTTAATTTCATATTCCATATTTTATCAATAAAAAAACATTCTAAGCACGGCTGTGACTGATGAGAAATATTTTATTTGGCTTTCCAGTTTCTCTAGTTACTAATCTTTCAATTTCTTACAAATGTCCAATAGTCACGTATCAGAAACTGCGATTTTCGGTGTCCAAAAACCCAGACCTGAAATAATCCTTATGGACCAATAAAAATCGCAGGAAAATACATAAATAAATACACCCAACAGTCACGTACATAGTCCTGACTCCACACTAAGATCGAGGCTTGTGTCTTGGGTACCTGAAACTACGAGAGACTTTTCGGCCTCACAAATACCCAGACCCGAAACAAATACCTGTGGTTGGTTAGTGCCTCGGTGCGGGGATCGAACCCGCGGCCTTACGTTTCTGGAATAAGATATCACCAAAAATATAAATAATGAGCCTTAAATTTTCTTTTCATGCCGAAGATCTATTGGCTCTGGGATCTTGATGATAACAATACGTCACGCTATATTCAGTGATCCTGGAAGTAGCGACCCGGAAGACAACTCGTCATTACTTGTGCTTAATGATCGTCTATAAATTAATCGCAAACAATGGCCGAGGGTTTTTTCCTCCGCTCGCGAACACGCGATACGCCGAGAAGCATCTGCACGAAAACTAGGAAAATAAATAATATAAGTATTATGATTCATATAAATATTAGATTTTTCTATTTATTACCAGCCCGAAGTCAGAAATTTGCACCCAATAAGGCGATAGACTCACCCCTGTCACATACTGATTCAGCCCTTACCTTAACGGTGGAGAGCCTAAAGTGGTTAGGCTATATACTTCATCAAGCTTGCCTAGTGCGGGTTGGCGGACTTAAAACACCGTAGAAATTGTTACAAATTGCTATGGTATGCAGGTAATTCCCTCACGATATTTTCCTACACTATTGTGCGTGGTGATTGACTATTGTCACAACCTATCACAAGGTGGGACGGAGTACACAAGGCGAAACGTGGGTGTCCTGGTAGCACCTCTGCCTACTCTTTCTGGGGAAAAAGGCGTGATTTTATGTATATCATATATAAATTATATTTTATGCAAAAAGCGTAGTTGTGTCGACTAAATCTATATTAGATGGGCAGAAGTACTAAGGTAGCATGATGAGGCTGGATGTAGTCCGCTTCCAATAGGTTGATGTGAAGATCCTTTGGGTATGCTATGCTCAATATTGGGCTTGCTGTAGCTAGAAAAATGTCGATAGAAGATCATGCAAAATACTTGCGTTTAAAATCTGACTGTTATATCAATTTATGCAAGGTTTATTAATAAGTATTCGAGTAGTGAAAACTACTAAAATATTGGTAAAAGTTATCTGGACCTTAACCAATTTCAATTGTAAATTTTAAAGCAGTGAAACAAACTAATATTCCGTAATTTGATGCGAATATTTACATCTAAATAATAAATTATGTATGAAAAAAGAAATCGCTGAAAATTAATCGACATTTAGTCCAACAATAAATCATACGGTACCAGAAGATCACAAGCCTAAGAAACATTGTCGCCTTAGATACGGGCGTTCATAATAAACTATGGCACAATGAAAATGTCGCTGAAAACAGCCGGCGACAACCAGTCTATCAATAAATCAGTGGGTACCAGGAGTACATGAGCGTCGAGGCGCGGCGCGAGGGACGCGCAGGGCTGGCCCACAAACGCATCCCACTTTAGAATTTGGGCCGATATAAATACGCGTTGCACTTGCATTGGGGGCCAGGGCTGGCGCGTTGCGGAAACATATTGTAGGGAAATAGGTTTAATTAGAGGAAATGAGATTTCAGCGTTTTTAATATGAAGCTACAAGTAGAATATATAAAAAAAATGTTTTTTTTTTCTACTTAGCACGGTTTCTATATGCCAAAAATAACACAGAGAACCAATGATCACCGCTGCTTTTATATACCCAAAATGTTTAAATTTTAATTTGATGATTTAATGAGTGATATCTTTCACTGAGATATAATATATATATGAGATAAGATCATATTTGTAGTAGAACGCTCTTTAAAGTCTGAAGCATCTAGATTGATTCCCTGTTAATTCCCTGTTAATGTCTTAAGCAAAAAATAATTTTAGGTATTAAAAGTTTCCCAAATCGACACTATCCTGCCTCAATGCTTTACATAATATTGTTTTCACATAATTATATTGAACAAAGTTTAAAATATTTCTCTCAGTTGATAATGATAGTTATAGACTAACGAGATTATTGAGAAGTAAATCACTGGACCTCAGCTTTGCAAGCGTACCGTAGTACAACTACGCCACCGAGGCAGTCATTTAGTGTAGTATTTAATAGTTTTTAATAATTATGTTGCTATTTCCAATATATATGTAATTTCACCGCGTGACAGCCCTACGTCCGTCTGGGCGGACGTTCCACACGCGCGGTTACCCGGCCGAACGTAATACCACTTATAACACTTTTCATTACGGATTTTATTCTCATGCACTTTATTAGCCGTTAGATAATGTACGGTTTTTATACTCATACTGTGTACATACAGAGTATATACAGATTGCGACCGAAAATATGGCCAGGTGGTAGTTTTAGTGACTTTAAATATTATAACAAATTAGAAAATATTATGACATATTTATTTTGCATTATTTTACTGTATTTGCGTTTGAATGAAAGTTAGATAGATTTTCCTATCATAGTAATGTACAACCGTTATATTTAGGAATCTAATGATACCCAAGATACAATGATATAAAATATTATTAGAAAAAACTATGCATTAACCACCCAAAAACTTAAAAAACAAATACATTTTTCAAAATTATTGGCCGCTTAGTATAGATACGAGTAGTTTTACTGCTTAGCTGAACTTCATGAATGGTCTAATCTAGTACGGAAAGAGACCTTTCAAAAAGCTATGACAGCACGTCAGTTGGACGTCAGCTCTGAAAGGACAGGACGCGGGTTCGATCCCCGCATTGAGACAAAATGTATCTGTTATTGTTGTATTTTTCTTTTTTATAGGTCGTTGGTGAAACATCATTTCTGAATGGACGTGGGTTCGATCCCCTCTTCGAAACCTTTTTTTTTGTTAAGGGTGTATTTTTTTTGTAAGATTTTGAGATGAAAAAGTATCTCATTTTGAATGTATGCATTATTAAATTTATTTATTTATGAATCATCTGTGACGTCACTACTTTTCACGCTGCTTTTTTAACCATAGACTTAAGACCTGTGTTACTAATATCCAATGATGTGTTAACAAGACACTTTCCTCAAGTTATGTCACACAAGTTTGGCCAAATGCTGGTGCAACACAGCCAACATTGGCCATACCGTCGACATTTATTGGCAGGGCGTCACGATCTCAAATACTCCGCATTTGTCTCCGATCACCTTGACTGACATAGTCTGCACCTGATCTTTCTCTGATACTATTAATAGCTTCGTCTTCAGCCATAGGAAGTCCAGTACCTACCATGGCCTATCAGGCTATCATGTTCCTCAAGAGCTAGAAGTCCTGTAAGTACTGGTGGTAGGTCTCTCATATGTGAGAGGCTGCCTGGGTGGGTACCACCGCAATGTCTATTTCTCCCGCCAAACAGCAGTTTTAATGCACTGTTGAGTTTCGGATTGAAGGACATTGTAGCCAGAGTAACTACTGGACATATTGAGACTTAACATCTTGTGTCTCAGGATGGCGAGCGCAGTGGAATTCCAAGCATTGCTTTGTAATTCAAGGTGTTGTTTGGTTTTGCTACTGTTCATGAACGGTCGCATCGCTTACCATCAGGCGAACGGCATGCTCGTCTCGCCATTCACAGCAAGCGAGTTCCTTCAATATGCATTAGGTAATAGGTATCCTAAACAGTATTTGGTTCTGGAAGACACGGAAATAAGGACATGATTACTATTCTTCTCATCCACAATTTTAAGTTGTAAGCTACGATCAAAACTTGAACTCAAAGAATTTGTACCGAGCTTCGATGATCGGCGTATCATTATAGACACTAACTATTCGTAGTTACCTTGTTTTGAGCCAACAAATATCTTTACCATAACAAAAGTTATAAAAGGAATACAAATTATATTTTAACATATTTTTTTCAGCTGAAAAATTAATCTATTTATTATTTATTCGGTAATCATATTATATTCCAAACTGACTGCCTCTGTCGCGCAATTTTTCTACGGTATGATTGCAAAGCTGAGATCTCGGGTTCGAATCCTGTATGGGACAAAGTGATATAGGATTTATTCATTATTACCCCGAGATCAGAAATTTTGTGCCTGATATGTATGGCAACAGGCTCGCCCCCCATCACATCGTGTGACGAAACTAACATACAAGGCCAAATGTGGGCACCCTGGCACCTCTGCTTACCCCTTCTGGAATAAAGGCGTCGGTTTATTTTTTTGTCATTTTAGTCTAGGCAGCCTACGTGGCGCAGTTGGTTAGACGCCGATTGTGAAACGTGAGGCCGCGGGTTCGATCCCCGCACCGTGTTTGTGAGACCGAAAAGTCTCTTGTAGTTTCTGATACCTACGACACAAGACTCGATCATAGTGTGGGGTTAGGACTATGTATGTGACTGTTGGGTGTATTTATTTATTCATATTATTTATATATGTATGTATATTATATTCCCTTGTATCTCTAATATCTATCGAGTATTATAAGTGACTACATTCTTGACTAGCAGATAGGTAAGAACTATAGTCATTTTTTATATTACGTTCTCTAGTTTTGTATAAATTCTACTGTTGTGTAAACGCTTAAGACATGAGATCCTTACGATTGAGGACCATCAACGAATTTATAGTTTTCAATTTTCATAAATATTTATGTATTGTACGTTTTATCAGGTTAGATTTATTTTAATTAATAAATAGAATCAACTGATGATCAACACCTCTAAAATACAATCTGTATACAGATACATACGGGCTGTATATGGGCTGATACAGATCAGCCCATATACGTCCCACTACAGGGCACGGACCTCCTCCACAATCGAGAGTACGATTGAGAGTGGCCATATAGTCCCCCACGCTGGCCTAGTGGTTGGTAACGGACTTTACCAAAATATACTAACACATCGCTAGAGTAGGCAGATTTCCTCACGATGTTTTTGTTCAGCGTCATAGTGAGTGTCGATTGACCATCAATTCAAAATCTGAGATACAAATAACATATCTTTTTCAACTGTGGTCTAGACTTAACAACTGTGGTCTGTAGTTTGTCAAATTATAATGATCGTATAATTAAAGGTAGGGTTGTCGAAAAGAAAGATGTATTATATTAAATATGTATATATTAAATTTAATTGCACCTATAACATCAAAATTATGCGGTTCACTCAACCTCCTTACCACTAACATTATTGTCAGAGAAAATTTTCAAAAGGCCTCGTATAATACAGACGATTTTTGAAGCATACAAGATATATAACAAAGTTAATATATAGGCTATACACTGTATTTATCACATTCTGTTGCCTCTCTAATTGAAAAAAAAAAACAATAACTAATTTATATTTAACAAGTGATAAATTAAGTAGATAGCCCGTATAAATAATATGAGGAAAAAAACATAAAAGTCTTTGGCTCAGATTTATAGAAAGATTTGATCTTATAGCACCATACGCACGACATAGAAGGAAAAACAAAAAAAAACAACAATACAGCGAAAAAAGCTAAAGGCCTATTCGAACACTTGCATTTAATTGACGTTATTTTTTAAGATATTTTTTTTAAAGAAAAACATTCTTTTTTGAGAAATTTTTTCGTCAGATATCGTGCTTTACATCTAATGAGCCTCCAAGGACATATCAGAAATATTCGTTTTTACAATAAAATCGTATAAATTCTGTAATATACCATCAAAAATAGTTTCCAGTGGATATTTGTTTAACTTACATATAGTATTCAGCGGGACGGATGGGTGCTTACGACTTCTACACATTTCATAATTTTTTCATTAAAAATTATGCATAAAAAATAAATAGACCTCAGTCATGTGTAGACGCCATACTTATGTAGGACCTTATTATAGGACCTTAGTAGGATCGATAGTGGTAACCATATGTTGCATGACCCGTTTCATATTTGTCAACCAGATAACATCCATAATATACAATACATTTAGTTGACAAAATTATGCCTTTACAATTAATTTGTTTTAATCAAAATAAAATATTTAAGCAGCCTAAAACCCGCGCTCGTTGCTACCAAAACAATATTTTAGCAGAACAATCATATTCCCTTTTACTTACACATCAACAATAGAAAAAATTAAAATATTTTTCATTAATTTATAACATCTTAACATTAAAGTAAGTAGAGGAATAATTTCTAACAAAAAAATATGTAAAAAGGTACTTTAATAGGAATAAAAAAAAATTAAGAAGTCAACAAAAAAATAACCCATAGATTAGCCTACTCGCTTAGCGTTATTACTAAATATATACAATTACTCGTTTTATTAAATAAAAGAGAAAGTAACAATAACAGAAAAGGAAGAATTCGGATTAACAAAGTTTCATGCAAAACGATACAGCGCCCGAGAGCGAGCAATGAAAACACAAAGAAGTAATTCTAGAACATTCGATTATTGATCCGAAATTATATACAACCAATTTACATTAAGAACTATATTCTATTTACAACATTAACTATTACATACCTTAACACGAACATATAGTATATATGAGAAGCATCCGTCTGATACAGTTTTATGTATTATTTGAGTAAATTGATTTGTATTAAATGTGCCTAAAAATTGGTAAATACTATAAAATATGTAAAATATAGTGAATTTTAAGTGCCTTATGAAAATATCTAAATTGTTGTCATATTTTCAAAACGATTTTTCTAAGTCGAACAAAATTAGAAAGCGATCGCGAAAAAAATACAGTCTGGATTCTTATAGAAAAATTATGACATTCGATATTCAAATTAGACGTTTAGTTTTGTCATTTTAATATTTTCTTTTTATTTATTCAGTTTTCATTTTATGTATATGGCCAGTTCAGTTTTTTTTACAGTTCTTTTTTAAACTGATACTTCTCATACAAATAATGTTTGAAATTCTGCTCAGTCATTGTAATATATAATGAAAATGATCTGGCTCTACAAAAGTGATTTTTTCACATGAATGAAACGATGATGCAGCCTTTAAATATAGACTCTGTTGCGTCGTCATAAGGTACATTTTCGAGACAACAATGGCAGTGATTGTGCTGAGCGGGCCCCGGCCACCGCGGTTGAGATCACATCTTTGGGCCAGGGCGCGCTTGTTGATGTCACGTGGTATATGCGAAAGATTAAAAAATATTTACAGCTTTTTTTCAATATGACAAGTTTGGTTTATTTATATGCAAAATTGACAGTCATAACACCATCAAAATCAGTATAGCAAAAAAAATTACAACTAAAGAATTAAGTAAGTTTGATAAATTGAAACTGTGACTTATTTGGCACTATTAATAATTTACAAGTGAATTGTTGGTGTTTAAAAAACTAGAATTATAAATATCTAGTGAAGGACTTTCCATTTCCAGCACACAATAAATCAAATACTAGTTTTCTCAACACAAATTAAATAATACACCCAAGCCGCCATTTTGAACTTCAAAACACGCTGTTATTTTTTAATCTGACGTCACGCCTTAAAATCTATGCTATCCGTGTATATTTTATATAAAAGTAAACAGTAAAAATCACAAAGTAATTTCTCTAACTAAACTTATTCAGAGAATTCACTATTCGTTAGTTAATGCACATTGTATCACACGGAGTGAGACGCTCCTTAGCTCCGCACACTTGACTCCATCTGGGAACAAAGAAAATGAAAATCAAAAATGTGTTTTAAAAATATTTTGTAATAAGGTTGAGGTTTGACAATAAACCGGTGCAGTGGCGAAGTTAAAGAACGGATGTTTTATCAAAAAACTTAAGACACTACATTATAAATGTTGGTGTTACACATTCATGGTAAGGCAAACTATTGAAAACATCTTCGGTCTTATTATAAAAAGCGAAATAAACCTTGGTTTAAACCTAGTCTAGCAAAACCAGTCTAATCTGCAGAACCATGGTTTAAATTTACTCGTATTACAAAACATAAATAAACCATGGTTCCCTTGGTTCATTCTTTTGAACCGTAGTTTATACACCAACCACAGATTAATACAAATAATATTCGTTCAACATGATATCATTCCATCGCAACGTTCCATATCCACAGAAAAGAATACGTTTTAATAAAATGTTAATGATTAAATAATGTTTAGGCGTATTGGACCTATTGAGGGTTGGACATTTTGCTAGAATGTGAATATTGGTTGGTATATCGATTATAATAAAAAAAAATATTTTCATTTGTTTCATGTTATATTAGCTAGTCACACATCCAAACACGTGTGATGGAACGTAACATTCTGGCGCGTTACAAGAAACCATAACAATAAACAAAACTATCGCGAGTTAAAATAAGTTCATTTAGCATTGGAATGCATTTACTATTTAGTCAACGATGTATGTGAAGTGAAGTGATATAAAATAATTATCGCTTAGGTAATTACATAGTAATCTAATTTAATAATATCGTGTTGTGGTGGACCTACAAAATGAAAAATGGTCTATGAATTTGAGTAGTGAGAAAAAAGTGAGTAAACGATGAAATAGACACTAAATCCAAAAGAAATAGTTGGAAGTTTACGATTTAGACCACCGTAAACTAGGGGGCGGTCTGGTTTAGCGATAAACCATAAAAAAGGCCATGGTTTATCGTTAAACCACTTTTTGTAATATGAATTTCATATAAACCATAGTTTATTGCGATTTAAACTAAAGTTTTTAGATAAACCACGTTTTGTAATAAGGCGGCTTAAGTTTATACAACGGTATTAAAAGCAAGATGGATGCACCAACCATTAGACAAGGGGACACAACGTAATGTGAGGAAAATAAAAATATTTAAAAACAGAAATGGGGAATGAATGGGTGTTACAAATGGTCCATTCCTTAGAAAGATATAATGAAATTAGGTGGCCAAAGGCGAGGTAACTTACTGGCCGCACTTTCGCTTCAAAAACTTCATAAAATATTTAGTTGGAAATATCAATAGGTTTGAAATACCAGGAGAGCATAAACACTAGGTGATGACGTAAAACAAATTACAAAGAAAGACACAACCATATTTGGAAACAACCACAGTAGCGTAATACATAATTGCTATCTTAATAACTAGTAACTACTGTGCATTTAGTAGAACGATAGTAATTATGTATGTGGATATTAAAAAATAGCTATTATATTGATGTGTTGTATATTACGGTAAGATGAAAGATTTTTGTTGCCTTAACAATATGATTTTTGCGTATTAAACAAATTAACATTGTGCAAATCTTCAATATATATAATAGTAAGCTATAAATAATTATAGATAATAAAAATTAGGATTTCTTAATTCCGTTACAAAATGGCAACTGCCACTAGGCAATCATAACATTGAAAGAGGACCGTGTAAATAATTATCAATAATCCCCGATATCCTAAACAATCTAATAAAACTACCAGCAGTACCAGGCGCACATAACACCCAAGCGGTTCACGTAGAGGAAGCTAGAACGCAAATTCGACCACGAGCAGTAAAAAATTCATGGTCCGCAAAAGAACCGTGTCAGAACACTTGAGAGATATTACATAAGAAGCACGGAAGCAAGGCGGCACACTTTCACGGTTTATGCAACGCCGAAAACTGTTTACGCAATGGTCCCCAAGACCCAATGTCCCACTGAGTATGTTACGTCATTTATAATAATTTTTGACGGTTAAAGTTGAATGTTAGTAGAAAGTGGGACGTGAGAAATGCTAATAACTAATTATTACCTATTCACATTGGCATAGATTCAGATAACATTTGGATTTTGAGCAATCATGTTGATGAGATCGCTTCTCGTGTTTTGTCTCGTGTGATTACATGTGTAATATTTGTATACACTCTTTGATTGACAAGCAGGTTGCTATGGAAAACGATATTTAAATAAATGTTAACGATTTTTCGACGCATAATGTTTACTTTTCTTAAATAAAACAAATGTTCAATCAGTATCTGCATCGAAGGACCAAAACATGTTTGCAAATTAACTTGAAATAAGTTAGTACTTTAATCTCGTCTTGATACATAATGTGTGGTAACTTAATTGCATATTAAAGTATTCAATGAAGTAGGAACTATTTCCCCAGATGTAATTAAATAACTTAATAATCGTACGCATAATATTAACCCAATAAAAAGGTACGGGTCTTATTATTGATATCAAAAGTTACAACACTTTTTCTGTGCTGTAAGGTTAATACCGGAAATCAAAAACATTGTTGATTAGTTTCGGTACGGGAATCGACATGTAACATCTGATTTTATTGTTGTTTTTGTTAACTACGCCATGAATAATATTAAAAATATATACGTTTATTTGAAAATAAGAGACGATTTTATATCAATCTAATGAATGAAAGAAGTACATCCAACAAGCACGCATAAATTAACTGATCCGTCACTAAGATGTGCATGTCTTATGTCGTGGGTATCAGAAACTGCGAGAGACTTGTCGGTCTTACAAACACCTAGACCCGAAACAAAGAGTGAATCATTTAAATCTCTCAGTGCGAGTATCTAACAAGCGGCCTATCTTTTCAGAGTCTGAGTTTAATCAAGTGTGCCATAGAGGCTGTGAATATACATATTAATTTATATTCTTTATTGTACGCCAGGAAAACAGAGAAGGACAGAGATTATGACTACATTGAATAAAAAGTAATTCGGCCTCATTGCACAAAGCAATCTCTTCCAGGCAACCTTTGGATGGATAGAAAAAAAACAAGAGAGAAAAGGTAATCTACGCAAAAGCATAATATATTTATTATAATATAAATATAATGCAAATTGAGAAAAAATATAACATGGTATTGAGTTGTTTTGTTTTCCTAAGTCGATTACAAATAGATATTAAGAGTGTAATTCAAACTGTTTGACATTTGATCAGTCAACACCTCAATATTTCACTGGTAATCGAACCTGAATGTGAATTTTGTATTGACGTTATGAATTAAATTACGCTTATCAGTAACAACGTAATAAAATGAATGTGGATTTATGTTATTTTTACGTGAATAGAAAGCTATGATATTTGTTCACTTGTTAAGTTTACAAATTCTTATCAATATTTTGTTTTAAAAACTATAAAAATATGTTTGTGTATTTTACTGTTATAGGAAAAAATCCTAGGTTAGAACTATTACTTTTACTTAGATTTGTTGACGATAGAAATAGCAATGAGGAAGGAACTCAATAAGAACCGAAGATAAAAAATATGTTCCTCAACCACTATCTATATTTAACTTACAAATACCAGGAAAGCATAGATAGAAAGCCACTTTATACACTACTCTGACTAACAAGACGTTATCAAAATAACTAGGCTACCAAAGAATTACTCATATCTTCAAGTACCAGGGGAGCATAAAATAAAAGAAAGCTACACACGTTCGGTACTATAAAATGCAGTGATCTCTATCCAGCGGGCGCATGAGTGCAATACCCGCTTTTGGGCACCGACCGGGGGTCATTAACCCCGCGGCGAGCCGGGACTTTTACGGCGCTCCGTACTTTTGTACGTAAACTGTGTGACCTTATTTAATTGTCGTATATGTTCTAGTAGAACCCACGATTTTTCTAACATAAAATCAAGTTCGAAGTTTATAGAAATCTCTGAGCAGTTGGTTGCCTTTTAGTAGTATTTGAGTTGATATTAATATAATGTATTGCTTATTTGAAAGAACACCACGTGTTCGTAAGTTACAGAAGTAATATGACATAATCTAAGAATGGTAGGTGTAGAGCACAGTATTGATATCTAGATTCGAAACCAGAACTGGTAAAAGAAACAATAAAAAACTCCCAATGTCTTCCGAACTCACCATCAACAATAGTTAAACGCATGGGGAACTAAACGGATGATTTGTTATTGCTCAGGCCAGGCAAAAGAGCATAGCCGCGCTTGATAGACATGGTTAAAGGGTTTCAGTCGTCCATGAATACATATTATATTTAACACTTTCATCTTAGGTGTGTTCCTGACCTCTCAAAATCGGATATAATGCAAATCGAGAGATTTCGTTCGGTGATTGAGAAATCTCCGGACGAAACACGAAAATAAAGTTATCTTTTCACTTTGGTTATGTTTGAGATTGTAGTATAATCCCGGTTGAACCCAAGTTATTGTAGTCCAAATTAACTTTACTGTGGCTCTATCACATATTTTTTCATTTGATTTTAGTTTTTCATAAACTTAATAGAAACACGATTAAAACTCTACCAGGAATATTTTTACATAAATATATAAACTCAGGATTTTTTCTCGGAAGGGGTAGGCAAAGTGTTATCAAGACACCCACATTTTGCTTAGTATATTCCGTTCCACGATGTGATGTGTAAAACATTTCTAATGGAATTCGAAAATCCATTTGGACGCATTGGTGCTGATCCAAATACTTTAATCAATGCAATCAAGACAAGACCAATTAATAAGTTGAATAAACATACTAGCAATATTCATCTTCATGAATTAAATAAATACGAAATTGAGATATAGCTACCATGCGGTTACTTCTTGACTTACTTGAACACGATTGTTATTGTATAAAAAGGCAGGTCCCTTTCTACATGTCTTTTTAAATTATTGTCTAAAGGACCACGTGAGATGATTTTAAAATTGAAAAAAGTATTATCCATTCATCCAATAATCCCATCGAAAAATCGACATAGATTTTGTTAAATTGTGATTTTCGACTACAAACTCGATAACCCACGTAATTATGCTCTTATTACATTAATTAGCTAATAAATAAGAATGTTTCTTAGTTGAACCACTGTCTGTGAAAAGATAGACTGCAAGTTCGACCCACGCGCCAAAATGTTTTGTTTCTGGCTTGGGTATCGTAAGTTTGAAAAGTCTCTCGTAGTTTCTAGTACTCTCGAAAATATTAGTTGCTCAGTATGAGGCTGACCCCATCATCCGTGATTATGTATGTGAGTGCTAGGTATATTTATTGTCATTATTTATCCATGCTTTAGGAGCAATGACTGAGTTAATTCCATCTTAACGGTTCCATAGACAAACACGGAAAGAATCCTTACAGTTTCACTAAGTAAGCTAGTTCAACAGTTTATATTTACTGGCTTAAGTTTATAGCCATGGATTTTACAAAATGAACATTTACAACTTGTACCTGGATCTAAGATCTAACACAATTAAAACTAATACTTAAACCCTAGGTTCTAAATAAACCTAGGCCTCCTAATTGGGCTGGTGGCAGAGAGTAGATTATATGTGAAGCAACCCTGGGCACGGTTTAAAGGTTTGGTAATGAAGGTTTTTTTTGGGAAATCTTCCATAAGCTAACAGAATTGGACCTTACACTCTGACTCAGTGATTTACATTCCCTCCCCTTCTCTTAAAACTTCGGAAGAGTTTGTATAGATACTAGCGTGAAAATATGTACGTTTATAATAACTAAATGCACAGTTCTGTTTCGGTTTGAAGGACATTGTAGCTAGAGTAACTACTGGACATATTGAGACTTAACATCTTATGTCTCAGGATGGCGAGCGCAGTGGAATGTTTCTACTGTTTATGAGCGGTCGTATCGCTTACCATCAGGCGAACGGCTTGCTCGTCTTACCATTCATTGCATAAAAAAATCTATACCACAGATCTTATTTATCTATACGTTACTTAAAACTTGGTAAAGAAATTTATTGATATTTATTTTTGTAATATCAGGGCCACATTCGGTTATGTAACTAGGGTAGCAGAAGTGGAACGGTGTTATACAATAATTAGCGCGTGTTAACTGTCGCTTACGTGTAGAGGATGCGTATACGATTATGTATTTTGTTTATTTACATAGTATATTTTATGTATCGGAATATTAATAGTGGTAATTATTCCTCAGTCGAAACTTCGCTTTTATCTGTGTTGTTGAATAATTTGGCTTAGAATTATTACAATCGGCTATCAATTTCAATAAATATCACTTTTAAGGTAGGTAACTATGCACGATTATGGATTGGTAGACATTTCACACATTTGGAACTGTTGCAGAAAAGTTTCAAACATATTGACTTCTACATGAAATTTTCCTTTTTCATCAATCCATTAATAAAATTCATATTTTTCTGGTCTCCACGGTGCAGTGGTCTAAACTCCTAAATAATAGAAAACACTATACAAATTGTCAAAGATAATTGAGCATTCTTAATGAAGGCAGTTAAAATCACACGTATTTAATTAAGGTCGGTATAACTATGTCAACAACGCGAATAAAATGCTGATTAAAACCTGTTTTGGAACGTAAAGACGCCGCCGCGGTGTAAAACATACATACATTACGGTTTTGGTGAATATTTATAGTGTTATGGCGCTTTCCAACCTTATAAAGAATAGAAAACTGTTTACGCTCGTCTTGGACGCCTATGGTTATTAAAAAATCTATGCATACCAGATAACTATTCAAAACGCCATTCTTTTTATTGTTGCCAAAACCACTTTCCAGCGATCTGAATAAGAAACAAAATTTATCACAATATTTTATCTCCTAATTTATTCTAATTCTCAAAATCAAACTACAGAATCCGTTTACATTCATTCGCGCACGGAAACCATTTCGCGTATACGAAAGCGAAATGACATTGTACGCACTGCACTCATTCGTGTTCGCGATCGGCAAGTGCATCATGACGTAAGCCCAGAAGTGGGACAATTCGTAAAAAATCAAGCCACGCCCACAAACAGCGGACACAAAATATGTGCATACAGAAGCTTCTTTGTGACGTAACGATAGAGAGATATATATATATAGCTTTCTTTTTTCAGACAATTGGCAGCGCAATATTATGACCAGAGTTATATGACATTTAATACATTAAATAACTGTTGCATGTGTATGTGTATCAGCCCACATATACGTCCCACTGCAGGGCACGTGTGCACCACCTATAAAATAGAGAGTAGGACTGAGCGTGGTTAGGCCATATAGTTATATTAATTATAAATAGATAAATAGAAAAAAAAATCTATATTTGTCTTGTCTGCTTAATAAATATTATCATCATCATCCATCCATCAGCCAAAGGAAGTCCACTGCTGAACATAGGCCTCCCCCAATGATTTCCACAGAGACCTGTTGGAGGCAGCCTGTGTCCAGCGACGTCTCGCGACCTTTACCAGGTCGTCGGACCATCTTGTTGGTGGACGTAAATATTATGTTATCATATAAATAACTATAATAAGTATAAAATATACAATCGATTTAAGAACCTCCTACTTTTTTGAAGGCGGTTAAAATGGTGGTGATTCAATACCTATCATGGTGATATGTGTAATCGTGGCGTTTTGGGTTCACCTGCCTATATCCGAGTACAATCACGCCGGTATTATTATTTCGACTGAAGTGAGATAGCCATATCGCGTTTATGAATACTCTAACAGCTGACTGAACAGTATTGGAAATATAATAAGGTACATCGGTACCACTTTTTCAATTAAAACTAATACTTAAACCCTAGGTCAACCCTAGGTCAGTACAACATTAGAATCTTTTTATTTATCATAAATAGCGAGCGAGTATGCCATTCGGCTGGTAGTGGCGATACGACAGCTCATGCAAACAACACCGTGAATTACAAAGTAATGCTTGACATTCTGCTGCGCTCGCCATCCTGAGACATACGATGTTAAGTCTCAATGTGTCCAATAATCCTTTATTGATTATGTAAGTATTTAGGATAGGAACATATTCCTTTTATCTGTACCTACGTGTTATTACGCAATTTAAATGCACATCCTAATGGATTCATTTGAATACGTTTCTGCCGTCTTAAATTATTTATCTGCCTGTCTGTGCGTTGCGTGTTGTAACCGATTTTATTCATTTTATATCCATAACATAAAGACGACGATAGGATAGGAATAAAATAAAATAATTACTTAAAAATATAGACTTTATTTTATTAAGTAATGTTTAATCTTACATATACGCGATATTTGTGTAAATAGTTGTGTACTGAGCAATAAAATAATTTTCATATAGAGACCTATTTTGATAGCACGTTTGTTCCTTCTTATAGGCTTTTCTTTGACTACACCACAAAATTCAAGCGCTTAGATGTACGCATTTCATCCAAGTGCATATATTTACAGCGTTTCGCATACTCAATGGCATATTAAACGGGAAATTGTAATTTGATTACAGTTGAAATCATTATGCTTACAATGTATCCATGCACTATAACCCCAGCTTCTGACTCACAGGAATTTGTCATTAGGGGATTTCCACCAACCGTATACAAAGATTATGATAGTATGTAAAACATTGTGACACCTACATCCGGAATAAGATAAAAAGATAGCTGAAGTGAAGGAAATTCCATTCTCTCATATGATTGGGCATCATATCCTCACTAATGTTTTGTTCTATAAGAAAAATTGTTTGCATTGCCTAACTTGGTGATTAAATTTCAAGTATCGCAGATTTTTTATACCATTAAATTAATACACAAATTCGTAACTTCAATTGATAAATTGGGCTTAAAAGGATATCTATTTAAACAAAACCAGCCTATCAAAACTTAACGAAGTACCTAATGGATATATAAGACTTAACATGAATCAGGCCCTTTAGTTTACGTATAAAAAAGCTATAAATTAGTCACAATAGTCATATATTAAAGGGTAACCAACAGTGGCGCTTTAAAAAATCAACTGTGATATATTAACCCAATTCACATTCGCTAAGCGTGACGTAAGCGAGTCTTCTGTAGTGAAAGTGCGCTGGCGTCAATCGGCATTGTCATTCGCGCCGCGGCGCTCGACATGAACGGACGTGTTAGATAACTGGATGAAACGGAATGTTCTAGAATAATTATTTTATTTACGTTTTGATGAATGGATATGGTAGATAGGGTTGTTTCATAAATATATTAATTGTGTTTTCAAATAATGGAACAAAAATTAAGACTGGAGTATTTTGATCGGAAACTACATTTATGAATATACATACATATGTAGTTCATATTATGCCTTTTATATTAAGTTGAAATCTATGCCATGCTTCCCTGTAGATGCTAAAAGTAATCTAGCATGTTTTCATACTTTGTAATGAGTATTAGAAAAAATGATTTCAAAACAAAAACTGCTCAGGCCTTT
The DNA here is from genome assembly GCA_009982885.2 of Hyles vespertilio. NCBI lineage: Eukaryota > Metazoa > Arthropoda > Insecta > Lepidoptera > Sphingidae > Hyles > Hyles vespertilio. The sequence continues at coordinate 8,197,278 of CM042823.1, forward strand.
TACGAAACAAGTACTGTATATATGTTACTTTTTGGACATTAAATATCAACTATTAAGAAGTAAGCAATTTAATTAAACACAAGATACATAAAAAGTCATTAATGCGAAATGAAGAGAAAATAATAACCAAATAATTTTATACTATCTCGGCGAAATTACTGCTTTGTTTATTTGTGCTGTCCAGTAAACCTAATAACTATAAAAGGAAGTAATACTTAACTTTTATGCCGGCTAACCTTCCTAATTCCCGATTCCTTACCTAAATTATTCAGTCTTATCCTTAAGGACCAAAGGTTAATGAAAGTCCCTTCCTTATGGTGTAAATTTATTTTGAAGTTTCATCCATCCGAACATTTTGAGATTACGAAGTTAATAAAATATATCAACTAAAATAGTATAAATATATATTTCTAAGGGTTATTAATCCAAACGTTAAAATCTAATTTCTTTAAAGGCCTATTACATAAACACTTATCAATAAATATTAATGATGGCGAATTACAAATTTATCAGTGTCAAATATACAAAAGACCGCGGCGAATTCACACGCGCGTAGTTAGCAGAGGTCAGTTTAAATTGGACATGCTGTGATAAATTATAAGATTTCGCACGTTCAATAGACATCAACGCACGTTTGGCAAGAAATCTCTGTTTTTAGGCAACGTAATTAGTGCTATGTTTAGACCTGTCTGCATTTATATTTTACGATAGATATTTAGGATCGAAATTTAAGACTTAAATATTAAATAAAATATGAAATAATGTATAAAAAATAAAATTATTATGCATTAAAATGTTTTTTGGTTTTATCGTGGTAAAAATAATCATGTATTGTAAAGTCGTAAGTTCGATTTCCAAGTTAGGCACTCTACTATTAGTAATATTGAAAATCTTGCTGTTCCCGGAACTGCAAAATTTAGCGATGAACCAAAATATACATAGTAAAACTATTAAATTCGTGCGCCAACTTATATAAAACGAAAACATTGAATACGATACTCATGGAGATTGCTTAATGAAGGACGGGCAATAACCTATTACGTGTCATCAAATAATAATTTCAAAGTTGTGCAGTAATTTTACGAATGGATCGAATTACTATGGAAACCAATTGCGAGGTACAAAATTGTTATTTACTAAGTAAGGCTTGTAGTTCGATTTTCTATGTCCCACAACGATGTGGGATTTTTCCATTAGTTGTATACATTTGAAAATATGAAGTGGAAATCATGTCTTGACAAACGTAGTGGGGAACGCCCTCTGGTCATATGTAGAGATGACTTTCACTAGAGGCTGGCAGCGACTGAATGCATAAAGCAGCAGACCGGGCTCTGTAGTGTACCTTGGAAGAGGCCTATATCTAGCAGTGGACTGACAAGGTCTGATGATGATGATTTGTGATGTCAAGCGAAGCATTTAATTTTTCAAGATATGGTTGGTAAAGTAAGACATATTTACGTTATAGAATGATTTGACTTCGAATTTTCTTGACAACAACTCATTTAGGAACAGGGTCGTTGTTAAATACACCTGGATATGTCAGATTTATATAAGTGTTTTTGTTGAAAACGGATCTTCAAAGACTGAGGTCAAAGAATGAATTATTTTTCTAAAAAAACATGTTTACAAAATCTATGAATAATGAAAAAGCAATGTTTATTGATAAGAGAAGAGTAGTTGATAACAAGTTATGGCGCATCGCGCATTCCAAAGCAATATTTCGTCATTAATCATCTATGAAATCTATCGTATGAAAAGGTTCTGCTTATCTATACAGTTTTAGTTAGGCGCCACGATTAAATTATAATGAATGAACCCCTTATAAATCATGAACTCCTGATCGGGCAAACCGTTTTACGTAAGGGTTTTTTGCTGGAAAATTTGACTTAATTACATAATTAATGAATTTCAAACAAATAGAGAAGAACAAATACAATCATAATATTATGAAACTGTGACTATGATAGCCTTGGTGGCGTCGTACTATGGATCATAAAGCTAAGGTCTCGGATTCAAATCCTGAGTGAAGCAGAGTGATATTGGACTTTTCTATTCATTATCAGCCGGGAGTCAGAAATTTATGCCTGATATGGCGATTAGCACGCGAAAAGTGGGTAACCTGGTAGCACCTTTGGCTACCGATTCTGGAAAAAAACCGTGAGTTTATGTATGTATGTAGTCTGGCATACTAGAGTGTATCTAAGATTGGTTATCGTGAATTTCTCATCGGCGCTCGTCTCGATCAAGTATCGTCTATTTATCTGATATGTTTGTTTGTTTGTTCAGCCGAGCGATAACAGTATGTGTGTCATTGTTATCGAAGTGTGCCCTAAATACAACACGATTGTAGCTTTGTATGCAAGTTTTCATTCACGCTTTTCCACTGTTGAAATCTATTTGAGGTGACAAAAGTTAATACCGAACTATAGCTAAATTGATGTCTATGTTGCAGTTAATGTTTATTTCTCCCCTCAAATAGCAGTTTAAATGGACTGTTGTGTTCCAGTCTGAAGGACATTGTAGGCAGAGCAACTACTGGATATATTGAAATGAACGCAGTTGAATGCTGAGTCTTGCTTTGTGATTCATAGTGTTGTTATGGTTTTGATACTGTCCATGAGCGCTCGTATCGCTTAAGATCAGGCGAAAGGAATGCTCGTCTTGCCATTCATTGCTGTAAAAGAGTTGTATAGGACTGCTACAGTTATGGCTACAGTGGATGTCTAATCGAAGGCTAGATGTAAGCCAAGTCTTTGCGCCGCTTGATTTACATTTTAGTATTACCTATCTAAACTCAGTATATGTTTTTTTTTTTTTTTATTGCCGTGAATGGCGAGACGAGCAAGCCATTCGCCTGATGGTAAGCGATACGACCGCTCATAAACAGTAGCAACATTCCACTGCGCTCGCCATCCTGAGACATAAGATGTTAAGTCTCAATATGTCCATATGTCACGGAAAATTCGAAATATTAGACATGGACTAATCAAGTTAGAGGAAATACTATAATCTCGTATATTGTTAATAATACATCTGTTTTATTATAAGATAATATTCTCTTATATAACCATCATCCCGACTTCTTTCCGAAGAAGTAAGAAATAAAAATATCAAAGAAAAATTCTAAAGAAACTTCCCATTATGCAATATTCAACTAACGGTCAGAAGTTTGTTTTGGACCGCCACAGCGTCTCAAACATGTGACAGACACGTCCAGATCGGGACAACGTGGCCAGAATTGCGTAGGCAACGAAAAACGTGTTGATGAAACTCCGAAAAAAGTTTTCCAACTTTTGGAGGACGCCAAATACTTGGGATTTTTACAGGAAAAATTTAATGAACAATTGGGACAATGACGCTTGCAAATAAATAATATTTCAGAATTAGTTTAGTTTTATATATATATATAGTGCTGTGATGTGTAAGACGAACTACTAGGAAAATCGAATGAGTGAGGAACATTGCCATATGTTTTGTTGTACTGTGGTGGAGTGTCATTTATTCTGGTATCTAATAAACAATTATGAATAAATAAATAACACCCAACAGTCACATACATAGTCCTGACCCCACACTAAGATCGAGTCTTGTGTCGTGGGTATCAGGAACTACGAGAGACTTTTCGGTCTCACAAACACCCAGACCCGGAAGAAATATTTGTGGGCCGCACAAACATTTTTCTCGGTGCGGGGATCGAACCCGCGGCCTCTCGTTTCACAGGCGGCGTCTAACCGACTGCGCCACGGAGGCTGTTATTATGAAGATGTTACTTTAACCTTCATTGCGTATAGTGTGAAAAAATGGTTTAAACAAAAAGCTTAAATTGTCACATCAATCTATGACATTTAAAATGACGAAAAATCATTATTATTTGTCATAAATGTTTTCAATTTTGCACCGAAAAATTCCACAAATCGTTAAAGGACATTGTTCCGGCTCCATACATGTTCTGCCTAAGAACCGTTCGAATCGAAAGTGACTTATATAAACTCTTAAAATTATATGGAATCCTATGAAATAAGTTTTCACGAACGGACACTTAATAATTACGAAAAAATTTAATATTTTGAGGTTATAAATAAAAAATAACCAAGCTTGCGTGAAATATTAGAGTAGTAATATCAAAGTAATATTAACAATACTATGTACAGCTATATATGTTCTCTTCTAGAACTAGGAAAGGACTACTCTACTAGATACTAGGAAAAGAGATAGTCCTAGTCAAGTTTAAGATAATTCTTTGACAATTATCATTTTACAAAGTTGCATTTTCTATCTGTCCCTATGAATGCTTAGATCTTTAAAACTACGCAACGGATTTGGGTGCGATTTTTGTTAATAGATAGAGTTAATAGATACAACTAAATTCGATCACAGACAGAGCAATATCCGAAAATGCCTATGGAAAATCCAGTCCTTTACACACAGCCGAGTCTACTAAGTACGCAATCTAATCGGAGTCCGTAATCAAGCCAAAGTTGTTAGAATAAAACCATGAAACGCATAGAAAACCACAAAAGAAACGATAGTCGCCACAGACCAATTAGAAAATAGTCGCAAAGCAATCAAAAATTGAATGGTATGAAGTACACCAGTGTTGCCAATTACGAAAACTATAATACTCGAATGCCAAGCTAGAAATTCGCGATTTCGCCCAAAAAAATATAGAATACTAGTTTTTTTCTAGCTAGTCAATTTAGGTATTTAAATGAATAAAGTGTTATCAACTAATTTTAATAACCGACTTCAAAAAGGAGGAGGTTCTCAATTCGATCCGTATTTACCGAAATCGCGAAAACTTCCGAAACTGGCAGCACTGGCTGACGGAAAACATTTTAAACGGCATCAATAATTGTGACCCAACTTTTTATTTGGAATTTATTTATTTGAAGTGTCCGTGGAATACTAAAATATGTTTCAAACAATATAAAAATAAATGAAAATTATAGTATAATTCATATTCACTTCGGTTCTTAGGCCAAAATTGAACAATGTCCTTTAGTGGCCATGCCACTCGTCACTGGTTGACGTGACAAATCCTCACCATTGGTACGTGAGCCTCCCAAACCACTCTCATTACCACGTGTCTCGCCCGCAACGTGACAAAATGTGTTTGATCGCTCTTTTTAGAAAACTTTTTCGATGTTTTTCAGGATTCCTGTTTGCACAATATTTTTTGTTTAAATTATAAATATCTTCGGTGACTTGTTTACTTCGATTTGTGTTTTCTGTAACGTAATTGGGAAATTGAAAGCGTTCGGTTACATACTTGTGGTATTGAAGGGCAATAATAATAGATTATAATGATTGAGTGAAATGAGAATTCGTACACAACAAGACAGATAACAGTGACATGGATTTGAGGAGAAGATTCGATATAAAATAATATATTTAGCTAAATTAAAGTGACTTATGGTATGCAGAACTTGAAGGATATCCCAAAGATAATATTATAATCATTGAAAATGAGCATAACAGAAACGTTGAAGATCCCTGAAATTATTTCAAATTTTCAATTTTGTAATACTTTTAAAAAATGAACATAGATGAAATAGTTAATTAATTTAATATCCTTAAAATGTTTAAACTAAGCTTATTTATAAATCGTATGTTTTACAATATACAAATTACATGGATAAAACTAAATTTTATTCTAAACACGATACTAAGACCACATACGTTTCAAGAAATATTCTAATACACCTTTTGTCTCTTTCGTGTTTGCGTTTATAGCGGTCGGCCAACCCATGATTTTTGTTTATGTTATGCTAAATATCATGATACCAGGAATACATAAATTACTGGTTTTGTAGCAAAGTCACCCACATAAATCGAAGTACTAGGCTCTCATATAATCGTACAGTTTAACACGCCATCGGAGCCGATCTTTGTGATCAGCCACTTTATCACTTATATTCTCCTAGTACGAAACTACGCACGAACAGTTCGGAAACAGATCGAATGTAATTTTAAAAAAAATGACATGTCAACGACCTCATTTAGGATCGCGATACGCACACCGGTACGACTCACTGACACAGTAACTGAGTCTTTATGCGCTATACAAAGTTAAACCGTAGATAACCGTATAATAATAGTAATAACCGTACGCTAAAAGTATCAATTCCCTTCTATTTTCAGGTTAATTATGTTTGAATTCATTGAAATAGAGCCATAAATAAATTATTGGCTATAATTTTCATTTTTCCATAATTTGAACGTAAGTTTGTCATTGTCTTCAGTTGTTACAAGCAAGAAAATATTCGAATTTCGTACATTAGCTCCCGTAAGGATTACCATAGTGATTTACAGCAAAGTTTACTCGGCATCTGTCTACTTGCGGCCTTCATTCGCCAACTTTTCGGCCCCATCCTTTAACTGATGTTTTCCGCGTTATGTGCTCCGCTCCACTGTCAATTTAACTTGTAAATTTAATGGGCTATGTTGGTAACTTTTGTTTTTCCAAGCATCTTGTTATTATACGATTCTATGTCGTAGGAATCAATTAATATTTCATTGAAAGACGATGCCTTGTGATTTTTTATAAGTATTATTTCGGTGTAGCAGAAAAACGATCTTCAATTATAAAACATCTCTTTAATTTCAAGCATAATTATTTGATTGCAATAATAATCTCAAAGCGGGAACACTGTGCGAAACAAAGAAATCCTTATCTACCAAGGCGAAAGATAATGCTTCGTTTAAATATCAAAAGTACTAGGATATTATGACCACAAAGAGGACTTCACCTATACCTCGAGTAAATATTAAAATGGCGCGTAATTCCGTGTGTCATTGAATGGGACAATATCAGTTCTTCCTGTGTGGACGTTATCATTGTGATTCAAACGCTACAAAATTATAATTGTCAATGATATAATAGCATTCGTATTATAAATAGGATGTCACGAATGAATAGTGGACCGCACGGCGATAGCGGTTCTACCTACAAACACTTCTTGTGTATTTATGATCTCCTGGTACTTGGCATGAAATTTGCAACATTTTCGCAATTTGCCAAAACCGTAACTGATTTGGTTTTGGTGTTTTGTATTTTTTGTACATATACTTTTTTTTTAACATACGAGTATTATAGGCCCTTTGTTCATCTAATAATACATGTATCTGTATCTGTATCAGCCCATTCACGTCCCACTGCAGGGCACGAGCCTCCTCTACAATCGACAGTACGATTGAGAGTGGTTAGGCCATATAGTCCACCACGCTGGCCTAGTGCGGGTTGGCGGACTTGTATACCATATATTTTTGTTTATAAATCGCCATGGTATGCAGGTTTCCTCACAATGTTTTCCTTCACCGTTTAAGTGTGTGGTGATTGATTATCAATACACACATGACTCCGAAAATTCAGAGGTGTGCCCTGGGATTAGAACCCGCGACCACCGTGAACATGTTGGCAGTCGCGTTTAGTCCGTTTACCAACAGGCCACCACGCACTTCATACATGTACTTGTTTTCAAATAAAATATTTGTATAAGTATCTCATTATAATGTTCGACATACGGCAAATCTATAAATAGATTCCAAGTTTTCAGACACTCATTGATGTTTTACATCATTTGCTATGCTTTAACCCACGTGTTTCTATTATGTAAGACGATATAACATTATTAACTTCAAATCAAACCTCAGACGCGTTTCCCACAGTATTGCAGCCAAAGACATCATAAATAGTCCCTCTTGCGATCGCCCACGCATCTATAAAATATTTTAGTCACCTCACTTGACTGCGTGGGTGGACATAGGCTCACAACACGTTGTTTGATCAAAACATAGGTATTGGAACTAATAAATAATGATATTTTATTATGATAAAAATCCAAGGATGACCACGGCGATCTTATTTATAATTAATTTAGATATAGGAGGAAGTTTACGTACATACATTACATACATCCGATTTATGTTATAATAATGATATAAAACTGGTTAAATGGAAGTCATGTTTACAAAAAAAAATTTGGGGAGAGATCGTGTTTTCCAATAAACTAAACAACCGCAGATTCTCTTTGTTTTTCTTACATTTTAAACGTAAAAACACTTGTTGCTCTTTCATATTTATACAATACTAGCAGCCCGGCCCAGCTTCGCCCGGGTGCAAATAGATTTCTGTACAATAATATGTACGTATTATACATATAAACCTTTCTCTTGAATCATTCTATCTATTAAAAAAACCGTATCAAAATCCGTTGCGTAGTTTTAAAGATTTAAGCATACAAAGGGACATAGGGACAGAGAAAGCGACTTTGTTTTATACTATGTAGTCTATCAATTTGTGTATAAAAAAACGAGCCTAAAAAAATCAAGCGCCATAGAGATTCGTGTACAATGTACCAGGCGCGCATAGCCCGCGTGGAGGTGAGCAGTGACGCGGCACGCGGCGACCCGTCACAGATTTCCCCGGACGTTGCCGAAAACTTTCCAACACGGCTGCTCCTGCGCCTGCACGTGCCGACTTATGCAATAAGCAGCACTTATAAATTCATATTTGTTTTTGATTTATGTACGCACAAATATTTGTTATTATTTATTCTACTAAATTAGGCCAATTAAAGGTTCTAAGAGAGGTTATACATATTAAAAATCAATGTTCTATTTGACTAATAATCCCAAAATAAATATATGCAGTCCAAAAACGTGTTTGGGTTACCTATGTGGACTAAACATTGAAATGGTTATGTCAACTAAAACTATTGCGTAAGTGTGAAAGAACTAAAGCTAACGTGCGGCCAACCATTGGTACTCAACACTTATAACTCTATTATTTTTACTCCTTCATGGCCTATCTCTAATATAAGAGAAATGTGACATGAAAATAATTTTATACTTATTTATTTACAACTCAACAAATAATTTTTCATGTTTATTTTTTCACCAGGGCATCATAAACACCCAACACGCACGCGCAGTACCCCTTTCCATACAATTCGAATCACATTCTAAGGCAGCAGTCGATCGTTTGACACAGATAGGTGTTGCGAAAGACCGCGCCTGGCACCGCAGCCCTCACTTCTGTTTAGCGCCTGGTGTTGAAAACGGATGTTCCGACGATACTAGAATGTGCGGTTATTAGCCGATGCTCGGTCAGCTGTTTCAGTTGGTGAAAATACGCGCATGATTTCAATTTTGTAAATAGAATGTTGTTGCAGGCTTCGATTCTTCTTTAATGTATGTGTTCCTAGTATTCGTAAATTATGAAAATTCACAATTTTTTCTGTAAATTATTTGGTTACTAAATTATTCTCGTTATTTTTATACTTAAAAACTGCTTTTCTACGTCCAAACCCTTTGGATCAAATAAACTCGGAAAATTGGGATTACAAAGGAGGGAATTGAATTTAATGTCAAGACATAAACAACACATGAAAAAATAATTTAATTGACACTATAAAGTGTTTTGTATTGTATGTAATTTATTATCTGTATTTTTTATTCATGGCCCAACATTTTCAAAAATATGTCAATAATTTACACAAAACACGGTGATTTCATCCAGCATAACACCGTCCAAAAACACAAAAGGCATATTAACGAAAAAAAGTGAAAGTCGCCCGGCGAGCACACACACACATTGCGTAGGCACACACGCATGCGCAGGCCAAATAGAAACTAAGTTGAATCATCTTTGTGGGCGTTTGCTAGGATTTAAGGGCGATTATTCAACGACTTTGAAAATCACTAGAGCATTTAGGCGTCTTGATATTTTGAGGACAATTTGAATTTTGCATTTTAGCATAACTTTTTGATCCTTGCACAGCCAATAATAATTTATTTATTATTATGTATGTGATATTGGTATCTGTAAGATCCAAGACATTTCTACTATACTACGAGTACTCTATTCTCTGCAACGAAGTTCGAATGTTGGAACGTTCGACGTCCACTCAAAAGAAAAAAATCCACTTCTAAAAGTCAATACTGTCTGTGAAACTTATCATTTTCTCCGAACGTAGTACGATTGAGAATTCGACCATTTTTAATTCGAATTTTAAATTACATTGAGAGTAATTAACAAATCAATAACCGCCAAGCAAACTGAAAGACGTATATAAAGATGAGAAGTTGCAATTTGAAGACTTCTCTATATTGTAACCAAAAAGCCCACAAATAGACGATAGGCTGATTTAGAAATAATTTGTTGTGAATGAAAACTGCTATCAGTAATTAATTAGAGTTTAATTTCTATTCCTTCCATTCAGAAAAAAAATATAAAGCATATACTAATCATAGAGTAACCACGTGGATAATAATAGTACAATGTAATTACAGTATAAAATATAAATTGATAACTATTTGTTTTAGTGATAACATCAATACGTTCAACTATTAAAATTTTAAAAGCAATACTGCAAGTTGAAAATTTACCATTTTCAAAAGTATTGTTTTGATAAAGAACTAACGCTTTAAATAATCAAAAATCATTGACAAATAAACAGCCAATAAATTGGCAAAAAATACGAAATATAGGACCTAAAATACTGAACAATAAAAATACGCCGAACCGCATTGTTCCCACAGCGTGGCAACGTAAAATAGTTAAAATCAACAACACACTGACGGAAGCGGCAAAGTGGGACGCGAGAAGCGAAAATTTCGGCTACCACCGTCTACAAACACCTTTACTGCTGTAACGATAAAGCTCAGTTTTGATTAGCAACCGATAGGTGAAATTGAAAGTTGCACAGTATATTTTGCACAAACTAATTTGAATACAGAATTCTCGATCCGACATTATGTTATGCCTCCTTTGACGTTAGCTAATCCTTCATCGCGCGGTCCCTGTTTGGCGCCTATTACCATATTGAGGATTGAACCTGCGGCTTTGTTTCATTGTCAAAATGTTGGTGCTATGTACTGAATAATTTGATACCAAGCTAATGTTTGAAAGTTAATATGGGGTTAATCTTTTTAAGTTAGTTCTAGAAGCGTTAATGTTATATTTATTTTTAACGAATGCAGATATCTAATACAAACCATTTTTGATCAATTCGACCAAATTAACCAAAATAGTGATGGGACACTTCTTACGATATAAAAAAGGGATAAGCATTTCTTTGAATTAATATTTTTTAAATTAATTTATTAATTTTGGCTACTCAAAGAATGATAATTATTATGTAAAATGTCACCAACAATGATTCAGATTTACATACGAAAATGCCTTATGTCGCAAGTATTACTTATATTCCAATTAAATGGATATTCCAGAAGCATCAAGAAAAAGGCTTTAATGAGAAACCAACTATCTATTAATACCTTTTTGTAACTAAATAAACATACAGTTAAAATTATTGATTTCATGGCGTGATTTGATTTTCCTGTTATTATAATATTTGTCTCTGTAAGGAACAAAATCTGTTTTTGTTTTACTATCAAATTAATGCCAAACAGACGGAGAGTAATAAAATTAATTAAGTTAATGAATTATTTACATAATGATTGCTTAGATTATTTAAAAAAAAAAGAATTCATCTACAAAATTATAAGATTATTAAGTCTCACAAATTCCAGGCGTGGATCAAATATTTTACGCCTACACAAGATCTATCTCAATGAGAGATTCAAACCTGGAACCGTTCATTTCAAAACTGGCGTTCGACCAACCAAGTCATGGGGTATTTAAACCACAAAACTGATAGATCAATAGAGCGTTCAAAATCATATCTACATATAAAATAATTGTCACACACTCTACAAAAGAGAAAGAAAATCGTCGTTTATCTTTCAGTTTAGGTACACAGTTAAATTTAAACTTCAACACCCGAAACCAGTTAACGACCCATTAACCGCGGGCCTGCTGACCTAATAATAAATTTCCGGTGAACTTTTTATCATAAAGCATAACAGCTCTATGCGACTCTATCAAATGATATCCGTTTCTGGTAGATACCATTGATTAGAATAGTTGAAAAATACTGATATATATTATATGGAAATATTTACATGCCTTTAAGAGCTTTGTGGCGTCGATTAAGACAGCTATGAAACGAAAGACCACTGGTTCGAACTCCGTAGCAAGATATTTTTTGTGTGATCCGTAAGTATTTATGAGGCTGAAAAGGCCCTGTTTGTTTTTGTTGCCCAAGACGATTATGTTTTTATATACTCTTTAAACATGCTGTCCTGACTCTATATTAAGAAAATAATCTCGTGGGTATCAGAAATAATGAGAGACTTTTCTGTTTCACAAAACCTAGACTCGACACAACTACTACAAGTTTTAAATATATTTAGCAAAAGGGGAACGTTTCCACTTTTATCATAATATAGCAATTTCTGACCAAAAGCGAAATCACAAAAATGATTATGTATTAGATTTACAATTGCCAGTTGCAAATTCTACACATTTAGTTGCCTTAAGGCTAGAAGAGTACACGTAAAAAGCTTAGTGAGTCGGTAACTTTAAGTCCATTTATCTCAAGTACGTAATTGTCAATTAATTCTAAATTAATCTTAGTTATAGACCATACTATTATCTAAATATGACACTAATTGTGTACTGTTAACATGTCATCATCAAATTTGAACCCAATTATTCAGGATATTTTTGATTTCTCGTAAGGTATAAATTATGTTTTTACATATATTTTTGGTATAAAATCTCTCTCTCTCTCTCTCTCTGAAGACGCAAGAAGACCACGGCTGAACATAAACCTCCCCCAAAGATCTCCACATCGACCTGTTGGAAGCGGCCTGCATCCAGCGACTTCCTGCTACCTTAGCCAACTCGTCTGTATACCTTGTAGGTTAATATCTGACCCCGCATCATTTAATAGACATTTTCTTAGAATTAAACATAAAAATATTACTCAATTGTTCATTAAGCAGAAATGGTTTAAATACTCTAAGACTTAAGCGAAAAGATTAAGGTTCCATTGCATAATAGTTTAATCGTAAAAGCATTAACTGGACGTAACATTTTCCGTCGCGGTGTTCCGATAACCGTTAAATAATTAATTGAGTTAATTAATTAAGAAACTATTTTACAGGCATAATAAGTCTGAATATTGAGTCATTTGCAAACGACTGCTTAATGATGAATAAGAGAATTAAGTAATTGGTGGAGACGGCAAATTTTAGAAATTCGAATATTTATCTGCCCATATGCGTCCTATTGTTGGATACGACTCTCTGCTGATTTTTGGTTCACTACATGGCCTAGTAGGGGTTAATGGACTTCAAAAATATTTGAATATTTTGGGGAAAAAATTTGAAACACGTACCCAAGGATCTTCATCATCTTTACGATGTTTTTACCCCTTAACCAGAAAACAAAATCTAACTTAAAATCAAATGACAGAGGTTCGAGCTCACGACCTTAGTTTCATCAATACAATACCTAGACAACACCTTATTTATTTAAAATTTAAAGAGACTTTTTCGTATGACCATAAATCTTCCCACAACGCTTGTACCCAAATATCAGTGACCATAATCAGGTCATCCAACCTTATTTGGCGGTTGTTGCTCCCTAGTTAGAATATGAATACAGAAATATGAATTTGTTATTGGTGTATCTTCGCGTGTTTTGAACCTTGAAGACGGTAGTTCACTTCCCAGGGCAGGTAATGTATTTGACGTGTAATATTTTTGCCTAAGACTTGAGTGTCTGAGAGAGTGGCAGTCTTATTCATGAAAGTTGGTTGAAATAGACTTTGATCCTGATATATTCGTCCCATTTCGCATCTTGGCATGAAAATAGCTCTGTGAATAATAGGAAGTACTGTAGCCACTTTCACTTGTCCTTTGAGACTCAGGCGTGGTCTTAGGGATAATGTCAAATATCGGCTATGAAACGATAGTTAACGGGTTCGATTCCCGCACCTAGTCAATTTTTTGTATCACAATTTGTTTCGTATGTGGGTGTTATGAGACCGAAAGTCTCTCGTAGTTTCTGATAGTACAGCCTTCAATCTCAATATTAGACTATGTGACTATTGTATTAATAATGATTCTAAATAAATTTCTAATTTCAATGCCCAGTTATGTGCTCCCGTTGTGTTCAATATAAGAGAATCTTGATTCATCAGCATTGCCAACGTGACAAGTCTCGCGTGTGCTTCTAAACTTTCAAATGTAAACTGTAATGCTGACATAATAAGGTGTAAATTTAATATAGCAGGCGCTTAGCCCAGAATTTCAAAGGAAAATATTTTTTGGGAGTTTTTAGTCTATTAAAACTGGTTTATTGTTACGTCATATAGTTATAAGTAATTTTTAAAGTAAATATTATTTTTGGAATACGAGTATTTATTTTGAGTGTTACAATTTATAAATGAACTAAGTACATAGAAATACTAAGTACTAATTAATAGTTTACTATAAAAATAGAAAAAGAAATACTCGAGAATATAATCTCGAAATAGAAATAGAAAATTTATGTATGTGGCAAAAATATATGGCAGTTTTTTTTAAATCCTTTCATAACTTAAAAATATTTTGAACTAAACTGGGATAAATTTTAACTTCACGTATCATTATGTAACATTGGCATTCCAATAATTGCGCAATTTATTGTAAGTAAATAAATAAACAATCCAGATATATTACAATCACATTCTCTGCCACTAAAAATATTTAGGTCATAGCACTAATTATGTACATGATTGCCTGAATTCCTTTAGACCAGCAAGACAACATAATACCACCATTGAGTCGCATATCATAACTTTTCGCGGGAAAGAAAACATTTGAATAACTATGGAGGTTTTACTTTCAACCACATTTTGAGAAAATCTACTCAAGTTAAAAAAAGAACGATTTCGTAATTACATCAGACATAATTTTACCCGCGCATTATATTCCATATTCAAAATACGCATATTTTATTCCAAAACCTTTTCTATATTAGTTTTTTTGTATCATAGGTTTACTTGGTTTATTTTGAATTCCATGTTGCCAGTATTTTCATGTCACCTGTCAGAGAGCTGTGCAGTATAAAAATCGCAAGGATATTAGTTTAGAATAATTAACGGGGCTCGTGAGCGCATATCAAATGCACGTGACGGTATTTGTAAAATACATGCGTAATAATTAATTACAATAAGTTAGTTTATTAAATATGGCCAGCACGCGGCAAAATGCACGTGAGAGAAATACTTAATTTAGCGATTATGACTAATTTTTTTTAATGTAATAGACAGTCAAAAATATCACTTTAAACATAGAAATGAAAATTATTATATTTACCAATATGTGTTGGCATAATAAACTTATTTCGTATTAACAAATTTTCCCTAACAACTTAATATTTTCACTCCATAAAACCTACTTGGACCAAACAACAGTTTTTCTAACAAAAACACATTGCGCAACGCCGTAAAAATATAACAAAACCCTTTTCCATTGCACCGTGTGATTTACGACTATACACGAAAACACACACACACACTCGTATACATAATACACACTGTGTGTAGTCTGTAGGGAACGGTGCGTGCGTGCGTGTGTATGTGTGTGTGATGTGACAGTACTCACCTCCGGTCAGAGCGCGTGGTCCTGCGCGTGCGGCGCTCCGAGTTGCAGCATGGACCGGCACAGCTCCGTGATCTCCGGGTGGTTCAAATTGATCAGATGCACGTACATCTGTTTGTGGAGACTCAGCTCCCCAGATACGGCTTCCAGCCTCTTCAGCAACGCTTCCTTCTCTCTTAGTAGCGACTTCACCTTCTCCTCAACCTCGCGCGAGCGCACCTTGGCCTTTTCCCGTGATTTACGCACGGCAATGTTGTTGCGCTCGCGGCGCCTCCTGTACTCGTCCGTTCCCTTGTCTATCACTTTCCCCGAGGACCTCCTGGCCGGCGCCGGCTTGTGCTTGAGCAGCGGCGGCAGCAGCGGTGCGCCCAGCGGCGGCAGCGGGGTGAAGCTGCCCGTGTAGGGGTTGTTCACGCCCACCGGCGGCTGCGGGTTATACTGGCCCGTGTACTGCGCACACGTCACCGCGCGCCTGAAGTCCTGCGGCTCGGGCGGCTCCTCCTTGATGGGTGGCGCTTGCTCGTGCCCCGAGCTGGTCTGCACGGGCGCGTACGACGCCCCCGAGTGCACCGGCTGCGGCATGTACGCCAGCGTGGTCCGCGTGAACCGCGGCTGCGGCGACCTGCCGCCCGGCAAGATCTCCTGGAACAGCGCCATGGTCTCCTCGCCGCGGAACTGGTCCTCGATGAGGTGCTGCAGGTCCAGGCTGATCTCCTGGCCGTTGAGGTCGTCCAGGTCGGGCGGCGGGAAGGGTGCGCGCTTGTCCTCCACCACCTTCTTGAGGTCGGGCTGCGGCGGCGGCGGCGGCGCTGCCGCCGCATCGTACATCTGCGGTGACTCCATGCCGCCGCTCGGGCCTATCGCGGGCCCAGCGGCGCCGGCGGCCCGAGCCTCCACGTCAAAGCACTGAGAAGCCGTCACAGAAGCACATGCACGGATTGCGAGTGGGCGCGTGGCCGGCGGGCGGTGCGGCGTGGAGTGATGTATAGCGCGGCGCGGATCGCGAGCGAGCGCGGCGGCGGTCGGGCGCGGACTGGCGCGCCGCGGTCGCCGCGCGCCTCGCAAGGTTGGCCGGAAGGAAGCGCGGCTGAAAGTCCCCGGTAAAAGTTAGCGGCGGCTGCAACGTGCAGCGAGCTGGCCGCGCCGCGGGTGAACACTCGCGTGCCGAGACACTCACCCTCGCGCTAGTACGTTCAACCCCTAGTCGATGCACGTGTTGTTGTTATCGGACATTACCTGTTTATTTTTAAATACAACTTATCAATTACAACATTCATTTATACTCGTAAAAATATGGTATAATTATTAAGTCTTTTTTTCGTTTTACACTTTAAAATAAACTGTTATTGTTAAAAATAATAATTATTATTTAATTTTAATTCTAAGTATGTCCGAAACTGGACATTACATTGCAAATCATTTTGTGTCATATTTAATGGCAAAATATATACGTACATCAAGCAGAAATGGTTACTCTGAGACAGTTTCAAGCGAAAATATTAAGGTTCCATTGCATACTAGTTTAATCGTAAAATCATTAATATATACATAGATTTCTGTACAATAATACGTACGTTTTATACATATAAACCTTCCTCTTGAATCACTCTATCTATTAAAAAAACCACATCAAAATCCGTTGCGTAGTTTTAAAGATTTAAGCATACAAAGGGACATAGGGAAAGAGAAAGCGACTTTGTTTTATACTATGTAGTGATGATAGTCAAAAAAATACGTATTATTTATTTACAACACAATAACATGAAATATCGTACCTGAACAGAATGTACCTAGCACGGGAGCTTTGTAAAATTAATATAATATATTATTATTTTATATTTACTTGAAGTCTAACTATTGTAGAATCGTTTGAGTCCTGACTCCTGGGTTTAATTCTCTATCAGCCCATATACGTCCCACTGCAGGGCACGGGCCTACTCTACAATCGAGGGTACGATTGAGAGTGGTTATGCCATATAGTCCATCACGCTGGCCTAGTGCGGGTTGGCGGACTTACATACCATATACATTCTTATAAATCGCTATGGTATGCAAGTTTCCTCACGATGTTTTCCTTCACCGTTTTAGTGCGTGGTGATTGACTATCAATACACACATGACTCCGAAAAGTCATAGGTGTGCCCTAGGATTCGAACCCGCGACCAACGTGAACATGGTGGCAGCCGCGACTAGTCCGTTTACCAACAGGCCACCACGCACTTTAATTATCAATACAAACATTTAGTGACGAACTTTCCAATGTCTAAATTCAGTGAGAGTTTATGTAAGAAGTTTTTTGGCAATAATAACATACATTTATAAATCTAAAAGAAAATAAAAACTTTTCCAAATATTTACACAAACATGTTTGCCTTTATACTAAATTGTGATTTTAGAATCAAAATATTATATTTAATTACTTCTATTTTTCCGGGATGCAACTAGAATTCCTGTAATTGTCCCATCTGCAACCATACGCCCACACGTGTCTCTCTTGCTACCATCATCACGCTATCGTCACGTCCGGGCCGGCAGATTGCGATCGTCTTTACGTGACTTCGGTACGTGGACAATCGGTGATAATGATAAGATTTGATTTTCGGATAAAGGAGCGTCGGTTCGATTCCTAGGCATAGACAATTTTAATAACCATGAACTCCAAAGTTTTTATTTATTTATTTACTCATATACGTCTTGTAAAATATTTTTTATTATGAACTGTTACGTCCAACGTTACATTCAGTTAAGTTTTATGATACAAAATATATAATGTATGCGATCATCCGATCCAGGGAATCAAACCCAAATCTACGAAGCAGATGGCCAACTTAACCGTTGCGCTAATCGATCATCAAATATCTATTCTGATGAATGTAGTGAATAACTAAGAATGACGTTGTCACTCGTTACGTAATTGTTTCTCATTAAATAATGTTCCCTCTTATTCCATTTATGTTATACCAATTATACGAGTACTAATATCCAAGGGTTTGAGTTCGAATCTAAGAGCGGTAAAAATATCTAAACGATAATAATAAATAACACCCAACATTCACATACATAATCCTGACCCCACACTAAGATCGAGTCTTGTGTCGTGGGTATCAGGAACTACGAGAGACTTTTCGGTCTCACCAACACCCAGACCCGGAAGAAATATCTATTGGTCTTAGTTGATGCAATTTTGAAACTTTGCACACTCAAATGTCTCCTATATTTTCGCGATAAGTTAACTTTGTTTACATCTGAGCTAAACGGTGTTTGAAAATGGTTACCAGCTGTGTATAAGCAAAGAATGTGTGTATAAGATATGTACGAGTATAAGATGTGAACGAAAAGTCTCATAAAGTTTCTGATACCTACAACACAAGACTCGATTTTAGTATGAAATCAGGACTACGAATGTGATTGTTGAGTGTATTTATTTCTTTATAATTAATAATACGTACAGTATTAAACAAAAATACAGCTATAGGTTCGCCCATTTTATATGTATACATAAACTCACGCCTATTTACGTGGTAGGTCTCTCATATGTGAGGCCGTCTGGGTAGGTACCACCGCAATGTCCATTTATCCCGCTAAACAGCAGTGTTAATGCACTGTTATGTTTCGGATTGAAGGGTATTGTAGCCAGAGTAATTACTGGACATATTGAGACATTACATCTTATGTCACAGGATGGTGAACGCAGTGGAATGCCAAGCATTGTTTTGTAATTCCAGGTGTTGCTTCGTTTTGCTACTGTTCATGAGCGGTCGCATCGCTTACCATCAGGCGAACGGCATGCTCGTCTCGCTATTTAATGCAATTTAAAAAACACCTACTTTTGCCTCGTGCGTTCCATCACACGATGTGATAGGGGACGAAATTTGAGAAAACACCCCTTATATGGAAGGAGCACTCCGTATACTCCGAGTGACAATAACAAAATTTCTTCTACCTTTTTGGGAATAGAGACAGCAGCGTATATACGTAAAAATAATGGAAATATACGAATTAATACGATTGTTAATTTTGAGTTAATACGAACGTATCAAATTTTGCAGACGCATATTTTTATACAGAAATGCTAAATGCGCCTTTATATTGGGTCAGGTAACACGTGCATACGTAATGAATCACTATTATTACCTTTTAAATATAAATATTGATAGACTTATAAAGGAGGTAAATATTAAATAGACTTCGATACACTGATTTCATTTGGAATCTGTATTTGTATTGGGAGTATGTTTAAGTGAGTTTAAGTCATGTAGTCCACGCTAACTTTTTCTTTAACGAGGGCATAAACTATTGGTCCTCTTCTAGCAAGCCCCGAGGGAGGGGTGCAGGAAGTCGGAAGGAAATCGCTATGGTATGGAGGTTTCTTCTATAAGTGCGTGGTGGCCTGTTGGTAAACGGACTAGACGCGACTGCCAACATGTTCACGGTGGTCGCGGGTTCGAATCCCACGGCACACCTCTGACTTTTCGGAGTCATGTGTGTATTGATAGTTAATCACCACGCACTAAAACGGTGAAGGAAAACATCGTGAGGAAACCTGCATACCATAGCGATTTATAAAAATTCTATGGTATGTAAGTCCACCAACCCGCACTAGGCCAGCGTGGTGGACTTTATGGCCTAACCACTCTCAATCGGTAGTCGATTGTAGAGGAGGCCCGTGCCCTGCAGTGGGACGTATATGGGCTGATACAGATGGAGGTTTCTTCTATTCTATGGAGGCTTCACGATGTTTTCCTTTCATATAAAAGTCAGAAGTGTGCCATGAGGTTTGATCCCTTGACCACCGCGAACATGTTGGCAGCCGCGTCTCGTCCTATTACCAATAGAACTTTGCCTATTTTTGGAATAAAATAGACAATATGTAAGGCAGTAGTAAACAAATTTTGTAGATCCTTGTTGGATTTATATATATAGCTCCCCTTTCGGTACCCCGGGGGAGGCCAAAAGGGATATGTCAGTGTCTCTGGCCTTCCAGCTCGGTACAAACGCTGATATTGTGGCCGAGCTGGGTCCCTATCAATACCTACGCCAGCATACTGACTAAAAACTTCTCGATAGCCGTCACGCGCATTGTGGGCAGCACCGGACATCCCAGAGCGAAGGGTGCCCCGATTTACGTCCGCGAATCGCCTCACGCAAAAACATTGTTGGACCTACCATTACCATTATGAGGGCCCAGATGACCTCCACTTATACCCCCTTTCGGACGCCTGCCAAGCTGTTATGGGCGTCCATGACGGAAACGAGGCTCCATCAAACGTCTTAGAGTCGTTATACGCGAGGGTGCACGGCCCCCGCCATGTGCCCAGCGACTCCGATGACCCCTTAGGTCGTCTCTTACGACGGGAAGAGAATACCGTGGTGGAATTCTTGTACCTCCCAACCACAGGGTAAATCTATTAAAATAATACATCAAATTCACTACACAAGCAATAGATACTCCAAAGCTGCAATTTCTTAATACGTGATGCAACACGAATAATTTTAACATTTTATTGTTATTTGCGGCCTTGCCATTACTCAGACAACGCTAAACTTACAGAATTAACACTTATTGCAACCACAGTTGATAAATACCAAAGAAGATACTGTGCTGAAAGGAAAAGCTTTCACTATACTGTATATTAAAAAAAAACACACACATTACAAGAGTCTTTAGTATTTTAACAGTAGTGACTTAGGTAATTTAAGTTTTTTTTTGTTACAGTGAATGGTGAGACGAACTTGCCATTCGCGTGATGGTAAGCGATACGACAGCTCATGAACAATAGCAAAATCAAACACTTTGAATTACAAAGCAGTGCTTGACATTCTACTGCACTCGCCGTCCTGAGACATAAGATGTTAAGTCTCAATATATCCAATAGTTACTCTGGTTACTACGTCTTTTAATCCGAAACACAACAGTGGTGGGAGATATAGACATTGCGGTATCCTACCCAGGCGGCCTCTCACATATGAGAGACCTACCACCAGTATATTTATAATAATAGTATTTATTGTACTGTCATCCTAATGCCCACTGCTAAGCATGGCAATTCAAAAGTCTTATGGAGGGCATAGAACAACCCTACACTAGTACACTGGCTTATAGAGGCACACATATTCCAAATGCCTAAATAAGCCAATAACTATGAGATGTGGGTAGGGCTGATCCCGGAACGCCCCTTTCAACAGGTTGCAGGGAAATTTTTGGGGTGTGTCCCATTTTGCTATGTCGGTGACTATTTCATAGCAAGGAAAATAAGCTATTATACTAGTTATTTTACTATTGCTTTCAACCTGTGTTCATATGAATTAAAGGTAAACAAAATAAATATGTGCGGTATAAACCTATATAGATACAAAGTTACATTCGGAATGTGTTATATAATTTTCGGTTATTAATTTAATATTGTCCATCATCGCCAAAAATGTATTATAGTTGCAAGAGTTGATGCGTTTATTTTTCTGTATTAAGTTCAGTTCCATACTAGAATTTCGAAAATTCTGCATACTAGGATAGCGCGATCTCTTTGGCAGGAACACAAGAACGCAAACAATCAGACATTAGCAATTGTACTAGGATGACATAGACAAAAACGCCTCTTTACCTTAAGTTCGGCATTACCAGGACATCATGCTATGCAAATTCCAGCCGCATACCAGGAGAGCAGGAAACCGCGGAGGCTGCGTTACCTAATTCGCGCTATGGCAATTTCCTGAATCACTGGCGTGCGCTGCAGCCCTAGTAACAGACCACCCCCCTCTCCCCGAGCGGTGGAGGGAGGCGCGGTGAGCGGCCGACTGCGCTGTGACGCAACCGCGGTGTACAGTCTGTATGCATGCTGTTGGCCTGTGGATGCGATGTTTTATTTGGATATTTTTGTATGATATAGAGGTTATAATTAATTGCCAAGAAAAAAAAACCTTTAAAGGCCACGGATCTTTCAATTTCAACACGGTTAAAACATAAAGAAATTTATTTAGTGTAATTTTTGACTGAATGAAGCCTATTGTTTGTATACTTTTCAATGAGTGCATTCATCATCGTCATCAGCCCGTTGCATTCTACTTCTGGCCATAGACGTTTCCCAAGGTACGCCACAAGTTGCTGCGGCCCTTTTGTGTAAGTCATCCTGCCATCTGGCCAGATGGCGTCCCAAGTCCCAACCTGAGTGCAACCTTAAAAATATAATATAAGTTTGGCTGAATTTTGCATAGCTCATATAAAAGATTTTACACTAAAAGAGTAGTTTATTATGCTAACGAGACTCAGGCTTAAAACGCAATCAAATGTTAAGAAATGATTTTATTTTGAATATTTATTGGTCCTACTAAAAATTATTGCCAACTATGTTGGACTCATAAATACTATTAGTATTTAAATATACATATGTATTTTTCAGAAAATTACAACAACTAAGACATAAAGAATAATGTAAGCCACTAAAACAAATCTACTCTTAATAAATCGACACTTTATATTTATATTTAATAGAAAATCATCGATGTGACATCATAAAATACATAAATATACCGCTCCACAATCCTGTCCCACAACGGCCAATTCACCGCGCGGCGCTGTCTCAGTGAGTGGGTAAGTAGGCAAACGACAGTACAGAAAGTGGTTTTTGTGACGCAACGCGCGCCGCTAACCCAGTCACCGTGCCGTACCACGCCGCTGGTGGCGCTGGTGGCGCTGCTGGTCACCACTGATGGTCACCATCCATTGGTGGTGGCGGTGGTAAGAACAGACCATATGAATGGAACTACAGGTGGTATTCAAAATTAAGGAAAGTACACTAATTTATGCCATGTAGGTAATAGGCTGTCAGGAATTTAAGGTGGTGTAGGGATTATGATGGGTCCCATACCCATACAAAATCCAAATATAGATTGTCCGTTACCGCGTTATACTTCCAATGCAATTTATCAAGGTTGAAAGAAGCCACTGGATGCAGGACGTTTCCGTCATCATCATCATCATCATCATCATCATCATCATCATATCAGCCACAGGAAGTCCACTGCTGAACATAGGCCTCCCCCAATGATCTCCACAATGACCTGTTGGAAGCGGCCTGCATCCAGCGACTTCCTGCGACCTTAGTCAGATCGTCCGTCCACCTTGTAGGCGGGCGTCCGACACTTCGCTTGCCTGTACGTGGCCTTCACTCGAGATACCCACGACAGTTCCTGATACCCACGACACAAGATTCGATCTTAGTGTGGGGTCAGGACTATGTATATGACTGTTGGGTGTTATTTATTTATTATTATTTATTTATTTATTATCTTGATGACAGTGAGCATACACAATGGTGTAGGTTGTAGAACATTCCATATTGACCTACGCAAAGTCGGGACCACTTTTCTGTTTTCATCAGACCATTATAATTTTGGCAACTGATAAATTCTCTAAGAACAATTGATTTTACTTTCCGGTGCATTGTAACCGCTTTGTCGTGTCAGTATGAAGTATGATACTAGAAGGATTTAATCTGGAGGCGTGAATTACTTACCAATAGTATCGAGTTTTCATATAACTGGTATTGGAAAATAATACCAGTTCATTATTCCTTATAGGTCTTTAAGTAGGGGACGAGGCTTTCCTATCAAGAACCATTATGACTACCGTACTAGACTGTAGTTTGGCTGGGTTGGGCTCGCGGACTTCCTGTACCTTTGAAATTCGTGCTCAGAAATCGCAAATTCGAAGATATCTTCACGATGTTTTCATTCACCATTTTAAGTTTTTTTTTTTCGTTAGCTCTACGATCGGTCAGGGACAATAGCAACTCCAAACAACACCATGAATTACATAGCAATGCTTGGCATTCCATTGCACTCACCATCCGATAAGATGGTTCTGGCTGAAATTTCCTCCAAACCGGGACACAACCGTGCATTTACACTGCTGTTCGTCGGAAGAAATAGACAGCGGTGGTACATACTCAGGCGGCCTCTCAGATTTGAGAGATCTACCTTACAAAAGTTATTTTTAAGTACATAAATGTAGGATCTAATTGAACACCATTAAAGGATAATGGCTCATTTCTACCCGGATTATCAATGACAAATGACATCTTTTACAAAAGTTATTTATAGGTACATAAATGTTGGATCAAATTCAACACCTTTGAAGGATAATAGCTCGTTTCTACCCGGCTTATCAATGACAAATCCAAAATGTATCTTAGTCCAAGGCACCGCGCATTTATACAGGCTGACTCACACTGACCTGAGCATTTCGTAACTTAATCGCCACATCCTTTCTAGAAATTACTGCTCGTGGAAGTAGGCACTAATTAAAATATACACATTTTATTTATTGCATATAACATGTATAGTGTACAGAACTTGAGATTTTTAATGACTTGTCGTAGAATTTATCGTCTTGAGCTATGGGAATTCCGCTGCTGAAAATGGGCTTCCTAAAAGGATGTTTACATATTGAAAACGGCCTGCATGCAGTAAATTCCTATTAAATGTTTTAATATGTCCATGCAGTTTTGATATTAAATGACTATTTTATTATGAATATTGCTTAATGATTTGGTTATATTGCCTGACTGACATAAACGTGTGTCACATCACGTATATTACTGTCCCCTGTAAGGTTGAGAAAAACGTAAATTCCAGCCCTGAAATATATTTAATAATAGTAAATATATACACTTTTATAGAAGATAGAAAAGAAGATTCTTTATAAATTCCACTTTTGCTGATTCGGATCCTCTGTATTCTCTGTAAAATTAAAACGGACTAGACGCGGCTTCCAAAATATTCACCGTGGTCGCAGTTTCGAATCTCAAGGCACACGTCTAACTTGGAGTCATGTGTGTATGATAGTCAATCACCACTATGGTAAAAGAAAGCATCGTGAGGAAACCTGCATACTATAAAAACATATCAGTTTAATCATCATTACCATCTGTGTTCTTTAGAATATCGGCGCCCTTATAGAAATCGAAAGCGAACTAATAAATAACTATCAAGTCTGCACCATCGAGGTAAGTAGAGGATATAGGTCTTAACTTTTCTCGATCCTCACATATCACTTTCGCTCTTTCCATTTTCATTAATCTCTTTAATCTCGTTTCGTATTAAAAATAATATTATATCAAAAGAAACCGCTACTTCTAATTTCCAAGTATTTTTGCAACGTCACACTAGGTAATCAGAAATAAGCGGAGAGAAATATAAATTGATGAGTGTAGTGAATTCTAGTAACTAAATCGATTATGACTAAACCATTTGAAGCAGAAGACTACATATATTGCCAATTTTTTAAAACCTCCATCTTGATTATAACTTTTCTTTTTTCTTTAATTCTTGCCGATTTTAAGACTTTCCCTTTAATGTTCAATCGGTTTAAAATCCCAATAAAATACCATAATCATTATTGTAAAGTTTTCAGACTAAGTTATTTCGCCTTCCAACACAGGTCTAGCTTTGCTGGGCAAATCTAAGAAATTCCATTCGACCTGTTGGATCATATGGATGTCTATTAAATTGGATTCTTTAACTTTGCATATTCCCATATGCATTTGCATATTTTAGCCATTCTCAGCGGTAATAGCATATTTTACCTAAGATCAAGTTATGATGCAAATTACAATATTTTTTCACTCACCCTGCGTTTCAAAATGCGACCAAATTTTATAACAGTCACAAAATATAAGGGCTTAGCTATTGAGGACCCAAGTTCAAATTCTGCCCAGTTACCTCAGTGGATGTGGAGCGAACATTTTCCACTTACAAAAATATTCTAAATGATCGTAGACACAATCTTATAACTGAAAATTTAGAAAAGTATTGGATTGCTTACGTTTACAAAATTTTTTAATAATTTTAATGTCATATAATGTTACTGTACCTATTATTTATTGCCTATCAAAAAATAATTTACTAATTGTATGCTGATTTTGAAATAAAAAAAAGGAATACTTACTTTTCTCTTTTTTTTGAGATTCCTTAAATTTATCATTTAATTTCGCATATTCTGCCAATTTTCGTGAATATTTCAAGCATTTTTCATGCATATTTGCATGCATATAACAAGCTTTTTATTTTGCATATTATCCGGTCTTTACTTATGACATAAGAAAGGACAGACAAATTCTTGTCAGGTATCCGATTTCGTGTGCGCAGAAATGATTGTCGACAACTTGTTCTAGTATGAGAACGAATTTCTATTAAAGCCACGTAATTATTCGCTTCAAAACATTACGAAATTAATTCTCTATGAAATTAAATTCACGTTGATGCTTAGAAGAACAAAAAGGCCCGAAGTGTCAATCGCAATAGTCGGACAAAAACTCGGCACGTCGAATGTAGGTAAGCGCGCGGTACCAGGGCGTCATGAGTTGAACGGCGTTACGCAACCGGGCCCACTTTCACTTTCGCGAGCGCCGGTCTGAGGCCGCGAGCTTTGTGTGGCTCTAATGCCATCAGTGGACCTACTGCGCGCCGCTGATACCCTGGTAAGTTATATATGGGTTGTAATAATTTTACAATGTAATTGTTTTTGTAATGAGATAGATAGATGATATTTTTTCACTTTGCTAAGAATCCCAATATTTTCTCTCTGACGCTATGAAGTTAGTGTTTATTAATTTGGGTATTATTAAAAATTCTCCTTTTGTAAATAATAAGGAATTTTTCAAACCGTGTCTTAAAAGATTTTGTTATATTGTAAAATTCTTTATTTTTCACATGAAATCCTTTTAACACTGATTTAGGAGAAAATATACACAAACGAAATTCAAACATTGTCATGGATTTGGTACAAACATTAAACAGTAAACACAGTGATTTTGGCCATGTTGATACAACTTTTATTTTTTTAACAAAGGAACATAAAACTTCCACACACAAGACAAAGAAAAGAAAGGATCAGAATAATTTACCCTTTCGACTACGTTGTCGCTTAAATATAGGGAATTCAAACAAAAATCCATCAAAAACATTATAACCACCAGCATAATCCTTCAAACAATACCGAGTTATAGACGCAAAATTCAAATTTTATAACTCGTCGCGAACATGATTCGCTCGGAGCGAAAGTATGTCATGCCCACGCTGGCACCGTAGTAGGGATGTGGTATTCCCACTGCCTTACAGACACATAAAAGGCAATAAATAATGGTCTGCTTCGAATTTTAGAGAGTAATTTTGCTCTTTTGTGGCCTTTTAAAATGATGAACACTGTATTCGGCGATGGAAATCGATTTTTATTGTAAAACGGTGCTTCGTGAACGCGATTTATGTGAATGAATTTATGTATCCGACCATAAACCATTCTCGATTATATCATAACATCGTATATGCCTGTATTTTCAATTACAATTTTATTGAATGAATCATGATATACCTGTATGTTGACTTTCGATATTTAAAATTTTAAAATAGGAATTGCAAATGTTATAGCTGTCCCGCTTGCACTCATGTGGAAGAATTCCTAGACCATCAAATAATATTACATTTTGAGTAAAGAATTTTGTATGACATCTTTGTAATTAATGTTCTCCTGGTATCATGACGAAATCACCCACAACATTTGGATTATTTTTTAAGCCGGTGTTTTTATGGTGGGCCCTCTAATTAATTATTTTAGTATCTCAATTATTATTTATTGTTTAATGTTGAATAAATTACCTTCTGCAGCCGATAGTAAATCTATATTTAAAACGTACAAATAAGCATTCATGATTTCCTTTGAAACTTATTCCAAAAAGTTTGCTTACAACCCTTTCTTTTTAAAATACGAGTAAATACCTACCTACCTTATACGATCGAAAACTAAGATACCAAAACATGCAAATCGAACTAATTAATGCAAAGAAGGATGTAGATAAAATGGCGATCGGTTCCGTTTGTCTGCCGTGTCAAGGGCACTGCGTCAGAACCGATGTTCTCATGAAAATATACGTGAAACGAATGAAGAAAGTTACAAAAACTGTGAATCATTTCATTATTTTTGGTGGTAGAATATTCGTATCCTTGTAGATAACGCCCGTGTAAATTAGGTGTGAAAACTGGCATAGTGGTCCGTACAAGTAGGTTTCGTTTTAAAATTTCTATCTTTCTCTTCAGCCACTGGGAGTACAATGATAAATATAGACATCCCCAATATAGACTCTCCCATGGAACACAACACTCTGATCATAGCGGCTTGCATTCAGCTTTTTCTGCTACCTTAACAAGTTCATCCGTCCTTGAAGGTGGACGTCCGAAACTTTGCTTGCTTTTACACAATAATAGTTTGAATTCTAAATTAAATATATAGGGTGAGCCCAGAACGAGATACACTTGCATGATTCAAACTTGCAAGCGAACCGTGCTTACTATCCTGATAGATGCAAATATTTCAATAATGCGCCGGCTATAGGGTCTTTGTCTCAATCTTACTTACTATTTAAAGCAAATCTATTCCACGTTGTTCATGTGCGTGGTGGCCTGTTAGTAAACGGACCAGACCCGGCTGCCAACATTTTCACGGTCGTAGCGGGTTCGAATCCCAGGGTACACCTCTGACTTTTCGTCATTTATGCATTGATAGTCAATCACCACGCATTATGACGGTGAAGAAAAACAAACCGTACTACCACGATATATACCACATACCTTAGTGATTTATAAGATTTTTTATGGTATGTGAAACCCCCCAACCTGCAGTAGGCCGGCGTGGTGGACTATATGGCCTAAGCTACTTCAATCGTACTCTCAATTGTACAGAAGGCTCTGCCCTGCAGTGGGACGTATATGCACTAACACAGACATTATGATACTAGCATGCTAAGTCACTTAAAAACAATTATATTAAATATTCTATATTAACAAAAAGTCCCTAATTCTTTTGATTCCCTTTCCATTCCACGTGTTTCCCAAATCCCAAATGTTCTTTAAAATCAATTCACAGAGACATAATGTATTCAACTGAATAGGCAATAGGGGATTCCGTGATTTAGGGCAAGGACTGTCGAGCCACGCATGCTCGTAGCTCGCCGAAACACGGATTTTCAACTACAATAAGATGTATGGCCTTATCCATAAATAGTTTTAAAACCTATTTAGTTAGACAATCTGTCTCTTTCAAACGATTTTTGAATTCAGTAAGTATATCTTCAATATCTTTAAACAGGGTATATCAAGACACGAAAGCCAGAAGAAAACAAGTTAAACCCAGAAGAAAAGATATCCAACTGATGATTTTAGTGTCTTCAGATATAACATAACAAAAAAAATTGCAAAACGATAAACAACGATTTTTTTTTCGTAGCAACGTATTTGAGTGGTAAATGTATATTTTTCCTTAAATAATAATGTACACCCTTTTATTTTTAAAGGCTATGTTAAAATTATTATTTTAGCCAAAGCTTTTTTTGCATTTCCAAGCATTGTTTTGTAATTCAAGGTGATTTTTGGTTTTGCTACTGCTAATGTATCGCCTACCATCTATATAATTAACATAATATGCGCGCAGAAGTCCCTTTATCATAAAATAATTTGAAAAAATGGAAATTCATCTTGCCATCGGCTATCTCATTGAAGTGAACGAAAGGACAAAATAGCCCGTGGGTATTGAGTCGTGTTCATACATATAATCTTATTTCTTCTTTGAATTTTAAATCCATTTCTTTGTCCCTATGGTATACAGTGAAAGTTCCTTCTCAGAAAACTCTCGATCATAAGCTGGCGAGGAGCGACACCATTTGAAAAATTATAGCTCCTTTATGTCTATGATATCCTGGTAACCTAAATTTCAATATACATTTAAGCGATTCATTCAGTTGTTTTGTAAAGATTTTGATATAACTTTGTTTTTATGTTGTAAAGAATGATATATTGTGACTTGCAATCTCACTGACCGACGAAACACGACAGCAAAGCAGTCGGTTTTCTGTGAAATGATATACCATCCCGGACGAACCGACCTATTCCTTCTATTGACTTTGATAGCCTCCGTGGCGCAGTTGGTAAGACGTCGGCTGTGAAACGAAAGACTACGGATTCGATCCCCGCATCGAGACAAATGTTTGTAAAGCCCATAAGTATTTGTGTCGGTGTTTGTGAGACCGACACGTCTCTCGTAGTTCCTGACATCCACGACACAACTTAATTGATCTTAGTGTGGGGTCAGAACCATGTATGTGCTTGTTGGGTGTATTTATTTATTTTATAGACCAAGGTATTTTCTCTATTAATATCAAAACAAAACGCCTAAGCTCTAATCTAATTAAATAACATAGAAGTAGTAATATATACGGCAGACGGGCGATGATTAGCATACAATATGTTAGAAACGAAACTAGTTGGTCAATCGCGGAGACACACTGACCCACGACCTGGTTATGTGGCCTTGGTACACTGCGTGTTGGACTCACCTAGTACTGTGATAGCCCACTGCTGGGCATATGACTCCGCTAAAATAAATTAATAAATGCACCCAACATTCACATACACAGTTCTGACCCCACATTAAGATCAAATTAAGGCTTGTGTCGTCGGTATCGGGAACTACGAGAGACTTTTCAGTCTCACAAACACCCAGACTCGAGACAAATACTTGTGCGCCTCACAAACAATTGTCTCGGTGCGGGGATCGAACCCGCGATCTCTCGTTTCACAGGCGGCGTTTAACCAACTGCGCCACGGAAGCTGTCAAAAATAATGGACGACTTAGGCCATGTCCAATATGCTGGCCAAATGCTAGTTGAGAGACTTTATTGTATTTGTATATGACTGTATTGTAAAATCTTCTCAGGGTCTTTTTGGTACTCCGTTTTGTATATATATGTTTTCGTCTAATGTTGAAGTTAAATGGGACCAACAGATTTATTCATTGAAAATTTTTATAAAATATTTCAGTGATCGAGTGTTCTGTCCCGGTCTAAAGACTTTTGAATCCACTTTGAGCGAAGAAGATTAACCATGCGATAGCTAAAATAGGCTTTAAATCTGTCTGTGAGGCAGCCTGGTAGATATGGCCTAACCATTCTCATTTTGTAGAGGAATCCCGTACCCAGTGGGACGTATATGGGCTGATACAGTACAGTACTTCTCATCAGCTAGCTCTAGCCACATTATGGAATTTGTAAACAAAATTCGCTCACAACGTAATCATTCGACATCCAGCATTCATATGGATTATTGACAGTAACTTTGATTTTCCATGAAGTAATGATTATGAGGTTACCTGTTTGAGCCGGCTTATGATTCTTAAAGTTCAGTTTACAATTGGCAGCCTTATTGGTTCAATACCCGCACCGAAATATTTTTTTATGTGTATTTGTTTAGGATCTGGGTGTTTGTGAGACAAAAATGTCTCCTTAGTTTCTGATACCCACGACATCAAACTCGATCTCAGTATGGGGTCAGAACTATGTATGTGACTGATGGGTGTATTTAATACATATATCTATCTATAAGACAAAAAAACGAGAACACCCAGAAGAGAAAAAAGAATTTGTCGACCACACAAGCATTTTTCTTAGTGCTGGAATCGAACCAACGGTTTCGCATTTCACATCCGACGTTGACTAACTCAAACAATGTCAAATATATATCTATAATTTCAATAGGAGTACCAGATAAACATAAAACATTGGCAGCTACCGCGAACTGAAAAACAATACGTCGGATTTTATATGAAAAATGTTATCAAGGAATGTTGAAGCGTTTACTGCGCACACGCGAGGGCTGTGACCCAAAAACTTTAACTAAAAGATGCAAACAATCTCTTTAAGTTTTGATACCAGGGCTGCATTCTATCTCTCTTATGTAATAGCAAATATATTAATTACCTACTTTTTGCTAGTGTATTTACGTTACTCTTCCTTAGTGGCGTATTTATAATGTGGTAAGAAAGCTGAGATCTCGGGTTTGAAGTCCTGGGCTGGGCAAAATGATGTTGTAATTTGATATTCATTCTCAGCCTTAAGTCAGAAATTTCTCCCGGATATAGAGACAGGGCAGCCCCTACCACATCTTAGGACGAAATACACAAGGTGAAGCTTGGTTGACCCAACACATTTTGTCTTTTTATCCTGGCATGACAAAGTGACTTCAATGAACCTGATGGCAAGAACAGTCTTTACACAGCATCCACCTTCGCAATGTTATGTCTCGATCGACACAATAACAGGGCTTGATTTGACGCAAATACTCCGAGAAATTGTTTGATTTGATGCCCTGCTCTCATAACCTTAACAGAACCACGCGTGCTGGCTTCCGCCATCCGTTTGAATATGAAATTCCTACTACCTAAAGTTCCCACTTTTTACCAACCTTCCTACGCCGAAAAAACACTCAGTATTCTCTTGTTCGACAGCCATTCCCGCCTTATCAGCATATCTATGTATCTCAACTATTACAATTCCATTCACAAAAACGCCTAAAGAAAGTATATGAATTATTCAAACCAGGAAGTGAGAGATATGGTTTCATATGCTCATGTTACATTAAAGGTAAGGCTTTGGTTATATATTGTGCTAGAGAATCGCTTTTTGTTTCTGAAATATTTGTAAACAAATGCATAATGAAAAAAAAAAATGGCCCACAGAATTGTTTTATATTTCGGGATAAGAGACAACAATAATTTGTAATATTTAGTTACTACAAGGTTAGTAGTATAAAAAATGACGAATTTGTCACTATTCAACAAATCCATTTTCATTCAATGAAAAAAGCATATCCAATTTTTTAATTTTTTTATTAATTGTCAATATTTTTTTATGACTGCATTTCACTTTTCAAAAAGTAGCCATAAAAAATAGCTGAAATTGTTTTGAACATAACTGATAAATGAGTGAGTGAAATGGCAGTGCGATATCTCGCAGCGGCCCTGTGTCTTTCTATTAGTGTCTGCCGACCTAAATAAAGGGATTGCGACATAGGGCTACGCACGCGTCTGTGTGCGCCGCTAGGGACACTATCTAGCGATTATATCTCGGATAGTATCGATTATATTAATTGATTGTTATTACATTAATTCTTTTTCAATTAACAATATATGATTATGTAAGTATTATTTACGAGAGGCCTGAGCCTAAAGTTCTACGTTACATCTGCGATACATAGATATTGCTTAGATTTAAAAGCAGTTATATCACATGTGTAACTATCAAAAACTACAATATTTTATCAGTCTCATCTCACCCAGACTTGAATCAAATATTTGAATACAATTATTCATGTGCAAGAGATGTACTCACGGCCTATAGTGTCACAGCCGGGATCTTAACAAGGTGCGCTATATTATTGCTGATATAGACACTAAACATTATGAATAAGCTGAAGGTTTTTTTACAGTATGAATGGTGAAATGAGCATGCCATTCGCTTGATGGTAATCGGCACAACCGCTTATGGACAGTAGCAAAACTAAACCACACCATGATTTATTAAGCAATGCTTAGCATTCGATTGCTTTCGTCATTCTGAGACATAATAAGCTAAGTCCCATTATGTCCAATAGTTGCTCTAGCTACAATCTCCTTCCAACCGAAACACAAGCAACACTTCCAACTTGATATATTGTTAAAAGACAGAAAATGTAGAGCGGGTAATGTGACTAACCTCAGAACCTTAAAGTTTTACCAATTAAAAATCTTAAACACTATAGAGTATAGCATAAACTGTTCTAGACCAATGAACCGAATCAAAAATGTCCCAAATGCCAATACGCTCATATGGTTACCCTACCAAAAGAAGGGCTTCGTGTCTGTGTGCGTGCATACACCGCGCGCTATTTTTTTATAAACATATTAGAATATAACTAAATAAATGATTTAGAATAGTGGCACTAGATAAATGACGTGCTTCATTTATATTTATTACAAGTGCCGTTCCGATTAATTTGTGCACGGAAACTAGGTCTTCTGGTATTTTGAGTATTAGTGAGAAAATCCAGTTTGGTTTTAGATAGTTGCTTTTCGGCTACTTGATAATTTTTAAAGTACTACTGGTGGTAAGTATCTCCTATGTGGGGGGCCGCCCGGGCAAGTACCCGCAATGTCCATTTCTTCCGCCAAACAGCAGTGTACATGAACTGCTGTGTTTGCATTGAAGGACAATGTAGCCAGAGTAAATTCTAGATATATTGAGACTTAATATCTTACACATTACACACAGTATGGCCAGCGCAGTGGAATGTCAAGCATTGCTTTGTACTCGTAATTCAAGGAAGTGCTTCGTTTTGCTACTGTTCATGAGCGGTCGTATCGCTTACCATCAGGCGAACGGCATGCTCGTCTCGCCATTCAATGCAATAAAAATATATCAAAAGACCTATACTACAGCTAGGAGTGTAGTTCCAATGGATCGGCTCGACGTGAAGTAATGTTTTGCTTTTCGTTCAGTGAGTAAGATTGCTAAAGACCCAGTTTGCTGGTATACCTGATTTTTCGGATGGTGACCTCTGCATAAAAATCTCCATAGTGACCCTGGTATAAATTCCAGGATTAACCTTCGTATATCCAATTATC
Organism: Hyles vespertilio; assembly: GCA_009982885.2. Classification (NCBI taxonomy): domain Eukaryota; kingdom Metazoa; phylum Arthropoda; class Insecta; order Lepidoptera; family Sphingidae; genus Hyles; species Hyles vespertilio. The sequence goes on from CM042823.1 coordinate 8,232,256, forward strand.
GTAGACCAGCATAATTGGATAGCTGTAAGAGATAACCGTCTCTCCTCGATACTTTATTTGTTTGATCTGCGCTTAACATCAATTTCTATCTAAGGAATCAATAACGTAAGGATGATTATTATAATAAGATTAATTATTTAGTACTGTGCTGTTGTCTACCCGTGTCAGCTCTGGTATAAACCTTAGTGATTTTATTGATGCTGTTCATGTTATGACTTATATTTATTTTTGTATCCAATAAATTAATAAATGAATGCATAAAAATAAATTAATGAATGAATGCCACTGTTCACTTACAGCCGCTGCCAATAAACAAAAATCCAAAATTTGCCGTTTTATATTGACAGCTCAATCTTTTTTCTGATACTATATTGCCAATAATCAATCTCAGTAGTGAAAAAACTATGGCAACATGACAAGAGACCAATCGAAAAGTTGAAAACAATACAGATTGACTTCAATCTAATTTTTTCGATTGATTATTGGCATCGGCCGTAAGTCCCGTCAGTGACCAAAATGAGTGGTCCAAATATTTTTTCGAACAATTAGCCATTTAGTCTGTCTATAACTCAGAACAATTCACATAGCGTCGATTAGTACGAAACTATGTCAGTCGGTATGTGAGCGATATTTCTACGCTAAGCCACGCGTTGCACTTAAAGATGTTGGATATAGCCACAGGACGTAACTAAGTATGGAATGAAATAAATAATGATAATGAATCAAACCTTTTTAGGGTTCTTCACAGAATATTAATCTTCACAGAATATTTAGTTGTATATTACCTTTCAAATAAATTGAATAAAAATAAAGTCAATATTAAAGGGGGCTCCCATACAACAAACTTAATTTTTAGGGTTTCTTTTACAGATGATGGTATGCAAGTAATTCGACTGGCACTTGGCTGTTTTTTATATTTTGGATTGGTATGACTACCCTGAAGCTATTCGTAAATGTAATACTGCCTAGATATATTATCCAAAGTAGAGGACTATTGTCTCGCCATTACACGAAACTACGACGGCTTTGCAATAATTATGGCGATTATTCATTTCTTATAAGTATTTATAAAACATACAGGGTATATCAAGACTGCTACCGAAAACGAAGCCATTTAATCGACTTCAGGCACAATGCAACAGAAAAAGTTGCAAAAAAAAGCGACTAATTTGGGTCATGGTGGCCATATTTGGGTGGTAAATACATTATTTCCTAAAATAATAGTGTATACCCTTTTATTTATAAATAATCTAAGGTATGAAAGAGTTTAAATTATTATTTTAGCAAAAACTATGGATTTACCACCCAAAAATGACGATTTAAAAATCATAAAAAATAATTGTCGCGTTTCTTTACGAAATTTTTAGTTGCATTGTGTTTGTAGTCACTAAAACTACCACCCGGCTTCGTTTTTGGTAGCAGTCTTGAGATACCCAGTATAATCATAAATTATTACGTAAATAGAACAATTAAAAGGTATTTAGGTCGTACACTTGCGTAGTTTAAGTTAGTAGAGTTTACATACTTCTGAAATTCTCGTTTAAAACTTTCAGGTGTGTAGATCTTCCAACATAATACCGACGTTTTTAAAATTATTTAGGAATACAAGTAACTCAGAAAAATCCGAGGTTTTCTTTTGGGGTACAAATCTCCATCCTTAATTTTATTAATTTGGTCTCTCTTATTAGCTCAGTTACTTTAGCTTGTAGTGTAACATAACCTTACCCACCGGCTGAGCAAACATTAATAGAAAAATGCCTGACAATCCATACGCCACATATGTCATAAATACTTATAGAAAAATATCTAAATTGAGATGACTCGTAAATGTCAGTACCGTGGGACCTAGTCACATGGTTCCGCCTTTGATTGTATTCCATCGAAATGTTCTAGAAAGTGCCAGGTTATTGCATTGTACTGTACTGTATCAGCCCGTATACGTCCCACTGAAGGGGCACGGGCCTTCTTTACAGTCTGGATTACTATGGTGTGGGGATTTAATTATTTATTTCGAAAAGCTTACGAACTAATAACAAAAATATAATATCTCAATATCTAATCCGATTGCTAATTACAAACCTTCACATATTCATATACAAATATAAATACCTAACCTAATTCACAACAGTAATTTATATGTTTGAATTCACTATGAATTTGGAACGATTCAAAGTAACTTAATTGTCAAAAAAGTTTTGATCTAGCATACCTCTCGCCTTTCCCACGCTAGTACAGTATTCTGTATGACCTATTGGTCAATATCAAAATTCGGTGGCATCTCATTAAAGCTATTACTACCCATTTGGTGTGTATTTATTGTGCATGGTAAGGGTTTTTGCCTAAAGTTGAGCTGGATGGTACGTATTATGTACGTACGTTGATAAGTCATATATTCCACCACACCGGCCTAGTACGGGTTGGCGGAATATCTTACGTACATATTTATCTATATTTACTTTATCATGTAAAGCCAACATGGAGTTATTCCACGCATCATCAGTGTTTCATTCAGTTTGCTCACCTGCCGTTGGTTCAATATTCGTTTTACTTTCTTCTGATTTTTCCAATCCTGGGCCTTCTTATTTACAAGATTTTCGCTGGCAAATTCTAGATATCGTGAATAGTCTTCTTCACACAACAGTACCATAGAAATTCCGGATATTGATTAAAATTATTTTTATGTTTTGCCGAACACAAAAAAGAAAACAATATTTAACAAATAAAATTAAAAAGTGCAGATGGCCGTCTTATCGCCCTAGGCAATTTCTTACGGACAACCTTTGGAAGGATATAAGAAAAGGATAAGAAAAGAGGACAGTGTAGAATTTAAAGAAACCATGCTCTTATATATTTTAAGTGTTAAAATTAGTCATATTTAAAGAGGTAGACGCTGCATCCAGAAATGCACTATGGGTCGGCCTGAATCGAGGTTATCGGATCTTACAGAAAACCATAGTGAAGCAATGATATTGCGTATTGGGAAGTGAGATTGCCGGAGGATTAATTTTCTGTTGGTAGCATATTCGCATCTGCCTGGATGGCTACTGTAGTAGACACCGATTAAGGTACAATCATAGTTATTCAGGTAATTATATTGTGTTTCAGGTTGATCATATCACGTCGAATATATCTAGTCTGGACTGCGCTTATCTAATAAGTGTCAATTGTAATAACTTACTATACAGTACTGTATCAGTCCATTTACGTGCCACTGCAAGGCTCGGGCCTCTTATACAATCCCAAAGTACGATTGAGAGTGGTTAGGCCATATGTTCCACTAGGCTAGGCTGGCCTAGTGGAGATTGACAGAATTTACGTACCATAGAAATTCTGAAAAATCCCTATGGTATGTAGGTTTCCTCGCTATGTTTTCTTCACCCTTATAGTACGTGGTGATTGACTATCAATACACACATGACTCCAAAAAGTCAGAGGTGTGACCTGGGATTTGAATCCGCGACCGACAGGTCACCATGCACTGTTAACTTTATTACGCCAATATAAAAAAAGAAACTACCTATGTCGAACGATCTATTTTGCATCGCTATATTGTCATGATTAGTCATTAAAATAAAATCCACTAGTTTTAACCATTACATTTTTTTAATTTTCTGTAATAATGTTTTTCTGGTAAATTAGTATTTAGATACAGCATGTCAAAATTCATAAAAAAACTGCTGAAAAAAACAATCGGGGTATGTTAAAAAAATGCAGAAACAATTAAAATATTCGTCACAGTAATCGGCAGTTTAAATGTTACTATGTCAAATAGTCACTGAATACATAAGTAATTGAGTCATGCCGACCTGACAGCGTTAGTAATTCTAAACATCTTTTTAATTGCATAGATTTGACAAACATACGGCTCACCTGATGATTAGTCAATACTGCCGGCCATAACTATGAATCCCCCCTGTATTCATGGTTACTCTATGAAGCGATACGAACTTCAAATGTTCGGATGTTCGACGTCCCTAGTAAGATATAAGATTTCCACTTCAATAAATCAATACTATTATCTATTATACTTATCATTTTCTCCGAACTTAGTCTATGGTTGCGACGTACGATAGAGGATTCCAACATTTTATGGAGTATCTAGGCTCATTATGAAGTTAAGAAGTACGGTGTATGAACATTCGAAGTTCATGTCTCCTGGTCATTTTTTTTGTATGTCCATCCAAAGTTCTATAAGAGACTGCCTATGCAATGATCAATTGCAGCTGTTTTAATATTTATAATAGTATATATTAGGGATGTTGCGGATGCCGATTTTTCACATCCGCGGACGCGGATGCGGATGCGGATTTTTAAAGGCTCACATCCGCGGATGCGGATGCGGATGCGGATGTTTAAGATCCTCTATAACTATAGTATATAAATGAATATTAAAATTAAACTATTATTTACGGATTTTATGGCTTACTATTATTAATCGATTTATCTATGTTAATTTTTATATTTGTTAACATCCCGGCATTTCGATTACTTTACACGATTCATGGTCACGGGGCGGACTGATTATTTAAGCTCATCCGCTCAGTGACTGTTACAATTTAACTACCGTAATTTACAATTTTTAAATTAAAAAGGCAATTTAAAACGTTAGTCATTTTTTGCGTTTTGATCTACGCAGAAGAATCTCACTGTGTCTTCATGTCTGGCAGTTGGTCTTTTGGGTTCCGATCTATTTAAGTGTAGAATTCGATCCCATGCTTGTGCAAGGTTCTAGCCATATTTTCTATTGATAATTAAATGCATCAACTTCGTTTTGAGTAGCCCCAAGTGCTCGCAAAAGAACACCATTTTATTTATTAAGTATAACGTCGCCTTTTCTAATACAAGGCGGTTAGGAAGAGGTTCGTAAATTAAACCCACGCTGCAAATAATTGTTCGCTAGGATCACTAATTAGTGGAGTGGATAAAAATCTTCGTGCTATCGGCAATAATATCTTAAATTCCTCTCGATGAACACCACTTAAGAGGATTTTCATACACATAGGCTCTTTTTTAATGCGGTAAGAAAGAAATTCTTTTTTGAGTACAGCTTTAGTTATACTACTTTCTGATATTTCTCGACTCTCATCTTCACTAGAAGAAACTAACATCATAGCAACATTGGTCAATGTCATGTGCGAACGGCACGCGCCATTCGCCGGCACCGCCAAATTTCTGTCTTGTCTCATCTTGTATTACATCCGCATCCGCATAAATATCCGCATCGATTATTGCGGATGCGGATGCGGATGCAGATGTCCAAATTTATACGGAAGCTCCGCATTTGCGGATGCAGATGCGAATATTCACAACATCCCTAGTATATATATGATATAATATATAGTTTAATGTTTATCTCTTAAGTACTGGTATGCAATAAAAGAAAATAATTATATAAATTAAAAATGGATAATCCGGAAGAATTTAAATATACAACCACCAATATAATATTAATCCAACTTCCAATTTACTCAATACTTTCAGCGACTTCATGATGATACCTTGCAAAAATAAACCAATACATTCTACAATGCTGGCAAAATAAACAAGAAAATTAGCAAAAACCACAACAATTGATTCTCATAATAGCTCGCTTTCCTTAAGATTTTTATGAAGTGATTTGCAAAATGAGCGTACTAAGAACTAGAACGAACGTTATATAAGGCACAATTGGCCGTTCGGATTGGATTATGCAAGACAACTCGAAAGTCATGAAAATAATAAAAATATGGTCAAGTGCGGTGTTAGTGGGTTCGACTTATGTATGTATCAGCCCATATACATCCCACTGCAGGGCACGGGCCTCCTCTACAATCGAGAGTACGATTGAGAGTGGTTAGGCCATATAGTCCACCACGCTGGTCTAGTGCGGGTTGGCGGACTTACAAACTATAGACATTTTTATAAACCGCTATAGTATGCAGGTTTCCTCACGATGTTTTCCTTCACCGTGTTAGTGCGTGGTGATTGACTATCAATACACACATGACTCCGAAAAGTCATAGGTGTGCCCTGGGATTCGAACCCGCGACCACCGTGAATATGTTGGCAGTCGCGTCTAGTCCGTTTACCAACAGGCCACCACGCACACACGGGTTCGACTTAGTTACTTGTATTTTATATGAATATGTTACGTTGCAAACAAGGATTAAAATAAAGAACGCTTAGGTTCACGATCGAAGTCTTCGAGGTTTTAAAATCGTTATGCTTTTATACATGGAATGGAAATCAAGTTTTAGACATTATGAAACAGATATTAGCCGTCATATTTATTTAAGTACAAAAAATAAAAATTGGATTAATGATCTTCGTCACCTATTAAATTGCTCTTTTCTGAAGGTTGTTGAGCATCTATTAATCTCCCTCATCACTACAACAGGAAATATCAAAGTTGTTGTCAGCCAAGTCTGTACCGAATTATTATGTTTCTGATTTAATTTACTTGACAATATTAAATTAAAATAATATTAGGTAATTTAATATAATATTTGATTAATTGTAATTTTTGACTGTTAATGGGCATAATTTAAAAACTATAAGTATTTTAAAACGGTTTTCGTGAAAATCAGTGGCATGTTGCTAAAGGATTTTTCCATAATTTCACATACCTGAGTTATAATATAATCACATTTTATATCGGTTTCAAAACTCGTCCCACATTTAATATGGTTGACGATATTTCAAAAGTGTCATATTAAATGATTTATAACAAAATTGTTAGTTATCGTACAAAGCCGTTCTCGCGTAATTTTGCAACTTTTACGTAACTTAATTGGATTTTTGAGCAGAATTCGTTTAAACTGCCCCGTTCTGCTCCACTTCTTCACACTTTTATGTAAATTGTCTTTGAACTAACGTGTCACTTCTGCGGCAGTAACTATGAATAAAAAAGTGAAACGGTAAATAAATAAAAAACTAATTTTGCTATTGTAATATTTTTTGCATTTTTCCTCATAAGGAATATTTGAGTAGCGCCACCTGTGAACGATGATTAGCACTAATAATAAAATGTTTATGCAGTTGCCGTACAATTGCATGATATTATGTATTATAACTAATACGTTCTGCGAAACACTTCACTTTTATATGGAAGAGGCCGTCAATCTGGGCCACAGGTTGGAAAGAAATATCTGCCTGTTTAACCAACTGATATTTAAATAAATCAATATCAGCTCTACTAGCAGTGTGTAGGCTCAAGTTACATCAATACAAAATTATATAAGAAATCAATCATTATGTGGCGGGACTCAGATTAATATCAAGTCACGGAGCCGAAGATCAACTTTCCTATTAAATTAATTTGCATGTCATTAATGACTCCGTTTTATGTGATGTAGGTTGTTGGAGATGTACATTTTACAGGGAATTATAATTAGGCTTGATCCCAATTATCTTTATACTGATGAAATTGACATCAGCAACTATTAAAATAAAAATTGGTCACTAGCAAGATGCAAATAAACAAAAATATTAGGAAATATACAAAATATTGGAACACCGACATTTATCAGTCAATAGGTAAACTAAAATAAGGAAACAGTACCTACACCTAGCGGCAAGTAGTCAAACTATTTTATATATACATAACTATCTTAACAAATAGTATTAAAATAAAAACACAGATGGCGTTATAATAAATTTAATTCTTCTTTGAAATATACGCAACAAAAGCCTCGACGCTGACGTCACTATTACTAGATCTGTAAATGGGAAACACTTCTTCATCACTTTGCATCACTTCGTGTAGCGCTAAAGTCCTCAATAACCTTTCGGATTCACTGGCATCATCATCGCCAACTATAATTCTGTCATTAATCATATTGGATAGATTTATTTCGTCCATAGTTTTGTCGTCCAGTAAACTGGCGTTTGTTTCTTTGTTTTTCAAGGAACGTCTGGTGTTGAATCCTGCTTCGCGCAGTTTTTTCTTCGCCAGTTCTATGAAGGCTGGTGATTTTAGTGTCTCTCGGAGCCAATTTTTAATTTTATTCTTTTTGTCCTCAACGCGGGCCTTGAATCTGAAGATTAAATAAATGGTATATTTTTTGTCAGTAAATCAAATGTTGATTTAGTATATGAAAGTATTGTATGTTAACTGCAAGGCCGTAGGTTCACATTCTCAATCCAAAACTGTATAGGTACATATCAATAATTTTCCTATATCAGATCTGACCGAAATCGGATAATTTTGCAAAACCTAATAACTATACGGCAGCATGTTTTCCACCCTGACCTATCATCTACATCATTAAACGATTACCACACATAATATTATTGACAAACACATTTCTACCACATACTTCTGCAATTCCCGCTCCCTCTGCCGCGCCTTCTCGATCTTGGGCCTGAGTTCTGGCACGTCGTAGGCCTCGTTGCGACTGATAGTGGTCTCCACCCAGTCGGTAACCTCTGACACGCGGCTGTACACGCCGGGGGACCTGGGGTCACCGCACTGCTTGCCCCCGAAGGAAACGATGCCTATCAGCACGCCGTCTCTTACCGCTGGACCTCCGGAGTCATGCTGGAATTTGGAATTAGATTTTTTTGCACATAGTGTAAGTTCAAAAATAAGAGAAATGGCATATACATTCATCAATTGTCTAAACTGAATTAGTTGTTGATGTTATCTAAATAGAATACAGTGTATTACTCTATTGTAAACAAAATACAAAAAGAAACACAAAATCGGACAAATATAAGACTTATGGAATACCATGAGTCTTAGGATTAGGCCGCCTATTGTTAATCGCTTAATGCGATCTCTTCTAGACTACCTTTGTATGGATTTTGTCGAAAGAGGAACAATATCAATTGATGCTATCCTAAAAACCAATTACTCCTTGCGGATAGTGTTAAACGTTTCGGGTGTCTTAACTATGATTTTAACATAACACGTTTTTTTCACCGGAGGGGTTAGCCGCGTTTCACCTTGTATGTTCCGTCCCACAATGTGATAAGGGTCGAGCTTATCGCCATATAAGGCACAACTTTCAAACTTTAGGCTGATAAAGAATAGAAAAATCCAATATCACTATACCCAACCCGCGATTTGAACCCGAGACCTCAGCCGAAACCATACAACTATGCCACCGAGGCAGTCGACTTCAGTCGAGTGATTTTACTCGATGTTTGAAATTATGTTTCGCCATAATATAATTATTTTGCGGCCTGAGTAATTTTGTTTTTATGTAATTCGCTATTGGTTTCAAGGTAAATTCAGCCCATTTACGAAGTCCCTAATATTGGTATTTGATACCTTTACGGTACCTGTTACCAGTCTCAGTTCAATGAACATGTAGTGGTAAAAGAATAGATTAGTGTTATACTGACCAAAAGATCATCTCTTGATACCGACGACTAATTACGTCGACACGGGCGCTACTTAAGGACTAGATAAAAAATGTTACATTATTCTTTTCATTTTTTTTATTGCAGTGAATGGCGAGACGAGCATGCCGTTCGCCTGATGGTAAGCGATACGACCGCTCATGAACAGGGCAACACTTTGAGGTACAAACAATGTATATGTATGGTCTAGCACCACTCACCATCTTAAGTTATAAGATGTTAAGCCTTAATATTTCCAGTAGTTACTCTGGCTACAATGTCTTTCAATCCGAAACACAACAGTGCATTAACACTGCTGTTTGACGGGAGCAATAGACATTGCGGTGGTACCTACCCAGGCGGCCACTCACATATGAGAGACCTACCACCAGTTATTAAACTTACATTGCAAGCGTCTTTCCCGCCAGTAGCGTATCCTGCGCACAGCATCCTCGGCGTGATGTAGAAACGGTACGACTTCTGGCAGTCTTCCAGCCCCATCACCGGCACGGGGACGAAGCGCAGCCGCTCTGGGATGTGCCCGTACCCTGACTCCTGTAGGGGTATTGGTAAATGGGGAAAGTCTTTAATATTCATTTACATATAAATTATAATTTATGTTTGTGTTAGATACCGGGTATCTCAAGACCGCTACCGAAAACGAAGCCGGGTGATAGTTTTAGTGACTACAAACACGATGCAACTAAAAATTTCGCATAGAAACGCGACAATTATTTTTTATGATTTTTTAAATATCGTCATTTTGGGGTGGTAAATCCATAGTTTTTGCTAAAATAATGATTTAAACACTCTTATACCTTAGATTATTTATAAATAAAAGGGTATACACTATTATTTTAGGAAAAAATGTATTTACCACCCAAATATGGTCATAGGAAAAAAATAACAAAAAAAAATTGGTCGCTTTTTTTTGCAACTTTTTTTGTTGCATTGTGTCTGAAGTCGCTTATACTACCACCCGGCTTCGTTTTCGGTAGCAGTCTTGATATACCCTGTATACAGCGAAAAAATCACCTGTTCCATTCAATAATCATCTGTAGAATGTATGGAACACCTGTTTTTTTCGCAATTTCAGGGTTGGCCCCATAGTAAAAGTAACGAAAAAATGTTATTCAAGGAAAAACATAATTACATTAGTCAATGTTTTTCGGCTTTATACACCGTTTATGAGTAACCTCGTACATTAACGTATGGTGGATAATATTCAAATTGTAACTCACGTCAGTACTCCCCCATCCCGTGACAATGAGTATATCCTGCTCCTTGGTAAGATATTCTTTGCACGGCAGGTTGAGTACGGCGATGTTGCGGCCGATGGGCATCGGCCTGTCCAGCCGGAGGAGGGAGAAGTCATAATCTGCGTTGCCTGCAGCGTAGGAGGGGGGGAAGAACACCTGGAAGTTTGGATGTTAAACATATTTTAGAAGGTGAAATGTTATTGTCCTTGCTTGCGATACATCGGACGTCTGAGTACATATATGCGAGTTAGACAAACTTTCACAGTTAGTATTAAATAGCAAAACAAGTTAAAGCGTCAATATCGCATTAGGTTTACCTGTAAGATATTGCACTGTTGAAAATATATAAACAAAAATAATTATGTAACCAAATTAAACTATGTTTGTTCTAAAAGAGATATCTAACTTGATCACAAAATACTGTTATGATATTTAATTAAATCATTAGTGATCATCATCTTATTTTTTACTAGCTGTGCCCGCGACTTCGTCTGCGTGGAATTTAACAAAAAAGTTAATTAGTTTATTTAGTATTTTATTTATCAACCTTTGTAACGAAACCATACCGCGATTTAATTCTACGGTGGCGCCATCTCTTAGCGAGCGGCGGTAAACTCTCGTTACACATTTGTTTTCAGTTTTTTGTATTTGCTTTATTGAAAAAATTCTTTATATACAATATTTTGTAAATATGATATTGATTCGTTGGTGGGAGAAGTGGTGGGAGGCACTCAATTTTATTTATATGTATACAGGGTATCTCAAGACTGCTACCGAAAACGAAGCCGGGTGGTAGTTTTAGTGACTTCAGACACATTGCAACAGAAAATGTTGAAAAAAAAAGCGACGATTTTTTTTTGTTATTTTTTTCCTATGGTCGTATTTGGATGGTAAATTCATTTTTTTCCTACAATAATAGTGTATGCCCTTTTATTTATAAGGACTCTAAGGTATAAAAGAGTTTAAATTATTATATTAGCAAAATCTATGGATTTACCACCCAAAAATTAAGATATTTAAAAAATCATAAAAAAAATTGACGCGTTTTTTTGCGAAAATTTTAGTTGCATTGTGTTTGTAGTCACTAAAACTACCACCCGGCTTCGTTTTCGGTAGCAGTCTTGATATACCCAGTATGTATAGATTTATATGTATAGATAATGTTCACGGCGGTCGCGGGTACAAAATCCAGGGCACACCTTTGACTTTTCGGAGTCATGTGTGTATTGATAGTCAATCACCGCGTACTATAATGAGAAGGAAAACATCGTGAGGAAACCTGGATATCATAGCGATTTGTTAGAATGTCTATGGTATGCAAAGTCTGCCTACCCGCGCTAGGCAAGTGTGGTGGACTATATTATGGCCTAACCATTCTTTATCGTATTCTTGATTGTAGACGACACCTGTGCAATAAAACGTACCTACATAGGTTGAACCGACTGACTTATGTTGATACAAATTATTTATCTTAAATGTTTGTAATTTAATATCAATTCTAAGCTTTTGTAACTTAAGCATATTTTGTAAGCGATAGCAGGACAGATAAATTTAAAATAGATTTTTCCGCAGTAAATAAGTCTCATTCTAGCACATTATTAAGATCAACAAACTCACAAAATCCAATTCATCACATTTTTACTTGGTAAGCCGACACAGTTGCTACCTAGTACCTACGGCGAGGCAATAAAAGAAGGGGTTTCGTGTTTATTAGAGCTATAAATCCACGTGGGTCGTTGTGTGAGACTGATAGCTGTTTCTTGCAAGGATTTATTGTAAAATTTCCTAACAGTTTGGCACGCTGCCATAGTGAAAATTAATAAATTATGAAGTGATTTCTCGTAAACAAAATATAAATCTTTTGAACAGACAAAATATAACACCGAACCTACGATGACTGGTCTAACATTTCCGATAGTAACTATAAAAAAGTCATACACTGTCCCGATTTTAAGGGTACATGTTTTATGTCTCAGAAATTAAGAGGAATACCAATCTTACACCACAGAATCGACTAATGCAACATACTTTTTTATCCCACATTACCACATACATATGGTATGCAATAAATGAATTGAAATTGATTCACACACATAATTGGTACTGACGCAGTGATTTATCAAGATTCATTCCATGGATATCAGACTCTACGAGAATACTCAATACCCAGACCTGACAAAAACATATATAATAAGTGTGGTACAACTGTGATAACAAGAGTAGACTTTGGTAGCGATTAGATTCCACGCACAAAATAATCACAGAAATCTAACCAAACTTAAAATTAGTGCAAAATACACATATTGAGACTTAATATATTCTTTTTCAAGATGGCGAGCGTAGTGGATGCCAAGCATTGCTTTGTAATTCATGGTGTTATTTATTATGCTCCTATTCATGAGTGGCCATGTCGCTTACCATTAGGTAAATGGCAAGAACGTCTCGCTATTCATTGTAATAAAAAATGTCTTACCTTATTTACCCTTGCTTGGTATCCACCGCGATTATGAAAGGAACTTCCAGCGCGAATTATAAATGGTTGAAGTTTCTTCGTATCACCGTCGTATGCTCTGAAATTATTCGTGTAGAATTAAACTTTTTCAGTTTCACTCTGTGTTTATCCGATATATAATAAATCATAAATAAATACAACAAACAGTCACATTCATAGTCTTGACCCTACACTAACTGGTAACTACACTTACTGGTGGTAGGTTTCTCATATGTGAGAGGCCATCTGGGTAGGTACCACCGCAATGTCTATTTCTCCCGTAAAACAACACTGCGTAAATGCACTGTTGTGTTTCGGATTGAAGGACATTGTAGCCAGAGTAACTACTGGACATATTGAGACTTAACATCTTATGTCTCAGGATGACGAGCGCAGTGGAATGTTGCTACTGTTTATGAGCGGTCGTATCGCTTACCATCAGGCGAACGGCTTGCTCGTCTCGTTATTCATTGCAATAAAAAAAAAAAAAAACACTAAGATCGAGTCTTGTGTCGTGGGTACTTTTTGGTCTCACAAACACCCAGACCCGAGACAAATACAAGTGGGTCTCACATGGGCCTGAAGACCGGCGTTTAATCTGCGCTACGGAGACACAATACAGAAAGGTAGAAGTTAATCGTACTTAGCACGATGTCAGATGTTGCTTCCAACTCGTCACCATTGAGAGCCTTGTTGAAGATATTGAATTAAATCTAACCCAAGCCTGATGCGGCTGCGGGGACCATTTACTGTTATTTATGAAGCCTCACATGGCTGATGTACCAAATTGTAGCTGCAAATGTTCTTGAACAAATGCTCAACAAATGCTACATATGAAGACATTTGACAAATGAGAAAATTATTTTGGAAGATAGTTTGGATTTTATTTAATATCTTTTAGCATATAGATCGCTACTCCGTTACTTTTCAAAAGAATACACCGGTGTGTGCACTTGTTTCTGAAGATATACCCAATGGAATTGACATAGAAATGACTGAACTATACTCACGACTCCAAACAATGTCCAGCGGAGAGCACCCATTGCTCGTCGATGATGGAGCCGCCGCACCAGTGCTTGCCGTTCCTGGAGATGGCCACGTTGTAGGGGTACATACTGATGCTGGTCTCCATGCCACCCACGATGCGGCGCACTGCGTACGAACGGAACGCCCAAGCTATGTGCCTGTCGTTGTGGGACTCGGGGAATACTGAGGAACAATTTTTAAGTTAATCATTTCTATGATATTGAAGTTTTCATTTGCATTGTTAGTTGCCGAAAGTCTGATAATTTTGTATCTATACCCGTATCAGCCTACGTCCCGCTGCAAGGTACGGGCCTGCTCTACAATCGAAAGTTGGAATGAGAGGGGTTTGGCTATATAGTCCATTACACTGGCCTAATGCAGGTCGGCGGACTTTCCATAACATTTTTTTTATATATCACTATGGTATACAAGATGCACGATGTTTTCCTTCACTGTTATAGTCCGTGGTGACTGAATATTAATACACACTCTACTCCGAAAAGTCAGAGGCGTGCCTTGTATTTTGAACTCGCGATCACCGTGAACATATTGGCAGCAGCGTCTGATCCATTTGCCAACAGGCCACCACGTACCTGTATTCAAGTTAATAATTTATGAAGAAATTGTATTTCGATTGTTATTGATAATTGATATAATAGGGAAAGGTGAGCCTTGTCTTTTTCAATGGAAAGTTATACCGGAGTGATATATACTACTACTTCACAGAAAATTACATCGTAATAGTTTGAAGGTCGCGTAATCACGTGCCGATTCACATTGCAATAGTATCGCCACTAATTTTACTTTTTGTGATGCTTATAACAAACTGTTCTGAACCTACCATTAACTACAATAACCACTTTGTCGCCGTGTACATTGAAAGTATAAAAAAAAGACTAAGATTTATATTTACTTGGATATTCTCTATCTTCACGCGTTATTTTATACCTCGTAGAAACTTCATCGTTCCTAAATCTGTATTTCTCTTCTAACAAATTTTTAATTTCTTCCCGACTGTCTGGTCCTTTATTGGTCCTTAGTATAGGAATACCTTCTACTTTGATTGGTATTTCTTCGTGAATATCACTTTCTGTGTCTAAATCTACTTTCTTAAAAAGTTCTTCGTCGTCTATAAATTCTAAGCCATGTAATTTAACCACTGAGTTTAGTAGAATGATCTTCAGTAAAGTGTCCTTTGCTATTCTTTTAAGTTTCATTTTAGGTGTGGCATGCAACACATTGAAATGAATGTTGCTGGTAGTACTAACTCATTAAAATCTTGAAATTGTAGAAATAGAAACAGAGAAAACAATGATGTTGCCTTTTCTAATACAGAACGGTTTAACGCATATATCTTAACTGAGGCAAAAAACGAATTACTTCAAAAAATTTCAAAACAAGTATTTTAATAAAGAACACAAAAAACACCAAAGATTGAATTGAAATAGATGTTTAACAGTTCTACGAAGAATTCAGTTACAAATTGTCATATTTGCTATACACTAACGATGAAAAACTCATAAAGTCTCACAAATTAGCCAACAACACGAAACAGATTCTATATCTGTTGTCGTAGGCGTGTTCACAACAGTGTGATGTAACATTTCACATGTTTGAATGTGTTGTATGTAGTTTCTGATGTTAACGAGTTTTCTTATTGCTTGATAAGGGATATTGATTTGATTTATGTTATTTTCATAATACCTTCTGATTTTGTTTCTTATAATGTTCCCTTGGATAAGTTTTGAGCTGTGTTTTGTATCTTTCAAATAATATCCCATCAAAAACATCCTGTAAAAAAAATCCAAGTCTCGCAGTTCAGGTTTTCTACCGCAAAAAGTTGTGAGATGCATGTAATATGTATAATAATATTTTTGTAGGTATCAATTTATCACAAATATAGCTTATTTGATTATTAATGTCCTTTCTTTCATGGTAATTGATATTTTCGAGCTATTTAGTCTATTTATTTGCAAGTTTTTCTTCGTCATGTTTTTCTAGAGGAATGTTGTACAGTTTCATGGGCTGAATACACCCTTTCCCTCTCTATACCCAGTTATAGGGGGTTGAAAATGGTCTGAATTGCTTCGAGATAAGGATGGTACAACTGTGCCGCTTTTTAGCTCGACTTGGAGGGGGCACTACCGTGCCCCCAGATAACGTAAGTAGCAGCTGCAACTATTATTATCGTTTTTACTTTAAAATTACCTACATTGTTTTGATGCCATTTAATATAGGTCGAAATATTTTTTAAATGACAAAAGATCAGAAATTTTATAACTAAGAAATATTTGGTAATTAAAAAAATAACTTATCATTTCCGCACACAACGACTTTACTGGTTCACGATTAATTTATTCATCATACTATGGTAGCCCCTACCCTATAGCACGCTTATGACATTATTTTCAACAATAAAGGTCAACGCACAGGGAGACAGCATGGCAAGGGACTTATTTTTTTCACCAAAGGATAATTAAACTTATTTTGTCGAAATACGACATTAATTCCAATGTTTTAAATGAATATTGTGGCATCGAAAGGCATTTCTCAACGCCACGACATCAATTTAAAGCATTAAAATTTATGTCGTATTCCGACAAGATTAGTTTGAATATCCTTTGGTAAAAATTAAACACCTTGCAATTCTGTCCAGGTATGCGTTGGTATAGGAAGTTGCAAAGTTTATAAAACTTTATAATCAAAACTCATTAGTTTGGTTTTGATATTTGACAGATTTTGACACAGCAATGTTTACTATTCATTTCTATTTTCTATTGTAGATCATGTAATGACCCATACAGCAGCACTGGTGCTAGCTCTAAGTCTTTTGGTGAACGAAATGCAGTTTTTGGATGGTATTTATTTTACTTTTTAATTACTTAACACCGTATGTTGGATGCAGGTCACTTCCACAACAGTACTCTATCGAATTCTTTCACCATCAGCTCGTTGCAGTCCACAGTTGGACATAAGCCTCTCCCAAAGTATGCCACACAGCCTGATCTGTTGCTGAGCCTAAAACACGATATTTTTATAAGATATTATATATTTTGTCAATCCTATGGGCTATGTCGGTAACCTTGGTTCTCCTACGGATCTCCTCATTTCTGATTCGATCTCGTAGGGAAATTGGCAAGTTGAAGTGGCAGTGGGCCGGGCACATAGCTCGTAGAACCGATGGCCGTTTGGGCCGAAAGGTTCTTGAGTGGAGGCCACGTACAGGCAAGCGAAATGTCGGACGCCCGCCTACAAGGTAGACGGACGATCTGACTAAGGTTGCAGGAAGTCGCTGGATGCAAGCCGCTTCCAACAGGTCATTGTGGAGATCCTTGGGGGAGGCCTATGTTCAACAGTGGACTTCCTGTAGCTAATATGATGATGATGATATATTTTGAGATTCGTTCTATCTTTGCAGGTGATTTATTGAAGAACAAGTATTTTCCATCGAATCTGGTTTACCTATTAAGTGTATGTGTATTACTAGAGAAAGTTTCGTATATACCGAAATTTTTCAAAAGGAAATTTCCACTAATATGTATATTATTGGAGGTAATTATTATAATCGTTCTGCAACTGAACTATTTGGAGAATTTAACAAGCAATAAGGTGCAGGGAGAAGAAATTCAATTATATAAAAAAATATTAGATATTGTGATCAAATTCACATAATAGGTAACAACTGGTTACTACTGTTACTGGTGGTAGGTCTCTCATATGTGAGAGGCCATCTGGGTAGGTACCACCGCAATGTCTATTTCTCCCGTGAAACAACACTGCTTAAATGCACTGTTGTGTTTTGGATTGAAGGACATTGTAGCCAGAGCAACTACTGGAAATATTGAGACCTAACATCTTATGTCTCAGGATGGCGAGCGCAGTGGGATGCTGCTACTGTTATGAGCGGTCGTATCGCTTACCATCAGGCGAACGGCTTGCTCGTCTCGCCATCCAATGCAATAAAAAAAAAAAAAAAAAAACTATGCCATTTCGGAATTTACACAGAAAACCACAATTATCTTTACCCAATTCTGCCTTTCTTATTTCACAATAGCGCATGTTTAATTCATCATATTTTGGAAGAAAGATTACGGCACTATGATCTTTCCTCTATTTCGATTCAACTATTCAGAGTCTATAATACTAAGTATAGGAAATATATTGTATATAGAGATTAAGTTCTATGTGTATTGACTTGCCATAAGAGCTTTTAAATTGCCTACGTGACCAATAAATACATTTCATTTCATTTCAATACATTTCATTTCATTTCATTTCATTTCAATACTATTTAGGAATAAAAAAAATATAAATCAGAACATACTAAACTAACGTAGCGACATTCTATGTCCATAGATTTTTTATCTTTGTTCATATTTTCAGATACCCCTAACAATAGTAATTCTAGAAGCATCACTCCTATACGCTTGGTCATACATCCAAGACTACACTCTCCTCAACTCCGATGATCTCCTGGTACGTCTATCGGGTAATAGCAACCTAGAATGGGTTATTTGTCACATGTGCTGTGATAGAAACGACTGCTCTGAAATTTTTACAAATATTTTAATGAAGATCACTAGTTTTTGTATGCTGTTGGGTGCATGCTTTTTGAGATATAAATAAACTTTGTGTAAATAATAATGTTACTCTTCTGGACCCGTGATCTCCTGATACATTTGATAGAATTTTCAAGTTTCTTTTGTCCATTACAATACAATCTAAAAGAATCTAAAAAGTTTCATAGCACATTAGTTAAAAAAACCTGCCGAACCTGAGAATCCTTTATAGCCGGTAGTCAATTTAGGGGCTCAGGCCACTAATGTTGGCCTAATAAAGGTTTACTAACTTTATATACCTTAGAAATTCTTATAAACATCTCTTTTATAATTAATTCCGCACTGTTTTAAATCTTCGTTAAAATGTGTGATAATTACTACAAAATACACTACTACTACTACTTGTTACTGGTGGTAGGTCTCTTACTGGTGGTAGGTCTCTATACTGGTGGTAGGTCTCTCATATGTGAGAGGCCATCTGGGTAGGTACCACCGCAATGACTATTTCTCCCGTGAAACAACACTGCTTAAATGTACTGTTGTGTTTCGGATTGAAGGACATTGTAGCCAGAGTAACTACTGGACATATTGAGACTTAACATCTTATGTCTCAGGATGGCGAGCGCAGTGGAATGTTGCTACTGTTCATGAGCGGTCGTATCGCTTACCATCAGGCGAACGGCTTGCTCGCCTCGCCATTCAAAGCAATAAAAAAAAAAAACTACCAACAGTCACAAATGTGTCCTCGGATTCAAACCTGCGACCACAGTCTTAGCAAATTAAATCTGGTTACCAAAAACCCATGATGCACTATGCCATTAACAAAAGTTTAGTTAACAAGGTACTGAAGTGCCAAAAATTCTGTGTCATAATTAAAAGCCACATAAGTACCAGGGCACCATACTCCCCAAGGAGTCTGCCTCTTTCGTCAATTAGTTTTATTAGAAGCCCCATTGCGCTACATATTGTAATAGTGTTTTTGTTTTGAAGAGAGGCTTTGTTGTTAAAACAGAAAAGTGGGTTTGAATCAGTTTTGATATTTTTGTTGGATAGCAACCGTGGTTGCAACGTTGACTATTAAATAAGAGGTCACAGGTTCGACTTCCGTGCTGAGAATTTTGTGATTCACCCATATTCGAGTGTGCAAGTCTTTCATAGTTTTTAATATGAATAAGACTTTAATCTCAAAGTAAGAAAACTAATAAATATGAAAGATTTTCTCAAGAATTAAAATAAATACCAGCTTACACTAGGCCAACATGATGAGCTTGGGTCTAAACCTCACTAAATAATAAAGAAACGCCACGCTCAGTGGTGGGACAAGACTAAAATTACTTCTACCACGAAAAATTACTAAACAAAATCCAACAAGAAGATCTCTTTTAAAGACCACATCCCAAACCAATATCGTTTCTACCAATTAAGCACATTTTGAAATGCACACAATTTATACCATATAACCGAACAATACAGTCTGAAATAGCTTGGCAAAAATGTACAACAATTGTGCATTTTTTAAATTAATGCAAATTTAAAATGCATTCTATTTAAGCCTTATGTCTAATGATGAAGGTTTATTTTTACTTGGCGCATGGTATAACAAGTTGGTATATCATAGTATACAATGTTACACTGCTAAGATGAGACGCCTCGATTCGGGAGATCATTTTACAATTTTGTGTAGCAACTCTCGCGGGTCGTGTAATAGATGCTTACTTTGTTGCAGTGTTGCCAGCTATGATTTTATCCCCGTTACTGTGTAAAATTTTTGCTATCAAATCTTATCGAGCACATAAGTTAGGTAGCCGATTTTTTTAAAATATAAAATTGAAAACTTAGACTCATCAATAATTTTCGAATCAAAAATTGCAGAAACTAGATTTGACCTGTACAAGTGAAAATATGAGATTTTCCTCATTGCCACTACCTAGTGCCAATGAAAATTAAAACAACACGGAGTGTTTATATTTTAACTCATTATTTGGATTTCACTTCACTTACTATTCGTATCAGCCCATATATGTCCCACTGTAGGGTACGGACCTCCTCAGTATGGTCAGGACATATAGTCCGCCACATTACTTTTACATACGATTTAAATTCTTATAAGACCCTATGGTATGCAGGTTTCTTCACGATGTTTACCTTCTCCGTTATAGTGCGCAATACTTACCAATAGATTCATAACAATATCATTGTTTAGAAATAAAACAGTCTTCATGGACAGGCAACTAAGTGAGCCTATGAGTATTCCACATTTCCTATTTAAGTATGGAATCCGATAATTAAAATTGTAACATAATAATTACCGAATTAAACTTGCAAGCCCTTATACGCCAGCAAGATATTAAGTACCTACATATTAGCCGATACATTCTCAATGTAAAGCACGGGACTCCTACACCGATTCGATCGAGAAGAGTTAGACCATAGTCCTCTACAGGACTATGGTAGTCTTTTCAATTTCTTACTTAGTTAGCTAGCAGCCTACAAAGTGGACGACCTGGCTGAAGTTGTGGTAAGTCGCTGGATGCAGGCCGCTTCCAACAGCTCGATGTGGCGACCACGGGGGAGGCCTATGTTCAGCAGTGGACTTCCTGTGGCTGCGATAATGATGATGATGATGATGATGATAAAGCTAGCAAAAACAGTGGTGGTCTGTTGGTAAACGGATCAGATTCGGCTGCAAACAGTTTTAGGGTAGTCCCGGCTTCAATTCCTAGGGCATTCTCTGACTTTTCCAAGCAATTTGTGTATTGACAGTGAATCACCACATAGTATAACGGCGAAGGAAAACATAGTGAGGAAACCTGCATATCATAGAGATTTGTAAGAATTTCTATTTTATTAAAGTTCGCCAATCCGCAATAGGCCAATGTGGTAGACTATATAGCTTAACCAAGAGAAGGCAAGTGCCCTTCAGTGGGACGTATATGGGCTCATACAGAAGCTATCAAAGAAAGGAACTGCGCCACCTTACTGCGGTCTATTAAGTATGAGGGCAATGGCTTCAATTTACTATTAAGTTTTTACTTAACATTTTCCCTTTCTTAATAAAGTAGTAGCCCTGAAATTTGCATGTGACAACCCTGAGCAAACTGTTGCTGGGCGAGCGGCGGGGGCCAATCGCGCTTACACCCAACTCGGCTGGAATAACGTGGACATCTATAGAGATGTTCATACCAACTCCCGATTACTATGGATTTTTTTAAGGAATGTTCTAAGAAGTTTTATTGGAGCTTTACACTACTAATGGGAGCGTGAAATTGTAAATAGAGAAGCTTAGTTTTGATTTCTAGGTTGGCAGTTCGTTAGTTCTGTTTATGGCTATAAGCGGAGAGACGAATATGCCATTCACCTGATGGTAAGCGATACAATCGTCATGGACAGTAGCACAACTAAACAAAACCATAAATTACGAAGCAATACTTGGCTTCCATTGCACTCGCTATCCTGAGACATAATATGCTAGGTCTCAATATGTCCAGTAGTTACCCTAGCTGCAATTTCCGTCAAACCGGAGCATAACAGTGCATTTACACTGCTGTTTGATGGGAGAAATGGACATTGATGTGGTATCTACCCAGGCTGCCTCTTACATATGAGAGACCTACCACCATTATTCTTAGACGAATCAATTCATTGAATGCGAGTTTTTCTATTTAAAACCTTGAATGACACCGAGATTTAATATCTCTAGACCGGATAGACAATTGGTCGTAAAATAAGAATTCATATCTGAACTATAAATAAATAGTTAAACAACTACTATAACAAACACGCTTTAATAAAATACCAAACTAAAAGTAAAAGTGAAAATAATTGATAATGAGTTTAAGATTAAATAATGGAGTTACATACATTTACACGCGAATCTAATAAAAGCGTGTTTAAATCATAATAATACAATCGACCCTACACATTATGCTATGAGGGTAGTCATAACACATCTAGAATAACCAACGTTACAACGGCATAAATGCATTTGAAATGAAAATTAATTACCATAACTTTCCATTTATGGAAAATAGTAACCGACGAGCTGAAGAGGGCTTGTTATTCGACTCGTACTTTTGTATAAACATTATTTTATTGAGCTATCTGAAAATGTTTTCTCTGCATACATAGGGTTCTTCAAAAAATGAGGGAATAGGTTTTTACGTGCAGGTAAAAATGCTGCGTGATGACCTGTTGGTAATGGACTAGACGAGGCTACCAAAATGTTTACGGTGGTGACAGGCTCCAATCCCAAGGTAATCTTCAGTATTTTCGGAGTCATGTGTGTATTGATAGTCTAACACTACACATTATAACAGTTAAGTAAAACGTGAAAAAGCCTGCATACCATAGCGATTTGTAAGAATGTATATCGTATGATTAGTTCGCGAACCCGCACCATTCCAGCATGGACGACTTCATGGCCTAATCCCATTCAATCGTATTCTCGATTGTAGATGAGTTTCGTGCCCTGCAATGGGACTACATAGCCTGATAAGTGATTGATCAACACGCAAGCGATACGTTTATTGATGCAGACGTCCATAGGCTACGCAGACTACTTGCTACCAGAGGAGCCGTAAATTTGGTGGCCGTCGTATACGTATTAAAATAAATATTTTTCCCATAGTGAAAGTCAATGATGTCAGTCAATTACAATTGCAGATATAAACGCCTACCGACTTCATATTTTCGTTATACATTTTCTGAATCATATTTATTTTCCAACTGGCCAGAAAATGAAAATCATACATACTAAAATTGCTCATCATAACCGAGCTATTTTCCCTAAAATATAACTTCTAAAATTATAACCTAATATTTAATTTCCCTTCATATTTAAATGTAAATATATTACCTAC
Organism: Hyles vespertilio; assembly: GCA_009982885.2. Taxonomy (NCBI): domain Eukaryota; kingdom Metazoa; phylum Arthropoda; class Insecta; order Lepidoptera; family Sphingidae; genus Hyles; species Hyles vespertilio. The sequence continues at coordinate 8,255,774 of CM042823.1, forward strand.
CTACGGGTAGGAAATGTCCAATCTTGATGGCGATTGTATCGATATCCCGAGGGAAGTCCAAAAAACCTTAAGGGTAAATTATGAGGGTCTATACTCCAAGGACGATTAAGCGAATCGTAAATTTAACAGTTTGGACGTACGAAGCGCCAAGGAAATGAATCAATGACTAGAACTGAATGAACTTTTTCATAAAATCACATTAGTATTCATGTCAGGCCATTTAAAGCAGCGCCGGTACAAACGGTACCCGCGCTATAAACGATATTAGACTAACAACTCTATATAGATCTGTGTAACACCCTCACACAACAGGCGTCAGTACTCCTCTCACTCTGGGAGGGAAAAGACGCGTCGGTTCAGAGGGCGCGGTCATGCAAAGGTACGAGCAAAAATAACCACATTTTCAATACAAATGAGATAAATAAATAAAAATTATCAATTATATATCAAAAATCAATACACAAAAGTACCAGGAGAGCATAAAATTCGAGAGTCTAACGCGCTGTGACAAATTGATATGGATGGATGTCTTCGCATCTCGTTAAGATGAATTGTGTTCGGTTATGCTACCCTGGTAATTGCAAGGCTATTGTAATATTTTGTGGTGAAAAAATCCATTTCGTTCTCGCCGTTTTGTGTGGGCTAAATGAGGTAAGTTTTTATTATAAGGAATTGTGTTTAACGTGTTCTTATTTTACAGCCATGTTATTTTTGTTTGGAATTAAGATATTAGACATAGGAACATATACTTCAAAGTATTATAATTAAGTGTTACACGCCATTAGTATTGCCGTTTATGACCTTTATGTCACTACTAAATTAATTATCTATAACATATTATATTTTAGACATTTCATTTTGTATTTTTACAAATTACATAGAGATGCAATTTTGATTCAGAAAAATTAATGACATTATTGATTTCATGCTAATCCAAACTATAATTACAATACATTTTATTCAAAAAACGTGTCGTAAAATAAATTATCTTATTTTTCTTTTCTTTCGATAAAACATTACCCTCACTATTTTAAAACAATGCATTTAAATTTATTTCGGTTATAGCCGGCAATTTGACAGGTTCAAGGGCACTGAGGATATTAAGAACTATAAATATTTGATATAACGTCGATACGGTGTTTGTAAACTGTTTTTCGAACAAAAAGTCGTTTATGAATACGACAAATTAAATCTATGTTAGTTGAAGTCTTAGGCATATTTTTTTTTCACTTGTTTTCTTTCTCCTTTTATCGTTTATTTGAAACACCAACAAGACATTTTAAGTCCCCAGCAATGTATAGATGTTTCATTTATTAATTAAAAGGAATTCATATGTTTTTCACTGGTGGAAGGTCTTTCATATGTGAGGCCGGCTTGGTAGGTGCCACCGCAAAGTCTATTTCTCTCGCCAAACAGTAGTGCAAACGCACTGTTATGTTCCGGTTTGAAGGACATTATAGCCAGAAAACCTAGTCAAGACATATTATCTTATGGCATGCGAAATATAGCTACTGTCCATATGCGGTTATATCGCTTACCATTAGGCGAATGGAATATTCATAACTCGCCATTTATTGAAATTAAAAAAAAAACACGTTACGCAAATATAACATATATATAATACAACACAATCGTGTTTCCCCATTTATAGAAAATCACAAGTTCAAAACCCATAATCAATATAAATTAAAATTTAATAAAGTTATTAAAATAAATTACCAAACTAAATTATAATTGAAATTAGTAACCAACGTAGCAAGGTTAAATGTATTTTGTTTCAAGGTATTAACCATTAAGTGACAAATTTGATGGCTTGTCGGACTTCAGCCATAAATTGCTAAGACTGTACATACAACATAATCTTATACTTGACTGTGTTCCCGAAGGATTAATCAGGCCTGTAGATTATCCCTCCCACTCACCAGCGACTTCAACTCCTGGGGGTTTACTCTATAAAAACGATACGAACTTCGAATGTTCGAACGCCGTACGTAAAACGACACTGATGTGCTTAGGTGTTCCACAAAATGTTGTATTCCTCTATCCTACATCGCAACTATAGACTAAGTTCGGAAAAAATGATAAGCATATGTAAGGTTGCATAACTTAGAAATGGCCACTTTAAAAAAAAATATTTTGCTGGGGAAACAAAAGAGAGCGCGGTGGCTTTTTGACAGATGGATTTTCACGGATGAAGGAAAAGAAATATGATGTTATAAATATATATTTTATAGTTATTTGTTATGAATATACGAATTATCTGAAACGGTGTTCGAAGTTTAATTGGGGAGGTTTCACACATAATAGAGAATCGTATTGATTATTAGAAGTGAAAATCTTATATCCCTCTTCGAACGTTGAAACTCCGAACATTGTGTGTATCGTTTTTAAAGAGTAACTCCCCTGTAAGCTAGGATCGACAGCACGCATTTTACATGACAGTTTCTTATACCCGCCATACACGAACTGTTTGATAAAAGTGGAGTCAGAACTATGTGTTATTTATTTGTAATCAATAACTAAATATATATATAGATTTACTACCCAAATAGGATGGAATTTAAAATGTCAAAAAATTCGTTGGGTTTTAGTTGCATTAGGTTAAGAGTCACTAACGGCCGTTCTCTATATCCTATCTATCTTTAACAAGGGGTTAATATAGCTACCATGACTATGTCTGTACAATCCTACGCTTCATTATACAAAAATAGGCATATATATTTATCTAATCTATCTATCTATAAATATATGCACCATATCTATACCCCTCTATCTTTGTTAAATTAAACATAAAATGCATCGAAATATCTAATGAAATCTCTAGTTAAAGATAGATAGATTATAGAGAACGGCTGTAAAACTATCAGCTGGTTTCATTTTCGGTAGCAGTCTTGATATACCCTATGTTTGTTTCGTCCAGCATTTAAAGTTTGTCTTCATCCCGAAACTAAATTGTGAAAAGCTAAAACTAGTTTAGTTAGCCCTAGTTCGTCGAGCTTATTTCCATACCAAGAGAGCAAATTAATCGCCATACCAGTCCAAATTCCGAAACAGAACAACTCAAGTTTTTCAAAATGATAATATACACAAATGGAGAATAGTATCGGTAATAAATATCGTTAATTCCGGTACCGACACTGCTTATTTATTTAAATCTAATTGTTTACAAACTTAATAACAACTTAACTAAACAGAAACAATAATAAAAAAGAGTACAAATGGCGGTCTTATCGCTCTACAGCAATGTTTTTTTTTTCTTTTATTCCAATGAATGGCGAGACGAGTATACTATTCGCCTGATGGTAAGCGATACGACCGCTCATGAACAGTAGCAGAACCAAACAACACCTCGAATCCTGAGACATAAGATGTTAAGTCTCAATATGTCCAGTAGTTACGCTGGCTACAATTTCTTTCAATCTGAAACACAACAGTGCTTCTACACTGCTGTTTGACGGGAGAAATAGACAATGCGGTGGTACCCACCCACGTGGCCTCTCACATATGAGAGACCTACCACCAATGTCTTACAGATAACCATAACATTATAATTCATTACAGCATTTTTATGGTTTGGTCTTAAACGTTTTCCTGTTTTATCCCGGGCGACGGATTTTTATGTGACAAAGTTATTAGCATCACATTTGATATTTTGTTCACAGAGCAGCATATAACTTTCTTTTTATTGGGCTTCAAGTTTATTTCTCCGAGAATTCCGGGCCTGGGTCGCGATTATGTTTTTATTTATTCAAAATATACAGATTGATATTGACACATGGTATTTAATTTAAAACTCATGTTCCATAATCCCCCTAGGAACTATTCTGCCAAAGTTGAATAAAAACTGCCTGATAGTTTTTTCAAAAAATCACGATTTTAGGTTTCAAGGCTTTTGATCAACCCCTATAGATACTGAGTTTTTTTTTTGGTTTAGATAAGTTTCTTAACCGAACTAAAGTTCATCTAAGCGGTAAAATACTCTTATCTTCATGGGAAATTCAAAAATCATGAAAACGAAAATCACGATTTATGACAAAAAATGTCAATGTCACCCGGGGTGATGAGAAACATGTGGGTTAATTTAAGTAACATGTGTCAATATCATTCTGTATACTTTTGCCTACACAAGAAAGTAGGTTACATCGAGGGACAAAATCTTCGCACCGTTGCTAAATTTCATAGTAGTGGCATTCTCCTTTACGCGAATGTGACACAAAACTATTTGAACGAACGATTTGGTTTAATTTTCACATTTTATAACTACCGACGTTTCGGTTACTAGATAGCTTTCGTGGTCACGAGGTGTACTGCGGTGTAAGTCATCCGCTTAGTGACTGTTACAAAAAATTAGGGTTAACCACTCTTATTTTTTGTTACACTGGGATTAAAAATTAAACCAAATCCGCGATATTATCTATAAATAATTGTTTTATTACAATGATATACACAATGTCCCCAATTAAAATAAAACTTATTTTATACGGAATTTAGTATCATTTTAATTTTTTTCATCGCTTCGGTAGTTTCGAATACTTTACAGCTTTCGGGCATTTTGGAAGTGTAGTCCACGCTATAAGTAACTATTAGTATATTATCACTTTGACAGCCTCCGTGGCGCAGTCGGTTAAAAACTGCTGGTGAAACGAGAAGGCGCGGGTTCAATCCCCGGACAGAGAATTTTTTGTGCGGCTACAAATATTTCTTTCGGGTGTGGGTGTTTGTGAGGCCAAAAAGTCTCTTGAAGTTCTTGATATCCACGACACAGGACTCGATCTTAGTTTGGGGTCAGGACTATGTATGTGACTGTTGGGTGTTATTTATTTCTTTTATTTATTATAAACTGCCCGACCTTTGAATAAACCAATAAATCACATAAACGCTACAACACAAAACTGACAATATTTCATAATGCCTGGAAAATCTATAAGTCTCACATCGCTGGTTTGAAGCACTCTCGAGCTCGGCAACTCTCGGAAACCTATATTAGCGTGGCCAAGTTTCAAACTATACCTCTTATAATACCTTGCGAATGTGTTCTAGTGGTAAATAAGAACATACATTATATCCAAGGTCAGTGCAGGATGCGATATAAAAGATAATTTGAGTTGAATAATGTCAAAAGTTGAGCGGTGAAGGAGAAAATTTCGAGGAAACTTGCAAAAAATTGGTATGGTCAAATGAAATAGATTATAAAATAATTTGTTGAATCTATTAAAATGTAAACATTTTTATGATTTTTAAATATTGTTATTTTTGGGTGGTAAATCCAAACATTTTGCTAAAATAATATTTTAAACTCTTTTATGCCTTGGAGTCCTTATAAATAAAAGTCCTTATAAATGAATTTACCATCCAACAACGACCATAGGAAAAAAAATTAAAAAAAATTCGTCGCTTTTTTTTTAACATTTTCTGTTGCAATGTGTCTAAAGTCACTAAAACTACCACCCGGCTTCGTTTTCGGTAGTAGTCTTGAGATACCCTGTATATTTAGAAAATACAAACATATTTACGTTACCTATATTTTATATGGCTGAGTGAAGCCAAGTCGATAGAACGAAGAATCAGTATACTCTGCTTTGCCAAGAAATTAATAGTTGTGAAAGCCTTAAGTAATCTATTAGTCAGTTACAATGTAAGAAAATTAGACCAGTCCACGCAAGTAGCACCCGTTCACAAGTATGACGCATATGCCAGTCATCACCTTCCACAACTATTTTACAGGGAAGTGACCAACACACGATGCACGATATATTATGTATGTTATAATATGTTAAGTTTGGGCTTTTCTGGCACAAGTATCTCAATTCTTAACACATTCAATACGGCACCGTTTTCAAAGACGGTTAGAGACTTACCAGATAACCATTCTAATCCGTAGTAAATTATATTTTACACGCAGCTCTGGCTTAAACTCTCATTAGAGACCCTCTAGATCTCCTTACGCACTAAACTTGTTAATAAAAGGCTCTAAAATTCTATTGTTAAAAATAAATTCGGCTTATCAGTAAAGATATATTATTATTATAAAAAACTTCCCCTAACACGCAACAGGTTAATGGATAATTATGGGCTGATAATTACATAGATACAATTGATAAATATCTAAAGAAGGTCGATAATACTTACACAAACACACGCTTTGTTCCGAGAACGTTTTCAAAAGGGTTTTTTTAATCGGTAGCAAATACTACCAACCTTTCAAAACTTTCAAAATGTTTTTGTTGTCGTTTCAATATTAGCACATTGTAACTGTCTTACCCACATGAATAAATTATAGATTAGTTCTGTCCTATACTAGCATAATTTTACCTATCCATCCATCCATCCATCAGCCAAAGGAAGTCCACTGCTGAACATAGGCCTCCCCCAATGATTTCCACAGAGACCTGTTGGAGGCAGCCTGCATCCAGCGACGTCCCGCGACCTTTACCAGGTCGTCGGACCATCGTGTGGGTGGACGTCCTACGCTGCGCTTTCCGCTACGCGGCCTCCATTCGAGCACTTTCCGACCCCATCGGTCATCAGATCTCCGCGCTATGTGCCCTGCCCATTGCCACTTCAACTTGCTAATCCGGTGGGCTATGTCGGTTATTTTAGTTCTCCTACGGATCTCCTCATTTCTGATTCGATCTCGTAGGGAAACCCCGAGCATAGCCCTCTCCATAGCTCGTTGAGTGACTTTGAGCTTCCTAATAAGGCCCATAGTGAGAGGCCACGTCTCGGTGCCGTAAGTCATCACTGGCAACACACAACTATCGAAGACATTCGATTTATGGCGCTGAGGTATTTTGGACGAGAAGACGTCGCGTAGTTTCCCGAACGCTGCCCAACCGAGTTGGATTCGACGATTGACCTCTCTCTCGAAGTTGGACCTGCCTAACCGGACCACTTGTCCTAAATAGACATATTCGTCAACAACTTCAAGAGTCGAGCCCCCAACACCGATGGGGGTGGGCACAACATGGACATTCGACATGATCTTCGTTTTGTCCATGTTCATTTTAAGACCCACCTGTTGGGAGACTCGATTGAGGTCTTCGAGCATAGTGCTAAGGTCTTCCAGCGATTCTGCCAAGACTACAATATCGTCGGCAAACCGAAGGTGAGTGATATACTCGCCGTTGATGTTGATGCCGAATCCTTTCCATCGCAAGAGCTTGAAGGCGTTTTCCAGCGCGGCAGTGAACAGTTTCGGAGATATGACATCTCCCTGTCTCACGCCTCTCTGTAGTGGAATAGCCTTCCTTTGAATTTTACCTATAGAATTATTATATCTCATGAAGTGAAATATAAAATTTCATTTGAGAATAAAGTTTCTTTAACCACAAATGAAATCAAGAAAAAAACACCTCAGAAACACCAACTTTTAACTTTTCCATTTTAGTTCTTTTCTTAGAACCTTTCTCTTATCTAGAAGGGATAGGCACTAGGCAGAAGTGCAACCGGGACACTAACGTTTCACCTTGCATTTTCCGCTCCAAAATGTGATAGGGGGCTAGCCTGTCGCCATATCGGGTAAAAATTCATGCCTTCAGGTTGAATATGAATAGAAAAATCCAATATCACTTTGCTTAACCCGTGATTTGAACCCGAGACCACTTTTGCAATTATACCGTAGTACATTTGCCTTCAAGGCAGGTGGGTAATAAGTATGGAGAGAAAGTATACCTAATGTAGAAAAGAGATCCTCATACAGGACAATCTATATCCAAGAGAACTTAAAACCCTGACCTTGATGGAGATTTTCTTAAAGACTCGTCACAATCTCGCGGTCTTTAGCACCCATTGTCTATGTTTTCGAGTGAGCCGATGAAGCGTCTGGCATTACGGCCGAGTTCCGTATCAGCGGCCTTGAGCCAGTTGCTTTTGTTATGTCGGAGCGGTTTAATCATCCAGCTCAGTGCTTTCAACAATAGCAATTTGAATCCGTGCAAATATGAAAGGGTTTTGTTCATATGAGAGTATATTTAGAAGGCTTTGGGTCTTTAAAGATAGGTACGAATGGTTCAGCTCGGTTGGTGGCACTGCTTTCAAAGTAATGTTAAGTAAGCTTAGACACGGCTGCCAACATGTTCATGGTGGTCCCGGGTTCGAATCTCAGTACACACCTCTGACTTTTCGGAGTCATGGGTGCATTGATAGTCAATCACCTAGCACTAAAACGGTTAAGGAAAACATCGTGAGGAAACCTGCATACAATAGCGATTTATAAGAATTTGTATGGTATGTAAGTCCGCCAACCCATACTAGGCCAGCGTGGTGGACTATAACCTAAGTGTCCTAACCACTTTCAATCGTATTCTCGATTGTAGAGTAGGCCCGTGCCCTGCATTGGGACGTATATGAGCTGATACAGAAAGCATTTCTGCACTATTACGGTTTAGGACAAGAACGTGAGGAAGCCTGCATTTCATAGCTATTTGTATGAATTTCTATGGGGTGTAAAGTCCGCCACGCCGCACTAGGCCAACGTGTATTGTGGAGGAGGCCCGTGCCCTGCACGTATCAATATCAATATCATCAATATTAACTTGATATTGGTTAATATTACAGGGTATTATGAAGGATACAAATGAAATATTGACTTAAGAGCGTTTATACCCTGTGCGCGCTTTTTGGCTTAAAAACAGGACTTTTCAAATGAGTTAATAGCCACCAATAAACAATTTAAAGGAAAAATAATTTGTACTTATTTTAGAAAAGTTTGTCATCTAGGGATTTTGGTGGAAAACATTATAGATTGATGGATAATTTGTGAGTACTATAAGGATTACTGAACACAAGTTTCGTTATTTAGGCTTTAAATGGCAATTTAGAAGCTTAAGATATCCGAAACCACTAAATATAAGATGAAAATAAAAATATTATCAGACTAATAAGACCCTTATGGAGGGATTTTGCTGAGAAAAATAATCTTTTTATGTTTAGTTCCTGAAAAATAAAAATTTAAACAATGCGAAATTATTCAGAAACTCTCGTCAAGAACATATTTTTTTTCACCAACTTATCGTACATAATTTTTTATAGCAATTGCATATTATAATAGAAGAACATATTATCAATAAATTTCCATTTTTATATTTCAACAAAATTAGTTTTCATGTTTTCTGCAAATATTTTAAAAACCACTATAAAACACGCTGTCCGACGTGGCTCAAATCAGACCGCCGCAAGGCCTTCTAGAGGGAGGACGTATCGCTCGTCGCTCCGGCCTGGCTGCAGTCGATTATTGCCACGCGTAGTGAAAATAGCCACGCGCGGACTGCGATTACCACATCTTAGTACTTTGGTAGTAAAATATTTAATTATTTTTATTACCTACAATGATTTTGTAGTGAGTATAAATTATGTTTCAGGTAATATAATGGGATGTAATTCCGAGGCTAAATTATATTATGTATTGTAATATAAAATTAAATATATTTCGTAATTGTAAGGGGTTGTAAGGCCCCTAACACTATTTATGTGTTCGAACACGAAATGATTAATAAAACGTCCGTAGTGTCTACTGATTGAACACTGATTTGAATGCAACTTAACAATGTAATTATAACGAAAGTATGATTACTATCTAAATTTGTATTATTCTTTGCTTGCACAGTAATATTTGTCTACTTATAATGCAAATAAAATATTTTTATGATATTATATTACAGTTACATTTCAATTGAATATTTGAAGCGCACGGATCAAAGTTGTTTGAGCCGATTGTATAGCGAGCCGACGCGGCAGCTCTACGCACACAGCTTTGGTCGCTTATGTGTGCGTGAAATTAACGAAGAAATACCTATAGTTGACTTTGCGCGCAAGGTGTATACGCTCTTAAAGCTAATTGTGGTATATCCAAGTATTGCCTGTTTTAGGGTTAGGTAGTCTGTAATTAGGTAATTCATATTTAAATTAATTGTAATTAACGCATTTAATTTCAATGACTTCACCATAATAATATAAAATATTTATAATAATATTAATTGCAAATGGAATTTTTATACTACCATGATAAAGTAGACCCATTTTAAGATTACATCAGGAATTATATTTGTTAAGTACATTTCTGTGTTAAACATGAAACCCCAAAAATTGTTTGAACCTTACAACTACTTTAGTCCTTAGGTGTCTTTTATCCAAACCCATTAAGAAGAGGATATCATTTCTCAAAACCATCAAGAGATTGCAAAAGTATACCCAACTGTCGTACATCCTTTCTACTTTTATTGAAGGAAATAAAGCAACACTGTCGCTTTACTGTTGCATATAAAAACACAGTATACTCGTGCATCCCTGACGTTTTCTCTGAGAGGATATTTATATCCGCCGTATTGACTCGCATAAACTAGTTTTATCGTTTGTAGCTATATTCGGTATACCGGGTATATCAAGACTGCTACCGAAAACGAAGCCGGGTGGTAGTTTTAGTGACTACAAACACAATATAATTAAAAATCTCGCAAAGAAACGCGACAATTATTTTTTTATGATTTTTTAAATATCGTCATTTTTGGGTGGTAAATCCATAGTTTGTCTAAAATAATAATTTAAACTCTTTTATACCTTAGAGTATTTTTAAATAGAAGGGTATACACTATTACTTTAGGAAAAAAAAAATTACCACCCAAATATGACCATAGGAAAAAAATAACACAAAAAATTGTCGCTTTTTTTTGCAAATTTTTCTATTGCATTGTGTATAAAGTCACTTAAATTAGCACCAGGCTTCGTTTTCGGTAGCAGTCTTTATATACCCTGTATAATACTAGGGGCTCGGCCCGGCTCCGCCTGGGTAAAGATAGACTTTGTTGAAAAAATTCTATTGCTTATGTTATTCAGGAATAATGTAGGATTCCAATGAAGAACGAAGTTTTCAAATCAGTCCAGTATTTCAGAGCCTATTTAATGCAAACAAACTATCAAATCTCTCATCTTTATAATATTATGTCTATTTGTATGCAATGTCTATTTCTGCCGCCAAACTATTTATTCCCTGTTGTGTTTCAGTTTGAAGAATATTGTAGCCAAAGTAACTACTGGACATATTGAGACTTAAAATCACATGTTTCAGGGTAGCGAGCACAGTGGAATGCCAAGCATTGCTTTGCAATTCAAGGTGTTTGGTTTTGCTACTATTCATGAGCATTCGTATCTCTTACCATCAGACGAACGGCATGCGTATCGCCATTCATTGCAATAATAAAAAATTGATACTCAAAGAAGAGCCACACTTTGTTTACCTTGGACTGTAGTAAAAGTAAATCTTTGTCTCTCTTTTTCTCTCTCTCTCTCTCTCTCTGTGTGTCTCTCTGTCCTACTCTGTTCAGCTAAGAAGGTCTACTACTGACAATATACCTCCCCCAATGTTCTCAATAGCCTGTTGGAAGCGGCCTGCATCCAGCGACTTCCTGCAACCTTAACAAGCATGTCCGTCCATCGTCTGTACATGGCATCCACTCTAGAACATTAAGCCATTAATTTTCCTATGTGACCTGCCCACTGTCACTTCAACCTGCTAATCTTTCACCGTTAACCCAATGCAATAAAGAAAACATGATTTATAGAAATGAATGTGAAACAACCCGGTGTTATTAAACGTTGCTACGGCTCTGCAATCAATGTCATTTGACGCTCGCGGCACTGATGCATCGGCCGAGCGCAATATGTTCCGCTGCCTTCATTTATTCACATTTGTAATGTTTTCTGTATAATTTTGCACTCAAATACGGTGCTAGCGAATCTTGAGTAAATTTATCCAACAATGTAGCATGATTCCTAATTTGAAGTATATTTTAATGCTACTTAGTCACATATATAGTCCTGATTCACTAAGACCGAGTCTTGTGTCGTAGGTACCAGAAACTACGAAACTTTTCGGTCTCACAAACACCCAGACTCGAAACAAATACCCGTGGATCAGCCAAATATTTGTCGCGGTACGGGGATCGAAACAGCGGCCTCTTAAAAAATAACAAAAAATAGTACCAAAGGCCTTATCGTTCAGGGCAATCTCTTCTAGGCAACTTTGGGATGGATATAATAAATAGGAGAATGAGAGGGCAGTCTAAAGGTTACCGCTCATTAGACCCACCCGGCACCGCTTCGTCGCTCGCGGCCTACTCATTGTCGCAGGTGGAACACGGGTGGACCTCGCGTGGTCCACTCGGTGGCAATATGCGGTTCATTCGAGGCTTGTGAATTGTCAATACGCAACAACGCAAGACAAGCATGCGAGCAACGCGTTGTCACCGAGAGAACCACGCGTGGACGGCGGCGATCCGGTGACGTTACGGAGTTGATGTAGTGAGCGTCTGTCCATACAATTTGATATAGAATATTAACCGCGTGGGCGAGGCGGTGCCGGGTGGGTCTAATGAGTGATGGCCTTAAGGATCTTTCTCTCTGGTTGCTTTCATCATCAGACTAGGTTCTACGACCGCACATATAAATAATAATAATAAATAACACCCAACAGTCACATACATCAGTTGCCAAAATTATAATGGTCCGATGAAAACAGAAAAGTGGTCCCGACTTTGCGTAGGTCAATATGGAATGTTCTACAATCTACACCATTGTGTATGCTCACTGTCATCAAGATAATAAATAAATAAATAATAATAAATAAATAACACCCAACAGTCACGTACATAGTCCTGACCCCACACTAAGATCGAGTCTTGTGTCGTGGGTATCAGGAACTACGAGAGACTTTTCGGTCTCACAAACACCCAGACCCGGAAGAAATATTTGTGGGCCGCACAAACATTTCTCTCGGTGCGGGGATCGAACCCGCAGCCTCTCGTTTCACAGGCGGCGTCTAACCGACTGCGCCACGGAGGCTGTCAATATTTACACAACGTTGCAAATACAATTGTGTCCATTGAGTTCGAACCAGAGTTTCCTAGTTTGTTAGACAGTTTCTTTCATACCTATACTATTACTAACTTTCTCCAACCTAAATTATCTCAAAATAATACCTCATAATATCGAAATCTAGACCAGATTGCGCAGCATTATGTCAAATATAGCGGTGAAAATCCAACAGCTCCGTCCGTACCGTCTGCAAGTTTAGCTTTACGAGCACTCTTAAACAAAGAAACTTTTCTAATTTTAATAAAAGAGCCCTTCTTGAAAATTGTGAGTGTAATTGAAAAATACCTTTTGGATTAATAAAATTAACATTCTTGCCAAGTAAATGAACGTCTGTTGAGAGAAATTTTGTTTTTACATATTTTATATTTTAAATGCTTCCTTTCAGAACCGGTATATTTTGTTGAAACAGCTGTAATAAAAAAAATCAATAGACATAAGACTAGAAATTAGTGTGTGGTCAGGACCAAATATGTGACTGTTGGGTATATTTATTATTATTATTTTGCTACTGTTTAAATATGGTTAGGTTACACGTGTATGTCTAATAGCAACCACCAACATGATGGAAAGTTTGTCGTGTAGACCCGTTCAAATATGTGACGTTTCGAATAAGCTAAATTTAATACGTGACTTGCAACTTAATAAGCGCGTGTGTAATAGACTCGAAGCATGCCGGTTATATTTATATTGGTCGATAATAAATAATAGGGTATTTGACAATGATCGATGTATTGTATTATTTTGCGTACAAATACCAATAAAACAATTAATATTCAAGTAGTAAAGGCAAATATTGGTATTTTAAATTAAAGAGTGAGAGCGTAGTGAGATCATCTTACCGTTTCTTTCACACGCGTACACTGCAAAGGGTGTTAAACTTAGTGACGTCACTGGTTTGGTTTTGCATCATTTTTCAGTAATATAAAAATATATTAATAAAATACATAACAAAAAATAAAAGGAAATAAAAAAAAAGAATATTGGACACTTATGAAACGAAATTATCTCAGCTTATGTGTTTATTTATTTTATTAAAGTAGTTACATAAACATTTTCTAATAATACAATCATGGACATACTGCTGATATACATATCAATAATTATAGTTATGTATATACAACATTTGTAATAGTACAATAATAAATTAAATTACAAGAAAAATAAATAGACATGTGAAAAACATAGAACAGAGTAATTGAAAATAAACTTATTCAAAACGGAACAAATGAAATCTTTGAAAAAATTAAATGACAAAATTGTTAGAGAATAGATAGGTATACAATATTTCCGATTGGTACAATTGTATAAGTAAAAAAATCACCAAAACCTAATTCGATTATAATCAAGTTAATATGAATAAATGTGAGCCTTGCGTCCGTCATAACAGTAAAAACCCTTTAAAGCTCATAATCTGTTTACACCAGTCCGAAAGTCAGTTGCCCAGCGAGCTAATCCAGACCCCAATTAATGCTTTGAAGTCTTGTGTAATGGCTGCCTCATTGTTGTCAGGGTTAGAGATATCCAACAGTCACATAGTCATGACCAAGTCATCATTCAGAGCCAAGTTTACTGGTGGTAGGTCTCTCATATGTGAGCGGCCGCCTGGGTAGGTACCGCCACTTTGTCTATTTCTCCCGTCAAACAGCAGTGTAAATGCATTGTTGTGTTTCGGATTGAAGGACAATGTAGCCAGAGTAACTATTGGACATATTGAGACTTAACATCTTATGTCTCAGGATGATATATATGAAGTGAAGTATCTGCGACAACTAACAGTGTTTGTAAAAAAAATCAAATCTTCACATACTCGGGCCGGAAAAATGGTGCACTCGCTAAGTTGGATGCAGTGGGATAATATTAATATATTAATGAAAATATAATATTTAAAAAACATGTCAGTTTTGGAGTAATAAGTTTTAAGGTTTTATGGAACGGTTAAAAAAACAAAATTTTATCATGTACGTATTTTGTAATTAAATAGTTCACGAAATATACTGCGAGAAACATTTTAAACAGCAACAAAACTTTCATAGATTGCGCCTTAACGTTTTGTACAGATCAGCTAGGTCATTCACTCTTTAATTTATCCTTAATCATGTAGTTTTAATAGGCTATTGTGGAAAAGTACTCCTCCTTATCTGATCTTGAGTTGACCGCACAGTTGTAAGATTCTATTACTTCTTAATTTCTCGTCATTTTTGTTATTATACTCGTAATAACCGTACAAAAATTCATCTTAATCTAGCCACAATCACGATTTACTAAAATGTGTATTAGCAGGTACGCCACTCCTTTGAACACCCTGTATACAAGCACAGGCACACATAGAGACGCGATCAAAGATGACTCGAAATATACTTATGTTATTCCTTTTTTGTTCTCTTATTTATTTTAGCGAAATGAAAACATAACAGTGTCCACAAAGGACTCGTCAAGCTTTTGTATAGATCGTATACGGTCTTTTGACGTGCAAATGCGTTGTTGTGCATGACAACAAATGTTGTTGTCAAAATATTACGAACAGTTTTTCTGTCTTCATATTAGACAGGTTAGTACTATTAGATCACGAGTACTTGTTGTTTATATTAAGGAAAAATATCGCAAGGAATGCGGTAAATAAAGAAAAACTGCTCTCAATATTACTTTACTGGTAGTAGGTCTCTCATATGTGGAAGCCGCCTGGGTAGTTACCACAGTAATGTCTATTTCTCCCGCCATAGTTGCGTGACATCGTAGCCAGAGTATGATGTATTTCGACATATTGAGACTTAACATCTCATGTCTCAGGGTAGCGAGCGCAGTGGAATGCCTTGGCATTCCATTACTTTGTAATTCATGATGTTTGGTTTAGTACT
This sequence comes from Hyles vespertilio, assembly GCA_009982885.2. Lineage (NCBI taxonomy): Eukaryota > Metazoa > Arthropoda > Insecta > Lepidoptera > Sphingidae > Hyles > Hyles vespertilio. The sequence goes on from CM042823.1 coordinate 8,271,496, forward strand.
GTACACTGTACAGTACTGTTCATGAGCGGTCGTATCGCTTACCATGAGGCAAACGGTAGGCTCGTCTCACTGTTTACTGTAATGAAAAAAATGACAACAGCATGCCAACCATTCGTTCACACGCCAAACAACCGTAGGGGATCTTATATTGTTGATTTTACCTGTTAGGAATCCCAATCCTGTATAGCTGCTTTTCTCTAAAACCACAAAGCTTGGTATCGACCCAAGACCTCCAATAGTATAATCTGTTTCATAGTTTAGATTGAGGTTGGCGAATCTAAACAAGTTAGATCGGTTTGCGGTCAGTACTCGTTTTAGGCGAAAGGTGAACTTTTAATGACATTTTATATGGTAGTCAGATGGTAAATGGCAACCGTGGCCTGTGAACACCCATAAAATAAATAAATTGAGGGTGTATATTCGGCCTTTGAGAAAGGTTCCATAAGAGGCCATAGGTAAGCTTTTTATATGAATAACTTCGGCCTGAGAATACCGGAAATAATGTTTTTTCTATTTATAGTGCCAATTGAGACCTCTCAACGGAAACGTTGAACCAATGCGACGTAGGCGTGAAAAAACAGCCAAAGCGAAAATAAAATATACATAACGCTGCTTCACATGTACCAGGATATCATAAAACCTTGGAGTCTTATACTATTCCGTCACAAATCTCCTTACTCAGCAACTCAAAATTTGTACTTAAACCTGGACACCCTAACAAAAGCATCACGTGACGTAATCAGCTAATTATAGTGTCGGTTAAACGCTCGCGGGGCATTTAAAACTTTACAAAGGGTTTACAACAAAAATTTCACCTCCATGCGGTTTTGTTTAACAATATTTGCGAAGTTGTTAAGAGACATTCTTCCGCAGGAATTACCTCGGGAATCATTACAAAAGAGGAAAGTGTAATAACAATTACGAATTGACAAAACAAGCTGTGTACACAAACTCCTAGTTTTGGAATTTATAGGGCCTCCATATTTACCATAATATTCTAGGGTTGCCATAAAGATTTTTCGTGTGATGTACTTCACGTTTTAGATGGACGGTATTTTAAATAATCAACTAACGTCATTTTTATATTTTTCAATTCATTATCAGCCCGAAGACAGGATTTTTTCCCGTTATGGCTCGCCCCAAATCGCGGGACGGAATACATAAGACAAAACGTGGGTGTCATGGTAGTACCTCTACCTATCCTATACTGGGTATATCAAGACTGCTACCGAAAACGAAGCCGGGTGGTAGTTTTAGTAGCTACAAACACAATGCAATTAAAAATTTCGCATAGAAACGCGACAATTATTTTTTATGATTTTTTAAAAATCGTCGGTTTTGGGTGGTAAATCCATAGTTTTTGCTAAAATAATAATTTAAACTCTTTTATACCTTAGAGTATTTATAAATAAAAGGGCATACACTATTATTTAAGGAAAAAATGTATTTACCACCCAAATATGGCCGTAGGAAAAAAAAAATAACAAAAAAAATTGACCCTTTTTTTTGCAAGTTTTTCTGTTGCATTGTGTCTGAAGTCGCTTAAACTACCACCCGGCTTCGTTTTCGGTAGCAGTCTTGATATACTCTGTATAAGAAAAAGGTGTGAGTTAAATATGTCTTTAGTAATACCCATCCGTAAGCAGTCCTCTGCTTGGTAAGGGCCTCTTCTACTACTAAGCCTTTCAAGTTTTAATCCTCCTTCAGACCTAGTGCAGGTTTGTGACCTTCTTATAGCTTTTAAATCTTCATGGAGACCTCTCAAGTATGTATTCCACACGATTGAAGTATTTGTAAGGTTTTTTGTCTGCTAAAGTATAAAGTCTTATAAAATATGCGTAGGTTTCGCCTTTACGTAGTTTTAAACTTGATAGAGTGTAGGCGTGAGCACCTGCCACAGATAGGTAGATTTAATTTCAGATATCAGAAGCTTTGAGCAAACGTAACAAAACCCATTGGCCTGTTTAAATTTCATTCTCAATTTCCAACATTACGTTAGGGCTCCCGAAGGGATCCCTTCAAAGTGTTTTCTGTATAACTTAATCAATTTTCACAGCCGGCCTTCTTGAATTCGATCAATACCGACCTTTGTGGAAGGCCTTTTTCTCTATAATTTTCTTTTCGCAACATCGCTCGAGTACCAGGCACTCAGACGCGTGGTGGAGGTTTGATAACCGAGCGCGGTTTAAAGTGCCAAGACCGTGCTGAGTGTTCCCAGTTTTTGTTTCAATTTTATCTTTTAAGGTTTATGTTTTCCTGGTACGCGGAGGTGATTTGTCAACAGTACTTATTTTTCCTTGAACGAAAAATGTAGGCGTAATTTATTTTACGATGCTTTTACTTGTTTTATAAGGGTTCTTTCAAAGGGCTTTACTTTATCTTAACTTTTTACGAGTTACTTTCGCTCAAGTTGTGATTTGCAGACCTTGATGTCGCAGCATTACAGTAATTCTAACTTAATTTATTTTCTTAGCACCTGCAAATATAGGGCAACGTTTAATTTTACGAAACGTAACCTCAAAATCATTACGTGAACGTCTCAAACGCTGTACAATTTTCATCTCGAGTCTCGAGGATATTTTAACAGTAGGCCCGGATTAATTTCATTACGAACGGGTTTAACCGTTAATACAATACCAACATTCAACCCGTTATTAGCCTACATACGTGAATTGTGCTGTGATGTCTCAAATCCTTTCCAAGAGTTTAATGTGGGGAATATGGTAGAGTTAACGATTAAAACAATTTTGCTAGGAATTTATTTACTTTTCAAGTGGCATTCAATGTGGCTCGGCGTAAAAACATTTATTTATAAATAACAAAGTGAGTAAGCGCCGTTTAGTCAAAATTGCAGCTAATGCCATATTTTATATAATTCTGGTACGTCACATGTACAGCATTGCACTTGTTGGTAAATGCAAATGTCGTACCAGATAGAGTATCTACTGGTATTTATTATAAATTCAATTGTTTTAAGTTCATGTCGCGGCGTCCAGAAATGTCTAATTACCGTGACTTTATGTATGTGACACAAATGTCCGCTGGTTCGATCTTCGCATCTAGACAAATGTTTGTTGCACTAGAATTTGCTCCGATCCAAATGTTTACGAAACTTAAAGCCTCGCAGTATCTGATAGACACAACACAAAACTAGTGTCTTATGTCACAGTACTATTTTATTATTGTGTGTATTTATAAACATATTATATATTAATTTATAGTAGGTATGTGATAAATGAAAATAATTTATTGAATCCATTAAAATGTTTATCATTTAGATTCAGTCATTTATTTATATATTTTTAAAACGGTTTTCAATAGAAAAGAACGGGCAAGAAACTCTAGTGGTGCTCTTTTCGAAACCAGTTTACAATGTAGTGTTACAAAATTGTTTGGTTTAAATCAGAGCAGTTTATTAATAATTTGTTGTTAATTTACAATAAAAATTGTTGATACGAATTTTATTATATTATAATTACTATGGCTGAGTGAAGCTGATAATTATGTGACACAGCCACAATTTCTTAACTCGGACGTAGTAAGAGCGCTCACAGCTCTCGAGATTTCAGCCACAAAGCAATAGCTTTCAGAATGCATTGTGTGGATGCGACGCTCGGTCTTTTGACGCGTCGACAAAACTAAACTGAGCGTTTCTGATTTTAAAAAATGTGTTATTTTTTTCGAACAAAAGAATGCTGGCTGTTTTTTGAAATTAGAGGTGCGGGATTTTACGGCGGGCGCACCTGGCTTTTGGCCATAAAACAAGAAGGTTTTTAATTTTCAAAGTAGCTTTTGACTGAAAAATAGAATTGAAGGAATATTTTGCACTCAAAAAACCTTTCTATTGAGAGATACCCAATACATCACATTATACTAATATGTGGGTAAGTCATATATACGATTTTAACCGTCGATTAGGAGCTAATGTCATTAACAACAAATGCAATTAATCGGTAAGTAATTGTATTTTTAGTATGAAAAATACTACTTAAATAAATAAATAATACAGCACGTATACAAACTTGACCCCACAGTAAAATCGAGCCTTATTCCGTAGGTATCAGAAACTACAGACTTTTTGATTCGATTTTCAAAAACTCGAAACTCGAGACGAATGCTTGTGGTTCAATATATCGATGCGGGGTTCGAACCCGTGACCTTTCGCTCCACAGCCGGCGTTTAACCAACTGCGCTATGGAGGCTGATCTTCTTACCAACCCCTATACATACAAGTACATTTATGTATCAAGTATAACTTGACACCGCAAAATATATTCCATAACACAACTCCTTTGAAGATTTCCGCGCCCTTAAAGGACCCTTCCAATACCCAGTGTTTATTATGTAGTGGGTCTCAAGGGCTGAAACCCGAGCCTTATCTTAACATAGGGGTATTTATCTTTATTGGGGTGGCATTGAAGCCGATATTAGATTTATTGAGAGCCATTAATATGTTGTATTTTAGTTTCGAATATTGGAGTAGGGGTGAATTTTTGGAAGTGGTAGAGCCAGCGTGGCTCTTTTGTCAGTCATTCATCACTGTCAGTCATGACTCAGTATGAACGTGCAGGCTCGTCCGGGGCGGTACCACTGTCTCACAGGAGATTGATGTGAAAGCTTTGCTGTTGCCTTTCGTTCGGTGAGTGAGATTGCTGGATGCCCATTACCCCTTTCATCCCTTTTCCTTCCCGCTTTCCACCCGATTCGATAGGCTGGCAATATATCCATGATCGAAGCGTTGTGAATATCCGTGAGTGGCAGTAATAAAAAAAATTTGGAAAAGTCTTTTTTAATTTTAAAAAATGACTATAATTTTGCTATTGATGAGAGCAGTGCTTTTCAGTCCTGCTTCAGTCCTCAATTATTCACTATTGGGCAAGGAACTACTATAGAATCGAGAGTCCGATTTTGAGACCTTGCGCTGCAATACAGTGTTATAAGAAAGATTACTTATCCCAAGTCATTTTCAATGAGTTTTTTTAAAAGCCGGAACCACTGAAAAGCCTGAAACGTCCCAACAAACAGTTGGTAGATCAGAATGATGAAATCGAATCTACACCACTTCATCCCATAGGCATCACAACAACAACACAACATATTATATATTTATTATATTTTTTTATCTGTTTGAATGGTCATCTGGTAGAGATCGCTTTTAGCGATAAGGCCGCCAATAGTTTCACCAAATTATGTACATTTTCTTCATAATTATGTTTATATTATGTTTTGTGGTATAATAATAAAGAGTTTTATTATTATTATATATAACAAAATAATGGAATGTAAGTTCGTTATCATGCTGGGTGCATGCTCATTTTTCATGTTTCAAAGCTAGTTACAGCTTAGTATCGTGGGCAAATGTGGGGATTTGTCAGATCAAATCGTAGGAAATCACAATCTTACTCACGGAACGCGAGACAGTCTCCACGCTCTTATAGCACTATTTTCAGATGATAATATTTTACTCTGTTGATCGCAACAAACCGTACTTTATGACAGCCTCCGTGGCGCAGGCGGTTAGACGCCGCCAGTGAAACGAGAGGTCGCAGGTTCGATCCCCGCACCGAGAGAAATGTTTGTGCGGCCCACAAATATTTCTTCCGGGTCTGGGTGTTTGTGAGAGCGAAAAGTCTCTCGTAGTTCCTGATACCCACGACACAAGACTCGATCTTAGTGTGGGGTTAGGACTATGTATGTGACTGTAGGGTGTTATTATTATTATTATTTTAGCTCCATGATATCCAGTGCTTCTGACTTCTTTTATAAAGTCCCAGACATTTCCAATGTACTTAATGTAGCTTAGGCTATAGAGGGCTTTGGCTTACTCTAACTACAATGTCCTTCACACCGAAACACAACAGTATATTTACACTCCTGTTTGACGAGAGAAATAAACATTGCGCTGTCACCTACCCAGACGGCCTCTCACATATAAGATACCCACCACCAGTAATATTCCATATCAATGGCGTTCCGTTTTTAAAAATCAACTTGATGACGTCATATATTACAGTGGTAATGTAAGCCCACTAAGTTTGTTTCGCCGGGTCTTCGCAGGCAGGGCCGCGTTGGATCCGGTGATAACATTAAATCGCTACGCGTCGTTTTAGTAATACTCATACATACATATATACATAAACTCACGCCTTGTTCCCAGAAGGGGTAGGCAGAGGTGCGAGGGCACCCACATTTCGCCTTGTATGTCTCTTTCCCACAATGTGATAGGTGGCGAGCCTATCACCATACTCATGGTCTACTAAATATGGATTAACGTAAATAATGTATTTTCTTGAATAGCTTTTTAAATACATAGTATAAATAATAAAAAGGCGACTACCAAAAACCTAAAATTATTTTTTTTCATGTCATTTCATATAATATGTATTTCAGTAATACTCGATATTTCGACTGCACGCACCACATAAACATTTCGACCACGTATACCTTACACCGCACGCCGTTTTTTCCGGACGTGAATTAAGGTTATAGAATAAGGTACAAAGGGTTGTATGAAAAATATTTTTACTTACACGTGTTAGATTAAATTCAGAATATGGAAGCTGGCGAAATATATGAACATATCTAAAAATAAAAAAAAATGAAGAACCCCATAAAGAAATTATTCCAGCTAAATTACAACATACAACTGATTAAAGAGCACTACCTTTCCCTTTAAAGCAGACTTCACTATTACTTCTTTTTCATTAAATCATTTGGAAATTGTAGTATATTATAATTTATGTATGATTTTGTATTATTTATTTTTATGTATGTATGTATATATATTTATGTATGTATATATATGGATATGTATATGTATATTAGTAATTATGTTTAAGTAGTATTATTATTTAGCTTGAAGTAATTCTTTATTTGTTACACTGCCCTCTCTCCCTCTCCTTCATTTAAATCCATCCCATGGTTGTCTGTAAGATATTGCTGTTGAGCGATAAGACCGCCATTTGTACTCTTTGTTATTATTATTTCTGTTAAGCTATGTTCTTGTTAAGTTTGTGTACAATAAAGATTTAAATAAATAAATAAATAAATAAATACAATCCTTTTTTTTCTAATATCGGTCGGTATTAAGGTGGCGAACTGTACCTCATTATTGGCTCTTCTGCCTACCCCTTGGGAATATAGGCGTGATCTTATGTCTGTATCTAAATCATAACACACTAATAGTGAGAACTTAAATCAGTTGTTTACCAAAAGGTTGAAAGAAATCCTAACAGCCACGCCTAAAAATAGTGCTAGCCATTTCACATTTTTCACACAAAGTGAATTGCTAGACGATCAAAGCAAGACCTTTAATTGACATCCTATGCATGCCTGTCTGTATCAGCTCATATACGTCCCACTGCAGGGCACGGGCTTCCTCTGCAATCGAGAGTACGATTGAGAGTGATTAGGCCATATAATCCATCACGCTGGCCTAGTGCGGGTTGGTGGACTTACAAACCATATAAATTTTTATAAATCGCTATGGTATGCCTACGCTAGATAAATACGGCGATATAATAGAGGCACATAAACTGAATATTTTAAATCCAAAGAATTCGTTAAATTCGAAAAAATAACATTATTTATTTTGAAATTGCAAACTGTATTCTACGAACGCAAATAGCATTTTGCATCGAGTCAGCCGTTTTTGTTTATACAGGAATCGTGGAAAGCTATAGTAGGTAGCAAATGGACGTCAATATCGTTTTTATTAAAGAATTTATAGACTGCTTCAGTGGCATAGTTGTTATGCTATTATAGCTGAGATCTCGGGTTCGAATCCCAGATCGGTCAAAGTGATATTGGATATTTCTATTCACTATCAGCCTGGAGTCAGAAATTTGTGCCGGATGTGGTTATTGGCTCACCCCCCATCATGTTGTGGGACAGAACATAAAAGGTGAAATGTGCGCGGTAGCACCTTTGCCTAGCCCTTCTGAGAAAATGGTGTGAGTTTATGTATGTATGTAGTATAAAGGTGAAGTATTCGGATTTTACAATAATAAAAATTTTGGTCATGTATGAGCTATCTTTGGAAACGTGAAGCATTATATTTAAGAATATTTTTGTTATTCCTTGCTCGACAAAGTGATTTCATTACATTGTAGCCAGAGTAACTACTGGATTTATTATTGAGACTTAACATCTTATGTCTCAGGATGTCGAGCGCCGTGGAATGTTGTTACTGTTTATGAGCGGTCGTATCGCTTACCATCATGTGAACGGCTTGCTCGTCTCCGTCGTCCATTTATTGCAATAAAAAAACACTCCACCTAAAGGTAACCGCTAAGCCGTCCAGACCGAACATCGAATGACATCAGACGATGGTCTCATGCCATTCGATACAATCATGCCGGCTCGCTAAGAGGCTTCTTCACGCTACAGCGGAAAGATCCAGAATTTTGGAAGAAGGAAAAATATGTGATGGGAAATTATTTCACAGATACACATTTACATTAATGTCTAAGAAAAAGCATATGGAAACATACTTTGCGGTGCACACATATGAGACCTCCCACCAGTATTTAATATTTACCATCAAGTGCAATGTCACTTTCTCATATAAAAATACAGAATTTCTAGTTTCTCAGTATAGTCTACTCGACCCTCAATTTCTCGCACATCACGTATAGTTTACGAGCTAAGTAATAAAGCGTCAGACTTACCCGCGCTTCGAAATAAACAATATATACTAAAACACAATTTGGATTTTTTCACGACTCTCATAAAGTTATGTTCGCATTATCTGGCTTAGACTTTAACTGAGGCAGGTTGCTAACTTACAAGAAAGTTCGTGCGATATTCTAAATTAAAAAAAATAAAAATACACTTACACACTTTAATAAAATACCCAACTAAAAAGTATAAATAATTGAGTTTTGGATTAGAAAATGGAGTGAAATACATTAATAATTGTTAAAAAGCTAGGGCGCTTGCGGATATATAATTGTTGTAAGCACCCCAGGCTTTGTAAAAGTTATTTTGCAGCTAATAGGTATACCATATAAATTCTTAAAAATCACTATGCTATGCAGGTTTCCTCACCATATTTTCCTTCATCGTTAAAGTATGTAGCCAATTACTATCATACACACTTGACTCAGAAAAGTCAGAGGTATGTGTCCACCAACCCGCACTAGGCCAGCGTGGTGGACTATATGGCCTAACCACTCTCAATCGGTAGTCGATTGTATAGGAGGCCCGTGCCCTGCAGTGGGACGTATATGGGCTGATACAGAAATTTACTCATTTTGTTTTGCTTTGTAAACGATTGCAAATGTCATGCTCGCTTAAAATTCTGTGCTTGGGGTGGCGTCGTGTGCCGTATTCCGTGTAGAATGGTTGAGGAGGCCAAAGGCTGGCACATACGTCATAGTCGTGAACGGATGCTGGTTGCGTGGACTGGTCTGTCCGATTTGCTTAAATTGTAAATTATTAAATAACTTTAGGCTTTCACAAGAAGCAGAGGATACTGATTATTCGTTCCTTCAACTTCCCTTCACTCATGAAATATACCATAAACATGTTGGTATTTTTTAAATGTTAGAACAAATTATTATTGACCTGCTCTGATACAAACCACTTGGAACTTTTGTAATAATCACCATATTGCAAACTGGTTTTGAAAAGATCAACACTAGAGTTTCTTGTCCGTTCTTCTCTAGTGAAAACCGTTTTCCGAACAGGTAGATAAAGGAATGAATGAATCTAAATGATGTAGAACACTTTAATTATTTTTTTTTTGTATCAGCTCATATATTTCCCACTGCAGGGCACGGGCCTCCTCTACAATCGAGTACGATTGAGAGTGGCCATATAGTCCACGCTGGCCCAGTGTGGGTTGGCCAACTTAATGGATGAACATTTTAATGGATTCAATAAATTATTATCATTTTCATTATTTATTATGAACGTTAAAAAACATAAAAGTAGTATGTCATCTTCGTGAAGCTGCGTGGTGTAAACGCAGGATACCTCGAGCGCTGAAAAGTGCTTCAGAAGCGATGTTTGAGACTTACCTTCACACATACATTAAATTTACTGAATACTGAAGTTAAATTATTTCACCTTTCATGTTTAAAGTAAAAGAGTTCATGTGATATTCATATTTAAATTGAAAGATTTGACGAGGTAGTGCTCAAACAAATGTTTTATATACGCAAGAAGAATGTTTCCAGTGTTGAACTGTTTAATGATCACTACAACACACAAAATATCTTTAATAAACCTTTATTTATTTTTATTATTATAATTCACAAAACTAATGTACAATCTAGCAAGGTACAGGAAAAGCGTTTGGTATTAAATCGGATTGTCATCTACTAGATGTGAATCCAAAAAGCATTTAAGAAGACACTCCATATTACGAAAATAAATTAACAGTAAGGCTGCGGGCACGAAACTAGCGATGGCGGAGCGGTGGCGGGGCGATGCGGCGGCGGAGCGGGGCGATGAAGAGTAGTATTTCGCGTGGGCACGAAACATGACGGTCGATCAGTCGCTTATATACCAAGAGCCCGTGGCCGCCAGACCTTCGTTATTTTATAAAAGCTGAAAGTTTGTCTGCGCATGCCTCTAACATAGGCATCACACGATCACCTATTATGAAGTTCCGATCGTGGTTGCTTTGGAAGTTATGAGCTTTAATGTTTCTGGCAAGATGAAAGAACCATCAAAAGTGTCTGAATACCAAGGAAATATTTGTTTGTAGTTGCCTTAATAACATATATAAAATTCGGCTTTTATAATATAACTTCGGCAAAATTACATGTTATTAAATATGACGCTATTTTCAAACTTTAACATAATGCAATTTTGTCAGCGTTGTAGTATAAAAGCTGAATTTTATATATGTTGTTAAAACAACTATAAAAAAATATTTCTTTAGTATTCAGATACTTTTGATGGTTCTTTCATCTTGCTAGAAACATTAAAGCTCATAACTTCCAAAGCAACCACGATCGGCACTTCATAATAGCTGATCGTGTGATGCTTATGTCAGAGGCATGCGCCCACAAACTTTCAGCTTTTATAAAATAACGAAGGTCTGGCGGCCACGGGCTCTTGGTCTATTAGTTATGACAGGGAAATATAGATCAAGTCGGCATTGCTGCAGATACTACACATCATATATTTGTTACATTTCTACCTACTGTTTCAGAATAATGTAAAATAAAATATAAAAACAAAATATGATAATGTATGTTTAACAACTTATAAATTTTTAATTATTAAGGCTACAATGTTAGATAGATTTTAAAAACAACAGTACCTATAATTGATGTATTCTACTAGAATATCTGCATCAGTCCATATACGTCCCACTGCAGGGTACGGGCTGTTGGACAGTACGATTGAGAGTGGTTAGGCTATAAGTATAATCCACCACGCTATTAGATTATACTTTTGTTTAAAAAATATGGTTAATTTAAACATATATTTACAATTCCCAATGTATGTAAATAAACGAAAACTTCGATTTTTACCTATTTGTCCGTAACATTAATCTTATTCGTCACACCCGCGCCGCTGTCGCCCTCCTGCCGCCTGTGCAACGCTCGATCGCCCCGCCCCGCTGTCGCGTGTTTCGTGCGCGTCACCTATACTGTCCATGCTTTTGAATGCATCGCCGCCGCTCCGCCGCCGCATCGCCCCGCCACCGCTCCGCCATCGCTAGTTTCGTGCCCGCAGCCAACGGTTTTATACTGGATCAAATTAATGAAGGGTGAACAGCACAATATAATATAAACTTAACTAATCAAAGTCTGTAACATAGTCCTGACCCCACACTAAGAGCAGTGACTTCAGTGTGGGAATCGAATCCGGGTGGTTGGTTGTTGTAAGTTATTATTGTTGTGATGTGGTGACGATTTTGATATTTTTATATAGATCCAGAGCCCATGGCCGCCAAACCTTCGTAATTTCATAAAACCTGAACGTTTGACTGCGCATGCCTCTGACCGATCATTGTTTGCTTTGGAAGTTACGAGCTTTAATGTTTCTAGCAAGATGAAAGAACCATCAAAAGTGTCTGAATACCAAGGAAATATTTGTTTGTAGTTGCCTTAATAACACATATACACAACTCAGCTTTTATACTATTACGCCGGCAAAATTATGTATGTTATTAAATATTACGCTATCTACAAACTTTATCATAATGTAATTTAGTCAGCGTTATAGTATGAAGGCTGAATTTTATATATGTTATTAAGGCAACAAATATTTCCTTAATATTCAGACACTTTTGCGATGTCTATGTTAGAGGCATGCACACACAAACTTTCAGGTTTTATGAAATTACGAAGGTCTGACGGCCACGGGCTCTCGGTCTAATAGTTGTGATGAGAATATCTTACTCTTTTGATATTATGCCCTAGCACGATAGTTGCATTTTTTTGTGTTACTCGAACCACAAAATAATAATTGTAACTTGTTTATTGAACGGGTTTGACATTTTTTTCTGTTTACGGCTTTAAATAATGTAACCTTTCCATGTAAATAATAATAAAAATGACTGAAAAACAATAGTTGATAAGTTTCACGTGTCCAAAGTTATTTGATTTTACAAAATATCGATGCTTCAGTTAATCGCGCACCACCACTCAAAACTACGCTGTAAACAATAAATTGTCAATTGTATCGCAGATTTGGTGAGAGTACGTTCAATATTTCACCTCTGTCGCGAGAAAAGTTTACAACAAATTTCGACGCGCGCCTCTTTCATATGTGAGAGGCTATCTGGGTAGGTACCACCGCAATGTCTATTTCTTCCGTGAAACAACACTGCTTAAATGCACTGTTGTGTTTCGGATTGAAGGACATTGTAGCCAGAGCAACTACTGGACATATTGAGACTTAACATCTTATGTCTCAGGATGGCGAGCGCAGTGGAATGTTGCTACTGTTTATGAGCGGTCGTATCGCTTAACATCAGGCGAACGGCTTGCTCGTCTCGCCATTCACTGCAATAAAAAAAAAAAAAAAAAAAAAAAACTTTGTCGCCAAGTAAACTTTTGGAGATAGTGAAAGGATAAGCGTTTAGATTGTTTGAATTTGTACTGTGTACTTAGAATACAATAGAAATTTTTAGTTTATAATTGATCTCTCTGGCTTGGTGGGAGAAGGCGGACTTCACATATCAGAAATTTACTATTGTGTTCTGGTCGGAATCAATGAGACTCAATCAAAAAAGAAAATCAGACAGACCAATCCACGCAAGCAGCACCCGTTCACGAGTACGATGCATGTGCCAGCCAGCGACCACTTACAGCAGTTTCTATAACCTATATTTAACTAGAAGTCAAAACGGCTACACGCCACTCTTCTAACCATACCTGCGCCTTCAAAAACAGGTTGCTCTAAGTTTTAGCATTAACGGCTCCAGGTTGAAGACCTTAGGATTTGCCGTATAGAATGCGTACGTTAGGGCGCTATAACTTATTTATTTTATTCTTTTTTGTACACCAATGAATCGTAACAAAAATAAAACAATTTAAATTACATCAGAGTATAAATGACGGCCGTATTGCTCAAGGCAATCTCTTCCCGACTACCATGGGTTGGAAATATGAAAGGAAAACAATAGTAGTTTAAAAGCTTTTTAAATTATTTAATTGTTTTGACTAAAAACATATATCTACAGCTGTCTTATCAAAGGAAGATAGCTGTGCGTAAATCACACATGTCCATATATTTATGCCAATGACTATTCAGTACACCATTATAGGATGAAAGTACGCACATCTACAGCGCTACGTGCGCATTCTGTGTGGCAAAGCCTTTAGTTTGTATTGACTTTAAGGGTTCAAGGTTATCGGAATGACGAGGGCCTGACATCAAAGCCTTTGAATGGAGATAGACATAGTGAAACACGTGTTCAGATAATTCTGATTCAGATCTTGTTCATCTGTGTGTTTAGATATGGACAGTCTGCGTAGCGCAGTTGGTTTATTTATATTTATGATACACCAGCAGTAGACACACTGAATATACAAAAGCAGAAGTGTAATTGCACTGTTGTGTTTCGAATTGAAGGCATTGCAGACAGAGACTGGACATATTGGACTTTGCATTTTATGTCTCAGAATGGTGAGCGCGGTGGAATGCCAAACATCGCTTTGTAATTCAAGGTGTTGTTTTGTTTTGTTACTGTACATGAGCGGTCGTATTGCTTACCGTCACGTGAAAGGTATGTTCGTCTTATTATTAAAGCAATAAAAAAGAGTAAAAGATATAATACGATCCTACAAATATAGGTATAGGTACAGCACAAATCAACATACTCACTAGAAACCGCTGAGATTGTCCATTGTGACCATAGAAGTTAGTAAGCATAAGAAAAAAGTGGACTAAAATAATTAAATACTCGTACAAATTAAAAAAAAAAACAAAATAGCAGTAACTTAAAAATAGAATTTGAAACGAGAGTCTGCGAGTCCGAATCAAATTGCTTCATTAAATTCGTAATTTTAGAAAGCCGATTATTGTTATAATCTATTTTTGCGGTTGATAAATAATCTGATTGTCAAATCACAGGGAATAAGATGCTGTGTTAAACTATTTTGGTACATTTTTGGGATACACGAAAAAATCATCTCATTCCGTTAATTATCTATATAAGTCCCACTGCAAGGCACATTTACATTCGAAAGAGCGATTGTGGGATGAGGCAACATACTCAGCCATGCTGGCCTAGTGCGGGTTGGCGGACTTCACATACCACAGAAATTCATACAAATTGCTATGGTATGCAGGTTTCCTCGCGATGTTTTCTTTCGTCGTTATAGTACTTGATGATTGATTATCACTACACACATTACTCTGAAAGGTCAGATGTATGCCCTGGATTCGAACCCACGACCAACGTGAACATATTGGCAGCCGCGTCTGCTTCGTTTTACCAACAGGCCACCACGCGCTTATACGTTCATTATCCACGGCAATATTATTTTGTCTAAATTATGGAACTCTAATAAGCAGTTGAATATTATAAATCATTTATGAACAGCTCTGAATTAAACTAAGCTGCAACTCCGACATAATACCTATTTGGTAAACTAGTTTTGAAAAAAGCAAACCACAAGAATTTCTTGCCCATTCATCTCTGGCGAAAACAGACTTACGAACCGGCTAGAGAAAAAAAGATGACTGAATCTAAATAATCACTACATAGTATAAAACAAAGTCGCTTTCTCTGTCCCTATGTCCCTTTGTATGCTTAAATCTTTAAAACTACGCAACGGATTTTGATGCGATTTTTTTAATAGATAGAGTAATTCAAGAGGAAGGTTTATTTGTATAATACGTTCATATTATTGTACAGAAATCTATTTGTACCCGGGCGAAGCTGGGCCGGCCCGCTAGTATTATTATATTTTCCTTCGCTTACTTCACCTTATTTATTATGCACTTTCATAAACGAATGAGATATACTCAGCCGACACTGCTGCCTTATTTTTTCATGACGACCGACATACATCCTTTCAAAGACACCGAAATATGAGAAATACAGTGTATATAATAAGTAATATTTACGCTTGTACACTTTAGATAGACAGGGAATTAGAATATTTATGCAGTAATAAACTTTACTAATTAATTAACAAGGGCTAACATACAAAACACGAATGATTATCTTATGTATATGACTATCTATTCTATTGGCAAACTGGATTTTATGATTTGATAAAGTATATTTCAAATCATTTTCAGTGAGTTTTATTGTTGAAGACATCATCATCTCCAACAACAGCCTGTGAACGTACATACAAAATGTCCAATGGAACACACAACATCCATCTTATTTTAAAGTTGGTTAAAAAGTGCCAAAGTACAAGTTCAGGTACCAGGCAATCATAAATTCAAAATAGTAAACGCGCAATATCCGTTTAGGCGCGAGGGAATGGCTCGCTCTGAACGAAATTAAATTGTGCCCGGGGCGTAAACATTGTCACTGTAATTTCGACATTTCATCAACTAATGGGCGGTAAATTCATAAATTTGTAAATGTAATTAAATTGTCGTTAGGACAGGAACTTACGTTCTGTAAAAATAGTTAATTTGTAGTATCGTTATAAGGTTACATTATTGCGTGAAATGTGTGAAAAATATCAATTCTGGAAAGGATTATGGTGACAAAATTACAGACTTTATTTATATATTGGCTTTGATTAATTGGCACATAAAAAAGGTTACAGGATTAGGTGAGGTGGCAGTGGGCCGGGCACATAGCTCGTAGAACCAATGACTGTTGGGGCCAAAAGGTTCTAGAGTGGAGCCCACGTACAGGCAAGCGAAATGTCGAACGCCCACCTACAAGGTGGACGGACGACCTGGCTAAGTTTGCAGGAAGCCGCTGGATGCAGGCCGCTTCCAACAGGTCGTTGTGAACTTCTAATGTCTGATTACAAAATAATTATCTTTTACACAGACATATGAAATAATTTAATAGCATCATTATCATATAAAATTACATCGGAACATTTAGATAATTATCATCAAGGATATTGGATCTAATTACCTATTATAACTTTTCATTTTTCTCTTCATAATATTTTAAGGTTATTTGAGAACAAGTATTTGTTTCCAACTCCTCCTATTTATTTTTCTTTCTGATTAATTTCGATGCGGGTTAGTGACAAGCTAGTGTCCCTGAGAGACTCGCCGAGCTCCGGAGCTCGGTGTCAATTCTTTGCGTGCCACTGTAGATCCTGGCTGACTGGAGTTGCAGTGGTGGGTGTGATGGCGGGAGTCCCATATACGTCCCACTGCAGGGCACGGGCCGCCTCTACAATCGACAGTACTATTGAGAGTGGTTAGGCAGTATAGTCCACCACGCTAGCCTAGTGCGGCGGACTTACATACCATAGATTTTTTTTTATAAATCGCTATGGTATGCAAGTTTCTTCATGATGTTTTCCTTCATCGTTTCAGTGCGTGGTGATTGATTATCAATACACACATGACTCCGAAAAGTCAGAGGTGTGCACTGGGATTCGAGCCCACGACCACCGTGAACATGTTGGCAGTCGCGTCTAGTCCGTTTACCAACAACCACGCACTATTAGTTATTAATTAGCTTCATTTTGAATAATTGAAAGACTTAATTGATCTGGAACACTCTCATTATGTCAAACTTTGTAGGGAAAGACTATCTACAATCTTTTGGCGTCCGAATGCGTTGTTGTTATAACATTAGTAAGTAACAGTTTTTCTATTTTCACATTTTATTATACCGGGTATATCAAGACTACTACCGAAAACGAAGCCGGGTGATAGTTTAAGCGACTTCAGACACAATGCAACAGAAAAAGTTGCAAAAAAAGCGACAATTTTTTTTTTGTTATTTTTTTTTCTTTGGCCATATTTGGGTGGTAAATACATTTTTTCCTAAAATAATAGTGTATATCCTTTTATTTATAAATACTCTAAGGTATAAAAGAGTTTAAATTATTATTTTAGCAAAAACTATGGATTTACCACCCAAAATTGACGATATTTAAAAAAATAATTGTCGCGTTTCTATGCGAAATTTTTATTGCATTGTGTTTGTAGCCACTAAAACTACCACCCGGCTTCGTTTTCGGTAGCAGTCTTGAGATACCCTATATTATTAGACATGTCAATGCCTGTGGTTTACACAAACATTTTTCTCGGTACGGGGATCGAACCCGCAGCCTCTCGTTTCACAGCCAGCGTCCAACCAACTGCGTCACAGAGGCTGTCAAACCATGCTATAATAATAAAATAAATAAATTTTAATTCGACTTACGCCAATAGAGTTTAGATAAACAATACTACACATTCACTATCGTAGAACTAACCACATTCGTTCACATTCTTAGATAATAATATTAATTATCACGGAATTCCTTTTATTATGGCCTAATAAAGCATTAAGGGGGTTACTGTATACAAACGAAACGAACTTCGAATGTTCGAATGTACTTAAAACGTCACCAATGTGCCTAGATACTCCGCAAAATGTTGGATTCCTGTACCAAACATCGCAACCGTACACTAAGTTTGGAGAAAATGATAAGTATAATAGAGAATAATATTGATTCTTACAAGTGGAAATCCTATATCTTACCCTGTAGAAACATCCGAACAATCGAAGTTCATAACGTTTTTATAGAGTAATCCCCTAAGTGTCGGAACAGTGTTTAAGTGTGGCCAGGTGTTTATGAATAAGTAAAGTCGGATCGATATGTGTGGGTGTCCTAATAATACTACATGTTCTTGTCATAGACAGCAGTTTAATAATTCCGCCCTTTGATTGTATCGGTATGTTGGAATGACATAGATATCTAAATATACATATAATAGAAATGTCCAAAAGCTCTGTCCGATCGATAAAGGTGTTTATGACATCATTGAATTGTTGTATTTATGAGATCCGTTTCACATGTCATGATTGTCTATTTCTCCCGTCAAACAGCAGTTTAAATGCGCTGTTGTGTTTCGGATTGAAGGACATTTTAGCCAGAGTAACTACTGGACTTATACTGGATGGTAGCGATACGACCGCTCATGAATAGTAACAAAACCAAACAACACCTTGAATTATAAAGCACTTATTGGCATTGCACTGCGCTCGCCATCCTGTGACATTCGATGTTAAGTCTCCATATGTCCAGTAGCTACTTTGGCTACAATCCCCTTCAAAACTAAACACAACAGTGCATTTACACAGTTGTTGCGAGAGAAATAGACGGTGGTACCTATCCAGGCAGCCTCTCACATATGAGAGACCACCAGTAAAGTTTTAATTGGTAATAAACTGCAATATTACGTGCAGAACCGCCATCGTGAATATTTTAATGTCATAGGTCGAGTTTTATAAATAGACCCTTTGCACAGAGGGCGGTGTATCGAAGCCAAATCAGGAATAATATGTACTGTTGGAAGTACTGAACAAGTCGAATAATAAACAAAATTGACTTTACATAATAAACGACTGCCTCGGTGGCGTAGTTATAGCTAGCTCTTTGGCTCACTGCATCCCATGATGGTAGGTCTCTCATACGTGAGAAGCCGGAAAAAGTTGACCATGCAGACTATAGCACAACGCTGATTAAAAGAAATGACAAACATTGCTTTGTAAATTATATTTTGTGTGGTTTTGAATGAGTGTTCGTATCGCTTACCTTCTCGCCTTTCATTGCAATAAAATAATCAACAAGGCAGCCAATTATAAACATCAATAAATATCGGTATTCAAACCCACCACGTCATATCGCACGGACCCCGTGCCATACAAAAAATGAATATCATATCCGCGTAGAATATTAATAAGTTCTTCGAATAAAATCCATATAAAATGCAATCGCATGTTCTTTGACGGCACGCAATGCAATCGCATTCGCGTAATGCAAACCAAACAGGTGCATGTTATTTTTTCGCAATATTGTCTGTATTATGTTCTTTCTTTTTTTATTTATGTTAGTATTTATGCATAGCAACTGAATACTGTCCCGCCCTCAAACTCATCACTGTAACTCCTGTAAGCCATGAAGCTCGGCAAGTCTTTGGGAATGTCTAACTTGACTTTAACCCGCAAGGAAATTAATCAGACAGCAAAAAACGTTCTGCATAGCGTTTGCGTATAGGTAATGAAAAATATTCAAAATTCCGGCGACCTGTATTTAAAATTAATAAGAGGTCCAAACATTCAAGGTTTTGTTACACCTAAAGGAGAAACAGAAATTTCCTTAGAATGGCATGTGAATTAATCCAATATAGTTACTTTTATTACCAAATTATTATTATTTCGTTGCAATGAAAGGTGAGACGAGCATGGTATTCGCCTGATGGCAAGCGATACGACCGCTTATTGACTGTAGCAAAACCAGACAACACTATGAATTAAAAGCAATGCTCATCATTCCATACCGCCCGTCATTCTTAAACATAAGCCGCCTTACTACAAAACGCGGTTTATCTAAGAAAACTAGTTTAAATCTCGGTAAACCATGGTTTATACGAAATCGATATTACAAAAAGTGGTTTAACGAAAAACCATAGTCTATTTGCTGGTGTTTCGCTAAACCTGAGCGTGCCCTAGTTTAAGGGTGGTCTAAATCATAATAGATCAAGAGCCCGTGGCCGCCAGACCAGACAAGATGAAAGAACCATCAAAAGTGTCTGAATACCAAGGAAATATTTGTTTATAGTTGCTTTCATAAGATATATGAAATTCAGCTTTTATACGATAACGCCGGCAAAATTACATGTTATTAAATATCACGCAATCTTCAAACTTTAACATAATGTAATTTTGTCAGCGTTATAGTATAAAATCTGAATTTCCTATATGTTATTAACGCAACTATTAACAAATATTTCCTTAGTATTCAGACACTTCGGATGGTTCTTTCATATTGCCAGAAACATTGAAGCTCATAACTTCCAAAGCAACCACGATCGAAACTTCATAATAGCTGATTGTGTGATGCCTATGTCAGAGGCATGCGCACACAAACTTTCAGCTTTTATAAAATTACGAAGGTCTGGTCGCCACGGGCTCTTGGTCTATAAATGTCAAACATTGATTTCAAAAGTGTGTCACTGATGACAAATTATTTATTTTGAAGTTATTGTTTAATTATTTTCACCCTAAAAATGGATATCGATGTCGTGTATTTGATTGATATTGAGGATATTGAAGCCGCTGAGCTATTAGAAACACCACGTCAGCCAAACAAAATACGTGTTCGAGTCGATCCCTTTCGTGATTTGTCCGATGAAGATATGTGATGCAGCAGTGTTCATGACACAATTTTTTTTTAGGTAAATTCGTTTCACACATCGGTTTTGGCTGGTCTTGGGCTTTCTCAAGCATATTACTAGAAGACTGGCTTTGCATGCACACCAAATTTATTTAATCCACTTCTGAATATGACTACACAACAAGAGCAACGTTACAACAGTGCTCAGATAAGTACCAGAAATACTATATAGAGATACTTTGGGTTGTGGTCTTTGCTGTGACATTGACATTGCCAAAAAACTGTTGTAACATGAGCTGTATTGCTTAATATTGCAATCGACATGAGGGAAAACATAAGTCAAAGTAAGAAATAAATAACGAAAATGCCATCAACATATCCACCAATGTATTTATTTAACCAAAATATTCAAGTTTCAATAGTTTAATGCGCCTAAAAAGTATTCAATCATTAATATTTTATTAAATTCTTTTTCGTGTAAATAGAACGTTGCGATTGAATGATTTAATGTTGAACGAATTTTATTTGTATTTATCTGTGGTTAGTTAAAAAACCATGGTTCAAAAGGCGGGTCTAAAATGTCCACGGTTTATTTATTTTTTATAATACGAAATTATTTCAACCATGGTTTGACAGATAAACCTGGTTTTGTGAGACCAGGTTTAAATCAAGGTTTATTTCGCTTTTTGAAATAAGACCGAAGATGTTTTTGAATCTTAATATGTCCAGTAATTACTTTGGCTACAATTTCCTTCAATTCGGAACCCAACAGTGCATTTACACTGCTGTTTGGTGGGAGAAATAGACATTGCGGTGGTACCTACTCAGACGGCCTCTCACACATGAGACCTACCAACAGTAATATTTATCGTTCACGTTTGTTACTTTCATAATTCATTACCATGTTTGGGAATGGTGCGGCTGGAGGCAAGAGCGGGGACGCGGAAGGCGCGAGGGGCGCTGTAGATCAACGCTCGATACGTCTCCAGCAAGCCATCGCAGTCGCGCGCAGCGCCCGTAGCGACAACAGTGTACATAATATATTGTATTACGTAATAACAATAAAATCACAAAGTATACAGTCCACGTTTTATTGAAGCCCAAATGTTTGGGCCGAACCATTCCCAAACAACCAAGTTGGATTATATTCCTTTTGTACTCGGATCGATGTCTTCACTACCAAAATATATATTTGTACTGCCTAATTGGTACAGCCATTAGGCGGAACAAATAATCGTATTTACACATTTATTCGTTCAAATTGATGGTATTTATAATTGTTTTAATCTTTCTGAAAGCGGAATAATACTGACTAATTAATTTTCGTAATGTAGCTTTAATTGTTCTTTATATGTGCGCCTATATTCCCAAAGCGGTAGGCAGGTGGCCATTTGTTCTAGTTCAAGGGTATTTTTTGCAGACTGTCCCGTCGTCACAACCGTCACTGTAACTCCTGTAAGCCAGGATCAAAAGTGACACACAATGTAATGACACTGAGCATTGAAGCTCGGTGGGTCTTGTCTTTACCCGCAGCGAAATTAATCAGAAAGTTAAATTAATAAGAGGAGTTAGAAATAAATCGTTAAAAATAAACGTTCAAGGGCTTATTTCTGTTCCAAGATTTCATAGGTAGCAAGTTCATCGCCATTTTTTTCTTTTATTTTTCACCATCTGTGGTGTAGTTGGTTAGACACCGGTTGTGAAACTTCAAGCTATGGGTTCGATTCTCGCACCGAAACAGATATGTGTGTGGTCTACAGGTATTTGTTTGGGGTCTGGGTTTTATTTATTTATTTAAATCCTTTATTGTATACTAAGTTAACTTAATAATACAATATTATATTACATAGTAGTATGTACAAAAGGCAGTCGTATCGCTCGAGGCAATCTCTTACCGACTACCTTGGGATGAGCAATAAGAGATAGAAAAAAAGAAGGGTCTTTGTGAGAACGAAGAGGCTCTCATAGTTCCTGATAACCACGACACAATACTCCATCTTAGTGTGGGGTCCTAACCCCATAGTCCTAACTATGTATGTGCCTGCTCGGTGTATTTATTTAGGCCTTCTATAGCTACCTTTTGGGAAAAGTCAGCCTATGTGCCAAGTAGCCTATGTGTTAATTCAGGGTGTCAGCTTGCTTCATGCCAAATTTCAACAAAATTGGTCCAGTGTGGCGGTTTGAAAGTGAAGTGGAAACACACAAACTTTCGCATTACAATATTAGTAGACTTACAAAAACCGCGGGAAATGACTATACATGTTACTAAATAATACACATGTCAGATTCATCCTACAATCCGTACATATCAGCACAAGGCTACCCCAGTGTCCTCCAAATCACGGCCGCTTCAATGAGCAGGGCACAATGCACTGAGAGACCTCGATGTCTATGAACCGATTAATACTGGATGGTAAATGCTGCCTTTTTATATTGCATAGAATGTCGAGACGAGCATGCCGTTCCCCTGGTGGTAAACGATACGACCGCTCATGAACAGTAGCAAAACCAGACAACGCCTTGAATAACAAAGCAATGCTTGCCATTCCACTGCGCTCGCTATCCTGAGACATAAGATGTTAAGTCTCAATATGTCCAGTAGTTACTCCGGCTACAATGTCCTTCAATCCGAAACACAACAGTGCATTTAAACTGCTGTTTGACGGGAGAAATAGACATTACGGTGGTACCCACCCAGGCAGCCTCTCACATATTATAATCAGGCGAATGATCGTCTCGACATTCAAAGAAAAAAAAAATAGAAGTGTTAAATATTAGAAAGAATTACTGGAATATTTATCATAAACAAACCACCTGACTGTCGCGTTCCGAATTAAAATAAAATAAAATAATAAAATAAAGTGTTTCCATTAGAACACTGAGGTATCAGGTTTGAGTCCTGGGTCGAGAATTCGTGAATGATATGGCGATTGTTTAACCTCTATCACATTGTGGGACGGTACAAATAAATCGAAACGTTAGTGTCGTGGTAGTTCCTCTGCCTACCCTTCCAATATGTAAATTTATATGTATGTATGTATTTGAAACGAATCCAACTAAGACAAAAATCTCCTAACGTTAGGTGACAAATACGGCTATATTCTTCAATCATAAAAAAAAAAACAAAACAATTTGTATTATTATTGTGTTCTTTTTTGTTGTTGTTTTCTTAACGTATTACTTTTTGTAACAACATTCACGTCACTGGCTTAAAACTTTAATGTCAGTAATTTGTGGATAGCGTTGTGGGTAGTACGTGTACTTTCCAGTTTTTGTTTCAATAATAATAAGGCTGTAAAATGTACTACTATTTGTTATCCTGAATAACTTCCCTGGAACAGCAGTATTGCACTGTTGTGTTTCAGATTGAAGGACATTGTAGCCACTAGCCAGAGTAACTACTGGACATATTGAGATTTAACATCTTATATCTTAGGATGGCGAAATTTTGCTAATGTTTATGAGCGGTCGTATCGCTTACCATCAAGCGAACGGCTTGCTCGTCTCACCATTCATTGAAATAAAAAAACGATTTGCATCCTTCAAGTAAAACACCGATAGAATACATCAAGTACCTCTTTAAACATTGCTCTATCATCCAAGTATATTGGATATTCCCAGACGTCATCCCCCTCCCCCCTACTTCTAATGAACCTCGCCTGCACTTAGCATCGCTTACTCAGCGGCCGGTGGATAAATCTTTCAAGATATAAGTGCTTTTCTCTCCTTACAGTGTCCACATTTTAAGATAATGTTCCGCTTTGAGAAGCAGGCGATGTCAGGTTTTATTTTTAAAGAAAATTATAAATATATTTGTGTAACTCTATAATAAAATATAAAAAACTGAATCTTGTTAAATCGTGTTTGCAAATAATAACGCCCCAATACACAAACACGACTGCACTTGCACTTAACTACGCAAATCCCGCTTAAATCAACTAGGCTAGGTGGGCCGTGCGCAGTTAGAGAAATCCAATATTTGAATGGTGTTTGAGTATTCGGGCGCAGGAATACGTCCATCAAAATTTTACAATGGACTTAGATTATGCAAGAATTCCTTTTTGAGAATTAAAAGCCAGTATGTCAACTTTGGGTGTATTCTTATCTAAACAAGATATTATCTGGCTAAGCCTGACATTGGAGGCTCAATAATGAGCTACCGGTTTACAGTTAGGTATTAAAAGGAAAAAGTTTGCGGATTTAAAATTTAGAGCATAATAGATAGAATCGATCAATGATAATAATTATAATAATAGATCTCGAGATCTTGAATGAATTGAAATTAAATTTAATATTATATCCGAAAAAGCCTTAACAAAAATGTGATCCCTCGAGCCACACACATAAATTGCAGCCAGCTTGAAGGTCCACGTCGCATTTAAAATCCACAATTCTTTTTGGCCTAGAAATGTACATTAAAATGCAATCAGGTAAATTACATTTTAATCTATTTCACGAGGAAAGTTTAGTGATAAACTCGTTTGGCGGCCGCCCAAACTGAAGCTTCCGCCACATGCAAAGAATATTAATAAATCTCGTTTAACACTGATTTATTCAGAATTTTAAACTATTTAACTCAACTTTAAATATAACCTTACTTTCAATGTGCTAAGTGTTTAGTAACTTTGCGAAGACTCAAACATACAGGAGTTGAAGTGAGAGTTTGTAGGTTATAGGAGTTCGGTTTCATAAGTAAGCTGGAATATTAAGTACTTTAAACTTTTAAGCTATACTCTTAAAGACGTTTTAGTAAAATGATAATGCAATAGTTATCTATACAAAATCATTTTCTTTCTTGTTTTCTCTACGGGTCTTTCTCCAGTAGGTTTTGAAACTAAATTATTTGAACTATCAATGCAAGTAATCAGACAAAGTAGTATAGGCAATAAGCAGTGATCAATAAAATTCCCTATGAATGTTTGGGCCTTCCAAATATAGTAAAGTGATGTATAAATTCTGAGGGATGAGCGTTGATGGTCCTCAGACTTGTCCAAGTCAATGCATTATTAATTTGGGAAACAGCTGCGCCTGATACAACTTGTATCCATTATTCCGCGCAGGCCTCATATTAGATGTTTCGGCCGATGTTGACCGTGACAAATGTTGGTAATTTTGATAAGTAGGACCTTAGAAAATAACCGGTGAACAAAATATCTAGTAGATGATAAATAAGTCTTTCAAAAGACCTTAATCGAAATCCTTAAGGAGTCCAACATTTAGCATTGATTTTTTTTTTTGTTTTACGATTAGAGCAAATAACAGTGGTGGGTCGACTATCACTTCTTAGAATATAAACAAGATCGAAATACCAACTGACTTATCGTTTTTATAAGTGGTAGAGCCACGCTGTTCTCATTCATGACTCAGTATAAATAGGATATCTCGTTCCGGATGGTTCCACTGCCTCACAGGACATCGACGTGAAGCGACAACTTCTCTATTGCGTTTCGTTCGGTGAGGGATATTACCGGATGCCCAATATCCCTTTACTTCTCCTTTATGCTTCCCACTCCCGTCCCTATTTGATGGGCAACAAATGTATATGATAAGCGTGGTGGATATTCATATGATGCAGTGTAATTTACTATCAGGTGACCTGTTTGCTGGGTTACCCGACCTATTGTATGAAATAAAACTTTTTAGTCATGTTTGGAAATGAGATCTGTAAATTGTTACCGATTTATCATTTTCTATGCTAATAAAATCCCGTTGCAGAGTATTGAAATAATTTACTGGAAACAAAATTACAATCATTGTGCATTTAGGTTATTACAAAAATCCACATTTTAGACGATGTTTTTTTATTGCCAATCTCTAGGAATTACTAGAAACCTTTTTGCCATACTCAAAATCCTGGCAACTCAAAATGCAACACAGCAGCGTTTGTAGCTAAAAGCTTCCATGCATTCGAAATGTATGTATATTGAAATTTCCGTTCTTTGACACGCGACAAGATTTATATCGTTAAGAGGATTTCATGCTCTGAAAGGGTCGCATTTAGATTTATTTTCGTTTTTCCTCATGTTTTTGAGGGTTTAACAGATGTATTCTAGGGTTGTACGGAAATAAATAACTTGTGAAATATGTATGATAGCCTCCGTAGCAGAGTTGGTATACGCAGGTTTTGAAACAAGAGTTCGTGGGTTTGATCTCCATGCTGAGACAAATGTTTGAAACCCACGAAAAATCCACTACAATGTCTGATGTTTAGGACACAAGATTGAATTGATGCTTAATGTAAGGTCAGGATTACGTTTGTAAATGTTAAATTCGGCAATAAGTAACATCTAAAAAAATAATAAAAAATTAAGAAGTACACCCAACAACATTAAATGTTGATTTCGGGCACTAAGTAAGATCCCAAAAAATATAAATGAAAAACAAAAAAAGTACACCCAATTACAGCAACTACCATTGACATCAATAACTTAGGTGACAAATGAGGCCCTTCCTTCCAGAACTTAACACAATGAGACCAATCGATCTTCTAAAATACGTCGTATAAAACTAGACAATAGCAACGACGTTTGAAGGAAATTGAAATATTTCACAATCGAAACTATTAATTGTTCAATCACTTTCAATCTAGCTGAAGAACTCTTAAAATCTATCATTCAGGTCTCTGACCTTTTTTATTTAGTGCAAAAGGAATCTGTCATTTTAGGCCAAAAGACGAGTGGTTTGACTAGAAGTGTGTTGTAAGTTAAGTGTGTAAGCTGCTTTTGTACCTTAAATAAATAAATAAAAATAAAATAAGTGTTATCATGTGTCTTTTTCTCATAGAATTGACTTACAACTGCGACGCCGATTTGGTGAATCACAGAGTTCAGTTTAAAACATTTTGTCATTTTTACAATAACAGTTTAATGTGAACCATACAATTGTTTCTTGTTTTATTTGATTCTTATTTTTAATAGTATATAAATTCCAGCTATATTTATATATTAGTCGAGTATGTTAGGGGTACAATATCTAAAATTAAAACACATGTCCGGATGTAAGCCTGAATACCGTACAACCGGCCAATTCCCTTTGGGTGTCGTGCCCTTTAATATAATATACGGCCTATGACCTATGTCTAATGACATCGGCTTATTACGGTTTACTCTTTGCTCGTTTGAATATCAAACATGTATTGAGAAACTCGTATTTTTAATGTTGGATTTATTGTTAAATTTACTTGATTCAATATTACAATTTACATCTTAGTAGACACATTGAGACTTTATCTTAATCTTATTATGTTAGGATGGCAGTGCAGCATGGAGCGCAGTGGAATGCCAAGTATTTCATAGCGTTTGGTTTTGCTTCCTTTCATGAGCAGTCGTATCGCTTACCATCAGACAAACGGTATGCTCGTGTTGCCATTCGTTGCAATAAAAATATTAGTAAAGTCAATAGGAATGTGTAATTAATTATCGCCTACTTTCTTCCAGAGAGAAACGATCCTAATAAAAAATAGGCCTATAACA
This sequence comes from Hyles vespertilio, assembly GCA_009982885.2. Lineage (NCBI taxonomy): Eukaryota > Metazoa > Arthropoda > Insecta > Lepidoptera > Sphingidae > Hyles > Hyles vespertilio. The sequence goes on from CM042823.1 coordinate 8,299,703, forward strand.
ATACCTATAATATACAAGCATGAACACGAAGTCATCTATTAGTCTAATCGTTTTTGAGATTTACGCGCATATCCAAATCCACGATAAAATTCGTAAAAATAGTTTTACTTCAATGTGTAATTGAAATAAAACTATTATTACGTGAAAATAGTATAGTAGTTTTCATATTGTTTTACTTCCCGACAGTTTCGACTACTTTGCTGCTTTCGTAGTCACGGGCGGAAATTAAACCAAAATAAATAATATTTAGTAATAGCCATAAAATCCGTAAAAAATAGTTTTTTTTATCGATTGGTCTTATTCACCTGTTAATATCTCATCTAGCACAATTCTAGTAACTAATAAAAAATAGTATTAGCAGGGCACACGCCTATACCCCGTGTTATCTAACATTGAATTCCACACGTGTTTATTCAAGGCTCCGATGTTTTTCCAAGGGAAATGATGAAAATAAACTCTTTTTTATGAACACGTAGATGTATGGAGCAATAATATGTATATTTGCGCTCATAAAGAAAATGTTTGCTGGATTATACGGTCCGGTTATAACGAACTCGTTTGTTAGGTAAACACGGTTATGTTTTTATTTATTTAACGCATTATTGTAAAAGGTAAAAAAAACTCTAAAGTAAAATATACCACTGGAAAGAAAACATAATAATTATCTCATTATTTTTGTACATGTTGATTAATTTATTTATTGACTTGACTAGCTAACGAATCAAAATATATGGGTAACATATTGAAGTCGGATCGCCAAGTACCAAATATATGAAAATGATTTCTTTTGAAGTCGGTTAAATAAAGTATAACAGTTTATAGAGACAATGCAATTATAATGTTTTTACTGTTTCTTAACTTGCGCATTTTGAAAATAAATTTATTAAGATAATTTTGAGTAATTTAGTAAGGTAGCGTGTAAGATTTTTTATTCATTGTGACAGCTATATATAATATTGTATGCCATATATGGTACTAAGATATTTACAAATGTTAAGGTTAGTCAAAATCAAAAGTCAAAATGGCAAAAAACTTACATAATATTTATAATACTAAGCCTCCTTGATACGAACACTTCGATATAAACGAAACGTAACAAGCGGACTCTAATTCAAAGATAGTATCTAACTAACCTGCCCCGTGGGAACTGTAAGCTAGTTTTAAACGTGTTTCAGCTGTTTACCCCCCTCTGCCGCTTGTGTGAGACTTGTATTATTCATGAATTGTGCCTCACTTACGTACATTTTTATTTACGGGGGTTACTCTATAAAAACTATACGAACTTCGAATGTTCGGACGCTGTACGTGAAACTTCACAAATGTGCCCAGATACTCCACAAAATGTTGGATTCCTCTATCGTACGTCGCAACCATAGACTTACTTCGTAGAAAATGATAAGTATAATTGAGAATAGTATTGATTTTTAGAGGTAGAAATCTTATATCTTACTCCGGACGTCGCACATCCGAACAATCGAAGTTGGTATCGTTTTCATAGAGTATAACCCCTCTGTACCAAAAAAGAAATAATTCTAGGAGCAAAAGTTTATGAAATCTTCAGGTATTGATTTCGGGTCTGGGTGTTAATGAGACCAAAATGTCTGTCGTAGTTCCTGATATGACATAAGTCTTGATCGTAGTGTAGGGTTAGAACCACAGAACAGTTGAATACGGTTAGAAAGGCAATAGCCGTCAAATTGTATGAAAACCAGCGTCGTCGTTTTCGAAACACAAAACCTCTACAAATCCAATATAGAAAGCTTGCAATAGTCGATTTAAAGTATCGATAAAATTATGGAAATATGTTTTTGTTAGAAGACCGGAATTTATTTTATCGATATGCTTAATGGTTTTTTTCTGATACAGTTATTTAATTAGTATTATGTTGATAGACGGAAAATAAATGAGACCACAATATCTAATACCTATTGAAAGTTAATTTTTATTTGTATATTATTTTACAAATTTATATGTACAGGATTTTCAAGATTTTCAGCTGTGTGTGAGATATTAACATTTTTATTATTGGAAAAGCACATATATGCAATAATTACAATAACAATATGGTTACTTTACGTCAATAGCTTTAGTGCTTTTGATTTTTCATACAATAATTCATTATTTCACCCCCATGACACAGTTTTTCCATAAGCGTTGCCCGTAATTATTTTTGGTTTGTATATTACTTATGATACAGTTTTATTTATCGTCTTCTGTTTCATGAAAATGAATACTTAGAACAAATCGTACTGGATTTTGTAGGAATCCAGTTGTCTCACTTATTGCCTTTATCGACTCACTCTCAGAAACCTACAAACGAATGAATTAATAATATAAAGTATATTCAGACACAATATATGTTGTTCTCAAGTTGGTGGAGTTATGACATTAGAACATAAGGATAGGTCGTCAACGTTATCAAACGTTAGGAGTACTACAATTTAAATTACTTAAGGATTCGATTTAATTTTCTTTGTTTAATGCCTATGAAAACTGATTTAAGAGTATACGAAATCTATAACTACATCGATATAGTTACTATGTACATGACTACAACACTGTGTGACATGTGACAAATTTCGAAGTTGACATAACAAAAATGAGTCGTATTCGTTGCGTAGGAACTTGGTATTCCCGTGCATTGTTGATATGTCGTCTATCATATTATCGAATTCTTCAAAATGTCGTAATTATAAACCGCAATTTTTGGAAATAAAGATAAAAATCAATAAAATCGGGTTTAATAGTGGTATAAAATTCTTCCTCTATTTATATTCGACGCTTTAGTGTTTAAACTGCAAGATAAAATAGTTCAAATCTGCATTTTTACTCTATTTTGCCGGAACACCACACTCCAAGGAATTTCGACAACAACTGATTTGACTAATCATCCGTTCCGCGGCAGTGATGCTTTTTATGCACCACCTTGCGACGCGTCAAACGCTTGTATTTCCCTTCTAACTACCTATATATTCATCTGTTCTGTGGTTAGAACCATATGTGATAGTTGGGTGTATTTATTATTACTCGTTTTTCTTTCTATCTGGGTGTCATGACAACCTGTCTGACCAAGTGATGTAAAAAACAGGTATTCAGACGGATACAAATATCCTACAAATTTTATGGTTTCCGAAAATCCTTTTACATTTTACTCGATCCTATATCAATATGTTTTTGTTATTTCATTAAATGGCGAGACGAGCATGCCGTTCCCCTGATGGTAAGCGACAGGAACAGCTTATGGATAGTAACAAAACCAAACACCTTGTATTACAAATCAATGCTTGGCATTCCATTGCGCTTGGCATCCTGAGATATAAGATGTTAAGTCTCAATATGTCCAGTAGTTACACTGGCTACAATGTCCTTCAAACCGAAACACATTTTTTTTCTCTCACATATGAGAGACCTACCGTAGGTTTTGCCTACAGTATTTATTTTCCGCCGTATATTATGTGGGTACATTACATAATGTCCTAATCTTTTAAAGAATTTAAGGCCGCTACCTCCATCAGAATCTAAGCTGTTACATAATGCAGAGAAATAGGAAGTAACATAAATACCACAATTTACCTATCACACCGGCGCGAGTGACTTCCGACTAGGGACCCGCTTGTTTATCGATATAAATAAAGTTAAATCGTACTGGTGTGGTTGTCTATTATTGTCGATATAAATAATACAGTCGACACTACAAACTCTTTTAATAGTAGTACGAGTCACGAATACCGTGTTCTTTTTATAACACTGTACTGTACTGTATCAGCCCATATACTTCCATCTATAGGGCACAGACCTCCTCTACAATCGAGAGTACGATTGAGAGTAGTTAGGCTATATAGGAACCATGCTGGCCTAGTGCTGGTTGGTCGACTTTACATACCATAGAAATTCTTACAAATTCGCTATAGTACACAGGTTTTCTCATGATGTTTTCCTTCACCTATAAAGTGCGTCGTGATTGACTATCAATACACACATGACTCAAAGTCAGAGGTGTGCCCTGGGATTTGAACTCGTGACCACCGTGAGCATATTGGTAGCCGCGTCTGGTCCGTTTACCAACAAGCCACACACACACACATTTTTATAACACACATTTTATTATTCATGTCCCTCTACAAAATCTTGACTTACGCCAATGATCAAGATTCTTCGTTCCTATCATCATTCTCCAGCCACTTTAAGAGAAGTATATCCAATTAGTTTCTTTTTAATTAAGAATGCCCTTAAGCTAACCCAGATATCGATTCTAGAACCATACGGCTTACGACAAGACTGATTTAGTGCTGAAACGCCTTTTTAACTAAAAAATAATTGGACCATAGCAATTTGATTGCGCTAAAAAATATTGGCGAATTGTGTGAAATTAAAAATTCGCAATTTAAACAATTTAGTTTAACAAGGCCCGTGCTTACCATAATTTCGATTTTTTAATTTTGTCTTAATAAAAAACATTAACCCTTTTATGCTCCACAATAAAAAACCGGGCATAAATCACGTTTAAACAAAAAATACACGTGATGTTAACCCTTGCTCACATGTGCGGAGCCGTTTCGACCGGACGTATACATAATGTATTCGACCGCTATAAAACCCGGCTATCACGGCACTAGATACTTCCGACTTTTAGTGTTGGGTCTTATAGATAACTATAAATATTTGAAGTGCAGTGAACGAAAACTGCAGTCTATGTAGATGAAGTAATAAAATAAAAAAAATAAATTCAAGGTATATCAAGAGTGCTACCGAAAACGAAGCCGGGTGGTAGTTTAAGTGACTTCAGACACAATGCAACAGAAAAAGTTGCATTAAAAAGCGACAATTTTTTTTTGTTATTTTTTTCCTATGGCCATATTTGGGTGGTAAATACATTTTTTCCTAAAGTAATAGTGTATACCCTTTTATTTATACATACTCTAAGGTATAAAATAGTTTAAATTATTATTTTAGCAAAAACTATGGATTTATCACCCAAAAATGACGATATTTAAAAAATCATAAAAAATGATTGTCGCGTTTCTTTGCTAAATTTTTAGTTACATTGTGTTTTTAGTCACTAAATCTACCACCCGGCTTCGTTTTCGGTAGCAGTCTTGAGATACCCAGTATAAAAAAGCCTTTAATTCCATGCACCACATATTACAATGTTATCAGTTTTGAAATATTGAAGAATCTAAAATATAAAATAAAACTAAAATCAATCCTTTCCCCTATTTGTATCCCTTTGCTAATCAGTTAATTTAATTGCTTTTTTGGACATCAATCAAATAGAGAGAGTAGATGGAGTATTAAGTGCAAAGAGAGGATTATTTTCAACCATTTGAGACGATTATGTAGACTTCTTTATTACTTTTCTAATTAATTAGAAAAAATAATGAAATATGGAATGTAGAAATTGTTTTTTGAAAAATCTCTTAATTCAGATCAAATAAAGCGAATTTCTTAATCCATAAACCTACATCATAGCCCTGAAATTCTAATTGAAAATTATCTCATACAAAATTCCTCGCTTATTCTTTTACTCCCAAAGAAAAATATAATTACCTACAGTAAGTAATACACGAGATCGCACCTAAAAATAAATAAAGGCACTAAAGGGTCTAAGGTACCCTTAAGGCGCGGTGTATCGGCACATATTCCCGTATTTACCGCAACGGTTATCAATATAGAAGGCTTTAGGTAATTCTATATCGATGATACGACTGCTTTCCGAGGAACTAGTGTATTGGAATTTTTTTTCTTATATCTTTATAGTAGTAAACATAATATTATTATAGTTCATTAAAACCAATCTATTTTTTTTTTAATTATTGCGGATTTTGGTTTAATTTTTACTGGTAGGTCTTAGGAGACTGTCCCGCCCTCACACCCACCACTATAACTCCTGTAAGCCAGGATCAACAGAGTGATCAACACGCAATGTAATGACACCGAGCGTTGAAGCTCGGCGAGTCTCCGGAAATATCTAACTTGTCCTTAACCCGCTACGAAATTAATCAGAAAGTTAAAAAATTACTAATAGGTCTTTCGTATGTGAGAAAAAGTGCGTGGTGGCCTGTTGGTAAACGGACTAGACGCGACTGCCCACATGTTCACGGTGGTCGCGGGTTCGAATCCCAGGGCACACCTCTGACTTTTCGGAGTCATGTGTGTATTGACAGTCAATCACCACGCACTAAAACGGTGAAGGAAAACATCGTGAGGAAACCTGCATACCATAGCGATTTATAAGAATTTCTATGGTATGTAAGTCCGCCAACCCGCACTAGGCCAGCGTGGTGGACTAATGAAATGAATGAAATGAAATGAAAATATTTATTGAATCCATAAAATGTCATACACTATTTAGATTCAGTCATTTTTTTTTCCACTACCACCCAGTTCACAAGGCTGTTTTCGCCAGAGAAGAACGGGCAAGAAACTCTAGCGTTGCTCTTTTCAAAATAAGTTTACAATACAGTGATCATACAGGAGTTGAAATTCAGAGCAGTTCATAAATTATTCATAATAATGATTATATTGTACGGCTGAGTTAAGTGTGGTCGCCCTGACCGCGGAATAGGTATACACTGTTCAGCAAAAGCAATGAAAGGCAATAAAAAAAAAAATAAAAAAAAACAAAGTAATTAATATTATCATTATAAGCAAATTGAGCAGACCAGTCTACACAAGCAGCACCCGTTCACGAGTATGACCCATGTGCCAGCCATCGGTCTCCTCAACCATGTTATAGGGAAGTGACCGACCCGGCACACGACGCCGCCGCAAGCACAGACCTTTAGGCGAGCATGACGTACTCAAATTGCCTACAACTATGGTGACACAAGTGGGACAATTATTTTAATTATATTTAACAGAGTACACATCCGGTTCGGGGACTTATATTATGTTTTATTCCCACGACTTACTATCTTCTAAGTATTCTGAAATTTTATAATATGCTTTATTACACAATTGTCGTTTAATATTAGATTTAAATTTATTTATAGTAAAGGCTTTTATGTGAGTGGGAACTTTATTATAGAAATGTATACAGTAACCCTTAAAAGATTAGCTAATTTTCTGGAGCCTGGTCTTATGGCTGACTAGATTATATCTATTTCTAGTATTTCTGTCATGAATATCGCTAACCTTTTGAAATTGTTCTATATTCTTATGGACATACATTAAATTAGCGAATATAAATTCTGATGCTACTGTCATTATTTTTTAAATTTATTTCTTTAAATTTTTCTCTCAGAGATTGTCTGGAGCCTAACGAATAAATAGATTCTTATGACTCGTTTTTGAAGAGTTTACGTTTAACCACTCTCAATCGTATTCTTGACTGTAGAGTAGGCACTCGTTGATCAGTGACCGACAATACGGATTCCGCCATAATCGATCGACGGGTGATCTTCTAGCGTTTGTCCTGCATCGCTGGGGTGAGGCGATAGACCGGCGTGGCGAGGCTCTTGCTGTGAGCCTCGACATTGCCAAGGCGTTTGATAGGGTCTGGCACCGTGGTCTTCTGTCCAAGCTTCCGGCATACGGTCTACCCGGCAACCTGTGTTCGTGGATTTCCGGCTTTCTGCATGGGCGTAGAATACGTGTAGTCGTAGACGGACACGCTTCGGCGCTCATGTCGGTAAATGCCGGAGTTCCTCAGGGCTCGGTGCTGTCGCCCACCTTGTTTATTTTGCATATCAATGACATGTTGTCGCTTGGCAACATTCATTGCTATGCAGATGACAGCACGGTTCATGGGCGATACCACTGCGGGCCTCCAGGTTGCCGTGTCGAAACTGTGAAGGGACGCGAAGATCTTGTCATTGAGCTCAACCGGACCTTGGATCTCATTTCTACATGGGGTTCCAGGAATATGGTTGAGTTCAATGCCAAGAAAACCCAGGTGTGTGCGTTCACGTGCAAAAAATCCCCGTTCTCTCCCCTCCCCATTCTTCAAGGTACTCCCCTCTCAGTGCGGAATGACCTGTGTATCCTTGGTGTGGATATCCGCTGTGATCTCAATCCAAGGAATCACATCGAGGGCGTAATATCTGCCACATCACGCAGGGTTGGAGTCCTGAACAGGGTGCGTCGGTTTTTCACGCCCGGTCAGCTTTGCCGCTTATATAAAGCGCAGGTCCGGCCGGGTATGGAGTACTGCTCGCACCTTTGGGATGGATCCGCCCAGTACCTGCTCGGTGCCTTGGATGGATTGCAGCGGCGGGCCATTCCGCATTGTGAATGATGCAGACGTTACGAGCAACTTGGAGTCGCTACAACTCCGGAGAGATGTCGCCTCTCTTAGCGTGTTCTACCGCCTGTATCACGGTGAGTGCTCTGAGGAATTGTTCAACTTGCTCCCCTCCTCTCCATTCCTAACCAGAACCACGCGTGCTGGCTTGCGAAGCCATAGCTTGACGGTCCACACCATCCCGGCGCGAACCAAACGGTTCTCAAATTCGTTTCTGTGCCGCACCGTCAGGCTGTGGAATTGTTTGCCGGCGCGCGTGTTCCCTCCTTCCTACAATCCTGGGTCCTTCCGCCGTGGTGTGAAGAGGCACCTAAGCAGGCCGGCATAATTGTTTCCATTGGCATGGGACTGCCGTCCGATGCCAATGGATACTCTGCCTGGGCGGCATTGGCACTTTCCATCAGGTGCAATGCCGCCAATATGCCAGGCCATTATAAAAAAAAAAAAAAAAAAAAAGTCCCGCGCCCTGCAGTGGGACGTATATGGGCTGATACAGATACAGATGTGAGAGATCGCCTGGGTAGGTACCACCGCATTGTCTGTTTTTACTACCAAACAGCAGTATAAATGCGCTGTTGTGTTCCGGATTGAAGGACATTGTAGCCAGAGTAACTACTGGACATATTAAGACTTAACATCTCATTTCTCAGGTTGGCGAGCGCAGTAGGCTGCCAAGGATTTTAATTCATGGTGTCGTTTGTTTTGCTACTGTACATGGACGGTCGTATCGCTTACCATCAGGCGAAAGGCAAGCTCGTGCAGCCATTCAACGTAATAAAACAATAAAATTGATTTCTTAATATCCGACATATTGCCTACGTGTAAGGAACGTGGATATTAGTTTGATTGATATCGGCCTTGATTTCCCAAGGACCATATATCCAGTACTGTCAATATTTAATGTAACATCCAGTCCAACGCGTATCGACCGCGTTTAACTTTTATCTCGAACTTTTGTCAATATTTTTCCCATATTATTTCTTTTCTGAGTTTCTGTGTATATTGGCACGAGAATGAGACCATAGGACTGGGGACTTGTACTTGGTTGAGCCGACTCATGTATACTGTAACTTCGACCTATAGCTTGGTTCTACTCAACAAATTGCTCACTTCCTTACATTGCTTCCTTATTATAAGTAAAGTGAAGAGGCTCAATATGTTACAGTGCACTGCTATCATATGGAAATTCTAAATATGACGTAAGGTGTTCAGCATCCATAACACATATTCTTGCATACATGAATACATAAACTCAGTGTGTTCCGTCCCACGATGCGACAGGGCGCGAGGCTATATCGGGCGCAACTTTCTGACTCCGGGCTGATAAAAAGTAGAAAAATCCAACACATTTTTTTATTCACTTTTCTCGGCCTGCAATTCGAACCTGACATCTCAGCTTTGCAATGATACTAGTAGGTACAACTGCGCCTTACCGCCGTACTTCATTCCATTCTCAAGTAGCCCTACTTGCCTGACAGAATTTAAATTTGAATATTCTATTATATATATTATATTTATATATGTATATATATATATGTATATATATATATATATATATATATTATATTGAGCCAGGACCAACAGTGGCACGCATTTTAATTACACTGAGCATTGTAATTCGGCGACTCGCCGAGAAAGTCCAATTTGTCTTCCACCCGCAACGAGGACTACTTAGAAACAAATTACTGTCCACTTTCCTCCATGATAAAGCGGCAGACAAAACAATTAAATAAATACTAGGTAAATAACCTCGCTTAAAGAGTTTTATACACGGAGAAGCCAGCTGTAAAGCAAAATGAATGAAATCATGACTACATTTAAATGGAACCTAATATGTGAGCTGTTATAATTGGTTCCAGTAATAGGTATGGTGTATTAAAATAACCACAGCGCAGTCAGTGCATTGTGACGTGAAACTCATTAACACGGCCAGTCATGCAATCCAACCGTTCTGTACTGCGAGTATCATACATTGATTGATATATAGACAAATGACGCTCGCGGTTTACTGGCATTGCCTATATCAAAGCCTGTGGGCGTAGTTGTTTGAGAGATGGATATAAAAACGAAAGGTATAGGATTCGATCTGTTATTTTTTATTTTTATTGCTATAAATGGCGAGAATCCTGAGAAATAAGATGTTTAGTCTCAATATGTTCAGTAGTTACTCTGGCTACAATATCCTTCAATCCGTTAGACAACAGTGCATTTACACAGTTTTTAGTTAGCTGTTTGGCGGGAGAAATAGACATTGCGGTGGTTAGTACCTAGATGGCCTCTCACATATGAGACACCTGCCTGTATCAGTCCATACACGTCCCACTACAGGACACTGGCATTTTCCACATTCGAATGTACGAATGAGAGTGGTTAGGCCAAATGGTCCACCACGCCTGCCATGGATTCTATCTCCGAGACATATGTTTATGTGATACACAAATATTAGGTTTGGGTTTTGGGGAGACTGAAATGCTCTGGAAGTTGCCGATTCCCACGACATCATGATTCACAATACAATATAATACAAAACAATTTTATTTAGTTCAAACTACATACATCCACAAACTTACATCGTTCTCCCAGAAGGGGTTGGCAGAGTACTATCGACATCCACGTTTCGACTTGTGTGTTCGTCCCACCATGTGATAGCAGAAGAGCCTATCGCCATATCGAGCACAAATTTATGACTCTGGGCTGATATTGAATAGATTAATCGAATATAACTTTGCACGATTCGGAATTTGAACGCGAGACCTTTGTTATTTGTAATCATACTGAGGAACTATTTATTTATATCTTTATTTAATTCTTTATTGTACACAATAAAAAGGAATAATAGTTTAGAGATAATACAAAACAACAAAGTACAAATGGCGGTCTTATCGCTCTAAGGCAATTACTGTGCTACCTTGGCATTCAGCAGTTATTTTACATTTAAATCATTCAGAAAGTTAATAAATACATCAATCACATAAATGATCTTCACCCAACGCTAAGATGCAGTCTTGGGTCATCGGTATTAGAAACTACGAAAGTCTAATTTATACTTTTCGTCCCACAAACATCCATCTCGAAACAATATTTGTGGATCAGACAAACATTTGTCTCAATATATATTTTACCTTTTCCTATAATTATGATTTGTCCACTTCCCTCCGATTATGATGATTTATGATTTACTTATATTTTATTTCAGTGCAAAGTAATGTGATTTTTATAATTTTAATTTTAATTATTGTTATAATTTTTTCGAAATAAAAGTTCATAATTGGATAAATTATATCGCAATTGAGCTTCGCCTTTATAAAAAATAGTGAAGTTATTAAAATGATGTATGTGACTGTTGGGTGTTATTTATTTATTTACTCCATGGTTTCCCAAGAAGACAGGCAGATTAGACATAGTTTGGAGGCCCTTTAGGTTGACTATTTTTTAAATAAATTATAACACAATTTGATAAATGAATATACCTTATTATCTAATTATTTAAATGCAGTTATTGCAAACAATAGAAGTTAGACAGCCGACGCCCAACCAGTGCAGCGCCACAATGGCTGCCAAATATAAAAACAAATACAGGAATCAGACTGTTCTTAAAGAAAAATATACTTATCTCTTTAAACAGGCTGTTGTCATTAAATTTGCAATTTAAGTTGACTAGTATATGCGGCACCGGTTGTGTTCAACTTAAAAAGTCATTTGGAGAAGGCAATCAGATGTTTTTCTTTGCATTTTAACTCGTTAATTCCTTTTAATGTTCTTCTTCAGCGGATTTACTTTGTTGATAAACTCATAGCCAATAGGGCTGTGAGTTTGGCTGCTGTTCTTCTTCATTTATTATTATCAGCCGTAAGTGTCTCACTGTTGGGCAAATGCCTCTTCCATTGCCTTCCAGATTGTGTGATCTTGCGTGATTTGGGGCCAATCCTGGAGAAACCGTTCGATTTCAACTCTCCTTTCAATTTTCCTTAATCGTCAAAGTGCGTGACAATTGAATAAGAATTATTTGATTATGAAAATCATAGTTGTGCCTTAGGACTCGAACCAGCAATCACAATCATGGTATTTAGCATCTTTGTTTATAACTATATTTCTATAAGTAATTGGTTAGACGCCAAAACTGTGAAACGAGAGGCTGAAGGTTCGATCTCCGCACCGAGACAAATGATTGTGAGGCCCACAAATATTTGTTTCGGGTCTGGATGTCTGTGAGACCGAAAATTCTCTCGTAGTTTCCGATACCTACGATACAAGACTTAATAATGTTTTTAATGTGTATGTAACTGTTGGGTGTATTTATTTGTTATTAGCCCATATATTATACATCTCACGGGAAGTCATGTGTCTCCTTCAAACTGAAAATACTGTTAAGAGCGGTTAGGCTAAATAGTCTATATTTTAAATTACAGCTTACTTTACCACGAACGAACTTATTCATAGACAATTTTAAAACCAAATTTAGCGATTTTTTTTGTCTTCTTTGCTCAAAAAAAAGGACAAACATTTGATAAATAATATAGGTTTGACAACTCTACGGATAAGTTCGTAAGCATATAAATTATAAAGCATTGCAAAATATTAATGATTCAAGTTAACAAGGTCAGCGGTGGATTAAAAAATCGCGCAGTTAAACTCCAATTACCGTACACTCTGTAATCATATTTTCTGTCGCGATTTGACAGGCGATGTGTAGCTAAACGTTTTTGCTTTGGTGTTCGGCACGCTAACTTTCTGCGCACTCATAACGCCCTGGTGCATTAGAAATATCTAGGTTATTTATGTTTAATACGAGGTTTTTTTTAATTTTGATAAAGGATTAGTGTTTCTATTGTTTGAGAAATTATTGTTTAAATTTTTCTATTAAATTTGTTACTGTAATTATTAAAATACGATTTGATTGGGTTCAGTGGTTATATTCCCGAAAAAAATATTAGAAGGAAAGAACTTTGTCTTTGCCTATCTCACTTTAATATTCGACAAGTGAAAATATTTTACACTTACACAAATAGAATCGACCATATACTAACTATAAAAACCAGCCATAATGACCCCCGCAATTATTATGTTATATTACGGTATCCCTGCTATATGGTTACGAACAGGCCGGCATAAAAATAAAAATAGCCAGTCATAAAATGTAAAACTAAGCCATTCTGCAACATGGCTGAAAAGTCCAGCATACGTCGAACAAATTTAAGTACACTTTTAAAGGAAGGCAAAAGAAGACTAAATTCATATAAATTATTAAAATCATCTACGGAATAAAAGAATTATTAGATGGAGTCAAGAAATGCTAATAAGTAAGAGCACGTAGGTATATAAAATTTTATTACCGCATGTCAGGTGCCAGGGCGTCATGAATACCAAGAAGGTAACATACAAATTGCTGATTCCGTACTTTATCACGCAGGAATCGCATTGAGAGAACGGCGTCGAAACGATGGCGCGGCTCCGTACGTCGAATCATCGCTGCGGTGGTCTGTGAGTAATTTGTTTTATTTTATGATATCCTGGTAGAGTGGGTATTGGATTTTCATCGATCATACGATCATATTGAAAAGCTTTGCGTTAATATATTATTTTTAGATAGTAAATTTTTAATTTGGTGGGTTTTTATAATCAGAAAAAGGAGAATTGTCGTCAGTTTTCTTGGAGACAGTGGTTCCAATCAGGTAGATCAATTCCATAGATTTCCACTGCGGAACGTACACAATTAAATAATTAAGTAGAATATAAGTTGACAGTGTTATTCTAAGTACTATATTAATTATAGGAGACTATAGCGTTCTAAATAATGAATACTAAGCTACGCAACACAAACGTTAAATTATGAAAATAATATTAGAAAAAGTAAAGTTAAAAAATATATAAAAAGAAGGTATACAATTAAGAAAATGAATACATTTTAAAATCTTTAAGCTATACAACAAAGGACAATAATATTTCTAACAGCTTTCTCTTATAATTAATTAGAAAAGTCTGAAAGATAGCAATTATACCTATATTTCAAGGTAATATTGTATCTGCACTACTTTTATTATCCAAATTATTTCCACTAAAAATGCCTTCCGAACAGTAATAAAACAAGTAATAAAACACATGTCACCAAATTCAATAAATATCGCAGACAATACGTCTACATTGCAATATACGGGCCAAGCCAACCCGAAATTTAATATCTTATTTCGTCACACAGCGAACAAAGTATTGAAACGTTGAATGGGTTGTCTACAATAAAGTTTAGATATTGGAATGACAGCTCACCTCAACAATGTTGATTTGGAGCCAAGTGTTACATAAAGACTCAGCAGTTATGAATGAGTTTCGATTTCTTTGTTAGAGCCAAAAATGCGGAAGATTTTAGCATTAATTTAGGTAGAATTACTAATCAAATTCATTTAAGTTCTAATCTGATGCAAACATAGAATTTAGATGAAAAGAAATAGATTGTAAGTGGAAGTTTCTGGAACCTTTGGGACGAGTCACAGAAAACCGTCAAAAAATTAAACAAAAGACTGCTAAAGATTCAATAGTATTTAACGTCCATCACGCTCACAGATATTGAAAAAAAAAACGTAATATTTACATTCAAATTTATGATTGTTCAAAGTTTAGGATGGTAAAATTTCGAACATCCATAAATTCAGCCTATATGTAGATATTGGTAAAAGAAGGTTAGGTTGTGAAAATAATATGGTGTAGCAATGAATATAAATTTTAATTATTTTACTATATAAGCCACCTGAACGTGTAACATCACATTTACAGTTTAAGGGACAGATTGGAACTAAAGTCTAGCATTCTATTACTACTGTATTCAATAAATCTTTTACCCTTCAACTCTTGAACGTCCACTATAACTTCCTCTCAATTATTCTAATTTAAAAAAATTGAAACTTTAAAATGTGCCATGTCCCTTTTTCGACCAAAGTTGAGATCCAGTTTCTGCTTACCCCTATCAAAATCAAATTTTTATTTATTCAATTTAACCGTCACAATACCTTCTGAATCGGTGCTACCACCGTTGCCGAACGTATTATAGCCATGAAGAAGAATCAAACTCTTTCATTTCTTTCAAGCTTTAAGTGTTCTTATGTCCTTTTTTTTCCAGATAACCTGTCCTGCTTTACGCACGGTTGTAGCACAGGATGGGTGTCAGGCGTGCTGGGAAACGAGGCGCTGACCGGGGGGGCGTGGCTGGCAGCATTGCCTTGCCTCGTGGCGTTGCCTGCCGCGCCATTCTTCGCTGTCCTGGCTGATGCCAGAGGACGGAAAGCTGGGGCGTTTTGTATTTGTATTAGTTTTATTGTAAGTCTAAATATAGTTTTTAGTATGCATTCGCTCTTAATCAGTATGTGAGGAATATGCTTAAAGTAATTTAGTCACGACTAAAGAAAGTCAAACAATATGTAATCGAAACCGAATATTTTCAGAATTTCAGCCGCTTATTGTTGATTTGATATCGTCATGACTGACATGAAACCCTATAGCATTGCATTCGATAATATAAGATAATCATGTGATGTCCTTTAAACAATCAACTGATCGGTGACATCAATGATAGCAATAATATCAAATAATCATAATTATTTTTATTTACTGCACATCAGCGCATACAACTACAGAAAATTGCTGAATAAATGAGCCCTCTGACGATGTCCACAGCCATCTATTTAAACTACTATTGCTACCTTCAATTTTATTTGTTTAATGTTTGTTAGACTACTTTTAGTCTTTCTTCTTACTGCATATCACGGAGTTTTCTACCACCGAGAGTACGATTCAGGAGGGTTACTCTATGAAACCATATGAATTTCGAATGTTCGGAAGCCGTACGTAAAACTTCACTAATGTGCCTAGATCATAGGCCTAGATACTTCACAAAATGTTGGAATCCTCTACCGTACGTCGCAACCACAGAAGAGATAAATATGGTTAGAAGGGAAATAGAAGCGTTTGACGCGTCGCAAGGTGGTGCATAAAAAGCATCACTGCCGCGGAACGGATGATCTGTCAAGTCAGTCGTTGTCGAAATGCCTTGGAGCGTGGTGCTCCGGCAAAATAGAGTAAAAATGCATATTTGCAGCTATTTTATCTTGCAGTTCCAATACTAAAACGTCAAATATCAATAGAGGAAGATTTTTATATCCCGATTTCATTGATTTTTACCTTTAATTCCAAAAATTGCGGTTTATAATTACGACATTTTGAAGAATTCGATAATATGATCGACGACATAACAAAAATATACATTGCTAATTACGCGTGCATACAATGTACTCGAATTCCAAGTTCCTATGCAATGCATACAACTCAGTTTTGTTATTTCAACTTCGAAATTTGTCACATGTCACGCAGTGTTGTACATAGTAACTATATCGATGTAGTTATAGATTTCGTTTACTCGTCAATCAATTTTCATAGGCATTAAACAAAGAAAATTAAATCAAATCCTATAGTAATTTTAAATTGTAGTACTCGTAACGTTGACGACTATCCTTATATTTTAATGTCATAACTCAGCCAACTTGAAAACAACATATATTTGTGTCTGAATATACTTTATAATATTAATTAATTCGTTTGTAGGTTTCCGAGAGTGTATTAGTAGATAAAGGAAACAGATAGGGACAACTGAATTCTTACAACATCCAGTACGATTTGTTCTAAGTATTCATTTTCGTGAAACAGAAGACGATAAAAAAACTGTATCATAAGTAATATACAAACCAAAAATAATTACGGGCAATGCTTATGGAAAAAATGTATCATGAGGGTGAAATAATGAATATATTGTATGAAAAATCAAAACCACTGAAGCTATTGACGAAAAGAAATCATAATTTTAATGTAATTATTGCATATATTATGTTCTTTTCCAATAATAAAAATGTTAATATCTCACACACAGCTAAAAACTTTGAAATCCTGTACATATAGATTTGTAAAATATTATGCAAATTAAAATTAACTTTCAATATTAGATATTGTAGCTCGTATAACCGATGGCCGTTGGGGCCGAAAGGTTCTTAAGTGGAGGCCACGTACAGGCAAGCGAAATGTCGGACGCTCGCCTACAAGGTGGACGGACGATCTGGCTAAGGTTGCAGGAAGTCGCTGGATGCAGGCCGCTTCCAACAGGTCATTGTGGAGATCCTTGGGGAAGGCCTATGTTCAGCAGTGGACTTCCTGTGGCTGAGATGATGATGATGATTAGATATTGTAGTCTCATTTATTTTCCGTCTACCAACATAATACTAATTAAATAACTGTATCAGGAAAAAACATTAAGCATATCGATAAAATAATTTCCCGTCTTATAACAAAAACATATTTTCATAATTTTATCGATACTTTAAATCTACTATTGCAAGGTTCCTATATTAGATTTGTAGAGGTTTTGTGTTTCGAAAAACGACGACACTGGTTTTCATACAATTTGACGGCTATTGCCTTTCTAACCATATTTAACTGTTCTGTGGTCGCAACCATAGACTAAGTTCGGAGATAATGATAAGTATAATAGAAAATAGTATTAATTTTTAGAAGTGGAAAATATATCTTATTCCGGACTTCAAAAATCTTTCGAAGGTCGTATCGTTTCATAGAGTAATGTAATTTTGATCCTCGTCTATAATTTTCCAGATAAGCTGGTCGCTAGCAGCATGGTGCGGTCCGCGCGGGGTGTGGGCAGCGCGGGTGGCCGCGGGGGCTGGGGGTGCGGGGGCGCTTGCATTGGCGCCTCTGTACTGCGCTGAAATTGCACCCAGGACGAGGGGGTTAGCTGCTATGCCGGCTTTGGCTTGCAGGTAAAGGCAATAGACTATAGACTTACCATATCGGTCTGTCAATAAAATTAGTTACATTTCTGTAAGGAACTTTTACCAATGAACCTATTGAAGATAGCTTCATGACTTGTAATTTAAATTATGATTAACAGTATTGGTTTTGTGCCACGTGCAGTCATAATCAAAAATAGAAGCTATTTAAAATATTCGGTCATACATTTTAATACCCGAACTTATTATTTTATTGTTATTAATAAGGGATTTCTATCCTTTCCTAGGGATAGAAGGTTTCCTTCACCATTAAAGGGAGCATAATCTATGTCTATATCAAGATAAAAAAACTATAATAGAAGTTGATACATTAAGAGCGTATACACCTTGCGCGCAAAGTCAACTATAGGTATTTCTTCGTTAATTTCACGCACACATAAGCGACCAAAGCTGTGTGCGTAGAGCTGCCGCGTCGGCTCGCTATACAATCGGCTCAAACAACTTTGATCCGTGCGCTTCAAATATTCTATTGAAATGTAACTGTAATATAATATCATAAAAATATTTTATTTGCATTATAAGTAGACAAATATTACTGTGCAAGCAAAGAATAATACAAATTTAGATACTAATCATATTTTCGTTATTATTACATTGTTAAGTTGCATTCAAATCAGTGTTCAATCAGTAGACACTACGGACGTTTTATTAATCATTTCGTGTTCGAACACATAAATAGTGTTAGGGGCCTTACAACCCCTTACAATTACGAAATATATTTAATTTTATATTACAATACATAACATAATTTAGCCTCGGAATTACATCCCATTATATTACATGAAACATAATTTATACTCACTACAAAATCATTGTATGTAATAAAGATAATTAAATATTTTACTACCAAAGTACTAAGATGTGGTAATCGCAGTCCGCGCGTGGCTATTTTTACTACGTACGGCAAAAATCGACTGCAGCTAGGCCGGAGCGACGAGCGATACGTCCTTCCTCTAGAAGGCCTTGTGGCGGTCTGATTTGATCCACGTCGGACAGCGTGTTTTATAGTGGTTTTTAAAATATTTGTAGAAAACATGAAAACTAATTTTGTTGAAATATAAAAATGGTAATTTATTGATAAGATGTTCTTCTATTATAATATGTAATTGCTATAAAAAATTATGTACGATAAATTAAAAAAATAAATTGCCATTTAAAGCCTAAATAACGAAACTTGTGTTCAGTAATCCTTATAGTACTCACAAATTATCCATCAATCTATAATGTTTTCCACCAAAATCCCTAGATGACAACCTTTTCTAAAATTAGTACTAATTATTTTACCTTGAAATTGTTTATTGGTGGCTATTAACTCATTTGAAAAGTCCTGTTTTTAAGCCAAAAAGCGCGTGCAGGGTATAAACGCTCTTAATTTGTTATTAATCTTCGATGTCTCAATAAAATAAATAGCCGGCAAAATAATTATTTTTGTATTAATTACTGCATAAATAATTATCTTAAATATTGTATTCATCACAAACAAATATTTAATCAAACTAAATGTATTTAACGCTGGTTCGTTAAAGTGATGCATCAATTATATTTAGCGCATCCCTATATATTATATTTATTGCGCCCCTATATATTATATTTATCGCTCCATATCATCTGTATTTATCGCAAATATTCCCCAGATCGCGTCAGTGAATCAATTAATCCCGCACAAACGTACAAAGATGTGTTAGCATAGTTCAGATTTAGCCAAATATTAACGTTGATATTGTATTTACTCGTATTGTATGTGAGTTCGTATGTTCGTACGTTGATCCATGTTTTGTATGGATTATTAAACAGCTTTAAATGTCTTGTGTTTTTTTATTTAACAGTTTTTATTTCGTGCCCAAGCTATCGTAAAAAATATTTGTTATGATTGTACTAATGAGCTTCTAAATTGCCATTTAAAGCCTAAATAACGAAACTTGTGTTCAGTAATCCTTATAGTACTCACAAATTATCCATCAATCTATAATGTTTTCCACCAAAATCCCTAGATGACAACCTTTTCTAAAATTAGTAATAATTATTTTTCCTTTAAATTGTTTATTGGTGGCTATTAACTCATTTGACAAGTCCTGTTTTTAAGCCAAAAAGCGCGTGCAGGGTATAAACGCTCTTAATACAATTTCACTTCCAGTTGCGGAATCCTATTCGCGTACGTAGCGGGCGGTGCGTTATCAGCTCATGCCTTATCATTATCAATGGCGGTTCCACCTACAGTGCTGCTGGTGTCACTGATATGGTTGCCGGAGACACCCTCGTTCCTCATCAGCGTTGGAAGGATACAGGTAAAAATAATTAATATAAATGTTTTGAAGACGAGGAAGGCATTTGTTTGGCTGGGCTTTTAGATCCACTCGTAAGTAAAAACATGGTAGAGACCATAGCATGTGTCGAACAAAAACGTATTTGATGGAATTATTTTACTATTTTACAGTGATTTTACAAGTAATGACTAACACGTAATGCGATGTAAAGCAGTCGGATTTTTAACAGACTATGTAGAGAAAAGCAACAGGATTGATAAATTACAATAATAAATAAATAAATAAATAATAAATAACACCCAACAGTCACATACATAGTCCTGACCCAACACTAAGATTGAGTCTTGTGTCGTGGGTATCAGGAACTACGAGAGACTTTTCGGTCTCACAAACACCCAGACCCGGAAGAAATATTTGTGGGCCACACAAACATTTCTCTCGGTGCGGGGATCGAACCCGCGGCCTCTCGTTTCACAGGCGGCGTCTAACCGTCAGCGCCACGGAGGCTGTCTACAATGTAATCTATACTCGTATAATTGTGCACTATTTTTAAAAGTAAGTTACTTAATACGAAGTAATACTTTATACTGGTTTTGAGAAGAGCAACACTGGAGTTTCTTGCCCGTTCTTCTCTAGCGAAAACCGCTTTCAGAACCGGGTGGTAGATAAAAAAAATGACTGAAACTAATTGATGTAGAATATGTTAATGGATTCAAGAAATTATTGTCATTCCATTTCATTTCATATTCAAAATTATGCTATTTTCTTTGTTCAAATCAAAACCTTAACTTACTCTTCCTCAGGATGCAGCAAAAATAATCTGCTGGTTCGACGGCTCAGACTTCCGCGAGGACCTAACGGACGTGATCGAGCAGCAGGAAGTGCGCATCCGCACCTCAGACTGCTACGCGGGGCGGCGCGAGGCCATGCGGAGACAGGACTCCGACACCTTCCAGCCCATGCTGAAGCGGAGCAGCGGACTTGACTCCAGCTCCGAGAAGAAAAACGAACAGTCCGCGTGTAGGGAACTGTGTATGTATTGATTTTTATTGTAATTAATGGTGAGATGATCATGCCGTGCGATGGTAAGCGATACGAACGCTCATGGACTGTAGCAAAACCAAACAATACAATGAATTACAAGAAATTTTTGACATTCCATCCTGAGACATATGTAGGGTGTGAAGTCTCAATATATTATATTGCTCTGGTTATATTGTCCTTCAAATCGGAATACCAAAGTGCATTTACACTGATAATTGGAGGAAGAAATAGATAGCAGTGGTACCCTACCCAGGCGGGCTCTCACTCGTGATTGTCCTTTAAACCGGAACACAAAAGTGTATTTACATTGCTATTTGATGAGATAAATAGACATTGCGGCAGTGCCTACTCAATGATACCATCCTGGATAAGCTAGACCAATCTTACACCACCCCAATGCCGTTTCTTCTTTACAGCTACAACACGTTCCAAAGCGGTGGTAGCAGAAATTGACAATACAAAAGATCTTGTGAAAGGCTATCTGAATAAAGAATAATTTGATTTTGAAATTAATATCTAAAGCTTCTTCTTGTTCCTAGTTCGCCACCGTCGCTCCCGCCGAGCCTTGTTGTCTTGTTGCGTGGTGCTGAGCGCGGCAGCCGGCAGCGGCGCCGGAGCTGTGAACAGCTTCGCGGCAGCTGTCCTCAGGCACTCGGCACACGCTGTACCACACCTGAACATGACTGCTTATAACTTTACTATTTATAATGGGTAAGTTATTTTTCCACCTTCACACCCACCACTGAAACTCCTGTTAGGATCATCAGTGGCACACAAAGATTTGACAACGAACTCCGGAGTTCGGCGAGTCTCTCACACACTAGCTTGTCTTTAAGCCCCAGTGGAAATTAATCAGAAATAAAAACATATTGGAGTTGGAAACAAATAATTGTCCACTTTCCTTCGCAGCACAGTGGGTATGATGGCAAAGTTTACGTAAAGTGCGTGGTGGCCTTAGGGGTAACAGACTAGACGCGGCTGCAAACAAGTTTACGGTAGTAGTAGATTCAAATCACAGAGCAACTTTGAGTTTTCGGAGAAATGTGTATTGATAGCGAATCACTTGGCACTATATAACGGCTAAGAAAAACATCGTGTAGAAAAATGCATACAATAGCGATTTGGAAGAATTTCTATGGTATGTAAAAGTCCACCAACCTGGACTAGGCCAGTGTGGTGGATTATGAAATATAATGTATTTTATTGGTCATGCAATTAAAGAGCTCTTATGATAAGTTAATACACATAGAACTTGGTCTCTATTGCTATTTGGCATAACCCCTCTCAATCGTACTCTCGTGTAATGAAGGCCCATGCCCTCCATCGCCGCGTGTTGACCTGACAAAGATAGATAGAATTTTCCGATAAATGTCCTACATCTTAATTAATTAATTATAACTGTATTTAGATGAACGAAAGTTCCACAAGCGGCCAACAGACAACGACAATTTTATGTTTAATTTATTCAAAAAAACGTATTGTAAAAATAAAAATATATATTTAAACACAGACTTCACACAGATTATCTTACACTTCTAATACGCTATAGACATTTTCAGAACTCTACCCCGGTCGTTGTTCGAGACATCTGAAGCGGGTTCAATTCTGTGTGGTACAGCGTTGGTGCTCGGGGCGGCTGTGGCGACAGTTACTGTGGACAAACTTGGCAGAAAGGTAAGTAGTAATTAATTACTTAACATAAAAGAAATAAAAACTAGCAGACAGGCAGTGCGAAACAGACAGATTTAGCTTATCATTTCAGGATCAAAATTGTTCTTAGCCCCAGGAAGTCCACTCATGAACTTCCATTAAAAAAAATTCTACCACGACATGTTTGTAGTGACTAGCTTCAGTTAATATATCCATCTCAATAATATGTTTGGTGACTGCTTCGATGGCGTAGTTGTACTACGGTACGGTTACAAAGCTGAGGTCTCAGGTTTGTATCCTGGCTCGGGCAAAGTGATGGATTTTTCTAGTCATCATCAGTCCAAGTCAGGAATTCGTGCCCGATATGGCGATACGCTCACTCCCTATCACATCATGTGATGGAACACACAAGGCGAAATGTCGGTGTCCTGGCATCTTTGCCTTCCCCTTCCAGGAAAAAGGCGTGTAATAATGTTTATGTATTGTAATAATATGTTTGAAATTAATCATACAAATAATTAAAATACGAATACCTACTTGTTTTATCCAAATATATTTTTGATTTCAGATGCTGCTCCTCTGGTCATGTTCAGGCATTACATGCTGCCTCGCCGTTTTAGGAGTGTATTGCGACCCCCAACTACGTATGCACTCCTGGTACTCCCACCGCCTGTGGCCTTACAGAATCAGCTTCAAAGACAAGAGCTATCTCAATGTGACTGAAGACTTCAACTTGACCAAGAGCCTGGTCAACGTCTCCCGACCCTGGAGAGTTGGGAACGAGAGCTTTGAAGGGTGGAAGCCAAATCTGGAAGAAGGACAGTCGATGTGGGCGCCTATTGTACTGCTCTCGACCGTGCTGTTCCTGTACAATATTGGTCTTGGTTCCGTGCCTTATGTGCTAATATCGGAGTTATTTTCTATTAATGTGAGTATTTAAATGCACATATACGATAAAATAAGTAATGACATAGTAGGAAGAAGACCAGAAATAACAGTTACACTTTATTAAGCAAATTACCACACGTTGTGCCTGATGATAAGCAATAAGAAGGACCCATTCAGAACATTTATAACAATTCGATCTTAAATGTGTTCCTTTTTTTTTCAAAAAGGAGAGGAAATAGATAGAAAAATAGATAGAAGTTAGGAGTATTGAGTCTTCAACAATCTCACTCGTCCAACGCAAGACGATGAAGTAAGCGAACATGATATCCATAATTACAAAAAAAACCATGCACAGGAGGGATAACGACAAACTGCTTACAAAAGAATAACTAGTTAAGATAAAGTTATTAGTATACATGTATTCTTGATATATAAATATATTTCCTACATACCTTATCTATTACCACGTTGGCGGAGGCAACGTAGTCTAAATTACGATATTCTGTTGCAATATTTACTTTATTTACTTATAAAATTATTGTTTGATAAACAATAGTTATCTTTTCATCTACGTCAATGAGTTCATTCTTATCTATATTTATAAAATTCATAGTTATAAGATTAATATATTGCTCATTGTAATCTTAGATTCAAATATTTGCTATGACTTTCTCAATTGCATGATCTTGCTGCATTGATTTCAACAGAAACTAGAAGCGACCCTACCGGCTCAATAGCTATATAATGTTGTATATGTCGTAGTAAAATACTACAGCATATAAGCCTGCTGAACATCTCAGCAGACCTCATCCTCAATTATTCTCAGCCATCTGCCGAAATCGACGCTCCATTTAGTCTAAGGTCTATAACTAGAAATTTATCTTGTTTCTTCCAAGAGTGCATTCCATTGCGTAGATCATTGCTCTCTCTAACCAAAGCTGAAAATTTTCTGCTAAAAATAAAAATTGTTTGTCTTGTTTTCAGGTGCGCAGTCTAGCCTCAAGTCTCCTAATATCCTGGATGTGGCTGAGTAGCTTCATCCTACTCCGTTACTACGGAACCCTTGCAGTTTCTCTAGGTCTCCATGGCACCTACTACATCTGCGCCACTATTACCTTCGTGGCCTCTGTATACATCTTCCTGACCATCCCAGAGACCAAAGGCAAGTCTCAGGAGCAAATTGAAGAAGTCCTGGACGGCCCACTCCTAGTTTTAGGAAGGAGGAAGAACGACAACCGATGACACAGGCTGACGGAAATCATTATGGTGTTCACTTTGATTTAATTTCGATAGATGGCGTTAGTTGAGACCAACTCGATGTAGTAAATAGTACGCGGAGGAAACGCTAGATGGCGGTAAATTAATGTGTGATGGATTGAAATGTAACAAATGATTAATACCAACTAAAAAGCAGGAAAGTTGTTAAATAGGGTTGTATGGAAGAATCTTTACTATAGTTTTGCGTGGATTATGAAGTGAACGAAGATAAAAACAAAAATCATGATGATATTAAAAAATATATCTTTCATGGTCTTGTTTTATCTGAGCAAAAAATGAGTCTCTACTTTATGCAGAATGGGTTCTATAATTTTAGCTCTATTATAACACGCGTTGTTTTATATTACAAAAATACAGCAATAACAAACTAGAAAAGAAATCAGAATCGTAACAAGGTTTAATCACACCGAAACTTTTCTTATCGTCCCCAAATAACCGATTCTAACAGATTTATTGATTAATATTTCAGTGTGATATAAATTCATGGTACCCATATGAACCCACAACATACATTTACTATGTGTCGAGTCTATATGTCTATGTTGGGTGTATTAGTCTATACTTTATGGGCTCCAAAAATAAAAAAGTAATTTAAGTACCAATACCAAACAGAGCTCAAGTAACGTTAATGTTTAAAAATAAGATTTCCCGTATGCCGAAGACCGAGAATGGAGAAGGTTCAGCTATAAGGCGGACCCTGGCACCGGCCGGAAGAACGCTAAGTAGAAGAAGAATAATACTATATATCCTTTCCTAATGATCCTACATTAAAATATCTTATAAGAAACATCCGTAAAATACTTTTTCACTGTACTTGTTTTTTATGTCAGGCTCTGATCGAAAAAAAATATTTAAATTAGACTTTCTTAATCTTAATCAAACAGATCGTTTTTTGATAAAATAATTAATATTTTACTTGCAGTTTTTTTGCCTACTACAGTTATTTCGATTCATGCCTGCAACTTAACTATCTTTTTTATAAATAAAATCGCAATTCTTTATTTAACGCACAATAAAATAAATATTATTTTAATAAAATTCTTAAAAATAGCTTTGTTCTACCAATAATTGGGTAATTAGTTTCATAACGTATTGTTAAAATCAGTATGAAAAGTGGAAATATTTTGTTACGGATTTATAAGATCTCAAAACAGACATGCCTTAGTTTAGAATGTTTATAGTATTAATATATCTATTATAAAATTTTTAAATAATGATATCTACTGGGCGTGGATCTAGGCATAAAGATAGCACAACCCTATATAAGATGATGTATTTATGTAACCAATGGTGGGAAAAAGCATCTGTTACAGTTTGTATGGATTATACCTCTTGTGAGCTGACATTTAATAATTCTACCGTATCAACGCAATATATACATCTCACTGCAGGGCACGAGCCTCCTGTACAATCGAGAGTACGCTTAAGAGTGGTTAGGCCATATAGTCCACCACGCTGGTTGGCGGACTTTACATACCAAAGAAATTCTTTCGAATCGCTATGGCATACAGGTTCCCTCACGATGTTTTCCTTCACCGTTATAATGAGTGGTTATAGACTAAACACATGACTTCGAAAAGTCAGAGTTGTGCCCTGGGATTTGAACCCGCGACCACCGCAACATGTTGGTAACCGCCTCTGGGGCCCTACTATATAAATCCGAAACGAAGTTCGAAACTTCATGACGTTCTTCGTTTCGAAACCTACTCTGTAACACGAAATTTGAATCTTCGGATCGAAGAATGAATTATTCCAATATATCGGCAATACGAACATTTACAGAGTGGGTACATACGTATCATCACAAACTTCGTTCGTCCGAAGTTTCGGATGAATATAGTGAATAAAAATGTAAATGTTCGGATTGCCGATATATTCGAATCATTGGTTCTTCGATCCGAAGTTTCGAATTTCGTGTTACAGAGTAGGTTTCGAAACGAAAAACGTCATGAAGATTCGAACTTCGGATTTATATAGTAGGGCCCCTGGTCAGTTTACCAACAGGCCACCACGCACTTTACCGATTAATTAAACATATATATGAAATTTAAAAAAAATCCTTGTATTAAATTTAGTAACAAATACATATTATATATCTAAAAATATTGCATATATTGATTTCTGACACAGATAATGACTACCATAACTTTGTTATTTTTTAAACCAGAGCGGCCTTATATGCCCCTATTTAACACCAAATAATAACACTAAGTAAACTTCATAACAGCGGTAGATGCCTCAATTTTTTTATCGATACAAAACCTATAAAGATTCTCTTTGTACTTCAGGGAAGGATGAAAGGTTTACATCTTCTGAATCCGCGACCCCCTAGATCCGCGCCCAGTACCTATTTGTAAGTGATGTATAATAAGTATTTGTAAACGTGTGTCACATTATCGTGGAATTGAACGTAGTTATACCCACTAAAGTGTAGGATAAGAGCGATGCCAAATCTTCGCGTTCCAAGAACACTATATTAGACGAGACAAAATGGAAATGGGGGTTAAAATGAACACTAGAAAAAACTGTATCCATGATAAATATTTGAAGTATAGAAATAAAGCCTCCGTGGCGCAGTCGGTTAGACGCCGCCTGTGAAACGAGAGGCCACGGGTTCGAACCCCGCACCCAGACAAATACTTTGTGGAAGCCACAAATATTTCTTTCGGATCTGGTGTTTGTGAGACCGAAAAGGCTCTCGTAGTTTCTGATACCCACGTCACAAGAATAGATCTTAGTGTTGGGTCAGGACTATGTATGTGACTGTTGGGTGTTATTTACTATTATTTATTAAAATACAGAGAATTAAACAGGTGATCAGTATAACGGCTACCAAGTCTAGTCGATTACACACATGACTAAATCCACTTACATTTTTGTATGCGTATATTTAGTCATTTATGTTACAGAATGTTACACACCTTAAAGAAGGCACTTGAATCCAAAAAAATGATAAATACCTTGCAATTCCCCAAAATAATTATCGTTTTTTGTTATCCATACTATGGTTGGTTGCCTGAATGCGATCGCCTCGAGCGATAAGGCCGCCATTGTACCCATTTTATGTTTTTATTTTGTTTGTTGTTTATTGGTGTACAAAGAGTTTTTAATTAAATAAATATACATAAATATGTAGGTATATAATCAATGTCTGAAGTTGCTAATAACCTCTAGTTATGTATGAAAAATTAAAAGTGCTGCTTTATTTGCAAATGAAACTCTGGCCCCCAACAAATACACCTGAGTTCTCCCATTTCCATCTTGCTCACAGAGCGAAAGAATAGAATTAAGACTAACATATAAAACAACATACACATCAGTTAAATAACAGAATAATTATTTTTTGAACAAACCACTGTATAGCATAGCATATGCAGATGAAATATATTTATGTAACATTTATAATAATAAGGTACTCGGGAATATTTGCGATTTATTGAAACATTCATTAAGTTCTTTTCGGTCTAGTGACAGTATGTACAGTCTTAAATATAATTATTGTGTCGGTCAATCAATTAACATTTTCCTATTAATTTGTTATTAATCTTCGATGTCTCAATAAAATAAATAGCCGGCATAATAATTATTTTTGTATTAATTACTGCATAAATAATTATCTTAAATATTGTATTCATCACAAACAAATATTTAATCAAACTAAATGTATTTAACGCTGGTTCGTTAAAGTGATGCATCAATTATATTTATCGCATCCCTATATATTATATTTATTGCGCCCCTATATATTATATTTATCGCTCCATATCATCTGTATTTATCGCAAATATTCCCCAGATCGCGTCAGTGAATCAATTAATCCCGCACAAACGTACAAAGATGTGTTAGCATAGTTCAGATTTAGCCAAATATTAACGTTGATATTGTATTTACTCGTATTATATGTGAGTTCGTATGTTCGTACGTTGATCCATGTTTTGTATGGATTATTAAACAGCTTTAAATGTCTTGTGTTTTTTTATTTAACAGTTTTTATTTCGTGCCCAAGCTATCGTAAAAAATATTTGTTATGATTGTACTAATGACTACTGATATTTAAGTTTTCAATGCATCAGAGTTACAGGTATTGATGATTGGTGCGGAAATTGCCTGAGGAATCCAATAACTTTCCATTTACTACTCGTTTCTCTCAATATTTTAATTTTTAAAGGAAATACAACTTTACTCGAAATGCATAACCTTCCTTCTTCACAGTCGGGTAAAAGGCTTTCATTGGAAAATACGATGAATATAACATAGATTCATGTCTCGAGTAGTCCCTTTGACGCAATCTTCTCATTTTTAAACATAACAAAATAATATCAAATATGTAGTAAGTTTTCACTACCAAAGACGATAGATGAGTAATCTCATGAGTATTTTAGAATTAAGTTTACAAATAAAACTCTTCAATAACTAAATAAAGTATAATTTAATCGGAACAATAAACCAAATAAACAAAAACAATATAACCGAGACATTTATCACAAGTTCATTTGCCTACACTTAACGTAATATCTTTACAGCGATATATTGATTACAATCTTACTCATAGACGGATTATAAACCTATTGTAGCTATCGCAATTGTTGTCTCCTTCCCTCAAACTGAATCCAAAAGTCGATTGAAAAGGACAGAACATTCGATAGTAAAAAAAGGTTTATGAACAGTCTATAAATTAGGTTGTTACACACGACACACTAAACATTTCAATATGATATAGTATAGACTAACCAAATCGTGCCAAACCCTCCTGTAGAACAAGTTTTTGTGCGAGACATGATTCTAACTCTTTGAATAGCTTTCCCTAAGTTTCAATACGCTTTAGGGCACCGGTCGTGCTAAAACTGACACTATTGCACAGGTATACGACTCAAAATTGCATGTACATACTCCCCGCTTTCAAGAAAAATGTAAATGTCTGTAGTATCCAGTCTGCTCAACGCTTTACATTCTACAAAATTATCGAGCACAAAGTTGTCAGTCTATAATATCAGAAAGTTTAACAGTTCTAATAATAAATACCTAGCAGTCACATTTTAATTCCGAAAGTATGTTTACTGGTGATAGGTCTCTCATATGTGAGAGACCGCCTGGGCAGGTTCCACCAATTGTCTATTTATCCCGTCAAACAGCAGTGTAAATGCACTATTGTGTTCCGGAACATCAACAGGATATTGTAGCCAGAGTAACTCCTGGAAACACTAACACTTAACGTTTTCTGTCTCAGGATGGCGAGCACAGTGGAATGCCAAGCGTTACTTTGTAATACATTGCATTGTTTGGTTTTGCTACTATCCATGAGCGGTCGTATCGCTTACCATCTGAATGGCATGTTCGACTAGCCATAATATGATATTTTTATCGAGGTAAACATACATACTCAATAGGGTTGTGTCCAAGATTTTATTTGAGCAGTAAGTAATAATTCCTTAAAAGCATAGTTTATAAAAACAAACGAATTTGAAAACAGCTTCGAAATTGAATGTAAAATGACTGAGATATTAATACATTTAAAAGTACGGTGGGGATACTCATTGTCTCTTTCACACGCGTGCACCTTATGGAAGATGACGTCACGCCGTGCATGTTGCATCCTTTTCTATCACTCCTACCACCAACTTTCATATATTTGTAACTTGCTTATTACTTAACGGATTTTAAAAATTCTTTCTGATTATGATTATGCATAACGTAACCTTCCGTTATAAACAAAAATAAAAATGTATGAAACTAGCCTATTCAGTATATAAAGAATGTTCTCCACTAATCAAATCATCAATCATTCACAGATGTAATAGACCAATCCATACCAGCTGAGGTCTAACATTCAAACAAAACTTGAATACACCTTGAAATCAATAAAGATCCGTTATATACAGTTACATGACTCAAAGGCATTGACATAAATATATGGATAGGTCGAAAAGCGCGTAAATTGTTCCTTTGTGCGCTCCAGTACATCTAAAAAGGAGCGTTACTGAAATTAGTCGTCGCTCGCAACGAATTTTTAATACAAATGAAGATAATATCTATTAATACCGTTTAGACGAAATCTATTAAGTTAATTTAATATTTATTTCAGCGCGATATTTACGGCCATCTTTTTGAAACTCCAAATGTACTGAAGCGCCTATCCTTGGTTCCTAAATCACTGCTCGAAGGTACAAAAAATCACAGCCTCAAATTACCCTGAACAATATCATCATGCAATTTCTGAGTAAATGGAACGAACTCCCAAGTCTTTTGGTCTAGAAAGTACATCGGGTCCTTGTGCTTGGTTAGGTCGTAACCTTCTTCCATTAGGTCCTTCTTTTTGAGCTTAAATGTAGCTGTTAAAGGGGTTTCTGGGAGGATACGAAGGAACAAAGGACGCGCGTAGATAGGGAGGGAGGATTTTAGACCTTTTGCTAAGGATGTAAGGTCTATTTTGTTTTCTGGGTCTGATATTGCCGCCATACCAGCTTTGCCTTCTGTGTGCGGTATCTGTGAATGAATAAAGTTTTATATAAAATGCTATTTGAGTAATGTGATAGTAGTGGAGTAATGTTCTAAAATGAGTAGAACATTCATATTTTTGATAGCAAGTGTGAGTCATTATTAAGTATAACCTTCGATAAAATATATACTAGATACAGGGTCCGGAACAAAATCACACGCCAAAAGTGGCCAAGGTTACTTATACATTTGAATTTCGAACATATCACAATATAACAATCATATCGAGATGTAGCAAAACGTCTTAAATTTGACAGCCTCCGTGGCGTAGTCGGTTAGACGCCACCTGTGAAACGAGTGGCCGCGGGTTCGATCCCCGCAGCGAGAGAAATGTTTGTGCGGCCCACAAATATTTCTTTCGATTCTAGGTGTTTGTGAGACCGAAAAGTCTCTCGTAGTTCCTGATACCCACGACACAAGACTCGATCTTAGTGTGGGTTCAGGACTATGTATGTGATTGTTGGGTGTTATTTATTATTTATTTATAAGGTGTAATCAAGTTCAGGTAACAATAAACCTTATTTCTTTAAAATAAGATTAACCGTTACTTAAAATCTAGTGTTTATTGTAACGAAGAGTATAACAATAACAAGGAAGTTACGATTGCCTAAAACTACGACATGTCATACTAGCACAACATAAAGTGTTGGCTTAATAACATTCACTTCTACTCGGCCTATGAAGAAGAATATAAGGATTCTTACCATTACACCGTACACGACAGCATCTTTCAATCCGACTAGAGAACTGATCACTCCTTCCACTTCAGCTGTAGACACATTCTCTCCACGCCACCTGAAATAATATTCACATAAACCTGACATTAGAAAATTAGTCTACTGAGATTACCAGACACTGTATTATAAATTCCTCTCTACCAGTCCTCTTTGTATTCCATTCTCTATCGTTTAAAGACAAGTAATTAATGCTTTTGATTTCCTTTGAGCATGGTCATGTCATATGGGCAGCGTTAATCATAATTTATATATTTGGTGGGAAAGATGACAACCTTGTATCTTATTTTTAACTTTATACTAGGGAGAGATGCATTTTCCTTCGTCCTGGCACATTAGTTTCATCCAACTTTATTAATAAAAAAATCGTTTTAGAGTACTAAGGAACTATCTTTTGTTCGGAATGTGACTTTAGCAGGTTCACCCTCGAACGTAAATATTTTTTGGAGTATACTGCAAGAGTAGCAAAGTATCCTTTCTTACCTAAAAGTATCCCCAGTCCGGTCTTTGAAGTAGAAGTACCCGAAGTGGTCCATGACGAGGATATCTCCAGTATTGAAGTAACAATCGCCCTCGACCCTGACGTTACGCACCATCTTCTTCTCCGAAGCAGTGCGGTCGGCGTACCCAGCGAACGTTAGAATGGCTTTCTTCGCATCGATCTTACCGAGCAGTAATCCTGAAATACAATAGAGGGGTAAATACACATAACAGTTAACTATGTAGTGCTAACCCCACTTTAAGATCAATTAAGTCTCATGTCGTGGGTTTCAGGCCCGACTTGAGACTTTTTCGGTCTCATAAACACACAGAACCGAAAGGAACCCCACATAGCCATCGAAAAGCATACCTCGATGTTGCGACATCAATTTAACCCATTGGAATTTAGCTCATATTCCCACAAGACAAAATTGAATATCCTTTAAATAAAATATACCCTGCCAATCCACCCCGGTCCGAGGTTTTAATATCATGTTAACGATAACTTTCAATGTAGTTTGCTCAGTGCATTGAACTTTAATAACAGGGACGATAAGCTGATAAGACTGTTTGTGTCGATTGTAAATAAATACGAGTAATATTTTTATGATCGGAATAAATTAAGGTTGGAATGACTATACGGGTTCTTAAAGTAGGCGTATTTATTCGGCGAACGAAGAGTTCCGGAGGTCTCTGGACAGAGATCCGTGGGGGCGTCCGTACCGTGTGGCGATGCGGAAATTCCGCCCATGGGCGCCCCCTCTGACACAGAGTCTCCGGGCCGATCTTGTCGAGGATGTCGTCGCGGCCTTGTTTCCGGCCACCGAGGAGTTCACTCCTCCACCGATGGCGCCACATCCACTGGCGCCATCGTCGCTGGTCTCGGTAAGGGATATCCCGGAGGTTTCGCCGCAAGAGCTAGAGGCGGCAGTGCTTCGGCTGCGGAGCAAGAACTCGGCCCCGGGGCTCGATGGGGTGCCCGGTCGTGTCTGGGTGCTGGCCGTCGAGTCGCTGGGTACGAGGCTCCGCGGCCTTTTCTCCGCGTGCCTTGAGCAGGGCATCTTCCCGTCGCAGTGGAAGACGGGCAAGCTTGTCCTGCTCCGCAAGGAGGGGCGACCCGCAGATTCGCCCTCGGCCTACCGGCCGATCGTGTTGCTCGACGAGGTGTGCAAGCTCTTCGAGCGCGTAGTCCACGCGCGCCTCGTCGAGCATTTGGAGGGTACGGGCCCGGATTTGGCAGACTGCCAGTTCGGGTTCCGGCGGGGCCGGTCGACGGTCCACGCGATTCTGCGGGTGAAGGCACAAGCGGAGCGTGCGGTGTCCCGGGGTAGGGTCGTGGTGGCGGTGTCTCTCGACATCGCCAACGCGTTCAACACCATGCCCTGGGCCTGCATCGAAGAAGCACTGCGGTGCCACGAAGTGCCGCCCTACCTTCGGCGTCTGGTGCACTCGTACCTTTCTGACAGGTGCGTTGTGTATCCGGGCGCCGACGGGTGGCACCGTAGGGAAGTGTCGTGCGGTGTTCCACAGGGCTCGGTTCTTGGGCCGCTCCTGTGGAACATCGGCTACGACTGGGTGTTGCGTGGTACCAACCTTCGGGGCGTCGCTGTCGTCTGCTACGCGGACGACACACTGGTGACAGCGACGGCCAGGACATTCCAGAGGTCCGCCCTGCTCGCCTCGTTCGGTACTGGACTGGTGGTGAGCAGGATTCGGCGACTGGGCCTCACGGTGGCCCTCAACAAGACCGAGGCCGTGTGTTTCCACGGTCCTCGGTGTGGGCCTCCGCCTGGGGCCCACATCACAGTGGAGAGCGTGCGGATTCCCGTCGGCTCGAGGATGAAATACCTCGGTCTCGTCCTCGACAGTCGATGGGATTTCCGCGCGCATTTTGCGGAGTTGTCGCCGAAGCTGGTGAGGGCGGCGGGCGCACTGGGGCGCCTGTTGCCCAACACTGATGGTCCTGGCATCCCTTGCCGAAATCTTTATGCTGGAGTCGTGCGGTCCATGGCCCTCTACGGGTGTCCCGTTTGGGCCGAGTCCCTGGGCGACCGTTGCGTCCGCCTGCTGCATCGTCCGCAGCGCATGGTGGCGCAGCGGATTATCAGGGGCTACCGCACGGTCTCACACGAGGCGGCCTGCGTATTGGCGGGAACTCTGCCCTGGGTGCTGGACGCTAAGACCCTCTCGTCGGCTTTCTTCCGGCGAGAGGAGGCGTCCGGGCGTGGGCAGAGGTTGGTTCCCCAAGAGGTCGAGGCCATGTTGGCCTCCCTCCGCAGGTCCGCTGTGGAGGAGTGGCGTTCCAGGCTGGAGAACCCTAGTGCTGGTACGAGGACCGTCGCGGCAGTGCGACCTGTCCTCGAACAGTGGCTGGACAGGCGCCACGGTGCGCCGACATACCGGCTGACGCAGGTGCTCACCGGGCACGGCTGCTTCGGTGCGTACCTGTGTCGCATAGCCGGAGCGGAGGAGTCCGCCGTGTGCCACCATTGTGGCAACTGCCGTGAGGACACGGCCCAGCACACGCTGGAGGAGTGCCCAGCCTGGGACGAGGAGCGCAGCGCTCTCGTCGCGGTCATCGGAAGTGACCTTTCGCTGCCGGCCGTGGTCGCCGCCATGGTCGGCAGCCGGAGTTCGTGGCGAGCCATGCTCTCCTTCTGCGAACGTGTCATGTCGCAGAAGGAGAGCGCTGAGCGGGATCGGGAGCAGACCGATCCCACTCGTCGCCACAGGAGACGTAGGAGGCGCCGGGAAAACAACTAACCCGGCGCCGCAGAGGCCACGCGGGGCCGCCGTCCCTACCTTGGCGGCCCCCGAGACGTGACGCAACACGCGTCAGTTGCCGCGTCGCTAAGCGGCGGTGCACAAAGAGGCGGTCTTGGCGCGTCCGTTCATCGGTATCCCGGGGCCGTCTCTCAAGTGCACCGATGGTGGCCGACGCGGGGTTTTTAGTCGGTATTTCGGCGCGTAATGTGGTAGGGACCCGACCCAGCGGCCGCCCGTCCACATCCACGGGCGGCACAACATCTCGCTGGGCTCGGAAGGCGCCGGTGAGTCCGACACACCCTCGCCCCTTCGGGGGTGGGATGGTCCGTAAAGGGATTTTCCCCGCGAGAAAAAAAAAAAAAAAAAAAAAAGGCGTATTTATTATAGCGACCCGGCCTGGCTCCGCCCAAGTAAAGATAGACGTTTTTGAGAAATTTTCAAATCGGTCCAGTATTTTCAGTACCTATTCAATACAAACAAACACTTTACGTTTTGGATATTAGGAATTACGAGAGACTTTTTGGTCTCACAAAAAAAAGTTTGTAAAAGCAAGCACGTACTTCGTTGTCACTCTTCGAAAATAATTGAAATAATTGTTGTTTAAGAACCTATAACCCAAACAGTTGTGTGCGAACTATGAACAAAGTGGTTGAGTGTGTAATCCGGTATTGAACTATACGTGGGAAGCCGTGGGTTTCAGTGAATTAGTGCAAATTACGTAGTGAATCCACGTCCTTATATAAATTTTGGTGGGTAATCCATCAGAATATTTAACAAAAAAAAAAGAAAAAGTACCGAACGTATTGTACTATTTCGACACATCAGTATTCGTCGTCCTGGTTCAGAGTGTCAGCCTGCCATAAATTTTAATTGGACAAACCGATACCCGAGTTCAAAACCCAGCTCATAACAACTTTTTTTTCTCTCTCTTTTTTTTCACTTTTTGGCACATTACATCAGTCAAGTGGAATATCTATACTTTACATTTAATTTGGATTACAGATAAAAAAAAAAACCTAAATTGCCAAAAATGACTTTTACGTGTGGTGGTTGCAAAGAGGATATACGACGACACAGAGTAAAGTGTCCCAAATGCAACACTGATTATCATCAAAGCTGTGTCAATTATAGAGGCAATAAGAAGTTGCTAGCTTCGAAAATTGCTGAGGGTTGGATGTGTCCAGGCTGTTGCGTGAAGACTAAGAGAGGTGAAGATAATACTGACACGCCTGTCAAGCAAATGCAGACTCTCGAACATGTATTATGTGATACTGACAGTGACAGTGATGTCAGTTCTGAATCTGACATAAAACAAGCCAGCCCTTGCGTACGTATTACGTATTTGAAAGATGATATCGTAGCTGCACTTAAAAATGAGCTTCCTAAAATGATACGCAATGAGATGCGAATCGTTGTTTCGCCGATTGATGAAAGGGTAAAAGAACTTCAAAAGGCAGTCTCCTTTTTGAGCAATAAATATGACGACTTTAGCTCTAAAGTTGATAAGGTAATTTTGGATATTCAACGCCATGAAGAGCAAATTTCTGTACAAAGTAATGATATATCCAGTCTTAAAGATAAAATAAATATTATCGAGCAACAACTACGAGAATGTAATGTTGAAATACATGGAGTAACTGAAGTTCGATCTGAAAATCTTTATGGTATCGTGAAACAAATTGCTGACAAAGTATCACACAAACTTGATACATCTGACTTACTCAAAGTTACCAGAGTGGCCAAATTTAACAAAGACAATAATAAACCACGCTTTATTGTGGCCAAGTTAAAAAGCCCGAGATGCCGAGATGAAATTATTTCAGCAGTATCACGATACAATAGGTCAAACCCTACTTCACGAATAAATACCATGGATATAGGTATATCAGGAGAGAAATCAGCGATATTTGTTGCAGAGCATCTTTCACCGGCAAATAAGTACCTCCATGCTTCGGCCCGACTCAAGGCTAAAGAGAAACAATATAAGTATGTGTGGGTTCGTGATGGAAGAATTTATGTCCGTAAGGATGAAAACTCTCGTTACATACTCATAACTAATCAGCAGTCACTGGATAAAATTGTGTAAAACTTATAATAATCTAACTTACTATTACTGTAACTAACATTAATGAATTCAAACATTTTAAATGGCCTTAAAAATTTACTTTCAAAATATTAGGGGTATGAATACAAAAACTACCGAAATCTATAACTCGATACTATGCAGTGACTATGATATTATATGTTTATGTGAAACTTGGCTTAATGATTCTGTATTCTCGTCTGAGTTGTTTGATGATCGATATAGAGTAGTAAGGCGTGATAGGGATACGGCTTTTAAAGAAAAATATGATAAAAGTCATGGGGGTGGGGTACTAATGGCAATATCTAAAACTATCAATTTCGACATGACTTCTCAGCAACAATGTGATATTGAGGATTTATGGATTCGTATAAAACTACATCATTTAACGATTAATTTAGGTATTGTTTATATCCCATCATACATTACGCATGATACATATAATTTATATCTAAACAGATGCTCAGAATTAATTTTGTCGTCTCACAATACCAGAACAATAATTGTAGGTGATTTTAATATACCGAATGTTACTTGGGACAATTATCGACCCAGTGGGCTGAACAATATTGGAAGCAATACAAGAATTTCAAACCTTTGCAATTTTATCTATACTACAAATTTGTATCAATGTAATAATATTCTGAATGATAGTAATAACGTGCTTGATTTAATTTTAACTGATCTCCACCCTTTTGAAGTCACTCGTGCTGCTGCAATCAGAAAAGAAGATAGTTATCATCCATCGCTTGAATTTATATTACAATTTGATTCAACAACTTTGAAGGAAAATGTGTCATTACCCAGATTGAATTTTAGAAAAACTAATTACGAACAATGTATTTTGGAAATTAATGATATTGACTGGCAAAACCACAGTAAAATGTTAAATTGTGACGACTTTCTACAGTTTTTGTATAAGGAGCTTTGGACTATAATTAATAAGAATACTCCGCCAGTTTCAAAAAAATCTAGTCGTTATCCACCCTGGTTTTCTAAAGCATTAATCAGAACACTAAAAGAACAGAATAAATATCATCATAAATACAAAACTCATTACAACCCACGTGATTATGATACTTATGTTTGTTTGCGTAAACGTTCTAAATTACTGATGAAGCAATGTTTTAAATCTTATATATCTCAAGTTGAAAATAGCATAACTATAAACATTAAAGCATTCTGGAAATATACTAAGATAAAAAGGATCACTAATGATATTCCTACATCTGTTAAATATAATGGTCAAACAGCTAACTCTGGAATAGACACAGCTAACCTTTTCGCTACATATTTTTCTACAGTTTATAGTACCAACATAATACCTGTCGAGTATTGTCCTGATTTTCCTGGTTCTAATTACAGTATAAGCCATTTGGAATTAACTGAACAGGAGGTCTTAAAAACATAAATAAACTTGACATAAAAAAGGGTAGTGGTGCTGACGGTATTCCTCCTGTTTTTGTTCGTATGTGCTCCTCAGCTTTAACTGTTCCGTTGACTATTGTTTTTAATAAGTCTTTAAAAGAAGGCATTTTTCCAAATTTATGGAAAATGTCTAAAGTAACTCCTGTTTTTAAATCAGGAGACAAAAAAGATGTGGCAAATTACCGGCCCATTAACATATTGAATTGTTTTGCAAAAATTTTTGAAAGCATTATTTACTGTTCACTTTATACACACTTTAAACACAGACTTAACTCCAATCAGCACGGCTTTGTAAAGGGATTATCAACCACCTCGAATTTATTGACATATACCAATTATTTATGTAAAGCTTTTAATAAAAAAAAGTCAGGTAGACGCTATATACACGGATTTTGCAAAGGCGTTCGATCGCGTCAATCACCACATACTACTCACAAAATTACAACATCTTGGAGTTCACGGTAACCTTTATCGCTGGCTTTGCAGTTATCTGATAAACCGAACTCAACTAGTAACTTTATACGGTTATGAGTCTACTCCATTCATACCAGTTTCAGGCGTTCCTCAGGGC
Organism: Hyles vespertilio; assembly: GCA_009982885.2. Classification (NCBI taxonomy): domain Eukaryota; kingdom Metazoa; phylum Arthropoda; class Insecta; order Lepidoptera; family Sphingidae; genus Hyles; species Hyles vespertilio. Next base: position 8,339,465 of record CM042823.1, read on the forward strand.
TCTAATTTAGGTCCTCTTTTATTTTTAATATTCATCAATGATCTTTTGGAAAGATTTACCTGTCCTTGTTTAGCTTATGCAGATGATATAAAACTTTATTTTGAAATTTTAAACCTTAATGATTGTACATTACTTCAGCATAACCTTGATATTCTTAACAAATGGTGTAATAAAAATATATTGTTCTTGAATATAAAAAAGTGTCAAGCAATTACATTTACTAGAAAAAAGAAAGCTTTAAGATTTAAATATGCTATTGCTGGATCAAACTTAGAGCAAGTTACTGTGGTGCGTGACTTGGGTATTTGGTTTGACACTTCTTTCACTTTTAAGCACCACTACAACACTATCACCGCTAAAGCTAGAAAAATGCTTGGTTTCATCATGCGTACAGCAAAGCCTTTCAAACATGTTCAGTCATTTACAATTCTCTATAAATCTCTTGTTAGAACACAGCTTGAGTATTGCTCCACCATATGGTCACCTATTTACAAGACGGACATTAATAAAATCGAATCTACACAAAAGAGATTTTTAAGATCAATATGTATAAAATATGGTTTCCGACACTCACTTCCGGAGTATAATGACCGTCTTAAATATTTCGATATTCGCAATTTAAATTTGAGACGCAAACTTGCAGATCTATATCAGCTCCATAAAATTGCTAATGGAATACTGACTGACGAATTGCTATCCCAATTGAACATTGCTATTCCTAAGCACACATTTCGCAACCCACGACTATTTAGTATTCCACATAGTAATAACAACATTGCATTTAATAATCCCCTGCATCGAATGTGTCACCTGTACAACTATATTATTAGTACTAATGTTGATATTTTTCACCAAAGTTTTAATAGTTTTAAAAAGAATCTCCTCGATAATAATATCAATAGGATAGATTGTATTGATCAATAAACAATCACATTCGTTTTAAGATATTTCTTTTTATATTTTATTAGTTACTTTATATTAAATGTTGTGTACAATACTTTGTTTAACAAATTTATCACTGTTATTAGCATAAGTTATTTTAAGTTAGTTAAGTTGTATTTTGTTAAATGTATTTTGTACCTAATTCAAATAAAAAAAAAAAAAAAAAAAAAACACCCAGACCCGAAAGAAATATTTGTGGAACATACAAGCACTTTTCTCGGTGCAGAGATAAAACCCTAAAGTTAAATTTCGAATGAAGTAAAATAGTATTGTTACCAGGCTCATGAGGTCCACAAGTGATGCATCTTCCATTGTTATCCCTTAGGATTTCGCCAGTAATTTCATCACACCTAAAAGAATAATATCATTTTTAGAAATGACATTGCCTTTGTGTACTACGGTAAAGCTGATGTCCCGATTCCAATCCCGGGTCAGGCAAAGTGACATTGGATTTCTTCTCTTTCTGAGAAAATGCCGTGAGTTTATGTATGTATGTAAAAATTACACAAAAACTTAAGAGCAACAGTCTACAAACACGACAACGTGAATGAAACGCAACAGATATTTGTAGACAAAATATTGACACTAATGGAGCAATGCAAATAGACTTACTTAACAAGCGTCAGCGGGTATATTGATGACACCAGCCGACTGAGGAAACCTATAGCTCCGACTTTTGAATCCAGGTTCACTGAAATGACAACATACGTGGAATATCATTTACTTGCTTTCGAATTTACTCACTTGATAGAGTCAACTCGCTAATATGGGATATAATTATTACGGCCTCATTCATTTACTTTTTAAAACCATTTTATTTATAGGATTTTTTGTCCGTTTCGAACGAATTTTGAATTCAGATTGTGTGAAGAAGACAAAACATTTGGTATATAAAATAGGTTTTAAAACTCTCTATGAATGAGGCCGAAAATGTTTAAGTAAAGGTGCATTGAAAGGATTTTTACCTGACTTTTAGTAAAACTACTTGAAGATGCAAATAGGATAGGATAGGTAATAATTAACCCATTTTTGGTGTAAACATTGTATCTAACGAACACAAGTACCAGGCCAACATAAATCAGAAGATGCAACTCACCAAGATTACTATTACCCTCCGTAGCGCCATAGAACTCTAGCACTTTCTTAACACCGAACCTTTGCACGAACTCCTGCCATATCTGCGGCCTTAGTCCATTGCCGAATATGACCTTGACTTTGTGGGCACGGTCGTTAGGCCCTGGCGGCACTGATAACAGATATCTGCAGATTTCTCCGATGTACTGAGCCGCCTAGAATTAAAGGATTAAAAGTCTATATTTTATACTTTGGTGTGATAAGATTAATATTTATTTACTTTAGCAAAGGATCACTTTATCATCCTCTATTTTTATCAATTGATCTTTTGTAAGACTATCGGATTTTTCTGTTGGAGGCCTACATTTTTATTATTTCTGATGATATGATGTTGTGTTAAACTAATAGAACCCGAAAAATATCGAGCTTCTAATAAATACCACAATTCCTGAAAATGACAGTGTTCAGATTGAATACAAATTTCTGGTGGTAGGTCTCTCATATATGTGAGAGGCCATCTACGTAGGTACCACCGCAAAGTCTATTTCTCCCGCCAAACAGCAGTTTAAATGAAATATTGCGTTTCGGTTTGAAAGCCATTAAAAGGCAGCCATATTGCAAATGATCTATCCAATATCAAAATATTATGGAAACATTGGCCCGCAAACGAAGTCGTGTACTGGCTAAAATTACCGGAACTCTCGCATATCAATAAAAATATATTGCAGTTACATTATTATTTAGTTCATTTAAAATGTTGTACCACAGTTTTCAAAAGCATTTAAAATCTTAGGAACTGTCTTTCAGGTTCACAGAATAATTTTCCTCCTAGTATACATTTTACAAAGAACGTACATGCAGAAACTCACGCCTTTTTCCCAGAAGGAGATAGGCAGAGGTGCCAGAACACCTACATTTCGCCTTGTATGTTCCGTCCCACGATGTGATAGAGGGCGCCTATCGCCAATTTACAGTATAAATAACAGTATTATTATTATTTTCTTAACATGATTCACGTTTAACATCTTTCGTGATAAACAAACTTGTAAATCGTGTTTTAAACATTAACGATTTATTTGTATCTCATTGTTGCTCAACGACATACTATAATGTATTAAAATGTACTGCATATACATCGTTTTTTATCAGTATAACAAACCTTTTTAAAAATCTACGATAAATCCGGCAAACGAGCAAACATGTCACTTATTAGAAAGTGATCACTGCCGCCTTTAAACAAACTATCATCTCTAAGCCACCAAGCTTGGACTATAGATGAGTTGCCGGCCCATCAAATAGGATGGAAAAATAGGGAAGGAAAAAGGATGATAAGAGGGAAGGGATATTGGGCCATCGACAATTTCACTCATCGTACGAAACACAACAGCAAAGCTGTGGCTTTACGTCGATCTCCATTGAGACAGTGGTACCGCCCCGGACGAGCCTGAATATTTATACTGAGTCGAGAAGGGGAGCAGAGGGAAAATGGATGGAAAGAGAAGGTATTATGCATCCGGCAAACCGACGAAGTAATAGCAGTACATTATAGAATATTTTGTAGTTCGTTCATATCAGAACTATAATAATCTAGATATCTTAATTAGCAACCTAGACATTGCAAAGCGCATGATTGGAATAATTAACGATGCATTCCAATTGTTGCAATTCATCGCGTAATTTGATACCGCAAGGGCTAATCATGTTCTGTACTATTTTAATTTTCGTGTACTTACCTATTCTTATTATTTTTTTACATACTGGTGGTAAGTATCTCATATGTAAGAGTATGTCTGGGTGGGTACCACCACAATGTCTATTTCTCCCGTCAAACAGCAGTTTAAATGCACTGTTGTGTTTCGGATTGAAGGACATTGTAGCCAGAGTAACTACTGGACATATTGAGACTTAACATCTTGTGTCTCAGGATGGCGAGCGCAGTGGAATGCCAAGCATTGCTTTGTAAATCAAGGTGTTGTTTGTTTTTTTCTACTGTTTTCTACTTTTTGATTTGTCATTTACCATGTTGCCATAGTTTTTTCACTACTGAGATCGATTATTGGCAATATAGTATCAAAAAAAGGATTGAGCTGTCAATCTCAAACGGCTGAATTGGGATTGTTTATTGGCAGCGGCTGTAAAATAACATATCCTAAATCTGAAATGGATAATGGGGGGTCTTAATGCTCAGTATTGGGATAGTGTATGGAATTATAAATAATTCGGTACTCACAGTACATCCATGTTTAGCAGCATCGCTCCAATAGTTGGAAGCGGAGAACTTCTTCCTTAAGGCAACGGTGCATCCCAGGACTATGGCCTGGCCTGCCCCAAGCACCCCCCCTGCTGTATGGTGGAGGGGCAATGGGTCATACACCACGTCTGATGACGTCAACCGGGCTGATGTATGCACTCCTAGTGGCATGAGGAGGTAGCTGGAAGTAAATAAACTAGTAAGGAGATTTTTAGGTACCAGGAGAGCAGAAAGAGATAGGATGTAAAGATAATTCAAGGAATGATTTGGATGACAGTATTTATGAAGATTCATCGTCTTGCTTTGATCTCATAGCTTATACAATGGTCCTCGATGCATATTATTATCATAATAAAGGATAACAACGTCATAAATCATAACATTCATAATAATTATCATCGGATTTACATAAAATAGATAATTCAAATTCAAACTACATACTTCCAAGTCAGTTAAAAAAACATTCACCTCAAATTGATAAATGATAAGCAGGTACTTAGATTATAAAACATCATAAATTCACCCAATCTTAATTAGCTCAACACGCACATAAAGCAACAGATAAAACGAAGTACTAGGTTGCCATAAACTCACCGTATGTTAGTTATAATAGCAGCCTTAGGAAATCCAGTGGTACCGCTGGTATAAATATACAAGAGCGTGTCTCTAGGATTGCCAGGGACCACAGGAAACGATTCTGAATTCATTTCGCTCAGCTCAGTGGCCAATGGCACGGTGTCTTGGATGAGGGTAGTGCTGTCTCTCTCTGGCGAGTTAAATTGAAAGAGAGGCATGTCTCTGATCTCATGCTGGATTTCTTTGATGGCTGGAATATAGATATTTTTTAAATTAAGTTGACAAATTGCAAATGCATATTAACTTTATAAATAAACATTTTAAGGTATGCGACTATTGGGTTTAGTAGTTTATTTTTATTTATTTAAAAAAGGAAATTAGGTTCAATAGTTTTGTATAATAATAAGTTCCAAATCTATCGCCTATAATTCCTATCAAATAAATAATTGAAAATAAATAAATATTTATATTATACTTAATGGCCATGTACCAAGATATCATAAAACCAAAGAGCTCACCGTCGCTCATTTCGTCGCCGAACACCACCGCTTTGCAGCCAGCAATCCTCAGGCAATGGATCAGCTGAGCGCCCCTCAAGTTGGTGTTAACTAAAGCTGTGACAACCCTAAGCTTAGCCAGGCCAAGCCACACGAAGATGTACTCCGGTTGGGTCTCCATGAATAGGGCTATCACCTCGCCGCTTTTGAAGCCCTGGCGTTTGAAGTACCAAGCTATGCGGTTGCTGAACTCGTCACCCTAGAAAAAAAGGCGGCTTAAATTTCTTAAAACGGAGTATTCACAACCATTTTTAAAACAATTTTTGTAAATTCTCTACCTAACGGCCTCCTGCGACCCTATTTATTTTGGTCACTAGGTTTGCCAACAATCATTTATTGTATAGTTTGCTTAATAATGCTAATTTAAAGTTCGGCTGCATTTGTAATATAGTCGAAATGGATGAGCAGTCATATTATATTATGTAATTATTTATATGCCCGATTTGTAAATTATAGGGCGGAAACCCGGCGGAAATCATCCGAATGATGATCCGAATGACGACAGGTAATGACGAAGAATACGCTAGCATGTCGAGAACTATAAAAATAACTGAAAGCGTCAATAAAATTACACCAGCCATTTTGGAGTGAACAAAGATATTATATTCACATTTATTTTAAATGCACAAGTGGAGTAATTAATGACAGGAATCCCCTGCATGCAAATTTATGAGGTCACTGCATTAAAATTGCGTATACGCTTTTAAATAATACAGAAGTCATTATACTTCTGTATTATTTCAAAAATGCCACATCATTGGGTCCTTAATTATTTTCATTAATCTTAGAAATAAAAATATATGAAGCGTATAGGTTCAAGTATACCGGGTATATCAAGACTGCTACCGAAAACGAAGTCGGGTGGTATAGGTCTACCAGAATCTCATGGCATTAAAAACAAAAAGATTTTTATATGGCAATACCATCTGTCAATAACTTGAGTTATGGCATCCGATGTGAATATTTTAAGGTTTCTATACTTCCTTAGCGAAAATATACAAATTAGTTCTACGATAACAAGTGCGACACATTGTTTACAAGGTTTATCGCCAGATCCGTGTTTAATTTGGTCAAATTTAAACAAAATCGTCGATTTTAAAATCGACGTCGTTTTAACAAATACGTCGGAGTGAATAGTTTTCATACTTCATTTTTGTTGGTTGGTGTTAGATATGTACATGTGTTTTACCGTATATACTTTGATATCATTTTTGAAACTAAACAGTAATGCATTAAATACCTATTTACAGGTGTTTCCAGAGATTTTAGATAAGGATCCTTCAAACAATAATATATTTTGCACTTCTAGTGAACAGTTGTAATCCCAGAAGAGATCTTTATTATAAATATATAATTATCGTCAACATCTTCGTCTGATGATGTACTGCCAGGATCTTTAGAAATAAGCCCTGTCTAAAGTGTGAATGAAATAAAGAAGACTGAAAATAAAATTATACGTTTTCTTATCTTACAATCTTGCATCTTTCGTATAACATTTTTGGAATCTAATAATTATTTAAATAAAACCGATCCATAATCAAAATACTTACAATTTAGAAATTGAAAGTTCTTTGATTAAGTGAGAACTAATAAGAAGAGAGAACGAAACTGGTGGCTCGGTACCACCATTTTTATCTACGTTCTGGAAGTACCAGCGCTCCCTCTATATTATATATACTCGTAAGGCACGTGTGTATTTTATAATTTAGAAATGAAAAAATCATAATTATATTTTAATTGGCTATTAATCAAAAAGTACAATTTAGAAGTCATTTAAATGTTTCAATAACCTATATATTTATACTTAAAACATTATGTACTTTATTTACAAAATTGTACTAAAAAGAATTATGTTAACTTGAAATAATAATAAACTACAATTTTTGAAACAAATTGAAAGTATCAAAATATGCCCATCCAATTACCCCAGTGTTGCGATGCGTAAATTCAAATTTCCTAAAATGCCATGAGATTCTTGTACACCTATAGTTTGAGTGACTACAAACCCATGCTACAAACACAATGCAACTAAAAATATCGGAAAGAAAGGCGATTTTTTTATAATTTTTTAAATATCATCATTTTTGGGTGGTAAATCCATAGTTTTTGCTAAAATAATAATTTAAACTCTTTTATACCTTAGAGTCTTTATAAATAAAAGGGTATACACTATTATTTTAGGAAAGAATCTATTTACCACCCAAATACGATAAAAAAAATTCAAGAAAAAAATCGTCGCTTTTTTTGCAACATTTTCTGTTGCATTGTGTCTGAAGTCGCTTAAACAACCACCCGGCTTCGTTTTAGCAGACGGTAGGCGGTGGCAGTCTTGATATACCCTGTATAATTAATGGAACAGTAGTGATGCCAAATCAAATTTTGTCACCAAATGTGCATTCAAGCTATGTTTGCCTGGTACACATACTTTACCAACTAAAATATCGACTAATCGTCTCTCTAAGCGGAGCGTGAAAAGCAATCACGGCCTGCATAATTGTCTCTGATATCGAGAAATAATAGTTGTCGCCAATCTATTTTAGACCTAGACGACAGATTTTATTTTACCACCAGATGCAGGCAACATACCTATGAGTAGTAGAACTGCTTACAATAGGGTATTTGACTATTATAGATTTTTGATTTTTGATTTTTTTTTTTAAAAATAATGGCCTTGCTGTCGAAAAAGTATTATAGTAGCTTGTAATATAAGGCAAATATCAATATTTAAAATTAAAGGGTAGGGGTGTAGTGGGGACATCATGCTGTCTCTTTCACACGCGCACACTGTAATGTATAATAACCCTAGTGACGTTACTATCTTGGTTTTTCATTTCTTTTCTGTTACCCCCATTACAAGATTTAAAACGTTTCTAACTTGTTTCCTTCTGAATAGATTTATAAAGGACAATGGCAGATTTCCATACATGATTTTAGTTGATGTAAATTTAGAGCGTTTATTGGTCAAAAAAATATAAATGAATTCCGCTGCCGTTCCTAAACAATAATGTGTTGAGAAATACTGGTGAAAAAGTCTACATTACTTACTAAACGTTTTTAATTTATAGATTTTGAGGTTATGTTCTATTTGTCATTTTCAATTGAAATATTATTGTTTTCTGAAAAATGTTATTTGGTGAACTAGGGCTATGATATAAATATTTACCGCACTTGTTTTACCAAATAAAGCTATTTTTTATATTAAAGTTTTTCGAGATTCAATGAAAAATATTTTTTGTCGGCTTAAAAGACCTTACGCCATTGCTGAAAAAAAACTGACTCCCATACAAAATAGTCAATAAAGCTTTTTATTTTATTGTGAATCTTAAACATACACAACTATAATTAGTATGCTGAAAAGTCACGAAAAATAATAATATTATTATTAGCAAGTATGACATTTCTAAACGCGTTGTTCATGCAAATACGATTTCGCCATTGTCCTTTCTTTGTTTATTAGACCATAGGCATGGATACGTTTTGATAAATACAATAAAAATATTGGAGTCAAATACCCTACTGCATCATAATTCAAAACCCCTTACAGTCTATGATTGTCTGGTACCTTACCTGGCGGAAGGTCAGCGCCCTCTCTCCCATAACGAAAGCGTTCTTCTCTGGAGACATCTTGGCCACCTCGGCCCACCTTGTGACCACAGTCTTACCCTGCCGCTCCCACACCCAGATCTTGAACATGGTGACCAGAAGAACGCGAAGACCACTGGAAAAATCCATAAATCTTTACCAATTCTTCATATCCATTTTAATTTACACAAATATTTCTTTCCGGTCTGGGTGTTTGTGAGTCCGAAAAGTCTCTCGTAATTCCTGATACCCACGACACAAGACACGATGTTAATGGGGGCTCAGGACTATGTATGTGATAGTTGTGAGTAGGGCGTTATTATTTATTTATAAAGAAATAAATATCATTTCTGTCGTGCGGGGATCGAACCCGCGGCCTCTTATTTCACAGGCGGCGTCTAACCGTCCGCGCCACGGAGGCTGTCAATTATTTATTTGCTTATTCGTCTTTTCCGTACGTTAGAGTACATGTATTTTAAGTCCTATGCTTTTATGAGTCCCTATATTTATTTATTTTTAATTTAAAAAACTATGATTACTCCGGAATCCTTTATAATATTTATTTGCGAATCTAAAACTCCTACATAGGTTGCAAATAGTAATACATCTCGTCTTCTCCCGGACACTCTATTAAGAACAAAGGATGTCGACTTAAAATTGATACGCATCTGTCAATCTACGCCCGGCCTTAAACGGACGCTAACGAGTTCACGCTTGGTACATTGATTCATCATTGAACCATGTGAAACGCACTCTTATGCAATATCTATATCAACTCATATACGTCCTACTGCAGAGCGCAGGCCTCCTTTACAATCAAGAGTACGATTGAAAGGGCATATAGTCAACCACGCTGACCTAGTGCGGGTTGGCAGACTTTACATACCATAGAAATTCTTAGAAATCGCTATGATATGCAGTTTTCCTCGCGATGTTTTCTTCACTATAAGAGATTCACATATTGAGAATGAATATCTTATGATTCAGGATGACGAGCGCAATGGAATGCCAAGCATTGCTTTGTAATTCAAGGTGTTGTTTGGTTTTGCCACTGATTCATGAGCGGTCGTATCGCTTACCATCAGACAAACGGCATTCAAGTCACGCCATTAATTACAATTCAAAATAAAACTGAAACCTCTATGTATAGGTAGGTATATTTTTTATTGTATAATTTATTGGCAAAAGAGCGATTGATTGACATGATTGAATGGGATTACCGCAGCCAATTAACCTGGGGAATACTTAGATCGTAGATGCGTCGATGGCCTCGCAAAATAGGAGGAAAAGGGGAAGGAAAAACGAACTCTATATTTGAGCAACAGACAATATTCTTTCAGCAAACGAAATTAAGGAGCGAAGCAATTCTTTCAACTTTGTTAAAAATGGTAAAAACCTAAAAGCCTTATTATCAAATTCGGACAAGCGAGGGTATTAACTTTAGTCCAAAGCTTTAGAATTGACTCGATTAATTTAAATCGCGAGGTATTCACAACTTTTTCGATAAATACGGATTAACTTAGGCCTAACATAATAATCCTGGTACGGTAAGCCACTAATTTTAAAAGTAAAAAAATGAACAAAGTTCAAAGTAATTTTATTTCCAAATCAATTAGATATACATACATAGCTTAGCATATTTTTTTAGTTGTCCTTGATTAATTGCTGTGATACTAAATTTCACAATACAATATATTTACATAGATATCAGGTTATATCTAGCCTATTATGTAATTAGAGGCATGCCTATCGCCATCACATGCATACTAGTTTTAGCAACTAAATCCAAGAATTTATAAATAGAAATTTTTATATTGTTGCGCAATCTAGGAGAACCTACAGTAGCGTCCGGGCCTCACAGTTCATAGACATTATTTCATTCGAATTTCAAATAGTACACAAAAATAAAACGGTGTTGTATATTTTTGACCGACTTCAAAAGGGGAGGTATTGACCGACTTCAAAAGGGGAGGTAATCAATTCGACTGTTTTTTTTTTTTTTTGTATGTTTGTTACGCGATTACGCCCGCAATTGTTAACCGATTTTAAAAATTTCTTTTTTGTTGGAAAGCATGATATATAGGGTTGGTCCCATATAAAATTGGTGAAGACCTGATGAATATCTTAGGATCTGCCGACCAGAACTTCTCAAAATTAAACGGTCCAGCATTGATTCTTTTTGCGTTAGATTAAGTATAAGTATATTATTACAAAGGGTGGGTAAAAATGGGAAAAGGGTGGGGTGGGGGGTGAGGGGGGTAGAAAATAGGTACAATTGTTACTACTCAATATCTCCGGCAGTTCTTAACCGACTTAAAAATAACTTTTTTGTCAACGAGTATTATATGATAGGTTAGACCAAAAAAATATTGTGAAGACCTGATGAATATCTTTGGACCTGAAGGGCAGAACTCCTCAAAATTGAACAGTACAGCAATAATTCTTTTTACATTAGGTTCAGTATACGTTTATTACTACTGCAAGGGGGGAGGGGATGGAAAGAGGCGTGGGAAGGGGGGGGGGAATATATACAAAGATAAATACTAAATATCTGCGACAATAAATAAATGATTTTAAATAACTTTTCTTCGGAACGAATTATACAATCGAAACGAATTATATAATTAACATAATGTTGGTCACATAAAATATACCGGGTATCTCAAGACTGCTACCGAAAACGAAGCCGGGTGGTAGTTTTAGTGACTACAAACACAATGCAACAAAAAATTTCGAAAAGAAACGCAACAATTATTTTTTATGATTTTTTAAATATCGTCATTTTTGGGTGGTAAATCCATAGTTTTTGCTAAAATAATAATTTAAACACTTTTATACCTTAGATTATTTATAAATAAAAGGGTATACACAATTATTTTAGGAAAAAATGTATTTACCACCCAAATATGGACATAGGAAAAAAAATTAAAAAAAAAATGTCGCTTTTTTTTGCAACTTTTTCTGTTGCATTGTGTCTGAAGTCGCTTAAACTACCACCCGGCTTCGTTTTCGGTAGCAGTCTTGATATACCCTGTAGTGATGATCTGATGAATAGGTACATATCTGGAGAGCAGACCTCCACAAAACTTTGCAGAAACGCAATAATTTTTCGTCCATTAGGTTATGTATATGTGTTTTATAACGGGTAACGAATGATTACCACGCATAAGTGTACTCAATATCTCTAGCAGGTTGAGCCGATTTTAGTATTTTCTTTATCATAAAAACGAAATGACAGTGTAGCTTCCTTAAAAATCATAAAATATTAATTTTCGTTTTTGAAATTATAAAGGATCACAGTGGTTCATTTTTTGTATACATTGATTCCAGATTTTCATTATATGATTACCTTTGGCATTATTGCAATGCTTATGAAAACTAAAAAGTAATAAATAAAATAATTTAATTAAAAATTAAAAGACCGACTTCAATGTGCACTACAAAGTAATAAATAATATATATTGTGCTAGCACACATTGATTAATTTTCTTATTGACTAGACTAGCCAACAAATCTTCAATACGTAATATTTTGAAGGCGGGTCGCCAAATGACGAACACGACGTCCTACACTTAAATTTAATTTGTGTAAAACATCCTAGCGAAAAACACGCAATTTTACACGCAATATTAATTTACCTTAATCTATATAAACTCATTTTCCCAGAAGGGGTATGCAGAGATTCTCCTGGTATCAACCAGGACACCCACGTTACGCCTTGCGTGTTTTGTCCCTCGGTGTGATTGGGGGCGAGAGTCTATAGTCATATCTGGTGCAAATTCCAGTCCCTGTCCTGATAACTACATAATAGAAAAATCGCCCGTCCTTAATATATCAGCTCTTAATCAACATTGTTGAGCATCGGACTTATCTACAATCGAGCGAAACATACAAACTTAACAACCCTTCCCTTTCTTATACATTCCTCACTATGATTCCTATCACTGTTAAAGTAATTGTATACACATATAAATATGCAAGTGACTCCAATAAGTCAATGGTGTACCCTGGAGTTGAAACCCTTGACCACTATATCTTTGATCATATGCAATAAATTAAAATTAGACCACACATATGACACATATTAATTCTATTAAAATTTCAACAAATGTATACGTAGGATCAATATGTTAAATTAATTTGTTTCTAGTTTACATAACCTAACTGAGCGCCAACGATACATCTACAAGTAGGTAATATTCAACTGTGTTACATTACTTAAATTTGTTCTCGATTGGCACTTGGCGACCTGCCTTCAAAATATTACGTATTTAAGATTTGTTGGCTAGTCTAGTCAATAAGAAAATTAATCAATGTGTGCTAGCACAATGAAATGTATATTATTTATTACTTTATAGTGCACATTGAAGTCGGTCTTTTAATTTTTAATTAAATTATTTTATTACCAGTAATATCTTCATAATATGTAACTATTATTGTATCATTTATAATATAAATGTTTTTATAAATTAATACAAAAAACCCCCTACATTGTTTTTGTTTCCCACGTTCTTGCGACAAAATTCATTCCAATTACCAGGAGCGCATAACCGTGTAGGTACAACGACAATGGAAGCACCGGACGCGGCTGATGACTATTGTGCCGGCACAAGGTGTCCGCGACAATTGCCACTTGGACCTTGGCCTCTCCTGATCGCCTGGTAATTTGTTTACCGGGGGACACGGCGCTAGGATGTTCCTAGTTGTCTAATATAGGCCCTCGTGGCTTTTATTTCATTTATTTTACCCACAAATAAAAATTATTTTATTGAGAAATAAATCTCGCATAAGAATGTACTACTTAGTATCTTTTCGTATGAAACTACAGATTGGTGGAAATATTAATAAATTAAACCAAAACACGAGTGCTTAGTGAAAAAATGAAAGACCCTATAGGAAAATATGGATAAAAGAACTATCGAGTATTATAGAATATAATTTTTTAATATAGTTAATATTAAAAATATTGTAGACTCAAATACAAATGTAACCATAAAAATTCCCAGTTGTTAATCTATTATGATCATGTTTAAAACATCCATCTTATCCATTCGTTTTAAGCCAAAACTAGAAAATGTAGACTTCGATCATTTGTCCACAACATTGTTAAAGCTTAAATGTAGATACTTAAACTGACCCCTTTTTCCCAGAAGGGGTCGGCAGACGTGGTACGGGGACTCCCACATAAAAAACCATATCAGTTAAAAGCAATTCCTACTTTTCCAAGTTACAAACAACTTGCTTCAATATTTCAATAAGCATACTTTTTATCGTCTTTCCATACCTTCAACAAGGTATTGTGTCGCGTCGCGAGTGAATAGCGAACTTTGTACTGTTTGCACTGGGATACTATAAACACTGTCCGAGCAACGCGACACCTCTTTTGACCTTTGATTTCCTGGTACCTGCATCTTATAATATGCCTTATTTGTTCACTTTTCACCTGACTATGGTAAGAAGAAAGGTTATAATTTTAGCAGTTCGTTTTCGGGCGCCTTGTTTTATCAGACATTACAAGAATTAGGAATGTGTGAAATATCCAAAAGCAGGAGTATGTACTTATTGAGTATTTGTGCATCTTAACTGTGTTTCTACTAGGGTATGTCTCACTGAAGTAAATTCACAACTCAATAGAGTTTGAGCGAGGTCTCGTCGATTCGTTTTTTTTTCTTCTTTTTCTTTTTATTTATATTTTGTGTAACATTGCATAAAGTAGATGATACTCTTGTTTGTTCACCACATATTACATACAAGCATAAAGTAATTATTTTACTTTACTGGTGGTATTTCTCTCATATGTGAGAGATCATCTCGGTAGGTACCACCGCAATGTCTATTTCTCCCGTGAAACAGCAATGTAAATGCACTGTTGTGTTTCGGATTGAAGGACATTGTAGCCAGAGTAACTACTGGACATATTGAGACTTAACATCTTATGCCTCAGGACGGCGAGCGCAGTGGAATTTTGCTACTGTTTATGAGCGGTTGTATGCATGGCTTGCTCGTTCGCCATTCATTGAAATAATAAAAAAAAAAAAACAAAAATTAAAATCTTTATACTAATATTGTGAATATATGGGTACATACAGTTACTATGAAATAACAATTTGTAAACAAGTAAAAAGCGAGGGTTTTAAAAATAAAATATTCCCTTAACGTCCTAGTAGACTAGATGTACCAGGCAATTAGGAATTCAAAGATGTTAAATTACGAAACTGTAATATCTTAGGGAAAATAGACAATTAATTTAAGTTGCTATAATTGCTGCAACTCGTATCAGTAGCACATAAAAACAAAATGTTGTATCTTATCACCATAATTATCTGCATATTTGGAATTTGTTCGAGCGTTGATTCACTGATAAATGTATGAAACGTGGAATTATCAAGACAATGACCTAAGGACGTAAATAAACATGACCTCTTTAGCGGTTGGGGAAACGGTACATTATACAGGGTGTTTCAGATATAATCACTTTTATTGAAACAGCAACATCGTAGGAACACACAAGGCAAAACGTGGGTGTCCTGGAGGCCTAGACAAATGTCACTTTTCTGTTGGCGTGAACGCGTATGGAAAGTCAAAATGTATGTAAATTACATTTGGTAACCAGAAGTCAGGTCACTGCCACATGTCATTCCCATACATTTTGACTACCCGCACGTGTTCTCGCCAACAAAAAAGTGACATTTGTCTAGGGCCTAGACCCCATGATACCACCTCTGTCTATCCCTTCTAGATAAAACGCGTGAGTTTATGTATGTAAGTGTATTGTAATACCATGTATATCGCATCAGCTGTTTGTAATAACCACTTAAAAAAATATTAGATATATTTGTATAGGATATATTATGTTTCGTTTAATTTGTGTGAAAATAATATTGATATTGTAATTTTTGATGTGACACCTGTTTAAATTTACATTCATTTCAGTTGTTTAACATTTGGAATTGTTTCGTTCGAAGTATTGTCGACTCAAAATTCTTTACAAACGAAATACTTTAGCAAATCCGTTGTTCAAAAGAACTCAGAATTAATATGCATAGAGATACTCATGAGACCTTTTGTAGTTACTTCGAAGGGCGGAATACCCCTAGGGCCGCCACATGACTTATTGTATTGTAACTATAAGTAAGAGCTGCATAGAATCGTTACCATTTTTAAGTCTTGTTATAGTTTGACCATGTCAATCCTTCTTACAAGTTTTAATCTTTGAACGGAGACAAAAAACAATGAAAATGACGTTGAATAATTGTGCGACATGTGTATAAAGTATGTATGTGTATGTAACATCCCATCAAAACAAAAGCTCATCTTGTAAACAACTACCAGGATAGCATAATACAAAGGAGCATGTACTTACAGAAAATCCCGACTATGCGTCTTCTTCCAAATATAAATCCATTGGTACCTATCTCCGGTCATGAGATAAGTAGCGAGTAGCGCGACTGCGCCCATCATTGTAGTCGATCCGCGACATAACCAACCGAGACCGGCGCACGAAACTCCAATGGATGTGAGAATAAGACCCTTCTTTCTCTCCGCCTCCTCAAAACGAACTCCCGTTTTTTCTGTCATCCTGGTACTTTTATCCGGTTCGCATATCTTCGGTGACCTACAAAAATGTCTGGGATAAAGTTATTTTAACTTTGTAACGTAAACGGATGTATTTTCCCTAATGGCTGTAATATCTTTAACATAATTTTAAAAAATGCTTATCCTTAACATAAATAATATAGCCTGGAATCGTCATAATATTTTTTGACGACTCTTTTCTCTGTTGAACTCATATTCCGTTGAAATTGGTCGTTCATGACAGAGACAAAGTCATTGTCTGCCGAATACTTCCGCGGCAATTATTACTTGATAGCCCGCCGAATATAAATACACACTCATTTATAATTTGAACAGATCATCTTCATAATATTCATCCACAGAAAGTCCACGTTCAATACAAAGAATTTCCATAGTGACCCACATGTAATAACTTCCTGCAACCTTTATTAGGTCATCCGTCCATTTTGTGGACGTTCGACTCTGCGCTTGTACGTGGCCACCATTCGAGAATCTTTCGCTCCATTGACCATCAATTTTTCGCACTATGCCCTGCCCACTGCCATTCCAACTTACTAATCCACTATATTCTTATATACCTAATTTTATATACCTAAATGAATAGGTAAATATTGGCTCTTTACATAATCATTTGAATTAACCTACAAACGATGAAATGACAGATTTTTTAAAATAATGTAACCTTCGGAATACATTTTGAGTTATCGTAGGAATAAAAGTAAATTCAAATGGATAAAACGATTTCGACGAATTGAGAACCTCCTCCATTTTTCGAAGTCGGTTAAAAAGGACTTGTTTGTTGGTGTTTCATAACTCAATGTGAGTGGGTCTGTCGCCTTACTGGCTCTCTCGCAATGTTCACCAATCTAAAATAAAATCTAAATTCTAGATTTAAGTGGTCTTAAGTCCTGTATAAGTCGCGTAATTTCTTGTATATTTATCATATTTATATACTAATTTATCCTATTGTTATTCTATTTATATAGAAAATATTTATAAGTACCAATGTTTTAGTGACTGATTTTTACACAACGTAAAGTATATAAGTCTTCAAATGATTTACTTTTAAGATCCTCCATATCTTCGAGGACTTACAATACTCATTGCTGCTTTGAAATGAAACCTTGGGTTCGATTCTCACACACTGATAAATGTTTATGTGGCCACGAATATTTGACTCAGGTACGAGTTTCTATAGACCAAAATCTCTCGATGTTTTAATACCCACGTACAAAATACCTATATTTACATATTTTATTTTAGGGTAAGGATTGAAATATTGTACAAAGTATTAATTCATATATTGGTTATCGTAACATTTTAACAAAACCAATTTATAACTATCATTTTTTTTACAATTACGACCACAAGTTGCTTCTTTAGCTTTAGTCATAATATTATTGTCACCTTCAAATAGTTACGAGACTAAGTAATATGCCCTAAAATTTCCACAGCTAGACCTCTACAATGGACATGGTTTAGTCCTTAGACCAAAGGCTGGCCTTCTGCGGGTTGATAGACTTATAAACTCTTGAATTAAATTCTTATGAGAAATCTCAGACATACACTGTTTATACGATAAATTACATCAAATTCGATATTTATTGAACCACTATTGAATAATTCATATTCACAATCCTACACTAAATAACAATTATTACAATAAATATTACAGATAACTTTATATCAAAATACAAAAAACTCTATTAAAACAAAACAAAAATTGAGTCACTTTCAATGCCGCTTACCCCTATATTCAATTTACTCTATGCCACTTACCTTCAATGAAACAATAACACACCACGAAAAGTATAGACACGTTTAAATTAAAATAATATACGTGCGTTCTTATCGCGAGCCGGTATTCAACTGGTCTCGTATGGAGTGAGTGATGCGTAGGCGCATAACAAGATGTTAGTGCTGGCCAATTCAATAACAAAAAAAAAGTTTTTATTCAATTTATTTATTTTTATTTTTATTATATGTGGCTAGGTTCAAGTAGCTAGGTGTGTAAAGAAAGTAAAAAGTATTTGAATTTAGAATCGTATCTAGTTTTACAAATCTGCTTTGTTTGCAATTGGTATAATAATTTTATGCACTTTGTATAATATGTTGGTTTGTTTCACGTATTTATTAAGCCAAGTTTGTGCTTGATATTCATAGGACAGTAGCATTCAAAAGGTAGACTACATATGTATAATAGACGTTATAATTCCCCCTAGATGTTATAATTCAAAAACCAAATGCGATTGTCTTGTAAACAACGAATCCATTCCTGTCGAAATATGTTTCAGTTCCTTAATTCATATTAGTAGTATTTAATCCCACAACAGACTGTTCTTGGGATAAGAAACTTCTCTGCCCACCGCATTCATCCATTATCCAGGAAATTACGTTTGCGATTAAATCCCACAAAAAAACAAACGTGTGATTCGAAATTAAAACCCCACTGTCTATAGGTGAACGATGCATCACGACTAATAAGGTGGTATACCCAATGATTATGCAAGCCGTTATAACTCATAGCTGACCAAAACATCGGAACAACACTATACATTAAATACTTCTCAATAGAAACTGACCATAAAAACATCAGTCGCTTACATCCTTTCTATTAACTTATCACTATAAATTACATCAGACAGAATCAAAAACGACTTAAGTGCCAACTTGTTTAAACTCATTTTCCACTATTACGGGTTACTGTTGTACGTCCTCGTAACATTCATTCACTTCATGAGACCAAATTGTATTGCGACCAACCGTGGCGCTAGAGTTGCGTACCACGTTCACATTACTGAGGAAATAATTAGTTCCTTATTTCGCCACCGGTATTTGTAAATTGGTCAGCCTTTTATAATACGTTGCTTTATCAGGCCAATGACGTCTATTATACTTTATTTGGAAATAGACTCTATTAGAATAACTAAGAAATTATTTTGAATGAGAAGGTATTTTTATTTTTTAAATTTATTATCAAATGTCCATTCTATTATCGGTTATGCAATAACGATAGAGAGCATAACAAAAGTTGTTTTTATTTCCTATTATCAAGGTCAAGTTCAAGCTAATTAATATTTTGTACTACTTTTTGATAACCATGATCAAACAAAAATCACAACACATGTCTCTTCTACTGATATAAAATAATATATAAGACCGTGAACAGTTTAATTTTATTTCCTCCCGGTGAATAAGTCCTGTATGTATTGCTTGAAGAAACCTTTGATCTTAGGTAATACGGGGCAGCTGACAAGCGCGCGGCGAGCGCCACTACTGTGAACATGTAGAAAACGACTGCCGCACACCGAACCACGCACAAACGGGAATAGAACCAGCATGAAGTTAAGGGACCATTCCGCGTCTTGGCAAGCGTAGTAGGGCGCCCTTTAGGTAGGTGGTGTGACGATTTGCGAAAAGTCGCTGGCAGATGCTGGATACGACAGGCTGAAATGACGCAATTTGGAGGAAATCTATGTCCAGCCGTGGACAGCAAAAGGCTAATATATAATTATTATGAAGTTCAGGAATGATACGGTTTCCTAGCAGGATCCAGACTATATTATAGGAATTAAAGAATCATCAAACAATAACAAAGCGGCTGTCTAGATCTAAGACACTTGAAAACTCATTAGATCGTAATCGAGCCAGTGTAATGCCTACACAATTTTGTTATAGCACAGTCCAAATGTCTGGAAGCAAAATCATACTATAATCTAAAACTTGTTAAACCTTGTTCTTGACAATTTATAGCATATAAATGTCATAGATTATGGTAGTAAATACTCTCAAAATCGATTTAACTTGATGGAGATCATCCTCAGCCTTTAAAACATTAGCACACATTATATTACCAAAATTAAACAAATGGAAGGCAGTACAAAGCGGTTTAATTCTATTTCCTCTTGGTGAACAGGTCTTGTATGCGTTGCGTGGAGAGGCCCTTGGTCTCGGGTAGCACGAAACAACTGATGATCGCATCAGTTAGAGCCACCGCCGCGAACAAGTAGAACACGCCAGCCATGCCCAGCGCACCACGCAGGAACAGGAACAACGCCAAGATGAAGAAGTTCAGGAACCATACTCATTCTAATAGCAATTTGGTGGTTATAAGTGTAGGTATTAGAATAAGCACTCACTTCCAGGAACTAACAATAGTATATTTTATAAATTAACACTTAATACATTCAGAGACAGAGTAAAATTATAACTATATGACTCGGAGCGAGATGTGCTCGTGACGAGAGATGGCAGACTGTCTTCTCATCCAAATAAACCGACCCTTTTATAGGACTACCCGAATGAGGATCGGTGGGGATAAATCTTCCAGAAAATATATTTAAGCCATAAAATAGGGTCTATCCTTTCAACTAAAAATTAAGGTCGGCCCAAACATCTGGGCTATTGTCCAAACAGAAAGGTTTACCCAAACATGTGTACTATTGTCTAAAAAACATAAATTTGTTGCAAAGGATTACCGCCACTAAAGAACTTAACTATAATAATACAGTTTTATTGCCCCGGCATGAACGGGTCATTACAATTAGGAAACAATAATTTAGAACAGCATCTTTTTAACTAATATTATACAATAAGGTACACAAAAATTCTTACTTAAATAAAACGACTCGCAGATGTTTTATGGTTAAACATCTGCAGTCATATTTTAAAATGAAATGCGTGTTTAAATAATGTTCAAATTACAACTAATAAGCGTGTTATTTTAAAAGCTAAATATAAGTTGGCGTATTGCAACCGCTTTAAAAGCTATATCTAAGTTGGCGTATTGCAACCGCCACAGCAACATCGATAGAACTCCAGAATCATTACACTATAATCCTTTTCCTGCTGGCTAATTCCCACATCATTTATACATTATTTTATTTAAGAAGGTAAAATCATAATCCTAGATAGAAAATCTCTCGTGAATTGGACTCATAGAAACCATTATATCTCTTTCTATTCTTATCACAGTTATATCATAGATTTTGGAAGTAAAATTCATTCTTTAATCTAAAGCACTTATACAAGGATCAGATTATAAAATGAAACAAATGAAAGACAGTAAAAAACAGTTTAATTCTATTTCCTCTTGGTGAACAGGTCCTGTATGCGTTGCGTGGAGAGGCCCTTGGTCTCGGGCAGCACGAGGCAGCTGATGACCGCGTCGGCCAGCGCCACCGCCGCGAACAAGTAGAACACGCCCGCCATGCCCAGCGCGCTGCGCAGGAACGGGAACAACGCCAATATGAAGAAATTCAGGAACCATACCCATTCCACTATTATGATTGAGGCTAGGTTCTGGACCTAGAGGAAGAGAAATCATCATTAGAATTTGAACATCTTGTTTAATACATGCTTACTTGTTAGATGTGATTTAAAGAGTTTAGACCTTGGTCGACAATGCTTACTTAGCGAGGATTTTCATTCCTCTTTTTCAAACTACAAGAAATCGATTGCAGAACTTAGGTCTCCCGCAAGGGTTTTCGTAGCAAGTCATAGTAAGATATCTAGTGAATTCTTGCATTATTCTCCTTGCTTGTTTTCTCTGCAGGAATCTAATCATCAGCTTTTCCTAAAAATCCTACTCGTTGACATTTATGCTAATCAAAGGAGCCCCTTAGTTTTACAACTAAATTCCATACTTACTCTAATTAAACAACGAGACGAGTTATCTTATCTGAACACATAATATAACTTTGCTTTGTGACGTCCAAAGTCTAATTTTAATATTATTTTATTAACATTTTGTTAAAATACTATGCGGGTTCGTAACTCGGTTGGAAGAATGTTAAATATAGCCCCAACATCTTCGAAAAAGTAAGCTTAAGTGCCACTAGTGTCACTCAATGTTCGCTAAGCTAATTATCATCCCAATATATTGAGGGACGACGATCCAATCTCAATTTAGGGCATAAATTTATTGAATTAGATAAAATTTTACAGAATATTTAGGTAAGGTTAAGAAGTAGGATGCACGCCATTTCCAACATATGCTATGAAACATTTTGAGGCAGGTTATATTTTTCAATAGCTTAGCTATTACTGCTAACTACTAGTGGTAAGTCTCTCATATGCAAGAGGCTGCCTGGGTACTGCAATATCTTTTTCTCCCGTCAACCAGCAGTGTGGATGCATGTTGTGTTTCAGTTTAAAGGATATTGTAGCCAGAGTAACTATTAGACATATTGAGAATTGACATCTTATGACTCAGGATGGCGAGCGAGGAATGCCAAGCATAGATTAGTAATTCAAGGTGTTGTTTGGTTCTGCTACCATGTTCGCTTACTATCGGGCGAACGGCACGCTCGTTTCACCATCCAGTGCAATAAAAAAAGGTTTCCTTTAACTGAAAAATAGAGATTGTTACTAATAGCTAAACAGAAGAAAGAGACAATAATTACCTCAGGTACAAACACCTCAGCCAGCAAGATGTACGGGACAGCACCAGCGCCCGAACATAAACGAGAAGCAGTAGAAGAGTATCATGAAGACGATTAGCCACGATGGGCCCGTGTTGGTCTGCATCAGGTAGCCTAGAGTTGACAGGCACACGCACACTAGCACCGAAGAGGATATTATCAGCACCTAGAACAGAACAACGTTAGATAAGATTGAGGTTATGTATCACCCAGATGGGACCAATACTGAGCACAGGACTTCTCTAAATTCAACAGCCCATATAGATCCCACTGCAAGTCATGGGCCTCTTCTACAATCAAGAGTACGATTTGAAAGTGGTTAGGTCATATTCACCACGCTGACCTAGTACGGGTTGCTGACTTTACATTTTAAATTCGAGAGTTCGATTGAAAGGAATAAGACAACGCTGGACTATTGTGGGTTAGTAAACAGACTTATAAGAATTTAATTTAAATAACAAAAAAACAAACATTTTGTAAATGGAAATTAAATACTATGTATTGGCTTGTCATTAGATCTATTTAATTGCCTTCATGACCAATAAAAGAAATTAAATTGGTTTTAATTCCACAGGTATTTGTTTCGGTTCTATATGTTTTTGACACCGAAAAGTCTCTCGTAGTTACTTTTACACGACACAAGACTCGATCTTAATGTTAGGTCAGTACTTTTGTTTATGTGACTGTTGGGTTTATTTATTTAGTGTTTGCCTTCACCACTAAAGTGATAATTGACTGACAATGCGCACTCGACATAAACAATAATTAGAGTGATGAAAATCGGTGTTATGTTATGGTTTGCATCACTTCACAAGGTTTTAATGCCGAGCGCATACCTACTTATCACAGCCATAAACGTATCATGCCTACACTACACTATTATACAGGGTATATCAAGACTGCTACCGAAAACGAAGCCGGGTGGTAGTTTAAGCGACTTCAGACACAATGCAACAGAAAAAGTTGCAAAAAAAGCGTCAATTTTTTTTTTGTAATTTTTTTCCTATTGCCATATTTTGGTGGTAAATACATTTTTTCCTAAAATAATGTGTATACCCTTTAATTTATAAATACTCTAGATATAAGAGAGTTTAAATTATTTTAGCAAAACTATGGATTTACCACCCAAAAATGACGATATTTAAAAAATCATAAAAATAATTGTCGTGTTTCTATGCGAAATTTTTAATTGCATGTGTTTGTAGTCACTAAACTACCCACCCGGCTTCGTTTCGGTAGCAGTCTTGAGATACCCGGTATAATGTACTGTACTGTATCAGCCATATACGTCCCACTGCAGGGCACGGGCCTACTCTACAATCGAGAATACGATTGAGAGTGGTTAGGCATTATTATATAATGTTCTTTAACAATTAAAGTGCCTATTAAGCCCACATATATAAGGGGGGATATTTCTGGCCCCACAGAAAATAGTACAATAATAAAGGCCTAACCACTCTCAATCGGTAGTCGATTGTAGAGGAGGCCCGTGCCCTGCAGTGGGACGTATATGGGCTGATACAGAATACAGAATACAATAATTATTGTAAGGATATAAAAGGTTTTGTGTAAACATTTGCCAAACTACAGTAAGGAGAATGCCTACTTTATTGTATCGTTGTAGGTTTTGTGCCTCGATTAAACCTGCTTTTTTTGTGTAGGGGAAAATATATATTTTCATAAATATAAACATAATATCGACTCAGGCCCAGATTTCATGGCGAAATTAACTTAAAGTCAAATCTTTTATCGTCTTCGGCTCTGAGAACAAATGTAAAATCTGATGATAATTGGGTTAAAAATACATTTTGATGCCTAAAAATCGGTCTCTTGGAATGAATATTTGATTTTATGGAAAAACAGTACAACACTCTGAAAAAAAATATTAATTTCGAAATATCACATTATACTGGGAATAACATGTGACCACTAAAATATAATAATTGTTTGAAAATTACGGTAACAACGTTGTCATTTTTAGTAACGCAGTAGCTTTTCATACAAAATACTGATGTCCCTGAGCGCGTGACTCGGACTGTACAGAGCAATTTCTCACAATATTTCCTTAAACGACCTTTATCTTTAATATCTCTATAAAATGTGAGTCGTGAACCTTATTAAAATGCCAATTTTTTTTTTACGTTAATCATTTCATACAATAAAGAATGATTTTGTTTGTGTCCCCAACATATAAAAAATCGTAACTACCTTGCGTTACTATATGGAAATAAACCTAAAAGTGAGTGTATTACATCTTTTTGTACTTCATTCGGTTCGACATGTTTTAATTTGTACAACGAATCATAGCGTTGCCGCTGAGCTACCGCTGTCGGAAGGTATGTAATGACAATATTTACATTATTATTATTGTTATGTACAGGTTGTCATGTATCGGTATTGTTAGTGTTAGAATATTTGCATTTTGTTATTTTATTTAGTGACAATTTACAAAATAGTCAAATATTTACAACTGCGTAACTGCGTAACTGCTACACTGCGTTACTAGAAAAAGTAACGCAGTTGTTGTATGGGTAACGCACTGGTTTTTTAATGAATGTTTTATGTTAATAATACGTTATGATAAGCTTTCACTCATATATGTTTATCCTTTTCTCAGGAATAAGTGCCTGCCATAATGGCGCTAACGAACGCAGAAAAACAACGTCGCTATAAGCTCAAATCAAAGCTAGACTCTGTTAAAACACGCTGAAGCTAAAAAGAAACATCTTGAAAAGTACCACGCAAATAAAAAAAACTCAGTGATTAACTTAAAAAACGAATATTAAATTTGTTAAACAGTAACTCAGTTGTTTAATTTTTTGACACCTTGATATATTAATTCTTTAAAACTAACGCTGCAGAGGGTTGTATATTATAGACCATACTATAATTAATAATCTATATCTGCATAAAAAAAATAAGAAATGGAATACTGTAATTGATAATAGTCAAGCATCAAAAAGTATTTTGGCCCAATTACTTCATTTTATAAAAATCTGTTGCACGGGTTACAACAATAAAACGTTTAAGGACAAAACGTAGATAATGCTATAATCGGGATCGACGATATTTTACCGATACTATGAATGGGTATCTTTCTCTTGCGGTTACCGTATCTACAGGGTATCTCAAGACTGCTACCGAAAACGAAGCTAGGTGGTAGTTTTAGTGACTTCAGACACAATGCAACTAAATTTTGTGCAAAAATCGTGACAAATCTTTTTGTTTTTTTTTTTTCTATCGTCGTATTAGGATGGTAAATACATATTTTTTTCTTAAATAATAGTGTACACCCTTTTATTTTTAAAGACGCTATGGTTGTGCTAGACTTTTAAATCATCATTTTAGCAATAACTATGTATTTACCACCTAAAATCGACGATATTTAAAAAATAATTTTAAAAAATTGTCGCGTTTCTTAGCCAAATTTTTAGTTACATTATGTTTGTAGTCACTAAAAATATCACCCGGCTTCGTTTTCGGTAGCACTCTTGATATACCTGGTATAATGGCATACGATAAACTCTCTCCGTGTAACTGGGTTATTACGAATAAATCCTCTTTTCGTTTTCTTCTAATGAGCTTCAGTAACTCACCCGTCTCCCAGCCTTGTCAGCGACGGCAGTGGTCACCAGCGACCCAGCCACCATGGTCAAAGCGAATAATACTGTGTAGAAATCAGATCGGGCGGGGTCTGTCTGTGTGAACACTGTCTTAGCGTACACTTGCACTGGAACCATACCCATGAACACCTGCAACGAAACAAAAGGTTTTAAAAGGTCGCAAATGGATTTGTTTTATTGGTACGTCTAATTACAGTGAATATGATTGTAATATGTGTCAGACGACGACAAAAATATATGCATATGTAAGTCTTTCTTATTTCATAACTCTAGTCGTTCTCAAATTTATTTGTAGAGGATACATTGTATTTGATGAATAATTGCTAGAATATTAAATCACATGATTTAGTTTAGTTCCAGAACGAAATGGACCTCACAGAACGTTGAACTCACCTGTAAGGAAATCACGGTCAATACCGTAAGGAAAGCGCGTCGAGATGATGACGATAAACTGAAATTAAAAACAAAATAATATCAAATAAATCATCAACCCTCAAAAGCTAGCTTAGGAGCACTTATAGTGCCGGAATGCAATATTTCAATTATTGAAGTAATTTATTTATATTCTGCTCCTATTCATTTGATTTTTCCACATAAGAACCCATGATTTATTTCAAACAGGATAATATAGAGACGAGCGTCGTGTTGAAATTTTTAAAGAAGTAAATAAATACACCCAACAGTCACATACATCCCCTGTCCTGACCCCATACTAAAATTAAGTTTTGTGTCGTTGGTATCAGGGATTACGAGAGACTCTCCGGTCTCACAAACACTCAGACCCGAAACAAATACCTGTGTTTCACACAAATATTTGTCTCAGTGACCGAAGGAATCGAACCCGCGGCCTCTCGTTTCACAGCCGGCCTCCCACCAATTTTGCCACGGCGGCTATCATTACGGAGGCTATTGTCATTATAAACATCGCGACTACCTACTTTAGTTGTTCTAAGATCGCGCCTGTCTATTGACAAAAGCAACAGCAGTCAGAATGTAATTATTAGTAACCAATTCAAGGCACTACACTGATCAAACTCAGGTATTAGGTTTGAATTCAGATAATACCCAGTAGTCATCAGCTAATATGTCCTTCACGCCGGAACCTACAGAGCTTAGACATTGCTGGTTTACGGGAGAAATAGAAAAAACAGTGGCATCTATTCATATGAAACTTTTGTTATTGTCCATGAGCGGTTGTATCACCTACCTTCAGGCGCATGGCATTATGGTCTCGCTGTTAACTGCAATAAAAAATGTATGATTTTATTTGACATCATTTATTTTTATTTTTTTCTTCAGTCAAGCTTTATTCTACTTGGTTCACTATTGACTGCCCTCTCTTTTTTCCATCTCATATTGTCCATCATCATAGTCGGTAAGAGATTGTCTCGGGCGATACGACCGCCTTTTGTTTGTACTACTTTGTAATATAGTGTTCAATTATTAAGTTTACTCAGTGTACAATAAAGGATATAAATAAATAAAATAAAATAAAGTATAAGTAACTTACATAACAATTTGATAGTAGATATTTTTTCTTGTTTCTCTGACGTCATATTTTCAGTGTTTAGTTTCTGTTTCTCTGCTTCCTCTTCTTTAGTCTCGGGTTCTGGAGTAGGTAAAAAGAAGCATATATTATTTCATTGCTAATCAATAAGCAGCCTCTATAACATTTCAATACTATTTAATTTATTTGGGAATTAAACATTATTTGCTGTGTCTGAGACACGCTACATCGGATTTCGACATACATCATCAGCATGAGTGATTGAAATGAAATGAAATGAAATGTATTGAAATGAAATGTATTTATTGGTCACGTAGGCAATTTAAGAGCTCTTATGACAAGTCAATACACGTAGAACTTAATCTCTATATACAATATATTTTCTATACTTAGTATTACTTATTTTAATTTATTGCTTTAATTTATTTATTAATTTTATTTACTATTTTTAAAATTAATTTTAATTTTATTTATAATTAGTTTTATTTATTTATTTAGTTTTTATTCATATTTTATTTAAAGTATTAGTTATTACTTTATCGTAATTTATTTTTCAAAGAAATACAATATGTAATTAGTCAAATTAAATTAAATTTATTAAATTTATTAGTGGACCATGAATATTATTAAAACGGTGCATAGCGGTTTATTGTTACCACCGGATCCAACGCGGCCCTTCCTGAGAAGACCCGGCGAAACAAACTCAGTGGGCTTACACTACCACTGGAACCACGCGACGCGACCCAGACCTGAGTATTGATTATGATTGATGATGCGGCACAACTTTGGTTTACTTTCTAATTCTAATTTTTTTACATTCATGTGTAAGTGAGACGCACCCATCTCCACGGTCAAACCGAAGCCTGGTTTCATGGGACAAAATTTATTTTTGTTTTGTATCTTTGTGTATTTAAAATAAATTTAATCATTGCACATGCAGAAACACTTACCACTGGTTACAGTTATGAGTTCTACAGCGGGCAATATCTGTTGCTTCAGCTTGGAAACCTCGTCGTAGACGTCCATCGAGGATGCTGACAATCCTCGGTACCGCGCTATTGATGCCCGGGCTTCCTGAAACCAGAAATTAATATATTTAAGGTGTGCTCTCTTTCATGCCATGTCATTATAATGACTAAAAAGTAAGAGGTTTCCACTGAGATTTGAACCTGCGACCATCTTAAGTTTGTAAAAAATAAATACAACAAAAGTCACGTATATAATTTCTTCACATTAAGATCAATTTTTATGATTAAGTCTTGTGCTGTGGGTATCAGGAACTACTATTGACTTTGCGGTCTCACAAACACAACAAAAATATTTGTTGGCCACACATAAATTATGTTGGTGCGGGGATCCACCAACTGCGCCACGGAGGCTGTCAAATCAAGTGTTATCGCAATTCTAAGTTCTTTTACTGCCGGTCATTCTCCTGAAGAATAAATTGTAACCATATTTTTTAGTAAAGATATTTCTTTAAACATTGATAAGTGCCATCTCACCTCTTCATTCTTCTGCCGGATCCAGAACACTGGGCTCTCAACCACGAAGATGAGGAGAACGGTGGAAGCCACGCTGAACAGCAGCTGGCACCAGATGATCATCTGATATGACAGCTTCCAGCCCAGACCGTACGATATCAGCGTCCCGAAGCAGTACAGAAGTATGGGAGCTGGAATGCGCGAAGATTTTGATACATATAGTTCATTTATTGGTCATGATAACATAAAATAAATTTACAGATTCAGTAGGTATTTTAGCAATTACATTGTTCTATGCTGTCTCATTTAAATCAGCAAAGTGTGTCGCATTTCGGATTGAGCCTGCATATATCCGGCTTTAACTATGTTAGCCCACATACTGCAAGGCAAGGGCTTCCTTTACAATCGAGAGTAGGATTAAGAGTGCGATCACTACGCACTAAAACGGTGAAGGAAAACATCGTAAGTGAACCTGCATACCATAGCTATTTGTTAGAACTTCTACGGTATGTAAAGTCCGCCAACCCGCACCGAAGCTGGCCAACAGCGTGGTGGACTATAATATGGCCTAGCCACTGTCAATCTTACTCTTGATTGTAGAAGAGACCCGTGCCCTGCAGCGGGATGCATATGGGGTGATACAGAAATTTAGTCAATTAATTAAGTGTAGTTAAGCAAAGTCTAGCACAAAAGCAAGATTTAAAATCTTTTTGTTAGAATAACAATAATTTATTTCAAAAATATTTAAGTTAATTGTTACCTGAGGCCAAAGCTCCTCTTATAGAGTCTTCAGCGACTTCCGATATAAATATAGGTCCGTAGACTAGGAACCCTCCTCCAGACACTCCCACTAGGAATCTGGCTATTAACACTACTGTAGCTGATGTAGACAGCTCGATCATGGCCCATGAGATCTGTAATACAAGATTTGCTATCTATTATTTATTTTACCGCATTTACGGGACTGTTGCTTTGGACTTCGGTTGTGAAAGACCTCGAGTTGTATCCCTTCATAGAGACAAATATTGGCAGGACCCACTAATATTACATAACAGTCTTTTTTATCAAAACTTGTATCATCCTCTAAAGTCTGGTCTTTTTTTCAAGGTGGTAAATTCGATGCTGTCGTCTACTACTATCTTACTAAGCGCCGTCGAGTACGAACGTTATGAGGACAGTAGCCATAAAATTTAATAAAATACTTTATTGTACACCAAACTTAAAAAAAAACAGTAAACTGATAAAATACTTAAAACTAAAGGTATGGTAACAATTGGCGGCCTTATCGCTAACTGCGAGCTCTTCCAGGCAACCTTTGGATGTACTGTATTATTATATTGCAATAATTCAAAACATCAATCTATCACATTAGACTAACTTCCTTATCCAAATCAAATGTTTTGTAATCTTCGCTTGCTAAAAGAGAAAAAACATCCGAAAATTAAATAGGTTTTTAAAACTGGATGAGCTGTATAAGCCTGAATGAATAAAAACTCGTAATCATTGAAACTACTTAAAAATGGAACCGGTAATCCCCTTACTATCCCCCTTAGTCCAACCTGTAAGATATTTTATTAATTACCATTCAAATTAATATTGAAAATTCATCTTACCACAGCAAACAGCGACAACGCGACCCCTCCTTTCCTTCTCCCCAGCTTGTCAATAAGCGTACCACTGATAGCTGTCCCCACCATGGCTCCCAATGAAGGCAGGCTGCCTAGCAACGAGTCCTCGGCCTTGCTCATAGGAGCTGATAAAGGCGTGGTCTCCGACGCGTAGAGGCTTGAGGTGTAGGAGGGCCAGACGTTGCTCATGCCCATTATAAGCGAGCCGAAGCTGCCTGGAAATAAATAAATAATAATAAATAACACCCAACAGTCACATACATAGTCCTGACCCCACATTAAGATCGAGTCTTGTGTCGTGGGTATCAGGAGCTACGAGAGACTTTTCGGTCTCACAAACACCCAGACCCGGAAGAAATATTGTGGGCCGCACAAACATTTCTCTCGGTGCGGGGATCGAACCCGCGGCCTCTCGTTTCACAGGCAGCGTCTAACCGCCTGCGCCACGGTGGCTGTCTTGGAAATTGGAAGGAATGGCTTAGAACTTAGAAGGTAGTAAATACTGATATAGATCTGCCTTTTTTACAATGTTATTGGGCTTACAACAATCACCGAATGAAACAGAAGATCAAAACCTCCGCTTCACGACAGTTTTGTATTAGTGGACCAAATACGGTACATTTCTGCACTAGTTCAAAATTACCATGATAGTGTCACACTTCCTTTTGATGACTTTTAGGAACCTTGACTAATGCAACGAAATTAAGCAGAAGGTTATCAGCTCGGAATCAGGAATTTGTGGTTGAAATGGTGATAGGCTCATCCCTTTATCCCATCGTGGGACGTATGTACACACAAGGCAAAACGTAGGTGTCCTCTCAGAACCTCTGTCTACCCTTCTGGGAAAAAGGCGAAGTTTATATTTCAGAATCAGAATCAGAATCAGAAATCCTTTATTTGCATAAAATGTAGGTAAACAGCATAAGGTGTTACAATGTTATATAAAATAGTTCCTATACATTTTGCCATGTGGCGTGCAAAAGTTATGGTTATACCGGGTATATCAAGACTGCTACCGAAAACGAAGCCGGGTGGTAGTTTTAGTGACTACAAACACTATGTAACTAAAAATTTCGCTAAGAAACGCGACAATTTTTTTTTATTGTTTTTGCAAAAATAATAATTGAAAGCCTTGCAAACCATAGCGTCTTTAAAAATAAAATGGTGTACACTATTATTTAAGAAAAAAATATGTATTTACCATCTTAATACGAAGATAGAAAAAAATAACAAAAAAAATTCGTCACAAATTTTTGCTCAAAATTTAGTTGCATTGTGTCTGAAATCACTAAAACTACCACCCAGCTTCGTTTTCGGTAGCAGTCTTGATATACCCTGTATTGTGAACTTATAAAATATTAACAGAGGCGTCCTAAAATAATATTGTTATATAAAATAAAACCTTATACCAAAAAACTATAAAGAATAAAAAAAACTAGTATAATAAACTCTTATAGTGATTATTAAAGAAAACAAGAATACAATGAACAAAGTAACATTATTTAACAGAATCATCATTTAAATTTATTTGTATCTGTACGGAATGGTATTAGGCAGAAATTGGAAAGATCTACAATTGAAACCCCATAATAACCTATACGGATCACAATGAAACTGAAGACATGATTGACATAACATGGAGCTTATATTATAGCAAGAACAATTAGAACTGATAATGCAACCGTATTGGTCAGTGGAATAAAAGATAACTTAAATATATGTCGTTTATACATACGATTTATCCGTTTAAAATCAGTACGACAATCAGTCGAGAACTCGCGAAACGAAATTTCTTATTCTATACCCGACTAATGTCAATCAATGACACGAATATTTGGTTCAGAATATCTCTCGTTGTTTTAAGAGATCTTCGGTAATAGTAATTACTGTTCATCCATCCATCCATCCATCCATCCATCATCCAATGGAAGTCCACTGCTGAACATAGGCCTCCCCCAATGATTTCCACAGTGACCTGTTGGAGGCAGCCTGCATCCAGCGACGTCCAGCGACCTTTACCAGGTTGTCTGACCACCTTCCGGGTGGACGTCCTACGCTGCGATTTCCGCTACGTGGCCGCCATTCGTGAACTTTTTGGTCCTATCGGTCATCAGTTCTCCGCGCTATGTATAATAATTTCTGTGCTCTGC
Source organism: Hyles vespertilio (assembly GCA_009982885.2). NCBI lineage: Eukaryota > Metazoa > Arthropoda > Insecta > Lepidoptera > Sphingidae > Hyles > Hyles vespertilio. The sequence goes on from CM042823.1 coordinate 8,372,833, forward strand.
TTTAAATCGGGATATACGAGTAATATGAGCATATAAAACCCGGTGCGCAATATAAATACTGGGTATATCCTACGACTGAAAACGAAGCCATTAGTCAGTATTTATGTCTTACATATTCAGGCATATGTGATAGATATTCTACCAATAGCTATCTACAATTTTCGCTATCCACTGATAAATTTGCTAGTGTTGTTGCTGATCAACAGCTGAATCACAAGTAACATTATCAGAAAGAATCTAAAATGTCTAAAAAATATATGACAAATAGAAAATAATAAAGTACATATTCTGTGTATTCTGTATCAGCCCATATATGTCACACTGCAGGGCACGGGCCTCCTACAATCGACTACCGATTGAGAGTGGTTAGGCCATATCACCACGCTGGCCTAGTGCGGGTTGGTGGACTTACATACCATAGAATTTTTATAAATCGCTATGGTATGCAGGTTTCCTCACGATGTTTTCCTTCACCGTTTTAGTGCGTGGTGATTGACTATCAATACACACATGACTCCGAAAAGTCAGAGGTGTGCCCTGGGATTCGAACCCGCGACCACCGTGAACATGTTGGCAGTCGCGTCTAGTCCGTTTACCAACAGGCCACCACGCACTTGACAAAGTACATATAATTTGATAGTATTATGAGTATTCGGTCGTTGTATTACAGCTCTCTGTATTACAGAGGTCTTAAGCTCTCCCTGCAAAAATAATCCATGTTAAGATTTCTTCAAACTGACTTAACTAAAAGTTGCTAACATGACTAAGCAAATATCATTTTGATTGATAACATCTAAGGTATTTTTAGGATTTCCAATGATTATTTCAGGTCATGCGAAATATTTTTAGTTTGTTATCTATGACTTAGTTTTTGTAGTACCCCGATATAATATTATACTCGGAAATGGAATCCGAGATCAAAAATGTAAACAAAAGTGTTACCACTACAATAAATAATTTGTCATGGTAGTTTGTTCACAACCGTTAAAAAACAGGTTGTAATTATTCTCAAATTCGTTAAATAAGTATAAAACAAAGCCAAATAAAAATTATTTGTTATAATATTTACATAAACTACAATTTCAACTTCTTTTTTAAGTATGTGAAAAAATGGTACGAAAATATTTTATGCTACAGGTATTATGCAGAAATTTGTAACCTTAGGCCACTGAAATAAAACTTTTTTTTAAATTTCGTCTCCTTAACTACAAATACGTCGCTTTGACGCCAGCGACACCTCCCTTTAGTTCATTTAGTTGCTTAACTTGATGAATGTGCATCATGTGATAAAGTTAAAACACCGTGAAGCTGGTTTCACATTTTCTGTTAGGTTTTTGTTCTATTTTGTTCCTAACATTTCTGGCGCTCGTGTTTCTAGCCAAACGCACTATGATCTTCGAAAATCACTGTGAGTTAAACCCATTAGAATTTGTTTGGGCCCAAGTCAAGGGTCACGTCGAAAGGCATAATAAAACATTAAAAATGTTCAAAATTCAAAAATAAATAAAACATAGTACTCGCAACATTTGAATCTATTCATTAATCAAATTATACCCAATATGTTTTTGAGAAAATGTTTCATAACCCTGAAATGTCACTTTTACAATGACATTTGTTTGTTTACATTTTTGATCTCGAATTCGATTTCCGAGTATAGGCGTATTATGTTTTTTTTTTTTACAAAATAATATATTCATTTCAGGTCCCAAATTTGATACTATTATCGAAAATTTTAAAACTATAATCTTATTATACCCCTCAAAATCAGCAAAAACAATTTTATTTTTCCGTTTAGTTTCATTTTCGTTTTTACCAACAACTAATTTGCTTTTTAGAATTTGAAAGCAATTCACTACATCCGCTGATATATCTGAACTAATATTATAAAGAGGAATTACTTTATTGTTTGTTTGCATTGAATAGGCTATGAAGCTACTGGATAAATTTGTAAAAATAGTTCACCTTTAGAATATGTATATTAACCCTGATGATCATAGGCAACATAATATTTTTAAAACACTGTATCTGCAGATGCTAATAAATTTAGAAATTTTCATTTAATTTATCTATCATCATATCAATAATATTATCAAATAAACTCATTCATAAACGAATACAAAAACAATGCCACAACTTACAAGCAAACGAAGTGAACAGCTGATTCAATTTCCCTCCCATATTGATAGTCCGTCAGCACGGAGACACGCCGTCAGCAACCGATGAACAATTAACACTAAGTTCGTCTTGTTGGGCATCATTACATAAAGGTATTAGAGAACAAACGTGAGACGTATTCTTAAATTTAACAATTCAAATATTATATTAGCTGATAATGTCGCACTGTCATATCATTTTAGGAAATGGGTTGTGTGTTCTGTACGTTAATTCGCTACGCGTCATTTTAGTAATACTCATGGTCCACTAAAATATGGATTAACGTAAACAATGTATTTTCTTGAATTGCATATTACTTAATATAAATAGTTATTAATAATAAAAAGACGACTTCCAAAAACCAAAAACCAAAACTAAATAAATTTAATTTATATGTGTGTAATAATATAATCAATTACTTTGTCAATAAAAATAGAATATGTAGGTACTATGTATTGACTTGTCATAAGAGCTTTTTAATTGCCTACATGATCAATAAACCAAGTTCATTTCATCATTAACCAAGTGATTGTTAAATTATTTCTTTAATTTTCATTATTACACAATGAAGGTAGTTTTCGTATCTGGCCATGATTATCAAAGTTGTAAAGTCTTCGAAGCAAAAGTTAAGCATCGATAATAGTTTTATTTCAGTGTAGTGTATAAAATTCGCCTAAACGTAAGAAACCATTACTATAGCGAATATGAGGACTTCAATTAATATGTTCGCGCCTATATCCGATCCGACTTACATCCGACTTGGGGATATGTCTACATCACCAAGTTAAAGGACTTGCTGATCAGTGATGGATTCGCACCAGAGTTCCAACCGACCACTATAAATGTCAGGAAAGTTACATGTAGAGATCTTCAGAATATTTTCCACGATACGTGAAGTTCGCCAGTGCGCACTAGGCCAGCGCGGTAGACTATACGCCATGCCCGTTTAATCACATTATTGTATTCAAATCCTTTACTAAGAAGAGGGTGATATCAAACAAACAAATAAAAAAATGTAGCCAGAATAACATCTGGAGATATCTTATGTAGCGTAGTGATGCCAAGCATTAATTTGTAATTCAAGGTGTTGTTTGGTTTTGCTACTGTCCATGAGCTGTATTATTGCTTCCCATCAGTCGAAAACAACGTCATTGCAATAAAAATGTACTTCCCAAAAGGCACATACATACATAGTCCTAACTTAGATCCAGTTTTATTTCGTGGGCATTAGAAACTACAAGAGATTTTTCGGTTTTAGCATCCAGACCAGAAACAAAGACCAGTGGCTCACACAAACGTTTATCTTAGCGCAGGGATCGACCCATGGCCTCGTTTAACAACCAACGTCTTACCATCTGTGCCATAGCAGCTGTTCTCATGTGCTGATACAGTACAGTTCATGTTAGTGTAAGGTTGCATAACTTAGAGATGGCCACTTTAAATAAAAAAAATTGCTGGGAAAAAAAGAGAGCGTGGGGGGCTTTTGACAAACTGATTTACACGGATGAAGAAAGAGGGTGCTAAGGAAAAGGAATATAATGTTTTAAAATAGATATTTTAATGTTATTTGTAATAAATATTAATATCTGAAACGGTGTTCGGAGTTTGATTGGGGAGGTTTTACATAAGGTTTATCAAACTCCTTCGAAGATCTCTAAAAGCGACCTGTCACATTCATCGGGCCGAATCCGTGCCTGTTATTTGGAGTAGATAAGAGGCAAACAACGCCGAGCGTTAGTATTAAACAAACTGTGATGTTGCATCAGGACTCTATAAATCATCATTCACTACTTGACAGGTTACGCATGGCAATTAGAAAGGTGAAAAATTAAAAGTGTGGAATACTCGTCATATGATGGTACTAGTAAGTCTCTCATAATGATAGCCGGCCTGGGTAGACCACCGCTATGTCTATTTCTACCGCCAAACTGCATCGTAAATGAACTGTTGTGTTCCGGTTTAAGGGACATTGTAGCCAGAATCACGACTCTACATAATGAAACTTAACATTTTATGTCTCAGGATGGCAAGCGCAGTGGAATGACAAATACTGCTGGTAATTTATGGTGTTGTTTGGTTTTGCTACTGTTCATGAGCGGTCATATCGCTTACCATCAGGCGAATCATCCCATATTCAGATACGGATTGTATAGTTCTGAAAACAGGCTTCCCTCTAGGATTTCCTGGGATCTATTGTAAGCAGCCTGCAATTAGAGATTTCCTGTAAGGTTCATTAGACCATCTGTCCATGCTTTTACTTTTTTTGGTATTTAGTATTAAAAGGTGTCACTACAATTGCAATAAAAAATTTGCTGAAATCGTAGGAAAGATTCATGCTCAAAACAACCAATCAAAGTAAGTATAGTGTGGGCGTTTCGATAAATCTCTGATACGATTGGTCAATATTTGAGATGTATCCTTCATTGGGGACCAATAGGGTGTAAAACTGTTGAAAGTTTTATATTTCTAATCTATAGATATAATATTTGAATTAGCTAACAGGTGTTTTAGTTACTTTGTCGCGCCATTTTAAAATGGAAATATAGTTACGTATCTAAAAAAATATCCAAGAGATGTTCAAGAGACTTTAAGGGCTTTAAATTAAAACAGTTTTCTTTTATTATCCACTGTTTATTATTTTAATATCACATCAAACACACTAAATAAAAAAGAGTCACAGACAACATCCAAAAATAATTTCATTTAAATAATAGACCCATAACCCGCAATCAACTTCACTTATTTTCTATACATTATAACGTATTAAATGCCTTCATTTTAATACTAAAATAAAATAAATACAATCATATTTACGACTACAAATCTTCTTTGGGTGTAATACTCAAAAACTTCAATAATTATTATTCTCTACATAACCTAAATAATGTCATCAAGAGGAAACACATTTTTTCTTTATTTAATTCGGGGTTTTTATCCAAGAAAGATATATCAACTCCATCGTATCTTTTATATACGTTACACAGCCAAAATTATTTCAACGATGTAACTGATCTTTTACATATTCTATACAATTATCTAACTAAAACAATAGGATAGCTACAACAACTAAAACAATAAATTTATTTAATTATTAAATAAACGTTTTTATCTGTCTATCTATTGCTAATCGCCCTAATTTCTTGGCAACAAATGCCTTACGATTCGATAAAATGCTTTGAATCAAACCTACATAACACACATTTAACTAAAATTCAAACACATAATTTTAAAATAACATAAGCGAAACATCATTTTATTCCTCTCTTAATTTTGTTGTTCTGAAACCGAAAACTAACTCGTAGTTTCTGTTACCCACGACACAAGACTTCTATTTAATGTAGGTTAATGTATGTCCACTCTCAATCGTACTCTCGATCGTAGAGTAGGCCCGTGCCCTGCAGTGGGACGTATATGGGCTGATACAGAATGTATGTGACATTTGGGTGTATTCATATAATTATTATAATTCTTCATCTCATCATATAATTCTTCATTATTAATTATATAATTATTATAAGTCAAACAACGTCTTCAAACGCCATCTCTCTTATCCTTCTTAACAAACAGCAGTTGTATAGTATCCACAGACAGGCCCTTGGTCTCGGGCAGGTAGATGAAGCAGTAGATGGCCCCGAAGAAGCTGGCCCCGGCGAAGATGTAGAACAGCGGGGCCAGGCCAACCCACTCCATGAGTATGGAGAAATCATGAGGGTGACAAAGTTCATGGTCCAAGCACACGCGTTCACTAGGTTGCTGCAGAGACCTCGCACCTGGAAATAAATTAATTCCTATACTTAGAACAAACCCAATCTTCGGTAAATTTTAGGAATTTTTGATTGCAATGATTAGCGAGACGAAAATGCCATTTATCTGATGGTAAGCGATACGACCGCTCACAGACAGTAGCAAAACCAAATCACACCATGAATTACAAAGCATTCTGAGACATAAGATGTTAAGTCTCAATATGTCCAGTAGTTACTCTGGCTTCCTTCAAACCGAAACACAACAGAGCATTTAAACTGCTGTTTAGCGGGAGATATAGGGGTTGCGGTGGTACCTACTCAGGCGGCCTCTATTCTATAATTTTTCCTAAAATAGGTATATTAAAGAATCTTAAGGTAGAATAATGGATCTTTGCATCATAGCGATTTGAAAGAATTTCTATGGTATGTAAAGTCCGTCCACACGCACTAGGCCAGCGTTGCGGACTATATGTCCTATCCACTCTCAATCGTACTCTCGATTGTATAGTAGGCTTGTGACCTACAGAGGGACATATAAGGCAGATTAATAAAAATACTAGGCTAGAAGTAGTTTCGTTGATAGTTGTATTTATATAAATAACTTTACTTCCTACATATGTTACAAATACTCTCTATGACATACAAAAATAACTAGTAAAATCAAAATCAAATCAGTATCACCTCAGGCAAGAAGAACTCGGCAGCAATAACGAAAGGTATCGGAGCTGGTCCCAGGTTATAGAAGAAGCAGTAGGAGTAGATGAACAGCGCTGTGAGCCAGTGCGGTGCCCAGTGGAACTGCAGCTGAGTGCCCAGGAGTAACAGACTGACCCCAGCTGCCAGGGTCGTGCCTATCATTAAGTACTGGAAGGAAAGTTGTGGTAGATTGTATTAGCATTAGGAATAGATTAAAAGCGCTGTGAGCCAGTGCGGCGCCCAGTGGAACTGCAGCTGAGTGCTCAGGAGTAACAGACTGACCCCAGCTCCCAGGGTCGTGCCTATCATTAAGTACTGGAAAAAAAGATGTTGTAGATTGTAGTAGCATTAGGAATAGATTGAAAGCGCTGTGAGCCGTAGCGGCGCCCAGTGCAACTGTAGCCGAATGCCCTGGGGTAGCAGGCTGACTCCAGCTGCCAGAGTCGTGCTTATCATTAAGTACTGGAAGGACAGATGTGGTAGATTGTAGTAGCATTAGGAATAGAATAAAGGCGCTGTGAGCCAGTGCGGCGCCCAGTGCAACTGCAGCTGAGTGCCCAGAAGTAGCAGGCTGATCTCAGCTGCCAGGGTCGTGCCTATCATTAAGTACTGGAAGGAAAGTTGTAGTAGATTGTAGTAGCATTAGGAATAGAATAAAAGCTCTGTGAGCCAGTGCGGCTTCAAGTGCAACTGCAGCTGTGTGCCCAGGAGTAGCAGGCTGACTCCAGCTGCCAGAGTCGTGCCTATCATAAGGTACTGGAAAGATTTAGTAGGGCTCGGTAAGAAAATGTGTATTTTTTTCTGTGGCTTAAATTTTGCATGAAAGAGAAAGTGGATTTTTAGAATTTTCTCATGATAAAAGTTACATGTAGGGTACTGTCCATTTCTATAACACTAATTCTTGAAGTTGATTATTGAACGACATGTTAAAGTCATTATTTTATTGTTCCCCATTTTTTTCCTATAATTACTTTTTCCATCTATTAGCATTTGTGAGGTATGTAAAGTTCGCCAACCCGCACTATGCCAGCGTTGTGCAATATATGGCCTGGTTAAGCCAGAGTGGTTATTCTTAATCGTACTCTCAATTGTAGAGCAGGCAGGTACCCTGCAGTGGGCCGTATAAAACTGTACTGTATGTACTGTACTGTATCAGCCCATATACGTCCCACTGCAGGGCACGGGCCTCCTCTACAATCGACAGTACGATTGAGAGTGGTTAGGCCACATAGTATAAAACTGATACAGATAAAACAATAAAATTATCATTCAAAAGCTAATTAAACCACAAAATTTAAATAATTCCATCCTTACCTTCCTTCCAAGTTTATCAACTAGAACTCCACACAAAATGCTGGCGATAATGAAATCAATTGCCAAGAATATGGAGCACTGGTTCGACTCCATGGAAGGGACAGCTTCCTTGAACAGCGGTTCTGCGTAGACCTGCATCACTATGATACCCATAAGGACTGTGTACGCCATCACGATGAGAGCTACTGTTATACCACGGCGGGAAGACGGAGACTTCTCTGAAAAGGTAAGAAATAATTAAAGATATTGCTGTCTACACAGCTACTGAACTACTACTAATTTTAGTGTTAGCGTCGTATTTTTTGTGGTAGTATGAGAATTTATTGCAATCATTGAAGACAAGGGCATAGTGTTGTATCAATACCTATAATCTTTTGATTCACGCTTACACCCAAAAGTATTCATTTACTTATGAGTATTACAATTGTGTCTGCTATGAAAACTGTGTCTCGTTTTATTAGACTGAAATGATTTTGGTACCTGAATATAAGAAGATTAACGATTTGGTTATGAATAAGGATAATTAATTGATCTTATTCATTTTCAATTTCATTTAAATCGATAAACTTACAATTTACCAAAAGCATGCAACGAAAATGAACGCCACAAGAAGAAAGAAGAAGACTAAACAATACACCAATCACGTCAATTACATTCTTTCAAAAACCATTTAAATCAGGAACAGACATAGAGATTAGTATTATATTACAGATGAGATACTGATAATAATCCTTATCTATGCAGTAAAAATCTTGTTGGATGATAACGAAAGGACTAACGCAATATATGAGTCAATTGAGAACCAAGTATGAATGAAAAGGTATTTTTCAGTCTTCGTGTAAAATAGCTATGATGACATCATCAGTAATTTCTACAAGCAGTTATAAGTTCTAAGAAAAGTCCTGCAAGTATTGGTAACATCGACCGAAATCCTCAACCTTAAGGAGCGTGAAGTAGTTTTGTTAGTTCTTTATTACCAACAGAATCATATAAATAGACTAGTATCATATTTGTAGCCAGAGTAACTACTGGACATATTGAGACTTAACATCTTATGTCTCAGGATGGCGAGCGCAGTGGAATGCCATGCATGCTTTGTAAATCAAGGTGTTGTTTGGTTTTTCTTCTGTTCATGAGCGGTCGCATCGCTTACCATCAGGCGAACGGCATGCTCGTCTCGCCATTAATTGCAATAAAAAAAAATATATTATTGTTTATATCAAAAGGTTACGTTAAGCATGTTCAAAATCAAAAATATTTTCAATCCGGTAAATAATTAGCAATTTACTAATATAAAATTTGGTCAGCGTGACCTCCTCTTCCTTAAGGTGCACACTTGCGATAAAAACAACTAGTGCCCCACCGCACTATTAAAATATTAATATCATAGTCATTTAACATCCAATTTTCATGCCGTTTTCAAATTCAAGTTATTTTTCTGGCAGATAGTTCTTTATGGATGCGAGTCCTGGACCATCAAGGAACATCTAGGTAAGCGCATGTAGACCGTTGAGATGTGGACCTACAGGCCCTTTTTATTAATACTTTTTATAAATGTATATTTAAACATTATATTATACTGTAATGTTTGATTGTTACTTTTGTTTTGTTTTCTTTCATTGTCAATAACTAAAATTTTTAATAAAAAAAAATAAAAACCGACTTCAAAACAAAAATCCACTAAAAACCAAAAAATAATAAATACCACTCCAAAGCAAAAAAAAATAATATTTATTTCATGGAACTCGTGCATGTTGATTAATTTGCTTAATGACTTGACTAGCCAACAAATCAAAATATATGCGTAACATATTGAAGGCGGGTCGCCCAGTACCAAACATACAGATATTTAAATTAATATAAGGCATACGTCCTACATGTTTTTAAGCAAATTAATCAACATGCACGAGTTCCATGAAATAAATATTATTTTTTTTTGCTTTGGAGTGGTATTTATTATTTTTTGGTTTTTAGTGGATTTTTGTTTTGAAGTCGGTTTTTATTTTTTTTATTAAAAATTTTAGTTATTTTTATCTTTTTAGTGTTGATAGGCATTTAAATTAAGAAGATTTGGTCCCCACAAGGAATTTGTTCTTTCCGATGACAATGAAATCGCTAAAATAGGCTAAAAGCTGCCAAAGATATTGGAATATTCACATGTTTAATATTTTTCTCCCCCCCCCCCCATCCCTTCGCGCCTATCTCTTTTTCCCTCAACCACTGTAGCCTAGCTTTTATACTGAAGCCAATGCAAAAAGAACCGTTGAAATCCTATTAAATTTTGAGGGGTTCTACTCTCCAGGTCCGAACATGATAATCAGATCTTAATGTTATGTTCCTGGGATCAACCTGTTAATACGTTCTTTCTCATGAAAAGAAATCACTGAAATCGGTTATAAGCTGCTCAAGATATTAGTATTTACGTGTATTTTAATTTTATCACCCCCCCCCTCACCCCTATCCCTTTTTCCCTCCCTCACTGTAACTTAACTTTTATAATAAACCTAATGCAAAAAGAACCATTGGAATCCTACTAAATTTTGAAGAGTTATATTCTCCAGGTCCGAACATAATCATCACATCTTCATGTTGTATTCCTGGGATCAACCTGTCAATACGTTTTTTCTAATGAAAACGAAATTACTAAAATCGGTTGAAAGCTGCCGAAGATATTAGAATTTACGTGTATTTTAATTTTATCACCCACCCCCTCTCACCCCCACCCCTTTTTCCCTCTCTCACTGTAACTTAACTTTTCTAATGAACGTAACGCAAAAAGAACCATTGCAATTCTCCTTAATATTAAGGAGTTCCCCTCTCCAGGTCCGAAGATATTCATCAGATCTTCACCATATTTTTATGGGACCAAACAACAAGCACCAGCTTTCAATCAAAGAAAGAATGATCGAAATCGGTTCACACAGTACAGAGAAACGAGGTAACAAACATAAAAAAAAAAAGCAACATACAGTCGAATTGAGAACCTCCTCCTTTTTTTGAAGTCGGTTAATAATTAAATTAATATCTCTATATGTGTCATAGAAAAAGTAGTTCATTCCTTAAATTAAAATAACTTATATTAGCTAGCATTTAAAAATCGGTGCACATTATGTCGATACTGTATATGTGGAAGCTTGTTATCGGCACACTCAAGATTTAAATATTTATGTCTGTAGGTAATTAGTCTGTAAACTTTCCTAAAAATTTTAAAATAAAATAAATAAAATACCTTCGGCTCAGAATGTCACTAATAAAGAAGTCCTACGATGAGTTGGTCAAAACCACAATATTTTAAAACCATCAAGCAATAAAAGTTGCATGTTTAGGACACGAGTTTAGACATGATAAACACGAGCCCCTTCAACTTATAATGATAGTAAAAGTAGATAGTAAACGGAAAGTCGGTTGGAGGAAAAAGTCATGGCTGTGGAACATCCGAGAGTGGACAGGGATTACGATTGCCTCAGATCTATTTCACCTTCCACGAGACAAGGAACAGCATGTTGAACCTATACTAGTTGGAGAGGCACTACAAGAGGAAGAAGTAATCTAGTAAAATTACCCTATAGTATAAATAAACCGCAGAATCATGTTTAATATAATTAAAAACGGACTTACTTAAAAATAGCCATTGTGATTCTCTTGTGTGTACTTCGGGTTTTTCCGTGATTAAGGTGTCAGTCACGCCAGGATCTGAAACAAAACATTACATAGTGATTTGTAACAATTTCTATGGTATGTAAAATCCGCCAACTCGGACTAGGCCCGCGTGGTGGACTATATGGCCTAACCACTCTTAATCATATTTTTAATTGTAGAGGCAGCCTATGCCCTGCAGTGGGACGTATGGGCTGTTATAGAAATAACCGGGTCGAATACCTATGCACGTTATTTAACTTCAATAAGTTTTATTAGAAAGGTTTTTTAAATGTTATATATTCCTGTATAAATCTCTATCATTATGTTTAAATCAAAACTATTTCTAGAAACCACAAAAATCATGAAAAGCGAAATATGAATCACCTAAACAAACTTGACAACAAAAATGTAATAAGTGGTAAAGCCACTCTGTTGACAGTCATGACTCAGCATGAATGGGCAGGCTCGTCCGGGGCGGTACCACTTTCTCACAGGAGGTCGACTTGAAGAGGACGGAGGAAGGTGACTAGTATTGCCGGATGTCCAATAGCCCTTTGCTCTTCCCATCCTTTTTCCTTCCCGCTCTCCTCCCGATTTGATGATCCGGCAGCACATCTATGATCCCAGCTTAGTGGATGTTCATGGGTGGCAGTGATCACTTACCATTAGGGGACCTGTTTGCTCGTATGCCGTTCCTAAGCAATAATAAAAATAAAAATAAATTCACTTCTGTATCTGTGACATCTATAAGAATCTTTTGCCAGATCTATTGAATAAAAAAATGATACATCACTACAACAAACTCGAAAACAAAATTTGTTCATTCACAAAAATACATAATTTTCAGTCACATTTACTGGAATTTCTGTAAAATATTTACCTTCTAGTCTGAATGACAAACGCAGATAAAATTATCAAAACAATTTACAATGATTGTTAGAACAAATACACTTATCAAGCGTAATTAATTATGGATCGCAAGATATAATTTCGCGAAAACATTTCGACATTATCACAAGTGCGTGTTCCACAAATTGTTTAGTTTTATTGCTAAATAATAACTGCGACGACCTTGGGAGAACTAAAAGTAAATTATACTATAGGTATTAAGAATGGTGAAACAGCACCAAATTACTTGAAATGAAGACACTACTAAAGCTCATGAAAATCCTAAAATACTTGGCAAAGCACAAAGTAATCCCAAATATGTTACTGTAAACATAACACTCATTTTTTGAGAATAAGCAATAGGAATGTTGTCTAAAAAAACTGGCATTATAGGGAAATAAAGGGCGTGTGTCACATGTTCTGTGAGGGGCGAAGGAATTGAAATTTCGAATCTGATTTGATAGACAATTATTTAGGTAGAGAAATAAAACAGCAATAATCATCGTGCCAAAAAGTGAAGATGAAGATCGAAGTCCGTAGGTTTCAACAGAGGCTCATATGTAATATGGACAAGTAGATGATTTAATTATAATAATTCTCTACCTTGAATGAAAATCTACATCACCAAATGAAAAGGCACAAAAATGCATCAGGTGACCGATGAAGAATTTTTTTTATACTGTTATCTAGTATCACCTGATCCACCTTCAAGCATCCTCTGCAGTGCGGGGTTGAGCTGTAGCCTGATGTTTACCAAAGCCGCCTCCACTTCTTTAGACGAGACGGCGACGCGACGATAAAATGCTATCGACCTCGCCGCCTCCTGGGAAAACAATTGTGTTTGTATATTTATATAGAAATAGTCGCGATTGTTTAATTAACAGGATAAACAGAAGAGTAAATCAGAATGTTAAGTAAATGAAATAGTGACGCCATACTGAAGCAATTATAGACTACAACAGACAGAAAACAGCACAATTATCTCACAGAACACAAGAGGTGGCTACATAGAGGTCTTTCAATTTTCAAGTCAGCCGATATAGTCTGAGAAATTATCGTAGCTCAATTATTTATACTTTATTAATTTTTACTTGGGAACAGGGAAATCCTCACAATTCTATACAAAAATTATTACAACCCAGCATATAATCAAATTTACTCCTTCAAATATAATTAACATCTCATAATTCTTACCTTCTCCTTTCCCTTCTGCAGTAGAAACACAGGCGATTCCTTCAGCAGCCCTACCAAGAGAACATAAAGAATAGAGAGCACTAGATGCACGTACACCACCTGCTGGTACCCCAGGGCTCCTCCCCAAGAATACGACAGCAGAAGACCTAGGAATAGCCCTGACACCACCGAGGATGTAAGGGCTCCTCGGATGGAATCCTGGCAAATCTCGGCTATGTAGACTGATGAAGCCGCCTGGCCAGCTGCACCCATGCCGCCAAGAGCCATCGCGAAGATTATGACAGGTACCGAAGTGGTTATAGATATGATGGCCCAGCATAACTAGAAGAAAGAAGTGGTTGAGAGGATTAGTAGTATAAAATAAGTGGATATAGTTAATTGTTAGGTATACACGTAGTTCTAAATTTAGTTCTGAGCCCATTGGGCAAAAGTCTTGGGTCGGGAGTATCGGAAATTAAATTGATATGATGCCCCAGCATAACTACAAGAAAGAGGCGGTTGAGATTATTAGTACTTAGTACAAATGAAGTGAATAAAGTCAATAATTATACACATAGTTGTGATCACAGGACGTTCTGAGCCCATTGGGTAAAATTCTTGTGTCGAGAGTATTAGAAACTATAAGAGTTATTATTTTATTTTATTTATTTATTTTTAAGGAAAGCTTACAGACAAATTAACAAAATATATCGGTCTCATAAAAATCAGACCATACACAAATGATTATTTTCTCCAAACTAGGTTCGGACTCAATGTAACAACGTTCGTGGATGATCGGATGCCCCAATTAATTGATTTTGAGTTCAATTTGTTTTATTTCTTAAGATCAAAGAATAAGTAAATAAACATAAATAAAATGATAAGACAAAATCATTATGTTATAAAATTTAAAAAAACTCCACGTAAATGTGGGATAAACGACGAGATTAGTAATATATTCTCCACTCACCACATAAGGAAGTCCAAACAGCATACAAGTGTATTTCCTTCCAAGCACATTCAAAGTATAAGTGCAGGCAGGAGTGGCCACCAAAGCGCCAATGTTGGCCACACTGCCCAAAAGTGATATTTCAACCGAAGACATTGGCGCCGACAGCATGGTCGCGTTGGACGCAAAGTTGGCCACATTGTATGAAGGCCAGGCGAATACGTACCCAGTTAAAATGGTTAGGTTGGCAACTGAAAAAAAAATTAGCAAGAAATGCATTTTTTTTATTGCTATGAATGGCTAGATGGATGCTGATAAGCAATAATGTGTCAATCCACACAAAGTACAATTCAAAGTTTTTGATATATTATTTAGACTCAACATTATGTCTCAGAATGGCGAGCGCAGTGGAATACCAATCACTGCTTAGTAATTCAAGGTTTTGTTTAGTTTTGCTACTCCATAAGCGGTCGTATCGCTTATCATCAAGCGAATGGCAAGTTCATCTGGATGGTGATAAGCAATAATGTGTTAACCCTCAAGAACTTTGTTTTGAGAAAATGGCGTTTTAAGTTTTCAAACCAATTCTTGTAAAGTTTGTTTAAAAGAACATGAATTGACTGCATATTGCTCGGTTTACC
This sequence comes from Hyles vespertilio, assembly GCA_009982885.2. Lineage (NCBI taxonomy): Eukaryota > Metazoa > Arthropoda > Insecta > Lepidoptera > Sphingidae > Hyles > Hyles vespertilio. The sequence goes on from CM042823.1 coordinate 8,388,033, forward strand.
TAATAAAAAAGAAAAATGGATTAGAAATAGACTGATATTACAAAAATCAAATAATCTAGAATATTCTTTAAAATAAATGAGATTATAATTTCGATTAGTTTTATTATAAGTATATTTTTTGTATACTTTTGTCTTTTTGGTAACTTAAAACTCTTTTACATAATGTTAAATACGTGATACATTATTCAAATATTATGTCCAATAGTTACTCTGGCTACAATGTCCTTCCAATCGGAACACAATAGTACATTTACAGTGTTGTTTGGCGGGAAAGCAGACATTGCGGGGGGACCAACCCAGGCGGTGTCTCACATTATGAGAGACCTACCACCAGAGTGCCCAGAATTTGTTTATCAATTCTTTAAAATGTTCACCTTTATCCAACAATATAATATTGAAGCCATGGAATTCACGATTGATGTTATTTAACTACATACATCATCTTGCGCCTGTGAAAAACATTTGACTGTTAAAAGCAATGTGTATTTTGCTAATATAATTAGGTAGGTACTCCTTATTATTATACTATCAAAAAGTCACAAAAATACACATAATAATTATTTGAAAAAATTGCGTGGTGGCCTGTTGTTAAACGGACCAGACGCGACTACCAACATGTTTGCGGTGGTCGTGAGTTCGAATCCCAGGGCACACCTCTGACTTTTCGGAGTCATGTGTGTATCGATGGTCAATAACCACGCACTATAACAGTAGAAGAAAACATCGTGAGGAAACCTGCATACCATAGCGATTTGTTAGCATTTATATGGTATGTATAGTCCACCACCCTTACTAGACCAGTGTGGTGGACTATATGGCGTAACTACTCTCAATCCTTTCTGTGGGACGTATATGGGCTGATACAATACAGTACATAGAACAGATGAATTCTGGTACAGTTTATACGTATATGTACATAGCTTCTGTTACCAACAGAGTTGTAATCTGCACAATTAAACAGATTAAATCGACCATAAACAACATACTACAAAGATTTTATTACTAACCGCTCAAATATTTGTTCGTTATGCGTTGTCGCGAATGTCTGAATAGACAATCAGAATAATTACTAAAGCATAGAAGGAGTCGAAAACACACTCACATATTTAAATAATTGTGTGAACCACAGGTATTTGTTTCGGGTCTGGGTGTTTTTAAGACCGTAAAGTCTCTCGTATTTCATGGCCCAGAACACAAGACTCGATCTTAGTGTGGAGTTAGGACTATGTTTATGACTGTTGGGTGTAGGTGTAGGTAGGGCTTTTTCAAATAGGCCATAAGCATTAAAGAGAATAAGAGAATTATAGTACCTCGAGGCAGGAGGTGGGTAAAAGGACTTATCCGGTATCACTAGCGTTCCAACCCAGCAACTGCAACTTGCAACTGGTTCGCCGGCCTGTGTCACTTTTTGTTCGTGACATAGGCCGGTGGCTTCACTCATTGCTAGTCGAAAAACTTCGTCGGCGACATGGGAGCGGCTGGATGTAATCAAGAACATTTTCATGATGTTGCTGACGTTATGACAAGCAAAACGTTGTCAAAATATCATGTCATGCAACACGTGCGGGCGCTTATCGCCGACATGCTTATTTTCTTATAGGCCGCCGGGTTATGTCGGTGGGCTTTGTCGCCGGGCCGGCTTTTGTGTGTAGTGCGCTTAAGGATCAATAATATCAACATGTAATTCTCCTACATTTGATATGCCAAATGCATAGCGCTGTTAAAGTTAGGTATAAAATCTGCTTCAGCCTTAAAGAAAATATTCTTGCGTTCCAATTTGCATTGATATTGTCAAAGTTAATTTCCAAGCTACTTACATAGTGATACGACTTGGCCTAAGCAGTTCAAATATGTTGCCATGGCGTGATCTGCGACAAACACGTTGTTGTTTTGACTGTTTTAGTTTTGCGTAGACGAGCCGAAATAATACGTTTATTATGGGGGATTAATGTATTAAAATAACTGAGTAAGTAATTACTGAGAAAAAATAAAACATCACGCTAATCCCTGCAAAGGCGCCGACTGAGATATAAAGTGTTAATGAGCTGTTTATATTTGAAACAAAAGTTTCATTTAATATGCATTTTACTTTTGTTATATGTACATTACTATGCGACCAAAAACTCCTCGATCAAATACAGACTAGATACAGGGACCGCACCAAAATCACACGCCTAAAGTTGCCGAGGTTGCTTATATTTATACATTTGAATTTCGAACTACGAGATCTAACAAAAAGTCTTAAAATATAGTCAACTTCAGGTAACAATAAACCTTATTCCTTTAAATTAAGTTTTTTAATGTTTTTGGACCATACTAAAATCAAATAAGACCACACGCTTATTTCTGCTTTTACTCGTATATCTATTGCCTTTTTTAGGCCGTTTCTTATAATCTAGTGTATATTTAATCGAAGCAAAAACTGCAATAGTAAACAATAGCAGGACGTTTGACGGTATGTACAAATTGTACCAATAAGTTGATAATAGTGTAGGGTTTATTATTTTTTAATTAGTACCGCTTCACCAATTACACTAGTAATAACTTTTTTATATAAAGATTAAAATAAAAGAACAAAAATAAAATATTTGACTTACATCTAACCACAAAATATAAGGCTAAAAATATCAAAAACGTAGTATCATAAAATAATAATTACAATAATGGGATTAAACATTCCAACAATGTCAAGGATCGTCATTTTGTGACATCAGCTATTTGGAGTGAATGAACTAGGTAATAGACTTTGGATACTGCGGACTGGATCAAATGGTTGAATAGATCAAGATTTTAAAGTTAAAAATTTCAGATATAGCTCAAGATCATTTTTTCATTGTTATTTGCTGTGTATTTTTATTATTGCCTGGTTCCGGCTGAGACTGCGCCTCAGAAGCTCAAGCCTGCGCCAAGGTTTGCCAGCGACCAATGGAGCGCAGTATTCTCAGATGTTAGACTGACCAATCGCTTCGAATACACTAAACTGCGCTCGAAAACTCGCTTTGTGGATGTAGACCGCAAGGCGGCCTCATTGAAATAGAACTGGGCGTGACATGTGACTCAAATGCATCCAAACCATTGGGCCAGGTTGGCTACAAGCAGGATTCCTGAGAATGTCCGGAGAAAATACGGAAGACCGAAGATGCGGTGGAAAGACGAGTTGGATGCATTTGAACCAAAATGGCAAGGGCTTGCCGAGGACAGGGTTAAGTGGTGTAACTAAGACGAGGCCTTTGCCCAGCAGTGGGACACAGTATAGGCTATCAAAAAAAGTCCGGCAAACAAACAAACAGGTCTCCTGATAGCAAGTGATTACTACCACCCCATGAACATCCACAACGCTTGGCTCATAGGTGTATCACCAACCCAACAAAATGGGATGAGAGCGGGAAGGAAAAGGGACAGGAATAGGTTAAGGGTATTGGGCATCCGGCAATCTTGCTTACCGAATAGAAAGCGACCGTAAAGCTATTATTTCACGTTGATATATGAGACAGTGGTTGAAAATGAAAATGAAAATAATTTATTGAATCCATTAAAATGTTCTACGTAATTTAGATTCAGTCATATTTTTATCTACCACCCGGTTCGGAAAGCGTTTTTCACTACATAAAAACAGATAAGAAACTCTAATGTTGCTCTTTTCAAAACCAGTTTACAGTTTGGTGATTATTACAAAAGTTACAAGTGATTGAAAAAGTTTCCGGACAAGCCTGCCCATTCATGCTGAATCATGACTGACAACAGCGTGGTTCTACCACATATACTCAAATATAATCACTTGAGTCGAAATTAACAAATGAAAGTAAGACTTCTGGTATAGTAATCACTGTATTACAAACTGTTGTTGTAAAGATTGTTCTTATAACAGTCTACGTAACGCAGTTGATTAGACGCCGGCTGTGACGTGAGGTCACGGGTTCGACCCCCACACTGACAGAAATATTTGTGTGGACCACAGGTTTTTGTTTCGAGTCTGGGTGTTTATGAGACCGAAAAGTCTCTCGTAGTTCCTGATACCCACGACACAAGACTCGATCTTAGTTATTGTTGGGTGTGTTTCATAATCATCATCTTCATCATCAGCCTATACTGTTGTCCACTGCCACTGAGCATAGGCCTCCTCCAAAGGTTTTCTTTGGTAAAAATTGCCTTACCAACCAGGTTGTATTTTAAGTACAAATAACGGGCTCAGTACTCACGCAATTTTCCGAGGAGGTTTACGTTGGACGAATATAAGAGAATGAGAAAGACAGGGCATTTCAAAACAAAGATAATATAAAAAGCTCAAAATAATAATATTTATACAAATTAATACAAAAAATATAATAATATAATACTGGTGGCAGGTCTCTCATGTGTAAGAGGCCATCTGGGTAGGTACCACCGCAGTGTCTATTTCTACCGCCAAACAGCAGTGTAAATGCATTATTTTGTTTCGATTTGAAGGCCATTGTAGTCACTCCAGAATAACTACTGGACATATTGAGACTTAACATCTTACGTGCCAAGCATTGCTTGGTAATTCAAGGTGTTGTTTGGTTAATGACACTTTTTGTTTACTGCTGAGCGGTCGTATCGCTTAACATTAGGCGAACAGCATGTTAGACTCGCCAAAAAATTAAATCTAAAAATAACTAGGAAAGGTATATACGTACTAAACAAAGTCGCCAATGCCTGTATCGCGAACGCAGACACTTTCACTCTCTCACTCATGTCGCCAACAATGATTCTACCACTCACTCCTACCTCGACAGATTTACTTCTGAGCCGCGATAACTACTCATTTAACTCGCTCGTGTTCCGTGTTTACTCACTGTTTTGCGATATCTGTGGCATTTAATGTGGGTTCTGTATTTTATTTATTTCATTTATTAATAGTTTTAAAAATAGTCTTAAAGTACATATTATTTCTAAAAGTACCAGCGACAAAATTAAGTTTAATATTTAATTAATTTTCCTTGTATCTTATTTTAAGTAAACCATGGTAAGTAAATTAATCTACACACTCATACATACCTACCTTCTAGTATTTTTAATAGTATAGGTCATCTGATCGTAAATGATCACTGCCACCCATGAATATACAGCGTGATATTGACATATGGTATTCAATTTAAAACACATATTCCTTAATCCCCCTAGGTACTATTGTACCAAATTTGAACAAAAACTGCCTGATAGTTATTTCAAAAATCGCGATTTTAGGTTTCAAGGCTATTGATCAACTCCTATAGATACCGAGTCTCTTACAGCTTAAATAAGTTTCCGAACTGAACTGAATTTCAGCTAAGTGGTAAAAAAACTCGTATCTATATGGGATGCCTAAAAATAGTAAGAACTAAAATCACAATTTTTGACAAAAAATGTTTTCAAATTATTTTTTTTTCTATTTATGTAAAGTGTCATCTGAGGTTATGAGAAACATGTGGGTTAAAATGAGTACAATGTGTCAATATCACCCTGTAGATAACTCTTAGATCATATATGTAATGCCAGACCATTAAATAGAGAGGGCAATGGAAAGGAAAAATAATGGCAAGAAGGTAGTATTTGGCATCCATCACAACGAAAAATCTCTGTATTCTAATTGAGAGCTAAATTATTTCTAACATAACATCCTTACATTTAATTTATTGATCTTAAATTAAATTCTGTGCCCTTAGTGGTGGTGTGAATAAACAGTACAGGGAACCATAATTATTGTATCAAAGACACCTTACTGGTGGTAGGTCTCTCCTATGTGAGAAACTGCCTGGGTAGGTACCACCACAAAGTCTATTTCTCCCGTCAAACTGCAGAGTAAATACAGTTTTGTGTTCCGCTTTGAAGGATACTGTAGCCAGAGTAACTACTGACCATATTGAGGATTAACATCTTATGTTTCAGGATGCAGTGGAATTTCAAGCATTGCTTTGTAATTCATGATGTTGTTTGGTTTCGCTAATGTCCTTTAGCAGTCGTATCGCTTAACATCACGCGAATGGCGTGCTGATCTCACCACACATTGCTCTAAAAAATACAGAATGTACCTGCCTGATGGACATTGCGTTTTTCTTCAGATATATATATCGTCATTTGACGAGCCTTAAATTAAGAACAAAACACATTTTATCTTCATCAAAGCTTTCATTTCCGAGCCTTTATTACACCAGGGGATAAGCCACGGACGAGAGTAAACAGGGGTACGGTGGTAAAACCATTTATATGATACGCCGGCTGTAAAACATGAGGCCGCGAGTTTGATCCCTGCTCCGAAACAAATATTAGTATGATCCGCAAGCATTTGTTTCGGGTCTGGGTGTTCGTGAGACTTAAAAGTCCCTCGTAGTCCCACGATACGAGAATCGTCCATAATGTGGGGTCAGGACTATATGTGACTGTTGGGTGTATTTATTTTATTTATTTATATTCCTGTGACGGATTTGGTTCCTGAGGTTTGACTACCTTCAAAAGGCCCTAATGTGTCTATAATGTTATTTTAGTACAAATGCCACTTTGATGACTTATCAAGCGATCCGGCTTATTATTCACGTGTTTACATACGAGTTTACATAATACTATCGCCCCATCCGTCTCCGCCCGCCAATTGGTGTTTGGTTTCGTTTTATATTAAATGTCGTGTTTCAATTATTTAAATATAAATTATATTTATTTCTACATACATAAACTTACGCTTGTTAATACCGTAATACTTAGATATTTTATTATGTGAATTATTCGTAAGTTTAAAGAGTGTTAAAAATCATATAAAATTTAGTACCCATTCCCAAATTTAGCAGTTCTTAATATAGGACCCATGTAATCGTTTATCCCGTAGTGCTTATTATCTGGCTTCTCCAGTTGTATATCTTTATACGAGTATCAGAGTATAATACCCCTTAGCTCAAGTTTTTGTCACCCGCTTTGCTGCGGAAGGAAGTGGACAATTATTTGTTTCCAACTCCTCCTATTTGTATTTTTCTATCTTATTAATTTCTATGCGAATTAAAGACAGGCTCAATGATCCTAAGAGACTTGTCGAGCTCCAAAGCTCGGTGTCAATTCTTTGCGTGCTGTTGATCCTTTTCCCATTAAAAATCAGCGCTGCAGTGCAGTCGAGCTGTATTGCACCATATAGCTGAATGGTTGGTAATTATTTACCATCTCTCACTTTTTGTTTCTTCTTTTGTTTATTTAGGTTGCTAAGGTAGCAAACATCGTTATTTTAAGGATAATACTCAGAAACACGGTCTTAAAAATAATTAAGTACTAATAACGTTTTATTGCAATTTACATTCCTAATATAAGTCAATACCTACGCGGTTAATACCGTCAAAAATAAAACAATTTCATTCGAATAATATTTTTTTAACCAGCTTCTAGAAAATGAGAAGGTTCTCAATCTTTTTTTTTTTACTTTATTTTATTTATGTATGTACACCGATTACTCGAAGACGTATGAACCGATATAGTTTTTATTTTAAGGGGTATTCTTTACAGGTGGTCTCTTAAGAATTGGTGAAGACCTGGTGTATATCTTCGGAACTAAAGAGTAGAACTCCTCAAAATTGAGTAGGATTCGAATGGTCTTTTTAACAATAACTTCAGTATTAAAGTTAAAAAGTAGTGAGACCGAGAATAAGGAGTGGGGTGAGAAGGGGAGTGAGAAATTTAATATACATGTAAATACTCAATATCTTCGACAGCTTTCAACCGATTTACAGATTCCTCTTTTACATGATTCCTCTTTTACATGAAAGAACATATTGTTGAACATAAGAATTTTTCCTTTTGGGACCAAATGTCCATCTTTGATTGCCTATCAAAACTAAAAAGACACAAATAACTATATTTAATAATAAAAATAAAGCCGACTTCAAAAAACCACTACAAGGTAAAGACTAAAAATACCACTGCGAAGCAAAATATAATATTGAAAAAAGTATTTTAACATTTTTTGATACCAGCTTCGTTCGAATATCACTTACAAATTTCAAAAATGTAAAATTTGCACAAGTGTTGGTATATAACTTAGATTTTCTTATAATTACTCTTAAATTTCATTTAAATTAGGAAGTTCAATTTATACTCAACTACCTAGAAAAAAAGTAACTAAAATGTCGCAGTAGATTTTGTGAAATTTTAAATTGTGTGTACATTGTACGACAATTTCATCTTAATGTTAAAAAAAAACCATAACTTCAAAACTACAAGACCTAGGACAATAATTTTAAGTGTTTATATAAGATATTTATTTCCTCTTTTCCCCATACCCCTTTGATCTATTAATAACGGGACAGCCTGTTTATTAGAAAATACGAAAGACTTTTCAGTTCTTCAAAATACAGATCCTAGACAAATGGGAATGGAAATTAACGCATCCAGGATAAAGGATAAAAATTAGGTGTATTTATTAATACATACTAATTAGACTAATCACAATTTAAAATCTTAAACTTCAATATTGATAACACAAACATTTATCTTGAACCAGAGGTTGAACCCGCGACCTCTCCTCTCACATACGTATCAAAATCACCTTTGAAAACCGTTTCCGTACATCATAATAAATCTTATACATTAAAAAAACATTATTTTATTTCTTCTTCAAGAATAGAAGCTGTATGGCATCTACGGGCAGGCCTTTAGTCTCTGGAACGTAGAAGTGGCTGTAGAAAGCGCCCAAGAAGCAGACGGCTGAGAAGAAGTAGAAGACGGCGCCTAAGCCCAGCGCTTCTACTAACGGGTTGAATATGAAAAGAGTGATGAAAGTGAAAATCCAGACGAAAGCCATTGTGGTGCTGTTGCAGAGACTTCGGACCTGGAACAAAACGTTGAAACAATGAATAATTAATCTTAGATTCAATCTTAGATTAAAGCTCAAATTTAATTCAAACTCGTTCGAGAGGGACAAAACATTTGATAAATAATAAGTTTTAAAACTGGATCTAATGATAATATTGCCAGGGTATCAAATAGAAGTTACCAAGTTGCGTTGCGAACACTTAGCAGCTAGCACAAACGCTATAACCCATACCTGTATTATATGTATTATAACATTGTATACGAATGTATATTTTGTAATCATACTGAATAAACAATGCCAATTTACTTGCAATTTAGTTACATTGTAATTTACAATTAATAAATACACTAATTTTAATAATGATTGATGTTATTTTAATGCCATCATATTTAATTCTTTCCAATAAAATGACTTATTCATGTTGTGTACGTGAAGATATATTCACAAAATGTAATGGTTCTTTATATTTCGAACCTTATGGGCATTAATTCAATAATATTCTAAAATAAATGTACCTCGGGCAAGAAAACTTCAGCAGCCAACACAAATGGTATAACAGCACACCCGACATTGTACACGAAGCTGTATACGTAAATAAGTAGCGCCGTGAACCAGTGCGGCGCCCAGTGGAACTGCAGTTGAGAGCCCAGGAGCAACGTGCAAACGCCAGACGCCGCTGATGTGGTGATCAGGAGCGTCTGTGGACAACTCTTAGGTTTTTATGTGGTCCTAGTAATTTGAATTAAGTGAAAATTCGATGCTGCACAGGAGCATCAATGGAAACTCTTCTGTTGTTATGTGATCCTAGTACCTTAGTCAAAGAGTTAGATCTACTTGTTGGTTTTCAGGTAAATTTTTTTTCTGTACTTATTGTAATCCTTAGATTTGTTTTTAATACATTAATTTTCAAACAAAAAATGGTTGCCTGTAAAGTCGGTTTTACGGGCGAAGATTTTACGTGACAACGTCTTTTTCTCGGTAGAATATTTATTGATATGAATATAATTAAATTGCACAATAGGAACAAGGAATTGAATGAAAATAAGAATTGCACAAATTTTAACTATAGAAATATATTTTGTTTACTAAAACATTGTACATGTAATGACGAATCTAAGCACTCCATATTTTCACTACAGACACAGCTGACGATACTTTAACCACACGTGTGAACTTGTATTGTGACGCTTTCTTGTTTTTCCAACGCCAAGAACGTTCGAGTTGTAGGTTTCGTGGGGAGGCTAATAGGCACTATTTCGGAATAAGGGTGGGGGAAGGCAGGGACAATTTTGGAAAAAGTGGGTGAAACTGAAAAATAATTCTCTAGTGCTGCGCGCGCACCGTTACGTTACCGGGCGTTACACTTTTTCATAAGTGACTCCCAGCCGCAACCTAATTTAAGACGTTGTCACGTCAATAAAATATGCAAAGTAGAAGCATGTTAGTTGTTGGCTACTATGTTTCCCTGGTATATTGATCTGTAACTGTAACTATATCAGCCCATATACGTCCCACTGCAGGGCACGGGCCTACTCTACAATCGAGAATACGATTGAGAGTGGTTAGGCCATATAGTCCACCATGCTGGCCTAGTGCGGGTTGGCGGACTTACATACCATAGGAATTCTTATAAATCGCTATGGTATGCAGGTTTCCTCACGATGTTTTCCTTCACCGTTTTAGTGCGTGGTGATTGATTATTCATCAATACACACATGACTCCAAAAAGTCAGAGGTGTGCCCTGGGATTCGAACCCGCGACCACCGAGAACATGTGGGCAGCCGCGTCTAGTCCGTTTACCAACAGGCCACCACGCACTTAAACGATCTTATATTGATCTACTTATGTGATAAAATCATCTCCAAATTTGAAACTTTCTTAATAACGCTTGCATTTCAATATATATTTGTGATTTTGTATCCTTAATTTATAATTTTTCGCCATAACTTTTGTTAATCCAGAATTTATACTATAAATTAACATAAACCGGTAAAAATCTTTAATAAAAATATTCGTACTATGAAAATTTATTCCAATTGCAATGGCAATTATAGGACTTAATAAAATACAGAGCGGTCATATCCCAAAACTCTTACCTTCCTGCCAAACTTGTCAATAACAAGGACACACAACAGGCTTGCTACCAGAAAGTCCAGTGCTAAGAATATCGCGCACTGGTTTGCCGGCATGGAAGGCACAGCCTCCTTGAACAGAGGCTCTGCGTACACTTGGAGTACTACACAGCCCATCATTATTGACATCGTCATTATAATCAGCACTGTTGTTAGAGCTCGCTTTGATGATTCCGATTTCACTGAAAATGCAGTAAAATAGATTATTACTAATGAGTAACAACAAAATGGAGGTCTCGGGTTTAAATACCGGGTCGGGCTAAGTAATATTGGATTATTATTTTCACTATCAGACTGGAGTCAGGAATTTGTGCCGACATGGCGATAGGCTCACATCAAACATTAAAGGCGAAAAGTAGGTGTCCTGATACCTCTGCCTAACCTTTCTTAAAATAAGACGTGAGTTTATATTATATGTCATATGATAAAATGCAGCTTGAATATATAAAAAACTGTGCCTTATATTTAATCTATCAGAATACAATTTACAAAAAGGAATTGTAGCCTTTATACGATATACTTACTGAATAATTTCCATGACGACTCCATTGGAATCTCTTTGTTCTTACTAAGTAGATTTTTTGCTTCCTCTAGATCTGAAAATAATAAAACAGTTATGCTGAATTATAAATAATTCAGTATTGATTGTTGTTGAATTATAATTTTGTGTTAAACCTATGTATTTTATGATAACCTAATTACCAATTTACATAAATTCTGAGTAACACTTGCAAAGTTGAATGGAAATATAATGCAAGGCCTCCAAATCCACAGAGACTTATAATAACACATTAATTAATATGCCTTGGTGGCAACTGCCTTGGTGGCGTAGTTGTACTAGGGTACGGTTACAAATCTAAAGTCTCGGGTTCGAATCCCGGGTTGGATTTTTCTATTCATTATCAGCACAGAGTCAGGAATTTGTACCCGATATGGCGATAGGCTCGCCACCTATCACATCGTGGAACGGAACATACAAGGCGAAATGTGGGTGTACTGGTCTACCCCTTCTGGGAAAAGGCGTGAGTTTATGTATGTATGTATGTAGTAATTAATATTATCTTAAGAGCGTTTATACCTTCCGCGCGCTTTTTGGCTTCAAAACAGGACTTTTCAAACGAGTTAATAGCCACCAATAAACAATTTAAAGGAAAAATAATTAGTACAAATTTAGAAAAGGTTGTCATCTAGGGATTTTGGTGGAAAACATTATAGATTGATGGATAATTTGTGAGTACTATAAGGATTACTGAACACAAGTTTCGTTATTTAGGCTTTAAATGTCAATTTAGAAACTTAAGATATCCGAAATTACTAAATATAAGATGAAAAAAAAATTTTTATCAGACTAATAAGACCCTTATAGAGGGATTTTGCTGAAAAAAATATATTTTAATTTTGTGTTTAGTCCCTGAAAATATAATTTAAACAATGCGAAATTATTCAGAAACTCTCGTCAAGAACATTTTTTTTTTCACCAACTTATCGTACATAATTTTTAAAGCAATTACATATTATAATAGATATTAATATATATTAATAGATTATAATAAGAAATTCATCATCATCATCATCATCATATCAGCCACAGGAAGTCCACTGCTGAACATAGGCCTCCCCCAATGATCTCCACAATGACCTGTTGGAAGCGGCCTGCATCCAGCGACTTCCTGCGACCTTAGTCAGATCGTCCGTCCACCTTGTAGGCGGGCGTCCGACACTTCGCTTGCCTGTACGTGGCCTCCACTCGAGAACCTTTCGGCCCCAACGGCCATCGGTTCTACGAGCTATGTGCCCTGCCCACTGCCACTTCAACTTGCCAATCCTATGGGCTATGTCGGTAACCTTGGTTCTCCTACGGATCTCCTCATTTCTGATTCGATCTCGTAGGGAAACACCGAGCATAGCCCGCTCCATGGCTCGTGAGTGACTTTGAGCCTTTTAATGAGGCCCACAGTGAGAGGCCACGTCTCGGTGCCGTATGTCATCACTGGTAACACACAACTATCGAAGACTTTCGATTTTAGGCACTGAGGTATTTTGGACGAGAAGACGTCGCGAAGTTTCCCGAACGCTGCCCAACCGAGTTGGATTCGCCGATTAACCTCTCTCTCGAAGTTGGACCTGCCTAACCAGACCACTTGTCCTAAATAGACATATTCGTCTACAACTTCGAGAGTCGAGCCCCCAACTCCACTGGGGGTGGGCACAACATGGATATTCGACATGATCTTCGTTTTATCCATGTTCATTTTAAGACCCACCTGTTGGGAAACAATGGAAAACTCGATTAAGGTCTTCGAGCATAGTGCTAAGGTCTTCCAGCGATTCTGCCAAGACTACAATATCGTCGGCAAATCGAAGGTGAGTGATATACTCGCCGTTGATATTGATGCCGAATCCTTTCCACTGCAAGAGCTTGAAGGCATTTTCCAGCGCGGCAGTGAACAGTTTCGGAGATATGACATCTCCCTGTCTCACGCCTCTCTGTAGTGGAATAGCCTTCGTGCTCTGATCCTGTACTCGGACCGACATGGTGGCGTTGTTGTATATACACCTCAACACTTCGATGTACCGATAGTCTATGTGGCACCGCTGAAGAGACTGTAGCACAGCCCAGGTCTCGATCGAATCAAAGGCTTTCTCATAGTCCACAAACGCTAAACAAAGCGGCAAGTTATACTCCTCGGTTTTTTGTATAACCTGCCGTAGCGTATGAATATGGTCTATGGTACTAAAGCCTTTTCGGAAACCGGCTTGTTCGGGAGGCTGGAAGTCATCAAACCTGCCTTCGAGACGATTTGTGATGACCCTTGAAAACAACTTATAGACATGGCTCAGGAGCGAGATGGGCCTGTAGTTCTTCAGCAAAGTGTTATCACCTTTTTGAAGAACAGTACCACCACGCTCCTGCTCCATGCCTCCGGCGTTGAGCCCTCGAGGAGAACGGAATTGAAGAGCCTCTGAAGGACTTTCAGTACCGGCGTTCCGCCCACTTTCAGAAGCTCTGAAGTGATTCCGTCTTCACCCGGCGCCTTGTTGTTTTTAAGTTGTTTGAGGGCCATCTCAATCTCAAACAGGCTGATGTCCGGGATATCATCGCTAAAGTGTCGGATTAACTCGGCTCTCGGGTCTTCGGCCGAGCTAACAGTAGATTCGGCAACCGAGGTGTAAAGCTGTCCGTAGAACCTCTCGATCTCCCTTAATACCTCTGCCCTCGTCGATACCACGCGGCCGTCGTCCGTCTTCAGCCTAGACAACTGGCTTTGCCCAATAGACAAGTCTCTTGCAAACACTTTGGAGCCTCCGTTCCGCTCAATTGTCTCCTTAATGCTCACAGTATTGTGAGCATGGACATCGTGTCGCAAGGACTTCCAGATCCGTCTATTGAGCCGCCGATATGCTTCTGCGTCAACGGAAGACTGCAGCGTCAAAGATCGACGTTCAGCCATGAGGTCAAGAGTGTGGATCGAGAGTTTTTGTGGTCTATCTCTACGGCGAGGTCTAAAATACTTAGATCCCACCGTATGGACAGCTTCTACCAAACCGCTGTTTAACTCGTCCACTGCAAGGTTTTCTTTTAGACAATCAAAGCGATTTGTCAACTCGAGTTGAAAGCTCTCGGGGTTTTGGATATGGGCGCGAGTAGGTCGGAGCGTAGACTTCATCAAGCGGCGCCTTTCTAATTGGACGTTGATATTCAATGTGCCCCTAACCATTCGCTGATCACTACCGGTTTTCACCCTGTTGATCACAGTGACATCACTGAACATCCGTCTATTCGTCGTCAAGATGAAATCTATCTCATTTCTCGTAGAACCGTCAGGACTCAACCAGGTCCATTTCCTGTGAGGCGGCTTCTGGAAAAAAGAGTTCATCGCGAAGAGTCCCTCTTTTTCCAGAAAGTCGGCCAGCCTCTGACCCCTGAGGTTCCGTTGCCCATGTCCAAATTGCCCCACTTTCAACTCTGCATCGCTTCTCTTGCCCAACTTTGCGTTGAAGTCCCCCATAACAACATTGAAGTAGGTTTTGGAAGTATGTATGGCCCGACTAATGTCCTCATACATCTCCTCTACTTCTTCATCTGGGTGTGTCGAGGTCGGCGCGTATACCTGTATGACCTTCAACGAATATCTTTTGGATATTCTGAGTATAAGGTATACTACCCTGCTCGACACACTTTCGATGGATACGATGTTGTTGATGAGAGACCTGTGGACGAGAAATCCGACACCTCCTCGGGACTGTTGGTCGTCCCCCCGGTAGAAGAGCAGGTTACCAGACTTCAGGGTTATCGTATCCTCCCCGATTCTTCGGACTTCCGGTAACCCCAGAATATCCCAGTGTAACCCGCTCAATTCTTCCTCCAGTTCGACAATCTTCTCGTCTGTCCTCAAAGTGCGTATGTTGTGTGTTACCAGGGCCAGTCGTCGTCGGGGGTGGTAGCCGGGGCCAACCCGGGGATTCTTAGCACCCCCTGCCCCACCGTAACCATGGCTGCTACCATCGCCAGGAATAGTGGGGCTGCCGGGGACTGGGGGCCTGGTCAATTTTTGTGTCGCCATTGAGGGGATTTGCCAATACTCGCCACGCTTGGCAGGCGGGTTGGCGAGCGCAGGAGGGGACTCGCGCTGACGACGCTGCTGCCCATCATCAGCGGGGGAAAGGAAATAAGGTTTGTGAGTAGAGGATATAATGGGAAAGGAGAGTATGGCCTGTAGGAGTGGATACTGCAGTCATGGAAGGGAATGTTTGTAGTGACTGCAGTAGCTCGGGGGGCCGAGGTCGCGTACTCGTAGCACCTATTCTAGGACAAGCCATGACCACTAGATAGGAGCACCCCTGACCGGAAAATCAAGAATTTACCATTTTTATATTTCAACAAAATTAGTTTTCATGTTTTCTACAAATATTTTAAAAACCACTATAAAACACGCTGTCCGACCTGCATCAAATCAAACCGCCGCAAGGCCTTCTAGAGCCGTGGTTCCTAACCTGGGGGTAACCCCCGCGGGGGTAAAACCTGTATTGTGCGGGGGTAACAATGAGCTGGTTATCGTCTTAGGTGAAACAAAATCTAATATTACCCTAACCCTAACTTGTAAAAGCTAAGCAGTACCTTGGGGTACTGTGGCGGTAAATTTCAGAAGCATAATTATTGAAATGAAATGAAATGAAATGAAATGAAAATGAAATGAAATGAAATGAAATGAAATGAAATGAAAATATTTATTGAATCCATAAAATGTCATACACTATTTAGATTCAGTCATTTTTTTTTCCACTACCACCCAGTTCACAAGGCTGTTTTTAGCGTTGCTCTTTTCAAAAATAAGTTTACAATACAGTGATCATACAGGAGTTGAAATTCAGAGCAGTTCATAAATTATTCATAGTAATGATTATATTGTACGGCTGAGTTAAGTGTGGTCGCCCTGACCGCGGAATAGGTATACACTGTTCAGCAAAAGCAATGAAAGGCAATAAAAAAAATATTAAAAAATGAAAAAAAAACATGAAAAAAAAATGAAAAAAAAAACAAAATAATTAATATTATCATTATAAGCAAATCGAGCAGACCAGTCTACACAAGCAGCACCCGTTCACGAGTATGACGCATGTGCCAGCCATCGGTCTCCTCAACCGTGTTAAAGGGAAGTGACCGACCCGGCACACGACGCCGCCGCAAGCACAGACATTTAAGCGAGCATGACGTACTCAAATTATATATTGGTTATGTGCAAATTGTTTTAAGTTTAATAAAGTCTACGTATAAGGTATTAACACGTGTTGTTTGAGATAAAATCAGTCACCCTTAGATCATAGGGGTAACGGACCTAAAAAGGTTAGGAACCACGGTTCTAGAGGGATGACGTTCAGATAATATAATGGGATGTAATTCCGAGGCTAAATTATGTTATGTATTGTAATATAAAATTAAATATATTTCGTAATTGTAAGAGGTTGTAAGGCCCCTAACTCTATTCATGTGTTCGAACACGAAATGATTAATAAAACGTCCGTTGTATC
Source organism: Hyles vespertilio (assembly GCA_009982885.2). Taxonomy (NCBI): domain Eukaryota; kingdom Metazoa; phylum Arthropoda; class Insecta; order Lepidoptera; family Sphingidae; genus Hyles; species Hyles vespertilio. Next base: position 8,404,981 of record CM042823.1, read on the forward strand.
TACTGATTGAACACTGATTTGAATGCAACTTAACAATGTAATAATAACGAAAATATGATTAGTATCTAAATTTGTATTGTTCATTGCTTGCACAGTAATATTTGTCTACTTATAATGCAAATAAAATATTTTTATGATATATTATATTTCCAATATATAAATCATAACTTACATTTCAATTGAATATTAGATTTTGAAGCGCACGGATCAAAGTTGGTTGAGCTGATTGTATAGCGAGCCGACGCGGCAGCTCTACGCACACAGCTTTGGTCGCTTATGTGTGCGTAAAATTATCGAAGAAATACCTATTATTATTTTTCATGGATCTATCGATGGTAGGAATGCCGTACAAAAATATATGACCAAAATATACACCCTGTCCGTGTACTTTTGAAGTCTCATCTGCATCCAGACGGACAGCTTACAAGTGACGGCATAGTGCTAAATATTATTATTTTAGGCCCCTGTATCTTACTAAATAGGTCTCCTTGTGGTTCATTTGACCCATCACTTTTGCCACGGGCTTGTAGTCTATATAGCCAATAGTTGACTTTGCGCGCAAGGTGTAAACGCTCTTAAGTTTTGTCTTCTTCGCTCCAACTCAATTCATAAGCCAATCGATAAGGACAAAACATTTGATAACTGAAATATGTTTATAATCTCTTTATGAATAAGGCGGTAGATGTATAGGTACTAAAATAAAACATTTTTAAGCTGTAGGTTTGTGTTGAAAATTATGTAAGCAAAATATTAAGTCAAGTGAGAATAGAAATAAAACTAAATTTATATAATTAGGGTATTTGGGCCAAAGTTTATGCAACATTCGCGCAAAACATAATAAACTATGTTTAATAATTATTTGGATAGTTTCTTTTAAAGTTATTATTTTTAAAGGTAATTTATTCTTACCTACACCTCCCTGTACCAATTTTTCTAATCTTGGATCAATTTGCAGTTTAATTTTCGATATCTCCGCTTCAATTTCTTTTGAAGTTATTTCTATTCTTCTGTAGAATGATATTGATTTCGCTGCCTCCTGAAAATATAAAAAATATTTGTGTGTTACACTATTTTTACTTTTCAAATGTGTGGTACATAGATGATTATCAATACACAGAGACTGAAAAGTCAGAGGTGTGTGACCTCAGATTCGAACCCAAACCACCATTCTTAAAATAAGCTATTTTTACAATGCATATTTAAGGCTTTTAATAATTTTATTGCTACTTATTTCACCAAGCGGCTCAGTGATAAAACTATATTTATTTTAATTATGCAGTGCTAATTATAAGCTTTACATTATAGTGCATGCTGCTTCAATAAATTACGCATATAATGGAACGTAGGGATCCATAAACTCATAACTTATTGTAAAATATCGTTCAATATATATAGGTATATATAGATTTTGTAACTCCGGCCCATGGACTTAATATAATTACGTCCATGCTCCGGCCTTACTTAAAGACAGTTTAAAAACCTTTTTAACCAACTTCAGAGAAGGAGGTTCTGAATTTGTTGGAATCTTTTTTCTTTAGTTATTGTTGTTTATGCCTTTCGAACGACTTTTGAGTTCAGTTTGAGCGAAAAAGACAAAATAGGTTTGAAAACTAGTCTATGGATAAGGCTAGTCGTAAATAGTTGGACCCTCTATCTCTATCTCTCTCTGTCCCTATCTCTTCAACCACAGGAAGTTCACTGCTGAAGATAGGCGTCCCCCAAGGATCTCCACATTGATAGTTGGACTATTAGTTACTAAATATTAATTTATCTATACTATGTAACCCTTGATAATAAATAAAATATTTCTCGCTTATATATTTCAGCCTGAGCAATACAGTATACATAAATAAGTAAATGTAAACGTATAAAAGTATAATAATACATACCTCCTCCTTCCCGAGCATTACCAGGAAAACAGGACTCTCAGGGAGAAACATCAGCAACGCAATACATATTACTGACAACGTTAGTTGGGTGTATATCACTTGCAGATATGACAAATGGCCACCCAAAATGTAAGAGACCAAAATGCCTAGAAAGTACCCTGAGGCCGAAAAGGCCGTCAGGCCACCCCGGATAGAGTCATGGGATATCTCGGATATGTAAATTAGGGATACGTTTTGGCCAGCTACCCCCACTCCTGCTATCGCCATCGCTACGAGTACCAGGAACACATCATTTGAAAGAGATATCATAGTCCATGCGATCTGAAAATAAAAACGCATCGATGTAAATATCAATGACTATGGTTAAAAATAGGGCTGAAAAATGAAACTAGATCAAACTAAGTATGTATGTTGGTTAAAACTAGACAGTTTTTTTGTGACACAATGCAACAAAAAAAAATTACAAAATAAAGTTTTGGAGTGCATCCTTTTTCCTTTCTTCCCGTATTTGGTTGGTATTTTTTGCGAAAATAATAAAATGGTCTACCTCTTATTTTTAAAGAAACTACAGTACGCAAGGCTTCAAAATATTATTTCAGCAAAATTATGGATTTACCACCTGAGGACATATAAACAATACGAGTATGTAAACAATGTCAAAAAAATGTCGCCATTTTTGCGAAATTTGTAGTTGCACTTTGTCTGTAGTCACTAAAACTACCACCCAGCTTCTTTTTCGGTTACAATCTTCATAAACCCTTAATTTTATTGTAAGTATACGTATATTTGTTATGATAACCTACAATAGGTGGTCTGCGGCCTAAGCCTTCTCAAATAAACTTTCAATCACACAGTAAGTATCTTAATAAATGTATTAACATATTTTCATCACAAATCCGGATGACGCAGGATAAAATACATACGGTATTAAAAAAAGTAAACATTGTTCATTAAAAATATATCCAAGCGTAAAGTAAATATGTAATAATCATAAAGCAATTGCGAAGATAATGACTCCGCCACGTAACATCTGCCAACGTGGCGCTTTGTGATAACTGTAAGATGCTATCAGACAATATTTACAGTGAGATAGGATCATTGGAGAGTTCACTAACAGAATGATTTAATGGTTTGGTTTTATTGTTATTAATAAATAACACTCAACAGTCTCATAACCCTGACCGTACACTAAAATCGAGTCTTTTAATGTCATCAGGCACTAAGAGATATTTTTGGGAGCCACACACACATTTCTTTTGGTGCGGGGATCGAATCCGGAGCCCTGAAATTTCATAGGCGGCGTCTAACCGACTACGCCACGGAGGTTGTGTAATTTTTAGGGTTTCTATTTAATAGGTAATTATTTGTTATTTTAACTATATTTAATTAAAGAAATTACTGCAAATGGTTGACTGTAAAACATCGGCAAGTCGTAAAATTTATTTAAGCCAGGATTTTTATGTAACGTATTGTGTTAAAAAGACCCTAATGTAAACTTTTGGTTCCACGGCTTTCCATCCATTCCAAAACATACTGTTCTCTGTTACTCTTGTTCTGTTTCTTAGGGGAGCCACTATTGGCCTTCTGACGACGTATTTAGTCTGTGAAGTCTGTCTGTTTTGAAGTCTTAACTAAGATTCCCAATATAAGTAGGACTTTTGGTATAGTAATCACTGTATTATAAGCTATTATTCAAAAGATTATAACTTATAACAGTCTACGTGACATTGTTGGTTGACGCCGGCTGTGAAACGTGAGGCGCGGTTTCCATCCCCGCATTGAGACAAGTATTTATGTGATCAAGTATTTGTTTCGGGTCTGGGTGTTTGAGAGACTGAAAAGTATCTCGGAGTAACTATTAACCACCAAGACTCGATTCTTGTATGGTATATTGATGTATGTGACTGTTAAGTGTTATTTATTTATTTATTTTCTTGGTCGCTCTGGCCCAGTGCGTAAATCGCTACGATATTCAGGTTTCGGCACGATGTTTTCCTTCACCGTTTTATATAGTGAGTGCCGTTCGCCTGATGGGAAGCGATATGACCGCTCTATAACAGCAGCAAAACCAAGCAACACCTTGAATTACAAAGCAATAATAATCCCACACTAAGATCGAGTCTTGTGTCGTGGGTATCAGGAACTACGAGAGACTTTTCAATCTCACAAACACCCAGACACGAAAGAAATATTTATATGACGCACAAAAAAAATTCTCGGTGCGGGGACCGAACCCGCCTTTCGTTTCATAGGCGGCGTCAAACCGACTGTGCCACGGAGGTTGTCAAATAAAATGTTCTCATTTTCTGAAAATTCAATTCAGACACTCTGTATAAAAATACTCACCACATAAGGAAGCCCGAAGAACATAGTGGCATATTTCCTGCCAAGCTTGTTGAACGCCACACTGCAGAACGGACTTGCAAGCAGCCCGCCAATGTTAGGTAACCCGCCCAATAAGGATATCTCCAGTGACGTCATTGGACGGGATAGTACAGTAGTATTGGACATGAAATTCCCCACTGTATACGACGGCCAGGCGAACACATACCCAGTTTGACATGCTAGGAATGATACTGAAAAAAAAATACACGCTTTCTAGTCTGGCCTTTCGCATACCAAACAGCTATCTGAATTCACAATCCGAATTCATTCCAATCCGGAATTCAGATCAAATCTTTTATATCATTCTTACAGATCAATATGAAAATTAATAATCTAAAAAAATCAGAATGTGCCTGGTTCATTAATATTGTATCGTATTGCGGGCATTTTTAATCTGAATTAATATCATAAATTCTGATAGCTATTCAGGATGTGTGAGACCGGGCTGAAAGTCATTAAAAATTAAAATCATATTCAAGAATAGAGGCTTACGGTTTTATCTATTTGAATTTATTTGCAAAATGTTGACACTATTCAGTGTCTTTTTATAGCAATAAATAGTGAGACGAGCATAACGAGTTTTTCAGAAAAGGTCGTAGATGTAATCAACATAAATGTATCTATTTATCTATTAAGAACATTTGACAATATGACAAGCTCCGTAGCTCAATAGGTTAAAAGTTAGTTGTCGAACGAAAAACACAACTGCTGGTTCGAACACAACTCTAAGACAATCAATATTAGTGCAGCCCAATCAATATTTGCTTCGGATATGGCCTATGGTCACAAGATTGATTTTAATAACGCATCACGGCACTGTAACTGTTGGTTGCGTTTACACTACGATGCATATTTACAAGATAATAGACAAAATCTTGCATTCAATTATTTTTACCCGCATTTTAGACTATAAAAAAATATAAACAAAACATCATTAAAGCTTACTCAAAACAAAGACGTTACCAAGTAATGTAAATTTCCATATTCAAAATATTTTTTATATAAACTCATTTGCAAAAAAAAACGGGCACTTAAGCAATGAGCCATTTCAAATGTTACTATTATTTTTGTTTGATAATTATAGGTAGTTTTACTTTCGCAATTTTGTAAATTAATAAGCAAATAATCGTTTTCGTCAGTATTATCATAAAATTTTGATAAAATTTATGGGTTTTAATGCTAAAGTTAGTAGTGTATGCTCGCTAGTAGTGCATATGCTCGTGAAGTAAAAGTTAACAAAGATTTTTGTTTGTTTTTTCTTTAATAAAGTAAAAGCAGATAAATGTTTAGTATCGAGTGTGACCCCCTCTAGCTGAAATCACAGCTTGAATTCGTCTGGGTATGCTAGCGAGGATATCCCGGATACTTGCTCGCGGAAAACGTTCCCACTTCGCGGTAATCACATTCTTCAGCTCTCTGATGGTCTGCGGAGCCGGTTGTACTGATCTCACGCGTCGTTTCAGAACGTCCCAGACATGCTCTATAGGATTGAGGTCGGGACTTCGAGCTGGCCAATCCAAACGACGAATGCCGACCTCTTGCACATACGCTTCCACATCGCCAGATCGGTGGGCGCAAGCATTGTCGTCCATAAAAATTGAGTCTTCGCCTAAAGCGGCCAATGCGGGTTGTGCATGAGGAATTAGAACTTCCGTTATGTATCGACGTCCTGTCAGTGAGCTGTTTTCAATGAAGACTAACTCTGTACGATCCATTGAATTTATTCCTGCCCAAAACATAACAGAGCCCCCACCATAAGATTTGATTTCTTCAAAACAAGCCTCTGCAAAGCGTTCTCCTCGTCTTCGTAGCACTCGCCGACGTCGATTTTCACCGAACAGAGATATCCTGGCTTCATCGGAGAACAATACCCTATACTCACAATTTCGAGCAAACCTAAGCCTGGCAACTCTGTGCTCACGGAGTAACTTAGGGCCGCGGGCCGGGCGATGACTGCGTATGTTGGCCGCGAGAAGCCTCCTCCTGACCGTCCATAGACTAATATGCACATTTCTTACTTCTTCGAGGTTGTTCTTAAGGTCCACATACGAAGACTTGCGATTTCTAAATGCGCGACTCACAAGAAAACGATCATCCCGTGGTTGGGTACATGTTTTTCTTCCAGAACCAGGCACAATCCTATAGAGCATGTCTGGGACGTTCTGAAACGATGCGTCAGATCAGTACAACCGGCTCCGCAGACCATCAGAGAGCTGAAGAATGTGATTACCGCGAAGTGGGAACGTTTTCCGCGAGCAAGTATCCGGGATATCCTCGCTAGCATACCCAGACGAATTCAAGCTGTGATTTCAGCTAGAGGGGGTCACACTCGATACTAAACATTTATCTGCTTTTACTTTATTAAAGAAAAAACAAACAAAAATCTTTGTTAACTTTTACTTCACGAGCATATGCACTACTAGCGAGCATACACTACTAACTTTAGCATTAAAACCCATAAATTTTATCAAAATTTTATGATAATACTGACGAAAACGATTATTTGCTTATTAATTTACAAAATTGTGAAAGTAAAACTACCTATAATTATCAAACAAAAATAATAGTAACATTTGAAATTGCTCATTGCTTAGGTGCCCGTTTTTTTTTTTGCCCGTTTTGCAAATGAGTTTATTTAAAGCGATCAATGATTTAAAAATTCAAAACAAATTGTTCTCTGTTGCAGCATATTTTTTTAGAAGGTTGTACTTAAAAACAAAATTTTTAACACTTACAGCCTTTTTAGGTTTTAAAATAATAACATTATGTTTTAGGTAATATGATCTTGAGTACCAGGAGTGCATGAAATAAAAGAATACTTACTGCACAAAGTAGCAATAGCCTGTACCAGAAATTCAGACGTTTTAACTTTACCAGCCATTTTCTATAATTAACTTATGCACAATAACCGTCTTGTTTGGAGCAGCAATCATTATATGCTACTATATAAATATTCGAGATAAAATTACTATATTAATTCAAGAAGACACGATAGACAGTACAATGAAGATAAGGGATGTGTCCTTATTACTGCCACCTTTCACTCATCTAATCGATTGTCTATTATTTTTCTTTATACTGCACTTCTACTATACTACTTCACTGCGCATAGCGTATCACGCACAATTTCTTAATACAGTACTTATAGGGAAATGAATAGTTTGATAACCAGTTCTGACTGATTTCTGGATATTACACAGGACCACACTGTGACACAATTTATAGTAAAATAAATATAAATACCTCCATCACTTTGTAAATGTAAACACTCGTAATTTCCAAGTTATTTACAATATAGTATATTTGTTCTTTGTCCAAATGGTAGAACCATACTGTTTCTCAGAGTTACAGTATTATTACAGTAAAAAAGAAGCTGGTTCGGCTGGGATGTTTCCAATATATGACAGAAAATAAACTTGACACGATAATTTTGATGCCATATTTCGGTGAGTGAGATTGCTGCAGGCCGAATGCTCTTTTCTTTTTTGTCCATTCCCCTTCCATTTTCAAAAAAACAAGAAGGCATTAACTTTTTTATTTTGATAACTAAAATCATTGTATTATTTCTTGTTAATAATCACTTAATTTTTATTGAGAGATCGTCAATTATAAAACGTGTGTATACTCTCTCGCACGCTCCAGATTTTTAATTAGTTTAGCTTTTGTGAACGTCACTGCAATACATATCTGTTACAATGTGCAATTATCAATAAATCAACTATTAATTAATGTCAAATAGGGTGAGTAGAAACAAAAGTGATCAAGTGCTTTTAATAAAATACAGGGTATATCAAGACTGCTACCGAAAACGAAGCCGGGTGGTAGTTTAAGTGGCTTCAGACACAATGCAATTGAAAAAGTTGCAAAAAAAAAGCTACAATTTTTTTTTTGTTATTTTTCCTATGACCATATTTGGGTGGTAAATCCATTTTGTCCTAAAATAATTGTGTATATCCTTTTATTTATAAATAATCTAAGGTATAAAAGTGTTTAAATTATTATTTTAGCAAAAACTACGGATTTAACACCCAAAAATGACGATATTTAAAAAATCATAAAAAATAATTGTCGCGTTTCTTTGCGAAATTTTTAGTTGCATTGTGTTTGTACTCACTAAAACTACCACCCGGTTTCGTTTTCGGGAGCAGTCTTGAGATACCCGGTATATAATTATTTATATTATGTTTTTTTTTGTATTGTATTGTATCAGCCCATATACGTCCCACTGCAGGGCACGGGCCTACTCTACAATCGAGAGTACGATTGAGAGTGGTTAGGCCATATAGTCCACCACGCTGGCCTAGTGCGGGTTGGCGGACTTACATACCATAGACATTCTTATGAATCGCTATGGTATGCAACAAAGTTGCAAAAACACTTTAGTTATCAAAATATTAAATACAACCACTTTTATTTTAAATAGGTAACTGGTATGTTAGGCTGCGTTGATCGCTTACTATTAGACAGAATGTACATATTCTTGTTTGCCTGATAAAGCTTATTAAAAAAAACAAGACTCGATATTAATTATTTATTATTAAATAAAACCTTATATTAAATGTTCAGCTGTAAGCAAAAAGCTTATGCTGTAAGCGTACGTATGACATCGCAGCTGACAGATAAAAAGACGGTCACTGAAAGAGATTAATTTCAAAGCTTTTGTTTTTACTTTTATGTAAAGTCTTCTAACCTAAGACTTAAAAAAAATCACTATAGAATACTTATTCCTCAAAACTAAATTAAACCCTCTAAACGGCGGTGGTGTCGTACCATTAAAGAAATAACTACAAAAAACAAGAGTTCCTAACAGGTGCATTCTCCCCACACGTGTAATAAACGTCGCAACACTGCGATCTCTGCAAACAGCCGCAGATCTCTGCTTGTATAACTGTAAAGAGATTTTTATTGTGTTTTTCATTTAATATACTTCTGACGAACTTTTACTCTCGTAAGCCTTTGTCGTAGGTATATTTCTATCTTTTTTTATCTACATACACCTAGTTGAATTTAGCTTACAGTTGGGAACGATCTTTCGGAGTTTAGGTTTGTTAGTAAGTATGTTGCACTGGGGGTTACTGCCGGTAAATAAAACTTTTATTGGAACTTACTTAGATTTATTGCCCGAATTATCCCCAAATACTAACAACGTCCACACGTGCCGGGCAGACACAAAACCGTCCATTCATCATTTCATATACACTTACAGAGTCCCAACAGGAGTATGAGGGTTTGAGCTTTGATCCGAAAATTTCCCTAATAAAAGATTTGGTGGTTATAAGTGTAGGTATTAGAATAAGCACTCACTTCCAGGAACTAACTATTGTATATTTTGTAAATTAACACTTAATACATTCACAGACAGAGTAAAATTATAACTATGCGATTCGGAGCGAGATGTGCTCGTGACGAGAGAAGGCAGACTGTCTTCCTTCATCCAAATAAACCGACCCTTTTATAGGACTACCCGAATGAGGATCGGTGGGGATAAATCTTCCAGAAAATATATTTAAGCCATAAAATAGGGTCTATCCTTTCAACTAAAAATTAAGGTCGGCCCAAACATCTGGGCTATTGTCCAAACCGAAAGGTTTACCCAAACATGTGTACTATTGTCTAAAAAAACATAAATTTGTTGCAAAGGATTACCGCCACTAAAGAACTTTACTATAATAATACAGTTTTATTGCCCCGGCATGAACGGGTCATTACAATTAGGAAACAATAATTTAGAACAGCATCTTTTTAACTAATATTATACAATAAGGTACACAAAAAATTCTTACTTAAATAAAACGACTCGCAGATGTTTTATGGTTAAACATCTGCAGTCATATTTTAAAATGAAATGCGTGTTTAAATAATGATCAAATTACAACTAATAAGCGTCTTATTTTAAAAGCTAAATATAAGTTGGCGTATTGCTACCGCCACAAAGACTTTGTAATTTGTAAACAAGCAATGAATTTTCCACTTCTTATCTTATTAATGAGTTAATAGCTTCAACAAAATAAATCTGAGTAGGCTAATGTTTGTGGTCTTTAAATTTAAGCTCTATGGTCTAAACCTGGGTGAGGGCTTTAAATCATGAAGGGCTGGGTTCGACTGTGTTACATTTCGTGACTTTTTTGACTTAAAAAAATCTCATAGGATACGTTTGGGATTAGCTGCTCCGTGTCACGTTAGGCTCCTACATCACCAACTCACTTTAACCATTCACACAATACACGTAGCGGAAGCTCACAAAATAAATAAATAAATAACACCCAACAATCACACACACAGTCCACATTGAGATTAAGTCTTTTGTCGTGAGTATCCACTACAAGGACTTTTCGGTCTCACACACTCAGACCCGAAATAAATATTTGTGGGTCGCACAAACATTTCTCTTGGTGTGAGGATCGACCCGCGTACTCTTGTTTTATAGGCGGCGTCTAACGACCCGCGCCACGGAGACAGCCAAAAAGAAAAATAATGTCCGTTTTCAAAATATTTTCACTATTGCTCCGCTGCTATTCTTCGTAGCGAATGTGAATGTTGAAGCATGTTATTTAGCCTATAGCATTCCTCGATACATTTTCTATCAACTGTTATGCTATTTTAAATTGAGAAATAGGTACTATTAATATGTTTTAAGAACATTACTACAACTACCTTAATATATTTTTTCCAATTCGAACAGAAATTTTTGCGATTACCGGGCACAAATAAACATACTGGTGGTAGGTCTCTCATATGTGAGAGGCTGCCTGGGTGGGTACCACCGCAATGTCTATTTCTCTCGTCAAACAGTAGTTTAAATGCACTGTTGTGTTTCGGATTGAAGGACATTGTAGCCAGAGTAACTACTGGACATATTGAGACTTAACATCTTATGTCTCAGGATGGCGAGCGCAGTGGAATGCCAAGCATTGCTTCGTAATTCAAGATGTCGTTTGGTTTTGCTACTGTTCATGAGCGGTCGCATCGCTTACCATCAGGCGAACGGCTTGCTCGTCTCGCCATTCAATGCAATAAAAAAAATACTCTTCAACATTATATATCACTACACAGTATAAAACAAAGTCGCTTTCTCTGTCCCTATATCCCTATGTCCCTTTGTATGCTTAAATCATTAAAACTACGCAACGGATTTTGATGCGGTTTTTTTAAGAGATAGAGTGATTCAAGAGAAAGGTTTATATGTATAATACGTACATATTATTGTACAGAAATCTATTTGTAACCGGGCGAAGCTGGGCCGGGCCGCTAGTTAAGTATACATTTGCGAGCCGCCGTGTGTTTTCTTCTACAGTACGAATCTTCCATGGTTTCAAAAAACAGTGAAGCGTTATAAAAACGTGGAGACATCATTACTCATTACATCACTACTTTCTGTTGCCAATCGATTGAATTGCATTCACCATCAAGTTTAATGCAATCACCGGGCCTAGGCCATAGATGGCCATGTCCACCACACGCACCAAGTGTGGTTTGGTGGACTTTACTTACCATATATTTTTTGTACGAATCGCTATGGTATGCAGATTAACTCACGATGCTTTCCTTCACAGTTATAGTGCGTGGTGATTGACTATCAGGACACACTGGACTCCAAAAAGTCAGGAGTATGCAATAGTTGGCGTTTAAGTTAAGAATTTTGTTTTACGAGTATATTGCAAATAGCTCCATCTAGGAACAATGTATTGTAGTACATATTAGTTCTTACATAAAGTTTGAGGTATAGAAACATAGATGTCGTTGTGTGTCTACAATAACCGCTATAACGACACGCAAATGTCGCATTTTGGTTTTGAATTCATGTGAAGAGCCGGCGATGGGGTAAGATGCAATTGGGCGATGATCCTATAACCTACTTTACTATAACCTATAGTATATTAGTTATCTATGATTTACTATATTAGGCTTCATTGAATTTGAATACTATTCAAAAACATGGACAGTATAGGTGATGCGCACGAAACCCGCGACAGCGGGGCGGGGCGATCGAGCGTTGCGCAGGCGGCAGGAGGGCGACAGCGGCGCGGGTGCGACGAATAAGATTAATGTTACGGACAAATAGGTAAAAATCGAAGTGTTCGTTTATTTACATACATTGGGAATTGTAAATATACTGGGTGGAATCGCTTATCGTCACGAAAAAAATGTGCATGGCAAGTACATGATTTAGAACACTTTGGCATACTTATTTTAATTTTTTTATGTTTTTGTTTATGTAGTGTAAAATTAATTTACCACTACTAGTTACTAATTTAGAATAAGTTATTCATAAAACAACGTTGTTTAGAGAAAAATGACATAAATGAAAAAAATCTTCATAAATACACATTATTGTTACCCTACTTTATACAATATTATTTTGGTTATTGGTTAGTTTCTTGCGGTCAAAATGAGTGATTACACGAACAGTGAGTATGTGACAATAATGACATGCTATGTTCGATCCAATGAAAACTTGGGTCATGCAAGAAGGATGTATGCAGATCCAGAACATCTACAGTCTTTGCGTAGGAATGGTATCATGAATGATGAATCCACGAGTTCCCAGCACAAGAACTATTTTAACGACTTATCCGAGGCTACTCGATCATGGTAAGTTCAGACTTCCTAATCATGCAAGAATCCGTGACCTTCGACAGCGAAGTCGTCTATTCTCGACATTATTAAAACGTTTAAATAAAAACATATGCAGCTTTTTCTAAGATAGTAGGTACGTTATGAAAATAATAATGTAAATCTTAACAACTTACCAACAACTACATTTACTTAAATGATCCTAACACACTAAAATTCTAAATAAATCAAAATGTCATATGGTAATATTTAGAGTAATAATACCGATAAATAGGCGCAAAGTAAGTTCAAGGTCGCTGCGCGACAGTCAGCTGTTGTGTGGCGTGACTCATACAAGCACGCGCCTGAGTATTGACATGTCGTTGCACTTTTAAGTGTAGGGTGATTTAGATAATATGTGTTTTGGAGATATCTTGTACTGATGTTGTTTATGGGGTTGTTTGTAGTTTTAAATGATAAATCTCGTATATAACGTTAATTTCACATACACAATACACTATTAAATTTTCCGGACGATAAGCGATTCCACCCAGTATGTTTAAATTAACCATATTTTTTAAACAAAAGTATAATCTAATAGCGTGGTGGAATATACTTATAGCCTAACCACTCTCAATCGTACTGTCCAACAGCCCGTACCCTGCAGTGGGACGTATATGGACTGATGCAGATATTCTAGTAGAATACATCAATTATAGGTACTGTTGTTTTTAAAATCTATATAATATTGTAGCCTTAGAAGTAATTAAAAATTTATAAGTAGTTAAACATACATTATCATATTGTGTTTTTATATTTTATTTTACATTATTCTGAAACAGTAGGTAGAAATGTAACAAATATATGATGTGTAGTATCTGCAGCAATGCCGATTTGATCTATATTTCCCTGTCATAACTAATAGTACGAGAGATGACAACCAAAATTTTTGTCTCATAGCAATACGGTCACAACCGCATCAGATTGATAGATTTGATTATTTCGAACTCAAAAATACCATATTCAGACATTTTTCGCGTAGCATTTGACCGAACTGAATTTTCAAAATGTCATCAAATTTTACCGGACTGTATCATAGCAATCTGTCTGATTTTCTGCCTGTAGTTATATAATAGCTATAAGATACCGAAAACATATTTTTCAGAAGTTAATAGTGTAGCGCGATCCCAAAAAATAATTTAGAACAATTAAAAATGAGACAAAAAATATGATGATAGCAATCCGTCTGAAAATGTTCTTTACGGGTAAATTAGGATTAGTTAATACGAAAAAAAATATTTTCAGAAGAAAATTTGGATGCAACTAATTTTGAGACCATTCTAAATATGTTAAGGAATTTTACCTATCGGTATCATAGCAATCTATCTGAAACTTGTTGAAATTGATGAAATGAATTAACCAGATGTAAAAAAAAATATATCAGAAGAATTCAGTGTATTCCTCCTTTATCAGACAACTTTTCGATATCGACCGTGTTGAAGCGTGACTGATCGCAAGTTGGGCAGTCACCTTGCTTTTGTCTTGCCTAAATAGAGCGCGGACAACGTATCTATGCTATAAAAACGTCTATTATAATTGATAATTTTGAATTCTTAAAACCTACTCTTCCATCCCCGAAATCTTCGTCAATGGCAGATGAACAAACCATGCCTTATCATTGGGAATAGAAGAAAAAAAAACGTCCGCGAGCCCTCGGACAACCAGCGACACACCCACGTCCGTCTTAGCAACTTATAGTTTGTTGTCACTTTAAGTGAGCGTCATTTCAACGGTTAGGACAGCTGGTGAGTGACTATGTATAGTAAGAGAGTGGCAGGAGCATAATATGCAAAGAACCATTCCCACCACAGCAGAAACGTAAGAAGCGCTCAGGCATCGGCCAAGCGACTCCAAAACTTTCTTTTCTCTTTTGGGAGTACATGCGACATCTAAAACGTCTGAAAACATTTTTCTTGCAATCCTGCCTTAATTACGAACGGTAGAAAAAAAATCATTAGGATTGCTATGATACAGGTCACCTAAATTTGTTGACATTTTTAAAAATTCGCTTCAGCTATATACTACGTGCAAAATGTCTGAAAACCAACTTATTCGTCATAAAATTATAAAATCGATGTACATTTCCAATATCAGACGTATTGCTATGATACCGACTGCCTTTTTTTTTGGAGACACAGCAGAAATAGCCTCACATGCAATTGCTACACTTTTGACCATTACTACGTACCTAGTCGGGTTTAGAATCACATAATCTAACGATTTTATACAGTTTCGACCGTATTGCTATGATACATAGTTTTGGTCGTCATCTCTGGGACTATAAGCGACTGATCGACCGTCATGTTTCGTGCCCACGCGAAATACTACTCTTCATCGCCCCGCTCCGCCGCCGCATCGCCCCGCCACCGCTCCGCCATCGCTAGTTTCGTGCCCGCAGCCTTACTATATAATATAAATCTCTCTCTGTCTCTCTTTTCAGACGCAGGAAGTCAGCCTTTCCCCCTAAATGTATAGACGGGAGAAAAATAACTAAGTTCTCTTTTCGGTCTCATACTGAGTAACTATTTAGAATTTCATTTAATTATCATTGCATTATCACAGATTTTTTGTTTAATGTTGTTAAATACAGACACTGAATGCAAATTGCTGTTAATAGAGAGACGTGGAAGAGCTTAGGGCAGGCCTTTGCCCAGCGATAAGATCTTGTAGGTTAATATAATTTACTGGTGGTAGGTCTCTCATATGTGAGAGGCTGCCTGGGTGGGTACCACCGCAATGTCTATTTCTACCATCAAACAGCAGTTTAAATGCACTGTTGTGTTTCGGATTGAAGGACATTGTAGCCAGAGTAACTACTGAACATATTGAGCCTTAACATCTTTTGTCTCAGGATGGTGAGCGCAGTGGAATGCCAAGCGATGCATATGTGATTCAAGGTGTTGTTTGGTTTTGCCACTGTTCATGAGCGGTCGTATTGCTTACTATCAGGCGAACGGCATGCTCGTCTCGCCATTCAATGCTATAAAATATATATATACATATATATATATATATTTTATAGCATTGATATATAATAATAGATAGTAACTGATAGTTTATTACTATATACAGGGTGGACAAGAAAACGGCGCACCTGCCAATATACATTATAGTATATGGTGAAGGAATCTTAATTAAGACGGATTTGTATGGCGCTAGCGAATATTAAGAAAGATGCCGAGAAAAAAAAAAACTAACGTTACACATGCTACCCCTTAACATGTTAAGCTAAAGTGATTGAACCTTACAACTGAACGGTAGACATTAAATAATAAATAAGCAGAGCTCATTATTTACTTATAAGTCGATTGTGTACATCACGCTCAGGGTACATAAAAAAGATATTAAATTATTACTGCCAACAGTCACATACATGGGTACTAACCCCACACTAAGATACAAATCTTGTGTCGCGGGTATTAGAAAAATAATTATGGTTCCCGGAAATTATTTGTCTCGGGGCGGGAACCGAACCCGCGGTCTCTCATTTCACAGGCGGTTCTTACCAACTGCGCCACGAAGGCCGTCGGTGACTCATATGGGCTGGTTAGTTGTCATTAATGACCACCAAAATAGTTAACTGACCTTGTAATGTAAACCGTAATGACCTTGATAGGCAAAGCTGGAAGCGCAGGATCCGCCAAAACCCGCACGAAAACACTGTCATAGTTTGGTAGCACAAATCACTTTTTCTTTTACATTTCACATAACACAAGTTACATCAAAAGCTATCAAATTGGGTAATGTTCAAAGCATAGTGAAATTAATAAAATTTACTCAAAATAACTGAAAACGAATTTACAATAATATGCACACGACTAATACATGCACACGCGATCGCAATCCGAATTCAACTAATAAAAAATAAATTATTATTTTGATTCTTGAAAGATAAAGGCCTGTTCACATTAGATACAAAGCTTTCCTATTTGAGTTCATAATAATTCATCTGAATAATTAGTATTACTACTGTATCAGACCATATACGTGCCACTGCGGGGCACGGGACCCCGTGACCTCCAGTGCAGTAAATTAGTAGTTAGTGTTTATTGATTTCACTAATTTTATCTCAAATAAGTCTCATATGCAAATTCTATGCTATAATGGTAGACGACATTTCTCTAGGTATAAGAATTTAGAAGAAATTTTATCACTTTAAAGTAACATTATTTTCAAAATACATTAAAATAATGTTAAATACAATAATAAGCAAAGTAAATAGGCAATTTGTAATTGACTGGATCGGCTGATGACATATTTAAATAACATTATAAGCTCTTGAGCAAGTATCAGTATCAGTCCAATAAGATCTTTTTTTTAACGTAACTTTTATATCGGAGTACTTAATCCAATTAAGTTATATCAAGTGTGTAGTGTGAACACACCTCAAGATGTCGGTCTTCTTTTGCAAAATGCTAAAAGTTACCGACAAAGAAATTGCCGCCTTTCGGCACGCACTCACAAACGGCGGCGGCGACCTCAAAGGAAGAATAATCGAGCCGCGTTGGATCCGACAAAGTGCACTATGACCGGCGGCTTCCTTTGACTAATAGGGCCGAATTGGGCCCTATTAGTCAAAGGAAGGATTGGCTTTTTATTAATCAGTGTCATCAGATTATTTTTTCAATGAATCTAAATTATTTAGAAAATTTAAATGTTATGTAGGTATTACCAAAACTTTTCTAATTATAATTAAATTCGCAATCTTACATGATTTAAGCGATGACCAGTGTGATTTCTTGGTATCTTTCAGTTTGGATTTGTGACACTAAGGAAAATAATGACAAACAAAATAGTCAATCCATTCACGATGCAACTGCACCTAAAGTTATTATGTTGTTAATTTATTGACGCTTAATCTAAGTACGTCCCTGTTTAACTGATTGATTTATTTGAAATGAAACAAAAAATATCCTTTTTTGAAGTTAGAGAAGGATAAATTATACAGCTAAGAGTTCATGACCTTACTCATGTGTAAACAGCTGTTAAAGCGAAGTTTAAGAAAGTTTTGATGCTGTTAAAAATGGTTTTCGTGGTATATTTCGTTAACCGTTCAATTAACGACGAAACGAAAAAATACGTATGTGTTTAAATCTTGTTCTTCATCCATTCCAACTGATTTTATGCGAAAAAGTGGTGATTAAACTTAAAACTTTAAACGGTCATAACTTCAAAACGGATAGGTATTTTCCAAATATTATTTTTTTATTACGATATTAATATTATGCCCTTGTACCCAACTGAGCAAGTGCGCCATTTATTTGCGCTCCCTGTATATTATATATAAAAAAATATATAAAGTAAAGGCAGTTTAACACAGTTAAAATTATTTGATTGTTTTTTAGAATTATTTTACAATTATTCAACTTTTAAGGAATAATAAAAATTCAAAGTATTGTTACAATTTTTTTATTAAAATTTTTACAATAGAAATCTTACCTACTATTTACAGAAGAGTAATAAAATAAGTTAGAAAAATATTCGTTTCTGTTACATACATTAGACTTACAGTTTAAATACTTAAAAATATCTTATAAAGGACAATCTCCATTGGTTTAAAAATGGCGGCGTTTCGAACGCCAAAAGGACGTTGATGTTTCATCGCATTTTCGAACGGAGATTATTAAAATATAATACTCATTATTTATCTGGCAGTGTTCGTTCTTTATTACTATGGTATAGCTTTTATAGTGACATTTTCCCTCAAAAAGAACATATTTATAAACATACTTTTGCATATTCATCGTAAGATTTTCTTTTTGTGCGCTTGAAGATTTTTATGTGTAATTTTGCAAATCCTTAGCCAAAAACGAAATTAAAAAAAAGAATGTTGACATGCCACTATTTTATAAAATAGTGTAAAGTTCGATAGATTACGAGAACTTGACTGAAGCTCTTGATCTTTGCCAGCAGTAAGAGACCACGATGCTGCTCATCAAAGACCCAAGGAGTACCATTACCGATCCCCATAAGGCAGCTGATGGTGATAAGCAGACTCCTACAGGCTCAGGAAGGTCCTCAGCGAAGACCACCCTCAATCCTTTACTAATGGTGGTTATAGGTTCCTCTGTCCTGTTCCCGACGTGGATGATATCTCTCCTCCTCCTCTTAGGGTCCAAACTGCCAGGGTTGGGGCACACGTCACAATCCGTCTTGCAAAGCTCCACATCGCATTGGATAATCAGGTCCATCTCATCAGGGAATTTGAAGGCGTTGAAGTATGCGAACGCAATGATCGAAGCTCCTGTGTTTCCTGTCTCCCTGGTCTTTGGAACGCTCCGAATAGTTTAGGCTTCAAGACACATCCGTTGCCGTCTGTCAAGGGTACAACATGACGACTGCCTGAATCGCGAGCAATGCATTCCTTGACTTGAATGTCGAATCCAGCGTCTCCGGTTACTGATACAACCAGAGTCATAGTCTCCCCGATCTTGACCAAGCCGTTTGCTTCTGGTGCAAAAGGTCCACGTCCAGTCTGGATGTCCAGGCGCGCCATAGCAGTGTCTCCGCTGAAGTTGCTTGTGATCTGGTTCAACATACCAACACTGAGCGACGAAACGAGTTGTTTGGTTAGGTTACCTTCCCAGAGACACCTGACTCTTCTAATATGATCCCATACTTCTTGAATACCCGCTTCGTTCTGCAGCACTAACACGTTCTCTAAATAAGCCTGGCCTTCGTTTTGGAAGTCGCTGAAAAATCTCGTGCCGCAAGTGTTCAAACTGACAGTGAAAGAGTATCGGATTTGGTTCGAGTTTTCTCTGACGTAAACGCATTCGGGTTCGTTGAAGTGATCCTGAGAGTATATGATGCCATTGTAGGGTTTGTTGAATTCGATGTTTATGGTCATCATTTCCTTGCCACAGTCGACGGTGATGGCGTGGATATGGGGTGGGTGACGGTCGTCATCATCATCTGGAGTGGGGAGGAGCTGCGACTGGCTGCTTCCACTTGACTCAGATCCACTTCCTTCAGAGATGTAAGGAGGGCGAGTTGTATCATCAGGAATACTTGGCTGACTAGGCTGATAAGAAGATGTTGATGGGTAAGATGACCCTGGTTGGGATGGTTGGTATGAGGACCCAGGTTGGGAAGGTTGGAATGATGAGGAACCGGGCTGAGACGGCTGGAAAGAAGTTCCAGGCTGGGATGGCTGGAATGACGTTCCTGGCTGAGAGGGTTGAAATGGTGAGCTTGGTTGGTAGCCTGGTTGCGATGGTTGATAGGACGGAGAAGTTGACTGTGTGGTTTGATACGACGGCTGGGAAGGTTGGTACGAAGGCTGGCTGGGTTGACTAGGCTGGTATGACGGGACAGTTGGTTGACTAGGTTGGTAAGTAGGGGAAAAGGGTTTGCTTGGTTGGTACGATGGCGGACTGGAAGGGAAGGTCTGGTCTGGCTGACTAGGCCTGTACGAAGATTGCTCGGATGGGTAGGCGGTGTCCGGCTGGCTTGGTTGGTAGGTAGGTTGGAGGCTGGGAAGAGTTCCTTCAATGTAGGGTGGAGTGGGGCGAGATCCAGCAGGGGGATACCCGGTTACAGGTGGCAGGTAGCTGGCAGGCTCGAACGGTCTAGGCTTCTCAGGCTTACCGCTGAAGTACTGACGAGCTGGAATTTGCAAAAAGATATATTAAAGTACAATCGCGTAAATAGCTTTTTCAGTTAAAGCAAGTGCTTGTGCGTGCTATTAAAATTCCAAATAATCATCCCTTAAATTAAATAAAGATTATCTTCCATTCCATTCCATTCCATTTCCATTTAAAATACTCTGTAAACCATGTGACTCCGTGAGAAACCATTATAAAGATGACATGATGATAACCTTGGATGACCTCTCCTTCTTCTGCTTAACTTAAATATATAATAATCATAAAATCCTGCTAAACGTCATATAACACAAAACTTATTTCAATTACTAAAAATATTGTCATATCAACCGGACCTTTCCTATTCCTCTGCTGGTACAACCCTTGTATCCAGTGCAGCAGGTTGCCGACCATCTCATCGACATCCGCCTGTTGGTGCGGCTGCAGATCCGCTGCAAATCAGACCCTGGTCAGGACATCATCGACTGATGGAAGAGCCGACACCTTGGCGAAAAACTATTGGCAGTTGAGGACTCATACGAGAAGGCGACGGATGAAAGAAGACACAGAGACGGCCACAAAATTGTAATTGGTCACATGCAAATAAGCAGTAATAAGTAAAGTTTTAATTGAAGCAAAAATATTATAAAAAATACCAACAATGCAATTTAAAGTATTTTAGCTATAAGCACGTTTTGTCGGTAACATATTTTGTTGTGATTAATATTAGTTCTTGTTTTTTGATCCCCAAAAGTATTTGTTTCGGGTTTGGGTGTCTGTGAGACCGAAAAGTCGCTCGTAGTTCCTGATACCCACGACACAAGACTTAATTGATCTTAATTTGGGATCAAAACTGTGTATGTGACTATTGGGTGTATTTTTTTACATATTCTTGTTTTATCAAAATGATCTAGAAAAAATGCGCTGCATTTGTGTTTAAGGTAATTTAAAAAATGAATAACGTCCCCAACAAAATCAAAGGACACAATTACTAAAGTTAGGAAAATCATTAACTTTGTGGTATCTTTAAGTATCTCCTTTACAAACAAAAGCGAAAGATGTAACAACTAACCAAGGCGAATTAGTACCATCTACGAAATTAGAAAATAGCATTCAATATACTAATAGATCTACAAATAAAGAAACAAGTATATATGAAGAAAATAACGTTACGACAAGCAAAGAACACAACAAAAGTCTAACTAAATTAGTACAAACAAAAAGAAACACTCCGTAAAAGGATTAAATATTCTATAGAAGAATTAACATAGAACGAGATAGAAGAAACACACTACAAGGTAATAGACTTTACAAATAAAGCGGATATGAAAAATGACTTCAATTATAAACAAATGAAAAAAAAACATGTAGTAAGAAAGAATGAACAGAAAGACAAAATTACATCTAATGAGAGATAGATAGAGTAGAAGGAAAACATGAAGACGTAAGCTTAGACTGTAAGTCCGAAACACAATTTGATCATAGAAGTTCTAAGCTACAGAAGTTAATAATGTACAAACAATACATATATACATATGTACACGACATTGGGAGTGGATAAAACAGCGAATACATATATTACATAATACAATCCGATACATTTTCCTGTTTTATAATTTCAGTATGTACATGACACAAAATCCAAATAGTGCTTCTATCCCAATTTAAATTGATACAAACAGATTTAGCTAAGATGTTATACTATTGGCTTGTCTGAAATTAACCCGATTAGATTATTTTTTTCTAATTATGTCATGTTTTTGATAATTTATATCTCATAATAATTAGATTTCCTGATTTGACAATGAAACTAATTAGTCTACGCTTCATCTATTCACATACGAGCAGAACAAGACGTAATAGTGCGAAAATCGTGGCATTCTATTCACAACAGCGACACACTACATACCAAATTAATACACTAAAACCCGCATAAATAAACATATCATACCCAAACAGTGAAAGTAAATTGAAAGTTTAAATAATATTTGATTGAGCGTGATTCATATAGAAACAACAACAGCAATTCAACATCAATTATTGTGTTTCTGATGGGCGTGGCAAATCCATTTGCACACGTTTTTCTGACTGAATACTGAGGCAACTTTAGCGGTCTTATTCTTTCCTTTAGGTAGCTAGGGCAAAAATTATTATTTAATTTCATATACCTTTTTGATATTGGAAATCGGAACACAATATCTAAAATGCAATTTATCTATTGGAAAATATCAACTTGTATTATCAGTTCATTAAAAAAGTTATATAAATAGAGTGTGTGATTTTTAGATTTTCACTTATTTTTTGGAGGTTAAACAATTTCGCATTTATGCTCTGTATACCTGTAATGTCATCTCCTATTTAATTTGAACATGAAGATAAGCTACTTCATTAACGTTCGTAACATATTTTATTGTTTGTGTGATTCTTGAATCTTTCTGAAAGATATAATCGTTTCCCTTCACGTTCCCTGTTCCTTAAACCAAATAAATGTGTAATTTTATCACATATCTTTAGACGCATATGTAGTGTCAGCGTTAATTGAAGTGCTATGAGTTATTTATTAAATCCTTTTCCAATCTAATGTAATATGAATCTTATGTCATTACATTTAAGATGTTTAATGTGTTGAATCAATAAAATTATATCTATTGATAAATTACATAAATATTTTATACCATTTAAGTAATGGCTTCAACCATATAAGCTTTGTAATTAAGAAAGTGTAAAATCTTATATTAAATTAAACCCAGTAGCAAACCGTTTATTATTAGCGTTCATACGCTGAATGGATCTTTCCCTCGCGTAAAGATTATGTTCCATACAATGAATTAAACGCAGCGGTTAATCCAAGCGTTTTAACGCTCTCTTTGTGACTGTGATAAGCAAGTATTGTCATGGGGTGAGAATAGTGAAGTTTATGAATGAATGCCGTGTTATATTTTCGATTGGATTTGTTGGAAAATAATCTATAAATTATTAATTTATTAATTAACCGCAGATGTAAAGAACATAATATTATAAGAATGTAAAAAAGGCAGTTAGTCAAACATTACCAAACTGTTCCAATTTTTTAAAATAAGTATTACATAAAAAATAAGAAAGTGCGGAATTCCTCAATTTTACTAGAAAAACCAATAAAATACAAGTATATCTGCAAATACACGAAACTAATTGAGAAAGTATAGTTTCACTTTCGATAAAACTGCGATCACTTTCCAACAATCCAACCATATGAGGGCAAACGTATGTTTACATACCGTTCCTAGACCTTGATTTTCGTTGTTCTGTAAGAATATATCATAAAAAGTTTTTAAAACGTTCAATTTACACATAAAAAATTACGAGTAGAAATTAACATTTACAGAAATATTATAATAAATATTTACATCGGTAACTACCACAACCAATTCTTACAATATTTACATACGAAAAGATATTTTATGTTACAGAAATACAGTTTTGCGTGTATTTTTCGTTTCAGAATGATGAAAGTCAATTAATTTCACTCAAACGAAAAATACATACAAGTAGTTTGAAAATCTACGCAGCGTTTCATGCTATGAAAAATTATCTAATGGAAGTACACCTTTATATAATGTGCTGTAAATTGAAAATATTGTTTTATATTGAGTAAGAATGGCACTTAAAAATGGCTTTTAATAATATTCCTAATTTAATATTTGTGCTTATCTGTTACTATATGGTATAGTGAAAGATCTTGGTCTTAAGTTTGCTAGTCAACTGCTATTCAGTCGCATAAATTTCATAAAAATACTGCCAGAATGTTCATATTACGATTAAGATTTAAACCACTGCTGTGATTAGGCCTCTGTACAATTTAAATCAAGTTATGCTTTAATATACTATGCTAGCAATTGATTACTATACCTTAACGATTCTAGCTATTGAAAAGTATATGGCAGTGATAAGACAGTACTTTAGAATCCCTAAGAAAAATAGCCCTTATAGTCCCACTTCAGCACTCGGGCCCTCTCTACAATTGAGAATACTATTGGGAGTGGTTAGGCCATATTATCCACCATGCTGGTCTATTCCGGGTTGGCGGACTTTACATGCCACAGTATTTCTTACAAATCGCTATGGTATGCAAATTTCCTCACGATGTTTTCCTTCACCGTTTTATGGCCTGGTGATTGACTATCAATACACACATGAATCCGCAAAGTCAGATGTGTGCCCTGGGATTCGAACCCGCGACCAACGCATACATGTTGGTAGCCGCGTCTGGTCCGTTTACCAAAAGGCCACTACACAAGACCAAAAATACAGACAGACATGGGCTTTTTGGTTAAATAGATAAACGTGCAAAAGACTAAATCGGACATAGTGGTTTCCTTTACCAATGTCCACTACAAACAGCTGACATTTTCTTACAACGTATTTCATTAAAGAGTTCTGTTGGTCTACCAGACTGTTCTAATGCAAATATTGAATAATAGTGTACTTACGGTATCCTGGGTTGTTGTCTGCGCCGCTCACCATGAGCGCACAGAGCGCCAGCGCTGCAAACCATCTCAACATCTGCAACAAAACGATGCTACTATTGATATGTGTAGGAAACATAATATGCACAATGATTCCAATCGTGGTACAGCTTTTTGAAGAAAGGCTTTGTGATGCAACAAACATGTCGTTGGTGTCAAAGCTATTGAAAATAACGTGGCAATTTTTTCCTACAATACCCATACCGAAAATAAAAATAAAATGTTATTGTTTAAACTAAATTTGGTCTCGTTTCAAACAAAAACATACAATGTAAAAAAATACTGCTTTCAGCAAAACAATAAAAACAGTTACCGAGTCGATATTATGTCGTTTTATATCTATCTATGTAAATGTATAACGCAAATATTTCTTTCGGGTCTGGGTGTTTCTGAGACCGAAAAGTCTCTCGTAGTTCCTGATACCCACGATACAAGACTCGATCTTATTGTGGGATCAGGAGTATGTATGTGAATGTTGGGTGTTATTTATTATTATTAGTGCACTCCAAAACTTTATTACATTTGATTAAAAATTGTGAGTAATAAATATTTCTAGCTAAACTTTTCAATATTCTGCACTGGAGACTCTTACAGACAATAAAAATGGATTTACCCATAATTAATTAAGCACCTATCAACTGTCATCCGGATCTGAGATCAGTTGAGGACAAACATAATTATGGGAAAAGGATATACAACAAAAGGCGACATTCAGACAAATAATACAGCACTATCAAGCCAACTTATCAAATAGCTAACAAAAAGCGTACCAGCGTCAGAAATATGGCCGAATATATTATGTCAAGGGTGTATTAACATCGGGAGATAATATCGATTGTGCGACTAACTTCATGGGAGTTGAACCACAATGAACAATCGCGCGGCAAGTAGACGTTGTTTTGCAATGTACGTAAGCATATAAGAAGTGGCTAAGGGTTCGGTAATGAAACTGTTTTTTAATACAATTATTAATTTAAGAATTAATTAATTAATTGTTTGCCTCTATGCCGATCCCTTCTGGCGATCGATTATATATCAATATATATATACAACATATTCCCAGAAGGGATCGGCATAGAGGCAAACAGAACATCCACATTTTGTCCCATTGTCCCACGATGTGATAGGGGGCGAGACTATCGTCATATCGGGCACAAATTCCTGACTCCGGGCTGATAATGAATAGAAAAATCCAATATCACTTTGCCCGATCCGGGATTCGAACTCAAGACCCCAGCTTTGTAGCCGTACCTTAGTACAACTACGCTACCGAGACAGTCAGTGGTTTTTTAAAGGAACTACTAGGCAAGTCATCTGATGGGGAGTATTCACTGTCTATGATTATATGCTAAAAAGAAGAGAAGGTTTGAGTTTTGATAACTCTTCCCGCTATGGGCGAAGAATGCAATATCTTATATTGTCGATAAAGAATAAAATATTTGCTAGCTTAAGATTGAATTTTTGCACTCAAGTAAAAGAAAAAAATTTGCATAAAATATAGTTTTCAGGAGGACCTTCAAATTTTCCCATATCGCTCAATTAGTCAAGCTATAATTTATTGATGATCAATACTAAACTAATATTATATTTATTTATTTTATCCGATTTCTTGAGAAGGCATCCCATGAGAAGGCATGCAATTATTCATTACGTCTTTCTTTTTAAATTTCTTTATGTTTATTACTGATTCCTTTTGTTTGTTCCTTTATTCTCCTTTGGTATTTGTACTAAATGTGATGTGTTGCAATACGTAGTAATACTAGCTCAGTGGTTGTAATAGTGTCAATAAAAATACTTTCTTTCTTTTTGTTTCTTTAAATAAATAATTAATGAATCAACTCCATAAAAGTTCAAAGCGTTATAAGATTATTATCTGCTGACACACGATGCCTTCTGTAAATGAGAGGTTGTCAATTATATAGTCAACAATACTGGATATTCTTACCGTAACTGGACACTAAAATGAAATGTCAACAATAGTTTCGTAAGAGATGCGACGTTGCCTAACCGAGGTTAGAGTGTAAGGACTTTTAGTCAGGTCAGGATACCTGTTAGACCTAGAACGATAATTTGTGAAGAAACTGTAATTGTTGACGAAAAATTTGGAAAGAAAAGGCTTGAAAGTACTGTAAAGGTTTTACATTATTTTTTGTAGGCTTAAATTAAATATATGAACATATTGCCGCTTAAATTTGACAACTTTTAGGTTTAACCCTACTTCATACTGAGAAGCTGTTTAAGAGCCGAACGAATGCGGGTTTGATGGGTACAGAAGATTATGAAATTTAAGATCAACAGTTCAATAGAAGGGGTAAATTTTTAATGACTAAGTTTAACCTACACAACACAATCAAGGCTAGCCAAATAGAACCTGTTAAAATCAAACATAGGCGTATTATATCACATATTCTTCAAATCAAACAAATATTTAACACGTCAATGTACCAGGGTCTCATAATCATACAGAAGGTAAATTGCCTAACATTTCACAGTTGGGTGTTTTTATTAACACCTGACACATTCACTTGCTATTTAGGCCAATGAAACTAAACAAAAAAATCTTAATAATTCGATAAAAAAATAAAGACCACCCCAATTAGCACAATTCAGAAAATTCAGTATTAATAAATGTAAATAGATAATATTTCCAACTTGGAAATAATGGAGTAGCTATTATTTATTAACACTAAAAAAGATGGTGCATGGTGGAATATACAGGGTATATCAAGACTGCTACCGAAAACGAAGCCGGGTGGTAGTTTAAGTGACTTCAGACACAATGCAACAGAAAATGTTGGAAAAAAAGCGACAATATTTTTGTTTATATGGTCGTATTTGGGTTGTAAAAACATTTTTTCCTAAAATAATAGTGTACCCTTTTATTATATATAGTAACCTTTTATTTATAAAGACTCTAAGGTATAAAAAAGTTTAAATTATTATTTTAGCAAAAAATATGGATTTACCACCCAAAAATGGCGATATTTAAAAAATGATAAAAAAAATTGTCGCGTTTCTTTGTAAAATTTTTAGTTGTATTGTGTTTGTCACTAAAACTACCACCCGGCTTCGTTTTTGGTAGCAGTCTTGATATACCCGGTATGGTCTGATCCCTCTTAATCCTATCCTACTCTCGATCATAGAGGAGGCCAGTGCCCAGCAGTGGGACGTTTCGGTACTGATACAGATACAAAGAGTTCGTAGCTTCCTTAGATAAAAAGTGCTTACTAAAAAGTTCCTTAACCTCAGAAACCAGACTTGATCAAATACTTCCGCATATTACAAATATTTGCAGTGCATATTGTTTGATTGTATGACTAACATTTTTGTAAAATATTCCATATTTCTCTAATAAGCATCGTGTCATCATTACATAAGCATATAGCTTTCTTCCTCAGTCGGTTATGTCACAAGTTCTTATTGTCAAACTTACATTGTAAGGCAAATTGTGACATACTAAAAAACTTCATCACTTTATGTAATTTGTTAGCGCTTTTTTCAAATGATTTACGATAAAAATATTCTCCTAATGAGGCGTAAAGGAGGACAGTTTGTATGGTACTTAGGCTTACTTTTGGACATATTGAGTTGTGTTTTAGAACCCACAAATACTCGACTCCTGTAATAGATTCGTTGGAATTTATATATTTTAAAAATTAAAATAAAGTAAAGTAAGAAAATATTGTATGTTTATAAGTTAAGGGTTGGTTGGAGCTATGTGATCAATAACTACAGTTTATTGCTTATCTTTTTTTTACAATAGAGAAATAACACAATAAAAAGTACTAAAGGCGGCTTTATAACACTAGGCAATTTCTTCCAGACAATCTTGGGATGGATATAATAAATTACACAGTTCTACGGGTTGTATGCCAATTTCAAATGACAATTGCTGCATATGACATTTAAACATATTTATTGCTAGTTACTGTCTATAATTTAACACACTACAAATTGTTGATTTACAAAAGTATTAATTAAAAAGTAAAGTTATTTTTCCAAATAATTACTTTAACTGATCCAGGCATTCATAAGCAATCGGTAGTAATTGTTTATATAGTACATTCGTGGATGTGGAGTGGATGGGTATGTGCGGTACTAACACGCGTGTGAAAAATGCTAATAATCACGTGGTAATAATTGCTACGGTCTGCTGCTCGCCTGGTAGCTTAAAGTAACTTTGCTAAATAAATGCATTCCTTTATCATATTTTTTGACACCAGTGTATGAGACAGAATATTTTGAGAAACTAATTATGGAAAAATAAATTGTCCGCGATAGTCTAGTTGGGTAAAGTTTAGACTGTCAAGTCGAAAGTCTTAGGTTCAAAAAGTCCAGGTCACTGAGCAGTGACATTTATATGACTTTTGTATTTAAAGCAAATTATCGCTGATATCAAATTAAGAAATTAAAATACAAATGATGTTTTCCGACCATAAATCTGGCCGATGTACATTTATAGAGCACGTTAAATAAATACTATTTATTATTTTCTTAAAACACCATTATGACTACGCGGGATTATTAACCACAATATTTTTATTTCCATTAATTATAATAATTTATTTTGCCAATATATTTATTTTGGTTACCGACATAGCCCATAGGATTGGCAAGTTGAAGTGGCAGTGGGCAGGGCACATAGCTCGTAGAACCGATGGCCGTTGGGGCCGAAAGGTTCTCGAGTGAAGGCCACGTACAGGCAAGCGAAATGTCGGACGCCCGCCTACAAGATGACGGACGATCTGACTAAGGTCGCAGGAAGTCGCTGGATTCAGGCCGCTTCCAACAGGTCATTGTGGAGATCCTTGGGGGAGGCCTATGTTCAGCAGTGGACTTCCTGTGGCTGATATGATGATGATGATATTTGTTTTAGTAATCTTACTAACTATGGCTAATTTATTTATTAATGTCTTTCAGTTTAATTTACCTCCGTCAAAGCATCGACCTCGGATTTTAGGTGTCACGGAAGAGGGTATGAGAATCTACTAAATTATCTTTAAGGAACCATACAACTTCCGTATACACATCACGAATTTGTCTCTCCACATGTCTAAAACGTTATGACAACTTGAGAAAACATTCGTGATTTAACGCAAAAGTAAATTGTGTATTTAAGATGTATTAGCATCGAAACGAGGTTTCCCTGTATGCCCCTACCAGGAAAACTTTGCATTATTATGAAATCTTTCTGTTTACACAGAGCATAATAGTCAAACACTAAGTTGGACAAATTGTTTGGCATTAGATCAACTAGTTGTTATAGGATATGTATCTGTTTATCTATATTTATCAGCCCATATACGTCCACTGCAGGGCACGGGCTTTAGAAGAGAAAGGGAGAAAGAGAGAACGGGGTTAGGCGACATAGTCCACCACCCTGGTATAGTCCGGGTTAGTGGACTTTACATACCATGGAAATTCTTACAAAATGCTGGCTTCCTCACGAGGTTTTCTTTCACCATAAAAGTGGAATAAGGAATTATAAAATCCCTCCACGCATTTAGCCTTTAAGTGCCCAAGTGAACAAACATAAACTAATAAACACAGGAGCATTCTTTGCAATATGCAGCCGGTAAAACTTAGACAAGGCTTTCTCTTATTTCATAGTGAAGAAGAATCAAATGCCTTTTTCCAAATATCAGTCCAATGCACAAGCTTGCGGATCAATATTTATTGACAAGTTCAAAATGAGTACAATTATAGAAGTTTCTTTATAATAGACAGTTCGATTGAAAGTTAGCTTTAGGTGCACCAGTTGCGGGTGGAAAATACCACATCGAAAATCAGTGCAATTATCATAGAATTCTAAATTAAGGATGTGCCCTTTAGTACATTTGGAGTTTCAAAAAGATCACCGTGAAAATCGCGCTAAAATATTATACTACTCAATTTAATAGATTCGTCCAAGCGGTGATAAAAATACCATCTTCATTTTTATCACATTTTATTTTATAATAGAAGCAAGTTTTTTCAAAATCATTTCGGGCGACGACTAATTTTAGTAACGCTCCACTAGAGACGTAATGGAGGGCGCGCACCACATCATCGGAACACTTTACGCGCTTTCCGCCCATATATTTATATCAATGGCAATGATATTATTTAATTTCTAGCACCGCGCGAATCATGTGTAATCGACTGACAAAACCTCTCAATATTAAGGGAAGCTTCTGCGGTGTGCCCTACTGTATAACAAATATGAGTTAATAAAACGAAATACATTTTCATCTATTTTGCATCACAATAAACTGCATCAGATAATCTCAATACATTCACACCTCGCGGATACGTAACACCTTTACAAAATCTAGTTTTCCATACAAACTGTAATAAAATGCGTTTCTCATATGTTACGGGGTTTGACGCAACGGTATCGTACAGACTGACAATCGTACCATCAAATTGATATAACGATGCGGTTGGGGGTTTCAAAACAGATGACAGGGAAGATTGCGTAATGTTCGGGTACAAACATTCCGTAAGAATTCGGTGAACATGAAAATCAGCACTAATGGACATTCGGTTGGTAGCATTGGGTAGTAAATTGGTGAGGTTGGCAGTACTGATTTTGTACCGAATAAAGGACGTTTTATTGGTCTAGTGCCAGCATAAGCTTTACCACAGAGTACTTTGAGCTGTATGTTGTGTAGCTATGTATAAGGTCCCAGGTTCGAATTACAATTAATATGAGTTTTTCGGCTTATATACTCAGCCTATTGCCATCTATTAAAAGACGTTGGTCTCCACAATAAATACCCATCTAATCAACCAAATGCTTCCATTAGGTTACTGGGACGGAAAAAAATCTGTGTGATTATTGTGATTAATTGTAATTGTGAACTAGAGGTAGCTTTATACTATTGTCTTACCAGGACAAACCATGAACTTATGTAGATTACGACAACCAACTAAACTAATAAGTGACGTCAAACGTCATATACGTTTCATACTTTGCAAGTCGAAACAACTTTGTACAGGCGTAACTTACACTATCTCAGTAGCATTTTCCGTACAACCACAATTCGATTGTTTTATACCAAATGTTATTGAAATTGAGTGAGTTACGCCTGTACACAAAGTTTAAAAGTAATGAACGTCAACGGTACCTATTAATTTAGTTGGATTATGAAACCCGCCAAATAATCTGCTTTGAGTTCAACACGAGAACATTACTTTTTAATTATAATCAGCAATAAACATATGAATAAGTGTAGAAAGACCCATAAAAATAAGGAAAAAAAATGAAATACGACTAAAATACAATGATATGAATATGCATGTATGTTTTTTACATTCTCCAAATTAACCAGAAATTAATAAACATAATAGCGGTAATAAAATGCTTATTCATGCTCTATTATGTCGTCATTATTTAGATGAATATTATGTTATGTAATTTGATGTTATGTAGATTTCATTTGTTTATATTATCTATACATATTTCATCTATCACATATTTTGCTTGTTTTAAGATATTAAAAAATGGATACATGTAATTATTGCAAAAATATAAATTACATATACTGAAAGAAAGCCGATGAAGCACCAAGTAACGAATATATTATTCACAAATGAATTATATATTTTTGATAAACAAAATAAATTAATTCTGAAAATCTCATATAGAATGTTAGTTAGACCAGTTAGTCGAACCTAAGATTTGGTAAGGTTGATAAGGTTGATAACCCGGTTACGTTGTTCAACTAACTTGTCGAACATACAAAAAAAGACACTTATTTTTTTTTCTAAAATTTTACAACGAAACATTCAGCAGCTACTAGGAGCGCATAAACAGAAGGCGCATCATTCACAAAACGTTACTGTTCCAACAGCTCATTTCCACCAATAACATGCCGTCAACAACACCGACGATTTCTCCAATTGGTCCGTTTAAAACGTGGAATGGTTTTCACCAATCACGTACCATCTTTGGTGTAACGGCATATGATGTAACAGACGATGTAACGTTATGACTTTCATGGATGGGTACGGAAGATTATGACCTTTCACCTTCATTTATTTACACACGTTATATGTGTTGCGTGACGGTGACCTTAAAACTTTCGTTTTCGCTTGACACAGCAAATCATTGAGAAGAATGCGCGAAAATATTCTCTATGCATAAATTTCTTTAGGGTCACTTATGAAGTTTGATTTTTGACATATTTCAGGTATTTTAGGCATAATTGTGCCCAAATCAATGTCATAATGTTATTGTTATTTGCAGCATAAACAGTTTTGAGGTTTTTATTTTGTTAGAAATATCATTGTTTTTTATCAAGAAACGGGTAAAAAAATTACAATATTTTCACTAAATTAAAGTAGCAATTAAAGTGCGTGGTGGTCTGTTGGTAAGCGGACTAGACGCGGCTGTCAACATGTTCACGTTGGTCGCGGGTTCCAATCCCAGGGCACACCTCTGACTTTTCGGAGTCATGTGTGTATTGATAGTCAATCACCACGCACTAAAACGGTGAAGGAAAATATCGTGAGGAAACCTGCATACCATAGCGATTTATAAGAATTTCTATGGTATGTAAGTCCGCCAACCCGCACTAGGCCAGCGTGGTGGACTATATGGCCTAACCACTCTCAATCGTACTCTTGATTGTAGAGTAGGTCCGTGCCCTGCAGTGGGACGTTTATAGGCTGATACAGAAAGTAGCAATTTATTTAAACAATGCGGGTCTATGGGTCCATTGTAGGTCCGGCGTTTCGCAATCACACAAAATTGTGGCTCAATTTGTAAATAGCCATTCTATTGAGCAATCGCGCAGCCATCCATCTTATTCTTAGGCCAGTTACTTTAATGATGCTTAAAAATTTACCATACAAAAAGAGAGCAAAGGCTGTAAAAAAGTATTCACGCCAAAAATGAAATTTCCTTTGAATATGTTTTTTAATAAACGAATTACACGTTTTAATGAAATATATATACATTAGGAAGACAAATTCAATTCGATTCCTTGCAACAAACTTTTTACTTTTTTTAGAATGCAAAGAACTAGGATTTTTTTTTTATTGCATTGAACGGCGAGACGAGCAAGCCGTTCGCCTGATGGTAAGCGATACGACCGCTCATAAACAGTAGCAACATTCCACTGTGCTCGCCATCCTGAGGCATAAGATGTTAAGTCTCAATATGTCCAGTAGTTGCTCTGGCTACAATGTCCTTCAATCCGAAACACAACAGTGCATTTAAGCAGTGTTGTTTCACGGGGAGAAATAGACATTGCGGTGGTACCTACCCAGATGGCCTCTCACATATTAGAGACCTACCACCAGTAAAATGGCAAAGTAGGATGGCAAATTGATTATCACAAATTGCGTTCAAAGTACCAGGACCTCATAAATCATGAGAACTTATTAATCTGAAAGCGGGAGCACATTCTAATTTTGAATTCATCCGATTACTTTGTTACGCAACTTTAAATATAAAACGAATTGCATACAGTATGGAAGCACCCTCTACATCATCGTATTTTGCAATGGTCGGGCAACGTTGTCATCATTAAATCACTGTATGTCATGGCGCACTCGAAAATTACACTTTACCCACATTGATGGATGGCTCTATTACTTAGTTTCTATGATTGCTTTGGTCGCCTTTGAAGTTGCTACATTAGCTGTATGTAGTGGAAATAGGAAGTATTATAATATCATTACTAATTAATTAGGGATATTTATTGAATATCCTCAAAATACTAAGGATAATAATAATTTTTAAAATAGAAACAGACGAATATTTAATTATTGTTGTCAATGTCATGTGTAAATTACTATCCTCAATAGTTTTCCTTATATTATTATAAATAAAAACCGCTATTAAAACTCCATAAAACTATTTAAAAAAATGATTTTATACTTTAATATTTTTAAGACTCTCCCATTATTTATCATTCGTTTATATTAAAAAAATTGGAATTACAAGACAAGTATGCAACTAAATAATAATTTTGATTAACAACCATGACTTATGAAATCTTTGTAATTATGAAGTAAATGTACCAGGAGATCATAAGCTAATAGGATGTCACATCCAAATTTGCGTATAACAGTCGGCTCGAACAGACGTGAACTTTTCCCTCGGTCGTTTTGTTCACTCTTTATCGATGTTTGACAAAAGGAAAGACGGCGTTTATTTTAATTCACAATGTTTATAGAATTCAAAGAAATTATTCAAATATTTTTCATTGGTATTTTAACTAAGCCAATTAGAAAGATTTGATGTTCGCTTTTTTTTTTAACCGCTCTACTTATGCGGCGTGTTCAAGAGACCAACGGAAAACCCCGTGATAGGCACAAGTGAAGTTTTGTGTGCCAAATATATTAAACTACATTGAAATAAACTATTATTTAAGGATTTTATCGCGAATTTAGTTTAATTTTTTACATTTTTGACTTCCCGACGTTTCGATTACTTTACAGCTTTCGTGGTCACGGGGCGGACTATATTAAGCTATTCTATATTATACACCAACTAAAATATTATGAACTGGTAGAGTCTATTATTATTGTTGATAATAGTATCATAAGACTTGAATCTTAATCATCGAAATTATTTGTTTGCGTATTTTAGCTCTTTAGATATTGATTAATAAATATTAAACGGAGACTTGGACTCTTTCTACATAGTGCTTAATCATATTATGCTCTTCATTACTATGCAATCCATGGGCCTACAAGTATGTATATATATTCTATGAAAACTGCCTATTCATAGAATATCAACACAAGAACTCTTAACAATTTACGTAAGCTGCACTCAAAACGCACTTATTTTGTCGATGAAATATCGCATCTACCAATATTTATTAATGTCGACACCGATGCTCCAAGTTATTGCAAATGCATTTGTCAGCCAGTCTGTTTGTTTAGCGCATATCATGTAATTAGGATGCGTCTATAAATTGACAGCCTCTGTGGCGCAGTTGGGTAGACGCCGGCTGTGAAACGAGAGGCCGCGGGTTCGATCCCTTCACCCGTAACACATAATATGTGAACCACAGGAATTTGTTTCCGGTCTTGGTACTTGTAAGACGGAAAAGTCTCTCGCAGTTTCTGATATCTACGACACAAGATTCAGTCTTAGTGTTGGGTCAGGACAATTTATGGGACTTTTGGGTGTATTTATGTAGTTAAACAATTCTGATAGGAACGTGTATATTCAAAACACTATTCAACTTGATAAAAGATTATTGCAGATTTTTTAGGTATTTATAAAATGTTTATGGCCAACTTAAACAGTAAAAAAATATCTTGTCAGAACCTAAATACTTGACATAATTCCCCACAAACAAAGTTATTTGAAGACTATTATATCATACTAAACATGCAAAGAAAAAGAATAACTAAATACGATATTTCATGAATCCGAAATATAACTTGACATTACCACACCAATATTGCCAACATTATCCAAAAAACACCCGATTTTTCGAATCAACACCTCAAATCTGTATCAAAAAATGATATACGAGAACAACAAGACATTTATGACACCTGTGTCAATGTAAAGTAACACAGTTGTTCAAGCTTGGAGCGTGGGAGCGAATTGTTTTTGCGCGGCAGATAACATCATAGTACTGAATGTGGGTAAATTATTTGGGGCATGTGGCAACACTGGCTTTCATTGACTCATTAATGGGAGATGACACTCGTATTACGGCATTATTTTACGCACTTTGGAAATCCTTTGTTAAAAATTAATTGTTTTATTTGTTTATTATTGTATAATACTTATTAAAACGAAAAATACTATGTCATTCATTATGATGTATTTTGATTATACACGGTGGTGTCGCAGTATCAAAAATGTCAGATTATGCAGACCCCGTGTAGACTGGACATTTTATTAAATATCACCTTGCAATCCGGCAAATTACATATCAATGTTGAAAGATTCTATCTGAAATATGAACAATTTAAAAAATTTCTATCAATAAAGCGAGTTATAGAATGCATTTCATAAAATATTATAATAAATGAAGGCAAGTTTTCTTATTTCCGTCGCTTTTGTTTAACAACTGATACTACTACTACAGTACGATGGTGTTATACAAAGCGATATTGGATATTTCGATCCAATATCGACGCGGAACCAACAATTCGTACCCAATATGGTGTAGGCTCGCCTCTTATCACATTGTTCGACGGAAAACAGAAGCGGAAACGTGGGTGTCATGGTAGAACCTCTGCCTGGCCCTTCTGGGTAAAAGGAGTGAGTTTATATATGTAATAAATATTATTTTTTCCATTCATCTTCATCTCTAGCCACGGAAAGTCCACTGCTAAACATGAGAGAAAGAGAAAATACATAACTTTTTTATTTCGATTAATGTCCTGATGGTAAACGATACGATTGCTCATAGAAACCATGAATTACGAAGCAATACTTGGCATTTCACTGAACTCGCCATCCTGAGACCTAAGATGTTAAGTCTCAATATGTCCAATAGTTACTCTGGCAACAATATCATTCAAACCGGAACACAACAGTGTTCACATTGCTGGTTAGCGGGAAGAACTTCCTAAGAACACTTTCACAGTCCCTTAATAGAAATGGCCTTAGAACTTATAATTGCACAAACTAAAAGACGAGTAGACATCGTATAAAGTATAAGTATTATAATCTGCGCAATATTTTAATAATGTAGTTTCTCACCATTACTTTTTGTCGCAGTTATGTCCAACGTTTAGACTTACTCAATTTTAATTACATGATTACAATTGTTAGTTCAATCTCGTTGAAATAGACGTATTCATTAAAAATATATTGGATTGTGGCGAAAATAGGAACTACAATTAAAATGTTAAAAATATACTTCTCATTAAAAAAGTTGAAATACCTTGCAAGTTTATATTTTGCTAAGATTATTATATTTCTTTGATTTTGTATCTTCCACATAACGACGGAGCATGTAATCGACCGATTTATCTGAAAAAACATTGTTCATGGGTCTTAATAAGCCATGCATAATTTATACTTTTTATCCCATAATCCATGGTTCCTATCAGCTATTCAATTCTTTTCAAACGTTTAACCGGATAACTAGCTCAAAAAACCTTAACAACCTATGGTTTTTATCAGCTATTCAATTCTTTTCACATATTTAACCGGACAACTAACTTAAAATAGCCTTACCGACAAATCACTTTAACCTCAACCTAATTCGAAATTAAGCGAACAATACGGCAATAAACTTCCAAATAAACAAATCGATTCGACCTTTGCCCATTGTTTTTTTCTATTTTCGATACAAAAACGCTTTTAAATAAAACAATACAATGATTTTGCATAACACTTACGCAGAGCTGTGCGCGGAGCATACGTGGGAGCGAAGTAGTGTATATCGCCAGTTTTTATGAAATCAATCTTGAAGCGTATCTTTCGGTCCCATGACACAATTCGCGTTTCGCACTGAGTGCGGGCGCTGTGTTAATTATGAGATTAATATATGCAAGGAACAACAACATTTTATTTTGTGACTGAAATATAATTGGCGAAATATGAATGGCACAATTGGGATATGTGACTAGTTAATGGATATAGGGGGCAATATTAATTAAGTATGAAATAAATACGTACATATCATACATGATTGTAAAAAGTTATTGGTTCGAGTTATAAATATAGAATTCAAACCCAAAAGTACCAGGAGCTCATAAACCATACAGAGATACATTCCAATTTCCAATATTGGCTATTCGGAAAATTAAATAAATCCGACGAATTAAACGAAAACTCAGAAAGCAACCAAAGTGCATAAGGCATTCATTATTCAGCGATCAGCAAGCGTATGTTCCTACATCCGGTTGCAAACAGACAGGGATAATTATTTCTATCGGTGAGAAATAACCCGTCAGGATAATACAGCACTTGCCTTCAAGTACAATGTACCGTGTGACTATAATAATTAATAAATATAAAATAAATACTCCCAACATTCCCTTAAATAATCCTGACACCACACTAAGATCGAGTCTTGTGTCGTGGTTATTAGAAACTACGAGAGACTTTGCAGTCCCACAATACCCAGATCCAAAAGAAATACCTGTAGTTTATACAAATATTTGTTTCAGTGCGGGGATCGAACACGCAGCTTCTCGTTCCACAGACGGAGTCTAACCAACTGCGCCACGGAGGCTGTCAAAAAACTCATAATCGATATGACATCACCTAATCGAAATATGGCCAAATGTCAATACACTCGTTGGGGTCTGACTTACCATTAAGGGGATATACTACTTATTTATTACCTATTTTAAAAAAATAACCCTAATAAACTATCTAAATCTAGACTTAATATAAAACACAATCGATCGATTCAAAGCAACAAAAGCTTATGTAATTAGATTATTATCTATGATTCCATTTTTGAAGTCTGATTTTTTTTAAACCGATGACATAACAAAAAGTTTCTGTACCTCTCACACACAATAATAATTCCTTATTGTATCCAAACATTATCAACATAATCTCATTTCTAAATCACTGAAGTATTAAATGCGTTTTATTTCAACATTTTCATAACATTGATGCAATTTGAAGACCATACTTGCAAAAATGGTACTTCCTACTTCAATACGAGATGAGATAAACGAGACAAAAAGCGTTGCCCAATTTATCATTAGTGCTTTTGTTTCTTCAGTGTTACTAATGTTGCACTGTTACAAATGACAGTGAATGGGTCCTATTTCTTATGAAAGGTCAAAAGCTTGCAGCATTAAAAGTTTAAGTGATAAAGCGGTAAGAAAATATATATATTATTAGATAATTATTTTGAATTTGTAATCTTCAGCCTCAAAATTTCAACTACTGAAGATTTTCACAATAATTTGATGGAATCAGGCCGCATCCAGCGATTTCTTGTAGTCTTAATAGGTCGTGTTTTCTAAATAGTGTCTTTCATTGTTCTTGTATCTTTAATCTTGTATCTTTAATAAGTTATCACCATATATTCATCATATGAGTAGTTGTGGGGTATATCTAAACCCCCCCAATTTTCAACTCGAGAATTTTTCAGAAAAAAATATTGAATGTATGTTTATTTTCATGTAAATGAGCTCTTTTATTATTTTACTAAGGTCAAAGTGATTTTTTCGAGGTTATGCTGATTAAGCTATGAGATTTACATTGTGTCGGTATTTGAAACGGATTCATGAGCTGCGTTATATTACCGCTGCGTGTTCATGATGGCCTAGTACCCGACGGTCAATTGTGTGTTAAAAATAAGATACAAAGTTTAAAAATAACTATTTTTTCTAATGATTTCTTTTGTCATGAACCCTTATTGTGTAATACAGAGGAGTAACCCGTGGTGTAAAATTACAAAACCTTTTTGTAATACTGCACAATACAGCAAAGCTGTTTGTTTACATAATTGCCGTGTATTTAGAAATGAACTTAAACTTTAGAACTGATGAAAACTGACAAAAGGTAAAAAATTAGTAAAACAATAACTTAGAATTTACGGACTTCGGTTATTGACACAACTGCAATTACGCTCCAGTCAACAGGCGTTCCATGTACCAGGGCAACATAAAAGCAAAAGAGATGCCATAACCATAATTGGACCGTCCAAACAGACGAAGAGCAATCACATTTGAATTTCAAAAGCAACGTGATTGGCGGAAAAGTGCGGGAAACGTGCACAGTCCTGTTAATTAGCCAATCAGGAAGCGGTATGATTGCTCCTTGCGCAATGAGAACATCTTCAGTGCAATTGACTTTCGTTTCGTTGCACATGCCGGGAAAATGGTTTTGACAGTATATTACTAAGCATTACGCCGGGAAATAAGAACAAAATATGAACCCGCTATTGTGCCGTGGTTGTGCACCGGCAAAAATGTTATAATAATTGCTTTATTTTTGTTGTTTGTAGAGTGGCAATTTGTCATCGCTTTCTAATATATTCGCGTTAAAAATATTTTATTATGTTACTACTACTACAAGGATCTCAATAATTAAAAATGATTAATTAAAATGTAACAGAAGAAAACATAAAACAATTAATGAATTTGTCCAATAATTGTAGTTTTACTTAAATAACATCTGTTCACTGAATACCAGGAGAACATAAATTGGCAAGAGATTTATCTCAACATTATATTTTTCCTAAACCTGGAATTACTACATTTCAAATTCATGTTCAGAATATAGCATGAATAAGAACAATAGGAAATACGTATAAATATATTTTTCACTGTTCCGTATTTGGTTAATTGGAAGGAAGGAAATACGAAAGTCACCCATTTGACGTATCGTGATGAAAGTCAGGCCAAGATTGTCCCGAGCAGTTAACCTGAGTTTCTCAGAAACGACTAGGCTAGCTTAAATCTCTTGTGCACATAAAATAATTAAAAGTGTATTTCCAATTTAGGTCACAGCATTTTTTTATACCAAAATTATAATTCACTATAAAACGATTTTATAAAATTAGACAATTGTCTGTTTTATTCTGAAGTCTTTCGACTCAAAAATATAAAGTGAAAATGTATCTTCAAATATTATTTTTGTTTCAACAAAACCGCATAATCCAATTTCCTCAGTCATAATTGAATTAAAAAGTAAGTCTAATGTGGGATAATTCCATCTCGGTGAAATCGAAAGTCACAGGTCACGGGGAAAGCTGTGGCGAGGACACGGGACACGAAGGGCAAGGTTGAGCTACGTTTGTTAGATGCCCGATGAGAAGACGGGTTCTAGTGAAAGTGGCTACACTGTAGCGTAGTTTTTAACTATTTTATAGAAAACGAATTGATTTCAAGGTAAAAATAATTTGTGAATAGGAGATAATCTATTTTTTAATTATACTATGTTTTATTTTATTTTGGCGTGACCTGATCTGTTTTTTTCGTTAATTTTATAGGTTTCAATTTAAATAACATTCGCGATTTACGAAGTGAAAAATATTATTTACATAATGTTATTTTTAGTTATGTTCAATGACATATAAGTACAGTTTGTCGGACTCTATATTACAGCAAGAACCCTTAAAATTTTGTAATAATAACAATTTTAAATTTGTTGCCATAAGCCAATTCTTAAAATCATAGCTTACTGCGTGTGTTAAAATACAAAGAGCCTCTGACATAAGGCGAATTAGTGTCAAATGCCGTAGGGCATGTTGTAACTGAGCATTGACTAATGATGCAACTCTATTGGTAATGAGTTAATGACCATCAAGTACCACCTTTATGTTATTGATCCCATCCGTTGCGAAAATATTTGTAAAATATGGAACTAAATTGAGATACCAAATTTCCTTGGTACCAAGATATCATAAACCGTTAAGAGGTACAATTCAGTCCTCAATTATACGTCTATAGTAATAAATAAGCCATGAAAATACTATTATTTTAAAACTTTACATATGTAATAAATACGACAATCTTTCTACTAAGTCCTTACTTTAATTACACCAAAATTTACCAAAAACATATAATTAGCAACATTTGCCTTACCATGAAAAAGTTTCATTGATACGTCACTAAAGAGATTTCATTACATAAGTAAATGTGTTAGGCGCCCCATCAATTTAAGACCCTCTTACAAGATTACATAATTACAACCATTACAAAGATCTAGCTTAGACAAATTAGTTCCTAACTCCAATGAATGAATGTGACAAATTGTATAATTAAAGTGATCGATATTGTATTGTTAAACCTAAGTGACATCGATGTAATACTAAAAGTTGTATTTTTATCTAGATATTTCTTTTCGGGCTCCGTGACAGATATTTTGAGAGTTCAGTAATTGAATTGGTTTCTTTTACTCTCAATGGCGCAATTGCACTAAGTTATGATTTCAAAGCTTTAGTCTCGGGCTCGAATCCCGGGTCAGGCAAAGTGATATTGGATTTTTCTATTCATTATCAGGCTGGAGTCAGGAATATACGCCTGTTTTGGCGATAGGCTCCCCTCCTATCACATGAGTATCCTGAATACGCATCTGCCTACCCCTTTTGGGAAAAAGGCATGTGTGCTATGTATGTTTAGTTTTCGTAAAATTTAACAGATATAAAGGTATAAAAACAGTATAGGAAAACTAAGTATGTAAACTTCAAACTTATAATCAAAAGTTTTTTGAACTCCACCAAATTGACCTAGGTTTAATTATTCCGAAAAAATGCAACTCTGTTCCTTCGTATTTTTGTACAGTCTGAACTGTTTCTTAGCGGAAAGCGCAGCGTAGGACGTCCACCCACAAGGTGGTCAGACGACCTGGTAAAGGTCGCGGGACGTCGCTGGATGCAGGCTGCCTCCAACAGGTCTCTGTGGAATCATTGGGGAGGCCTATGTTCAGCAGTGGCCTTCCTTTGGCTGATGGTTGGATGGATGGATGGATGAACTGTTTATTTATTAATATTTTTTAAAGAGGTTCAATGCACTTTTTGACATACAGGCAGTAACATACAAA
The DNA here is from genome assembly GCA_009982885.2 of Hyles vespertilio. Taxonomy (NCBI): domain Eukaryota; kingdom Metazoa; phylum Arthropoda; class Insecta; order Lepidoptera; family Sphingidae; genus Hyles; species Hyles vespertilio. The sequence continues at coordinate 8,448,386 of CM042823.1, forward strand.
AAATTATATATGAAAATATAATTTTTTTTCATATTGAGTTAGTTATACAGAGTCGGCTACTGGGCAAAGTTCATACACTCGACGCGTACAGCATTACGCGTTTCTTTCATCGGCCATCGGAAGTGAATGTCTATGGAGTATGGAGTGACATGGCAAACGTATATCGTCAAGTTATGCAAACGTATTTATTATAAGATAGTTTTTATGGGACGGATTGCGGAATGTACAGGGTATTGACCTCCCCTTTATTTATCTTGTGACGGCTAAATATTCATATTTTTTCCAGCGCTTTATTGTTATAAATATGTTGTTATATAATATAGTTTTTATTACTTAGGACAAATAAAAAATAGTCACTTTATAATGTAGAGTTTTAGTAGATTTTCCAGTTAGGAAGAATGACGATATGCGAAAGGTCGCTGGCAGATGCCAGATGCGAGAAGCCGAAGGCAGAATGAAATGGCTCAAATTGGAGGAAGCCTATGCCCAGAAATGGACTGAATAATGTAGAGATATATTTTTTAAATTATTATAACATATTATTTTAATTGGACAGGAACAATAAAAATAAAACCTGGGATGAAAAGCAATGCTTGGCATTCCACTGCGCTCGCCATCCTGAGACATAAGATGTTAAGTCTCAATATGCCCAGTCTTACTTTGGCTACAATTTCCTTCAACCCAAAACACAACAGTGCATTTACACTGCTGTTTGGCGGGAGAAATAGACATTGCGGTGGTAACCGCCCAAATGGCCTCTCACATATGAGAGACCTACCACCAGTAGATTTTTGGAGATTTTTGGATTAGTATTTGGAGTGGGATAGTTAATGCGTCAATTATAATATCCAATCAAAGAAGCCGGTATCGGACTGGGGTATTAGTCATCCGATCAGTGACTGTTACAAATTAACTACCCTTGTTTCAAAATTATTAAATTAAAATTTTAATAATTATTTTTTGTTCGTTTTATTTCAATATGTAGGATTCGCGCAAATCTAAGAAAACTTTATATATTTATTTATTGATGACAAAAAGGACCCCCACTCTAAATCCGTATCTGCTATGCAAATAATCACGTGGGCTTTGTATCAATCTTTGTTTAGGATAATAGAAACTTCACAAAAGTCTATTGTCCATACATTTGCAATCTTTCCTACACGTCGGTTTAGGTAAACTCACTGTAAGTAGGTTCTATTCCTGCGTGAATACAACGCATTCAAAATATTTGTTTTTGAAAATTGGCGTATTTTTACCAATTCAGGTTGAAGGTAAATTGTGAATAATGCAATTTTGACTAATAAATGTTGTTCATGGTAAATTGTTTTGTTTATGCCAGTGGTTGCAGGTTCGATTCTTGCACCGGTTAATATTTGTACGTTCTGTATATATTTGTACAGATCTGAGCGTTTGCATATATAAGTTGTGTTTAAGAATGCACTGATATTATAAAAGTCTAGTGATTTTTTTTATGAATTAAACCAAATCTGCGATAAAATCCGTAATTAATAGTTTTATTTCAATGAGTAACATTCGCGTAAACCTAAGAAATCATTAAACTGAATATTAATTAAGAAAAAACTATTAATACCCTACCCAACTAGGACTGGTTAAACTAACGTCAAATGTTCTAAATCGACAAAGAAGTCTATAACTGCCCGTGGATCATGAATAAATACATGGAAGTCACACACATACACTATTTCACTCGCCAAACATCAGTGTAAGTGCACTGATGTGTTCCTGTTGGAAGAACATTGTAGCCAGATTAACCACTGAACACAAAGAGACTTAAAATATATATTTTTTTTTTATTGCAGTGAATGGCGTGACGAGCATGCCGTTCGCCTGATGGTAAGCGATACGACCGCTCATGAACAGTAGTACAACCAAACAACACCTTGAGTTACAAAGCAATGCTTGGCATTCCACTGCGCTCGCCATCCTGAGACATAAGATGTTAAGTCTCAATATGTCCAGTAGTTACTCTGGCTACAATGTCCTTCAATCCGAAACACAACAGTGCATTTAAACTGCTGTTTGACGGGAGAAATAGACATTGCGGTGGTACCCACCCAGGCAGCCTTTCACATAAGAGAGACCTACCACCAGTAAATCTTATGTCACAGGATGGCGAGCGCAGTGGAATGCTAAGCATTGCTTTATAATTCATTTTGTTTTTTTGGTTTTGCTACTATCTATCAGCAGTTTTATCGCTTGCCATCAGCGAATAGAACGCTCGTCTCCGCTTACATTGCAATAAAAAAAAACATAATACCGACCCTATATCAAAATCAAATCTTTCGTCAAAGTTATAAGAAACTAGTCGTGGGTACTTATCTCGATCGAACCCGCGGCCTTTTGTTTCACAGCCTGCGTCTAACCAACTGCGCCACGGAAGCTGTCGAATATATCGGTTACTATGAAAATTTAGATAATTCAAATTGAATTAATTGATTTATATAATTTATCATGGATAGTTTTCCATCGTTATCTAGATTTTTTTTTAAACAATAAATTTATCTGAGTAGAGACTTTTCGGAAGCTTTACATAATATGTACAATTTTGGATATTAACAAGTTTTTAGAATTATCAAATCGAGGCAATATTATGTTAGGAAAATAAATAACACCCAACAGTCACATACATAGTCCTGACCCCACACTAAGATCGAGTCTTGTGTCGTGGGTAGCAGGAACTACGAGAGACTTTTCGGTCTCACAAACACCCAGACCCGAAAGAAATATTTGTGGGTTGCACAAACATTTCTCTCGGTGCGGGGATCGAACCCGCGGCCTCTCGTTTCACAGGCGGCGTCTAACCGCCAGCGCCACGGAGGCTGTCAAAATATTATACAATTTGATTATTTATATGTGAATTAAATAATAAACTTAAAATATTATGATGATAGCGCGCGTATCCGCGTAGCGGAAAGCGCAGCGTAGGACGTCCACCCACAAGATGGTCCGACGACCTGGTAAAGGTCGCGGGACGTCGCTGGACACAGGCTGCCTCCAACAGGTCTCTGTGGAAATCATTGGGGGAGGCCTATGTTCAGCAGTGGACTTCCTTTGGCTGATGGATGGATGGATGGATGGATTATGATGATAAATAGATGTTATTAGCCAATGTATAATCGACACAATACATAATATGTTAATAAATAAATTTTATTTTATATGACATAAATATTAAGTTAACTGGTTATTTTGAACAAATTAAAATTATATTGAAAACATAAATATTATCTAAAATATATTCAGTCACACATGGAAACAGATTTAAATATGCAATATTTTTTAAAATAGATTTCTTTTAAATGCCGATGCACTCGTAGGGGATGCATGCATCCATGCAAGGAAAATTGAAAACGCATGGGTTTGGGACTTTAAAGAAATAAGTTTTTATGAACCCAAGAACAAATAATTATTTGCATAAGCTTGCAGTTGTTTCTTGGTAAATAAAAAAATATGCTTACATCCGCATTGAGCTTTACATAATAAATCGTAAAGACAATTTAATTGCTGGTAAATAGTCGCTTATGACAGTAGACGATATAAATATGTATATGAAGTAATCATTTTCAGACACTGAAATAAGGCCAACGGAAATCAATCCATAAATCCATAATTAACAAAAATAAAAATCACTCACCTTGGCTATTTCGAATCAAAATAAGAACACCGGGCCAAAATTACTAAAAAAAGAAATAAAATATTAAACTTAAACTTGAAAAAAAAAACACAACACAACACTGGCCGTTAAACAAACTCACGTTCGAAATTCGTAAAATATATAATTCGAAAATGGAATGCGCCGCGGCTCGTCCACGTGCGATGAGCGAATGCACGCGTGCGAACCATACACCACGCTTTTAACCTTTTCCCCTTTCTAACGGCCATTGTATCTTGAGCCGCCAGGTCGAACTTTCTAATCAAATGAGGAGGTTAAGATATTTTGGGTAGTTGTTGGGGGGTTTACTGGGAAATTAATGAATATTTGACAATTAGAATGGCGTCAGCGGATTGTAGGGTCAGCCTTTGCGCGAAATGTCTAGATGTTTTCGTTGACCTAGAATTTCTAGCAATAAATTAATCACATATAGTTACATGGTTTAGTTTGTTATTAAGAGACCACTACATTGCAAAATTGTTGGTTTTAATCCCAAACAGAATTTGATATCCCTTATTCTAGCACCATTTTTTTTAGAAGCCTTTATAGTTATGTCAGCATATTATGCTGAATCATGCACACTGACAAGATGACGTCACAAAAATTCCAAATAAATCTTGCATGACTTTAATACAAAGTAATGCCGCCAATAAGTACATATAAATAAATGACAGTGAAATTATACATAACAGGCTAATAAAATACACATTTAGTCGTCCAAAAACATCAATCTCAATCTAGTACAGTTTGTTATTGTAAATTACTATCCGAGCACAATTGAGAAACTGCTATAGATAAAACTTCATACACTATCAAAGTCACAAAAGCCTTAATAATGATGGCCTTATCAAACTTAAACGTTTTTTAAATTCTAATTATGAATTTTAAAATACATATTTAAAATACAGGCCGCATGAAACACAATAACAAACAGAGCAACGAAAAAAAATAACTTAAGCTTACAATGTTCTGCCTTCAACTATTTTTAATGAAAATCATTTATTTTTAATGGGGAGACCGAAATACTACAAGTATAGAACAAAATGTAAAGAAATGGTTTATGAAGTATAAAAGCAACCACTAGTAATTTAATTCTATTCAAATTTTCAGCCAATGTTTTCAGTTGGGAATGCTATTTAATTAAACACGCATTGACTAATATCCCTTTACTTTTTCATAAAAGTAACTTATTATACCTTCCTCGAGACAGCATAACTGCTATCCTTTCTTTTTTTTTTAATTCAAGGTAGAGATAGACTAAACTGCACTTGATAATAACTACAGAGCCGTCTAGGCACATCAACCGAAAAAAACTTCACTCACCTAGCAAAAAAGTCTAGTTATTTAACTAAAGCACTAAATGTAAACCCAGCAACGGCATTGCACAATGAAAGGCTGCTTAGCCGAGCCATTGAGACGTCGCTCGGTCAAATTAGCGTACAGATTAAGCAGTGAACCGTTGTTCTAAACTGTATGGGCATTTTTAACGTTGGGAAATTTTACTCACATTTGTCATTTTGTATGGATAATTCGTTAAAGTCTTTTTTAGTTGTTGTGATTTGTATGGAAATTTAAAAAGTGGTAGAGCCAGTTTTTCAGTTTTGACTGAGCAAGAATGGGCCGGCTCGTCCGGGACGATACAACTGTGATAGCCGGACGGCCCCTCCCCCCCTAAAAACCATATACACAACACAAGGCTTAATTGATCTTAATGTCTTCAGAACTATGTATATTGTATGTGACTGTTAGGTGTATTTATTTGTTATTATTATAAATTAATTTTTCCGATGTGTAAGATATTATAGTCATTTTTGTATGAATGTCGACACCTAACAACCCCTAAAATTTCAGGGTGTCGAACCTACATTCCACCTTGAGAGTTCCATCCCACAATATAATAAGGGGTGAGCCTCCAGGCTGATAAAAATCGAAAAATCCAATATTACTTTTCCCGACTCAAGACTCAAACCCGAATTTATTTAATTGCAGTATATGGCGATACGTGCATGCCGTTCGTCTGATGGTCAACGATACCACCACTCATAAACAGTAACAAAATCAAACAACACCTTGAATTACATAGCAATGCTTCGCATTTCACTGCGCTCGCCATCCTGAGACATAATATTTAAAATAACAATTAAAAATATCTTGTGGAATAGAATTCCAATAAAGAGTACATTGATTTGTTTGATTTTATCTAGAATAGAATCAATTTAAAACCATCACTGCCACCGTTAAGATCATAGGTCTTTATTATAACACGCATAAACTCACGCCATTTTTTCCAGAAAGGGTAGGCAGGGGTGAAAGGACACTCGCATTTCGCCTTGTATGCTCCGACCCACGATGTGATAAGGGCGAGCCAATCGCCAGATCGGGCACAAATTCCCAACACCAAGCTGATAATGAATAGAAAATCCAACATTTCACCCGACCCGGGATTCGAACCCAAGACCTCAGCTGTGTAACCGTACCGTATTACAACTATGCCATTGAGACAGTCTTTATTATAAATGATGTAATAACTTGACAAATAAGTAAAAGTAAAAGCAGATGTTTGACAATAATATCGCACAAATCAATCTAAGATAATCTCGAAATACAAGAGACTGTATAAATATAATAATAGTGACAATATGATAAATATTTATAACAAAAGCGAGCGGAAGAGCTTTTAACAGGCCGACAGAATCGTGTCGATTGGCGACACGTAATTTGTCGTCAGACGATGCTTTATCAGTTACGTTTACCATCTTTGCAATACAGTCGCGTTACCAAATTAGGAAAACATTTTTTAAAATCCCATAAGCTTTTAAAACTGTTGTTAAAAAAAGGTTTAAAATATCCTGAATTCGATCACAGGTATAGGACTATATACTTTACAAGAATTTTGAAAATATTGTATAAGTAGGTCTATACTAGAATTTTCTTAGTAATGTCGGGCTCCCATCCTATCACATCTTCAGATTATATAAATTCAGCGAAATATTATGGCAATGAGTCATCTACACTATCCAGTGCAAAACATGCTATTTATAAATATACCCAACAGTTATATATTTAGTCCTGACCCTAAACTACGACCAAGTCTGGTCAGGGTATCAGGAAATACAAGAGACTTTTCGATCTCACATACCTAGACTAGAAACAAATACTTTTAGATCACATAAATATTTTTTAATATACACAACAAACAACACCTTGAAGTACAAAGCAATGCTTGGCATTCCACTGCGCCCGCCATCCTAAGACATGAGATGTAAAGTTTCAATATGTCCAGTAGTAACTCTGGCTACAATACCCATCAATCCGAAACACAACAGTGCATTTAAAATGCTGTTTATCGGGAGAAATAGACATTGCGGCGGTACCCGGTAAATAGACATTGTAGCGATAAGACTGCCAATTGTTCACTTTAGCGATAAGAGCGCCAGTTGTTCACTAAGTTTTTCTATTATTTTTTTGTTATTTTATGTTATGTGGTGTTCAATGAAGTGTTGTGTATCTGTATCTGTACCCACCCAGGCGGCTACTTACATATGAGAGACCTACCACCAGTAAAAAAAGAAATCAGGCGAGCTATGCTTAACAGTAACTCATAACTACAAATGGCGTAACAATACGTAAGAGCGTCATGCGGTTATAAAGCCGACATAACAAGTACAATGAGTGCTAAACACGTGTTGATTGCTCTCCAAAACAACTTGAGAGTTCCGGTCAGCGAGCAAGCTTGGATGAAATTAAAATACACTCTTGAACTGGTTTATATAATAACACTAGCGGCCCGGCCCGGCTTCGCCTGGGTGCAGATACTTTTTTATTTTACTCCACACCAAATACGTGTTATTTTTCGTATAAGCTCTTGTATACCTAAACATGAATTAGCTATCCTACTGTCCTGCTCAATTCCGTCCCATCCCGTCTGTTCATTCACTTCCCGATACGTCACGTCGTTTCTCTTAATTAACCATCCCGTCTTATACCGTGCATTTACATTTCGCCCTATTAAATCTGTCAGCTATCCCAGTCTTCTCCCCTACCTCCCACTCTATTATATCCAGTTTCTCTCTACTTTCTAAACACTTTATCGATTTTGATTATCCATGCAATATCCCATCCCTTATTTCACCCCCACTATGCTGTTTTTCCAAAAATATTACGCCATTACTCTTGTTAGTAATAAAGAGATGAAATATTAATTTTCGTAGAAATGCACTCACACACACACAATTAACGTAGAAACAATTATATTTAACTGGTTTTTCAAGACACAGGCAACGCCTAATTTGAGAATCCCTGCAATATTCTCCATAATTATATAATTTTTTTATTTTATTCAGTTCAGTTCAGTTTTTATTTTTATGTGTTATTTTATTAAAGATTTTTCATTTTCAAGTGAAATTCTATCTTGAAAAGAAGTAAAACTTAATACATGTGAATATTATTTATTTAATTGTCCTATATTTATGTAACATCATAATATACTCTTTAGTTTACAATAAATTCCTGAACGTATGCATAAATATTTGACAATCAATTTAAATGTCAACCACTTTTCATTACTGTCATTAATTTACATCTTTAAAATCTAAAATACGCCATAAATCGAATATTGTGGCTATGTGTTGTCGATTCGAAACCTTTATTTAAATACGTTATTTAATTTTAGGGAAGAGTTTACCGTATCGACGCTATGAACATTAAATCTTTGACAGTTACAAACCCATGAACATTTTGTATGGCAAAATGTTTTTTCCTTTTTTTTTATACTTTCGTCAATTCAATCGAGATAAAAATTATCCCACCTTTAAGTTGGAACAAATAACACATATCTACAAAATTTCATTATAATCAGTTGAGTGGTTTAGGAGTCCATCGCGGACAAACAACGTGACACGTGAATTATATATATTAAGAAGATGTATTGAATACATAGATTTAGTATAAAACATAGATCGGCAATGTGAAAGAGATAGAATAATTTAACTCATATGTTAAAGCGAGATGCATGATGCGACCATACGTTTACACAGGAGTAGCCTGCAGTGACCCAGAGTCAAAATATGTCAAACAGCAACAAAATTCGCTTATTTTCATAATTTATTTAATTTTACAGTACTTGGTTATATTTATTAAACGTAGTTTATTATAGTGAATTGTACAGTGCCAAGGTGTGGTTAATGCAGGCATAAAAATCCGAAATAATCACAGTTTTTACAGGTACCGGTCACTTTTGCACAATACTATTTTGTGACGATATTATAGAATTAAATGGAAATCCGTGTATACATATCGATAGATAAGAATATAGTATTTCATTATATAAATGTGCTGAAAGCATCCATTGCGTATAAAAAATAATATCAAATACGTGAATTTACAATAATTTCAACCAAAAGTTGCTAGGGATTGACTGACAGGTTCGATCAATAAAAGGTTGTCGATAAAATAGTCGATGACAACACATGTTTCCTTACATTTTTATAGAACTATAGTATGTTGTGATAGTGTGCATTCTACTTCTACCTGGCGTTATCCCGGCCATATTTATTATAGTATTCATTCTACAATATTAGTTATTACTTTACTTTTTCTCATTTTTTATATTTGTAGAATAATTATTATGACACTTCATGTGTGTGATTTTTGAATTTACAGCCTGTTTCAATGTCTGCCAAGAGGCTGTCAATCTATAATAGTAAACAAGAACATATTAGATATTATTATAAAGTATGCGATACTTCTATGCACAATATAATTGTCCAAACCTTGAAGCAAAATTATTCATTTATTATAACATTAGGTATAGGTTTAAAATGTTAAATTCTCACAGGAAAAACATTAGTTTAGGTGACGTGATTGAGAAAAGCTTCATAGTTTATTGAACTTTCTCTTTCTTCAGTCTCGGTTCTCTGCATCCAACGACTTCCTACAAGCTTAACCAGGTCCTCCGTCCACCTTCAACGCGGCCTAGCAGGCGTCCAACACTTCCTAATGTGTTAATTAAATTGACTTAAATAAGCATATTTTTTTAACTCTAGTATACATACAGGGTATATCAAGACTGCTACCGAAAACGAAGCCGGGTGGTAGTTTAAGCGACTTCAGACACAATGCAACAGAAAAAGTAGCAAAAAAAAGCGACAATTTTTTTTTTGTATTTTTTTTTCCTATTGCCATATTTTGGTGGTAAATACATTTTTTCCTAAAATAACAGTGTATACCCTTTAATTTATAAATACTCTTAAGATATAAGAGAGTTTAAATGATTATTTTAGCAAAAACTTTGGATTTACCACCCAAAAATGACGATATTTAAAAAATCATAAAAAATAATTGTCGCGTTTCTATGCGAAATTTTTAATTGCATTGTGTTTGTAGCCACTAAAACTACCACCCGGCTTCATTTTCGGTAGCAGTCTTGAGATACCCGGTATAGTAAAAATGTGTTTCTTAGATTTACGCGAATGTTACTCATTGAAAAAAACTAATAATCACGGATTTTGTTGCAGACTGAGTCCACCCTGTGACTACGAAAGCTGTAAAGTAATCGAAACTTCACGACGGGAAGTTAAAAATGAAAAAAATAAACCGAAAACGAAAACTTTGTAAATAATAGATTTATTTCATAAATGTGTGTTTTTTGTTCCCAGTTTAATTAGGTGTATGTACTATGTATACATCACAACGAAAAATAATTTTGATCAGGGGAACGTAAAGACCCATACAAAACATCTCAAACAAAATGTTTTATAATAATATGACAATTTATCTTTATTTATTTGTGTGTTTATGTATCTGTATTGAAATAAACACACCAATAAGTTTCTGTTAATATATAATAAAATGTCGCATATAAAATATTATTTCACTACTACAGGCCAACAGCTATATCGATATCGATACGACGGTATCGAAAGTGCATGGTACACCATTAAATGTCAAGCACACATGTAAACTTCACGCACACCATCGTAAATCAGTTTTGGTCGCGCTCAAAATGACACATTGCCGATCTATGTTCTATACTACATCTATGATTGAATACATGCAGATTAGTAATTTAAAGAATTTCTATGGTATGTAAAGGCCGCCAACCTGCACTAGCCCAGCGTGGTGGAGTACATATAGGCCATAGCCTAACCACTTTCAATCGCATTCTTGATTGTAGAGGAGGCCCGTGCCCTGCAGTCAGACGTATGTGGATTGATATAAATACAGATACAGACTTTTTTACAGACTTCATAAAAAAGTGGAGGTTTTCAATACGTCGGTATCTTTTTTTATTATTATTCTTTATGTATTACCGATTACTCGAAGATTCGTGAACGGATTCTAAAAAGATTTTTTTATTTTAAATGTGTACTTAAGAGGTGATCCCAAAAAAATGGTTGAGATCTGATTATGATCTATAGAACTAGAGAGTAGAACTCCTCAAAATTGAGCAGGATTCCATGGATTTTCTTTGCAATAAGTTCAATTATTATACTTGAATTGCTTTGCTTTCAACATCACATTAATTGTAATCACATTGTCATTTGGGTATAAAAAGGTGTTATTATCAGGCAGGTCTGTCAAGTAAATGCATGCATATAATATGGCTAGCTAAGATTAATATTAAATTATCACCAATATTCGGGAACCAAAATTAGAAAGTATAAATCAATGGAAACAGCCAAATATTCCTCTGACACTCGTCATTTGTCGAAATCAAACACATTAATAAAGTTACGTTATACTCGGAAACTGAATGTAAAATCATTAGTTTATATGCAAAGATCAGCACTGCAATACAAACTGGCTATAACTTCCGGAATGCAATCAATTGGAGTGACATGATCGTGAAAATTAGGTAATATTACATAAAGAAGGATTGGCAACTTGAAATCGCAGTGGGCCGGGCACATAGCTCGTAGAACCGATGGCCGTTGGGGCCGAAAGGTTCTTGAGTGGAGACAACGTACAGGCAAGCGAAATTTCAAACGCCTACATGGTGGACGGACGGCTAAGGTCGCAGGAAGTCGCTGGATGCAGGCCGCTTTCAACAGGTCATTGTGGAGATCCTTGGGGGAGGCCTATGTTCAGCAGTGGACTTCTTGTGGCTAATATGATGATGATGATGATGATGATGACACATAAATATAACCAAGTCCTTTAAGTACATATTCCTGACCCCACACTCAGATCCGATCTCAAGTCTCACGAACAGAATTGAATAAATAATAAAAGTGATTATATCCCACAAGTGCGTTTTCTTATACAAGGTGATATTGACACATGTTACTTAAATTAACCCACATGTTTCTCATCACCCCAGGTGACATTGTATATAATTTGAAAGCAATATGAGAAGATTTTTTGTCATAAATCGTGATTTTAGATTTCACGATTTTTGGACTTCCCATGTAGATAAGAGTATTTTTACTTAGATGAACTTTAGTTCGGTTAAGGAACTTATCTGAAGCAAAAAAATCTCAGTATCTATAGGGGTTGATCAAAAGCCTTTAAACCTAAAATCGTTATTTTTGACAAAACTATCAGGCAGTTTTTATTCAACTTTGGCACAATAGTACCTAGCGGGATTAAGGAACATGTGTTTTAAATGAAATACCATATGTCTATATCGCTCTGTATACAACATGGAAGTTGGAACCCCTAACATGGATGTCTATTTTCTGACAACTCTATTATAAATCTAATAGAGATCCTTCCAGCAAGTGAACAAGCAGGTCAACCGATGGTAAGTAATCACTGCCGCCCATAAACATCCACAACCCTCGATCATAAAGTTTTGCCACAGCCCTATCAAAAGGAAGGGGAAAAGACGCGGTAAGAAAATATATGGGAAGAGGAAAGTGGTATTACGGATCCTGCAATCTTACTAACCGAATGAAACGTGACAGCTAAGCTGTCGCTTCACGGATTCCCTGTGAGACAGAGGTACCGCCCTGGACGAGCCTGCCCATTCATGCTGAGTCATGCTTAAATGCGTGGCTCTACCACTTTTTACTTCCAACACTAATAATAATTCTTAGCAACTAATAAAATGAGTGCTTATGTTCAGCAGTAAATTTCCTGTCGCTGAAAATAATGATAGGTACATCAAGTAACATGGCTGCCTCGGTAGCGTAGTTGTACTAGGGTACAGTTACAAAGCTGAGGTCCCGGGTTCGAATCCTCTGTTGAGCAAAGTGATATTGAATTTTTCTATTAATTATCAGCCCAGAGTCAGGAGTTTGTGCGAGATATGGCGATAGGCTCGCCACCTATCACATCGTGGGACGGAACATATAAGGCAAAATGTAGGTGTGCTGGTACCTGTGATTACCCCTTCTGGGGAAAAGGCGTGAGTTTATGTATGTATGTATCAGGGATGTTGCGAATATTCGCATCCGCATCCGCAAATGCGGAGCTTCCGCATAAATTTGGACATCTGCATCTGCATCCGCATCCGCAATAATCGATGCGGATATTTATGCGGATGCGGATGTAATACAAGATGAGACAAGACAGAAATTTGGCGGTGCCGGCGAATGGCGCGTGCCGTTCGCACATGACATTGACCAATGGGAGCGAAAGAAATAATCACATGATCCGACGCGTTTGTTGTTGCTATGATGTTAGATTCTTCTAGTGAAGATGAGAGTCGAGAAATATCAGAAAGTAGTATCACTAAAGCTGTACTCAAAAAGAATTTCTTTCTTACCGCATTAAAAAAGAGCCAATGTGTATGAAAATCCTCTTAAGTGGTGTTCATCGAGAGGAATTTAAGATATTATTGCCGATAGCACGAAGATTTTTATCCACTCCACTAATTAGTGATCCTAGCGAACAATTATTTGCAGCGTGGGTTTAATTTACGAACCTCTTCGTAACCGCCTTGTATTAGAAAAGGCGACGTTATACTTAATAAATAAAATGGTGTTCTTTTGCGAGCACTTGGGGCTACTCAAAACGAAGTTGATGCATTTAATTATCAATAGAAAATATGGCTAGAACCTTGCACAAGCATGGGATTGAATTCTACACTTAAATAGATCGGAACCCAAAAGACCAACTGCCAGACATGAAGACACAGTGAGATTCTTCTGCGTAGATCAAAACGCAAAAACAGACTAACGTTTTAAATTACCTTTTTAATTTAAAAATTGTAAATTACGGTAGTTAAATTGTAACAGTCACTGAGCGGATGAGCTTATACTCAGTCCGCTCCGTGACCATGAATCGTGTAAAGTAATCGAAATGCCGGGATGTTTTCAAATATAAAAATTAACATAGATAAATCGATTAATAATAGTAAGCCATAAAATCCGTAAATAATAGTTTAATTTTAATATTCATTTATATACTATAGTTATAGAGGATCTTAAACATCCGCATCCGCATCCGCATCCGCGGATGTGAGCCTTTAAAAATCCGCATCCGCATCCGCGTCCGCGGATGTGAAAAATCGGCATCCGCAAAATCCCTAGTATGTATAACCTAACATCACATTTTATTCGTTATGTATATGAATATTTTCTCAATTTTAATCACTTAAATCAAGGAATGCTTACGCAACAAAGGTAACATAGAACCTTATTTCCCAGACAATCGTAATTTTATTAATATATGGAAACGTAGCAGGTAATTTACGTATATGTAAATGAGGAAATCTTTTGAAAACGTATTTTCGATACTTAAAGAACATTCTTAAGAGCATATTGCTTGCCTAGAGATAACCAGTTTGCTTACAAACAGAAACAACACCACGCAAACTTAATTTAACACGTTCAACGCCAGGACGGTCATTGGTGACCGACACTAGATCCTAATTGATACTTTGAAAATCATAAATTTTGCCAAATTGCATGTCTTGTTTTTTTTTATTAATGATATTTTGAATAGATATGATTAAAAAAACATATGTTTTGTTAAAACCGGCACTGTTTTATTGGTTTATATCGAGATATTGTGCGTCAGCCACCAGTGGGCGTCACAGCCCAAACGGAAACCCTTAAATTTTTTCTTGCATCATCCTGAGACATTAGGACCTAATACCTAGTATTAATTTCTATGACTTGTCATGACTGGCTCCCGACATTTCCTTCAAATGGGAACTAAACACAATGACTTCCATACAGGGTATATCAAGACTGCTACCGAAAACGAAGTCGGGTGGTAGTTTAAGCGACTTCAGACACAATGCAATAGAAAAAGTTGCAAAAAAAAGCGACAATTTTTTTTGTTATTTTTTTCCTAAGACCATATTTGGGTGGTAAATACATTTTTTCCTAAAATAATAGTGTATACCCTTTTATTTATAAATCGAAGGTATAAAAGTGTTAAAACTATTATTTTAGCAAAAATTATGGATTTACCACCCAAAAATGACGATATTTAAAAAATCATAAAAAATAATTGTCGCGTTTCTTTGGGAAATTTTTAGTTGAAATGTGTTTGTTGTCACTAAAACTACACCCGGCTTCGTTTTCGGTAGCAGTCTTGAGATACCCGGTATAAGGAATATAGCTTGTCTTTCAAAATATATATATTTAACTATAAAGATAGCCTAAAGGAAGATGTAGAGGTATTCTACGGCTCCGAGACAGTGAGAGAAAATAAATTATACCCTTGTTTACTTTTTAAAGGATGACGGATTGGATATCAAGTAGCGCCATCTGTCGGATAATATCAAAAGCTGAATGACGTATTTTACGCCATCAGTTCTTCCAATCGCCATAAACCATATAATTGTAAAAACATATAAATTATACTGCCAATAAGAAATCTTTCAGTATAGCGAAATACGGCCACCTCTTTTCTTCCTAATTGTTGTCTTGTGTCCACTACATACCATAATCTTGTACTATCTATAATTACTATAGTGAACCAGAAACACGTTGAATCTTGACTATAAAACACGAATCGATAAGCAACAACATACATAATACATGCAAATATGTTATTATAATTGTTAATTAATAAATACATTTAAATTAATTACGCACGTATATTTATTCAACACATAAATATAGAGATGAAATAAGGGCATTGAAAATCATATGGAGAGCCTTTTAACTTAGTTTCCGCGATAGGCAATTAATAGTCTATGCATGGCTTTTAATAGAATAAATAAATACGGCAATATGTATTACTATGGCGAGATTTTCACCTTCGGTATGGCGGTCTCAAACCAAGTGTATGTATATTACTAGAGATATACTTGATTTTATTTTATTTTATTAAAAGTTTTTTATAAATACACCCAATAGCCTCATACATAGTCCTGATCCCACATTAAGATCAATTAAGTCTTGGGTCGTGGGTATCAGAAACTATACTAGACTTTTCGGTGTCACAGACACTCAGATCCGAGGCAAATAGTTTTGGGCTACAAAAATATATTTTGTCTCTGGACGATAATTGAAATTTGACATGATTGGTCTATTTTATAATGTAATCCTAAAAGAGAGTTCGGTATCTGTAATGCGAATAATTCAATATAAATACTAAAATTCCGCCACAGTTCATTGCTTTGCATTGCTTAACGCTCACAATCAAAACACAAAACTCAAGTGTTCAGTAAGCTAACATTTATACAACCCACAAATACATCTTCAGATTTTTCGTAACTCGTTCAATATCAAGTTTTTTAATATTGTAATTTCACCATCATTTATATTACATATTTATATTACTCTACACTGTAGCAAATATAGTTTAAAAACATAATGGAATGAAATGTTTGTTTATCGGTCATGTAGGCCAATAAATATATCTTATGACAACTCAATAAACGTAGTACTTAATCTCTACACACAAAATACATAAAAATATTACGAATGATTCTCAATAGCAGGTATATCTTAAAAAATCGGGGATTCAAATCCAGATCTAACTACTGCGACTATTAGAATTTACCAATATATTCAACATTAATTATTGAAATAATAATTGAAATAATTATTACTTACTCCAACGACAAAGGAAAACATCGCGAGAAAACAGCAAATGTAGATTTTTAAACGTGCAGATAACAGATGGTAAGCGGTTACCGCTATCCGTGAACTCTTGCGAAACATGAATCGAATATGCAAAATAAATAAATACACCCAACAGTCACTTCGTAGACTTCACCCCATACTAAGATCAGTTGAGTTTTTTTTATAATATCAGAAACGACTTATGAATGACTTTCGATCTCAGAAACACCCAAACTCAATACAAATTAATCAATACAATCTAACTTCTGCCGTCCAGCCTTGCCGCCGCCGAGGTACCCGGAAGGGTCGCTAGCCCACAAGTCGCAAGAGAAGGCTGCCTTGCTGGCAAATCTCTTTGCGGCTAATTCCCGCCTCGAAGACCGTGGTTCCCAGACGCTGCCCACACTGCCTGATTGCGGTTTCTCAATGGCAGATATTCGCATCAGGCAGTGTGATGTGCGGCGTGAGTTACGGTCTCTCGATGTGCGGAAAGCCAGTGGTCCGGATGGGATACCAGCGGTGGTTTTAAGGGCTTGTGCAGCCGATTTGTCTCCAGCACTGACTCGCCTCTACCGAGCGTCCTACCGCACAGGTGTTGTGCCGGAATCTTGGAGGGAGGCCAATGTGCAACCGATCCCCAAAAAGGGTGATCGGTCGGACCCTACCAATTACCCCCCTATCGCTATCACCTCAGTGATGTGTAAGGTCATGGAGCGGATCATAAACGCTCAATTGGTCCGCTACCTGGAGGATCACTCGTTGATCAGTGACCGACAATACGGGTTCCGTCATAATCGATCGACGGATGATCTTCTAGCGTTTGTCCTGCATCGCTGGGGTGACCCGATTAACCGGCGTGGCGAGGCTCTTGCTGTGAGCCTCGACATTGCCAAGGCGTTTGATAGGGTCTGGCACCGTGGTCTTCTGTCCAAGCTTCCGGCATACGGTCTACCCGGCAACCTGTGTTCGTGGATTTCCGGCTTTCTGTATGGGCGTAGAATACGTGTAGTCGTCGACGGATACGCTTCGGCGCTCATGTCGGTAAATGCCGGAGTTCCTCAGGGCTCGGTGCTGTCGCCCACCTTGTTTATTCTGCATATCAATGACATGTTGTCGCTTGGCAACATTCATTGCTATGCAGATGACAGCACGGTTCATGGGCGATACCACTGCGGGCCTCCAGGTTGCCGAGTCGAAACTGTGAAGGGACGCGAAGATCTTGTCATTGAGCTCAACCGGACCTTGGATCTCATTTCTACATCGGGTTCCAGGAATATAGTTGAGTTCAATGCCAAGAAAACCCAGGTGTGTGCGATCACGTGCAAAAAATCCCCGTTCTCTCCCCTCCCTATTCTTCAGGGTGCTCCCCTCTCAAAGCGGAATGACCTAAGTATCCTTGGTGTGGATATCCGCTGTGATCTCAATCCAAGGAATCACATCGAGGGCGTAATAACTGCCACATCACGCAGGGTTGGAGTCCTGAACAGGGTGGTCGGTTTTTCACGCCCGGTCAGCTTTGTCGTTTATATAAAGCGCAGGTCCGGCCGGGTATGGAGTACTGCTCGCACCTCTGGGATGGATCCGCCCAGTACCTGCTCGATGCCTTGGATGGATTGCAGCGGCGGGCCATCCGCATTGTGAATGATGCAGACGTTACGAGCAACTTAGAGTCGCTACAACTCCGGAGAGATGTCGCCTCTCTAAGCGTGTTCTACCGCCTGTATCACCGTGAGTGCTCTGAAGAATTGTTCAACTTGATCCCCTCCTCTCCATTCCTAACCATAACCACGCGTGCTGGCTTGCAAAACCATAGCTTGACAGTCCACACCATCCCGGCGCGAACCAAACGGTTCTCGAACTCCTTTTTGTGCCGCACCGTCAGGCTGTGGAATTGTTTGCCGTCTCACGTGTTCCCTCCTTCCTACAATCCTGGGTCCTTCCGCCGTGGTGTGAAAAGGCACCTTAGCAGGCCGGCATAATTGTTTCCATTGGCATGGGACTGCCGTCCGATGCCAATGGATACTCTGCCTGGGCGGCATTGGCACTTACCATCAGGTGCAATGCCGCCACTATGCCAGGCCAACATAAAAAAAAAAACAAATACTTGTGGGCCTCACAAACATTTATCTCGGTGCGGGTATCGAACCCGCGAACTCTCATTTCACAACCGGCGTCTGACAAACTGCACCACAGAAATTGTCATGTTTGGGTGGGAAAATGGGTGGATAAAATGTACATACAGTCTCACTTATCGACAGAAACGCAACAGAAAGTCTGTCACTTCAGGTCGGTTTCCCGTGATGGTTTAATGAATCGACTTCATAAAAAGGAGGAAGTTTTATTCGAATTCGATTCGATTGTTTGCACAGAGTACATTGCTAAATATGAAATGTTTTTTTTTATGTTATTTAAAAAAATATTTTTATCCCTAACAGTGCATCGATGAATTGGTCAACAGGCTCAATCATTTTAAATGTTATTACTTTATAATATTTAAAAAATAAATACTGTCTCGATAGCATAGTTGTACTACAGTACGATACCAACGCTGAGAGCTTGGGCATCGAATCCTGGTTCGGGCGAAATGTTATTAGATTTTCCTATTCATTATCAGCCCGGAGTTAGGAATTTGTGCCCGACATGGCGAAAGGCTCGCCCGCTATCACATTGTGAGCAGGAAGATACAAGACAAAAATGGATATCCCGTTTACCTGGGAAAAAAAGCGTGATGTTTAAGTAAGTATGCAACTAACATCCCGGTAACCTTACAAATGCCTACATAACACAACAGCTATCGTTACACCTACGCATATAAAGTCATAATAACCTTATTTAATATGCTACAAAACAATAATTACATCATTACGCAAACTCATACGCATCTTAAAAATATTAATTATAATGCAACGATTTTAAATAATTCTAGAAATGTTATTTAATACACCTTTACAATTAAAGTGACTTAATCCAAAAAAATATGACATAGGTTTTTTAATCGAGCAAAATATTTTGTCTCAAAATGACCTATTTACACGATTAAAAAAGGACTTAGTGATGCATGAAAGGCAGAATTATGTACATATAAATCGATCTTGTAGATGTATCTTGCATGGGTATACAATTTCTTATGTGACAAATTTTTAATGAATATTTCCCAAAAAATTTACTGGTGGTAGGTCTCTCTTATGTGAGAGGCTGCCTGGGTGGGTACCACCGCAATGTCTATTTCTCCCGTCAAACAGCAGTTTAAATGCACTGTTGTGTTTCGGATTGAAGGACATTGTGGCCAGAGTAACTACTGGACATATTGAGACTTAACATTGACTTAACTTGTGTCTCAGGATGGCGAGCGCAGTGGAATGCCAAACATTGCTTTGTAAATCAAGATGTTGTTTGGTTTTGTCACTGTTCATGAGCGGTCGCATCGCTTACCATCAGGCGAACGGCGTGCTCGTCTCGCCATTCAATGCATTAAATATACAGGGTATATCAAGACTGCTACCGAAAACGAAGCCGGGTGGTAGTTTAAGCGACTTCAGACACAAGGCAACAGAAAAAGTTGCAAAAATAAGCGACAATTTTTTTTTTGAAATTTTTTTCCTATTGCCATATTTTGGTGGTAAATATTTTTTTTTCCTAAAATAATAGTGTGTACCCTTTAATTTATAAATACTCTAAGATATAAGAGAGTTTAAATTATTATTTTAGCAAAAACTATGGATTTACCACCCAAAAATGACGATATTTAAAAAATCATAAAAAATAATTGTCACGTTTCTATGCGAAAATTTTAGTTGCATTGTGTTTGTAGCCACTAAAACTACCACCCGGCTTCGTTTTCGGTAGCAGTCTTGAGATACCCGGTATATATATATTTTTTTTTCATTTGGTCACTGTAATACTAAATGTGCAATACAAATCTTTGTATTTGTATATGGATGTTTGTTACCCTTTCTCTTATTAACTACTTAACCGATTTTGATAAAACTTTACAGTGTAGTAATTTATGCATCAGAATTTCACTTACTTATGTGGCGGGAAAGCCAGTGACACTGACGTACCAAATTCGGCATAATCATCGGAGTATTGAAAATGGCGCTTTATAGATTTATCTAGTCCAAAAAAGACTGTGATTTTTTTGCAATTAATGCGAGAATTGAGTTTGATAGCAAAACCAAACAACACCATGAATTACAAACCACTGCCTGGCATTCCACTGTGCCATCCTGAGACATAAGATGATATGGCCCAATAAAACATCTTGTTAAATGTTATTATTCCATATTTAAAAAATAAATTATATATTTTATCAAGGGTAGAGTTGTGCTGTCAGCTCCGAGATGTTAAATAAACTAACATTGAATAAAATAAATTAAATTTAACATTAACTCTTTGAAAAATATTGAAATATTTATTCCCAGGGCTTCGACAATCTCACCAGGATAATATTGTCTAAACACTTCCGCTCACATTATGAGATAACATAACGTTATGTAAATGTATCTACGAGTATGCTAATATATGTAATATAATTATTATATTTAGCATATACCAGTGTTGCACGCTTTCCTTTCATATTTACAAATTGTTTTATGTTATTAAGCCATACTAACCTCTTTTTTTAACCTACTTTAGATTTTTTTTCCAAAGAAGAATGAAGTATCGGTGCTAAGTTTTTTTTCATAGGAAAATTATACATCATCATCATCATCATCATCATCATATCAGCCACAGGAAGTCCACTGCTGAACATAGGCCTCCCCCAATGATCTCCACAATGACCTGTTGGAAGCGGCCTGCATCCAGTGACTTCCTGCGACCTTAGTCAGATCGTCCGTCCACCTTGTAGGAAAATTATACATAGATATGTAAAAATTATGTATCACTACATAGTTTAAAACAAAGTCGCTTTCTCTGCCCCTATGTCCCTTTGTATGCTTAAATCTTTAAAATTACGCAACGGATTTTGATGCGGTTTTTTAATAGATAGAGTGATTCAAGAGGATGGTTTATATGTATAATACGTACATATTATTGTACAGAAATCTATTTGTTGTATACCCGAAGCTGGGCCGGGCCACTAGTTTTCAATAAATATAAACATAATTGGGCCCAGGCCCGGACTTCCTTGAGAAATGAATTTGAAGTCCAATAAAAAAGAAAAAAATGTCTTCGGCTTTGTGAAAACAATGTAAAATGTAATGTTAATTATTTTATTTTATAAAAATCTATTACCCAAGATAAAATGAGATAATCTTTCCTCTTTATAATATTACTTTTAAAATTCTTAAACTCATTTGTCCGTGCTATGGATTCGAACCCACTACCTGAAGTTTGGCTCTATTGGCAGTTCGGTCCTCCTAAGCTACCGCTTCCGTATATTGCGTTAAATAAAACCCATAATATTCATAACCATTATACGAACAATGTTTAATATCACAAAAAATGCTATAAAAGCAATTTAGGATACGTTATTAGATAAGGCATTATGTGTAGTCATTATGAAGTTAGTTTATTGTTACAAAAACAACACATTACAGTCATAGGATTAATCATTATATGATTAACAATATTAATAATGAAGATTGTAATTAAACTAAACCACTTTCGGGCACAGAACTCGTCTTTCATAGCAGGAGAAAAGAATAAGAGCCAAATATAAATTCGAAGCAAATAATTAAATAAATATATACACCCAACAGTCACATACATAGGTACATAGTCATGAATTAAGATCGAGCCTTGGATCGAGGATAAGGATCCCAATATGTGGAATAAAATGAAATGTACTATTTATTGTTCACGTAGGCAATTTAAGAACTTTTATAACAAATCAATACACATAGAACTTAATCTCCATATACAAAATATTTTCTATACTTAGTATTCTTCATATTAATTTCTTACTCTAATTTTTTATTAATTGAATTTATTTATTTAAAATTAATTTTATTTTTTATTTAGTTTTTATTTGTGTTTTATTTAAAGCATTAATAGTTATGTATTCACAAAATTCCCTTCCCCTCTAATTATTTTCCCTCCCATTTTACATCCTTCCTCGTTCTTGAGGTGAATGTTGTAGAAATTCAATAGCGCTACATTACTATCAAGTTATATCTTTGGTCGTTCGCCGGATTTATGCTTTAAAAATATCCAATAACCAGCACTAATCCAAGTTGAAAGGACACCAATCGGTTCCAACAAAGATTTAATTCTCCAAAACACAGAACAATGAGAAACATAAACGGAAATTATGATTTTGCCAAACGTTCAGAAGGAAGTTAATCTATTACTTTTTGTGGGAACATAACAAAATGGCCGGATGTTTCTTGCGAGCGATTATAATTGATAATTAATTATGGAATCACTTAATATGCGCGTATCTTGATACTTTATCTTGTGGGTAATAAAACATGTGCGTCTGCGTTGAATACGGATTAAATAATTAATATTACATAGTGTCCGAGGAATGCTCGGATTAATAGATTCTCCGCTAGAATTCCGACACGGTATTTCTAGTGACGTCGTCGTTTTCTACGGATATATTCTCTCTCCCTCTATCTTTGAATATAAACCTTCCTTATGGATCGCCTTATAGACCTGTTCGAAGCGGCCAGCATCCAGCGACATCCTACAACCTTAACCAGGCCTTCAACTTTTTATGTGGCCTCCACTCCAGAATTTTTCGATCTTAGGTACCTACCACGCCTTTATAATTATGTTGGTGGCATATTCATATGGGAGAGCTTCACCATCCAAGCATCTCAATGACCACAAGTGTCAATGTTTCTGTTAAATTCTGTAAATATCTGGTTACAATCAAGTCGGCATAGCTGTTTCAATCAGCGAGATACAGCCAACCATAGATTTAGTATAAAACATAGATCGGCAATGTGAAAGAGATAGAATAATTTAACTCATATGTTAAAGCGAGATGCATGATGCGACCATACGTTTACACAGAAGTAGCCTGCAGTGACCCAGAGTCGAAATATGTCAAACTAAGCGAGCAACAAAATTCGCTTATTTTCATAATTTATTTAATTTTACAGTACTTGGTTATACAGGGTATATCAAGACTGCTACCGAAAACGAAGCCGGGTGGTAGTTTAAGCGACTTCAGACACAATGCAACAGAAAAAGAGGCAATAAAAAGCGAAATTTTTTTTTTTATTTTTTTTCTATGGCCATATTTGGGGTGGTAAATACGTTTTTTCCTAAAATAATAGTGTATACCCTTTTATTTATAAATACTCTAAGGTATCAAAGAGTTTAAATTATTATTTTAGCAAAAACTAAGGATTTAGCAAAAACTAAGGATTTACCCAAAATGACGATATTTAAAAATCATAAAATATAATTGTCGCGTTTCTATGCGAAATTTTTAATTGCATTGTGTTTGTAGCCACTAAAACTACCACCCGGCTTCGTTTTCGGTAGCAGTCTTGAGATACCCGGTATTTATTAAACGTAGTTTATTATAGTGCATTGTGCAGTGCCAAGGTGTGGTTCATGCAGGCGTAAAAATCCGAAATAATTAAAATTTTCACAGGTACCGGCCACTTTTGCACAATACTATTTTGTGACGATATTATAGAATTAAATGGAAATCTGTGTATACATATCGGTAGAAAAGAATATAGTATTTCATTACATAAATACGCTGAAAGCATCCATTATGTATAAAAAATAATATCAAATACGTGAATTTACAATAATTTCAACCAAAAGTTGCTAGGGATTGACTGACAGGTTCGATCAATAAAAGGCTGTCGATAAAATAGTCGATGACAACACATGTTTCCCTACATTTTTATGGAGCTATAGTATGTTGTGATAGTGTGCATTCTTCTTCTTCTACCTGGCGTTATCCCGGCCATAATTCCCCGGCCCTTATTATCGTATTCATTCTACAATATTAGTTATTACTTTACTTTTTCTCATTTTTTTATATTTGTGGTAATAGTTAATATGTGTGATTAACGAATTAAGAACCTGTTTCAGTCTCTGCCAAGAGGCTGTCAATTTATATAATAGTAAAACAAGAACATATTCGATATTATTATAAAATATGCGATACTTCTATGCACAGTATGATCGTCCAAACCATGAAGCAACATTATTCATTTATCATAACATTAGGTATAGGTTTAAAATTTATAATTCTCTTAGGAAAAACATTAATTTAGGTGACGTGATCGAGAAAATCTTCATAGTTTATTAAACTGTCTCTTTCTTCAGCCACAGGAATGCGACTAATGAACATAGGCCTTCCACAAGAATGTCTACATCAGTTTGTTGTAAGCTGCCTGCATCCAACGACTTCCTACAAGCTCCTCCGTACACCTCCAACGCGGCCTAGCAGGCGTCCAACACTTCCCATGTGTTACAAGTCAATTAATTGACTTAAATAAGCATTTTTTTTAACTCTAGTATAAATATATAATAATATATAGTATAATATTTTTATAGTAAAAATGTGTTTCTTAGACTTACGCGAATGTTACTCATTGAAAAAAACTAATAATCACGGATTTTGTTGCAGACTGAGTCCACCCTGTGACTACGAAAGGTGTAAAGTAATCGAAACTTCGCGACGGGAAATTAAAAAAAATAAATAAACCGAAAATGCTAAAACTTCGTAAATTATAGTTTTATTTTAATAAAAGGTTTTTTTGTTCTCAGTTTAATTAGTATATGTACTATGTATACATCACAATGAAAAAAATAATTTTGTTCAGGTGAACATAAAGACCCATACAAAACATCTCAAACAAAATGTTTTCAAATAATATGACAATTTATCTTTATTTATTTGTGTGTTTATCAATCTGTATTGAAATAAACACACCAATAAGTTTCTGTTAATATATAATAAAATGTCGCATATATCCATAACATTTTATTTCACAACTACAGGCCGACAGCTATATCGATATCGATATGATAGTATCGAAAGTGCATGGTACACCACTATATGTCAAGCACACATGTAAACTTCACGCACACAATCGTAAATCAGTTTTGGTCGCGCTCAAAATGACACATTGCCGATCTATGTTCTATACTACATCTATGCAGCCAACTCACATCGTTGGATACTCATTGCTTTTGATACCCATGGTAATCATAGGCCATAAAATAAAAATCCCACAAAATAGATCTATCAGGATTCCAAATAAAAACCTTCAATATCCATCTGCTCTAAAGATAGACGAATGAGTCATTATTGGCTTGTATTTGTCATATTTACAAACATTTCAATGCCAAATATGTTAGAGAGTATTTCATCGACTTTTACTTTCTATGTCTAGGAGACCTTACATCGCTTTGTATTCAAATTAAACGATTGTAATCTATCAACATGCTATCTGTCCCCTCACATAGTTACATCACAGTAATTTGGAGTGAATCCGGCTTGAGATCACATATTTTATTATAAAACCATACTTTTTTATTGCAATACATGGCTAAACGAGCATGCTATTCGCATGATGGTAAGCGATACGACCGCTTATCAACAGTAGCAATGCTTAGCATTCCACTGCGTTTGCCATCCTGAGACATAAGATTTTAAGTCTTAATATATTCAGTACATACTCTGGCTGCAATATCCTTGAAACCGGAACACAACAGTGTTGTTTGGCGAGAGAAATAGATATACCTAAACAGGTGGCCTCTCACGTATGAGACCTCGCAAACACCCAAGTAAGAAACAATTTATATTTGCGAACCACACATTTGTTTTGATGCGCGAATTGCACCCAAGGTCGTCTAAATCCTGCTGGCAACTGCGCCATGAAGGCTGTCAATAGAATCGAAATCTAACACTTTTATTTCCAAAATAATTCTGCATAATCAAGCCATTAGTATAAATACAAAGGCTCATTGAAAATGCAAAAAGTAATAAAACACAAAACATTAGTTAACATTAATTGGCGAACGCATTAACTAATTTGGACAACACCGTGGCGTCTCAATGAAATAACTGATGAACTCTGTGAATATTCGCATATCACATACTGTCGCGGACAAAAGTTAATCCGATAGCAATTTAAATGCTAATATTTTGAGAATTCTTAATAAGTTCACAAAATATCAATTATCAGGCTTAGCCTACTCGTAATTTGGGTAGGCTTAGAAACGGGTTTTATTTTAGCTTCAGAAATTTCCTTTTTTAGTTAGATTATATTTTTACCTAATTATAAACAGAATAGGCATGATGACTGATTTTGAAAAACTACTGCAGAATGTTCGTATACATGAACAATACATAAAATGAGTTTAATTTTTGACAAAAAGTAGAGATTTGCGCGAAAAATTACGTTTTAAATTTCACATTTTAACCTTTGCTCAAAAACGCCGTAATAGTAATGGCGTCCGTGTGTGACGTCATGCTTTTATAAATGCTTGCTCGTGCAATGTTTACGTGTATATTGTGACATATACGTTTTATTACTTTTAATAGTAATGCCGAGTTTTATTGTGGATCGATGATGTGTAGTCCCGCAATGTAATAATACATCGATACAAACTCCGAGCAATTTGTTTATTAATGTTTCAATGGATTAAAAAGTTAGAAATATATGGCTAAAAATGGAAAGGCAAGATCCAGGATCTTTATCTTTAAATTCGATGATTAATTTCCGTGAATACTATTTTGACGGAAATAATAACTTTATTTACAACGTTCATAATGTTTGACGTGTCCAGAAAACAACATATCACAATTTAAAATTATTATAAATAACAATACAAATATATCGGAGCCACGATTCATTTATTTCCTGTCGGTATTATTATCATGCCACACGCCATGTGTGGTACAGACCACACAAATAAATTGAAAAAACGTGACATATATTTTTAAATACTTTTTCTTGGAATACCCTGTATATAGTTAATTGCTCAAAATTGTATGTTGCTTTTTAAAATAAGGATCCAACAATTATGTAAATAATAGCCAAAACAGTCGAACATTAATTAAATAAATGTGTTTTTGATACAAATTTTATAACTTCCGACCCGGTCAGGATATTGTGTAACTTTTTGTCATATATTGACCATCAGTTTTGTTTTGTTACATATGACTTGCAGACACCGTGGCACCAATATTGATAAATGAAGACTCATTTATTAAGTAAAGGAAATATTAATAACGGCAACTATAATATTTCTATCAATTTGTTTATAAAAACGAAATCTTACATATTACACATGTTTTATAATTTGATAGCACGTCAAACAGTTCTTTAACTCACGTCGAAATAATTTATGATTTTTTTTTTAAACTAGACTCCATACCCAATTTCCTTTATCAATTTATTAAACATAAAAAATAGACAAAGGTCAAAAGAATATATTGCCAATAATTTGACAGTACGTATTTAAATCACGCGATAATTGAGAAATTATAGGTTTACCTAGAATGAATCACATTGTATAATACTTGATAATATGTTAATTTATTCATAATATCGGTAAGCGACAGCAATAACATCTGACCCCACCGGACCTCATTGGGTCGTTAGTAAGTGATTACATTTTTAAAATATATTAATTAACATAAACATACATCCTTACATGACATAAAAAATCGCTTTAACGAAAGGTAACATTGAGTAAAAGTTGTATGCCTCAGGTTTCCGTGGAATAATTTTGGTCGTGACCATTATCTAGGTACGTCAAAGATTTTGTTGAGGTCTGGCCAATGGACAAACGGTCTATCAAGTGAAATCTTGCGCTGCAGATGACAGATGCTCATGATATTGTGATCATTTCTTCATAACGAGGCTAGCATGATGAGGATTGGGTACAGGGACGATTTTGTATATCTTTAGCTTTTTTATTGCATTCTCTAAATAAAGTACAGTGTAGTATACGGATGATTTTATGATATATCTTAAGCTTTATTGCGTTCCCTAAATACAGTACTGTACTATATCAGCCCATATACGTTCCATTGCAGTGCACGAGTTTCTTCTAGAATCGAGAGTGCGATTGAGGAGATCGTCAAAATATTACAAAATTCAATAAATATAAAAAGAAAAACAATATCATTTAAAGGAAACCAGACACCTTTACTATTAATCTTCATATATCACAAGATTACATAAAAACTTGAAATATAATATTAATAATTTGTTGATCCGTTCTCTTATTTAAGAAATTATGTTTTTATATTTTAAATGGAATAAAAATTAGGTAACAGGTCAATCTTAATTTTTTTAAAAACCACAGACTTTTAATTTATAGGAGACTTTTTTGTTATATGTCTGTGAAAAAAACATGCAAAGCGGAAGACGTAATGGTTTTTTAGATTAACGCGAATGTTACACATCTAAATATTCTTTCACGGATTTTATTGCGAATTATCGTAAATCTACCATGGATGTAAATTAACATCACATAACATTAAGAAACAACACAATAAAATGGAGGGCATAACATTATGATAATTAGATATATTAAAATAAGTTATTTTCATCTTAAATAGTTGAAATAATATTTATTTTAGCATATTAATGATTTTATAGGTATAAAGGAAGGACGAAAGGGGAAGGCCTATGTTCAGCTGTGGAGTTCCTGTGACTGGACAGAACCATACGCGATGAGAATAGAAAATAAATATACTAAAAACTGTCCATGGACTATGGTGCTGCCACTTAATATATGATTGCATAATAAAATAATCATTCACATAATAATTATCTGCCTTGGTGGCGTAGTTGTACTACGATATGGTTGCAAAGCTGTGGTTTGGCTTCGAATCCCGGGTCCACAAAGTGATATTGGATTTTTCTATTCATTATCGGCCCGGAGAAAGTATCCGATAGGACAACAGGCTCGTCCACTACCACATCTTGGGGCGGAAAATAAGGCGAAACGTGGGTATCCTACGTGGCGTAGTCCTAAGCCGTGAATTTATGTATAAGAAATTAAAAAGACACGTTTTAAAAGATACTTTTCTTCTCGCCTGTACCACAACATAGCAATGTGAGTACAGTCGCATCAACCTTGGCCTACTGTGTGTCCACAAAGTTTCCCAATTTTATTGACATTTATTACGCCCTTTTATACATTTTATAATTGTTCGGGAAAATTTTATTGATGATTGAAGTACGTCGAAGAACGCTTACACGAACCAGAGAGGTTCCAAATTAAATACGTTTTTAGTGAATAAGTTTTAAGGTTTTTTATAAACGGTGTAGGATTAATTCAAGGTTCGATTAGTTACAAATGACGTCATAGTAAATAAACAAAATACTAGGTATCTCAAGACTGCTACCGAAAACGACGCCGGGTGGTAGTTTTAGTGACTACAAACACAATGCAACAAAAAATTTCGCAAAGAAACGCAACAATTATTTTTTATGATTTTTTAAATATCGTCATATTTGGGTGGTAAATCCATAGTTTTTGCTAAAATAATAATTTAAACTCTTTTATACCTTAGAGTCTTTATAAATAAAAGGGTATACACTATTATTTTAGGAAAAAATGCATTTATCACCCAAATATGGTCATAGGAAAAAAAAAAAAAACAAAAAAAAATTGTCGCTTCTTTTTGCAACTTTTTCTATTGCATTGTGTCTAAAGTCGCTTAAACTACCACCCGGCTTCGTTTTCGGTAGCAGTCTTGATATACCCTGTATAAATGTCAATTACTATATTGCATAGATATTTAAAAAATGTCTACTGCTAAACGATCACCTTTAACATACAAACATACATACATAAACTCACGCCTTTTTACACCCAGATGGGATGACCAGAGGTGTTACCCACGTTTCACCCTAAGGTTTCACCCTTAATTATTCACCTTATACCACTTTTTTTGGGTTAGTAAATGCTTTCCTAGATCAATCAATAAGGGTAACAACAATGACAATATAAGACAAGAATTAAGTATTACTCGTTTAATACACTGCCCGAACGAAGCGCGTCAATAGAACTAAATTAGGTTCTATTTCACGTCACTAATGCCAAAATTTACACAACAAGAAATCAATACGTATAACCATAAACCAACTTATCAATATTATTACTGCACTGCACTTATCAAAGTATGTTATTTTTTAAATTGTTAAAACGCCTATCGAACAAGATGAATCAATATTTTTTTCCATTTTCTATTATTGTATCAGTAAGTCCTGCAAAGGAGCAAACAGGTCACCTGATTGCAAGTGATCATTGCTATTTGGTGCCCATAAACATCAATTACGTTTGGATCAAATCGGGAGAAGAGCGGGAAGGAAAAAGTATGGGAAGAGGAAAGAGTTGTATGTGTATGTGAAACATGTCTAATAAATAAATATTATAATAACCATGACCAAACACTTACGAAACCCACAAACCGTCTTGTTGACAAATACGCAGTTTTAATATACATATGTATTATATCTAGGTACATATAAAGATTACACATAGGTATACACTTACAACATCGTCAGATTATTGCAGTTGATGTATAATTAAACTATGGCAATAAAGTAGTTAAATATGTCGACAAGATGTCTCGGCAATCGACAAACTATTGATTTCTCAATAACAATTTTCTTTAACACGAAACGTGATACAAGGCTTCTCTATATCCTTAAGTTTTTCCTTCACCCATAAATAGGCGCGGAACCAGCCTTCAAAAAAGGTTGTGGTCGCAGCCACCCGAAAATTGGCCTAGTGTGAGTAGATGTGATCTATATTATATTGCATAGAAAAGAATTTATAAAACCTATAAGTACTAATACAAAAAGCTGAAGAGTTTGTTTGCTTGCTTGTACTCGCTAATCGTAAAAACTACTGACCCGAATTGAAAAATTATTTCAGTGTTAGATAGCACATTTATAGAGAAATATCTTAGGCGAAGATACTATTTTAAAGCTACATATTAGGTTTATGGGTATGCCCATCGTGCTTATCAATAACTGATTTTGAAACAATGGTCAGTTTTACAATAATTTTTACTCTTTAGAAACAAGTTAAATAATATTTATGTGCCTACATAGATTCATATGTTCATTCTTAGCAAAAACTCGTTTCGTGTATTCGTCTTCAAAATATCGTCAAGCAAGTTTCAAAAATAATAACACTCATGACTCAAGCAAAAGAAAAGGTCAATAAGCAATTATTTAAATTGAACTGTATTCCAGCAATAAAAAAATACACACAACAGTCACGAACATAGTTGTGGCCCCACACTAAGATCGAGTCTCGTGTCGTATCAGGAATTACGATAGAGTTTTCGATGTCACAAACACCCAGACCCGAAAGAAATACATGTAGATCATACTTTTTTTTTTCGGTGCGAGGAACCAGCGGCCTCGCGTTTCATTCGCCGGCGTCTAACCAAAAGCGCTTCTGAAGTTGTTAAAATAATTATTTTATAACGTTGACAGTTGGAAATAAATTAATGTAAATTCTCGGTGTGAATAATTTGTATTGCTTGTCAACATTAAAATCAATATAAAAATATTATTTCATCATCATCATCATGTCAGCCACACGAAGTCCACTGCTGAACATAGGCCTCCCCCAAGGATCTCCACAATGACCTGTTGGAAGCGGCTTGCATCCAGCGACTTCCTACAACCTTAGTCAGATCGTCCGTCCACCTTGTAGGCGGGCGTCCGACATTTCGCTTGCCTGTACGTGGCCTCCACTCAAGAACCTTTCGGCCCCAACGGCCATCGGTTCTACGAGCGATGTGCCCGGCCCACTGCCACTTCAACTTGCCAATCCTATGGGCTATGTCGGTAACCTTGGTTCTACTAGGGACCTCCTCATTTCTGATTCGATAAAATATTATTTATTTAAATATATTCTTTCACAACATCTTTTGAATCGTTATTTGCCACAGTTTTCCCACATACTGTATGATCTATGGTTACATCTACCACCTTGAAATAACATGACTTTTAGCTTATTTAAAAATAAATAAATGTAAATACTGACGAAACGATACATTGCCATCAATCGACACGGTCACTAGGCCGATAATACAATTTCCTTCGTTTCAACCCACATTACAACATTGAATGATGATGATGAGTAGTTTTTGCACCTTTTGCACCTAACAAAAGGCGTAGTTTCATCACACGGCAGCCGATACTTCGGAATCGGCATAAATCTTCTGAGAGTAATAACATAATGAATGGCTAGTGAAAGCATGTTGCGATATGGCCACGAGATTCGCTGAGTTCGAGTACGGAGTAGATAATGGATAAGCGTTGCAGATTATAAAGCAACAATTTAGAAACATGCTTACATATGATTTTATTTGTCGTTCTCATCTGTCTAATGCCTCCTCTACACGTTACCAGATGCATCTGCAGACGTCGTTAGTCTCTTTTCATCCATCCTCTCTACATTATCAAACCATTTACAAATATATAGACATAAAAATATTCATGTCGTAAATTTTTACAATAATTAGTTGGGAATTCGGCCCGTTTACTATACTAATGTTTTAGAAAGCCCACATATAAATAATAAATAAATATGTATATTTATTGGTTTATGTGTGTTTACCCAGCAGTCACTTACACAGTGCTGATCACACACTAATCCCCACACGTATCAGAAACTTCAAACTACGAGAGACTTCGATCTCACAAACACCCACTCAAGACAAATACCATGTCGATCATACGAATTTGTCTCAGTGCGGGGATCGAACCTGCAGCCTTTCGTTTCACAGATGGCTTCTAACCGACTGCGCCACGGAGACTATCCACTTAATATAATATGTCTACAGAGTATGTAAATGGAATAATATCAAGCAAGGTAAGTTCCATTTCTCATATAGATATTTTAGTGGCCATACAGAACATACAACAATGCAATGCGGCAATTTAACTCACTGACCCGCGTAAAGATGCCCGTACTAAATTTTATTCAACTAAACCTATCAACATAATAGAATCACATTCTATTATGTACCTTATTACTTCGGCTTACTGTTCAAATTCCTAAGTTTTTTTTATCTCGAATTAAGTTTTTTAACAATAAAATGCTTTAGAACTTATACGACTGAAAATAAGATTCAAATTTGTTAGAGAATATTCTAGATTAATTATAGCGAGTTCTGCGTCACGCATATCACATACGATCAATTAAACATCTTTCACAACAGGTTAAAGAAAGTGAAATGATTGTAAAAATATGTTGTTTTTGGTGAAATAAATTGATTATACGCAATTTCATATTCTCACGACATTTTATATAAGATCGTAATTGATTACGAGTTCAATACATTAGCTAAGTCCTAAGCAGCTTCAAAAATGCAACATGTAGATATGGAGCAAAAAGCTTATGTAAAACGGAATCATAATTCTTCACAGGACGGCCTATCTAACTATTTATTGTTGTTGTTACATACATACATAAATTCACGCCTCTGTCGCAGAAGGGGTAGGCAGAGGTGCAAACAAGTTTTCTTTCTTTCTTTATTCTATTTTCTATCCGTTGCTGCCCCTAAAACGTGACATGACAGACTACAGACACTGAAGAGTTTTACCAGTAGGCATTCTAATGCCAGCGTAAGAAACTAACAATATTTATAAATAAATTCACACTTTTTTCCCAGAAAGTGGCGGCAGAGGTGCTACCAGGCCACCCACATATCGTTTTGTACGTTACGTCCCACCATGTGATAAGAGATGAGTCTATCGTCATATCGTGCACAAATTCCTAACTTAGCACTGATAATGAATAGAAAAATCAAATATAATTTTGTCAAACCCGGAATTCGAACCTGAGACCACAGCTTTTTAACCGTACCGTAGTAAAAATACGCCATCGAAATTGTCTATCAAATCTATACTCGTACTAATATATTATAATCATCGATAAATAAGGACCAATAAGGAGTTAAAAGTTACAAGCAGGCCAGAAAAGAAGGAAAGTAGCACTGAATTCAGAACAGGGAGTTTTACAACTCTCTAATCATTAGAAAAAAATAATTAGTTAATTAATTGGCGCCTACCCAAATAATGATAGCAATTTTATACTAACCCCTGTGATTCACAACCAAGAGAGAAATGTGTTCAGAACATAATATAATGTAAAATTATAATTCTATTACATTATTCGTAATTAAATTATGTATTACGTCGTAGGTAGAATGCAATAACGTAAAATCTTAGAACAAAAATGCAAAAGACATTGTTTCCGCCCGGGATCGAACCGGGGGCCTTCTGCGTGTTAGGCAGATGTGATAACCGCTACACCACGGAAACCGATAGTGAATAAGGTAAAATAGAAGAAGTATTTATACAACTTATTTCATTTAATTAATAATACTCGCAATTTTATATTTGCGTTTTGCAAATTGCAAGCAGAGAATTTAAAGCAATGCAATATTTGCAAGTTTAATAAGTTGTCAATATACCGTTGTAAGTTTTTATATGAGTTCACAATTAATCCATTGCACACTTATTTTTCCATAAGTTAAATAACATATATTCACACAAATTCTTAGCCGTGTCCCAAAGGTGTAGTCTAGGCTAGTGACTATAGATTTTTACTTAACCTTGAATTATTGATTTCAATTCCTGGGCTTGAGATTCATTTCTCAATTAATATTACACCAAAAAATAAATGAAACTACAATTTTAAAAAAGCTCTTTTTTATTGTAATCTAAAACATCTCACAAAAGTAAAATTGCTGACAAAACATAGAAATAAGGAACATAAGCTCGTAATTATACAAAGTAAAACCTACACTATTATTGACTCCTTAATAACTTGTCTAGTTGCAGAAAATATCTACACATCTGCAAAAAATAAGCATTGCAAAGTTCTGTTCACTTCTTACATTTTGCTCTTTTATAAAGTATATGCATATTATGTTCAAGTGCTATTTTTAAAAATAACAAAGTTCCACATACATTCTGCCATCAGTAAAAAAATATAAATAAATGATTGATATAATAAATAAACTCCAAATTTTGCCACATAAAAAATACAACTGATTTCCTTATTTTTATTATGCCCTCTGTTTTATACAAACTTTAATAAAACTCAGTAAATTGATCAACTTTTATTTAATTTTTGCTATAATTTAATGATTTACTTAATCCAACATCACACTCACAAAATGCTAAAATAATTTGTAGCAATTTACAGCTTTCACCCTGCAATTAAAATATTGCCTTATGGCTATAAAGTATTTAAGTTGGTCATACAATATTCTCTCATCTTGTATAGCAACCACTGTACAAGCCATGATAAAACTGCTCAATATGGGACCTCTATGACAGAATTCAATTGAAAAGGAATCACAGAACAGTGAATGTGAGACTCGGTGTCTCTTCCTTGGTTATGATAAAGTAGCATCAAATAGGGATTTATTAAATGATATTGACATATTACCATTAATTCAACCCACATATTTCTTATCACCCTGGTGACATTGCCCTGTGCCAAATCAGCCCATATACATCCCACTGCAGGGCAACGGCCTCTTTTACAATCAAAAGTACAATTGAAAATAATTAGACCATATAGTCCACCATGCTGGCCTAGTGCTGGTTGGCAGACATTACATACCATAGAAATTCTTTCAAATCCTTACAGTATGCAGGTGTCTTTACTGTACATTTAGAAAATTCTATTACCACTTAGGTAAGTTAAACCAAACAGAAGGTCAACTAATATGTCCATATCACCCAGTAGATTAAGATAGTTACTTAAAGCACATATTCTCTGTACTGGATTGAACATGATATTCAAGTTGCTTTCACACCAGTATCACTAATATTATAGAATGTTTCAGTATTTTAAATGTAGTCAAAGATGATTATATAGCACCTAGAATTACTATTGACTACCTAAACACTAATGTGAATTAGTTGCATACATGTACTTTTGTTGACCTACTTTAGAATACTGTGTCAACATTATATTACTGCTGTGTAGAGCACAGTATACAGAATATGTAGTATTTCAACATAAAAATTACATTGATTTAATTTTTTTGAATTACTAGTAATTTCAATAGATAACTATATACACCCAACAGTCACACACATAATCCTGATCCCATATTAAGATCAATTAAGTCTTGTGTCATGGATGTCAGAAACTACAAGAGACTTTTCGGTGTCATGAACACTCAGACCCGAGACAAATACTCGTGAGCCTCACAACCGTTTCTTGATGCTGGAATCGAACCCACAGCCTCTTATTTCAGTCAGGATCTAACCAACTGCACCACGGAGGCTATCAGATGTACATGTATAAAAGAATATGTGTAATATAATGTTTGGCATATTTCTTTGCTATTAACAACTTTGGATAGAATTTGGGCATTCTCTTTACATGCTGAATAATTTCCCTTACATAAGAGATGTAAGGTTATTAATTCAGCATTGAAAACTTTCCCTGATAGTATAGATCTTAGTTTAAAATGTGTTGCAGTGGACAGTTTTTGGTTTTTAATCAGGGGTTAATGATCTAGAATTTCCCTATAAGTTGTTTACAAGCACACAATACTGCAATTCACCTACAATTCAATCTTTGACTACATTGATAAGTTAATAGACTACAAATTACGAATGAACAATCCTGGGTATCGCTACGTAACTATGCTTGGTATCCATATCATAATATCCAACGGGTCCTGCGTCACAATCAGCACAACTTAAGTATTTGTGGTTAGCTACAGTGTGTGTAAAACCTATGTTCTCAAAGGTATACATGTTTTCAACATGGTAGAAATCTTTTATAACTTCACATTGGATTTCCCCCTCTTTCCTGTTGTTGTCTTGCCTCATTAGCGGAAGTTCTTTCTGGAATGGAAAAAAAAAATATTATAATAAGGTTATAAAAATGAAATAACACTGATGAAATATAAAACTAGATAACTGCATTTTTTTTGTTTTTGATTTCACTATGTACACCTTGCATAAATGGCATGAATTAAAACCATTTTTCAATAATGTAAGATTTTAAATGATGATAGTTCGACCGAATTTTAACAAGGATAACCAATTTACGAACATTGAATAAAAATTCATATTCGCGTAGGTAACTGATTTCCTGATGTATTGTAGCTTTACCTACCATATTATATAAAATGAATCAAACCTCTGATTCCATATATTTGCCAGATTTTTTGTCCAACATCTTCGAGCCACAAAATTTGCATTTCACAACATACTTGTTCCTCCCATCTTCAACGTATTCTTTCTGTTCGCCCTCGGCTGGTACTTCTTTGTTTTCTACCTCAGACATGTTGGTATTTTATGAATTTCTTGTTTTACTTAAATCTTAATAAGAAAGTTCATTTAAAATTCTAATTTTCGGTGAAATTCGGCCCGGCAACACGTTACACGACAAGGAATTGACATTTCCAATTTACTAGACCTGTGTCGATCGTGATTGACCGAATCTTTATGATTCGATCGCAACTTAAACACGAGTAATCGAATCATGGTTCTAGAAAAGATTCGATCTTATTTCATCCGATTATCAAGTGACAAAATAAACCAATTTGGACTCTATTTCAATACACGTACAGTAACTAATTGCTTGCCAGACAAACAATCGAGTTGTGCATTCGATCGCACAACGACGTATGTATAGTAAATGACATGCTCATGTTATAAGTAAAAAGTTAATAATATTTATTATCATGCTTACATGAAATTAAAAAAAATAGGTAAGTTTTAAGTAAAGCAATAAGAAAATGAATAGTATTGTTATCAATATCGTTAATCTAGCCATCAACTGTTCAGTAAGTACCCGTTTTTGGGCATACAAACAAATTGCGAGTTGCGACACACATGATTGAAATGATCGAATCATTTTAACTCGATCACCATACGAGCGGGTCATGATCGACCCGGGTCACGACGAATGATCGGGTCTACAATTTACACTTGTTTACATAGTACGATAGAAAGGTACTTATAATTGAT
The DNA here is from genome assembly GCA_009982885.2 of Hyles vespertilio. Taxonomy (NCBI): domain Eukaryota; kingdom Metazoa; phylum Arthropoda; class Insecta; order Lepidoptera; family Sphingidae; genus Hyles; species Hyles vespertilio. Next base: position 8,486,947 of record CM042823.1, read on the forward strand.
AAACAATTTTTATGCTTCTAATTTGTTTCCGATATAATGAAACTGAGTTTTAGTTAATACATTTATATCCAAAATTTGTTATTGAAGTCAATATTTTAAAAGCCATGCATAATAAATACAAAGTATTTATATAATAATTTTATTTCTATGTAACATTCTTTGTAAAACAAAAATACGTTTAGTTCTTGCAATATTTGGTCATAACACAAGGTTTTCTAAAACATAAATACGTTATTCATATTTTAGCAAAAAACTGTGATGGTACTTAATTTTGTTTATATTAAATATAACACAACTTTATTTGAATACAATACAATTTAAAAAATGAAGTTATTTCTTAATAATTTTCTTTTGCGTTTTTTGTTGTCATCAACCGAAGCCTAAAACTTCTAGGTTATAATTTGCGTCAAAATTCAGACCGTTTAATCAGTGCTGGTGCTAATTTTCGGTGATTGTTGTTATTAAAATGAGTTCTGGATTCATATCGGAGAGTGAGATCCTGGAGGCGAGACGCCGCAGGCAGGAAGAATGGGAGAAAGTACGCACTGAAGACCAACCGCAAGGTACGAAGCAAAACGAAAGAAGCTTTGTAATTGTTATCATTTGTAATTACTTGGGTGACTGCCTTTGTATTTGTAATAACGTATGATTAGCCTAGATTTGTGTATATTTTTGTGTTGTTATATGAATGCTCTCATGTTAATTTCCTTGTTAATTGGATGTATATGTAGATACGTGTGAAAATAAATTTCCGTTTGTCAAGAGTCACGACCTTTCTAATATAATTAAGTGTCTTTTATAAGCCCAATTTTGTTGTAAAATATCTTAGATGATAACCAGTGTAAAACAAAGAATATTAGGTGGAAGCCAGTTAAAAATAATACAGTTGCTAAAAAATCTGACACCACTTTAACACATTCTTATTTACCTTTACAAATGTATTAAGATTACAGTAATACCATCATGTATTAATTAGAATATTTGAGTCAGCTTCCATGGCACAGTTGGTTACATACCACCTTTAAAACAAAGGCCGCTGGTTTAAAAATATATTTCAATTAATAATATTAATATTATTTTTTAATCCGAAGTGGTGGTAGAAGAAAAGGACGATTCAAAAGATCTTGTGAAAGACTATTTGAACAAAGAATATTTTGATTTGATTATTTCATTTGGGTCTGGGTGTTTGTGAAATCAAAAACTCTTAAAGTTCCTGATACCTACGACACAAGACTGGATCTCATGTGGGCTGTCAGGACTATTGGAACGAAGAAAAATAGGCATGACGCTTTAAAACATTTGACAATCGTTTTTTATTTCTTTATTTGAAAATGATGTCATACATTTTATTTAACTCTAATAGAGGCAATAAAATATCCAAATATATATTAATATGTTAAAGGCTATAGTAAAAACTAAGAATACGCTGAAGCTCAAAATTAAGTGGGAAACATTGCGACAATTTCTAATTTTCATCAAATGTCATAAATCAAATTGGTACAAAAGAAACATAAATTGCATAAATATGTGAAACAAAAAACATAATGATGGTGATACCCAAATTATTCTTTTGATGGTGACATATAATTAAAATTACATAATAAAACCGTAATACATTGATTTTCGATCCTCCTTGATAAATTTATTATTATTTACAATTTTAGTTTGTTATTTTACAAAAAATTGCCGTTAACCACAATGTGTCGTAATTAATTTTGAAGATGGTTGTTCTGCGTGAAGTCGTAGCGCACCGCAAAGGCACAGGATTCGCGGAAGTTGCAGGCCATGCGCCCCTATTGGTCAGACTCGCGATAACGTGACGCAGCGCTCACGTAATTGGAAGAATAGCCGCGAAGTGCTGCACTGCTAGAGTATTCTAAAGATGTATTTCGAACGCTTTGCAGATACAACAAAAATTCCCTCATTTTAGCCGGTGATTTTAACATCAACTTCAGTAATGAAAAATCAAAACTATTGCTACAGTTTCTAGAGGAAGAATTTGATTTAAGAATTAACAATAATTCGGCAGAATCAACAACAAAATATAATACTACCATTGATGCAGTTTCTTCAAGACATTTAAATAAAATAGAATCCCAAACATATGTTTCCTACTTCAGTTACCACAAGCCAATTATTACTAAAATTGAGCCTACTGATTAAATTTATATCACATTATATTTGTTAATAACAAAAAAAATATTATTATAACTTTAAAAAAAATATTACAATTCCTTCACTAATTAATCGAAAGGAACTTCATTCCATCCCGGTGTCCCTTGACACCACTCAACTTTTTTTATGTGACTGTTTGGTGTTATTTATTTATGTTATTAATATTCCAATATTATTAAATATACAGAGGCTCCTGAAGAGTCTTATGACACAAGACCTCTGTACCAACGGTTGGAAGAGCAGAGATTGAAGAAAGAAGCAGAGTATGAGGAAGCACACAAACTCAGTAAGTACAGGTATCATTATTTTGGACAGCCTTATTCATAACAATTTTAAAAACCTTTTTTGTCATAAAATGTTCTATTTGAATTCTGTTTGAGAGAAGATTACATTTGATAACTAACATAGGTATTGAATTTTGTATAAAATCACCTGTATTACATAAATAGGAAAAATATAATATTTATTCCAAAACAGTATGGATGTCATATTGCTGGGAAGATGTAATAATTAAAAATAACATGTAATCATAAGATTATTGTTACATGAGCATTGTGAAGTTGATGTATTATGATGTTAAAGTCACCCATTTTAATTGATGACTACTTGATTGCTTTACTGTAAATGGGGCCCTAAATATCAATAAAATGTGTTTATTTAACTTCTTCTTCTACCTGACGTTATCCTGGCCAGTGCCAGGGATCGCCTTCCAGCAAATTCTTCTTAATTTCGCCCGATCTTTGGCTTCTTAAACGTAAGGTCATTGTCTCTCATATCTTCTTTGAAGACATCCAGCCAGTGCTTCATTGGTATACCCCTCTGTTTGAGGGAATATTGAGATGACTATAACTGCCTTTATTTAATTTTTCTTATATTTACAACAGAGAACATGATCCGTGGGTTGGATGATGATGAGGTGGGCTTCCTGGACTTGGTGGAGAGAACTAAAGCTAAAGCTGCTCAACAGATCTCCATTGAAGAGCAGCGGGAAATGCAGGAGTTCAGGTATGTTGTTGACAATCTCAAGTTGGTCATTTCAACACATATTCATATCTTATTTAATCAATAATTAATCAGTTTACAATAAAATTTCATTGACGTGATAATATGGTCACATTCCTATATCAGTATATAAATAAAATACATTTCAAAAAATGCCCAGAGAGGTGTATATAGTAGTAAGATATGATAAGACAAATTACTATGACAAGTTTACACTTACTAGAAGGCTTCAACTTTGTATTTTGTATAAGAAAAAAAAAACATTAGTTTTTAATTTTATAGAATACATATAGTGTCCTTTTAAGTGTGAAATAAGGCAAGCAGAAAAAGGAGAGGTGCCCAGTATAACACGTTTTTTTTATTTCCTTTTTTGTGTTTATTGCAAAGAATGGCGAGATGAACATGCCGTTCGCCTGATGGTAAGCAATACGACCGCTCATGAGCAGTAGCAAAACCCAAAAAATGCTTTGAATTACAAAGTAATGTTTGGCATTCCCCTCGCTCGCTATCCTGCGACATTAGATGTAAGGTCTCAATATATTCAGTAATTACTCTGACTACAATGTCTTTCAATCCGAAACACAACAGTGCACTTAAATTGCCGTATGGCGGAAGAAATAGACATTGCGGTGGTACCCACCCAGGCGGCCTCTAACATATGAGAGACCTATCACCAGTGCTATAAAATGTTAAATAAATAAATAACACCCAACAGTCATATACACATACATAGTCCTGACCCCACCGTAAGATCGAGTCTTGTGTCGCGGGTATCAGAAACTACGCGAGACTTTTCGGTTTCACAAACACCCAGACCCGAAAGAAATATTTGTGCGGGGCCGCGGCGTCTCGTTTCACAGGCGGCATATAACCAACTGCGCCACGGAGGCTGTCAAGGCTGTGTTGAAATAAAAATAAATAATGTGTAATATAAACTGTTTGCAGAGAGCGCGTGTCCAACTTGGCGGAGAGCGAGGAGATGACTCGCCTGCGGGCGCAGCTGGCGCCGGCGCGGAACACATCCGCTGCTAACAACTCGCAGAAAAACAAACTGCAGGGCGTGAGTATATACTGTCACGGCACACATAGTACAGGCAACGAAGCAACGGGCTACTCTTGTCCGCAATGCATAATTTGCCAGGAGTTTTTTTTTCATGAAGAGGTGGCATATGACCCCACTAAGTTAAAAACCCAAAATACTTACAAAAATGGTGTCCGCTAGAGCCGCCATCTTGGAAAACGCATTTGAAGCCATATCTCCGGAACCGTCCACTTTAGGCCCATCATGCTAAGGACCTTTCTTGTAGATAATTAAATTTCCCATCTTTTTTGTTCAATATTTTTTTTTGTACCATTAACCGTTCGCGATTTACAATGTTATTAATTTTCATTTTATACCTTTTTTACAATAAATTTTACATGAATTTTTAACAAAATTTACTATTTCCTCATTGCTTTGTTCCCTTATGCCATCAGTATTTAATTAATTACGTGATAATCATGGAGAAATCATTGGATTTCATAATTACGTTATGCATCCTTCGTTTCCATTGACCTTGATTCGGTAGTACACCATTCAACGCGCGATAACTTCTAAAATATTGATTTTAGAGAAAAAAGTATGGGTGAAAAGTTGTTAAGAATTTATTGATTTAAAAGTTTAGTCATTAACAATTTTTGTTTAAACAATTATTAACAAAGATATCGGCAAAAAGGCATGAAACGAATATTAATAACATTGTAAATCGCGAACGGTTAATGGTACAAAAAAAAATATTGAACAAAAAAGATGGGAAATTTAATTATCTACAAGAAAGGTCCTTAGCATGATGGGCCTAAAGTGGACGGTTCCGGAGATATGGCTTCAAACGCGTTTTCTTTCATCATGACAGACACATTGAAGCTGATAACTTCCAAAGCAACCGCAATCGGAACTTCATAATAGCTGATCGTGTCATGCCTATGTTCGAGGCATACGCAAACAAACTTTCAGCTTTTATAAAATGACGAAAGTCTGGCGGCCTCGGGCTCTTGGTCTATTTGGTCTGAGAATGACTAGACCTGAAACATTATAATCCACATAGATATTTGTTTATTTCGAATTGAACCTGCAACGTCTGGCTTAATAGCCGGCTCTCGAACAACAAATCACGAAGCCTTTGATTAAAACAATTTAACAAACAAGAAAAAAATTAAATTCCAGATTGTTGTAAGAAAGCGCAAGGCGAGTGAAATGGAAGACGACAAGCAGAAAGGCGCGCCCAGTGCCAAAACTAATGGTGTGACGGCCAGGTGAGATATTGTAATTGATTATTTATTATTTGCTAACAATATTAACTAAGAGTCATTGTTACAGCATATAATTTTGTCAAAAAACCAACTTTGAAATTCGCCATCTTGGTGATTTTGGGTCTTATATTTATCAATCCCTATACGCCACACTGCAGGGTATAGGCCTTCTCCACAATCGAGAATACGATTCAGAGTGGTTAGGCCATATAGTCCACTAGCCTAGTGCGGGATGGCGAACTTTACATACCATATAAATTTTACAAATCGCGATGGTATGCAGGTTTCTTAACAATGTTTTGTTATAATAACGCAATTCTTTAATAAAGTTTGTTCTATATTCTAGTAATATTACTATTTTCTTGTTTATAGAGTCTATCTACAAGATAAAACCGTTTCCACACTAACAACACTAGAAGTAACACATACATTACTTTCCAGCGAGAAAAATATAAAACCGTTTACAAAAATAAGTTCACATATCTATTATAGTCTTTTCGGAGTCATGTGTGTATTGATAGTCAATCACCACGCACTAAAACGGCGAAGGAAAACATCGTGAGGAAACCTGCATACCATAGCGATTTATAAAAATTCTATGGTATGTAAGTCCACCAACCCGCACTAGGCCAGCGTGGTGGACTATATGGCCTAACCACTCTCAATCGGTAGTCGATTGTAGAGGCCCGTGCCCTGCAGTGGGACGTATATGGGCTGATACAGATACAGATCTATTATAGTAACAATATACATTACCTTACAGCGAGGAATCCACTGGTACTGCAGCACCTCCGGAGCGGGTATCTGGTACTGGTAGTGGTGGCGGCGGCGTGGTGACGTGCGGCGCGCTGGTGGTGGCGGGCGTGCTGCCCGGCCTGGCGGGACTCAACCACTACCATACTGACACTTCTACGGATACTGATTCTAGTGATGATGATGTATGTAACTAATTGTTATTTGCTGTTGTTATTGAACTGCCTCGGTGACGTAAAATTGCTAGATGCAGACCATTACCAATAGTTTGCTGTGAATCTTTAGAAAAGCCCTTGTTTAATAGAAAAATCATGTGGCTGAAAATAATGATTACATTATAAAAAAATAATATTACCACTTAACTGTTTCATACAGGGTATATCAAGATTGTTACCGAAAACGAAGCCGGTTGGTAGTTTTAGTAACTACAGACATAAATCAAATAAAAATTTCGCAAAAAAAAAAAAACAATATTTTTTTGTGATGTTTTAAATTTCGGGTCTTCTTTGGGTGGTATGTCCTTTTTTTTAGCTAAAATAATCACGTAAACCCTATATACTTCAGAATCTTTAAACATAAACAGATGTGCATTATAATTTTAGGAGATAACTATGTATTTACCACCTAAGTACGACTATAAGAAAAAAAATACGATTACGTTATTGGTTGCATTATTTCTGAAGACACTAAAACTACCACCTGGCTTTGTTTTAGTCGCAGTCTAGATATATTCTGTATAAAGATAATGTATTCATTCATAGTATCGGTAAAAAATATCGTTGCTCCCGATATCGATACTGCTTGAAATTCATTATACCATTTCATGGTTTGTCTTTAAACACTTTCCGGTTTTATCACGGGAGACAGATGTACACAAAGCCGAAGGCAAAAAAAAGTATTTTATTGGACTTCCAGTTTTTTTTTTCAAGAACTCCAGGCCTGGGTCGCTATTATGTTTATATTTATTGAAAATATATATTTTTTTCCCTACTCAAAAAAGTAGGTTTCATTGAGTGACAAAAATCATCAAGTTCAAGTTTCATAGTAAAATGAAAAATAACTCTTTTTGAAAATAACATACTAATATTGAAAATACTTTAAAACCTTAATCTATATATTCATTCTGCTCCCAAATATTCTACAGCATACATTTATTATTTCCAGGACGACAAATGCTGCGTAAAGCGCGACATTCTCGGCCGGAGAACGGAACAATCCGGTGACAGCAAGAGAAAAGACGAGACCAAAAGCTAGACTCCTCTACTTCACATTGTTACATAAGTTTTATGAATATGTTAGGAGCATTGAGGTCTTTATACTATACAGATAATGGGAACGAAATTTGTATGCACTCATACCAACCAAGATCAAAATAAGTGGGAGGAAAGATATTAGGAATGACCAAGGTGAAAGAGATATGTTTATTTGTCTGCCTCGGTGACACAGTTGTACTTCGGTACAATTAGAATGCTGTCTTAGGTTCGAATCCCAGGTTGGGCAAAGTGGTATTGATTGTCTATTCATTATTAGCCCGGAGTCAGGAATTTGTGCTAGATATGGCAATAGACTCGCCATTTATCACATGATGGGATAACTCAATTCGAAACATAGGTGTCCTGGCGCCTCTGCCCCCCTCTGTACCCCTTCTGGGATAAAGGCGAATTATGTATGTACATTATAAGTGACAAATTTTGTTCCCAGTGTCTTCTTAGTATGGTATCTCAATGATTAGAAATATTAGTTTGTTTGCCAGTCTATAATGGTACGGCCGTTATTCACAGGAATATTTATATTTTTAAGTACCATCCGCACAATTGTCCAGTTTACCTTCGATCAAATATACACTAGATACACAGTTCCCTATAAAAGTTCTGTTAAAAGTGGCACCGATGCATGACATGAAAAAAGTAAACAAAAAGATCACATATTCCAAATATATTAACACAAATTCCACCTTATTCCTAGAGCTTAAAGTAGCTTTTCACATAATATTGTCTAAAGTTCTGCGACGTTTTAGAAGCAACGGTAAATGCGTGACTGAAGGCGAAAGAGTGCTTAAAGCGCTCTTTTTTGGTGCCATTTTCTGAGCGCTCATGTTGTATCTAGTGTATATTTGATCGAAGAGTTTTACAGTTGGACAGTTGTGTGAATGCACATATCTATTTTCTATGTTTACCTAAGTATATCCTACATATATAGATATTTAATTAAATTTCTACATAACGCAGTATCTTTATACTCATATATTATTTATGTAGAAAGTTTAAAATAAATTTTTATTTAAACGCATTAATACGACACAAGAATTATAAAAGACTAGCTGTCGGGCCCGGCTTCGCCCGGGTGCAGATAGTTTTTGAGTCCAATCCACATCAAGAACATATTATTTCGCGTGTCTACTAACTATATTTCCCGCGTGCCGTCGACTATATTTCCCTTCCGTAGGAGAGGACATCCCGTGCCAACAATTTGAATTTGAAAGAGTAGAAAATATGTTTATTTGGTTTCCTGACTCATCCCACGGGAACACTACATTTTTCGGGATAAAAAGTAGCCTATGTGTTAATCCAGGGTGTCAGCTATCACTATACCAAATTTCATCAAAATCTGTTGAGCCGTTTTTTCATGAAAGAGTAACAAACATCCATACATACATACAAACTTTCACCTTTATAATATTAGTAAGGATTAGTCATAAAAGGGGATATAGAGCCGAAACGGGGATACTACTCATCATAATGAATAACTTTTACTATGGAGGCAACCCTTATAATTATGAAAAATATCAGCTGTCCTATACAAAAATAATCGTTTCAATTTGCAAAATGTATTATCATTTTCTACCATACTAATTAAAATGATGAGGTAAAAGGAATATTGATTTAATATTTGGGGTAAAAATTCCAGAGGTATAAAAATAGCATATATTTTTAATAATACAAATGCGGATTTTTACCCTATAACCCTAACACTATAATTGGTAAAGACAATTTGGAAAATTTAATTGCAATATAGATCTAAATCTACCTCGAATTGATTCTAAAGTAGGTTTAAGAATTGGTGTTATAGTAGTTGCATGTTTTCTGATTATACATTAAGGTGTATCCACACTGCAGTTACCTTGTACAATAATTTAACATATACACAATATTTTATTGAACACCACATAACAGAAATAATAGAGAAACCGTACAAATAGTGAACAACTGGCGGTGTTATCGCTAAGAGCGATCTCTTCCAGACAACTATACCTTTACGTTTTTTTCTATTCAGTAATAGAATGGGGCATTAGAAGAAAAGTAACGAACAAAATAAATACACCCAACAGTCACATGACACATACTCAGTCCTGACCACACACTAAGATCGAATCTTGTGTCGCGGATATCAGAAACTGAGCCTATTCGGTCTCACAAACATCCAGACCCAAAACAAATACCTGTGGATGACAAAATATTTGTCTCGGTGCGGGTACGAACCCGCAGCCTCGCGTTTTACAGCCGGCGTCTAACCAACTGCGCCGCGGAGCCACACAACAACAAATAAGTTTTCTAAAAGATGTTGCTTAACACTTGGAAATGTTGATCAACAAAAAGTAACTGCAGTGTGGATGCACCTTTATGCGTCAAATTCTCGAAGGTCAATATAATGACAAAATTCAATATCCAAAAAAAATAACTTATGAATATCTGTATCCAAAAATGTAAGGCATTTTGCCAAGACCCTAAAAATATAACAGTGAATGTCGGAGTCATATTAGATTTATGAAAGCTGGATTAGCAAAACAATGTTTTTTTATTGTATGTACATTTTCTTTATTTATATTTTAAGTTAGAAATGGGACAAAATTACGTTTGTGAAATATCAATGTAGGTATGTTGCTTTTTGATCTAATAATAGGGTACTGAATATAATTCGTAAATCCGAAATTTCCGAGTTTTCGTATTGAAGTACAGTAAAAGCTCTTTATTCGCGGGGTATATGTTCCGTAAATATGCCGCGAATACAGAAACCGTGTATATGGAATGGTATTTTGTATGGAATTTTAGGGGATACGTTCCTTGGTGACAAAATAAAAAAAAAACAACATTAAAAAAAACAATTTAATTGAAGTTTTTGACCATACTTATTGATTATTATCTTTAGGCTTAGGCAACGGTTTACGGAATTTTGTATTTTTTTCTTGCTTGGCAGTTTTTAAAAGTTATTTTAGTTCAAACTGATATTCAGCAGTGGCATTAACAATTTGTCTCTTAAAAATAAGACTCGTCGACGTTCTATACACGGCTTAATTTTCATAAAGAAATCACAAAGTTCATTTGCTATTCTTAAACCTTCACTAAGATTTTTCAGATTAAATGTCACATTTCCAGTGTTCGTTGAAGCCTCTTCTTCAATGGGCTGTGCATTTAACATTTCCCCCAAGTCGGTTTCAGTCAAATCTTCATCTTGCGATTTAAGCACTTCTTGAATGTCACTTGATTCTATCTGTTCAAACCCATCTCATCCTAATCCATTCGCAATTTCAGCTACTTTAGCAGTCAAGGTTTGAATTTGCACATATTCTTCGTCATTTTCTGCAGACAGAGCAGGCCACAGTTTTTTTCCAGCATGATTTCAATGTGTATGGCTTCAGTTCTTCCAATGATTCTTTTATGTTTACGATGCATTTTGCTATGTCAAACTTCTTCTAGCATTCCATAACATTCATATCAGGATCACATTCCATATTATCCAAAATTATTTGTAGGTTCGTCTAATGTAACAGAGCTTAAAGGCCTGGATTATCCCTTGGTCCATAGGTTGAAGCAAAGCGGTTGTGTTGGGAGGTAAAAATGTCACTTGTATATTTGAATGCATAGTTTCAAGTTCGCGAGGATGACCTGGTACATTCTCTAAAACTAGAACCGCTTTAAAGTCTAAATTGTTTTTTTTTTTAAATAAATTTCAACATCATTTCATTCTCAAAAACACCGACCGCGACGAAGGCGGTTTATGTCAATTGCCGATCCAATGCAGGGGCGATATCATTTAATAACTAACATACTTATGAAATGTTGTAATAAGGTCTATTTTACTTTTTTATTAGTCCATTTATCGGCCCGTTTATAAAGGATTTTTGGTTGGATACATATTGGAATTATTTTTACAAATATGCATGTACTATGTTTCGATTAGATCCGCGAATAAAGAAATCCCTAGCCGCGAATATAGGAATTGGGTCACAATTTTTAATCCGCGAATAGTGAAAACGCGAATGAAGGAAGCGCGAATAAGGAACTTTTACTGTATAGTATAATAGTAGTGCGTGGTGGCCTATTGGCAAACGGAATAGATGCGGCTGCCGATATGTTCACGTTGGTCGCGGGTTCGAATCCTATGGCACACCTCTGATGTCATATGTGTATTGACAGTCAATCACCACGCACTATAACAGTGATGGAAAACATCGTGAAGAAACCTGCATACCATAGCGATTTATAGGAATTTTTATGGTATGTAAGTCTGCCAACCCGCACTAGGCCAATATTTTAAACAATAGCAGTGGCTTAAAATTTGTGCCCGGCATAGGCTCTACTATCACATGTGTTGGGACGATAATAAACTAATTTCTGCTTATTCATTCGGCGTTGTAGACGTCATTTTATATACTTGCAATGTTTATGTTATGTTCTTTAAAAAGCACGAAAATCATATTTTCCTGCATAATTTCAGCTCAATGCGTAATTTTGCCCCTTCCTAATATACGTTAATAATAATTTCATGTTTGCTGTATATGTGATTTAGCTGATAAGATGTGTTTAATAGTACATTTTTGAACTAATTCTTGTGTATTATTTGAATTTTTTTTCTAGATTGATTGCCCATATTTTCAGATATTCAATTATAAGACTTTTTTAATTTGTATAACCACGTCAATATAAATTTTTTATTATACCGGGTATCTCAAGACTGCTACCGAAAACGAAGCCGGGTGGTAGTTTTATTGTCTACAAACACATTGCAACTAAAAATTTTGCTGAGAAACGCGACAATTATTTTTAATGATTTTTTAAATATCATCATTTTTGGGTGGTAAATCTATGGTTTTTGCTATAATTATAATTTAAACTCTTTTATCCCTTAGAGTATTTATGAATAAAAGGGTACACACTATTATTTTAGGACAAAATGGATTTATCACCCAAATACGACAAAAGAAAAAAAAATACAAATAAAAAATTGACACTTTTTTTTGCAACATTTTCTATTGCCTTTTGTCCGAAGTCGCTTAAACTACCACCCGGCTTCGTTTTCGGTAGCAGTCTTGATATACCCTGTATACACTTATTATAAAACATAAAAAATGATAACACAACATAGTCGAGAATGCTGCGCGCACAACTATGAATAAAACCGTTAATAATACAAAAAAAAACATTGGATTAAATCGACACAAACTTAAACTTTTTTCGTGTGCTTAATACAAACAAAAAGTGAGTGAGTGATTTTCAATAATTTATTTTGCATTACATCATGTATAGTTACACTTACATTGTAAAATGCTAATAAATAAATAAATAAATAACACCCAACAGGCACATACATAGTCCTGACCCCACACTAAGATCGAGTCTTGTGTCGTGGGTATCAGGAACTACGAGAGACTTTTCGGTCTCACAAACACCCAGACCCGGAAGAAATATTTGTGGGCCGCACAAACATTTCTCTCGGTGCGGGGATCGAACCCGCGGCCTCTCGTTTCACAGGCGGCGTCTAAACAACTGCGCCACGGAGGCTGTCGAATATACGGCACTGGCTCATCACATGTGTGGTTAATATACAATCACAACTTTATTACCAAACACTACACCATATTTATTATCATACATCAATTCTTATTTTACGTACATTTTATTTTAATAAACATAATATCTTCAATGTACAAAAGGGTGTAAGCAAAACATCGCAAACAAAAGTAATTTAGCACTTTTACAACGGGTACCTAGAACAAAGTCGTATGTGAAATATGAGGTGATATTTTAATCATTACATGCTTATTTATCTGAAAGTTGATTATTTTATGATTATCATCATCATCATCTCAGCCACAGAAAGTCCAGACACACAGTAAAGTTGTTATTTAGTGTATAAAAAAATTAAAACAAAATAGGATGATGTAATTTTTTTCATGACAGTTAATATAAATTAATGACACTTACATACAGCTTTGTTCTAGGAACCTTTCGTTTCATTCATGTTAACGCATAAATCTTTTCTCTATATCCTAATATTATTTTTCTATTTCCATTTTTTACACCTTAAAAGTACCAGTATGTGCATATCCTTCACCAAAAATAATAACTTAATGCTTAATTTAACTTTAAATCTACGCTTTAAATGTAAATTTTGATGTGACACTACGTCATTGCGCTTAGCGACCATAAACACGAGATCCCAGCTTTGTATCGATGATTCTTACATAAAGTAATGCGGATTTTAAATTCCTAGGGTAAACAACATTTAAGTCTGGGGTAAGGTCTAATTCATAGTATCTACTGATTTTTTTCATCATCGTTTTCTGAAAACTCGTTCTCATTTTAATTTAGCAATAAAATACAGAGCATCAATAATTATCATATTAAATTTCAGGTAATTTGTTTCCTTTTGCTTGAACCGTGGTGATTAGAGTGTCAAAACTTGTAATATCGCTTAAAATGTTATGGAAAGCAGTAGGTGCTTAACACGAGAATCATACTAATTAATATTACCGATTCAGCAAACAAATCTTGCATTATTTGTATAATATCTACCAATCACACATTTCATTATAGTAATAAAATATAACACCAATAAATGCAGTATTTTGAGTAAATTTAAGATACCGGATCATATGCAATTGTCTTTAAATATAAGAGTGTCAGAGGCACAAATAACCAATGATTAAAGAATAGAGGGGATGAAACATAAGGTCACGTGACGCGTACCACTTTGATTCACAAACATGGCGGCGGCTCCGCCCCTAAAAATAGTGATACGCTAGTACCAATTTTTTTTATCGATATCGATCATCAACAGTGGCATACGACTAACATTAATATAACATTTTTAATTTTTGCTTTACATGTCAATTGAGTATAAACAGGGGATTTTAGGACTTGACAGTCAAGTCTTTAAAAATTAAATCTGATAATAATAGGTCAATGTTTTGATATTTTTTTCATGCTATGATTTATTTGATGGGTAAGTTTTACCTGATGATTGAATTGGATTTGTCAAATAATACACACGTGAGATAAAATACAACTTTATTAATAGCTAGAATTCGGTTGCGACTTCGAATATACCACACTTTTTTCCTTAAGCACCAATTTTCACCATGTCAATATTTCTTTTGCCAAATTATAACTAAAATCTAAAAAAAAAACAGACATTTAGCAAACAACAATGAAAATATGTACACTAAACTAACAACTTAAATATATAAATAGAAATAAAATATCTACACAAAATTAACAATTAAAATGTAAAAATAGAAATTAAACAATTAACTAAATAAACACAATTAACTAAATAAACTGACATTATTGTGTTCTGTGACATGAACTATTGTAATTTTAAATGGCGATATAAAAAAAAGAAAAAAGAAGACAGTTCGTGTTGCTGACGAAGTTTCTTGCGCCACTTCTTCTTCACAGCTACAACACGTTCCGAAGCAGTGGTAGCAGAAATGAACAATCCAAAAGATCTTTTGAAAGACTATTTGAATAAATAATAATAATAATAATTAATCTTTATTTCATTACAACATGTTTACAACATAATAACACCCTGACTCCTGAACTAGGAAGCCCTGTATAACAGAAGTCAGTCTCTTTCGACAATTATTTATTTAACAGCTGCTTTATATAAAAAAATATGAAACTCGAAAAAAATAAAAATAATTAAAAGACTTAATAAACTATGTAACAACACTAGATCGCCAAATGAAATGAACTTAAACTATAAAGAATATTTTGATTTTGATTTTGAATAAAGGAATTGTAGCGGACATCGCGAACGAAGGCAGGAAATCAGCACTAGAATAAAAATATTTTTCGAATAATTCAATCAAACAAAAAAAAACATAAGGTACATACATACATAAGCATACAAGCGGTGAATAATGTGGACTATAGATTTTAATTTATGTATAAATATTGACTGCCTCAGTGGCGTAGTTGTATTATGGTACGGTTACAAAGCTGAGGTCTCGAGTTCGAATCCGGGGTCGCGCAAAGTGATATCGGATTTTTCTATTCATTATCAGCACAGTCAGGAATTTGTGCCCAATATTGCGATAGGCTCGCCACCCACAACATCGTAGGACGGAACATACAAGGCGAAATAAATAAATAAATAAATAACACCCAACAGTCACATACATAGTCCTGACCCCACATTAAGATCGAGTCTTGTGTCGTGGGTATCAGGAACTACGAGAGACTTTTCGGTCTCACAAACACACAGACCCGAGAGAAATATTTGTGGGCCGCACAAACATTTCTCTCGGTGCGGGGATCGAACCCGCGGCCTCTCGATTCACAAACGGCGTCTTACCGCCTGCGCCACGGAGGCTGAAATGTGGGTGTCCTGGTTGCACCTCTGCCTACCCATTCTGGGAAAAAGGCGTGAGTTTATGTATGTATAAATATTAATATTATGATAAATAACAAAACTAATAAAAATGCAACTGCTACATAAACAATAGTAATATGATGTATTAAACATTTTGATCTTAGTGTGGGGTCAGACTATGTATGTGACGGTTGGAGGTAATTATTTCTTGATATTCCTAAAAATATACTTATACTTTACAATTATCGTTACTTTTTTAGTCGCCATAATGTAAACATATGACCAACTAATACTAATTTACATGTTACAACCGTTACAAGGTTATACCTGTCGAGACAAACACCCAGTTGCATCTAATACATTTCGTTCATTATTACGTTGCACCATTCTTTGCTAAAATCAAAAATACCTATCAGGATATTTAATACATACCAAATAAAATAAAATAACATAGGTAGATTTTTATTGCTATTATTTGACTGAGGAAAATCATTATGTCTCACTTAGAATTCAATCAATGAATATGAAAGTGTTGGTTAAGATAAACAATTATAATAATTAATAATAAAATATAAAACTATTTCTGTTCATTAAAAGGTTCTCCAGAACATTAGACAATAGACTACCAATTGTCCAAATTATCTTGCATGTCATCTTTGTTATTGATTAACAGTTGTATTATTAATAGGATTATTAGGTAAAATATCATAATTACTACAATTTCACTTACCGGGAATATTGTTGGAAAGCTGTTTTCTTTTTCAAAATGTAATGAACAAATAAATGTATTTATTGCAGGGTTCCAATAGCTTCCAATTTTTTGTATCCATTTTGTCCTGGTTTATATGTTTATAGGGAATCTAAAAAATATTTTTAATTTCACTTTGTTTGTCGGTCTGAATATACCGGGTATCTCAAGACTGCTACCGAAAACGAAGCCGGGTGGTAGTTTTAGTGGCTACAAACACAATGCAATTAAAATTTCGCATAGAAACGCGACAATTATTTTTTATGATTTTTTAAATATCGTCGTTTTTGGGTGGTAAATCCATAGTTTTTGCTAAAATAATAATTTAAACTCTTTTATACCTTAGAGGATTTATAAATAAAAGGGCATACACTATTATTTTAGTAAAAAATGTATTTACCACCCAAATATGGCCATAGGAAAAAAATAACAAAAAAAAATTGTCGCTTTTTTTTGCAACTTTTTCTGTTGCATTATGTCTGAAGTCGCTTAAACTACCACCCGGCTTCGTTTTCGGTAGCAGTCTTGATATACCCTGTATATTTAAATATAAACTATTTTTTCTTTTTTTGAAAAATAAAGATCAAATATTTAAAAATGATAATATCGATATGAATAATTTCGTATCGAATCCACTCATCTCTAAACTTGTGTGTAAACAAACAATGAGGTTGTTATTTACACTACTTGTATAAATAACGCCTAGAAGAGTCTAAAACTTAATCAACAAGATCCAAATACATTTATAAATGATAAAAATAAACCCAAAATGTAAATTTAGCACATACTTGTTAGTATTTCGTAAAAACAGTTACTAACCTATGAAAAGAAATGTTATGGTCCTTTTTGCTTGAACTCGACTCGAATCCTTTAACACAACACTGAGGCATTTTAAAAACTTAACAACTAAACTAATAAGCAAACTAAACAAACTTAACAAACGAGATTAACCAATGAATAATCCGAAATTCTTTGACTGTGCAGATTTGTTTACTCCGATTGACAGATAACGCCACAGTTTGACATTTCATGCAGTTTTTGGTTTAATAGTCTGTGGTTTCGAAAGCATAACTAAAATGGCGTCATTTTGGTCTATGGGCGGTCCCAGTGTGGTTAGTGAACAAAATATTGCCATATTCGAAACAAAGGAATTATTATTTGTCTCTTTCATTAAGGGACAAGTCAGCTTTGTGTAAATGAGACAGATACATAAATGTACATTCCGCGTCGATATTGTTAACATAACTATAACTTGACATATATAGCTATATTTGTGCGTCATCCTTTATAATTCTTTTATCATTGCAAATAACAACTGCGGGTAGCATTATGTAGACCCGCCACATTGCAAACTTATCAAATTAATTAAAATGTCATATTTTACAAGAATTATAGAAATGAATTTATTGTTGTTACAAATGCTTTAGAAGCATATTGTTTTGACGCCAATAAATAGACGTAGTTTGTTCGCTTTAGCAAGCATAATTAGGAATTTATTTCCGATTACGACACACAAGATGTCATTGGCCTAGTTATTGAACGTATTTTTTTCAACCATAATATTTAGCCTACGATAGCCATTATTATGGTTATTATAGTCGCAAATTACTATAAAACGTACTATATAAAATTAAATTAAGTTATTATGCCAAATTAAACCCATAAAATCCGAATTCCTAACCTACCGAATTAACCAAACAGATCCCGTTCAATTTCCTAGTCTAACAGGCCACTAAAATTCACAACCGCATTAAAACAAGCAATTGTATATAATCCGGTATTTACACAAAAAAATCACTACACACATAAATAAAATCAACCGTTTCACAACACTTGGATTACACATTGCTTATATCTTTGGATTAACTATTTATTTGAGAATTCTCTGATCGAGCAGATGATCTCATCTACGGGGATAATAAATAAAATAGAGTACTTATAATTTACACACAACAGGTAAATAAATATAGACAGCCCACAGTCACATACATAGTCCTGACCCCACAGTGAGATCGAGTCTTGTGTCGTGGGTATCCGGAACTACGAGAGTATTTTCGGTCTCATAACACACAGACCCGAAACAAATACCTGTGGATCACACGAATGTTTTCGGGGGATCCGGGGGCCTCCCGTTTCACAGCGCGCGCTTCTAACTTCTAACTCTTCTAACCAACTGCGCCACGGAGGCTGACAGAATTATTATTAAATATCGCACCCTCGGTGCAACAAAGTCACATATGCAAAAATTACAAGGTTGGAAGGTATAATGAATTAATCTTATATTTTGTTGAATATTTAGTTGTCATAATTTTTTTAAGCTTAAATTACAAGTTGATATTGTGATAAAAGCTGTTCGACTTGTCTATATCTTGAAATATCATATTTTTATACGATGTCAAAGTTTCAAATGGTTTTCTTGAAAAGTTGCATTTTTGCAAATGTGACTTTGTTGCACCGAGGGTGCGATATATTTCTATTCAAGCAAAAAAATAGGCTGTCAACTAAATCGATATCTCTTTCGCATACAGTGCAAGAGTAAATAAGAATAGTGGCAATAATTTATGTACCGTCAACTGCCCTGATTTTGCCCGGATTTTGATATTTATGCACTTTAACATAAAATAAAATAAAAAATACGTTCGGTTTTCATGGTACTTACACATATTAACGTAGAAAAACCGCAAGAATGTTGTAATTTTAAATTAATTTACTCATTTTTTGTTTGTAAATATAGTTTTAGAAATATTTTGAAAATCAGGCAAAGTTAGGATCTCATGTCTGTATCATTGCCTAATGTATTTATTCCGAAATAATTAATTAAACTCTTATGCTGGGACAATCTAAAATATA
The DNA here is from genome assembly GCA_009982885.2 of Hyles vespertilio. Taxonomy (NCBI): domain Eukaryota; kingdom Metazoa; phylum Arthropoda; class Insecta; order Lepidoptera; family Sphingidae; genus Hyles; species Hyles vespertilio. Next base: position 8,506,361 of record CM042823.1, read on the forward strand.
GTTTAAAATCATGACAATACGACCCAATTTAAATGACATATTCTGAGAGTATTTTAGGAGGTAAAATTGGCTAGGCAATGTCTGGATATCATTTTGCACATTCTCAATACATTGATAAAAATTTATTAGGGTTGTCTCCTTCGTGACTTAAAAAAATGAAGCAATATATGTAGCATCTTTTTATTAAAAAGTATTTATAATAAAATAGTAACTAATTTTATTGTTGACGAGAAGACACATTTGGTAGGCAGGTAGGAAGTTATCAAATAAAATAATCTCAAACAACTAGCAATTTTCTATTCATCTGTTGGTGACAATTTAGTGGGACCTCCAATATTTTTTAAATGTTTTTGTTTGACTTTATTTAAAATTGTGCGGCGAGGTATACCGAATTGTTTTTCGGCATCGTATGACGAAATATTTTTGTTTTGTACGAGACATACATATATATATATACGAGGCTATGTTTAGTAAGCTCTCATCATAGTCTTTATATCATCTTCGTGATCTGTCCATTTTGAAAGTCTTTCAAACAAAAAGCAAAATCTAAGTAAATAGATAGCATTTTTCATCATTATAAAATAAGACATTAATTAAGTTGATACGTACTTAGTACTTCAGAAAACACATAAAGAAGCTACATTATAATTTTTATCATATGAATATATACATATATAGATAATATATAGAATAGTACATCTCCAATCAGCTTTTAATTGTTATTATGAAAAAATATTTGAGATAGTGCCTAACATACACGAAAATAGACCTCCTGTTTTCGATGTCGGTAAATAACAAAAGGGTCAACCCTAACCCAGGCAAAGTCACAATCATTTGTTCAAAAAAATTGCTTGACTTTGCCTATTCCAATAATTCCTACTATGTACTGAGTTTTATCCACTAGTAACAATTACAAACGATTAAGCTTTCAAAGATTTATAGAATATATTAAAACAAGAAAAAAATTTGCGTATTGTGAAGACTTACCTGAAAAGTTTTTTCTCAACTAAAATTAACCGAAATTGAGTGCTCTGTTTTGAGCCACAACTGTCAAAAACTATGCACGCTACCAAACTAATGTCTCCAAATTATTGTTGCTAGATAATATTTCTAAAAAGTGACATACGTTTCGATTGCCTAACTAATAAATTATATTAGATATTCCCATTTCTTCGTTTTAGGCAAACACAGGACCTTAGGCAAAATCGGGGTAGTTGACGGTATACATATTTAAATATTTACGGATCACAACCATTTTTCTCCTTATTACCGGCTACCTGTCAAGTATTGGGCCAACCGTTTTTACGTCGCACAAATATTATTAGCTATGGAAATGAAAAACTCAAATTCCAGCACAGATGACCAACAATGCAGCTTCTTTGCAATTCGATAGGCACATCCAATTTATGGGGATACCATATATTTTTTTACAATCGTTATTTCACTTAAAATACGCATACGACAATTTTTTATTATTACAACCAAAATCTTATCACTAGAAATTCATTTACAACAATATGTTACGGTATTCTTCTCTTACATAGTGTTATATCTTATGAGCTAGAATAAAACTATATTTTAAATTGAAACTCAACTAAGCGCGAAAAAAAATTAAGCTAGAAAACTGCTTGAAATATAAATATGTAAAATACAATAAAAGACTAGTTTGTTTATAACCCGAGATGTATAAATAGACAATAATATCTTAAATTCAATGTGAATAAAATAATTGTACTTTTAACACTTTACGTCGACAAATTACTGCAGCATAACTAAACAATTATTTATAATATTATTATCAAAAAAAGAAACGGAAAATAATTTTCAATTTGAGTGAGAATACTTTATGTTTATATAAATTCCTTTGCAATTATTCAGCATCAATGATCAAACTGATAATAGGCCATAGTAGGCAAGTATTTTTGTCTTAAATAATATGTTTTATTGCCTTACAATGACGCACATGTTTTATGCTGACAGTATTATGCTTACTATCTAAAATATATAATGGGGTATATACCCCTAATTATTGAGATCATCTTTGTGATCACTGTGTACGTAATATACGATATTTATTACTTACTACAATTACAAGAATAGAGTCATGTCTTTTATACAAAAGTGTATCTTTCGAAGAACAACATCGTAAGTGCTAAAAATCCCTAAAATGTGTTATACGAGTAATAGTAACTTCTCAAACGGTTTTCCACATTATCCTGCATAAGCTTTATTTCAAACTTTTAGACATCATATTTTACAAAGAAATAAAGAGTTATTAATGTTTGATACGACGTTGTTCTTGGAAAAACTTAGCATTATTACCCTTTATATTATAAAAGTTTAATATCATACGGGATTGATCAATAACTGGTAATTTTACAATATGAAATATCGAATATAATTTATTACGCCTATGTCATTAATATTGTTGAGCTGTAATTTTATTTTCCTTTATTTTAGCATTTCTTATGCGCATTAATCACAAAATACTGCGTCTTCCGTAAGGATAGAAAAGAATAGCGTATCTGTTATAGTTGGCACTACAAACAGATAAATAATGAAAGCGACTATCAATATTTAGCACAAAGCCGTCCAGTGAACCACACTATCGTTTTACAAAACAGACTTCAGTTCTATACAGATTTTTAAAGCAGACGAATTTAGATACAACTATTTTGATACATCACCTTAAAGCCTCATGTATTGCACGTTGTCATCCGGAATGGATAGGGCGTGGGGCACAGGTTCGATTCCCACAGGGGGCCCGGGCAGCTCCGGCTCTGGCGGGGGTCTATCTGACTGGTCTGTCGTTGTTACTTCTACTCCAGTTGTATTCTGAGCCTTGTCCTTCTTGCGCCTTATTCTAGTTAATGAAATATAAAATTTATGTAAGATGGCCGAGTAATCAACTACACGTTATGGCAAATTCTAACATGTCACTTCTGACCACCCCCTTCCCCTCTCTACCCCTCCTCCGCACGAGGCACAAAAATGACAAATTAAGGCACTTTTCTTTCGAAATTATAGTTCAAAAAGTAAAAAACACGCTTTTATAAACGATCCAACTAAAACGTAAAAATATTTTTTATTGTTTACAACCTTTAACGAGAGTAAAGCTCCTTTGGCCTTCCTTCCGACTCTCGGGGGGGATCGGAAGGGGCATGTCGGGGTCTCCGGCCTTCCAGCCTGGGACGCGGGGATAAAATAGTAATAGTAATTGTAGTCCATTTTCTAATCTTAAACTCATTATCAATTATTTTATACTTTTTAGTTGCATAGTTTACGTATATAAAAGCGTGTTTTTTAAGATTTTTTAAACTAAAATTAAAATTGCTTGCACTAAAAACATCCATCTACGGGTGTATTTTCAGAGGAAGAAAGCGGCGTGCAAATTACTTACAATTAATTACTTTTTTTTTTTTAAATTGAATTTCTGAAGTAGTAATTTTTTTTTTAATTGTGTTGTCATCAGTCCTGGATAAGTATACAAAATTTCGAGTCATTGTGTCGTTTTGAAGTGCTCGATAATGGACTTGGAAAGATTCCGTTACATACTAACATCGTCTGAAGCTAATAAAAGCGCATTTAAAAAGGGTCCATATAATAGAAAAATTAAGTTAGGTTGGAGCCAAGAATGAGTTTGTTCCGCTCTCTTAAGCTTGGTCTAAATTTGTATTAAAACTGAGATGTTAGTACAAATGTAACTTACTTACCTTTTAGGGTACGGTTGCTTGAGATGCGACGTCTTGAAGTGCAGCTTCAGGCTGTTGCTCTGAGTGAAGCGCTTGTCGCATTTCGTACACATGAACCTTTTCTCGCCAGTGTGTGTCTAAAGGAGAAAATACGGCTCGAATGTGTATGAATAGACTAATTTGTCGAATTATATTCACATTTACTGATGGTCTCTTTTATGAGAGCGCCTAGGGGTAGGGGTACCACCATAATGTCTTATTTCCCGCCAAACATCAGTTTAAATGCACAGATGTGTTTCGGATTGAAGGACATTGTAGCCAGAATAATTACTGGACATATTGAGACTTAACATCTTATGTCTCAGGATGGCGAGCGCAGTGAAATGCCAAGCATTGCATCAATATGCCCAGTAGTGACTCTCGCTACATCGTCTTTAAATCTGAAACAACAGTGCATTTACACTGATGTTATATAAGAATCAATTAAAACGAAGTAAGTTTTAATATAAGTATACATACCACTAGATGTCTCTTGAGTCCGACGCTGGAGTGAAACTGTCGTCCGCAAGTGTCGCATGTGTATGTTGTAGCGCGAGTGTGAATGTTCAAATGCACTGCTACGCTGCCGGGCTGGAAATAATATTCACAATTACACTTATTGGTATAATAAATAATTAACACCCAACAGTCACATACATAGTCCTGACCCCACACTAAGATCGAGTCTTGTGTCGTGGAGATCAGGAACTACGAGCAACTTTTCGGTCTCACGAACACCCAGACCCGGAAGAAATATTTATAAATATTTGTGGGCAGCACAAACATTTCTCTCGGTGCGGGGATCGAACCCGCGGCCTCTCGTTTCACAGGCGGCGTCTAACCAACTGCGCCACGGAGGCTGTCAAATTCTATCTTAATTAGTCTCGACACTTTTCCAATAAATTATTGCGGACATAATATTCACAATTAAACTTATTGATATAAGACTACCGTGATTTGTCTTTTATTCTCCATCTTTTCTTATAATTTAGGATTGTTGACACTGTGAGCTCCTCAACAAAGGGTGTACCTGAATGGATCTGGACAATACACACACACGCACGCACACACGCACGCACGCACGCGCGCACGCACGCACGCACGCACGCTCGCACGCACGCACGCACGCACGCACGCACGCACGCACGAACGCACGCACGCACACACACACACACACACACACACACACACACACACACACAGAGTATACTCACAGCGAGTGAAGCGCCGCATATCTCGCAGATGTACCTGTCGTGCGGCGGATGGAAGGACGTGCGCGGGTGCTCCGCGTAGTGGTGCTTCATGCACGCCGCTTGCGTCTCGAAGTATTTGCCGCACTACGAATAAGTGGAGATACTACATTGTTCAACGGAATTTTATTTCACACCGAACAATGTCTGTTCTCATTTTGGTACTTAAAATAACATAGACTACGAAATGAAGTGGGTTGATAAAAATGTTATGAATATATTCTACACTTGTGACTGCAGTTATACTGAAGGAAGATGGGCATAGATTTGTAGCAATCGATCAAATATATTGAATATCTATGTCAATTATTACGACCAGCTTCTACGGTTTTGAAAATTGTATGATTCAATAAATATTGTATTGTTTTCGGTCACCACAGCTCATGGACCTTCGCTATGCCAGGGATCCATCTCAGCTAGATCCCTCGGTATAATGAGGTGAGGACTTTCTTTAAACCTGGCCTCGTTTGAAGAAGGACAGGTCATTGCATTCAGGAAACAGTGATGCAGAGAGCTCATTCCAAAGCTTGCCTTACCGTTCGGAGACGGAAAGCTTTCAGGTAGTATGAATTAATTACGAAATTTATCAATACAAATGCGTTGATACTAAAATAAATTCGTATGGAAAATAAATAAAACGAGAGAACGCTACTTACTTGATAGCAAGTCATAGGCTTCCGGTGTATCCTCTTGTTGAGCTTCTTACGACGTTTGCGGATAGATTTGGACAACACCGACCCTTCAGGCTTTTTCCTAAAAATATAATATTACATAAATTATTATATGTAGGGTATTAAATTGTTTTACAATACATGTGAAAAATATAAAAAATTTAAGTATTGCAACTTACATCGTTCGTATCGAAGTCATGATCTGAAAGAAATGGTTATATTAAAAAATCAATAAGTCTAAAGAATATAATAGTCAAAAGAAGTATATTGCATAGCATACCTAAGTATACAAAGTGTCGATGTTATAAATGTTTTAAATTGCAACATCATTAAATAACGTCAATTAAAACAAATTAAAATGATTAGATTTTATATCGCAATAAAATTTAAAAAATGATATTTTCAAAGAAACTATATTATAAAATAATTTAGTTAAAATACAACATGCCTTATTTATGTTTACCTACTGCTCTCAGTTGACCCAGACATAAGAGCGGCAACGCCGCATTTTTCGTCACCACCTAACGAATGGTATCATTTGATTTGGCGCGGAGATCCTTTGTAGTTTTTAGGCATAATTTTATTCGTCTAATAACAAATGTAATAAAACATTATCTATTAAGTCCCCTTTTACACAAATAAAGTAGGTCAAAATTGCTTCGTCGGGGGATCAAAATAGCACATCGCGTAAAATATTACTGCCACTAAACAGACCTTCAAACAAACCATATCGGTATATTCCACAGCTGTAAATCGCGACATCATGAACATGAATAAAATGCTATCGTAATTCGTCATCATCATCGTCATCAAGATGTAAAGCTGAAACTTTTAAAGATTATAACTTGAACCCACACCAAGCCATACAAATTTTGACCTTGACCCCGACCCGTCCCGTTTGGGAGATATGGGGTAAGGAAATGTGCACATTTAGCCCGTATTCGGACACGGGCTTAATGTGTTTAAATAAATTAAATTCTTACATTTTTCTGACTGCTAATGGATATTGAGCTCAGGTGCTGATTTTTTCAAGTTTTATGAAAAAATGTGGTACGATAATCCCTAACTAATTTATGACTTCATAGTAATTCATTATAACATTAAAATATAAGCAACCAGGTGACGTGGATTACTTACCTTGATTAATAGAATTTTCTAATATCATACAGCTGCACTCGATATCCATTGTTATTCTACAGATGTGGCCGACTTTTGATAATGTTAATTGGGGGTAATTAGCCCTTTGTTTACCATGTTTTGCCGGCCACCTTTTATTCTAGGAATTTTGTTGTTATTGTTTGTGTAAATAAATGTGGTGGGAAGGGTAATATATCCAAATACTTTAAATACAGTGGTCATCCTAAATTTATTTCACTTATCTTTACTGATCACTATCTTTTTGTGCGATTATTGAGTTGTTCAATATGGAAGGATTTGTGTCAAATCTTGATATATTTATATTCATGAGACAAAATAATTTTGACGGAGACATGCTATTTAAAAAAGTGATAAATTCTGTGACTGTTAGTTTAACCGAAGAAGAAAAGTCAAAACTGAAGTCGTTTTGTACTTCTTATACTTCTAACTTGAAACGTAAATGGAAGTCAGCTAACAGCACACGAGACAGTTTTTTAAAAAAGTTTGCTGATTGGTTAGATACGGAAATCAATTGGCCAGAATGTATTCAATTGATCATTAATAATGATCAGTTCAGGAGTGAAGAGATACCACCTATTGAGATGGAATATGAAGATACGACTGCTAGTACGTCTACAGTAACCGAACCCGGTTCATCATCGGAGCTTACTGTGCCCCATTCTGTGTCAGTGTCGACATCAACTACTGTATTTAATCCACGAAAAATGTTTTCACAACTAAGCAGTGCGCAAAAGAAAAGAAGGTCAGCAACTCTTATTGAGGAAAACGATTTCGAGTCCCTAGCCTATGCGTTGGCCAAAAAAGCAGAAGAAAACGAAAATTTGATCGACTTCGCTGCATTAATAAAGCATCTAATTAAACATCCCGAAGATGCTCCGATGCTCCGATCTTGTTTGAACTCCAAGCAGCGGGCTTGCTCCGCTGACAAAGCATTGGGTATTGCAACTTCTTTAAAGTAATAGTAATAAGTGGCAATATATGACATTGAGGAAAGAAACAAAGGATTTAGGATGTGATATTTTCCCATCCTATAATTGTGTGAGAAATGAGAAACAGGAATGTTACCCTGAAAAAGAAGACATGACAATAACCGAATCTGAAGTAAAACTTAAGCTGCAGTCAATTTTAGATATTACTGTTAAAAGATTATTTAAAACAGTAGAAACTGATTCTACTAGTTGCAATTTGACTCTTACCACTAAATGGGGATTTGACTTCTCTCCATACACTTATAAGATGCATGGAATGCATATTGCACATAGCTTATCGCCTCGACTTTAAGAAATGGCAAGCTAAAGGTGATGACTTAAAACAACAATTGGCTAATAAGAAAAAAGCAATCCAAGATCAATTTCGAGATGAAATGGGACTTCTCATAGATGTTGTGAAGCAAGGTTCAGGGACTTCCAATGATGGAAATACTGCAAGACATTTTTTTGCCGATCCCGAAACTACTGCGCGCATCACAGGTGTAGATGCACAATTAATTAGCCAGTTGAAAGTCATCATCCAAGTAATTACATGTGGAGAATTTGTTAATGTCGAAAAATTCCGGCAATATTGTACTTCAACAGCTCATAAATACGTCGAGCTCTATTCATGGTATTACATGCCATCTACTGTGCATAAATTACTCATACATGGTGCAGATATTATTGAGTTCAATAACTTCATTCCAATAGGGAAGCTCTCTGAGGAGGCATCCGAAGCTCGAAACAAAGATTTTAAATATTTCAGAACTTTCCACTCACGCAAAAACAGCAGAATTGCTACAAATGAAGACATTATCCATAAACTTCTAATTTCATCTGACCCATATCTGTCCAGTTTTAGACCTAGAATATGTCAACGTGATATTCAGCCACTTTCAGAGGAAGCCAAATTATTGTTAGAATTGTCTACTTCTAGTTCAGACTAGAAAGTAATAGCTTAAATAATGGATTTTACCTTACTATGATAGAGTAATGTTTTTTTTTCAAACACCCTTTCATCCACTATTGACATAAACTTTGTAGAAAATATGATTATTTCAAACCAGACAACTAGTTAACTAGGCTATGTATTTCTCGCTCAATAATTCTATTCTATAATTTTCATATTCCTGTAATTTTTGATTTGTCCCTTTTGAATGGAATTCTTCAAGATTAAGGTCAAAAGTAATAATTTAGGGCCTGAAACTGACGTGTTACAAAATCTCCTGTTATTTTGGATCGCAAATTTCAGGTATAGGCTAGTTACGAGAGCCCATGTAACAACATACTCAGAAAATGCACTTTTTAATTATTCATATCTGTAAAACAGTGTCGTTCAAGGTCAAGGTTATGAGTTGCAGATGTTTTTAGATATCATATGATACTATCACATAGACAAATTTAAGAATTTAATTTACTTAAACACATAAAGCCCGTGTCCAAATGCAGGCTAAATGTGCACATTTCCTTAAGAGCGTTTATACCCTGCACGCGCTTTTTGGCTTAAAAACAGGACTTTTCAAATGAGTTAATAGCCACCAATAAACAATTTAAAGGAAAAATAATTATCACTAATTTTAGAAAAGGTTGTCATCTAGGGATTTTGGTGGAAAACATTATAGATTGATGGATAATTTGTGAGTACTATACGGATTACTGAACACAAGTTTCGTTATTTAGGCTTTAAATGGCAATTTAGAAGCTTAAGATATCCTTAACCACTAAATATAAGATGAAAATAAAAATATTATCAGACTAATAAGACCCTTATGGAGGGATTTTGCTGAGAAAAATAATCTTTTTGTGTTTAGTTCCTGAAAAATAAAAATTTAAACAATGCGAAATTATTCAGGAACTCTCGTCAAGAACATATTTTTTTTTCACCAACTTATCGTACATAATTTTTTATAACAATTGCATATTATAATAGAAGAACATCTTATCAATAAATTACCATATTTATATTTCAACAAAATTAGTTTTCATGTTTTCTACAAATATTTTAAAAACCTTTATAAAACACGCTGTCCGACGTGGATCAAATCAGACCGCCGCAAGGCCTTCTAGAGGGAGGACGTATCGCTCGTCGCTCCGGCCTGGCTGCAGTCGATTATGCCGCGCGTAGTAAAAATAGCCACGCGCGGAATGCGATTACCACATCTTAGTACTTTGGTAGTAAAATATTTAATTATTTTTATTACCTACAATGATTTTGTAGTGAGTATAAATCATGTTTCAGGTAATATAATGGGATGTAATTCCGAGGCTAAATTATGTTATGTATTGTAATATAAAATTAAATATATTTCGTAAATGTAAGGGGTTGTAAGGCCCCTAACACTATTTATGTGTTCGAACACGAAATGATTAATAAAACGTCCGTAGTGTCTACTGATTGAACACTGATTTGAATGCAACTTAACAATGTAATAATAACGAAAATATGATTAGTATCCAAAATTTGTATTATTCTTTGCTTGCACAGTAATATTTGTCTACTTATAATGCAAATAAAATATTTTTATGATATTATATTACAGTTACATTTCAATTGAATATTTGAAGCGCACGGATCAAAGTTGTTTGAGCCGATTGTATAGCGAGCCGACGCGGCAGCTCTACGCACACAGCTTTGGTCGCTTATGTGTGCGTGAAATTAACGAAGAAATACCTATAGTTGACTTTGCGCGCAAGGTGTATACGCTCTTAACTCATATCTCCCAAACGGGACGGGTCGGGGTCAAGGTTACAACTTGTTTGACTTGGTGTTGGTCTAAGTTATAATCCCTGAAAGTTTCAGCTTTACATCTTGATATAAAAAAAGTTAGGACGAAAACAAAATCCGTTTTCATACATTTAAAATCTATAAAGTCATTTTTTTCAATATTTGAGATAAGAATCGGTTCAAAACTCTAATATTAGTTAATTTTATGGTAATAAAAATAATATCTCATACATAGATTTGCGAAAAAAAAGTAAAAAAAAACACATTAGCCCGTGTCAAAATGCGGACTAAATGTGCACATTTCCTTACCCCATAATATCTCCCAAACGGGACGGGGCTGGGTAAAGGTCAAAACTTGTGTCGCTTGGTGTGGGTCTAAGTTATAATTCCTGAAAGTTTCAGCTTTACATCTTGATATAAAAAAAAGTTAGGACGAAAACAAAATCCGTTTTCATACATTTAAAATCTTCAAAGTCATTTTTTTCAATATTTGATATGCCAATCGGTTCAAAATTCTAATATTAGTTAATGTTATGGTAATAACAATAATACCTCATACTTAGATTTGAGAAAAAAGGTAAAAAAAAATTGAAAAATCCTATGTAAAGGAGCCTCGAAATCCATCCCACTGTGCGACGCGACGAGTGGCGCGGGGCCCGACTCCCTCGCCCGCGCCCCTGACCCCGCAGTGTTGCTAGGTTAGATTTAAAAAATACGGGAAAAGTTTCGTAAAAACTAGTAGATGGATGTGAACCACAGTGGATTATTATACTGTTCATTACAGGGATATTTACAGTAAGCGATAATACACATAAATTATTAAAAATTACAAGTATTCTTTAAAAAAAGACTGTTAATCGCTGTATGTGTCACTATTCTATGTGTTCATAAAGTACTGAAGATATAATAAATAAATATTAAATACTCGCAACAGTTAAATACATAGTCATGACCCGACATTAAGATCAAGTTTATGGTTAGGTTGAAAATTTAATAATGTCTCGGTGAAATAAAAACCCTATAAAATAATTTTATAGTGCTAATTATGTTTTTGTGTTTGTAAGTTACAGAAATAGGTTTATTATTTATCTTATTAATCATATTGCAGTACGTTTTATACTTACTGAATACTATGTTTTGTTACTTGACAGTAAATGCAACAAATAGTTTTAGTTTAATTACGGCGCACCTTGCAACACTGCCCAGGAGTCACGTGTAATCTCCCAAATTTCAAACTGACAACGTCGCGTCGCGTCGCGTCGCTGAGCTATTATGAGTTTTAATCTCATGAATTCAATTATTCATTTTATTTCTATGCAACTAATAATAAAACCTTGTATTCTTTTGCGCTTGACTTTGTGTCAATGACCTAGCCAATTTGCTACAGCAGGTGGTTAAATATGAAAAACTAAAAACCTATCCTGTGGCTAAGCGAGTGATGATAAATTAATAATATTTGGTGTACGGGCTGCTGATGCGATACCCTCTATGTGGTCCAAAGGAAAACACTTATGTCATCGACATTTTGTATAAACAACGAATGAATATGTCGAAAATAATATTTTTTTACATTTACCCCAAGATGTGCATGTGGACATTTTTACCCCATTTAAATCAATTCCTAAATCCTTGGGTATTTTTAAGTATATTAAATCCTCGTAATTCTTACCTTAGCTCTCTGCGTTTTGCTGAGCACTTTTTTAGATGCAACAACGTCTTGGACAGGACTGTTCCTGCAAGGTATTTTTCATTGAATAGCAAGTTTTACGGTATTCAATCAATGTAGTGCATATTTTAAAAATGTGTTATATTAAACAAACAAAAAACCACTTTAGTAAAGTACCCAACAAAAAACATAAAAAATAATTGATAATCAGTTTAAGATTAGAAAATGGAGTGAATACTTTCATTTAATGGATAAAGAGCTAGGTGCTTGAGGATAAACTTAGTTTTTGTAACCACCCCACGCTTACATGCATATAATCGGAGCTAATAAAAAGGGTATTAAAAACAAAAATCACTCCCACACTTTCTAGTCTGTACCGAGCCATATACTCTATTCAACTTAGAGTAAATGCTGTACTAAGACCATGTTTTAGTAGACCATGCACCCTGTAAATAGTGATAAAGCCACGCTATTGTCAGAGATGGCCCAGTATGAATGAGCAGGCTTGTCCGGGGCGGTACCACTATCTCACAGGAGATTGGCGGGAAGAGACAGCTTTGCTGTAGCGTTTCGATGAGAGAGATTGCCGGATGCCCAATAATACCCCATCCTCTTTTCGAATATTCATCCTTCCCGCTTCCCTCATGATTTGATGGACCAGCAACACAATCTCACCATCAGTTGACCTGTTTGCTCGTTTGACAGGCCTGTCATTATTTATTTAAGACAACAGTAACCCAATTTCGTATGGTACTTATTCTATGTTAATAACAAAGTTTAGTTGCTATACTATGATTTACAATATAAATACACATTTAAATTTACAAGAACATTTTCATCCAGTATTTTAAGGTATGCAATAAAAAATATGGTAGAAACAAATAGATAATAAATGTAATAGATTCTTAGATTTACGCGAATGTTACAAATTGAATAAAACTAATATTTACGGATTTTTTATTTTATTACATAGTAAATATTGTATAACTTACTGATTGCTCCTAGCATGCATCGTGGAGTGGAACATGTGTTCTTCATAAGCCTTCCGTGTCTCGAACCATATGTTGCAACGCTCGCAGAATGTGTTTACTTCTTCGTCATCATCAGGGCTTTCCTAGAGAAAATTATTAACATTTGTACATTAGTACTAATATAAAGATTGGATTAAGTTTTTACTCTTATCTTTACCCATTTATTTGTGATCAACCGTTCTCCCTAGACGATTGGCTAATTAATTTGTAACTTTTTCTGGCAATTTTTTGTTGGGAACATGTATTGGCAGGAATAACACGAGGCAGAATTCATAAATAATAATTAAATAACACTCCACAGTCACATACATAGTCCTGACCCCCACACTAAGATCGAGTCTTGTGTCGTGGGTGTCAGGAACTACGAGAACACGCAGACCTGAGACAAATACTTTTGGGCTTCACAAACATTTGTCTCGGTGCAGTGATCGAACCCGCGGTCTCTCGTTTCACAGTCGGCGTCTTACCAAAATCTTGCGCCACTGAGGGTGTGAATATTTTGTTTAATTAATTTACAAACCTGATTCGATTTATAAGCGCCCATAAAAATAGCCTCTCCCAAGTCCCTAACACCTTTTCAATTCTAAAAAGTTATTTACTTATTGTAACCCCAAAGCAAACACATTCGTTTGCCCTTTACTAATCTACGAACATATTTTGTTACTTACCCCATATCTCAATTACCCCAAAACATATGCACCGCTAAATACTATCAATAAGTACTTATTTATTTATTTATTACTTCTTATACATCGTTGTATAAAAGAATTTTCAATGTTAACCGCTTCGTAGAACTCCTAATCTCGAGAGGGAGCGCATTCCAAAGTAAGGTTTTTTAATACTATTTTTGTATATTTAAGTAGTAGTTAAGTTTGTGTACAGTATTTTTTTTACAAATAAATAGTTTTGAATAAAGAGGGAAGAGCGGAAAAGTCAGAATCGTGTGAGTGACATTAAGAAATGAAATGAAATGAACATATTTATTGAAACCATAAAATGGCAGATATCATTTAGATTCAGTAATTTTTTCCACTACCATCCGGTTCACAAGACTGTTTTCGCCAGAGAAGAACTTTATTACAAAAATGTATACAGTAACCCTTAAAAGATTTGCTAATTTTATAGATCCTCTTCTTATCAGACAGCCTCCGTGGCGCAGTTGGTTAGACGCCGCCTGTGAAACGAGAGGCCGCGGGTTCGATCCCCGCACCGAGAGAAATGTTTGTGCGGCCCACAAATATTTCTTCCGGGTCTGGGTGTTTGTGAGACCGAAAAGTTGCTCGTAGTTCCTGATACCCACGACACAAGACTCGATCTTAGTGTGGGGTCAGGACTATGTATGTGACTGTTGGGTGTTATTTATTATTATTTATTTATTATGACGGCTGACTAGATCATTTCTATTTCTAGTATTTCTCTCATGAATATGAAGAAGATTCTTGGGTCATTGAAGGTTTCTATCATAATTATCTAAATACATACAATAACATACTTACAATAGCATCATCTACGTGTATGAGTTTCTTGTGTTGATGTAATCCAGCTTCGCTCACAAACGACGCGCCGCACAACGTGCACAAATGGTCGCTACGGTGCGTACGTAGGTGCGTGTAGTACGTAGACAAGTGTCTACAAAGGTATAAATAATAATACAAATTAATAAATAAATTAATGTAAGAAATTCATATAAATATATAAAGTTAAGAAAATAGTTTGTATATAGGGATTAAGTGCGTGGTGGCCTGTTGGTAAACGGACTAGACGCGACTGCCAACATGTTCACGGTGGTCGCGGGTTCGAATCCCAGGGCACACCTCTGACTTTTCGGAGTCATGTGTGTATTGATAGTCAATCACCACGCACTAAACGGTGAAGGAAAACATCGCGAGGAAACCTGCATACCATAGCTATTTATAAAAATTCTATGGTATGTAAGTCCACCAACCCGCACTAGGCCAGCGTGGTGGACTATATGGCCTAACCACTCTCAATCGGTAGTCGATTGTAAAGGCCCGTGCCCTGCAGTGGGACGTATATGGGCTGATACAGAATAGGGATTAAGTTCTATATGTATTGACTTGTGATAAGAGCTCTTTATTAGGGCATTTGACTATTATCGATTTTTGGCTTTATTTCGTTTACAAACACAAATAAGTTAAAAATAATGCGTTGCTGTCAAAAAAGTATTAAAGTAGTTTGTAACATAAGGCAAATATTAATATTTATAATTAAAGAGTAAGGGTGTAGTGGGGACATCATGCTGTCTCTTTCACACGCGCACACTGTAATGTAAATAACCCTAGTGACGTCACTATTTTGGTTTTGCATTTCTTTTCTATTCCCTCACTACAAGATTTAAAACGTTTCTAACTTGTTTTATTCATTTGTTAGACCATAGCTATGGACACGTTTTGATAAATACAATAAAAAATAGGAGTCAAATACCCTATTGCCTACATGAACAATCAATACATTTAATTTCATTTCATTTCAATCAAGAGTGAGATCGAGAAGGGTTAGGCCATTTAGTCTGACACGCTGGTGTTTTTCGAGTAGCATATGAAGAATTTAAATTAAGTTGAATGCCTTTCCACTCACTTGAATTGCAGGTCGCAATGTGGACACTCCTTCAGCACACCGCTGTGAAAGTCTTCATGCAGGATCGCAGAGTGTCTAGAAATTATATAAATATTTCAATGACTCATTAATCACTTTTGAATGATTGCGGTTGAGTTTATTACGCTTGTAAGGTTCTCAGCCCATTTCAAAATAGCAACATGATCATGCTATGGATTTTTCAGGTAAAAATATATTTGTTTACTGAAATATTTGACGTTTCCCTTCTCTTATATTTTAATAATAAAAAAATAACATCCAACATACATAGTCTACTGTTCATGAGAGGTAGTATCGCTTACGATCAGGAGAACGGAAAGCTCGTCTCGCCATTCACAGCAATAAAAAAAAGTTTAGCAACCCAAATATACATCGACAACTTTAAATCAATGTAGTAAGCATATCAAAACCTACAACTCCACTCCATTCCCAATATATGTAAGTACTCTAACGTCAATGGCTAAGGTTTGTCCATGTAATGTTAAGGAATCGGGACATTTGAGTCTTCGATCAATAATATACTCTTAGAGTATATACATATAGAGGGAGCGCTGTCATACATTTGTGTTTTAAAAAGCGTAGATATTTTCTTGGTCGTAATGTTGGTAGCATTGTCGCATTAGGGTTGCCGGTTAACATATTTTCCCCAACTGTATCAAAATTTAATTACGTTTTTTGGTCCCAATAACAATATCGATACATAATATTTTTAAAGAATGAAAAATTGTGGCGCCTATTTTAACACGTTTATCTATAATTCCGAATATGTTTTCACTGCGAATACGAAGTAATTTTACCTGTGCGTTATTATACAATAGCATTGCAATATTGAAAATGCTTGGTGGTGAAATGGTAATGTTTTAGTCCCTATGCTTCGATAGCCGAGCTTCGTTCGTATTCGGTATTAAAAATCGTGGCCGCCATTTTGAAGTTTTTACTTATTGTACCGATTTATCTCAGAATCAGTATTTGAGGGTATCTCGGCACCAATATGCCAAATTCATAGTAAGGTTGAAAAAAATGGTGACCGCCATTTTGAACTTTTTATTTATTGAACCAATTGCTCTCAAAATCAACATCTGACGTTATGTCAACACCAATAAGCCAAGTACATAGACAGATTTAAAAAAACTGGCCGCAATTTTCTACTTTTTAGTCATTGAATCGATTGCTCTCAAAATCAACATCTGAGGGTATCTCGGCAGTCAGCACCAATAAACCAAATTTATAAGTAGATTAAAAAACTGTGGTCGCCATTTTGAACTTTTTATTTATTAAACCGATTGCTCTCAAAATTAATATCTGAGGGTTTCTCGGTACCAATAAGCCACATTTATAGGTAAAGTATTGTGGCTGCCATTGCTCTCAGAATCAAAATCTAAGGTTCTCTCTCTGTCTCCCTCACCCTCTCTTCCTCTCTTCACCCATAAAAAGCCGTTGTTGGTTCACTACGATTTAAAAATTAAAAATGTATTCTCATCATATTAATTATAATAAAAATATTTTGTAGCTATCCAACAGTCTTCTAAACGACTCCTTTTTATAATATTAACGCTTTGGCGTCTTATTTTCGATCCAGGGGTATCCTAAAAAAAAACATACTAATATAATAAAACTGAAGAGTTTGTTTGTTTGTTTGAACGCGCTAATCTCAGGAACCGCTGCTCTGATTTGAAAAATTATTTCAGTGTTGTGTAGTAAATTTATCAAGGAATGCTATAGGCTATATATCATCACGTTATGACCTATAGGAGGGATGCAGTAGTGACAATTCTAGAAAATACGAGGAAATTTTATTTGCTTTTCATGGTCCCATTGGTCGATATTCTAAATTCATAGTTGGAATTAAACATTTTAACCGCCGTTTTGAAATTTGTATCTGCACACGGGCGGAGCCGGGCCCAACCGCTAGTTAAATATATATCTCCTACCAGAAGTCGCGCTAAGGCTCTAAAATTTAAATGGCGGCCAATATTCACAATCCAGATTAAAGTCAGACAGATTTAAAAATTATGTTCAATTATATAAGATCAGATAATTTCAAAATATTTACATTACAAGTCATATTTAGTCACAAACTTAGTAAATTTTGACTCATTGTCATATTAAATAAATGATGGCAATAATTTTATTTTGTCGGTTTAATGTAACGTAAAATTGTTTTTTTTTTCATATAAATTTATTTATAATAAAAAACAGTTTAAACAATTTCGACCCAGGATATCGAGTTAATATATTTTTTATAAATTTGCAACACTGAAAAATATGTCTATAGAAAGCGCGCAAATTCTATTTTTTTTAGTAAAATTCCGTCGATTATATCTCTCGATACATTAATAAATATGCAATGTTACCTATGGTAGCTAATTATATACTTATTAATTATGCGTTTAGTAGAATTTGGGCACAATTTAATGACGCTAAATGGCATTTTAAGATTTTTCTTTCTAGAAGATTTCATGTGTACCCCACGCTGTCTGAATCCATACTGATTGGCGGGGAAAAAAGGTGGCCCCGGCACCACCATTTTTATCTACGTTTTTCAAGTACCAGCGCTCCCTCTATATGTATATACTCTAAGAATATACTAGACACAGGGTCCGGAACAAAATCACACGCCAAAAGTGGCCGAGAATGCTCATACTTACACATTTGAATTTCGAACTACGAGACGTAGCAGTCTTTAATTTTAATCAACTTCAGGTACCAATAAACCTTATTCCTTTGAATTAAGATTTATTACTGTTTGGACCACACTAAAATTTAATAAGAGCACACGCTCATTTGTGCTCTTATTTTTCTTGCTGTTTTTTTGGCCTTTATTTATAATCTAGTGTATATTTTATCGAAGGTTTGAGTGGATACAATACTCACTCCTGCATACAAACGAGGTCGCACTGCAGACATTCAACTTCTGGTAGTGTTGCAACATGTGCTTGCGCAAGTCACAGTTCCACTTGTAACGCATGCGGCAGAACCAACACTCGAACTTGCCGATACCCTGGGAAATTTACCCCAAGTTATAAAATTAGCTCAGTGTAATTATCACTGTACCTTAAGCCCAATAAAAAAAATTGAAACAATACCAAAAAAAAAAACATAAATGTACCTACATATGCTTTTACCATTGAGGTATTATACTAGATCGGACATCGAGAAAAAAATATCTGCGTATGGTGCGTGCACGCGAGTACACAGTGAAGCGAGAGGGAAAATAATGTTATTTCGTAGGCGTGACAGAGACAGAAATAGAATGTACCCTTCATTTTGTTACAAACATTTGGTTTACAGTGTCCCCTCTAGTATACTATCTCAATGATATTTACTATCTCTATTGAGTGGTGTAAATCTCTGAATGACTTATCTAACTTATCACTTTTAATGGATACACGCAAGAGTTAATGCTCCACTACTGACTACTGAGTGTTGAATGCCCTATCTACGGTCCGGAGACGGTTTATATTGCAAACTGTCATGCTCTCACCCTTACTCTGACTGTGGGTAGTGAATTAGAACCACAACGGGGTTTCCTTTGTGGCTGTACATATTTAAATAAATAAATAAGTGATTAGAATTATGATTCCCATTTAAAGTCATGAATATGTAATACAATGAATAAAAGATAATTTCTACCCCAATTATTTCTTACCTCATAATGTCTCAATTTGGTGTGTCTATCCAACATCTCCTTCTTCGAGAATCCTTTGAAACAATCCGTGCACTTATAACTAGCTGTGAGATATTTTGTATTTTCTGCCCTAGATCTAAACTCAATTAATGCTTGTTCCTCTGTCAACGTATACATCTTCCACTTACTCATATTCAAACTTTTCTTTACCTTTCTTCTCTCATTAGCATACTCTGATTCTTTTTTTTTATCTTTATCTCCTCACATTTTAGAGCTATGCTTTCCTTTTTCACATCAACTGTCATTGCTTGACTGTATGGTACATTGTCATAGGTTTTACTTTCCTTACTTATCTTTTCTTTGGTAATGCTGGTCTCCTGTTCTTTATCTTTAGAGTAATCATTGTAGTTGATGTCGTAATCTATGTTATGGTGCTCCTGTTTGACGGGAATGTTACAGTCTTTTATAGTGTATCCTTTGGTCTTATCTGAAAGGGATGTTATGCTTAACGGAGAGAGGAGGTTTTTACTTTGCCTGTCCACTTTATAGACTGCTTCGTATGTGATCTGAAAATAATTTACATACAACATAATTTCCTAAGGGTTATTTTGCATGTCTGTATATGTATCAGCTAGTGATTCTGAGAATCACTAGGTAGAAGTATAGATAATATGAAAAGTATACAAACTCTTAGTAATAACATAGAAGAAATAATTAAAAAAAAGCATAAAATTAAAGGAAACAACCGAAAATAGCTGTAAAATACATAAAGTAATTAGTCAAAGTACATTAAATTTAATATCAAGAAGATCAATACTACTAGCCAAAAAACCTAAATCAAAGGAAATAAGAAATGAACTTACACATCTATATAAGGTGACAAACAGGTCAATAAGAAAGGATTATGATGCATACAGAAGAACAGTTATAGAAAAAAATATGTCAACATTCCGTAGTTCAAAAAGAGCATATAAAGAACTGACAACCCATAAAAATTGGATACAGAGCTTAAAGGATGACAAGAGGGACATAAAAGAAAGAGAAGACATAATAAAACATGCAACAAATTTCTATTCACATTTATACAAAAAACCAACAACAGAAAGTATGCAAGAAGAACAAACCAATAAAGACATGGAAGAAAAAGTTGGACCAGAAGATACTGTATTAGAGACAATAAGTGAAAGTGAGATAATAAGACACATTAAGAAACTAAAATCCGAAAAATGCCCAGGACCAGACTTAATTACAAATGAAGCCATAAAATTAGGAACCTCTGTATTAGTGAAACTTCTACATAAACTTTTTAACCTAGTAATGGAAAAAGAACGAGTGCCAACACAGTGGTGTCAATCGTACATAACACTAATTTACAAAAAAGGTAACCCGCTGGACATTAATAACTATAGACCCATTAGCTTACTGTCAACCATCTATAAACTCTTCTCATCAATAATACTGAGCAGAATATCACCGGACATTGATAAAAATCAGCCAATAGAACAAGCTGGCTTCCGACCCCACTACTCGACAATTGATCACATACATGTAATAGAACAAGTAATAGAAAAAATTCAAGAATTCTCCAAACCCCTGTATATAGCATTTGTTGATTATTCCAAGGCATTCGACCATACCATATTCTACCATACAAACAATAAAGAAAATGATGTTGACAGAAGAAGAAATATAACTTGGAAAAAATACTGGGCACAAAAAGAAATCTTAAAAGGGGACTATGACCTAAAAACAAAAAAACTAGTAATGGACTCATGCATACTCCCATCTTTAACTTATGCAAGCCAGACGTGGGTATACACAGAAAGAATAAAGAACAAAATAATATCTTGCCAACATGCAATGGAAAGAAGCATCTTAAAACTAAGAAGAATACAGAAAACAAGGAACACAGAAATTCGAAAGAAAACAAAAATAATAGATGCCCTCGAATACAGCCTACGCCAAAAATGGAGATGGGCAGGACATATAGCAAGATACCAAGACAACAGGTGGACCTACCTAGTGACAAAGTGGACAGGCCCAACAGGCAAAAGACGCGTGGGGAGACAAAAGAAGAGATGAATAGACGATATTGTAGAAGTAGCAGGAAAAAATTGGATGACTATAGCTACTAACAAAGACAAATGGAAAAAGATGGAGGAGGCTTTTACCCAAAAGGGGACCACACATCAGAGAACAGAAAATAACTAAATACTAAATAGATTTGAATATAAATATGTATATATTAGTGTCACATGTGTAGGAAATTAAAGCTAAATAAATAAATATGTATCAGCTCATATAAAGGGTGTCCCAAAATTAACGCAAGATTTGAATTAAATAGAAAACACAGTTTTTAGTCTTTTGATTGTAATTTTTTTATTGATTCATAAAGTACATAGGATAGGGTTATTTATGGAATAACACATCGGGCAAATGGCCTCCGCGGCTTTGCATACACATACGCACTCGTTTGTCGAAATTTTCCATGACCGTTCTGCATAAATGTGGCTGAATTTCGTTAATGCAACGTTGAATCTCCTCCTTTAATGCACGCGTAGTTGTGGGCTTGTTGACGTAGACCTGTGATTTTAGATATCCCCATAAAAAGAAATCTAATGGTGTTAAATCACACGATCTAGGGGGCCAATTCTGATCACCGAAACGAGAGAGTACACGACCTGGAAATGTCTCATGCAATAATTGAAGTGTTTCACGGGCTGTATGGCATGTGGCACCGTCTTGTTGAAACCACATATTAGCCACATCAATATCATCCAATTTCGGCAAAAAGAACCGTGTTATCATATCGCGATATCGAGCAGAAGTAACAGTCACTGCTTGACCAGCCTCATTTTCAAAAAAGTATGGTCCAATTATGCCTCCAGCCCAAAATGCACACCAAACTGTGACACGTTGTGGATGCATTTGTTTTTCGACAATCACATGTGGATTTTCAGAACCCCAAAAGCGGCAATTTTGGCGATTAACAAAGCCATCAAGGTGAAAATGTGCTTCGTCGCTTAGGATGAGTTTGCTCGAAAAATCAGCATTCATTTGTTGTTGCTCAATAATCCATTCAACAAACTCTCTTCGCTGTGCATGGTCATTGGGCTTCAGTAGTTGTGTTAATTGAATTTTGTAAGCATGGAGACACAGATCTTTAGTGAGTATACGCTGTAGAGAGCTTCTTGAAATTTGCAATTCTTGTCCACGACGCCGAATTGAGGTTCCTGGATTGTCACCGACACTCGCACGCACTGCCTCTATATTGACATTTGAACGGCTTGTTTTTGGACGACCAGTGTGTTTGGCGTCTCCCACGGATCCTGTCTCTCGGAATTTTTCAATTAATCGCTTCACAGTTGACGAAGTTAAAACACTATTCCGACCATATTTTGTATGAAATTTTCGAACTACGGCCGCCAAGCATTCATTATTTTTGAAATATTGCTCAACAATGAAGACACGTTGTTCTATTGCGTAACGCTCCATTTTTACTAACCCTAAACTGTCAACTGTCGATTTATTTTGTTTTTAGGGTTGGCAAGACTGTACTGCATAAATGGCGGCAAATTCAAATCTTGCGTTAATTTTGGGACACCCTTTACAATCTACTGCAGGATGTGGGCCTCCTTTACAATTAACAGGGGTTAGGTCAAATGGTTCACCACACAGGTTTAAAGTGGGTTGGATGCATGCACATCTACTTAATATTGTCTAGAACCTATGTTCTAGGAGGCGGAGGCATATGCCTCCGCCAAGGAAATGTTCAGCTAAGGCCCATATTCAGATTTCCTGTGGTTGAAGAGAGGTTGTCTAGAACAGGGTATTGCAAATAAGTTGCATTTATTACTTCTAACTTAGATTTCACCATTGTAAATTTATTGAGAACTATAAAACTATAAAAGCACAAACTATAGACATACTTTTCCATTCCACTGTAGTTCTTTAAGCACCATCTGTCCTCTGCAACATTTTTCTTTGAATTGGTGCAGTTTGTGCAGGATTGTGGCGCATTCGTAGCAGAAAGTTTGAGGGAGACCATCATTGTCGTTCACCTGAAGATAAATATTTTAACTTTTAATTGTGATGGTAATTATAAGAAACATTATACTAGGTGCAAGCTTAAACAATGGGCTTCTAATACAAATACGCAATAATAGGTAATTAATACAAATATATGGTTAAAAC
The DNA here is from genome assembly GCA_009982885.2 of Hyles vespertilio. Lineage (NCBI taxonomy): Eukaryota > Metazoa > Arthropoda > Insecta > Lepidoptera > Sphingidae > Hyles > Hyles vespertilio. The sequence continues at coordinate 8,530,002 of CM042823.1, forward strand.
TACTCATAAATATCAATAAAATATGAAATTTATTTTTCCACTGTTTCTTATTGACCGACTTCAAAAGAGGAGGTAATCAATTTGACTGAATTTTTTCAAAACAAAACACGAAAGGCGTAACGTGGGTGTCCTGGTTTATATCAGGAGAATCTCTGCATACCCCTTCTGGGAAAATGGCGTAAGTTTATACCGGGTATCTCAAGACTGCTACCGAAAACGAAGCCGGGTGGTACTTTTAATGGCTACAAACACAATGCAACTAAAATTTTCGCATAGAAACGTGACAATTATTTTTTATGATTTTTTAAATATCGTCATTTTTGGGTGGTAAATCCAGTTTTTGCTAAAATAATAATTTAAACTCTCTTATATCTTAGAGTAGTTATAAATTAAAGGGTGTACACTATTATTTTAGGAAAAAAATTATTTACCACCAAAATATGGCAATAGGAAAAAAAATTCAAAAAAAAAATTGTCGCTTATTTTTGCAACTTTTTCTGTTGCATTGTGTCTGAAGTCGCTTAAACTACCACCCGGCTTCGTTTTCGGTAGCAGTCTTGATATACCCTGTATAGATTAAGACAAATTAATATTGCGTGTAAAATTGCGTGTTTTTCGCTAGGATGTTTTACACAAATTAAATTTTTTGTGTAGGTCGTCGTGTTCGTCACTTGGCGACCCGCCTTCAGAATATTACGTATTTAAGATTTGTTGGCTAGTCTAGTCAATAAAAAAATTAATCAATGTGTACTAGCACAATGAAATGTATATTATTTATTACTTTGTAGTGCACATTGAAGTCGGTCTTTTAATTTTTAATTAAATTATTTTTTTTTTACATGAACACTCTTTCGCCCAAAACACAGGTGAAGGCTGCCGGCCGCCATCTAATATAGGTAAGATGCATGGATTTTTACTAGCGAGAGTTTTCAAGGCACATTATCACTATTGTATTGTACCACGAATCATATTTTTCTATCATGAATAATAATTAGATCATAATAATAGTTTCTAAGAAATAAATACTAAAAAATAATTTTCCCATTCATATTAGTATACATATTTTCAGTCCGCTAGAACTTCATAAACTATGCCAAAGAAAATAATTGTCAGTAAATTTAAATATGAAAACTCGCACATTCATATTATTTAAAATTCGCACTTAAAAATGTCCATAGTAAAAATATTCACAACAACCCTAAAACACGAGTAGAGACATAGTAGAACATGTAGAAAGTTTGTCACATCGAAGATACAATTATCGTATGGATATTAAAGAAAATTGTGGAGACATGTTCCCTTCACATTAGAATATATCAATTTTATATTACTAGTAATATTAGATATCAATATTAAAAATAATAGCATTATCAACATGGACACAAGTGTGGACAAATTATAAATAATATTTTATTCACTTAATTTGCACTGTAATTGCATATCTAAACATTTATCCTGTTCTCTTTTACTTGGTAAATCAAGAAATAAAATTACGCAGAATTTAATTTTTCGCACTAACATATTGTCGCATGTTTCGCATTAAATTCAAGATAAATCTACAATATTTCTATCGATAAACGCTAAGAATGGTCGCTAGAAGAGACTCAATCAATAAAATAATGTTCATACTTACTTTTGAGGCCATAATTTCTTCATAAATGTATTTCAGGTGGAATTTATCATAACTATACATTTTCGCTTCGGTCCGTAGACAAATCCTACAAATTTTGAGATGGGACATTTTTGCATGTTTATTCACTATTATAACCCAGATATATATACATTTAATTTTAATATTTTCATACATAAATAAAAGAAAACAAAATCTTTTGATACGGTTGGGTAAAATGCAAATGTCAAAAACAAAATTGCGTTCCGTTACACGTGAAGAAGCCAGCCGATCAATTTTAAATATGTAGTAATACACGTCAAACAAATAAACTTTAAAGAATAAATCATAATATGATGGTGATTTGCTTTGTAAAATTTATTTTACCAATATTATGTTGCTGATGAATAATATTTTTTGTCAATTTGTCAATAAATTTTAATCAACTATAAAACGAATCTTGCGTAAAAGGAACGCAAACTAATAATATTTTGCCATATTTTGCCCGCGCAGCTGCAGAAAGCCGTATGCAGTTATGCACAATGCACATGCGAAAATTAATGCTATTTCGCGGTGGTCAATTAAGTATTCAGTACCTAAATTATTTTCAGCTATACCATGGTCTGGGCATGGGAAATATAATTTATAATGTACGATATAAAATATATTATATCCAAGCATTGAGGTATTGTATTACTTGAATGTATTCAACATACTTTTGCACATCGAAATACATATTTGCACACTACAATTATATTTCAGGGTCAAAATAAAAATGCAGTTACATACTATTTTTTTTAATATGTAGTACAAAGTACACACAGCACAAAGCTATACACTTACACATTTACCTATCAAAATGTATTTATAAATATTTCTTACAAATATTTCACTTTTACATTTGTGGCTCATACGATTTAGTTTAAAACTAGCCGTAAAAGCTATACGGAATTTCAACTAAATTTCCTAGATTTGACTATTTTGTGATATTACTACAATTTTCTCGTCTTGTTACTTATTTTCTCATACTTGCTCATCTATGTGACTCAATATTTTGTTGGTAAGTCACCGCCGTACATTGACATCAGCAATACCAACGACCAAGCTAAGCTTACCAAAATTTTCTTTACATTTCAACCACTTTTGAAGGAATTATCAGCCTCCACTGTCTCACTGCAGGGCAAAGGGCCTCTATGACCTCAATACATTCGTCCAGTAGGGCGATTCACGTAATAAAATAAGTTCAGCTGCAACTAAGTTTCGATCAAAACAGCCCTTTTCCTATTCTTATAATTTTTACAACCGTTGTCAAATATTTTCGCGTCAAGTTCGCGTCACACGAGCCCTTTAGCGTATTCTACCTCTGAGCTCTATCTCACCAGTCCAATTACTAATCTCGCTATCTTTTTCTGGGTACAGGACTCATTTATCCTTACTAATATTATAAAGGTGAAAGTTTGTATGTATGTATGGATGTTTGTTACTCTTTCATGAAAAAACGGCTCAACAGATTTTGATGAAATTTGGTATAGTGATAGCTGACACCCTGGATTAACACATAGGCTACTTTTTATCCCGAAAAATGTAGTGTTCCCGTGGGATGAGTCAGGAAACCAAATATACATATTTTCTACTCTTTCAAATTCAAATTGTTGGCACGGGATGTCCTCTCCTACGGAAGGGAAATATAGTCGACGGCACGCGGGAAATATAGTTAGTAGACACGCGAAATAATATGTTCTTGATGTGGATTGGACTCAAAAACTATCTGCACCCGGGCGAAGCCGGGCCCGACAGCTAGTTCTAACATGATTCTAACTGTAACTGATTTTACCCCTCCCTCCCCTCTGGGGTGACTGATTTTACCCCTCCTCCCAAGGATGATCGCAAACAACACGTGTTAATACTTTATACGTATACTTTATTAAACTTAAAACAATTGCACATAACCAATAATTATGCTTTTGAAATTTCTATTACTTTGAAATTTTTATGCCACCACAATGCCACGAGGTACTGTTTAGCTTTTACAAGTTTGGTAATATTAGGTTTTGTTTCACTTAAGACGATAACCAACTCATTGTTACCCCCGCAAAATACAGATTTTATCCCCGTGGGGGTAATTACCCCCAGGTTAGGAACCACGGCTCTATGCGTAACACGGAATACTATAATTTGATTTCACCTTTAGTCTTGTTGAAACGTAATTACTTTTAATCATTATCACAAACATTTTAATATTGCGTATTTCACAATCGCAGTGTGCGCCACCTTTCCATGGTCATTTCGTCTGCCGTTTCTTTGTTCTGATAGTAATCTGCTATTAGAGCCGTTTCTTCCGGATCGCCGGCTTTTTTTCTTCTAACTCTGTAAAGAGAAATTTATTTACATCACATAACTATAGATTTAGGCAGATCGTTATAGCTACAGTGTGCATTTATACTATGTAAAGATTTACCTTTTCGGATATGGTTGTTTGAGGTGTATAGTCCTGTAGTGTAGTCTCATGCTGGCTACCTGAGTGAACCGTTTGTCGCACAGAGAACATTCCACCGGCTTTTCGCCTGTGTGGGTCTGGAACAAATCAGGTAATGACTATTGGTAATGACCGTCATGTCATTTAGTATGGACGGTTAAAAGTCGAGAGTATGACCGACAAAATATCGTGTCCGATCCGATCTGTTTTTGCTGTCAGATATGAAGTAGTATCTTTGTTTTTAATATCCTATTCTTAAGAATTTCTATGGTATGTAAGTCCGCCAATCCGCACTAGGCCAGCGTGGTGGACTATATGGCCTAACCACTCTCAATCATACTGTCGATTGTAGAGTAGGCCCGTGCCCTGCAGTGGGACGTATATGGGCTGATACGATACGACACGATACGTGTCACCTTTGGTATTCTTAGTAAGTAGGTATATATTTATACGAGTGTCTTACCAAGTGATGTCGTTGTAGGGTTCCCTTTGCGTTGAACTGCATCCCGCAAGTAGTACACGTGTACTGTCGCTCCCTCGTGTGCGTGTTCACGTGACTGTATATGCTGTTCGGCTGCCAAGATAACATTTATTTATTCATTTTAATTGGGCAAGCGGTAAATAAAATAAATTAAATAAAATAAAAATACGAAACGAAAAAAATAAAAATTACAAAAAAATATTAAAAGATCAAGAAGTCAGCTGTTCAGTGCTATTTTAATGACTGAAGACGAGTTCTTTAATTTTTTGATACGGGTTACGGATCAAAACCACTTACCACTAACAAATACCTCAATAACATTTTCTTAGCTTGCTATAACTACTCACCGCCAACAAAGCGCCGCAAATCTCACATATATGCCTCTCCTGCCCCTGCGCCACGTTTCCCACCGCGCTGGTCGCCTTACCACCGGTGCTCACTGGCAACGGCACCTCGGGGTGCTCGGTCTGATGGTGCTTGGTATACGCCACTAGGGTTGAGAAGTTTTTGTTGCACTGTTCGGAAATATTCATAATTAGTTTAGCTCGGGGATTAAACCACGAGGAAATGTTTTTCGGTGATAGGTGGCAAATGGAACATATAAGGCGAAATGTGGGTGTCCTGGCACCTCTGCCATCCCCTTCTGGGATATAGGCGTAAAACATCCTAGCCTATGTTGACAAAATACTGGTGGTAAGTCTTTTATATGTAAGAGGCCGCCTGGGTAGGTACCACGGCAATGTCAATTTCTCTCGTCAAACAGCAGTGTTGCGTTCCGGTTTAAAGGACATTGTAGCCAGAATAACTACTGGACATATTGAGATTTAATATCTCATCTCTCAGGATAGTAAGTGAATTATAATTATAACCGCTATGTCTATTTCTTCCGTCAAACAGCAGTTTAAATGCACTGTTGTGTTTCGGATTGAAGGACATTGTAGCCAGAGTAACTACTGGATATATTGAGATTTAACATCTTATGTCTCAGGATTTCGAGCGCAGTGGAATGCCAAGCATTGCATTGTAATACATGGAGTTTGGTTTTGCTACTGTCGTGCCGCTTAACATCAGGCGAGTGGCATGCACGTCTCCACATATATACGTGGCAAAAACTTCCGAAACTTAATATTATCTTCACCTCCTTTTTTTAATTTATTGAGACAAAAAAACAGTTGAAAAATACAGGAAAATTGAACCTAATAATTCTAATGGTTTCTTATAATAGTTTTTTATTTCAATAATAATTATACTTAACAGAAAAGTGGCAGCGTTTGTGATTCTCCGGATTTTCGTGGGGCTTGAGTTCGGGCATGACGATGTACCGTGTGAGTATTTTTGGTTCGCGGTCGATGGGGGGGATTTGACCCGCCGGCCAGGGAGACCCGTAGAAACGGTTGTCCGCTGGCCGCCCGCGGTACAGTACAGGGGCCCATCGTGGTTAACCACCACTAGAGGCTGCCTCACCATGCCGCGCATAATCTTGGGTGGGTCCGTCGTGCCGGTTGGTGACCGGAAGTGGGGTCCCGGTGGCCCATCCCGGGAGGGTACGGGGGCCCTTCCGTCCGGCGGATCAATTCCGCTCCTGTCGACTATTTCGTGCCAGTGCTCACTCGGTCTTCTTAGTGCCCGGCCTGAAGCTCCTCGTGCCTCTTCACCAAACCCATCCCGTTTTTAACTTCATGACAGTGCACATAAACAGAGCAGGTCCTTCAGCGGTGCATAACCCCACCACCGCGTTCACTATGGAGTTCGCCAACATCCGCGGTCTCCATACGAACCTCAATGCCGTCCACCACCATCTCGAGACGGCCCGGCCTGCTTTGCTCTTCCTGACGGAGACGCAGATTCGTTGTCCGACCGACAATTCTTACTTGCTGTACCGGGGTACAGCAAGTAAGAATTGTTATTCGCTTGAAGAAAACTTCAAGCCTAAAGCCGGGGTTTGCTTGTTTGTTCGGTCGGACGTCTGCTGTCGCCGTCTGCGCTGCATGGAGGACCCCTCCTTCTCCGCTCTGTGGGTGCACGTGGATTTTGGTTCCCTGAGCCGCATCTACGTGTGCCTTTACAGGTCACACAACGGGGACGAGGAGACGACTCGGCTGTTTAAGTATCTTAGCCAGGCGGCTGATGACGCGCAGGCGTAGTTCCCGTCGGCCGAAATGGTGGTCTTGGGGGATTTCAATGCACTTCACGAATTGTGGCTGGGATCCTCCAAGTCTGATCATGCTGGTAGGACTGCCCATGCATTCGCTCTGACTCATGACTTGACACAGCTGGTGAACCAGCCCACCAGGATCCCGGATGTGGCGGGTCATGAGCCTTCTCTGCTGGACCTTCTGCTGGCGAGTAACCCGGCCGGGTATCGTGTGACCGTTAGTGCGCCTCTAGGCACTTCTGATCACTGCCTGGTTTGGTCGTCAGTACCTTTCGCTCCACCTCCACGTCCCGTGCAGATTAAGCGGAGGGTCTGGCATTACTGCGGGATGGTATGCGGGAATATTTCGCATCCGTCCCATGGAGGCAGCGCTGCTTTGAGAGTAAAGATCCTTCAGCGAGTGCCAACGCTATTGCTGGCGAGATTAGACTAGGAATGGATTACTACATTCCTTCCTCTGAGATCGCCAGTAAGGGCCGTGGACGCTCCTGGTTTAATCGTGCATGCGCCGATGCTGTCGGTGACAAACAAGCGGCGTATCGCGCTTGGATCAGGGGTCGCGCCAAGAAGGATCCCAATATCGGTCCCTCAAAGAAGCCTACAACCGGGCCACCAAGGCCTGCAATAAGGCATACGTTAGAGCGGATGCCCAGCGCGTTAGCAGGATTGGGCGTGCGTTGGCCAATCACCCGACTAGCAGTCGTGCTTATTGGAGTTTGGCCAGGGCCGTTCAGTCTAACTTCTGCCGTCGAGCATTGCCTCCGCTGAGGTACCCGGAAGGTTCGCTGGCTCACAAGCCGCAGGAGAAAGCCACCTTACTGGCAAATCTCTTTGCGGCTAACTCCCGCCTCGAAGACCGTGGTTCTCAGACGCTGCCTACACTACCTGACTGCGGTTTCTCAATGGCGGATATTCGCATCAGGCAGTGTGACTTGCGGCGTGAGTTACGGTCTCTCGATGTGCGGAAAGCCAGTGATCCGGATGGGATACCAGCGGTGGATTTAAAAGCTTGTGCAGTCGAATTGTCTCCTGCACTGACTCGCCTTTACCGAGCGTCCTACGGCACAGGTGTTGTGCCGGAATCTTGGAGGGAGGCCAATGTGCAACCGATCCCCAAAAAGGGTGATCGGTTGGACCCTACCAATTACCGCCCTATCGCTATCACCTCAGTGATGTGTAAGGTCATGGAGCAGATCATAAACGCTCAATTGGTCCGCTATCTGGAGGATCACTCGTTGATCAGTGACAGACAATACGGATTCCGTCAATATCGATCAACGGGTGATCTTCTAGCGTTTGTCCTTCATCGCTGGGGTGAGGCGATTGACAGGCGTGGCGAGGCCCTTGCTGTGAGCCTCGACATAGCCAAGGCGTTTGATAGGGTCTGGCACCGTGGTCTTCTTTCCAAGCTTCCGGCATACGGTCTGCTCGGCAACCTGTGTTCGTGGATTTCCGGCTTTCTGCATGGGCGTAGAATACGTGTAGTCGTCGACGGACACGCTTAGGCGCTCATGTCGGTAAATGCCGGAGTTCCACAGGGCTCGGTGCTGTCGCCCACCTTGTTTATTCTGCATATCAATGACATGTTGTCGCTTGGCAACATTCATTGCTATGCAGATGACAGCACGGTTCATGGGCGATACCACTGCGGGCCTCCGGGTTGCCGAGTCGAAACTGTGAGGGGACGTGAAGATCTTGTCATTGAGCTCAACCGGACCTTGGATCTCATTTCTACATGGGGTTCCAGGAATATGGTTGAGTTCAATGCCAAGAAAACTCAGGTCTATGCGTTCACGTGCAAAAAATCCCCGTTCTCTCCCTTCCCAATTCTTCAGGGTACTCCCCTCTCAGTGCGGGATGACCTGAGTATCCTTGGTGTGGATATCCGCTGTAATCTCAATCCAAGGAATCACATCGAGGGCGTAATATCTGCTACATCACGCAGGGTTGGAGTCCTGAACAGGGTGCGTCGGTTTTTCACGCCCGGTCAGCTTTGTCGCTTATATAAAGCGCAGGTCCGGCCGGGTATGGAGTACTGCTCGCACCTCTGGGATGGATCCGCTCAGTACCTGCTCGATGCCTTGGATGGATTGCAGCGGCGGGCCATTCGCATTGTGAATGATGCAGACGTTACGAGCAACTTAGAGTCGCTACAACTCCGGAGGGATGTCGCCTCTCTAAGCGTGTTCTACCGCCTGTATCACGGTGAGTGCTCTGAAGAATTGTTCAACTTGATCCCCTCCTCTCCATTCCTTACCAGAACCACGTGTGCTGGCTTGCGAAGCCATAGCTTGACGGTCCACACCATCCCGGCGCGAACCAAACGGTTCTCGAATTCTTTTTTGTGCCGCACCGTCAGGCTGTGGAATTGTTTGCCTCACGTGTTCCCTCCTTTCTACAATCCTGGGTCCTTTCGCCGTAGCGTGAAGAGGCACCTTAGCAGACCGGCATAACTGTTTCCATTGGCATGGGACCGCCGTCCGATACCAATGGATACTCTGCCTGGGCGGCATTAGCACTTACCATCAGGTGCAATGCCGCCACTATGCTGGGCCAGTATAAAAAAAAATATATAAAAAAAAAGCTTGCCACTAACACCTAAAGTGATGACCAAGACCACCCTGTCAAGAGTGACACTGACAAACAAGAAGAAAGAATGTTATTTTCTACAATATAAAAATGCGACTCATACTCACTATGGAGCATTGGGTTTGTTTTCTTGGAGCCCTTCTTATGACGGTGCCGCCTTTCAAATTCATTAATGTGGGTGTTTCTTCTGACCTGAGAATAAAATATATTTATATTTTTTTTATTCATAGGTGTTTGCATCGGCCGTGGGTGTATGTTTGTTTTATTGCTATGAGACGAGTAAGCGATACGATCACTCATGGACAGTAGAAAAACCAAACACCTCGAATTACAAAGCAATACTTGGCATTTTACTGCGCTCGCCATCTTGAAACTTAAGATGTTAGGTTTTAATATGTCCAGATGTTAGTCTAGCTACGGCCCTAATAGCAGATTACTGTCAGAACAAAAAACCGCAGAAGAAATATTTATCTATCTTACCATCAGGCAAACGGCATGCTGGTCTCGCCGTCAAATAAAATAAAATAATAAACTATTTATTACAACTCACGCAGAATGCATGGCGGAGTGTATGAGGTGCTCTTCGTAAGCCTTGTTGGTCTCGAATTTGATGTCGCATCGCTCGCAGTACAACGTCTCCGCCGCTACAGTGTCCTGATTTTCCTGAGTAAAATGAGAGAAAAGTAAGAAATATAATTTCATTGACACGATTATGTATCGCACTATTTAAAATATAAAATAGGAAGAAAAACAAAAGATAAATCAAACTAGAAATGAGTAAATAACATTAGGGTATTTTATTTGAAGCGAGAAAGATCTAAAGACATTTTGTATCATTGGTCATCAATCGTAGAATCGATCCCAATATTATTTGCTTTACATTTGTTGATAAAATTACACGACAGAGTGTCGAGTTAAGTGCAACACGAATAGAATATCCACAGATTTTGCTTTAGCAGATCGTCCGACATTATATCGGATCCGACAACCGATAACTAGAAACATGATAGTAGGCAGCCTTAATCATAAAAACTCTAGTGTATGCAATAGCATTACTAGAGTATTTGACTATGATCGATTTAGGTACGTCGGATGCACAAATTAGACACGCTACTAGCAGTAACTATTTTTAATTGTCCAGTTCACAAAGAGATTTAAATACAAAAAAGGCAACACTTAATCACTATCGCGAAAAACAATTTAGTAATGAGTAGTTCGTCGTCCAGCGAATAAAATGCGACTGGCGGTCAGCTGTAGATCAGCTGGCCGGACGACCGCATACGGCCCAATACATAGAAAAAACGAACCCAAAATGACGTCACGCAGCAGGTACCGGCCTAAACAAAAGAGCGCCGGCCGCTAGCGTTATAAAAAATGGCACGGCTTTATCTATATAACATTTTATAGTAATATTAATTTTGGTTTGTCTGTTTATTGGTTATTTATTTATTTGTATATATTTATGTGTATGTTTACATGGGTTTTTAAACTAAAATAAATGTTGCCTACATCACCCCCCTCCAGAGACCGACTAAGGGCGATAATAATCAGGGAACTGGATTCTCCGACCTGATCGGGTAGTCCTACATTGAGCGTCCTGTGGGAGTGGAGGTGAGACATCTGTGTCTGGTACCAAGGTGTCGTGTTGCGGTGACAGTGTATTGGGGTCCAGTATATAGGCTGGTTTTAAACGGTCTATACTAACTGTGGCATCTTTATTTCCAACACGTATTATAAAAGTTTTAGCACCTCTCTTAAGAACTTCGTAGGGCCCAGTGTAAGCGGGCTGAAGTGAACCGCGTAGCACTTCTTCCCTAAGGAATACGTGGCTACAGCTGGCTAAATCCTTAAATATGAAGGTTCGGCGAGAGTTAGAGTGATGCTGAGGTAGGACCGGACGTATGCGTTCAGCGAACGACTTCATACGGGCTGAAAATTCCGTAATATCGGTGGTGTAATGAGCAGCGTCATGGCCGAAGAAATCTCCGGGAAGACGAAGTGGCTCACCGTACACGAGCTCAGCCGACGAAGTGTGGAGGTCCTCTTTGAAAGCACTCCTAATTCCGAGAAGTACTAATGGTAACGACTCAGTCCAGTTAGGGTCAGCATGGCAAGTATTGCTGCCTTTAGTTGCCGGTGAAAGCGCTCCACCAAACCGTTGCACTGTGGGTGGTAAGCCGTTGTCCTACGGTGATCGAAACCGATAGATTTGGACAACTGTTCAAAAAGTGCCGACTGGAATTGTCTGCCTCGATCGGTAACGATCTCGGTCGGACAACCGTATCGGGAAACCCAACAGGACACAAATGCTTTGGCCACTGTTTCGGCTGTGATATCGGTAATTGGCACAGCTTCCGGCCATCGCGTAAAACGGTCAACGGCTGTGAGGCAATACCGATAATCACCAGCGGGCGGTAGTGGGCCGATCAGGTCTATGTGGACGTGTTTGAAACGCGCTGAAGGTATGTCGTGCTGTCCTAAAGGTGAAACGACGTGGCGAGTTACCTTCGAGCGCTGGCAAGTCAAACACGCCTTAGCCCAATCACGGCAGTTTTTGCGCATTAGTGGCCAAACGAATCGTTGAGCAACGAGTTTGGCGGTGGCGTTGGGGCCTGGGTGGCTGAGTGAGTGGAGACAGTCAAAAACCTGCTGACGAAGTTGCTTGGGGACGAAAGGCCTGGGCGTCGGTGTACTGACGTCACAATACAATAAAGCACGACTTCCGGGCACAGATGTTTTTGTGAGTCGAAGTGACGTGTCGCCTTTAAGATATTCGTCGAGTTCTGGGTCTGCGGTTTGAAACCTGGCCATTAACTCGAAATCGACAGGCATCTGCAGCTCATCCACACGCGACAGCGTATCAGCAACCAAGTTGTCCTTGCCGGCAATATACACGATGTCGGTGGTGAATTGGGAGATGAAGTCGAGGTGTCTATACTGACGCGGGGAGCAGTTACGTTTCCGCTCGTGGAAAGCGTAACAAAGCGGTTTATGGTCAGTATAGACTGTGAAGTGATTAGCTTCCAACATATGGCGAAAGAACTTTATACTCTCGTAAATTGCGAGGAGCTCACGGTCGTACGGGGAGTACTTCGTCTGTGAGGGGCTCAATTTACGAGAGAAGTATGCGAGTGGTTGCCAGTCTCCGTCCTTCAGTTGTTGCAAGACACCACCTATCGCTGTATCAGACGCGTCGGTGACTAAACCTAGCTTGGCTGTCGGGTCTGGATGAGCGAGTAGAGCTGCGTCACAAAGACTCTTTTTGCAGGATTCGAATGCTCTAAGTGAATCTCCCTCTATGACGACAGGTTGAGAAGCTTTGACGGATCCACTAAGTAAGGCATTGAGCGGTGCTTGGATTTGCGCGGCGTTGGGCAAAAATCGTCGGTAAAAGTTTACCATTCCCAAAAATCGTCGGAGTTCTCGGACGGTTTTAGGTGGTGGAAACTGGGCGATCGCCTGTACCTTGCTCTCCAGTGGTTTGGTGCCTCTTTCAGAGATTCGGTAGCCGAGAAAAGTGACTTCCGACATCCCAAAGACACATTTAGCCGTGTTGACGAGAACGCCGTAACTGCGCATACGTTGAAACAGCTGGTGCAAGTGGTCCTCGTGTTCACGATGCGTCTTGCTGAAAATCAAGAAATCGTCGAGATACGGGTAACAAAAGTCAAAACCTCGCGTTAATTCGTCTGCAAATCTCTGAAAGGTTTGGCCGGCATTCCTAAGTCCAAAGGTCATGTATGGAAATTCAAATAAGCCGAAAGGTGTTGTGATGGCCGTCTTAGGAATGTCCTCCACTGCAACAGGAATCTGATTATTGGCTTTAACTAGGTCGATTACTGAAAATACGGAGCATCCGGACAGACAATGTGAAAAATCTTGTATATGTCGGATAGGGTATTGGTCGGGTATCGTTCGCGCGTTTAGTTGCCTATAATCGCCACAAGGACGCCACCCACTATCTTTTTTAGATACTAGGTGGAGGGGCGATGACCAAGGGCTGTCTGACGGTCGTGCAGTGCCGTTAAGAAGCATGTTGTCGAATTCTTGCTTCGCTATCTTCAATTTGTCGGGAGCAAGACGACGAGGAGTACATGAGACAGGCGGACCCGGGGTGGTACGTATGTGGTGAGTAGTGTTATGTTTCGGAGTAGTCGGAATACCTGCTGGGCGTGTTATTTCCGGATAACTCGACAAAATTTTATGATATTTACTATCACCACCAGTCGCAATTTTAACACTTAGCACATGTGAAGTACTTACATCTAAGCATGCTACAGTGCTGACATTGGTTAAACTATCGACCAACTTGCGTTCGCTGACGTCGACGATGAGGCGGTAGTGGGATAAAAAATCTACGCCTATGATCGCTTTCGTTACATCGGCGACTATGAAGCGCCACGGAAAATTGCGACGGAGACCTAGGTTCAAGTTAAGATGAACGTACCCGTAAGTGTCGATAGTCGAACCATTGGCAGCACAGAGTTGGTAACTAGTTTTAGCGCGACGCTCACGAAGCGCGGTAACGGGATACACACATATGTCACTTCCAGTGTCGATTAAAAACTGTGTCCGTGTACTTCGGTCCGTGATAAAGAGGCGACCTGTGCTGGAGTTCTGGCAGTCGCTCGTCGCCATCACTGACTGCCCGATGCGTTTCCCTGCCTGAAGTCGCAGGGTTTTACACATCGGCGGGCCTTGGCTCCATGCTTTGAATGATACCAACAGATGGGGTACCTGCGGTGGTTGGATGTAGAACGACGTGACACGGAACGGCTGCGTTGCTCTCGTCCTCTTCGCTCGGGGGTCCGTGGGCGATGTCGTGACCACGCGGTCAGGGCACTTACTTGTCTCGTCAGCTCAGCAACTTGAGTCACTAAATCCGTGATGGTCGATTCCAGAGGTCTCGGTGACATCGATGTCGTAGTTGCCGCGATCTGGTGCGCTGGTGCTGCGATGTCGTGGACACGGTCGGCGAGCTCCGCCAGTGCGTCCAGGGGTAGCGTTGGCTGCGACGCGACGATTGGCTGCAGCGAGGCTGGTAGCCTGCTTATCCAGATACGCTCGTACGAAGTCCGCCGGAATATCGGGTCCCGCCAGATGCTGCAGGTGTCGCAGGAACTGCGACGGCTTACGGGTACCCAACTGCTCGTGCGTTAAAAGTTGCTTCACCTTGTTCTCCCTGGATGCCGATAAACGTTTGATCAGTTCGTCCTTAAATCGCTGGTAATCGGGGAGGGCCAATAAGGATGTCCTCAATCTCAGCTGCATATTGGCGGTCGAGGGTAGCCAGTATGTGGTAAAATTTTGCCGCGTCATCCGTTACACGCATCAAAGAAAATTGCCCTTCGACTTGAGCAAACCATATTGCCGGTTTTTCTGGCCAGAATGGTGGTATTCTGAGGTGTGAGGGCGGTGGCGGTGGAGACGATGGGGATGAACTTTTGGCAGGAAGCGTGGGTGTTGCCATCTTGGCGTGTCGACGACGTGGACGCGAGTCAACACGGGCTTGGGCTTCCACTGTGGTTTCCAAATCCGATCCGCTTGACTCGGTGGAATTGCGCTCCATCTTCCAATGTGATCACGTCGGGGTCACCAGTTTAGGTACGTCGGATGCACAAATTAGACACGCTACTAGCAGTAACTATTTTTAATTGTCCAGTTCACAAAGAGATTTAAATACAAAAAAGGCAACACTTAATCACTATCGCGAAAAACAATTTAGTAATGAGTAGTTCGTCGTCCAGCGAATAAAATGCGACTGGCGGTCAGCTGTAGATCAGCTGGCCGGACGACCGCATACGGCCCAATACATAGAAAAACGAACCCAAAATGACGTCACGCAGCAGGTACCGGCCTAAACAAAAGAGCGCCGGCCGCTAGCGTTATAAAAAATGGCACGGCTTTATCTATATAACATTTTATAGTAATATTAATTTTGGTTTGTCTGTTTATTGGTTATTTATTTATTTGTATATATTTATGTGTATGTTTACATGGGTTTTTAAACTAAAATAAATGTTGCCTACAATCGATATTATTTATTATTTTGCATACAAACATTTACTGGTGGTAGGTCTCTCATATGTGAGAGGCTGCCTGGGTGGGTACCACCGCTATGTCTATTTCTCCCGTTAAACAGCAGTTTAAATGCACTGTTGTGTTTCGGATTGAAGGACATTGTAGCCAGAGTAACTACTGGACATATTGAGACTTAACATCTTATGTCTCAGGATGGCGAGCGCAGTGGAATGCCAAGCATTGCTTTGTAAATCAAGGTGTTGTTTGGTTTTGCTTCTGTTCATGAGCGGTCGCATCGCTTACCATCAGGCGAACGGCATGCTCGTCTCGCCATTCATTGCAAAAAAAAAAACACAGATATCATTAAATAAAACATTTCTGTCTAAACTGTATGAAAAAGCTTGTAAAATGAGACAATTATTAATATTTTAAAAGAAAAAATAAGAGCGCAGTGAAGATTTTTCCGCCTCTTTCACACGCGCACACTGTAATGCATATTAAAACTAGTAACGTCATTAGTTTTGTTTTGAATACTGTTTCTTTTACAGCATGATTTAAAACGTTTCTAATTTTTTTAATTTGAGTTGGTTAAAAATCTCATTGTTTATTCGATTTTAAATATCTCTGATAAATACATTTAAAAATGGAGTCATATACCTTATTATGCAGAATATTTAAACTAAAACTTACCATGTCCATAATGTGTTTGACTCTTCGATGCATGTACAGTCCAAATTCACTGACGAACGATTCTCCGCACAACGCACATAAATGCTTACTCCTATGCTTTCTTAAATGTGTGTAGTATGTAGATAGGTGGCTAAAAATAATGAACCAATTGAGTAAATTATTTCAATCATTCAATTCTAGTATAGCTTTTTTGTAACTGAAATATTTGTCTTCGATCAAATATACAACGTGTAACAGGATTAATTCACAACCTCAGACACCCCAACTTTAAAATATTATTGCAATCATAGTTTACGCTTCGAAATCGTACTACCATAATTACAAAATCTTTTATTTATGAAATTAGTTATACCAAATGTAGGCACATAACATGGTTACCTTACGAGTTACAAATAAGAGTCCACTACTACACACGCTCGCGGACACGCACACATGTACACAAGACCCATTCACACGAGTACCTATTACCTAACGTCGAACGCTGCGCCGGCAGAAACAGCTGACAATAAACGAAATACAAATTACCTATGTAACTGATTACTTGGTGGCTTGGTAAACAAATTATTATTAATTTAATATGTAAGCATAACATTTGTGTTTTGAGTTTTGACTATAAAATCTAAATATTTTACTTACAAGATATAATTCGTACGAACCCAACATAAGACAATATTTAGCATGAATCGGCTATAAAATATTATTAATTTCACTTCCGCTAAACTTAGTTCCTACAGGCCGGCAGGATACGGTCATTTATTTTGCATTACTAATGAATAAGATAATAAGATAACGCAATATCTAACAACGAAGACTAGATTGGGAATCACAACACAAAAAATACAACAAATTAACTTACGTGTTACATGGCACTCATGCGGCGATTTCTTTTTAAAATGAGGTTAAATAAGTTCGAAATGTCCACCACCTTGATACACTTTGATGCACATTTGCATAATTGTTCACGTAATTTATGTAAAACTTCAGTGTCACTTTTCACTTTTAGGAAGGCTGCCCCTATTCTACTTTTTAGTTCCTCCACATTAGTACTTTCACTGAAGTATACCGATAGAGATTTATTACGTCCCCACAAAAAAAGTCAAGAGGCGTCAAGTCAGGTGACCTAGGAGGCCATTGCACAGGTTCGCCGCGACCTATCCAGCGCTCTCCGAACTCAGCATCGAGATACTGTCGGACACTACACTGGTGCCACTGGTGCCGTGCCTGTTGTTAAATGTACTGCCTGCCAATGATACATTATCACCACAGAGTGCGGAAGTTCTCACTATTTCAGTGTATTCAATATTCGAATACCGAAAAGACATCGCGCGCGAATGTTGTCGAAATATCTACCTTAACACTTAAACACAAGTAGAAACAGATAACTGCGGTGCACGACTAGATTTTTTTCACATTGTCGGTGCCCATTTAGGGATTGCAATAACGGGATATCCGACACACCGGGATTCCGCATACATTGTAGCAAAATTATAAACCGAATTTAATCACCATTTAAACGTTCCGCGTAATTTTTTTTTCATAGAAATACCTACTTGTTGTTTCTTTTCATAGTGATTTTGTTACAATTTAATTTGTTTCATTTAAGTGCATGTATTGCGCGGGATTTGGATCGCCCGGTCTTGCAAATACCGGGAGTAATTTTTTTCGCGGCGCGGCGCGGCGCGTCCCTATAACCTTTTGATGTACCGCCGCGCGCGCCGTCGCGTCGTTTGTCGGATGGATCAAATTGCATTAAACAATAGCTGCATCCTGCTCTATCTAGTTGTAGTTAATTAAATGTGCGGAAAAGAGAATATGATAGTTATTTATTTTGGTAGCTTATTACGTTTATTCAGGCCTATCGTTATGTGCGTTTGATTAATGATAGATTGCTTAAATAAACTTTATGACTATCGAAATAAAGTTCATTTTTGTTCATGATGTAGTTTATTAGAGTATTCGTTTAGTGATTCATTTAAAAATGATCTTATGTCCTGGAGTTACGTTTCAATTTCGTTTGTTCGGAGTACTAAATGAAAGAGTGTCTGTAATTTACTTGGTCTTAACTAATTATTTTGAAAAAAAAATACCTACCAAAAAAAATGTTAATATCGGTTCAGTAGCTGATTCTGAACGTACTACTTTCCGCTTTTACATTTAAATCTGTTACATGTTGTATACAGGGACCGGAATAAAATCACACGCCAAAAGTGGCCGAGGATGCTTGTAGTAACAATTTTTTTTCTCTCTTCGAGAGGTAGTTAAATTACAATCAACTTCAGCCAACAGTAAACTTTTTTCCTTTAATTTAAGATTTATTATGGTTTAGACCATCTGGGGCTACGGCAGTGCCCCCTCCAAGTCGAGCTAAAAAGCGGCACAGCCGTACTATCCTTTTCTCGAAGCACTTCAGACCATTTTCAACCCCCCATAACTTCGTTGTGGTTAAAATAAGAAGCCTGAATTTTCAGTTACTAAGCAGGCATTGTGTAAACACGGTATATTTAAAATTTCATTCAATTTGAACCAGTAGTTTAAGAATTATAACTTGTCAAACTTTCGCAATTTTGTCACTCACTGACTGACTGACCGATCATCAAAAGTCTAAGGCACTTCTAGCAGACATAGAACCTTCAAATTTAGAATATAATTAGTGTTTAGTGTCTAAAGTAAGGAAAAATTCAAACATTTCATAATTTCTGTCTAGTTTTCTAGATACACCACCTGCGTGAATAACTTTGTAATCTCATATTAATGTATAGGATTACAAAGATACATTTGCAGTTAATGATTCGTTGTACCCGTATATAGTGGGATAATAGTCGTAGATTGGTACCTATATATATTATACTGGGTGGAATCGCTTATCGTCCGGAAAATTTCATAGTGTATTGTGTATGTGAAATTAACGTTATATACAATATTTATCATTAAAAACTACAAACTATCGCATAAACAATATCAGTACAAGATATCCCCAAGACACATATTATCTAAATCACCCTACACTTTAAAGTGCAACGACATGTATTACACAGACGCGCGGGTGTATGAATCACGCCACACCACAGCTGACTATCGAGCATCGACCTTGAACTTACTTCGCGCCTATTTATCGGTATTATTACTCTAAATATTACCATATAACATTTTGATTTACTTAGAATCTTAGTGTGTTAGGATCATTTAAGTAAATGTAGTTGTTGGTAAGTTGTTAAGATTTTGAACATATTATTTTCATAATGTACCTACTATCTTAGAAAAAGCTGCATATGTTTTTATTTAAACCTTATAATAAAGTCGAGAATAGACTACTTCGCTGTGGAAGGTCACGGATTCTTGCATGATTAGGAAGACTGAACTTACCATGATCGAGTAGCCTCGGATAAGTCTTTAAAATAGTTCTTGTGCTGGGAACTCGTGGATTCATTCATGATACCATTCCTACGCAAAGACTGCAGATGTTCTGGATCTGCATACATCCTTCTTGCATGACCCAAGTTTTCATTGGATCGGACATAGCATGTCATCATTGCCACATACTCACTGTTCGTGTAATCACTCATTTAACCGCAAGAAACTGACCAAAACTAACCAATAACCAAAATAATTTCGTACAACGTCACTCGGTAACGAATTTCGCACGACTGTGGAAGTGGCAACATCCCTGGAAGGTGTCGGCGGCGCGGGAGCGGGCGGCGCGGCGCGGCGGCACGCTTTGTACTTGCGCTTGCGGCGGCGCGGCGGTGAGGGCGGCTTCATCAAAGGATTTTATTACTTAGATTTAGAAGTTTCTACTCGAATTCATATTGTATAAAGTAGGGTAACAATGATGTGTATTTATGAAGATTTTTTTCTTTTATATCATATTTCTCTAAACAATGTTTTTTTTTTGAATAACTTATTATAAATTAGTAACTAGTAGTGGTAAATTAATTTTACACTACATAAACAAAAACATAAAAAAATTAAAATAAGTATGCCAAAGGGTTCTAAGTCATGTACTTGCCATGCACATTTTTTTCGTGACGATAAGCGATTCCACCCAGTATATGAGGCATAACAGGAGGGGGGTATAAAGAGGGAAAGGGTGTATTCAGCCCATTAAACTGTACAACATTCCTCTAGAAAAACATGACAAAGATAACCTTGCAAATAAATAGACTAAATAGCTCGAAAACAATCACCATGAAAGGAAGAACACTAATAATTAAATCCGCTATATTTGTGATAATTTGATACCTACAAATATAAGAAAAAACCATAAGACAGAGGCTTTAAGAAAAATCATTATAAATATTCTAGAAATAAAAAGTACCGAAAAGGAATAAAGTAGGACTCTACAAAAAGACGTGAGATCCCATCAAAAACATCCTGTAAGAAAATTCCAAGTCTCGCAGCTCAGTTTTTCTACCGCAAAAAGTTGTGAGATCCATGTTATACCAAGTCGATTAATTTATTTAGTCCTTGATTGAGGGACGTTCTGTATAAAGTTATTACGTAAGTTATTATCATATCAATATTAAAAATTCTTTACGTTTTAAATAAATAGATCGACTTGGCCAGTAGCATTATGCATAAATTGTACAATACATTATGTTTTCATTATTGAACAAATATTATCTTTTTTTTTGTGAACTTTCGGTCATCTTTAATGCACACACACGCACGATAAATTAGGCATTTGTCGGCGATTTACAACCGGTGCGCTGTGACGTCACAACCGTTGAACTGGTCTGCGGACCACTGTAGTGACAACACTTTTCTTGCTTTCCGCCCCGTCCGGTATATTTTACGTCAATGCAGCGTTAACATATTTTGTTGCTCTGATGAAGAATGCATTCTGTCTATTCATCATTCTGTTATCTAGTGTATACTTGATCGAAGACATTTTTGGTAGTCTATTATTGTAAGTTAGGCCGACTGTCGCATCATAAGCCACATTTCACATCTGAGCATAAGTTAACATCTCGAAAATCTGGGATTTGAAAAAAATTAAGAAGATACACAAATTGTTTGTATACATACGTAAATTTCTCGTTACAGTATTCGCAGGTTCTAGTAACTCCGTTGTGGAATTGGTCGTGATGATGCGCCGATGTTCTATAAGTCAAAACGTAGAAGATATATCGACAGTTTAATATAAATTTTAAGAGGTCCAATAATTCTTATTCCCTTATACTTATATTGAAATATAAGATCCCCAGAAATCTCAATCACCAAACTAAATACAAAACTTTATATGTTACTTTAAGTAGGTAATCGAGCCAACCTATCAGTATTGTAGCTTTTACAACCTAAAACCACTTCCAAATAGATATTTCAATTTTCAAAGAAAACTAACATTTTCATCTGACAGAGACTAATATTTGTGAGATCCACAGGTATTTGTTTCTGGTCTGGGTGTCTGTGAGACTGAAAAGTCTCTTAGTTCCTGATACCCACAATATAAGACTTGATCTTATTGTGGAGTCAAGACTATGTATGTACGTGCCTGTTGGGTGTATTTATTTATTTAGTTGAGAAATACTTACTCTCTCGAAAACGTCAAGTCACACCTCAAACATTTGTATTTATTGTAGTGCTCCCGTATGTGTCTGCTTAGAAGAGATTTCCACTTAAACCTGATGTGACAGAATCTGCATTCAACTGATCCGTTTGACTGTGGGGTAATAAGTACTTTTATTGTTGGATGGTTCTATTTCATAGGATCTTATACTAATGCAACAAAATATAGTTCATGTTTCAGAGATGAGATGTTTTTGTTTAAAACCATGTAGAGAAAAAGGGAATTTGTATGTTGTTTTCTCTTACATTGATTACATGGTTGTCTAACACAAATTGTCAAGTATGATTAAGTGATTTTTCTATAATTTATGTTTTATTCTATAATGTTCTCTACTTTTCTTAAATATCTGTTGTACAGACTGCAAAGGATGGACTGCAAAGGGCTGATAATTATGAATATTTTTAATCAAAGAGAACTCAAAGTTAAAGATTGACAAGTGGGAACATTATTGCAATTGGAAATATACTTGAAACTCTAGCATCTTATTAAACAAATTTACCTCACTATGCCTTAATTTAATATGCCTTTTCATCATATCTTCCTTTGAAAACCCTTTCAAACACCCAGTGCATTTGTATATTGCATTAATGTACTTAGGATCCTGAGCTCTTGCCTGAAACTCTTTTACTGCTTCTTCTTCAGGCAAATTGTACTTCTGCCAATTACTACCATCTAAATCTTGCTTCTTCTTAATTGCTGACTGGAACTTTACAGCTTCAACAATAACTTGTTTACCCTTTTTCTTTTTTGATTTCCTGTTGATCTTTCTAGTGCTTCTAGCTTTTCTTTTCATCACACTTTTTTCATCTTTAACCTTTGTGTCTTTTGGCAAAACATTTACACCATTAGGTACTTTTACATCAACTAAAATGGTCTTTTCATCTGCATCACTTTCTCTTGCCTCATTTATATCTTTCTCAGCATTTTCATTCATATCTGTGGGTTTGATTTCAGTTTTGATATCTTCTTGTACCTTTTCCAATTCAATTGTTACCTTTTTATCATCAATAGTTTCTTTTTCATCACCAAAATCATCATTGTTATCAAAATTATCATCATTTGTGTTGATTCAACATCAGAATCATTATGGATATTCACTTCTTCAGGGTCTATAATATCTGGTTCAACGAGAATTTTTGTTTTGTGACTACTTGTAGAACTGTGTTTAATCTCATATGTTTTGACTCTTTCATTAACATTTATAATATCTATGGAAGATTGGAGTTTCTTCTGTTGTCTGTTCACTTTTGCTATACTTTTCCATGTGATCTACAATTGATATTTTCTTTAAAGAGAAGTAAAACAAAGCAGTTTTGTTACTTGTTTATGATCATCTTTTTTTATAGCTTGGCAAAAAAGAGTCTGTTTTTAATGAGGGTGCTAAGATTGAATTTAGTGTTGACATGGCAACCTGATATACTACAACAGAAAATGTTTAGATACTACTTACTTTTATTTATTTTTGTAAACAGTCTCTTTGATTATTCAAAACAAGCAAAACCATACTATAATGTTAAGAAATACTTGCAAATAAAATTGTTCAATGAACATAATGTCATTTTTAATAGTCTTGCCATAATTGTTTTTCTTTAATGCCAGTTGTCACCGCATCATACACTTTTTTGCCAAGTTATACTTCCATAAAAACTGAAAGATTTTTAATTTCTAACATTCATATTTTAACTTGAATTTACAAAAATAGATTATTTTTTTACATTTAAACTTGAGGATATTAATAACATGAATGATTCACAGTACTCTATTAAAACAATCATCCATATTTTATGTTACAGTTCTATTATACTTACTACAGCACCTTTCCAAAGTATCTCTTTAAATGCATACTGTCCATTTAAGCATTTCTCTTTGAACTTATGGAATTTGTGGAGCAATGATGCACATTCATAGCAGAAATAGTGAGGGAGACCTTCGGTTTCTTTTACCTGAGAATATAATCAAAGGTTAGTTGAGAATATAATTTTCCTTTTGTTTAACTTGTTAGAGGTACTTAATATGTTATGTGGTAGCACAGCAAAATTTGAAGCAAGGGATGTGGCAGATTGAACATTCTAATTTATTTAGAATTTGATTTTTATTAATTGCAACATCAAAGGTTGATTGGTTTTTGGTTGAATGAAATATCTTATTAAATTTTCTATGTAAGGAAACTATGGCATTTAGATCTGAAAATATATGCCACTCGTACACCAAGATTATATGGTAGTAAATGCAAATTATGTAATAAGAAAAATATTACTTATAGAGACTTTTAGTAACTAAATTAATAAACATAACATAATTAGAACTACAATTTATAAATTCATCAGTATTTATGGAATATACAACGATACTTTTTCTTTGACTTTTCGGAGTCATGTGTGTATTGACAGTCAATCACCACGCACTAAAACGGTGAAGGAAAAACATCGTGAGGAAACCTGCATACCATAGCGATTTATAAGAATTTCTATGGTATGTAAGTCCGCCAACCCGCACTAGGCCAGCGTGGTGGACTATATGGCCTAACCACTCTCAATCGTACTTTCGATTGTAGAGTAGGCCCGTGCCCTGCAGTGGGACGTATATGGGCTGATACAATACAATACAATACAATACTTTTTCTTAACAATTTGGCTACTCAAAATCGGAATAAAAAGCCAATTAAACTGTGAAAATATATATTTAAATTATACCTTTTCAGCCATAATATCTTCGTAATAAGATTTCAGTTGAAATCGATCGTATTTATACATTTTAACGTCTGTGGTTAAACACACTCGGCAGACTTTTAAATCGGACATTCTAATAATGTCCGTCTATGTTATAAAATTATGAATATGTTTAAAAAACTAGTTTATTAAAAATAAATACACAAACGTAAACAATAAATCCACTCGCCATGACAGAAGTTGTCAAATGACAGTACTAGAGATGTGCTGTTGGAATAGTTTGTTTTACTATTTTAGGGAAAAATCGACTATTACAATTTATGTACAAGCTCTCTTTTATCAGCTTATTTTTAGAATGTACAATACGGAATCTCTGTATTTTTATAAATTGTTTTCTGTTTCACCAAATATTATCATTATTTTTCAGCCTATCCGTATAACCATAGGTCTCAGGTACTCAAGCACTTAAATTCCATTAAATCCCAGCGGTTTATATTAAGTTCAAGTGACAGTGGACAATATACCGCGGGAACCTTGGCGGGAACTGATTGTCGATTGGATCTAATTAAACTCTCGCTTAAAAATTAGTAACCGCCAACGAGATCGGCAGTAAGAAATCGTTGTTTAATATGTTGTTGTATGAAATTCTGAAGGATGTCTATGTTGAACATTGGATTTATTTTGTCTGAAGACAATGCCGAATATCACCAGATTTTAAGAGTTAAATAAATTAAAGTCATTCGTACATAAGAAACTATATTTTCTACTCTACGTACACAGACATAACTACCGTTCATGCAAATATACAAAGTCACATTACAAAGCAGTCTAAAGATTTTAAAATTATTTTGTACAGTATCAAGGCGTTAACAAAATTTGTTGATTTATTGACCTATTCATATTATATTTACAGCCTTATTAATAGGGTTTTAAAAGCTATTGTAGTTAGAGAATGTTTTGGCCCTTTCAAACGAATTTTGAATTCGGTTTAAGGGATGAACATAAAACATTCTATAACAAAAATAGGTTTTAAAAATGTCTATGAATGAGGCCGTCACAGTTTAAAACGAAACTTAATGTTACAATTTTTAAATAGAATTTTGAGGTACATTATTATCTTTCGCATTTTAATATCCCATAGTTTCGTAACACAATATTAGGAACCCCGACTCGCTACAATAACCGCAGGGTGCCAAGCTGGTATCCCTTTTGGCCTTCCCCATAATATCAGAAGATAAACTTAAAAGCTTTCCTCTAGTCCAACGTACCCGAATGTGAACTAAGTATTATAATTTCCTTCTTGTCTAAAAATAAGGATTGTACAAAAAAAACCATCATCTCATGGTTAGTACATTCTTCCCAGCCTCACCATGGTAAGAATTTTACCTTTTTTTTTTGGAGATAGCCATTTAAAGTTCTTGGTTGGTATTGAGATGTATAGATTTTTATACAAGGAACCCAAACTGACTAGAAGACTAATGAGCCTGACATCTTTCCCATCCCCTCCTTTAGAGCTATAAGAAAGAAGTTTACCTAGCTTTATTTTGGTAAAATGATCGCCTAATTGATTTATCCACAATTCTTGGAAGTCGCAGATTGTTTTGAGACTGCCAAGGACCAGCCTTTCAAAACAGCTTACTCTGTTTTAGAAAAATGGTTATGGTTCTGCGTGATTCAAGTATCCAAGGGTATAAAAATTAGTAGGACCTGATTGGCGTTTCGACGGCTATTTGTCACTAACGTAACCAATTAAAATTTCATAAATCTACATACATACATAATCTCATGCCTTTCGTCCCAGAAGGGGTAGGGGTAGGGGTAGGCACAGGTGCCCGAGACCTCAGCTTTGTAACCGTACCCTAGTACAATCCCGAGGCAGGCAACATACATCTAAAACACATGAATACCAATTTGACCAAATAGAACATGTCGTTCGGTGGTAAGTTTCGTAAGTCTATCAAATGTACACAAATAAATTATTTCACGTCTTCAGCGCCATCTGTCGAGTGTTAGAGACTCTGACTCGCCTTCCGTCCGGAAATCCTCCGCCAGTGTGACGTCATCAGTCTTTTTTCTTCTGTTTCTACAATAATATAGATAATATAGTGACGTGATAAGACTTATTATGGAAACAAGTGATTTGATAAAATCTTTCCTGGTTTCAAAATATCTAAGTTCAGTGATACCTACGATATAATATGAAAATACTGTACCGTTTGGGATAAGGTTGTTTTAGATGGAAGGTCCTGTAGTGAAGCTTCACGCTGTTGCTCTGAGTGAACCGTTTGTCGCACAATGAACATGCGAATGGCTTCTCTCCTGTATGAGTCTGAAATATTAATCATACACAGTGTGATGGCATAATATTGGGAAGTAACATTAAATCATTTTTAATTATGGTAATGCTTTACATACATACATACATAAACTCACGCCTTGTTCCCAGAAGGGGTAGGCAGAGGTGCGAGGGCATCCACATTTCGCCTTGTATGTTCCGTCCCACAATGTGATAGGTGGCGAGTCTATCGCCATATCGGGCACAAATTCCTGACTCTGGGCTGATACTGAATAGAAAAATCCAATATCACTTTGCCCAACCCGGGATTCGAACCTGAGACCTCAGCTTTATAGCCGTACCGTAGTACAACTACGCGACCAAGGCAGTGGTAATGTTTTATTTTAAAAAATACGAATACTGAAAACAGTTTTAATTTTTTAAGTGGCACATGAATTATTTTATTGGGAACCTGCACCCTCAATAAATTATGTCGTCATACTATCCAACCTCCTTAACAATCCTACACAACCAAAATTGATAATGAAAACAGATATTAAACCATATTTAGAATAAAAATATGACACATTTATAAATAACATAAAAATACATGAGTGCAAGTGTCCTTACTGCTATAAATCAAGCTAACTTTGGCCACTTTTGCACCGATATAACATATACAAATATATGTACCAGCTGGTGTCTATTCATGCTGCTTTTGGAGTTGAACTGTACGCCGCAAGTATTGCAAGTGAACAACTTCTCTCTTGTATGGGTATTTAAATGGTGCGCCACGCTTACTGCCTGCAAGGTAGTCGGGATAATTAGTAATAGGCTTAAATGGAGTATTTTGACAGCCTCTGTGGCGCAGTTGGTTAGACGCCGGCTGTGTAGCGAGAGAAACAAATATTTGGGTGAACCACATGTATTTGTTTTAGGTCTGGGTGCGAGACCGAAAAGTTCCTAATATCCATGACACAAGACTCGATCTTAGTTTGGGCTCAGGAATATTTATGTGGCTGTTGGGTGTATTTATTATTATTCGAAACCTTTGTTGGTATTAGGTATAAATTACGTATTAACTTGAATACTATTAGACAAATTATTGTACTACATATATGATATTCATATTTTGAGTGGCATATTTATAACTTAATAGACATATGCCCAAATACTGGAAAGCCAATTAACTTTTAACTCCGATTAACTAGCTCTAATGACCTGTTAAATTGATTCCAGTTAAATATAACTTCGATTAAACCACTTAAGAATTAAATATTTAATGGGGCATTATTCATCCGATTCGTATTCTCGAAAGCAACTTAAGAGTTTGACAGCTGTCAAAGAGTCAAATTTTTAAGAATTTCTAGTTTTAAGCAGCCGTCGTCTTAAGGCCGCCTGCGGCCACTCTTAACTTCATCAATTCTACATAAAATTTACTAAAATGTCTCTCGGGTCGGTTTCATCGCTGTCTGATGACGATATAGCTTCATCAAGGCGAGTCAATCAAGAAAAAATCAATGCTTTTGACAAATACAAAGAAGAAAACATTCAAACAAAGTGAGGTTCCGCCTGAAGAAAGAAACTGTTCTGCATCTGCGTTCCTTGCTGGAGGCAAAATAGAACCCACTACAAATAGAAGTCGATTGATAAAAACTTGCGACCAACTGTTACTTGCTTTATGATATTCTACGACAGGCAGTTACCAGAAGATTATTGGAGATGTATTTCATGTGGAACAGCCGACTGGGTCGGGGTCTAGTTTATTATAGCACGATTTGAGGGGTAAAAATTATTAGAGGTGGTAGGGATTGGGTCCCAGATTATATGTTTATCACTCTTATCAAAAGATAATGCATAGTTTTCGAAAAATTAATTATAATAGTTACTAACCTCAAATCACATATTAGGCAAAACGGAACGTTATTATGAGCGATTGACAAACAAATCGTTAGTAATATTTCAAATAAATAGTCTATGGTGTAAAATGTCGAGAGAAATCGGTGAAATGGAACGTAAAAACTACGCGTTTCAGTCATGTGTCAGTGTCAACAAAAAATTTTAGGAATGTTTTGTTGATGTTTTTGTTGTTTTTTTGTGGAGTTGTCGCATGCGATAGACCCATAAATTACGAAGATTGAATTGATTTTGCTTATGTTTATAACGTCCTAGATGTTCAGAAGGAAGTTAGTGTACCCACTTTATGGACCAGTTAGGTCGACTGTACCCCAAAACCGACACGGGCCACCCCGACTTCACGTAGACTTTTGGCTACCACCCCTAGAGTGTATATAAAAAGCCGGAGGCGCGGAGGGAGAGCAGCCCCCGCCCGCTGTAACGAAGGATAGGTAACCGTGCGAGCCGTAGCGGCTGAGGCTGGTCGCCGGAGGCGACCAGTAAGCCGAAGCTGCGGAGGCGAGCTTGGGTGCCTATCCTTTGTTACGCAAGGGCGAAGGGGCTGTACTTCCCGCAGCGCCGGAGACGTTGCAAAAGCAACTTTTGTTTTGACATTTTGAGGTTAGGTTACTTTAATTTGGTTCTCAGAATTATGCCTTATCTTTTCATGGGAGTGGTACCAGGGGACAGGGTACCCTCTCCCCCTCCTCCCCCCTACCCCCCAACCCCCATTTCGTGCTATAATATTCTAAACCTGACCCGCCGACTGTACAACACAAAGTTGCAGCAGAGTTAGTTAAACTACAAAATCGTGGCATGAAAATTCCCAACTAACAACAACAATGCCATATTGCGAATGATTTCTATGCGATCGCAGGAGTGATTGAAGTTATAAATTTCATACATATAAGGATCAAATCTCCAGGTAATTTCTACTTATAATAATGTATACATAACTATTAAGCTTTTACATGTACACAAATATATGTTTTCTTATCCTATTTTAACTAAATGTGCTTCTAAAATGCCTAGCGTATTTTATATTGTGTAGTAATCATTTAGAGTATCCCTTTTTACTGTACATAATATTATATTATTAATCAAAGAATAGAATAATATATTATGCACAGTATAAAGGCACACTCTAAATGATTTCTACACAATAATTTATATATATATGCTTGTTGGAATCAAAACATTTAGCAGGTAATTGGCTCTTCCCCAGCCCACTGTACCCCATATAACCAAGCTCTCTAAATAGTTGTAGGGCTAAATATATAATATAATATAATTAATCATACAATGATTTGTACTGATTGTAGCTATTCAGTATATACTGGAACAATGTTCAACTACAATAGTAGTTTCCTATAAAGAATTCAATTTTATGAATATATTTTTTCAATTTACATAAAATTATTTGTAGTTTGAAATAAGAATATTTGCTAGAGCTCTAATTTTTATTATCTTGTTTTTAGGAGGACCACAAGCAGAAACATTTAGAAACAGAAAAGGCCATTTTTCTATAAATGTGCAAGCAGTCTGCGACCCTAACTTGAGGATAAGAAACATTATAGGCCGATGGCCAGGCGCGGTGCATGATAGTAAAAATTTCAATGATTCTCCTTTATGTGCATTTCTGGAAAGGGGAGACTGAAGAAGCTTACAATCAAGACCATACTAAAACAAGAAACCCAGTGGAGAGGGTCTTTGGTTTTACAACAAAGATCTGCAAGTTGGGCTATAAGTTTTTGAAAATTAGCTTACTATTATAGAGGCATGTGCTGTGTTACATAATATAGCATGTTCCCAGAATGATCATATATTGGAGATTGATCTTTCTGAATCATTTCCACCAGCTCCACATAGTATAACCAATGAAAATGTTGCAACAAGGAATAATATAATAAAATACATATTTTAAACCGTACAGTGCATTTTATTGAATTACCATGGAATGAATACAAATAAAAATGAGTTATGTTTTATTGTAGTATATTTATTTTAATAACAGCATTAGTACATATTATATTTTTTTAATTATTTACATTTCTTTAGATCTGTCTTACATTTATATCTATATTCCTTTATAAACACAAAATAATAACAATTATTTTAACATTAATTTAAAACTAAATTAATAAATGTACTATTAAAAATGTACAATAGAAATATAATATGACATTTTTTAACAATGAAAATAGGTGAAATAAACAATTTATTTTATGTATTACATATTAATTAAAATTCATAACATTCTTCAACTTTGATTTAAAACACTGTTTTCTGATGCAAATATTTCTTCCTTGACACAATTTGTCTCATTCTTTTTTGTATATTTTTATATTACATACTCATTTCAAAAGGGTGTGTATTGTCCAAATGATTTGTTGTATGCATGATTTCTATAGCGTTACCTGCAAAAGTGTTTAAGTTAAAGTATGTCATAATTTTATATATCTCTTTTTATTTTTTATATATATTTGTTGAGCTTACTTATTTAGTCTATAGCTGATATACATGGCACTATATATATGAGCCATATTTCTTGGACGGTCTTATTATATAGGTACACATTGAATATTTATGTACTCCACTCCAGCTCCTGAAACAAAGGATTATTTATAGTTATACCATTGTACCATACTTTATTTTCCATATTTATTACATAATACTACTATATGAGGAGGAGATAATATATAGGAGGCATAATATGAGAGAAGCCTATAGGTACCCAGCAGTGGGATCCTACAGGCTGTAGATGATGATGATGATTTAAAATGTGTGAATAATCGATTCATATTATACAGGGTGGACAAGAAAACGGCGCACCTGCCAATATACATTATAGTATATGGTGAAGGAATCTTATAATAATTAAGACGGATTTGTATGGCGCTAGCGAATATTAAGAAAGATGCCGAGAAAAACAAAACTAACGTTACACATGCTACCCCTTAACATGTTAAGCTAAAGTGATTGAACCTTACAACTGAACGGTAGACATTCAACAATAAATAAGCAGAGCTCATTATTTACTTATAAGTCGATTGTGTACATCACGCTCAGGGTACATAAAAAAGATATTAAATTAATACTGCCAACAGTCACATACATGGGTACTAACCCCACACTAAGATACAAATCTTGTGTCGCGGGTATTAGAAAAATAATTATGGTTCACGGAAATTATTTGTCTCGGGGTGGGAACCGAACCCGCGGTCTCTCATTTCACAGGCGGTTCTTACCAACTGCGCCACGGAGGCCGTCGGTGACTTATATGGGCTGGTTAGATGTCATTAATGACCACCAAAATAGTTAACTGACCTTGTAATGTAAACCGTAATGACCTTGATAGGCAAAGCTGGAAGCGCAGGATCCGCCAAAACCCGCACGAAAACACTGTCACAGTTTGGTAGCACAAATCACTTTTTCTTTTACATTTCACATAACACAAGTTACATCAAAAGCTATCAAATTGGGTAATGTTCAAAGCATAGTGAAATTAATAAAGTTTACTCAAAATAACTGAAAACGAATTTACAATAATATTCACACGACTAATACATGCACACGCGATCGCAATCCGAATTCAACTAATAAAAAATAAATTATTATTTTGATTCTTGAAAGATAAAGGCCTGTTCACATTAGATACAAAGCTTTCCTATTTGAGTTCATAATAATTCATCTGAACAATTAGTATTACTACTGTATCAGACCATATACGTGCCACTGCAGGGCACGGGGTCTCCAGTGCAGTAAATTAGTAGTTAGTGTTTATTGATTTCACTAATTTTATCTCAAATAAGTCTCATATGCAAATTCTATGCTATAATGGTAGACGACATTTCTCTAGGTATAAGAATTTAGAAGAAATTTTATCACTTTAAAGTAACATTATTTTCAAAATACATTAAAATAATGTTAAATACAATAATAAGCAAAGTAAATAGGCAATTTGTAATTGACTGGATCGGCTGATGACATATTTAAATAACATTATAAGCTCTTGAGCAAGTATCAGTATCAGTCCAATAAGATCTTTTTTTTAACGTAACTTTTATATCGGAGTACTTAATCCAATTAAGTTATATCAAGTGTGTAGTGTGAACACACCTCAAGATGTCGGTCTTCTTTTGCAAAATGCTAAAAGTTACCGACAAAGAAATTGCCGCCTTTCGGCACGCACTCACAAACGGCGGCGGCGACCTCAAAGGAAGAATAATCGAGCCGCGTTGGATCCGACAAAGTACACTATGATCGGCGGCTTCCTTTGACTAATAGGGCCGAATAGGGCCATCATATTAAAAATATTATTTTTTATTAATCAGTGTCATCAGATTATTTTTTCAATGAATCTAAAGTATTTAGAAAATTTAAATGTTATGTAGGTATTACCAAAACTTTTCTAATTATAATTAAATTCGCAATCTTACATGATTTAAGCGATGACCAGTGTGATTTCTTGGTATCTTTCAGTTTGGATTTGTGACACTAAGGAAAATAATGACAAACAAAGTAGTCAATCCATTCACGATGCAACTGCACCTAAAGTTATTATGTTGTTAATTTATTGACGCTTAAATCTAAGTACGTCCCTGTTTAACTGATTGATTTATTGAAATGAAACAAAAAATATCCTTTTTTGAAGTTAGAGAAGGATAAATTATACAGCTAAGAGTTCATGACCTTACTCATGTGTAAACAGCTGTTAAAGCGAAGTTTAAGAAAGTTTTGATGCTGTTAAAAATGGTTTTCGTGGTATATTTCGTTAACCGTTCAATTAACGACGAAAAGAAAAAATACGTATGTGTTTAAATCTTGTTCTTCATCCATTCCAACTGATTTTATGCGAAAAAGTGGTGATTAAACTTAAAACTTTAAACGGTCATAACTTCAAAACGGATAGGTATTTTCCAAATATTATTTTTTTATTACGATATTAATATTATGCCCTTGTACCCAACTGAGCAAGTGCGCCATTTATTTGCGCTCCCTGTATATTAAATAGTTAATTATCATATAAATTCGTTAAAACTTAGAGGAATACGTGTATACTTACCTGTTTATAATATCCAGCACAGCTTCTTTCTCATATCGTATTTATTTACATAGTCTTCTCCATTTGGTACTTAGGTGGTTCTGCAGCCGTTGTTTGGTATTTTATATAACTATTTATTGAAAAGATATTCCAAAAACTAACTTTAAAACCGAGTGCAATTGTAAACAATAAATAAAATAAACAAACATCATAATATTTTTAATAAACTCGCTACGGATATAGGGACATAAGTTTTTTCACCCACATGATTTTATTAACAGATTTTTAAAATAATAACATGGCAATATATAATATAGCTTTAAACATAATCGTAACAAAAGTAAAAACGTTACAACGATTCCTCATATTAAATATAAAGGGTTAAATTTCCAATTTAGGGAAATCATGTATGAAGAATATTGCGTCAAATGGAACGTTTATATTTATACAATAAAAATTGTAACTGAAAACAAACTTTTCGTTAATCTGTGGAAATTTAGCTGGATGTTTGCTGAGTAGACCGATTTATGAGCTAAATGGCTATCCAGTATTTCATTTCGAAATTTAACAGAACCTCAAAATAACATCATATCAAATGAGTCCGGTGGCTGAGTAGCTATCCAGTATTTGGGGGATACTCGTATCAAACAGTTGCATAGCACTTTAAGTGTATAAAAAAATAACCAGACATTGACATTAAAATTATAAAACTTTCTTTTTTACTCACTGCCAAAGAAATACCGCATATCTCACAGATATGCCTCTCTTCGTTAGGGAAGAACGGTGTCCTTGGATGTTCGGTGTGATGATGCTTCATGCAAGCAGACTGCGTTGGGAACACTTTACCGCACTGGGAACAATTAAACACTATTATCTAATTAGACAAAGTATTTGCTGAAAACTATTGTGAAATTAAGGCTTCGATCAAATATACACTAGACTAGCGGCCCGGCCCGGCTTCGCCTGGGTGCAGATACTTTTTATTTTACTCCACACCAAATACGTGTTATTTTTCGTATAAGCTCTTGTATACCTAAACATGAATTAGCTATCCTACTGTCCTGCTCAATTCCGTCCCATCCCGTCTGTTCATTCACTTCCCGATACGACGCGTCCTTTCTCTTAATTAACCATCCCGTCTTATACCGTGCATTTACATTTCGTCCTATTAAATCTGTCAGCTATCCCAGTCTTCTCCCCTACCTCCCACTCTATTATATCCAGTTTCTCTCTACTTTCTAAACACTTTATCGATTTTGATTATCCATGCAATATCCCATCCCTTATTTCACCCCCACTATGCTGTTTTTCCAAAAATATTACGCCATTACTGGTGGTAGGTCTCTCATATGTGAGAGGCTGTCTGGGTGGGTACCACCGCAATGTCTATTTCTCCCGTCAAACAGCAGTTTAAATGCACTGTTGTGTTTCGGATTGAAGGACATTGTAGCCAGAGTAACTACTGGACATATTGAGACTTAACATCTTATGTCTCAGGATGGCGAGCGCAGTGGAATGCCAAGCATTGCTTTGTATTTCAAGTAAAGAGATGAAATATTAATTTTCGTAGAAATGCACTCACACACACACAATTAACGTAGAAACAATTATATTTAACTGGTTTTTCAAGACACAGGCAACGCCTTATTTGAGAATCCCTGCAATATTCTCCATAATTATATAAAAATTTTATTTTATTCAGTTCAGTTCCGTTTTTATTTTATATGTTATTTTATTAAAGATTTTTCATTTTCAAGTGAAATTCTATCTTGAAAAGAAGTAAAACTTAATACATGTGAATATTATTTATTTAATTGTCCTATATTTATGTAGCATCATAATATACTCTTTAGTTTACAATAAATTCCTGAACGTATGCATAAATATTTGACAATCAATTTAAATGTCAACCACTTTTCATT
Source organism: Hyles vespertilio (assembly GCA_009982885.2). NCBI lineage: Eukaryota > Metazoa > Arthropoda > Insecta > Lepidoptera > Sphingidae > Hyles > Hyles vespertilio. The sequence goes on from CM042823.1 coordinate 8,565,395, forward strand.
ACTGTCATTAATTTACATATTTAAAATCTAAAATACGCCATAAATCGAATATTGTGGCTATGTGTTGTCGATTCGAAACCTTTATTTAAATACGTTATTTAATTTTAGGGAAGAGTTTACCGTATCGACGCTATGAACATTAAATCTTTGACAGTTACAAACCCATGAACATTTTGTATGGCAAAATGTTTTTTCCTTTTTTTTATACTTTCGTCAATTCAATCGAGATAAAAACTATCCCACCTTTAAGTTGGAACAAATAACACATATCTACAAAATTTCATTATAATCAGTTGAGTGGTTTAGGAGTCCATCGCGGACAAACAACGTGACACGTGAATTATATATATTAAGATAAAACATGAGCGCTTAGAAAATGGCACCAAAAAAGAGTGCTATAAGCACTCTTTCGCCTTCAGTCACGCACCGACCGTTGCTTCTAAAACGTCGCAGAACTTTAAACAATATTATGTGAAAAGCTACTTTAAGCTCCAGGAATAAGGTGGAATTTGTTTTAATATATTTGGAACAGGGACCGAAACCGGTAACGAAAATACCGGTATTTTTTGGTATCAACTGAAAAAAATAATACCGGTATTTTTAAAGGTAACCCCTATACGCCAATTTTATTGGATTCCTAGAATTTAACCGGTATCATACCGGTAACCGAAATAAAGGTTACCTCTATGTTTCATGCGCCGTTCCTTATAAGTCAAAGCGGGGGCAGTGCCTGTGTGTGGTTATACCGCCGTTTGTCTTTACTAAACATTATGGCACTATACCACACATTTATCTTTACTCATTTCATGATTTTTTCAACAGAATTACACACAAAAAAGAAATGAACCGTATCCAGCGATATTATGTAAACAACACGAAAAGTATGATATTTATTTGTTATGCAACAACAACGCATTGTGTTTTGCATTCAAGGTATTTTTAGGTTACCGGTATTAAAACGGATACGGTATAGAAGTGTAAACCTTTATATTGCGTCATAGCGGTTACCGAAATCTTAAAGGTAACCGAAATTCGTCGATACCGGTACCGTAATGTCGAATGGGTTTCGATCCCTGATTTGGAATATGTGATCTTTTTGTTTACTTTTTTTCATGTCATACATCGGTGCCACTTTTTAACAGAATTTTTACAGGGAACTGTGTATCTAGTGTATATTTGATCGAATTAAGGTGTGAAGTTTTATTCAAAAGAGTTTTGCAACTAGCTGCGTTTGTTATGATTTGTAAATACTAAATACTGCTACCTAGAAATCAGGGATCGAAACCGGTTGCAAATAACGGTACCGGTATCGACCAATTTCGGTTACCTTTAAGATTTGGGGACCCGTTATGACGGTAACCAATGCAAATTATAAAGGTTACCCTTATATACGGGAACCGATTTAATACCGATAACCTAAAAAAGACCTTGACGGCATTGGAGAAAAGTTACTCATTTCCATATTGCATACCAAGTGAAACATATACTTGGCGTGTTGTTTACCCAATATCCCTGGAATCGGTTCATTTACTTGCGATGTAATAGTGTGGAAAATAAAAGGAAATGAGTAAAGGCAAGGATTTGGTGTAATGTACTGTATAGTAAAGACATTTTTATATCTCAGTATATTTAATTCAATAAATAAATAGATAGATACCTAAATGCACATAAATAATATTATTTAGTACAAAAACCCTATATTTTTAAAATATAAAACATTAAAATAAGACAAGCCACGTCCCGAGCAAATGACCTTGAGCATTTATGTCTTTCTAATGCCTACTATACACGACGTCGTATTCGGTTGCGGCCGCCGACGTATAAAGGAGGTGATTTGTGCGTCTGTTATAGGTATTTAACGTCCACAGATGCGTCCGCCTCGAATCCGATTGTTGTCGGTTTTTGTGGCACGGATCAAAGGGTTTTGTTGCGAACGTCCGACTTCTGTCCACAAGTCTTCGCTTTTTTTACCATCGCACCACACTTTACCGCAGTAGAGTTCATTCTAACGTCACTCGCGTCCGTAGGCTTTGACCCTAGATTCCCTACACTTGACCCCTGGGTAGTACCAAATGAGTGATACAGTTCGTGGTGGTAGGACTTAAGTGTCCGCCCGGGTAGCGACCACCGTCCACAAAGGCGTAAAGGCCGTTATAGTGATCTCCATAAGGGGATCGCGTTCCGGGATCAGCTCATGGTTTTCCGTTTTTTTCGATGGGCTTGAGTCCAGGCATGAGGTTGTACCGTGTGGGTATTTTCGGTCGTTTGTCGAAAGGAGGAATATTGATCCGCCGGCCAGGGAGACCCGTAGAAATGGTTGACCGCTGGCCGCCCGCGGTATAGTACAAGGGCTAACCACCTTGTGTGGGTCCATCATACCGGAAGTGGGGTCTCGGCGGCCCATCCCGGGAGGGTACGGGGGCCCTTCCGTCCGGCGGATCAATTTGCTTCCTGCCGACCCTTTCGTGCCGGTGCCCATTCGGCCTTCTTAGTGCCCGAACTTAAGCTCTTCGTTGCCTCTGCACCAATCCCATCCTTTCAACCATGACAGTGCAATTAAACAAAGCAGGTCCTTCAGCGGTGCATAACGCCACCACTGCGTTCACTATGGAGTTAACTAATATCCGCGGACCCCATACGAACCTCAATGCCGTCCATCACCATCTCGAGACGGCCCAGCCTGCTTTGTTCTTCCTAACGGAGACGCAGATTCGTTGTCCGGCCGATGATTTTTACCTGTTGTATCCCGGTTATTCGCTTGAAGTAAACTTCAAGCCTAAAGCCGGGGTATGCTTGTGTGTTCGGTCGGACATCTGCTGTCGCCGTTTGCACTGCATGGAGGACCCCTCGTTCTCCACTCTGTGAGAGCACGTGGATCTAGGTTCCCTGAGCCGCATCTACGTGTGCCTTTACAGCTCTCACCACGGGGACGATGAGGCGACTTGACTGTTCAGGTATCTTAGCAAGGCAGCTAATGACGCGCAGGCGCAGTTCCCGTTAGCCGAAATGGTGGTCTTGGGGGATTTCAATGCTCATCATGAACTGTGGCTGGGATCCTCCAAGACTGATCATGCTGACAGAGCTGCCCATGCATTCGCTCTGACTCATGACGTGACACAACTGCTGAATCAGCCCACCAGGATCCCGGATGTGGCGAGTCATGCGCATTCTCTGCTGGAACTTCTGCTGGCGAGTCACCCAGCCGGGTATCGTGTGACCGTTAGTGTGCCTCTGGGCACTTGATAACTGCCTAGTTGGGTCGTCATTACCGTTCGCATCACCACCACGTTCCGTGCAGGTTAAGCGGAGGGTCTGGCATTACTCGTGGCACATTGGGATGGTATGCGCGAATATTTCGCATTCATCTCTTGGAGACGGCGCTGCTTTGAGGGTAAAGATCCCTCAGCAAGTGTCAACGCTATTGCTGACGAGATCAGACTTGGAATGGAATATTACATTCCTTCCTTTGAGATCGCCAGTAAGGGCCGTGGACGCTCCTGGTTCGATCGTGCATGCGCCGATGCTGTCGGTGATAAACAGGCGGCGTACCGCGCTTGGATCAGGAGTCGCGCCATGAAGGATCCCAATATCAGTTCCCTCAAAGAAGCCCACAACCATGGCTTGCAAGAAGGCCTACGTTAGGGCGGATGCCCAGCGCGTTAGCAGGATTGGGCGTGCGTTGGCCAATCACCCAACTAGCAGTCGTGCTTATTGGAGTTTGGCCGGGGCCGTTCAATCTAACTTCTGCCGTCCAGCGTTGCCACCGCTGAGTTACCCAGAAGGGTCGCTGGCACACAAGCCGCAAGAGAAGGCTGCCTTGCTGGCAAATCTCTTTGCGGCTAATTCCCGCGTCGAAGACCGTGGTTTCCAGACACTGCTCACGTTGCCTGATTGCGGTTTCTCAATGTGCAGATATTCGCATCAGGCAGTGTGATGTGCAGCGTGAGTTACGGTCTCTCGATGTTTGGAAAGCCAGTGGTCTGGATGGGATATGATACCAGCCGTGTTTTTAAGAGCTTGTGCAGCCAAGTTGTCTCCTGCACTGACTCGCCTGTACCGAGCGTCCTGGTGTGGGCTGGAGTGGGCTGATTCAGCAGTTGTGTCACGTCATGAGTCAGAGCGAATGCATGGGCAGCTCTGTCAGCATGATCAGTCTTGGAGGATCCCAGCCACAGTTCATGATGAGCATTGAAATCCCCTAAGACCACCATTTCGGCTAACGGGAACTGCGCCTGCGCGTCATTAGCTGCCTGGCTAAGATACCTGAACAGCCGAGTCGCCTCATCGTCCCCGTGGTGAGAGCTGTAAAGGCACACGTAGATGCGGCTCAGGGAACCTAGATCCACGTGCACCCACAGAGCGGAGAACGAGGGGTCCTCCATGCAGTGCGCCGTTAGCACAGCAGATGTCCGACCGAACACACAAGCATACCCCGGCTTTAGGCTTGAAGTTTACTTCAAGCGAATAACCGGGATACAACAGGTAAGAATCATCGGCCGGACAACGAATCTGCGTCTCCGTTAGGAAGAACAAAGCAGGCTGGGCCGTCTCGAGATGGTGATGGACGGCATTGAGGTTCGTATGGGGTACGCGGATATTAGTTAACTCCATAGTGAACGCAGTGGTGGCGTTATGCACCGCTGAAGGACTGCTCTGTTTAATTGCACTGTCATGGTTGAAAGGATGGGATTGGTGCAGAGGCAACGAAGGGCTTAAGTTCGGGCACTAAGAAGACCGAATGGGCACCGGCACGAAAGGGTCGGCAGGAAGCGAATTGATCCGCCGGACGGAAGGGTCCCCGTACCCTCCCGGGATGGGCCGCCGAGACCTCACTTCCGGTCACCAACCGGCATGATGGACCCATCCAAGATTATGCGTGGAAGGGTGAGGCAGCCTCTTGAGGTGGTTAGCCCCTGTACTATACCGCGGGCGGCCAGCGGTCAACCGTTTCTACGGATCTCTCTGGTCGGCGGATCAACATTCCTCCTTTCGACAAACGACCGAAAATACCCACACGGTACAACCTCATGCCTGGACTCAAGCCCATCGAAAAAAACGGAAAACCATGAGCTGATCCCGGAACGCAATCCCCTTATGGAGATCACTATGACGGCCTTTACGCCTTTGTGGACGGTGGTCGCTACCCGGGCGGACACTTAAGTCCTACCACCACGAACTGTATCACTCATTTGGCACTACCCAGGGGTCAAGTGTAGGGAATCTAGGGTCAAAGCCTACGGACGCGAGTGACGTTAGAATGAACTCTACTGCGGTAAAGTGTGGTGCGATGGTAAAAAAAAACGAAGACTTGTGGACAGAAGTCGGACGTTCGCAACAAAACCCTTTGATCCGTGCCACAAAAACCGACAACAATCGGATTCGAGGCGGACGCATCTGTGGACGTTAAATACCTATAACAGACGCACAAATCACCTCCTTTATACGTCGGCGGACGCAACCGAATACGACGTCGTGTATAGTAGGCATAAGAAAGACATAATTGCTCAAGGTCATTTGCTCGGGACGTGGCTTATCTTATTTTTTTCAAAGTATATAGGTAATCCGATTCCAAACCAAATAAATAATTCAACACTCTCGTGCGACGTGCGTACTGAATGAAATATCAATTAAGAGTCTCGAAATTCAAAAATCGCAAAGAACGCGTTTGCGTCGAATTAGTGCAAGTAACAATATGCATCAACCGGGGCGACGGCCTTGAGGTCGTGTTTGGTCGACACACGGCGTATCGACGCTTTGATTTTTGCCGACGACGCTTGAAACATAGAGGTAATCCTTATTTCGGTTACCGGTATGATACCGGTTAAATTCTAGGAATCTAATAAAATCGGCGTATAGGGGTTACCTTTAAAAATACCGGTATATTTTTTTTCGGTTTATACCAAAAAGTACCGGTATTTCCGGAACCGTTTTCGGTCCCTGCTAGAAATATAGCATTGGGTATTTACTGGTGGTTTGTCATATGTAAGAGGTCTACTGTCTATTTCTACTGTCAAAAAACTAACGCAGAGTAAAAAAAGTAATAATTGGTAACTAGACAACCCTACCGCGTTAGTTGCTTTGAGCCTGCCAGCAACACCATACCTAAAACGTGTTTGCGGCCCGTGTAACAAAAAGGTTGAGCACTGCCGTATGTAGTTCTAAATACATATATACGAGTATAACTCAAAGGTGACCGACTGACATAGTGATCTATCAAGGCACAGCCCAAACCACTGGATGGATCGGGCTGAAATGCAGGTAGATTTTATGACGCAGCTAAGAAAGAATTTTGATAAATTCCACCCCTAAGGGGATAAACTAGGGGATGAAAGTTTGTATAAATCTTCTTAGATTTTCGACTGGATTCAAAAGCTATATGCACCCGGGCCCGACTGCTAGTAATTGATAAGGTAAAAACATTTTTTACAACCAAACCCATTAACAACGGGAATGTGAAATTAATAATATAAACTTACATAGCTACATGTAGTCGGCTTTCTAGGAGTCCTCATGCCTTTTTTCCTCACTTTAGGACACGCCGGGGCTGGAGTGTCTTCTACTAGGTCTCTACAAATTATTTGTGTTAAATATTTATTAATATTACATAGAACACACAAATGAATTTTAAAAAAAACTTTACGCCCGAATACTGGAATGCCATTCAAATAATAAGTTGCTGTTAACAGCGCACGGTCCACTTAGTGAGTACATTTAAGCGGGATTAACGTAGTTAAGCGTAACATATTTAAGTTGCGTCCCAGTATTCGGACGTAAATGGTATACACGGGCTTTATAAATTAAACTAATTTAAAGATTATAATGGGCGGATGCCCAGCGCGTTAGCAGGATTGGGCGTGCGTTGGCCGATCACCCAACTAGCAGTCATGCTTATTGGAGGTTGGCCAGGGCCGTTCAATCTAACTTCTGCCGTTCAGCGTTGCCGCCGCTGAGGTACCCAGAAGGGTCGCTGACCCACAAGCCGCAAGAGAAGGCTGCCTTGCTGGCAAATCTCTTTGCGGCTAATTCCCGCCTCGAAGACCGTGGTTCCCAGTCGCTGCCTGATTGCGGTTTCTCAATGGCAGATATTCGCATCAGGCAGTGGGATGTGCGACGTGAGTTACGGTCTCTCGATGTGCGGAAAGCCAGTGGTCCGGATGGGATTTGAGGGCTTGTGCAGCCGAGTTGTCTCCAGCACTGACTCGGCTCTACCGAGCGTCCTACCGCACAGGTGTTGTGCCGGAATCTTGGAGGGAGGCCAATGTTCAACCGATCCCCAAAAAGGGTGATCGGTCGGACCCTACCAATTACCGCCCTATCGCTATCACCTCAGTGATGTGTAAGGTCATGGAGCGGATCATAAACGCTCAATTGATCCGCTACCTGGAGGATCACTCGTTGATCAGTGACCGGCAATACGGTTTCCGTCATAATCGATCGACGGGTGATCTTCTAGCGTTTGTCCTGCATCGCTGGGGTGAGGCGATTGACCGGCGTGGCGAGGCCCTTGCTGTGAGCCTCGACATTGCCAAGGCGTTTGATAGGGTCTGGCACCGTGGTCTCCTGTCCAAGCTTCCGGCATACGGTCTACCCGGCAACCTGTGTTCGTGGATTTCCGGCTTTCTGTATGGGCGTAGAATACGTGTAGTCGTTGACGGACACGCTTCGGCGCTCATGTCGGTAAATGCCGGAGTTTCTCAGGGCTCGGTGCTGTCGCCCACCTTGTTTATTCTGCATATCAATGACATGTTGTCGCTTGGCAACATTCATTGCTATGCAGATGACAGCACGGTTCATGGGCGATACCACTGCGGGCCTCCAGGTTGCCGTGTCGAAACTGTGAAGGGACGCGAAGATCTTGTCATTGAGCTCAACCGGACCTTGGATCTCATTTCTACATGGGGTTTCAGGAATATGGTTGAGTTCAATGCCAAGAAAACCCAGGTGTGTGCGTTCACGTGCAAAAAAAATCCCCGTTCTCTCCCCTCCCCATTCTTCAGGGTACTCCCCTCTCAGTGCGGAATGACCTGAGTATCCTTGGTGTGGATATCCGCTGTGATCTCAATCCAAGGAATCACATCGAGGGCGTAATATCTGCCACATCACGCAGGGTTGGAGTCCTGAACAGGGTGCGTCGGTTTTTCACGCCCGGTCAGCTTTGTCGCTTATATAAAGCGCAGGTCCGGCCGGGTATGGAGTACTGCTCGCACCTCTGGGATGGATCCGCCCAGTACCTGCTCGATGCCTTGGATGGATTGCAGCGGCGGGCCATCCGCATTGTGAATGATGCAGACGTTACGAGCAACTTGGAGTCGCTACAACTCCGGAGGGATGTCGCCTCTCTAAGCGTGTTCTACCGCCTGTATCACGGTGAGTGCTCTGAAGAATTGTTCAACTTGCTCCCCTCCTCTCCATTCCTAACCAGAACCACGCGTGCTGGCTTGCGAAGTCATAGCTTGACGGTCCACACCATCCCGGCGCGAACCAAACGGTTCTCAAATTCGTTTTTGTGCCGCACCGTCAGGCTGTGGAATTGTTTGCCGGCGCACGTGTTCCCTCCTTCCTACAATCCTGGGTCCTTCCGCCGCGGTGTGAAGAGGCACCTTAGCAGGCCGGCATAATTGTTTCCATTGGCATGGGACTGCCGTCCGATGCCAATGGATACTCTGCCTGGGCGGCATTGGCACTTTCTATCAGGTGCAATGCCGCCACTATGCCAGGCCAGTATAAAAAAATATATATATATTTGATTTTTAATAAATCATAATATGACGTCAATGTGTTAAGGTGACACCACTTTCAATAGTTATATTAGAATGAAGGTAAAACTGAAAAAAATATTTAAAGTAGCGGTCTCATTCTTGTATCGTTTATAAACCTATTTTATTTTTCTAATGTTTTGCCTACTTCACTCCATCTGAATTCAAGTCTTTTGAAAGGGGAAACATTCAATAAGTAGTAAGTGTGACTGTTTTAATGCGTGTGTGTGTAATGTAGCTGTTTGCGTATCACTCGTATATCAAATAAAACTCCTGAGATCGACACGTCCGTTTATTAATCAGTCGTACGATACACTGGTTATATTGTAGGCACATAAGTGAATTGGTTTCAAATACTATGATTAAGAGGCCCTACTCTGTTAATCCGAAACGAAGTTCGAATCTTCGGACGATCGAAGTTTATATAGGATACGAATGTACCTTCATATACTTATGGTCGTTATTGACTTATGGTCGTAACCATAGACTTATGGTTACGATGAACTTTATACGAATTCGAACATTTACAGAGTAGGTACATTCGTATCGTCCTAAACTTCGATCGTCAGAGGATTCGAACTTCGTTTCGGATTTATAGATTAGGGGGCCCCAGGCCGTGTGTTTATATTAACAAAATAAAATCAAACCTATATGAAAAGTAATATCAAAGTGCGCATTTTTTACTTACTCGACTCCTTTAGAGTGCATAGCGGAGTGAAATAGGTGTTCCTCGTATGCCTGCATAGTCTCGAATGTGATATTGCACCGGCTACAATACGTTTCGCCTTCAGCTTCTGATTTAGCGTTCTCTTTTGTTTTCTGAAGAAAAAAAATATATTAATAAATAAGACCCAACAGTCACATACATAGTCTTGACCCCACACTAAGATCGAGTCTTATGTCGTGTGTATCAGGAACTATGAGATACTTTTCGGTCTACACCCAGACCAGGAATTTGTGGGCCGCACAAACATTTCTCTCGGGACGGGGATCGAACCTGCGGCCTCTCGTTTCACAGGCGGCGTCTAACCAACTGCGCCACGGAGGCTGCCGATATTGACGATATTGACGTAATAATTTGAGTATTTTAAGTCTCTTAGAGACACTTACTTATTTTTAACTCACAAGGCATAAGAAAACAAAAACTTAACAACGTACTAATTTTAAAAGCTGTTCACTCTAGTAGAAAAACTGTTTTAATGGAAGTAAAGTGAATAGTCGATATATAGACCATTGGGTAAGGCTTCAGCACTAGAATTTATGTGGCTGGGAAGAGAGAGAGAAAGACAATGGATAGTTAAGGTGCAATCGAGCTTTAGTATTCCGTTTTACGCATAGAGTAAAGAAGTGGCTATAAATACTAGGAAGTCTTCGACCGATCTGAACAATGGATTCTATTGTTGTGTGCACATTATCAGTCGTATGCTTTAGTCGTGACCTTGAATGTTCCATTGCAATGATTGACCCAGTATCAGCATCGCTTCTTTGCTCTATGCGTAAGACGGAATACGATAGTTTGATTTCATGTCTTTAGAGAGAGAGAGACAATGTATAATTACCGGTGGCGTAGTATCGACGTGTTTAACCAACTGATGTAGATGTAGCCCAGCGTCGCTGACGAATGAAACACCGCATATGTGGCACACGTGCGCGCTACGGTGCGTGCGCAGGTGCGTGTAGTATGTAGACAAGTGTCTGATAACCGACATTATTATCAATGGTATTTTTTTGTTTTTACACACGTCCTCGAACAGTTACAGTAATATCAAATACTTTTTTTATTGGTAAAATATATATTTAATTGTATTATGGTCAAATAAAACTTTACGACTGAGGCAAGGAATCGTATAATCGTTGATTCTTTACTCATATGTGGAAGTTTGTAATTAATAAATTTCCTCTATTTATAGCTGATATCATTTAGCTAATCTGTAAGCTATCCTTAACAAAAAAAACATGTGGACATCCTACTCGATGTAAACATGATTAAGTATAATATATAGGTCAACAGCCACACATAGCCCACACTACGTGGAAAAACTTGAAAATCTTGTGTCGAAGTAAAACGAGAGCATTTGTAACGGATAGCTAGTCTGCAACGTTTTTTTTCTTTCGCAGTCGATTAATCGCCTAAATGTATATACATTAGAAATCGATTGAGCTAAGGATTGTGACTTTATTTCTTGTATTTTAAGAAGATATCCCTTCAGAAATAAAATTATAAAATGCCTAATGTGACCATACTTCCCGCTTTAGGCGGGACAGTCCTGCTTTCAGGAAGTCTGTCCCGTTGTCCCCAGCAAGGCTGATATCGTCCCGCTCTTACAAACAGACCAAACAATAATTTAAAATGTATTTCTCGCTCGAAATGCTTTAACCGTGGGGTCGTATTACACCAACATTCTCGTAAATACATCTTGACTTAATAAACTTTTCCCCCATTATTAAGTACGTTATGTATCTGCCAGAAAGTAACGGACCTATCGAAAGAGTTTTTTCTCACATTATCAAAACATGGACAAGTGATACCTAAAACATGTGTGAGTGTCGCAGTAACGAAAGTTATTTGATTACGAGAATAAATATAAATAAATCAGGCACTGAGTTTCACACATCTAAAAACTAAACCCGATGGTTTGAAACAGTTCGTACAGTCGACAAATACAAAAATACGATTTTGATTATCATTTTATGTTATTCAATCTTCTAGGTATAATAAAAACTTGTAAAACACTAAATACTTTGTTATTATTATTATTTAATTCCACTGATGTCCCGCTCTGGCACAAAAAATGGTCACGTTATATATGCCTATTTATGAGTAAATACTAGACTCCTTGGAAATGAGCACACCGGTTGAGCAATAATTACAGTTCAGCTGCAGGACAAATATCCCTCTACCCGCTTTCATGTTTTTCTTGTTGAGAGCTCTAACCTGCTAGTTCAATACGAAACTAGCTCTTCCCGCCATTTTTCAAAACCTACCACAATATTTCTTGTCATTTACTACGCATTAATAATCATATACTTTATTTTGGAGAGACATACTCACTTAAATTCCTCGCCGCAGTGCTTGCATTTCCTAATGACTCCATTGTGATAATCTTCATGGAATACTGCTGAAGTTCTGAAATAGGATTAAGTTTATGTTTAATGTGTTTATTGTGACAACTGGAATTAAATATTTAAATAATGATTCAATCAGAAGTCGCTTTGGTTAGACATATGAGTTACCAGCATCGGAATTAGTGTCATTATGCTATGCTCAATCTTTATTAGATTAAATTCGAAACCTAAAAAAATATGGATACAACTAGTGTAAGTTTTGCCTACACGTCTGAAGATATTGGCGTGAGAATTTCATTGATAAGTCTCAACTAGTTCATCCATAAAATCTACTACAAATACAGCAATGAATACTCACTCCATCCTGCAAACGAGATTGCATCGCAGACATTTGTATATCGTGTAGTGGCGGGGTAAATGCCTCGTCAAGTAACACTTCCACTTAAACCGCATGCGACAGAACCGACACTCGATTGGTCCTAGTGACTGAAAAAATAATAATCATACCTATTTTTTTTAAAGTAAATACACCATACATAGTCCTGACCCCACACTAAGGTCGAGTCTTGTGTCGTGGGTATCAGGGACTACGAGACACTTTTCGGTCTCACAAACACCCAGACCTGGATGAAAAATTTATGGGCCGCACAAACATTTCTCTCGGTGCGGGGATCGAACCCGCGACCTCTCGTTTCACTGGCGGCGTCTAGCTGACTGCGCCACGGAGGCTGTCGAAACCTATAATAGGCATTCACTCTCATCACAAACCAAATCTTTAGTAATTCATTATGAAGTTAATTTTGATGTTGTGTTTGAATTTTTCAAAGAGAGTACAGGTTGACAAAAAACTGTCTGATCGATAAAGGTGTTAGCTGGCATCATTAATGTGTTTTATTTATGATATCCGCATTATTTCCATAAAGAAATAAAATAAATAAATAGGGAAACTCACATTACACTGCTAACAACCGCGTTTCTAAGAAGCAACATGAGGCGAGATGTTTCAGAGTTGTCAGAATGTGTGCTGTTGTGGTCAGATATAAAACTTTGCTAGATTTTAGGGTAATGTTGATACTTAAATGTGACTTATAACTTATAAAAATCGTGATATTCTTTATTATATATTTTTTGTGTAATTTCTTTAAAACTACAATTAAGATACTCAAATGCGGGTTTTGGATTAGAATAAAATAATTTAACTAACAAAATCAAACCTAATTCAGAATTCTATGTAGAAAGAGAACACTACTACACAAAATGCACAAATTACTTACCTCAACATGTCTCAATTTAATATGTCTATCCAACATGTCCTGTTGTGAGAATCCTTTGAAACAATTTGTACATTTATAAGGAGCTTTAAGGTATTTCCTATCCTCACCTCTCGCCTTAAACTCTCTTTCCGCTTCCTCTTCTGTCAAATAAATCTTCAACCAGTTATTAGAATCCAGAAATTTACCTTTCTTTGTTTCCAATCTGAATTTGTTAGTATTTTCCTCTAAATCTTCTTTCTGTTTTTTCCTTTTCTTTTCTTTCTTCTTACACATTTTTCTCTTACATTATCATCTGGAAGTATATTGTTATTTGATTTCTTATCTATATTTTCTTTTTTAAAATCTATGAGGGCTTTTTCATCATCTGAAGACATTTGCACATCATCAAAAGGTACTTTCGTATCTTCTGCTACATTTTCCTGGCTGTAGCATCTGCTTAGATCTATGAGGAGTCTGTCGTCATCAGATGATTTGTCATCAACTATATTTGCCCCTTTAGTGAGTACATTTGAAATAACTTTAATAGCATCATCATTGTCAACTAATTCCTCTTTAAGGTCAAAATCGTCATCATTGTTGTAAGAGGCGTCACTTTGTATGTCAATTTGTGCATCTTCTGTCTCTGGTAGAACTACCTCTTGGATCTCTACTTTGGGTTCCAATTGTCTGTGTTTGAAAACATGTGTCTTAACTCTTTTATTTATTGTCATTATGTCTATCTCTGATTGGAGGTTTTTTGCTTGCCTATCTATTTTCTTAATTGATTTGTAAGTTACCTGAAAAGGAATATGTTTGAAAATAATGTTTTTTTTTTTAATTTCATTTCACATATTTGAAATTATCATCATCTAAATCATATTTAGCCACTGGGAATTTGATAAACATAGGCTGCCTTTAAGAATTTCCATGGCAGATCTTAGGAATAAGATGAGATAAGAATCCTCATATCTTTGCACAATTCATATAAAAGTTAATTGTTTTAATGGGTAAAAATTACATTTATGCCCATGTTTAAAATTATTTGGTTATCATTTAAGCTTACCATGTGTAACCTATTTGTATCTTGTCTAAATTATATATTGTGTAAGTAAATAATAAAATGCATACCGCCCCTCTACACTGTAGATCTTGGAGTGCTTTTTGACCATTGTAGCATTTCTCTCTGAACTTGTGAAATTTGTGTAGCAATGCAGCGCATTCATAGCAGAAACTCTGAGGTAGGTGGTCTGTTTCACGCACCTATCAATACAAAAATACATACATGATTTTTACACCTGTATCCCAGAGGAGTTGGTACACTAGGTAGAGACAATACACTGCCACTTTGTTCCATTCTGACATATTAAAATTTATTTTTTTATCCATAAATATTACTATCAAAATAACTGAACACACACAAGTGTCACATGCATAGTCCTGTCCTCAAATTAAGATAATTAATTCTTTTAAATTGGTAGGTGAAACTATGAGATATATTTTGAACTTCCAGACACAAAACAAATATTTGTGGATTGCACAAATATTTTCTTGGTGTAGTGATCAAACCTGCTGCCTCTTATTCATAGCCTGTGTCTTTCCAACTGAGCCACAGAGGCTTTATACCTGCAGCTATGGGTATATGATAGGAAGATTCATTTTGTTATTCCATCTATGCAAAGTGAGTGCCTTTTACCTGACAGTAAACGTAATATTGTTTAAATAGAGTAACTTATGACTTAGTATATAATGTTGTTAATTAATTCTATATTTTTAATTTTATTCTACACTTCAATTTTCCTTAAAACAATTACTTAAACCATTTATTAATTTAGGATGGTTTGACCTGTTGCTAGTAATATACTTCATGTGTTTTATTAAATCAAAGTTCAAGGATTTAAAATGTAAATACAATTTAAATCTGCTGCAATTAAAAAAGGCGATTAGTAATAAAACACCAATAAATATTGTACATACAATACTGCATACTTTCTTACCGTATTAGTTATATATTTCTAGCGTATGCACAAATATGAACAAGGGCAGATATCAAAATAAAACCAATAAATTACATATTCCCTACAAGAGTTTTATGAATTGAACCACGAAGATTATAACTGAGAAACGCCCTATTTAATACTAACACTTGCTACCAATAAACAAACGAATAATGGCAAGCTAATATTAAATGCAAATATTCAAATCACTCACTCTTAAACACATAATTTCTTCATAATATTGCATCAAATGGTACTCATCGTATTTGTACATTTTGCCGTCCGTTTTCAGGCAGATTCGACAGACTTTTAATTCTGACATTATTTGATCTACATTACACAGTACTTCGAGGTAAAATTTCTCTAATTGCAATAGAATTGTATGTTATTTTAATAATTAACAGTGCTTCGAAATCTTGTATACATTTTATATTTATATGAAAATTAAAATACTATAGCAATGACGAAGCTCTATCTCCTTCATTTGAACTGTGCGGAAAAGAGATAAACTACTGAAATGTTTTAGATGTGTTATGTTGTGTACCCGGAACATCCATTAAATGTCAATGTCATCTGAATTCAGTTTTTATCAATGATAAAAGAATTATAAAGGATGACGCACAAATGTAGCTATATATGTCAAGTTATAGTTATGTTAAGAATATCGACGCGGAATGTACATTTATGTATCTGTCTCATTTACACAAAGCTGACTTGTCCCTTAATGAAAGAGACAAATAATAATTCCTTTGTTTCGAATATGGCAATATTTTGTTCACTAACCACACTGGGACCGCCCATAGACCAAAATGACGCCATTTTAGTTATGCTTTCGAAACCACAGACTATTAAACCAAAAACTGCATGAAATGTCAAACTGTGGCGTTATCTCTCAATCGGAGTAAACATATCTGCACAGTCAAAGAATTTCGGATTATTCATTGGTTAATCTCGTTTGTTAAGTTTGTTTAGTTGCTTATTAGTTTAGTTGTTAAGTTTTTAAAATGCCTCAGTGTTGTGTTAAAGGATTCGAGTCGAGTTCAAGCAAAAAGGACCCTAACATTTCTTTTCATAGGTTAGTAACTGTTTTTACGAAATACTAACAAATATGTGCTAAATTTACATTTTGGGTTTATTTTTATCATTTATAAATGTATTTGGATCTTGTTGATTAAGTTTTAGACTCTTCTAGGCGTTATTTATACAAGTAGTGTAAATAACAACCTCATTGTTTGTTTACACACAAGTTTAGAGATGAGTGGATTCGATACGAAATTATTCATATCGATATTATCATTTTTAAATATTTTGATCTTTATTTTTCAAAAAAAGAAAAAAATAGTTTATATTTAAATATATATTCAGACCGACAAACAAAGTGAAATTAAAAATATTTTTTAGATTCCCTATAAACATATAAACCAGGACAAAATGGATACAAAAAATTGGAAGC
This sequence comes from Hyles vespertilio, assembly GCA_009982885.2. NCBI lineage: Eukaryota > Metazoa > Arthropoda > Insecta > Lepidoptera > Sphingidae > Hyles > Hyles vespertilio. The sequence continues at coordinate 8,581,917 of CM042823.1, forward strand.
TATTGGAACCCTGCAATAAATACATTTATTTGTTCATTACATTTTGAAAAAGAAAACAGCTTTCCAACAATATTCCCGGTAAGTGAAATTGTAGTAATTATGATATTTTACCTAATAATCCTATTAATAATACAACTGTTAATCAATAACAAAGATGACATGCAAGATAATTTGGACAATTGGTAGTCTATTGTCTAATGTTCTGGAGAACCTTTTAATGAACAGAAATAGTTTTATATTTATTATTAATTATTATAATTGTTTATCTTAACCAACACTTTCATATTCATTGATTGAATTCTAAGTGAGACATAATGATTTTCCTCAGTCAAATAATAGTAATAAAAATCTACCTATGTTATTTTATTTTATTTGGTATGTATTAAATATCCTGATAGGTATTTTTGATTTTAGCAAAGAATGGTGCAACGTAATAATGAACGAAATGTATTAGATGCAACTGGGTGTTTGTCTCGACAGGTATAACCTTGTAACGGTTGTAACATGTAAATTAGTATTAGTTGGTCATATGTTTACATTATGGCGACTAAAAAAGTAACGATAATTGTAAAGTATAAGTATATTTTTAGGAATATCAAGAAATAATTACCTCCAACCGTCACATACATAGTCTGACCCCACACTAAGATCAAAATGTTTAATACATCATATTACTATTGTTTATGTAGCAGTTGCATTTTTATTAGTTTTGTTACAAATAAATTTATCATAATATTAATATTTATACATACATAAACTCACGCCTTTTTCCCAGAATGGGTAGGCAGAGGTGCAACCAGGACACCCACATTTCAGCCTCCGTGGCGTAGGCGGTAAGACGCCGTTTGTGAATCGAGAGGCCGCGGGTTCGATCCCCGCACCGAGAGAAATGTTTGTGCGGCCCACAAATATTTCTCTCGGGTCTGTGTGTTTGTGAGACCGAAAAGTCTCTCGTAGTTCCTGATACCCACGACACAAGACTCGATCTTAATGTGGGGTCAGGACTATGTATGTGACTGTTGGGTGTTATTTATTTATTTATTTATTTCGCCTTGTATGTTCTGTCCTACGATGTTGTGGGTGGCGAGCCTATCGCAATATTGGGCACAAATTCCTGACTGTGCTGATAATGAATAGAAAAATCCGATATCACTTTGCGCGACCCGGGATTCGAACTCGAGACCTCAGCTTTGTAACCGTACCATAATACAACTACGCCACTGAGGCAGTCAATATTTATACATAAATTAAAATCTATAGTCCACATTATTCACCGCTTGTATGTTTATGTATGTATGTACCTTATGTTTTTTTTTATTTGATTGAATTATTCGAAAAATATTTTTATTCTAGTGCTGATTTCCTGCCTTCGTTCGCGATGTCTGCTACAATTCCTTTATTCAAAATCAAAATATTCTTTATAGTTTAAGTTCATTTCATTTGGCGATCTAGTGTTGTTACATAGTTTATTAAGTCTTTTAATTATTTTTATTTTTTTCGAGTTTCATATTTTTTATATAAAGCAGCTGTTAAATAAATAATTGTCGAAAGAGACTGACTTCTGTTATACAGGGCTTCCTAGTTCAGGAGTCAGGGTGTTATTATGTTGTAAACATGTTGTAATGAAATAAAGATTAATTATTATTATTATTATTTATTCAAATAGTCTTTCAAAAGATCTTTTGGATTGTTCATTTCTGCTACCACTGCTTCGGAACGTGTTGTAGCTGTGAAGAAGAAGTGGCGCAAGAAACTTCGTCAGCAACACGAACTGTCTTCTTTTTTCTTTTTTTTATATCGCCATTTAAAATTACAATAGTTCATGTCACAGAACACAATAATGTCAGTTTATTTAGTTAATTGTGTTTATTTAGTTAATTGTTTAATTTCTATTTTTACATTTTAATTGTTAATTTTGTGTAGATATTTTATTTCTATTTATATATTTAAGTTGTTAGTTTAGTGTACATATTTTCATTGTTGTTTGCTAAATGTCTGTTTTTTTTTAGATTTTAGTTATAATTTGGCAAAATAATGAAATGAAATGAAATGAAATGAAATGTATTTATTGATCACGTAGGCAATTAAGGAGCTCTTATGACAAGTCAATACACATAGAACTTAATCTCTATTTACAATATATTTCCTATGCTTATTATTACTTATTTTAATTTCTTGCTTTTATCAATTTATTTATTAATTTTATTTATTTTTAAATTAATTTTATTTTTATTTATAATTTATGATTAGTTTTTTAATTTATTTAGTTTTTATTCATATTTTATTTAAAGTATTAGTTTTTACTTTATAGTAATTTATTTGTCAAAGAAATACATTATTTACGTTAGTCAAATTAAATTATATTATTTGTGGACCATAAATATTACAACGGTGCGTAGCGGTTTATAGTTACCACCGGATCCAACGCGGCCCTTCCTGAGAAGACCCGGCGAAACAAACTCAGTGGGCTTACACTACCACTGGAACTACGCGACGCGACCCAGTCCTGAGTATATCCAGCGACTAAGACTCAGTGGGCTTGTTTTGGGTCCAACTTAAGACAACGACCATAAGTATTTCCGATACGTCCCGTATGTTTAGGCTTACTGCCGGATCCAACGCGGCCCTGACTGAGAAGACCCGGCGAACAAACTCAGCGGGCTTTACTTTACCACTGGATACTACGCGGCGCGACCCATTTCTGAGTAGATCCAGCGAGTCAAACTCAGTGGGCTTGGTTTTGGTCAATTTACTAAAATAAGTATTTGTGACTTGTCTTACAAGGATTTGCCATATTAATTATTATTTTTATATGATTTTTTCGATCGGTCGTCATATAATTTAATTGATTTATTTGATTGTATATAGCTTAATTTTTGAGTTCACAATTTTAGATATTTTTAATTATTTAAATTAGGTGGTGTAATAAGCGAATAGTTCAGGGCCCCAGGAGGTCGCAATGTGCAAGAGAACACCTAATCCCAGGCTTTTTTATCCTCAATATATTCCTTAATATTATAATAACCCCTAGTCATAAGTTTGTTTTTAATATGGACCCTAAATAGTTTGTCCGGTAGCTGCGTTATCCTATTGGGAAGTTTATTATAAAATTTAATACAACTACCCAAGAAAGATTTTTTTGACTTTTCTAGTCTAAACGAGGGTATTGCTAGTTTATTTTTATTCCGCGTATTAATGGTGTGGGTGTCACTGACCTTATAAAACTTATTAATATTTTTACGAACGTGCATTATATTCTGAAAGATGTATTCAGATGACACGGTTAGTATATTGCTTTCTTTAAAAACAGATCGCAAAGAATCGCGGCTTCCTAGATTATAAATAGCACGGACTGCTCTTTTTTGTAAGATGAATATCGATTCGATATCAGCCGCTGATCCCCATAAAATAATGCCGTATGACATTATACTATGAAAATAAGCAAAATATACCAATCTAGCCGTTGCAACGTCAGTTAGTTGTCTTATTTTTCGGACCGCGAACGCTGCGCTGCTAAGTTTAGCTGATAATCTCTCAATTTGTGGACCCCATTGTAATTTTTTATCTAGAGTGATCCCTAAAAAAATTGTGGAATTAGCTAAATTTAGAATTTCTGAATTTAATTCGATACGCGTGTTTACGCTTGCCACGTTCGGTAAAGCAAAACGGACGCATTTAGTCTTACTAGCATTTAATAGTAGATTATTAGCAGAAAACCAATCCGAAATTAAATTAAGAATATTGTTAGGTGTATCTAGATTATCGTCTTTCCGATTAACTTTAAATATTATAGAGGTGTCGTCAGCGAATAAAACTATGTCTGACCACTTCTGAACCATGCAAGGAAGATCATTTATGTAGACTAAGAATAAAAAGGGGCCCAGAATGGAGCCCTGCGGAACCCCAATTTTAACTTTGATCCTACCGAAGTGAGCCCGTCCAAAGAAACCTTTTGTTCACGACCCGACAAGTAAGACATTACGAGATCAAGTGACGTATCACTGATTCCGTAGTACCTTAGCTTCATAATAAGTGTTTGGTGGTCAACACAGTCGAAAGCCTTGGAGAGATCACAAAAAACTCCTAGAGCATCTTGAGATGCCTCCCAGGCTTCTAAAACCGACGTGATTAGTGATGTCCCGGCATCTTGAGTTGAGCGACCCTTTGTGAAACCAAATTGATTCCTATGTATTAACTTATTTTCATCAAAATGTGCTAGCATTTGATTAAGTAAAAGCTTTTCGAAGATTTTGCTAAGAGCCGGTAGTACAGAAATGGGTCTATAATTCGACGGATTGTTCGAACATCCTGACTTAAAAATGGGTACGACTTTACTAATTTTCATTAAGTCGGGAAAGATACCGTCACTTAGGCAGGAATTAAAAATAGTAGCTAATAACGGTGCAATGTTAACAATAATAGCTTCTATAGCTTTAACAGACAGTCCCCATATATCTTCTGTAGTTTTTATTTTAATTTGCTTGAAAGCCTTTATTATTTGACAACTGGTTACCTTTTGAAAGTTAAACTTAGACATATTTCCAGGAACATTTTCCTTTAAAAAAGATTCCGCTAAATCTACTGATGAATCTAAATGTTTAGTTAAGTCTAATGGTATGTTAGTGAAAAAATTATCAAGATAATTGGCAATAGTAGATTTATCTGAAATAAGGTCGTCATTTATGCGGAGAGCAATTTTGTTGTCATTTTTTTATTTTTCCCAGTTTCAGTATTAATAATTTGCCAGGTAGTTTTTATTTTATTATCTGACAATCTAAGCTTTTCACTTATATAATTTGATTTAGCCTGCATACATACTTTTTTAAATAATTTTGAATATAATCCGACATATTTTTTAAAGTTGACATCAGGTGTATAGGACCTTTTGTCATATAACTCATACAAAATTTCCCTACTACGTCTAATGCCTTTAGTGGCCCAAGCACTAAATTTTATTTTAGAGTTAATTTTAATAGTTTTAATTTTACATACTTGGTCAAACTCTTTACGTATAATTTTAAATAATGATGAGTACATGTCGTTTGGACTGCCATCAAGTGTAAAAGTATCTATTTTTGATTGTACATTACTGTTAAATTGACCGAGGATTTTCTTAGATAACGGCCTAAAAGTTATTAATCTACTGGTTTTGTCTACAGCATGTTCTAATTTCACTAATTGGCATTTATGGTCAGATCTAACCCCTATCTTTATACCTTTTTCAAGTACTTCGAAGTTTGTTATGATATTGTCAATACAACTCGAAGTTTCAGACGTAATTCTAGTAGGCTCCGAGAACAAACATGTAAAATTAAATGAGCCGAATAAAGACACAAACCTACACTTATCAACCGAATCAACTAGTAAATTAATATTAAAGTCCCCACAGACTAGAACTTTTTTATTACTTTTAATTTTATTTAAAATATCCTCCATTGTTGATAAAAATAGCGAAATATTTGATGAAGGAGGTCTATAGACACACAATATGACATAGGAATTTGTTTCCGCACATGCGACCTCACACACTCGTTCAACCGAGAGGCAAGAGATATCCTTTCTTTCCCTAAATGTGATATGATCACGAACTAGAATTAAGGAACCTCCACCTTCCGCCGAAATCCTGTTAAACGAGCTGGCGACCCTGAAACCATTCACATTGAAATTCATAAGGTGCGCCTTCAACCAGGTCTCTGTGAAACATAATATACTAATGTTAAATGTGTCAATAAAAAGTTCAATCTCTAAAATTTTGCCAGAAAAGCGGTTTATATTCTGATGAGATAATACTATATAATTTTCACCGCTTCCTTTTGTCAAAGTTAAAAGTTTAAATTATTATTTACCACATTTATTTTAGTAACATTACTAAAAGTGGTAGTGCCTGTGGTCTTCGTCATATTACTTATGACTGTGTTTAAAAAATTAGCTACAGGTGTAGCAAGTAAATGTAAATATTTATTTGGTAGATACAATGTATCCCTAGTCTGTTTAAAATGTTTACCAATAAATATATTGGTGTCAAAAAATAAAAATTTGTCACTATAGTGACTTATTAAAAATTGCATGTGCCTATTTAACACATGAGTGTGGTTATTTACATTATCTATTATAAATATTGACATGGTGAAAATTGGTGCTTAAGGAAAAAAGTGTGGTATATTCGAAGTCGCAACCGAATTCTAGCTATTAATAAAGTTGTATTTTATCTCACGTGTGTATTATTTGACAAATCCAATCCAATCATCAGGTAAAACTTACCCATCAAATAAATCATAGCATGAAAAAAATATCAAAACATTGACCTATTATTATCAGATTTAATTTTTAAAGACTTGACTGTCAAGTCCTAAAATCCCCTGTTTATACTCAATTGACATGTAAAGCAAAAATTAAAAATGTTATATTAATGTTAGTCGTATGCCACTGTTGATGATCGATATCGATAAAAAAATTTGGTACTAGCGTATCACTATTTTTAGGGGCGGAGCCGCCGCCATGTTTGTGAATCAAAGTGGTACGCGTCACGTGACCTTATGTTCCATCCCCTCTATTCTTTAATCATTGGTTTTTATTCATTTGTCTTCCCAAGAATGAGTAAGGAATCACTAACCATACAGTTAAAGGAGATGGGCCAGAAATGTATGGACCTTGGGCCGTTTGTGGTACATTACACCAAATATACTTAGTGAAATCAGCATTCGATTTCTGTATGAAATACTATTATACGTTGCATATTAGCTTTATACAAAAATAAATACCAAGCCAAGAACAGCAACACTACAAGAGGACAATATGGCGTCCTGAAACGGCATGTTTGACAACCGATGTCAAAACTTGACATTTATGAAATATAAAGTCGTAATTCGTTTTCTTATAAATCAAATATTATTTTTAGTCGTCTGTACTATAAATTACTGTACTCTATATAACTCGTAAATGTTTTTACGTCAATGGAATTAGTATCATACTTTATTGATCATCTAATATAACATAATGTCTATACAATAAATTGCAACAAGTCTGCCAGAATCTCGTCATGTTTATATGTTCATATGCATAGTTATTCGATGGATACGATGTTGTTGATGAGAGACCTGTGGACGAGAAATCCGACACCTCCTCGGGACTGTTGGTCGTCCCCCCGGTAGAAGAGCAGGTTACCAGACTTCAGGGTTATCGTATCCTCCCCGATTCTTCGGACTTCTGATAACCCCAGAATATCCCAGTGTAACCCGCTCAATTCTTCTTCCAGTTCGACAATCTTCTCGTCTGTCCTCAAAGTGCGTATGTTGTGTGTTACCAGGGCCAGTCGTCGTCGGGGGTGGTAGCCGGGGCCAACCCGGGGATTCTTAGCACCCCCTGCCCCACCGTAACCATGGCTGCTACCATCGCCAGGAATAGTGGGGCTGCCGGGGACTGGGGGCCTGGTCAATTTTTGTGTCGCCATTGAGGGGTATTTGCCAATACTCGCCACGCTTGGCAGGCGGGTTGGCGAGCGCAGGAGGGGACTCGCGCTGACGACGCTGCTGCCCATCATCAGCGGGGGAAAGGAAATAGGGTTTGTGAGTAGAGGATATAATGGGAAAGGAGAGTATGGCCTGTAGGAGTGGATACTGCAGTCATGGAAGGGAATGTTTGTAGTGACTGCAGTAGCTCGGGGGCCGAGGTCGCGTACTCGTAGCACCTATTCTAGGACAAGCCATGACCACTAGATAGGAGCACCCCTGACCTAATTACGCACTATATTACTGCACTGAGCGCCGACCTCGGCACACCCAGATGAAGAAGTAGAGGAGATGTATGAGGACATTAGTCGGGCCATACATACTTCCAAAACCTACTTCAATGTTGTTATGGGGGACTTCAACGCAAAGTTGGGCAAGAGAAGCGATGCAGAGTTGAAAGTGGGGCAATTTGGACATGGGCAACGGAACCTCAGGGGTCAGAGGCTGGCCGACTTTCTGGAAAAAGAGGGACTCTTCGCGATGAACTCTTTTTTCCAGAAGCCGCCTCACAGGAAATGGACCTGGTTGAGTCCTGACGGTTCTACGAGAAATGAGATAGATTTCATCTTGACGACGAATAGAAGGATGTTCAGTGATGTCTCTGTGATCAACAGGGTGAAAACCGGTAGTGATCACCGAATGGTTAGGGGCACATTGAATATAAACGTCCAATTAGAAAGGCGCCGCTTGATGAAGTCTACGCTCCGACCTACTCGCGCCCATATTCAAAACCCCGAGAGCTTTCAACTCGAGTTGACAAATCGCTTTGATTGTCTAAAAGAAAACCTTGCAGTGGACGAGTTAAACAGCGGTTTGGTAGAAGCTGTCCATACGGTGGGATCTAAGTATTTTAGACCTCGCCGTAGAGATAGACCACAAAAACTCTCGATCCACACTCTTGACCTCATGGCCGAACGTCGATCTTTGACGCTGCAGTCTTCCGTTGACGCCGAAGCATATCGGCGGCTCAATAGACGGATCTGGAAGTCCTTGCGACACGATGTCCGTGCTCACAATACTGTGAGCATTAAGGAGACAATTGAGCGGAACGGAGGCTCCAAAGTGTTTGCAAGAGACTTGTCTATTGGGCAAAGCCGGTTGTCTAGGCTGAAGACGGAAGACGGCCGCGTGGTATCGACGAGGGCAGAGGTATTAAGGGAGATCGAGAGGTTCTACGGACAGCTTTACACCTCGGTTGCCAAACCTACTGTTAGCTCGGCCAAAGACCCGAGAGCCGAGTTAATCCGACACTTTAGCGATGATATCCCGGACATCAGCCTGTTTGAGATTGAGATGGCCCTCAAACAACTTAAAAACAACAAGGCGCCGGGTGAGGACGGAATCACTTCAGAGCTTCTGAAAGCGGGCGGAACGCCGGTACTGAAAGTCCTTCAGAGGCTCTTCAATTCCGTTCTCCTCGAGGGCTCAACGCCGGAGGCATGGAGCAGGAGCGTGGTGGTACTGTTCTTCAAAAAAGGTGATAACACTTTGCTGAAGAACTACAGGCCCATCTCGCTCCTGAGCCATGTCTATAAGTTGTTTTCAAGGGTCATCACAAATCGTCTCGAAGGCAGGTTTGATGACTTCCAGCCTCCCGAACAAGCCGGTTTCCGAAAAGGCTTTAGTACCATAGACCATATTCATACGCTACGGCAGGTTATACAAAAAACCGAGGAGTATAACTTGCCGCTTTGTTTAGCGTTTGTGGACTATGAGAAAGCCTTTGATTCGATCGAGACCTGGGCTGTGCTACAGTCTCTTCAGCGGTGCCACATAGACTATCGGTACATCGAAGTGTTGAGGTGTATATACAACAACGCCACCATGTCGGTCCGAGTACAGGATCAGAGCACGAAGGCTATTCCACTACAGAGAGGCGTGAGACAGGGAGATGTCATATCTCCGAAACTGTTCACTGCCGCGCTGGAAAATGCCTTCAAGCTCTTGCAGTGGAAAGGATTCGGCATCAACATCAACGGCGAGTATATTACTCACCTTCGATTTGCCGACGATATTGTAGTCTTGGCAGAATCGCTGGAAGACCTTAGCACTATGCTCGAAGACCTTAATCGAGTTTCCCAACAGGTGGGTCTTAAAATGAACATGGATAAAACGAAGATCATGTCGAATATCCATGTTGTGCCCACCCCCATTGGAGTTGGGGGCTCGACTCTCGAAGTTGTAGACGAATATGTCTATTTAGGACAAGTGGTCCGGTTAGGCAGGTCCAACTTCGAAAGAGAGGTCAATCGTCGAATCCAACTCGGTTGGGCAGCGTTCGGGAAACTTCGCGACGTCTTCTCGTCCAAAATACCTCAGTGCCTAAAATCGAAAGTCTTCGATAGTTGTGTGTTACCAGTGATGACGTACGATTGATGACATACGGCACCGAGACGTGGCCTCTCACTGTGGGCCTCATTAAAAGGCTCAAAGTCACTCAACGAGCCATGGAGCGGGCTATGCTCGGTGTTTCCCTACGAGATCGAATCAGAAATGAGGAGATCCGTAGGAGAACCAAGGTTACCGACATAGCCCATAGGATTGGCAAGTTGAAGTGGCAGTGGGCCGGGCACATAGCTCGTAGAACCGATGGCCGTTGGGGCCGAAAGGTTCTCGAGTGGAGGCCACGTACAGGCAAGCGAAGTGTTGGACGCCCGCCTACAAGGTGGACGGACGATCTGACTAAGGTCGCAGGAAGTCGCTGGATGCAGGCCGCTTCCAACAGGTCATTGTGGAGATCATTGGGGGAGGCCTATGTTCAGCAGTGGACTTCCTGTGGCTGATATGATGATGATGATGATATGCACTTAATAAGCTCTTAGTTATTATAGTCCATACAAATAAATACGCTATAAAAATGGAATCGAATCTGATAGCAGCCATGTTTACTTCTATAAATTAATGTCAAGTAAAAGAACTTACTAAAATAACCGACATAGCCCACCGGATTAGCAAGTTGAAGTGGCAATGGGCAGGGCACATAGCGCGGAGATCTGATGACCGATGGGGTCGGAAAGTGCTCGAATGGAGGCCACGTAGCGGAAAGCGCAGCGTAGGACGTCCACCCACAAGATGGTCCGACGACCTGGTAAAGGTCGTGGGACGTCGCTGGATGCAGGCTGCCTCCAACAGGTCTCTGTGGAAATCATTGGGGGAGGCCTATGTTCAGCAGTGGACTTCCTTTGGCTGATGGATGGATGGATGAAAAGAACTTACTAGCAATTATTTCTGTACAAGCTAATATTATATTTGGTCTACCCCTAGAAGTCTAACATACTTTGGTATATTAGACTAAGATATTATTTTTCTTATAATGTATTTGACATTAATTCTAACTGGTTATTTCTGAGCACACATAAGGAAAAAGTAGGATTAATTGATGAAAGAAAACTAAAATCAAACAAAACTTGAGGACAATAAAGTAAAACCAGATCTTGCTTTATATTTTTTATTTATATTCGCCTAAAAATAATCTCCAGTCAAAACTTCTAGGAACAATGCCGGTGCTCCCATATTGTACTATTGCCTAGCCCAACCTAAAGGCTAAATTCCACAGTATGATCATGGTATGAGTACAGCAACCCACTGTCCGGTGTCCAGCTATGTTCCTTTCAACGTGAAGCACTTGTGGGTGTTATACAGGGTATATCAAGACTGCTACCGAAAACGAAGCCGGGTGGTAGTTTAGGCGACTTCAGACACAATGCAATAGAAAAAGTTGCAAAAAAAAGCGACAAATTTTTTTTTGTAATTTTTTTCCTATGACCATATTTGGGTGGTAAATACATTTTTTCCTTAAATAATAGTGTATACCCTTTGATTTATAAATAATCTAAGGTATAAAAGTGTTTAAATTATTATTTTAGCAAAAACTATGGATTTACCACCCAAAAATGACGATATTTAAAAAATCATAAAAAATCATTATCGCGTTTCTTTGGGAAATATTTAGTTGCATTGTGTTTGTAGTCACTAAAACTACCACTCGGCTTCGTTTTCGGTAGCAGTCTTGAGATACCCGGTATATGTCCAAAAGAATCGAGATTGATACAATCTTCTTACAGCGGAGTTGTAATAAATTCTTGCTCATTGTCTACAGCTTGATTTATTTGCAGCCAGCAGTTTGTACAGATAATTGCTTGTTCTGATAACTAAAACAAAATAAAAAAGATTTAATATTGAAGATATCAAAGAATTATGAATAAATAACTCTTTGCAGTCACATGTGTTCCCTCCTTCCTATGATCCCAGGTCTTTCCGCTATAGTTTAAAGAGGCATCTAAGCAGGCCGGCCGGATAATTGTATCAAATGTCTTGGGACAGTCGTCTGATGCCATTAGATATTCTGCCTGGACGGCATTTGTGCTTACCGTCAGACATAGTGTTGTTATTGTATTGTATTGTATCAGCCCATATACGTCCCACTGCAGGGCACGGGCCTACTCTACAATCGAAAGTACGATTGAGAGTGGTTAGGCCATATAGTCCAGCACGCTGGCCTAGTGCGGGTTGGCGGACTTACATACCATAGAAATTCTTATAAATCGCTATGGTATGCAGGTTTCCTCACGATGTTTTCCTTCACCGTTTTAGTGCGTGGTGATTGACTGTCAATACACACATGACTCCGAAAAGTCAGAGGTGTGCCCTGGGATTTGAACCCGCGACCACCGTGAACATGTTGGCAGCCGCGTCTAGTCCGTTTACCAACAGGCCACCACGCACTCAGGCGCAGTGTTGTTATTATGGCAATAATAATAATATAATATATTATACATAACACAAGATCATCTGAGTGTCCAAAGCGAAATAAAAGAAAATGTAATTCATTTAACAATTTAAACAACAATATATAAAATATCACTTCTTACATATTTAGTATGTACTAGTAGACTTGTCCTGTGGACACAATGCAATTCAGCTGTAACATGAATACTTTTGTAATACTCCTAACTTTGTATTGACCTTGATTAATTGGCATAAAACATTCATTTCCCAAGTTTATGAAGAAAAAAAGAAAATAGAATACCTACTTACTTCTTGTTCTGCCATTTCAGCAATAAAACGTCTTGAAATACTCTACACGAGAGTGAATTGGCATCCAATGGAGTTACTAAGATTCTGTTGAATGATAGAAACCATTTCAATTTTTGATTGCAGAAGTCCAATTCAAGCAAAGCGCCACTTTTGAAAAGCAGAATTGTGGGTTAGAAGAGAAATATGAACATAGAAAAATATAAAAGTATTACTTACATGTGGCATTCTAAATAATATACATGTTTACTCACGAAAATACGAACTAGTAATTGCGTTTAAACGTCAAGATATATCATCTGCGAGAATCGGAATCCATAAAACAAAGCCAGGTCAACAGAGAAGCAAATACACCACTGTCAAGTTAAATATTTTCGTTCTTAAACTAAAATCATGTAATAATATAAATAAAATGATAAAAGTGACTTTAACATTTATCATCTTTTAAAAAGCAAAGAATATAGAAAAAGAAATATAGACAATAATTATAATCAGTAGGGGGTTTTTAAAAATAAGACATATTCAAGTTAAAGATAATGGATTCGCGCATTTTTGAACGAAATGACAATTAGGCATCATGGAGGACAGATTATCGAAGACAATATTGCTTCTGTACTAAAACGATCACATTTTTGTATAAAGCCCCCCGTTGCCCAAAAAATCTAAATGTATTTTAATTGAATTCCACATTTTTTTCTAGAATTTGTACTAGACGTACACAAAACGGCCCAAAATAAAACATCTCCTTTTAGTTGGGATGGTTAGCTGAAGATGATTTTTACATCAATGCGCCCTATGCACGCATATAACATATAGCCATAGCGATTTGTAAATATTGCTAGGATATGTAAATTTCGCAAACCTGCAGTATGCTTGCGTATTTGACTATATGGAATTACTTCCATATCCTCAACCGCTTGACTGGTCTATTACTTCTTGATCTATGGTACTCTCGATTGTAGAGAAGTAGAAAATGTCCGTGCCTTGCAGTGGCTTATACGGGCTGATACAATTCAAAAAAAGGAACATACTGAAACTGCATAGAAATGACGAACACACAAACAAATATGTATTGGCAAAGTGTGCTTGTGCATAATGTTTACTCAAAAAATATTACTCATCGTAATGTACCTCATAAAATAATTACAAAAGACCTGAGGCCTGTTTGAGAGGGGCACGCTATTCTCAATAATGGAATCTTATGGTGGGAACTCATTCCCAATGCAATAACATTTTTTTAAACAATTATTTGAAGTAAATTGAGTTAAAAGTGAGTACTACACTTTTGTAAATGAATACACGCATAACATTCTTCTAATTTTATTTTATTTTCATAAATACATATCTTATTATTTTCTATATTTCATATTAACGCCATCTGCCAATTGTTATGATGTCATCAGAATCAGCCTTGCTTCTGTAGTCTGTTAAAGGAACTTCGTCTGATCGTGTCCTCTTTTTTCTGTTTCTGGGGTCATATAAAATATAAAATACATATGTATTAGCTTAAAAATAATATTTTTATTTTTGTTAGAAAAGCATATATATATATACATTCTATAACAGCTCTAGAATTGTTTGCCATCATATGTATATATTTCGTCCTTCCTATAATCCTTCTGCCGTAGTGTGAAAAAGCATCTTAGCACAGGCCGCCATAATTTTATCGGATTGCATGGGACCACCGTCTGAAGACATTCGATACTCTGTCTGGGCGGTATTTGCGTTTACCATCAGGTGCAAAAAAAAATGACATCCTCCGTGAAATAGTTGGTGGGAAGCCCGCTGTGAAACGACAGACCGCGGGTTCGATCCCAACGGCGAAACAAATATTTGTGTGATTTACAGGTATTTGTTTCAGGTGTTTGTAAGAATCGAAAAGTCTCTTGTAGTTTCTGATATCCACGACACAAGACACGATCTTAGTGTGGGGTCAGGACTATGTATGTTACTGTTGGTTGTAGGTATTTATTATTATATCTTGATAATATATGTTTGTTTTGTGCTGTACCTTTTTGGATACGGTTGCTTCAAATGTAGAGTGCGGTAGTGGAGTTGCATACTGCATTTCTGTTTGAATTTCTTCTCACACAAGCTACAGGGGTACGGTCTTTCGTCTGTGTGCGTCTGGAAATATTTAGAGTATTGTTGAATATACAGTTACAAGTGCTGTACAAGGTGCAATTGTATTGAATTTCTACATACAGGGTTTATGAAGACTGCCACCGAAAACGTGCTCATAGTCACTCAAACTACTACCAGGCTTCGTGTTAGGTAGCAGTCGTGATATGCCCTGTATGATTGTCGAACCCCACTCTATTCAATTTGAATCCTACTGCACTTATATTTATTTACAGTGGGTATCAGTTTTAATTTATTGGCATGGATCATGACAAAGTAGCTTGTGATTGACGAGATAGAGAAGAGTGGTATTACCAGCTGGTGTCGAGTGAGGCCAAAAAGTGAACATCCTGTGATTGACGAGATAGAGAGATAGATAAAAGTGATGTTACCAGCTGTTGTCGAGTGAGGCCTAGAAGTGAAGTTCCTATAATTGAAGAGAGAGAGTGAGAGAACATTGGTGTTATCAGCTGTTGTCAAGTGAGGCCTAGAAGTGAAGTTCCTATGATTGAAGAGAGAGAGTGAGAGAACATTGGTGTTATCAGCTGGTGTCGAGTGAGGCCAAGAAGTATACTTCCTATAATTGAAGAGAGAGAGAATATTGGTGTTACCAGCTGGTGCCGAGTAAGGACAAAAAGTGAACACCCTGTAATTGAAGAGGGAGAGAGAACATTGGTGTTACCAACTGTTGCCGATTAAGGCCAAGAAGTGAACATCCTGTAATTGAATAGAGTGAGAGAACATTGGTGTTATCAGCTGTTGTCGAGTGAGGACAAAAAGTGAACACCTTGTAATTCAAGAGAGAGAGAGAGACAGAGAGAGAACATTGATGTTACCAGCTGGTATCTGGTGAGGCCTAGAAGTAAACTTTCTGTGATTGAAGAGAGAGAGAGGGAGAACTTTGGTGTTACCAGCTGGTGTCGAGTGAGCACAACAAGTGAACTTCCTGCGGCTGAAGAGAGAGACAACATTGGTGTTACCAGCTGATGTCGATTAAGGCCAACAAGTGAACTTCCTGCAAGTGAAGAGACAGAGAGAGAAGAGTGGTGTTACCAGCTGGTGCCTGGTGAGGCTGCCCTTGGAGTAGACCTGGAGGCCGCACGTGGCGCACGTGAAGCGCTGCTGCCGCGTGTGCGTGTTCATGTGACTCGCCATGCTCACCGGCTGCGGACAAAAACAACAGATATACATTTTCTTCGCGCTAGTCGCCGAATTACCGTTTTTATAAAACTCGCGTACGCACAACGCACGGTCCGCTCCCGAGAAACGCTCCATAGCAAGCACAGACTAAGGAGTAATATAGCGAGTAAATTCCCAAGAGCCTAGCTACCGATTGACACGCCCCCGGCGCCCCTCCAAATAGTTGCGTTCACGCAATAACCAAAACAAATGTGAATTTTCTTTTGAGACACCCGTTATTTGACTCCTTTTTTATTGTATTTATCAAAATGTATACAAAATCTAGTTAAAATTAAACAAGTTAGAAACGTTGTGAATCTTACAGTGGGAGTAAAATAAAAGGGATGCAAAACAAAACCAGTGACGTCACTAGTTTTGTACGTCACATATTTTCATATGCAATACAGTGTGCGCGTGTAGAAGAGATGGTAAGATGTTCCCACTATTGAACAATCCTACTCTTTTATGGAAATATTGATATTTGCCTCATGTTACTAGCTACTTTAATACAGTTTTGATAGATGTGGTTTATAATTTTCTTATTTGTAAAAAAATATATTTAACTAATATGCAAGATATTTTAAAATTATGGATGTCTCTATCCAAAACATAGTTGGAATATTCGCCTGATTCCATTTGCTTATACCCCATGGTTACATTAGTATGATTGCATTAATTAATGATTTGATTTTAAAAAAATCATGTCGTAATTCTTTCGCCGATCGTTTTTTCTGTTGATGATTTAACTGCTCAGGTATCGTATGTAAAGTATATAGCATTTCATCAGGGATTCATGGCTCACTTATTTCGCTGAAATACTACCAGTGAATGAAGATAGTCCACGGGCTTAAATGCGACTGGCCACAACTTTTCATTTATTTTTGTATGAATAACTTACTGCGAGTGATATGCCACAAACTTCGCATATATGCCTCTCCTTCGGCAATATGATGGCGAGTCCCGGATGTGCCGCTAGATGGTGCTTTATAAAATCCTTTTGTGTCCCAAAGTGTTCACCACACTGCAACAAGAATTTTAAGAATTTTATACTATTTAAATGACAGTGGCTTATTTGGCGTATATTTCACTTATTGGAGTGTGGCGATATTAGGAACTCCAAATAAAATAAAGATCTATTTAGAGTTTGAAATATTATGTTTTCATCATAAAAACAAGTTTGTATACCTCCGATCAAATATAAACAAGATTATAAGTAACGGCCTAAAAAACGGCAAGAGAACTAAGAGCACAAATAAGGGTGTGGTCTTATTTGATTTTGGTATGGTTCAAAACATAATAAATCTAAATTCAAACGAATAAGGTTTATTGTTACCTGAAGTTGATTTTAATTTAAGACTTGCTACATCTCGTAGTTCGAAATTAAAATGTGTAAAGTATAAGCAACCTCAGCCACTGTTGGCGTGTAATTTTGTTCCGGACCCTGTATCTAGTATATATTTTATCGAAGTTGTATACTCATAATCTAACAGTTAACGCGTCCATAATAAAAAAAAAACTATTCTTATGATTTGACTAGAGCCCTTTTGGTTACATAAGGTGGTAATTCGTAGGCGACTTGTAATAAATCCACACCAGAGTATGTAATGTTTGTTTTCGTTTATTTAACGGCCTTATAATATAAAAAAAGAAAGAAAATAAATCAAAGAAACTTACTTTATTACATGTAGTAGGTTTACGATGGTTCCGTTTTATGAACTTCCTTCTTCGTTTTGGATTCGAAGGTGCTGGCAAATCACCAACCAGATCTCTGGGAAAACAATGACGTATATGAAACACATATTGTATTTAACATTACACAGGTAATGCCAGTCAGATTATAAAAAGGATTGTTTTTTTTATTACATAGAAAACGAGCAACCAGGTCGCTTGATGGTAAGAGATCATTGCCATGAATATTTTGATCAAGGATGCGATGTGGGCTCATCAAATTGGGAGAGAGAAGATAAGAATGGGAAGAGGGAAGACATATTGGGCAACCGGCTCTCACTTGCCGAAGTAAGTATCTGTAAGACAGTGGTACCGGTTTGGTCAAGTCTGCCCATTTATGCTGAGTCATGACTGATAACAGCGTGGCTCTACCGCATATATGGTATACTAGCGGCCCGGCCCAGCTTCGCCCGGGTACAAATAGATTTCTGTACAATAATATGTACGTATTATTATTATACATATAAACCTTCCTATATAGGCACGCTGCCGCCGCCCCGGCCGGCCAGTACCGCCGCAAGCGCTACGTCCCGTAATTTTAAATCTGTAATATCTTCGAAAATATTCATTTAAATCTTGTGCTGTAAAGGACCATATAGATCTATATTAAATTAACAATGTATTTAAGCTATTTAATTGGATAAGGATTAATGCTGTATTGGTTAAAATCGCTTCGAAAATTAGCCATTATTTGTCGTAAAAAGTAAATGACAAAAAATAGACATATACCATCGCGGAGTTTTCTTTAGACTTTTTCAATGTGTACAAATATATAGTACATTATTTCGATAAATCTCGTGGGGTTCAGCCTGCGTTTGCAATGTAAGCGGAAAAAAATTGATAATTAACGACATCACATTAGAAACCTCAAAAATAACAATATTTCTCCACTATTTAATGGATGTTATTATACATGTAATCCTTTCTATTGAATTACTCTATCTATTAAAAAAAACCGCATCAAAATCCGTTGCGTAGTTTTAAAGATTTAAGCAAACAAGGGGACATAGGGACAGAGAAAGCGACTTTGTTTTATACTATGTAGTGATATCATCATTCATCCATAGGGCTGTTGGTTTGACGCCAGCTGTGAAACAAGAGGCCGCGATTTGATTGTCATGATGCGAAACAAATGTTTGTCCCCAAAAATATTAATTTTAGGTTTGAGTATTGCTAGACCATAATCTCTTGAAGTTTCTAATACTCATACAAGACTAGATATGTGTCAAGACTACGTGCATGAGTGGAGACTGTCCCACCCTCACACCCACCATTGTAACTCCTGTGTCGCAGGATCAACAGTGGCACGCAATGTAATGACACCGAGCATTGAAGCTCGGCGAGTCTCCGGGAATGTCTAACTTGTCTTTAACCCGCAACGAAATCAATCAGAAAGTGAAATAAATAAGAGTTGGCGATAGAAAAAATACATGTATAACTGTTTGGTGTAATAAAATAATAAATACGTACTCAACGCCGTCAGTATGCATGGCGGAGTGTATGAGATGCTTCTGATACGCCTTGCCCGTCTCGAACTTAACGTCACAACGCTCGCAGTATGTGTTGGCTGGCTCGTTTTCTTTTGGTGGTTCCTAAAATATATACTGCAATCAATATCATTGTATTGAGGCTGAAAATATTGGACAAAAACAAATGAATACTGGGAGAGACAGCAATGGTGTCAAGTCTTATATGATAAGTTACTAACCACACTATTTCGGACAAAATACTTTATAAAAATCCAAATAGCTTAATTTGCATTAAGTTTCTTATTGGAAATACTATCTTTTCCTTTACTGTGTGCTACTAACACATCTAAATTACAAGATTATACAAAATATTATTATAGTCTAAAGCTAGATTGCTTACATTATCCTGTTCAATATGCTTCAATAACTTATGCCTGTGCACTCCAGCCTCACTCACAAACGAGGCGCCGCACAACGTGCACACGTGCTCGCTGCGGTGCGTACGCAAGTGCGTGTAGTACGTTGAACTGTGTCTATAAATAACAAAAAACATTTGCTATGAATGGCAAGACGAGCATGCCGTTCGCCTGATGGTAAGCGATACGATCACTCATGAACAGTAGTAAAACCAAAAAACACCTTGAAATACAAAGCAATGCTTGGAATTCTACTGCGCTCGCCATCCCGAGACATAGGATGTTAAGTCTCAATATGTCCAGTAATTACTCCGGCTACAATGTCCTTCAATCCGAAACACAACAGTACATTTAAACTGCTGTTTGGCGGGAGAAACAGCCATTTCGGTAGTACTTAGCCAGGCGGCCTCTCACATATGAGCGAACTACCACCATTTTTGACGTGTTAACGATGACGTGTGTTTATAAATTAATGAACGATGATTTCACGCATTAGCAAATTGAATTGGCATTGGACCGGGCACATAGCGCGTAGAACCGATGGCCGTTGGGGCCAATGTTTCTAGAGTGGAGGCAACGTGGTCAAGGTGGCCAAGGTGGACGGACGACCTGGCTAAGGTTCCAAGAAGCCGCTGATACACCGATGACAACAGGTCGATGTGGAGATCATAAGGAGAGAACTACGTTCCTAAGCGTTCATTTCAATTCATAAAAATATGTAATCTTTGATCAATGTTTTTTTTACGTGATAACATAAAATTATCATCCGTAAACCTTCGTTTTTTAGCTATATCCTACCAATATGAATGCGAAAGTGTGTGTGTTTGTTACCTCTTCACGCTCAAACCACTTGATTAATTTTAATGAAATTTGGTATGAAGATAGTTGACACCCTGGATTAATACATAGGCTACTTTTTATCCCAATAAGATGTAGTGTTCCCGTGGGATGTGCACGGAAGTAAGGAATGGGATGTTTGAATAAGTAAATAAAGTATCGGCACCCGGGCGAAGCCGGACCGAACCGTTAGCAATATATGGTGAAATTCCTATTAACGACCAACTAATACTCACATACACAATCTGTATCAGCCCATATATACGTCCCATTAACTGCAGGGCACGGGCCTCTTCTACAATCGAAAGTACGATTGAGAGTGGTTAGGCCATATAGTCCATCACGTTGGCCTAGTGCGGGTTGGCGGACTTACATGCCATAGAAATTCTTTTAAATCGCTATGGTATGCAGGTTACCTAACAATGTTTTCCGTCACCGTTTTAGTGCGTGGGGATTGATACACACATGAAATACACAATATTTTGCAATAAATATATAATATTAAAAGAGCTTACTTGAATTCTTCCCCGCAATGCTCGCATTTCCGTATGACACCGTTGTGGTATTCTTCATGAAACAGAGCCGTTGTTCTGTAAAAAAAGTGTATTTGTTTTAAGTTTTATTTAGAAAGCTATGATGTAACATGGAGTTCAATATTTCATTGCAGCTTACTTGTACAGGATCTTAGTAAAACAAGGGTCTTACGCCCGAATACTGGAACGCCATTTAAATAATAAGTTGCTCTTAACAGCGCACGGCCCAATTAGCCAGTACATTTAAGCGGAAATAACGTAGTGAAGCACAACTTATATTTAAGTTGCGTTCCAGTATTCGGCCGTTAATAAAGCAATAAGTCGATTAATATTATGTTTGTACGTTGCGGTAAATATATTTTTACTAACCCAACGTATGTGTGAAGCAAGCAGAGTTAATTAGTTAAAAATACATTTTCTATGTAAGGGTTGTCTGATTGTCCTGCTAATGACTAGGCTGTATGGTAGATTCCTTTGTCTTCCCATTACAAGGGAAAATGGAGGAAAGGCATTTTTTTTATTTTTATTAGTGCAAATATTTTCAAAAGGAGGGTAGTTTGTTATTGTTTGTCTTTTTGCTGGGTTTATAATCAGTCTCGCGTATGCTTTCGAGCGCAACCCGGGTGGTTCGATACTGCGCTTGAGTTTTGATAATTTCACGTGTTGTATGTCGAGTGAGTGCGTATTAAGTGTTTATGTGTTTCGGGGTAAGGGTTTGGGGATAAATAATTGTATTTTATTTAGTTTATCAATACCAAATTCTGTAGTGAACATTTAAACAGTCCATACCAAAAGTTTACCTATATTGTAGGGTAGTTTATTTCTCTTTATCTTTCTAGATCTCGGGAACTTAGTGACGTTATTAGTGTTTAAGATGCGTAGTTATAGAAAGGTGTGTTTGTGCTGTGTCGTGTTTATGTACTGGAAAATCTAGTTCGATGTAAGTGATGTGATATGTGGTGATGCTGCGATGTGTAGTGTTCTAATAAGTTA
This sequence comes from Hyles vespertilio, assembly GCA_009982885.2. Classification (NCBI taxonomy): domain Eukaryota; kingdom Metazoa; phylum Arthropoda; class Insecta; order Lepidoptera; family Sphingidae; genus Hyles; species Hyles vespertilio. Next base: position 8,603,735 of record CM042823.1, read on the forward strand.
TGACTTTCGTCGGTGACTTCAATAGCCGAATTCTGGTGAGTATAATAGACTTACTTGATTACTTATTACGATTTATTCTTATCTTATAATTTTATAAATGGGGCGGACTTTAGTTCAGGGTAGCACGATTTGAGGGCTAAAAGTGATCGCAGGTGATAGGGATTGAGTTCCTGATTACAACGTTATCACTCCTATTCAAAGGAAATGCATAGTTTTCGAGAAATTAATATAAATAGTTCCTAACCTCAAATCACATATTGGGTAAAACGTTTTTATGGGCGATTTACAAACAAATCATCAGTGCTAAGTCAAATATGTTGTCTATGGTGTAAAAATCGGTGAAACGGAACGTAAAAAACATAAAAACTATACGAGTTGATTCAGGTGTCAATGTCAACAAAAAAATTAAGAATGTTTTGTTGATGGTTTTTGGCGGATTTCGTATCTACGTTATACCAATATTGATTTGTTTGTGTTTTGTTGTGTTATAATATGTTTTATAACGCCTTAGAAATTATGTTGAGAAGGAAGTTAGTGCACCCACTTTATGAATCGGTTAGGTCGAATGTGCTCCAAAACCGACTCAGAGCACCCCGACTTCACGTAGTCTTTTGGCTACCAACCCTAGAGTGTATATAAAAAGCCGGAGGCGCGGAGGGAGAGCAGCCCCCGCCCGCTGTAATAAAGGATAGGCACCTGTGCGAGCCGGAGCAGCCTGTGCAGAGGTGAGCATATTATTTACCGCCATTCACTATTAACCGCGCGAAAAAGTCGAAATAAATTTCCTTTTCCTGTCATTACGTTTTTAGTGTAGTAACTATTTCATCATCATCAGCCCGTTGCAGTCCACTGCTGGACATAGGCCTCTCCCAAGGTACACCACAGAGCCCGGTCTGTAGCTTTACGCATCCAGTTCTTGCCGGCCCTCTTCTGCAAGTCATCCCGCCATCTGGCCAGAGGACGTCCCACGCTACGTTTGCCAAGACGCGGTCTCCACTCCAGAACACGCTTACTCCAGCGGTTATCTGTTCTGCGACATATGTGGCCAGCCCATTGCCACTTCAACATACTAACTTTCAGAGCTATGTCGGTTACCTTGGTTCTCTGACGGATCACTTCGTTTCGAATTTTGTCCTTTAGAGAGACTCCGAGCATAGCTCTTTCCATCGCACGTTGAGCGACCTTTAACTTGTGGATTAGCCCCACAGTCAGTGTCCACGTCTCGGCTCCGTACGTCATTACAGGGAGGACGCACTGGTTGAACACTTTACTCTTTAGGCTCTGTGGTATATCCGACGAAAATATATGGTACAACTTCCTGAATGCTGCCCAGCCCAACTGAATCCTCCTATCGGCTTCCTTTTCAAAGTTATTTCTACCCAATTGCATTAGTTGCCCGAGGTAGACATACTCCTTGACAACTTCGAGAGGTGTGCCATCTATGATAATTGGTCCCGGAGCGACAAAGTCATTAGACATGACTTTCGTCTTGTCAAGGTTCATCCGGAGACCAATTCGTTTAGAGGCTTCATTTAGGCTGTGCAGCATTGCTTGAGCTTCCTGTAGCGATTCTGCCATGACTACGATATCATCGGCAAACCTTAAGTGGGAGATGTATTCGCCATTTACATTGATGCCTCGCCCGTTCCAGTTTAGAGTCTTGAAAACATCTTCCAAGGCATTTGTAAACAGTTTCGGGGATATCACATCCCCCTGTCTTACTCCTCGATGCAATGGAATCGGTCTTGTGAGACTATTCTGTACTTGGACGGACATAGTTGCGGCGTCATATAGGCTTCTCAGTACTTCGATGTATCGAAAATCAACTTGGCAGCGCTGCAGGGAGTCCAGAACAGACCAGGTCTCAACGGAGTCAAAGGCCTTCTCATAGTCCACAAAAATCAGACACAGAGGCTGATTGTATTCCATGGTCTTCTGAATAATCTGCCTCACGGTGTGTATGTGGTCTATGGTGCCGAATCCTCCACGAAATCCGGCCTGCTCCGGTGGTTGGAAGTCATCCAGCCTTCGTGCCAGCCTATTTGTGATGACCCTCGAAAACAACTTATATATGTGGCTCAGAAGCGATATAGGGCGGTAGTTTTTGAGTTGGGTCTTGTCCCCCTTCTTGAAAAATAAAACTACCATGCTCCTGCTCTACGCTCTTGGAGTTCTCCCTTGGTGGAGAACGGAGTTAAATATACGCTGTAGCTGCCTAAGGATAGGAGTTCCCCCAGCTCTTAAGAGCTCAGTTGTAATTCCGTCCTCGCCCGGGGCTTTTCCACTTTTTAGTTGTTTGAGGGCCAACTCAATTTCCTCAATGCTGACATCGGGAAGTTCGTCGGAATAGTGTCGGACTAAAGTAGCACGGGGATCACAGGGGATTGGTTCAGGTAGCAGAGATTGCGAGGCATACAACTGGCCATAGAAGTCTTCCACTTCCGAGAGGATCTCTGGCTTAGAGGAGACGACACGACCATCAGCGGTAGTTAACTTGGACATGTGGCTCCTCCCGAGACGCTTCACGAATACTTTGGAACCTCGGTTTTGTTCTATTGCCTCCTTAATCAGGCGTGTATTGGAACTCCGAAGATCCCGCCGTACCGCTTTTCGAATATGTCTCGTGAGTACTCGCTGGTCTGCCACCGCAGCCTCTGTATTTGCGCGTCTCTTTCTCATGAGGTCCAGGGTCTCATCTGAAAGTTTGGACTTTCTGCCTGCATGCCTATTCCGACAAAACCTGTAGCCCACATCCCTCACAACTTCCACTACTCTATTTAAGTCCTCGTCAACGTCGCACTCGGTTTCCAGCACATCGAATCGGTTTTGAAGTTCCATTTGGAATCTTTTGGAGCCGGCAATGGTTTGGAACATTGAAGGTCGGAGTGTGGAATTTATCAGACGGGTGCGTTCTAGCTTAAAGTTTATATTCAAAGTGCCTCGTACAAGTCGGTGATCACTTCCGTTGTTGAACCTATTGATCACTGAGACATCTTTGAATATACGCCTCTTATCCGTCATGATAAAGTCGATCTCATTTTTAGTCACGTTATCGGGGCTCTGCCAGGTCCACTTCCTATGGAGCTTCTTCTTGAAGAAGGAATTCATCAAGAATAGCCCTTCTCGTTCCAAAAAATTGACCAGCATCTGCCCCCTGTGATTCCTGGTCCCAATACCATGTGGGCCCATAACCGATTCGGTGTCCGTGCGTACTCCCTCTTTGGCGTTGAAATCCCCCATGACAACATTGAAGTGGGCCCTTGAGGTGTTGTGCAGGGCTTTATCTATGTCATCGTACATAGCTTCTACTTCGACATCCGAGTGTGTGGTGGTCGGCGCATAAACCTGTACGACCTTCAGAGAATACCTATCGGTCAGTTTGAGTACAAGATACGCTACCCTAGACGACACACTGGATATTTCCACTAAGTTGTCAGTGAGGGACTTGTTGACGAGAAATCCGACACCGCCCTGGGAGAGGCTGTCGCCTTCTCGGAAGTAGAGTAGATGGCCTGATTCCAAGGTCACTGTGTCCTCCCCCTCTCTACGGACTTCAGACAACCCCAGAACATGCCATCGTATATTGTCTAACTCTACCTCCAATTCGGCTAGATGTTCGTTGAGCCTCAGAGTTCGTCCGTTATACGTAGCCAAGGTCAATGTGTGGTAGCCTTCCGTAACCCGGGGATTCTTAGCACCCCGTGCCCCACCGACGCTATGACCGCTACCGTGGCTAAGCCTGGTGAGGCGGCCGGGAACTCGGCGCCTTTTATTTGGTGCGTTTATCATTGGGAGGTAATGCCCTAATCGCCACGCTGGGCAGGCGGGTTGGCGATCGCAGTGGATGGAGAATACCAGAAAACGCTGCTGCCCATTCTCTGGTCTATGGAAGCTGCAGATATTCTGCCTCGACCATTAGTCGCCTTGTACGACACCCGAAAGTATAATGGGTTGGTGCTATTCTACTCCGCCGGACACCACGCGGCCGATAGTAACTATTTATTTGCGAAATAATAAATTATTATTTATACGCCTATAAAGCCTCGTCGCCTAAAATATTCATACGATGATTTTTATTGGCGCCAAATCGATCTTACAGCAAATATACGCTTGTAAGATTATTAATTACCGATTAACTCTTTGTTAACTATATCTATTACCAACGATATTCTCTCTGTGTCTTTCATAGTATTATCATGGAATTGTATATGATATTCATCATCACCATCATCATATCAGCCACAGGAAGTCCACTGCTGAACATAGGCCTCCCCCAATGATCTCCACAATGACCTGTTGGAAGCGGCTTGCATCCAGCGACTTCCTGCGACCTTAGTCAGATCGTCCGTCCACCTTGTAGGCGGGCGTCCAACACTTCGCTTGCCTGTACGTGGCCTCCACTCCAGAACCTTTCGGCCCCAACGGCCATCGGTTCTACGAGCTATGTGCCCGGCCCACTGCCACTTCAACTTGCCAATCCTATGGGCTATGTCGGTAACCTTGGTTCTCCTACGGATCTCCTCATTTCTGATTCGATCTCGTAGGGAAACACCGAGCATAGCCCGCTCCATCGCTCGTTGAGTGACTTTGAGCCTTTTAATGAGGCCCACAGTGAGAGGCCACGTCTCGGTGCCGTATGTCATCACTGGTAACACACAACTATCGAAGACTTTCGATTTTAGGCACTGAGGTATTTTGGAAGAGAAGACGTCGCGAAGTTTCCCGAACGCTGCCCAACCGAGTTGGATTGGATATGATATTATATTATTATTATTGTATGTTATCTTATTTGTAATTATTTAAAGTGTTATTTGGTTTTGTTACTGTTCATGAGCGGCCGTATAACTTACCATCAGGCAAGTGGCATGGTCGTCTGGCCCAGTGGCGGCGTAAGGTAGGTTGGCACCCGGGGCGGATTTGTAGTGAGCACCCCTACATAAAATATAACACCCAATGTTAAACAAGCTTACATAGGACATATCGTGCACTTATGAAATCTGACTTTTAGTGGAGGAAAGCTATTATGCTCCCTTTTCGGTGCCCTGAAGGCGGCTGGAACAGTTTGTTAGTGTCACTGGCCTTCCAGCCTGGCACGTTACGGATGTTTTGGCCGAGCCGGGTCCCTCACAAAACCTACGCTAGCATACCGACTAAATCCCTTGGATGACCCTCACACGCATTATAGGCGGCCCCAGTCATCACAAGGCGAGAAGTGCATGATCGATACCCGCCTCATCGTCCTACAGAAAATCATTGCTGGTTCTACTTTTAAAGGGTGTGACTGTTTAAAGACGCCGCGCCGGTTAAAGATGTTTAGGTCGTCTACATCAGAGATGAGGCCATGCGCCCTGTCGCTCATATCTGAGTTGTTGTAGGTAAGGGCGCACCGCCCCCTGCACAGTATGCCCAGCCCAGCATGATGTCGCCTCTTATGAAGGGTAGGAAATACCGTGGCGAAATTCTTACACCCTATGATAGAGTGGAGGCGCCGCAGCGGTTCAACCGTTTATCGCCCGGCAACCCTTTTGTGCAGGTAGCGGCGAGCGGAATCGTTCACCTCACGATCCCGTTTCGTGTTCTTCTTCTGCGACATCACGATCTCGCAGAACGAGAGCATTGCTTGTCAAGATCTCCGAATCTCGACAATGGAGGGCATCACGGCGGAGAGCGAGAGGTCTACTCAGGCGGCTGCATGGAGTATTCTGCGCTCGTCACCCCAGGGTGGGCACTCCGAACTCCGAAAGAGTGTTACTTTTCACAATGATGACACACAGCGGTTTCATTCATTCTGGCCACCTGCCATATATATCTAACGAGGCAACCGTGCCCCGATAGGGCCGGTGTCAGATGGACCACAACATACCGTGGCGCCTGTTCGGCCACTGGTAAAAAAAGGACGCATTGTCAGATTGGTCCACTCACTAGTACTGGGATGATTGTCCATCCTAGGGTGCCACTCCTCCAAGACGGCCAATGTATCTCTCTCAAGGGCTGGTGGCTCCCCTTGACATGACATATCCAGTCGCTAGTAATAAACCGACGACGAAAGGGCTTTGGCGTCAATGTCCCAGGGAAGGAAACCAGCCGGAAAACAAGCGGCCCCTTGGGAGATCGCACGCTATCCCTTGAATAATGATCATCCGCTACGCCACCACTCGAGAGAACAGCACGGTCTCCTCAGAGATTCAACCGAGACGGTATATATGTTCGAATTAGCCTCAAGAAGATTGGTATGCTCAACAGATCGTGTTAATATATCAGGCGCAGGCTCGGCCCCACATGGAACATTGCACCCATCTTGGGGCAGGGGCACCCCAGTACAAACTTTTCCCTTTCGACCTATTTCAACGTCGGGCAGATCGAATCATCGACGACCAAGTTCTTTCCGATGCTCGGAATTTTCTCAGCTGCTGAGTTCCGCCAACGTATAACGCAACAAACCTCCAATACTACTCTTGTACCTTTCTCCCGACATTTTCTTCAAATCGCGAGATCCAATTGCCAACAACAGCATTTCCGGACAAATACGACCTGGCCACCTTCAAGAAAATAGCGTATTCCCGGCTTAAAGGGAGCAATGTATCTCTATGCCCCATGATGTTACAGATGTTCATGGTCGGCGGTGATCACTTACTATAACGTGAACCGTATGGTCGTCTGCTACATATGATATAAAAAAACTGTAAAAGGCCATCGATCGCACAACTCCCGCGTACGGCCTCTGGTAAGGGGTGCCGGAACCTTCGAAGTTGAGTTGGTTAGACCAGGACTTCCCGAAGTTATTTGTACTGTTCACACAGACAGATATTCACAGACCCTTAAGAAATTGGCATTGTTTTACGATTCGCTCAGCCAAGCCCTTAATAATAGATTATCAGAAAAACTCTTAATTTGACATAAAGTTTCTGTTTTAATTAGAAAATAAAGCAAAAAAATGGATTAACTGATAATGGGAAGAATGTGCTTGCTTTTCTGAGCATAGCTTCCCAAAACAGGGCTCCAGTTTGGCTTACTCGACTGGATCGCCCCTGGGACAGTGCTGCGACACCACAGAGCGTCGTGACGCTTAGTTTGGGAAGTCCTAGGCTAGACAATGCGTCTGATGCCTTGACTAGTTTCGGTCTAAGGCTTTTGAAAGAACATTCCACCGATTATACAAGACAACTCTAACTTCACCAGGAGCTGATAGAGACCTCCATGCCATCAATTGTTATATGGGCCCCTGCAGGTGGCCCCTACATTTGTGCAAGATAGTCTCAAATTTATCCACTGCAAGGCCCAGCTACAGAATTTAAGAATTCATTCTTTTAGAGAATGAGACATTATATTTAAAAAAGAAAATATTTACAGTTGCGATAAATTTCAAAATATACTGTTACAAATAGTTGATACAAGAGTTGGTAGTTATTTCTGGATAAAGGTAGATTTTGTGTGCTTTCTGTGGGTGTCTTTGTCACCCCTTGGTGCTTGGTACCCGGGGCGGACCGCCCCCTCCACCCCCCCTTTACGCCGCCACTGGTCTTGCCATGCATTGCAAAAAAATAATGATACAAAGTAAAAATACTCACTCTCTATAACAGACGAGGTCACATCGCAAACACTTGTATTTAGTATAATGTTGTCGCATATGGCGGCGCAGGAAACACACCCACTTGAAACGCATTCCACAGTACCGACACGATATCTCGCCTGTAGACTGACAAATACTGGTGGTAAGTTTCTCATATGTGAGAGGCCATCTGGGTGGGTACCACCGCAATGTCTATTTCTCCCGTCAAACAGCAGTTTAAACTGTTGTGTTTCAGATTGAAGGACATTGTAGCCAGAGTTACTACTGGAAATATTGAGACTTCACATACATTAGCAGGTGGTATAATGCAATCTACATTCAGTTTTTCAGTTTTCATCAATTAAGTCGGATTGTCATTTGCACCTTAAGTAATACAGATTACACAGGCTTAGCTAAAAAATATAAAAAATAGAAATAAAATATTTACCTCATTATGTCTTAACTTTACATGTCTATTCAGCATATCTTCTTTAGAAAATCCTTTGTAACAAAGCTCACATTTGAATGGCATCTTTAGGTACTTAGGATCTTCTGATTTTGCTCTAAATTCTTTTTCTGCTTCTTCTTCAGTTAAAATAAGTTTCTCCCAGTTATTTGAATTCAGGAATTTCTCTCTTCTGTTTTCAATTTTGAATTTGTTTGCATTTGGTTCTTTGTTTTTGTCCTTTGGTTTCTTTTTATTAAAGTTTTTTTCGTTTTTATCTTTTATCTGGATGTATCTTTTGTTTTTGCTGTCAAAAATATCTATATTACCTACATCTGCTTTATCTTTTAAAAATATTCATTTAAATGAGCTATTGGTATATTTTCTTCATTTAAACTATCTTCTTCTAATTTAGGTATTGTTAACTTTACAAAATCAGTTGTTTTTACAATTTTGCAGTTTTGAATAATAGCTGCAGTATCTGCCCCTATTTTTTCATCATCTATAACTATATCTTCTTTTATTTCTATCTTTTCTATACCTATTTCCACATCAGAGTAGTTTGAATCACCATAGATGGAATCAGTGTCTGAATATGTTTCATTTGGTATTACTATGTCTTGTATCGGTTCTGTATGTTTTGGTGTACATTTTCCATTTTCCATGATGAATGTCTCAATCCTTTTGTTTATTACTGTAACACCTAGTGATGATTGCAGATTTTTACTTGCTCTATCTATTTCTTTAATACTGTGGTATGTAAGCTGAAAAATATATTCTGTTATTTAAAGTTTGAAACCAAAACCATGTAACTAAATATTTAATTGACATTTGCTTATATGGAATTATGTGGTTGTTCCATAATATTTAATAGTTCAGTTATAGTCATCCATCCATCAGCCAAAGGAAGTCCACTGCTGAACATAGGCCTCCCCCAATGATTTCCACAGAGACCTGTTGGAGGCAGCCTGCATCCAGCGACGTCCTGCGACCTTTACCAGGTCATCTCACCTGGTCAGTTATAGTATCATAAAATATCTATAAAGCTTAATATTAATATTTTGAAAGTAATATTTTTTTATTTGGTGTATACTCACAGTTTCTTTCTTACTGATATCCTTCAGAACTTTGTCTCCATAAGACATTTAGTTTTGAATTTATAGAATTTATACAGCATAGCAGCACACTCATAACAGAAATATTTTGGAAGTGAATCTTGGATGGTGACCTGGAATCAGAGAAAAACAACATATTAATGTTTAGTAATTAATACAGAAGCTTTAGTTAATTTATGATTATGATATTCTATAGCTGTTTTTACAGTAATCAAAATAATAATTTGTATGTGGAGATACAATATGTTTCATTTGAAATCTCTAGTTAAATCTACAAGTCATTGGGGGTGATTTTTAAAGCTTGTTTAATGATTCTTCTAATCTAAATATAATAAATAAATCCAATCTGGCACCCATGAATTCAGTAGATATAATATACATATTATTATTTAGAACCCAAACATATATTTAATGTGGCTACTTACTTTAGAAGCAGTTATTTCTTCATAAAAACATTTCAAATTGAACACATCATATTTGTACAATTTGAATCAAAACTAAGACATATCTGCACACTTTTATTTCCAACATTGCAGCTTATAATTACAATACAGCACAGTAAGTTTAATACAGTAGTTATGAAGAATCTACGTAAAATTATTTTTATGGATATCGATTTCAGATTGTTTGAAATGTCAAATGAGAGGAATATGTCAAAACATTGATGACAGCTGTCAATCGACATACTTTTTTTTTTTTTGTTCTTTTCGTTCCGTAAGGAACCGGCTAAGATCCAAGACCATGCTGCAAGTCGAAAGTATTTCTTGTTTCTTAAGTATAGTACTTGTGGACTATTCTTGATATAATATATAAGATAAATATGTCTTCAGTAGTAGTGCTTCAATTTCTTGACTTTAAAGTCAAAACTCAAAGGTATTCATTAATATGTCATAAGTTTCCCATCAGTGGATATTGGACAATTCCATTGGTGATTATGTACCTCTCAAGTACATATATCAAAGAAAATTCTTAATTCTTCACGCTCAAATTGGTATTTAATATCAAATTACATAAATCCAGTCAAGGGCCAATGCCGGGTAAATTAAAATATTTACAAACGCTCTATGTTAAAATTACCTTCCTTTAAATTATTAATTGTAAACCCATTCAGAGATAAATTAATTACTATATCTAGCATTACTAGTACCTATATAAATGTGAATACGAAAGTTTTTTTTTTTTTTTTTTTTTTTTTTTCTGCCTGTGTTCTAGTTGTGGGGGTGGTGTATTCAAGTCGCTGTAGAGCGTAGTGAGTGATAGTGTGGGGTGTAGGGCCAGCGGAGGGGTGAGGTCTCGCTATTTGATACGATTAACCCGCCCTCCGCCGGGGTAGTGTAGGTGTAGGGGGATCTTCCGGAGGGGCAGGACTTCCGCGTAGCAACCCTTCCATCCGCCCCTCGTCGGCCCCTCTGGGTAAGTGAGGGATTGTGTGGTGTGAGTTAGTGTGGTGGGTGACATGTGTGGTCGCATAGTTTATTTGGTTTCTCTTTATTTGTACATTAGTCTTATTGCTACGTTTATAATATCAATGATTAATAAAAGACAGTGAAGTGGTTACAGAGGAAGGTAAGGTTGTTTCGAGTTACAGTGGTGATACATAGGGTGACTCGATTGGTGATTGTGCTCAGGAATTTTAACAATTTGGATCATCTTATTCTAATTTGACAATAGAAATTTGAGTAAATTAATTTGAGTGCGTCTTATAGCTAAATAGTATACAGTGAGAGCTAGGATAAATTAACAAATGAGTAACTTAAATTACGAAGGAAAGAAAGTTATCTACAGATACAAAATGTGTTCGCAATTTGGACTGCGTCCTAAATTAAACAGTTGACAATTAAGTTTAGAGTAAAGTGTAGCAGAGCGGTTTCCATGCGGAGTTGATGCCAGTGTTGTTGCGGTGGAGATGGCTGAGGGGAGGGGGCAGGGCTAAGAGCCATAATCCACTCTTCGCCCTATCCTGTCCCTCATGGATTTCAGTCTTGCGCAGGTGGGTGAAGTTGCTCTATGGTTGGTGTCGAGGCTAGAGCCAAACCGGGCGTTATGGTTTACGCAGTTGGTGCATCTGGACTTGGTGTTATCTTCTTTGGTGGGACAGTCATCGAGAGTGTGTTCAGTGGAGGCACAATGAGCGCAGGCGATGTTTGATGACGAGCATTTTGCCTTGGTGTGCCCGAATTGCAGACACCGGAAGCATTGAATGAACGGGGAGAAGTCTTCCACATGGACCCGCATGTAATCCACGCAGACCCTCCCCATTTCGATGATCCGACGCCAGACTCCCGGGGACGCCTGTAGTACGGCGTTATAGAGCGCTGGGTTTCTATTGTTGCGCTTAAAGCGCAAGCACAGATCGGTTTCACTGCTGATGATGGATTCAATGTCGGGGTTTTGGGTGCGCAGGATGGAGGGGAGCTCCTCCGCGGGAGTGTCGCAAGAGACGCCCTTCAGAATTATCATGGGGCTGAGCCGGCGGGCGGGTTCGGCGGTGACTCCTTGAGCCGTCTGCAGGCGACTGAGGGCGTCGTCTCGCTGCTCCGCGGAGTCAAACTCTACCCTCAACTTTCCTTTCGATATGGTTTGTACTCTGGCGGGCGCGTAATTGGTTTGCCGGAACGAAATGGCCTTTTTGAAGGCTGTAACTGCCTCCTCCTTAGTCTTGGTTGCGGTGGAGGGGGTGACAATGATGGCAGGTAGGGATTTCGGTGAAGTGGGTTGGGGTGTTTTCTTGTTCGGAGCTGTGCTTTGATGGGTGAGGTTGCGAGCGGTGGGGGATGCCAGAGCGGATGCGGTGGTAGATGTAACCGCGGCGTACGTTGTCTTGACCTGCTCCTTTTGTATCGCAATTAGTTCGTTCTTGATGTTGTTTACTGCAGCGAGGTGGTTGTCCAGTTCTTTCTTCACGCACTGTAGAATATCCTCCTTCAGGCCATGGTTAGCGCTGTTGTCAGTTTCGGTGGGTGCCGATAATATGGGTTCGTCTTGGATGATAATGCTCGGGCATTCTTCTGGGTCTGAGACGCTCAGCAATAATTGTTCCAACTGTCCAGCCACGCATCTAACAAGGTTTTTGCCCTTGGCCGAGACAGTTTTAGCACTCATAGCTGTGTATAGTGTGGAGCAGTATTGGTATAGGATATTGACGAGAACGTCTCTGCTGATGGGAAATCCTTGTCGCCCAAAAAGGGGAAACCCTCAGGGTACTTGCACTCAAGGTACTTGTGATCCAGGTCCTCCAATGATACATTCACATATTTATCGGTGTTGTGAGCAGAGGTGGGTTTGGGATTGAGGAGTGGAGTGGAGGGTGGATTGGGGGGATCCGCCATTTTAGGACAGATAAGGGGGATTAGAAATTAAGAAAATTGTGGATTCCACCGAAGCCAATCGCTAGGCCTGCCCAAGCCGGTTCTAACGAACCCAAACTCGGGGGTCTAGGACCGGTAACGGCGGAGATAGGTTTAGGGGGGGGTGGGGAAGAATATAGGGGGGAGAGGGGGGGGGGAAGGTTTCACGGGGTGACGTTTGGGCTATGGAAAATGTAAAATGGGTATAGGGTGGTGGAAGGGGGGAATTCGGGAATTCCGCCGGAGCAGATCACTAGGCCTTCCCGAGCCGGTTCTAACGAACCCAAGCTCGGGGGTCTAGGACCGGAAACGACGGAGATAGGATTAGGGGGGTGAGGCAAGGAATGTGGGGAGGGGGGGAATTTGTGAATGTAATGAATGGTAAAATGGGGAATTGGAAACCTCGCTCATTCGTTGTTTCTGCTCCGATTTAGGCGTGTGAGGTGTCGTTGGATTCGTCTTGATCTCTTCTATCAAATTATTCTGTCACACAGTCTTCGTAACAGTATGCTGCTGATATATGGCCTCTAAATGAAAATTCCAAAATTGACTTTTTGGTCTTTTGACCGATCTGGCTGAGTTTTGGTATGGGGCAAGGGGGCCCCCAAAAAATGACTTCCAAGGTGGTTCACGGTTTCCAGGTGTCAAGGTCACGAAGAAAACACTGGTTGAATTTGTGCACAAAACTCACGTTAAGTCCAGACGATTTTCGAGGGGTTCTTGAGGTCGTATGGTGATGATCGAGGTGTCCAAATGTTCCTGAGGAGTTGGGGCTTCTGCTGATGCAAAGACTGGCTCCGGATCTCAACTCCTGAGAGCAGGGAAGCCCTCCGAAGTCGAAGTATGCCTTTTAAAGGTGAAAGCACCGCTCATTTGAAGGATGTGATGTATAGAATGATACACTTTGGTGCACGATATAGTCCTGGCACAGGGCTACCGCTGTAGGGTCCGGGACGAATTTTAGGAGGAAGGTGAAGGAAGATATAAGGAAAAACTGACAATTTCGATAGAAACCGGGTATTTCGCACTTCACTGTTCGTTTTCTTGGAAAGTATACGCAGGAAAATTCTTAAACTTTGCACAGGGAAGGGGAAAGGGTATGGGGCTTCGAACTGCAGTCCAAAAACTGTAGGTAAAAGATCGTTCTGAAGAGTTATTGTCACTTATATCACTGAAGGGGAAATTTCACAAAATGTTTTTCTTTTATAACTTTGTCAAATGTGGTCCGATTTTTGAAAATTCTTTTGGATTCACACGCGGGGTCGCAGCGCGCACATTTTGGTATATCACACGTATTGTTTTTGCACATAAAACCAGCGGAGCGGCTTAAAAGTGATGCGCGCGGTACGGCGTTCGCGCTGCGACTCGAATACGAAAGTTCAAATCACAAGACAGTAACCACAACAGTAACCAAGAGTGCAAATATTCAAAATTCTAACGTTACAAAGTATATACTCAGAGTGCATTAATAATATGTAGTAAGTTATTAATCATCTACAGTGGTTTCTTAATTTATAAAATAATTGAGAATAAAAATAGAGAAATCAAATTAAAAACCCAAGATCTTATGTACATTAAGACGAAACTATTTACAAACCTCAATATTTACGAACAATTAAATTTGCCCAACAGTACCAACAATAAAGTCAAACAACGCTGTGTACGTTGAACCATTTTCAAGAAGAGCCTGGATGGAGCGCGGAATTAAGTCCGTTTTTTTTTTTTATAAATTTTAATCAGCTCACCCATCAGCACAAGGCGCTGAATGCCAAAGGATGAGCAATGAAAGAATAAACGAGACAGAGATTGCTCAACCTGAACATTACAATGGTCACAGTAAGGGACTTTGCACCAATTTCAAACGAAATAGATGATAGTTTAAACGACAGTGTCCAAAACGAAGCCGCAAAACGGTAGTGTAAAATTTCGACTTTTATAAAAACGACTTTTGCAGAACCAAGGTGTTGAGCCAATGGCGACCATTGTAAGTAGCATACCATAGACCTTTATTTTGAATCTCAACTGTTTGTTTCCAATGCCTCGTCCACAAGTCGATTGATCTTCTTTTAAGGATAGGGACCACATCTGTGTGTGGTACAAAAAAAATTTAGATTTCTACTGGAGTCAGGAACAGTTGTTGAAAAATGTGTAATAGTTCTGGCCAGAAAATCAGCCTTCTCATTTCCCAACACTCCCATATGAGAAGGAACCCACATAAATACAAGCTTAATATTATTAAAGAACAAATCCATACAAGTCTCCCTGATACGGGGAATTAAATAGTTAGTGTCAGCATTGAATCTACTGTTTTTAAGATTGTTCAAGAACACTCATGCTGTCACTGACTATTACCCATTCATAACAACCATCATTACTATGTTTTATATGCCTTAAAGCAGCAAGAATAGCTACAGCCTCAGCAGTGAATATGCTTGCATGAGGGTCTATTTTATGACCAACGCCAGAATTCAAATATCCATCATAAATAGCAATTGATACAGCAGACTCTGTTTTGGACCCATCAGAATAAACAATCTATAATTGGTAAATTTAGAAAATTTACAGTATACATCTTCTTTAGAGAATAAATTGTGATCAATAATGATGTCAATTTCAGGAAATTTACTATTAAAATCTCCCTGATAACATGGAAGAGAGGAAGATTTATGGATATGCAGATTTTCAAGAAAATTTACATATTGTGAGAAGCCTTGGAGAATATATAGGGAGCTACAAGCAGAAGATTGAGCAGTCTGTTTTCAAATTTAAAATAGGTGATTATTTGTTTTGCTGTAATATTTTAATAAAAACTCTTTTCTTTCAAATAACCAAATCTTATACTTAATGGGGCAAGATTGCACTCAACTTGCATTATGTTAATAGGGGTGCTTTTAAATGCTCCAGTTATTAACCTCAAGCCTTTGTTTGTATATTATCTAAGATGTCTACCAATCTCTTATCACCAGCAAAAGACAGGAAGGAACCCATACTCAAAGTGGCTACGAATTAGAGATTTATAAAGCAACAACAATATTTGGGATCAGCACCCCAAGATGTTCTGCATAAAGTTTTCATAATATTAAAGGCTCTATTAGCTCTAGCACTTATTAACTCAATATACCTTCTCCAGGAAAGATTATGGGTAAATGTCACACCCAAAAACTTTGCATCATAGGAAACTGGAATAGAGGACATTATTAAAATACACAGAGGGGACTTACAGATCTACTTTTACCAAAAACAACCAATTTTGATTTAGATGGATTTATGTCCAGATTTAAATAAGAGAAATATGCACACAGAGATGCCAAAGACTTGTTGAGAATGTTTGTAACATTATCCAAATTGTTCCCAGTGGTGTAAACAACTAATCATCAGCAAATTGAAGATTTTTACTTCAGTGCCCAAAACAAGATTCAAACGACGTATATACAAGATAAAAATTAGTGGAGAGAGTATTTCCCCCCTGACATACTCCAACAGATGAAGTCTTGGTCCATAATATTTACCATTGTACTTTGCATAGACTTCTCTTTCTGTTAAAAAATTCTTAATCCAGTGAACTATTTTGTTTGGCATTCCAATTGAAAGTAATTCGGAACAAAGTACATTAATATTAACACTATTAAAAGCTCCAGCAACATCAAAAAACACTGACAACAATAACTCCTTATTAACAAGACTATTATGAACATCGAATTGAAGCAGTCCTATGCTTTCACGGGCCGACACTCCCTTTCGGAACCCAAATTGATTAGCTGGAAGAATATTATTATGCTCAACAAAATATTCAAGCCTATGTTTGAGTAATTGCTCAAATACCTTGCCTACACATGATGTAAGAGCAATGGGTCTATATGAGTCAGGACTCATTCGAGGTTTATCTGGTTTTAAAATTGGTACTAAGCAATCAGATTTCCATGACTGAGGTATGTCATTGTTTAACCAAAGGTTATTTAATATTTGAAGTAAGATGCAGAGAGCTTTGCGACTTAGTCGTTTCAACATTATATAAGAAACTCCATCCAAACCAAAAGCACTATCCTTTCTAGAATAAATGGAAGATATTAGCTCTTGTATTGAAAAAGGTTTGATTAAAAAACTATTTACAGAATTTGTTGCAGAATCAGAAGATAAATTAGGATGATTATTTACATAATCTGGAGTAAACTTTCGTAAGAAATCATTAACCCAACTATCATCATTAGTATTACAAGAAAATGTTTTGTTAAATTTCCGCATATATTTCCCGATCTTTGAAAGAGGAGTACACCGATTAAAAGAACTGCATAATTGGACCCAACTATTTGATCTTTCTGTTTTCAAAATAAGTTTTTTTTGAGCTTGTAACCTTTTAAACTCAACATAGCTTTCATCTGAGGGATTATTTTTAAAATTGAGATAAGCATACCTTGAATTTTGAACTGCTTCAGAACATTTTTTATTCCACCAAGGAAGAGGAGGATGTTTAATAAATTTCCTGCTCGGGGAGTAATATTAGGTGTATTTGTAGGAGATATCATGTGTTGATTACAATATGGAAGGGATTTATTGATCGCAGAATGCAACAAATCCAAAATAATGTGTACATTTTCAATGGAGTTTCAATGCAACTTGAGTTTGGGAAATTTGACAATTCCGAATCTACATTTAGTGTATACATTTTCCAATCCACCATTTTATAATTGGGGTAGATGGGCAAATGCACACTACCATTATTATTTGCAGCACAACTATGTATATTATTATTTACTAAAACTTTAATAATTACAGGAAGATGATAACTACCGAGAGGATCATTAGTACAGACCAGTCCGAAGAAAGAGCAAGTGATGGAGGAGACCAAAGTTAAATCTAGAGCATTTGGACGCCACGTCAAAGAACCAACTGTAGTTACTTCACCAGAATTTAACAAAATCAAGTTATTGCCGTCAATGACATCCAAAATATCTCTACCTCGTGCATTAACAGAGTTACAACCCCACAGGGTGTGATGGGCATTAAATCGCCAGCAAATATCATAGGTTCCGGGACAGACTTTATTAAAGAGTCAAATTTATTTTTATCAAAAGATGGAGAACAATTTGTAGGACAATAAAAGCTAACGATACTAATTTCTCTATTATTTAGATTAATTCTTATACAAATATTTTGCAATGAATTATCACAATAAGTATTAATTCTTTTGTAATCAATATATTACGAATTAAAATAGCTACGCCATTATGTTCATTGCCAACATCGTTTCTTTCTACATTGTAACCTCTTATTGCAAATGTTTTTTTGGGTGTCAACCAAGTTTCCGATATGATTGCCAAGTGGATTTGCTTCTCATATAAAAATTGAGTTAGTAAGATCTTATTACTTAAAATACTCTGAGCATTCCACTGCATGACATTAAGGTCCATTTTTCAATAAGGAACTGTTTCGGAGCGTTTGATGTAGTATATCTTTTATCGATGCTGAATTTATAGGATTGTCCTTCTGATTGATGATTATTTTAGTTAATGCTTGAGTCAATAAGTTAATGAATAATCTGATTTTGTTAAATTTTGAAGTTGAGTTTCTATGTTAGATGCAGTTAATTGTGGGAATGATTTTTCATTAAATAGCCCTGCGTATTGAGTATTTCTTGTTTTTATTTTATTTTCTTCTAATTCAAGTTTTTTTGAGGGCAGGAGTTGGATATCGCTATGTGGTTGCCACCACAGTTAGCGCATTTCGCGTTTTTACTATCTACAGTGCATTTTTTAAAACTATGTTCCTGACTACAGATAGAACACACTTCTCCATTTTTGCAGAATTTTGCAATATGTCCGAATTTCATGCAGCGGAGGTATTGCTTAACCGGAGGGATGTACGTTTTAACCTCATGCCTCCAGGAGTCCAAGTAAACATATTCAGGTAGTTCTGTGGAGGCAAAAGTTACCGCCACAGTCTGCGTAGGCTGGTATTTTATTTGACCACTATCATCCCGTACTCTTCGCATGAAGCGCCTCACTTGAATAACATTACGGGAACTACCAATAAGAGAGAATATTCTTTTATTCGACATCTCTAGAGGGACAGAAGTAAGTACGCCAGTCGCCTCTGTGTCACCAGCAGGTATAGATGCTTTTAGCTCGAGTTCCTCCAGTAATTTTTTATTTTGTAAAAATACATTGCGTTATTGGACAAATCAAATGTTATTCCTATTTTAAATCTATTAATAGATTAAGATGTAGTACACCTGTGACGCAATATCTGCGTAAAGCGCGGGAAATAGACAGTCTGTCTTTATCGGTGAACATCTTTTGCTCTTTATGGTTTAAAAATACTACAAATTCTTTTTATTGCTATTTTCGGGATACTTCCTAAAGTATCCGGTACCTTATAGATTCAAATTTGCTCGTGGAGTCATCATCGGAGTCCGATGAAGTCGATGAAGGCAGCCCATCGGAGGAAACTTTTTTCCGCCTTTTCGTGCCTCCCATCTTCTTCAAACAATATTGTCACTTTGCGAAATTACAAATAATTAGTTATGTTATAAGAATACTATTAAAATACAAAGAAAATTGCAAGTAGCTTAAGGCAATTTTGGTTTTGGCGCCTTTCACTTCGAAGGTTTCCCGCGCGAATCCGATAATTGATATAACTAATGACAGCTTCCCCGTCTACCTCAATGATTAAAGAATAGAGGGGATGAAACATAAGGTCACGTGACGCGTACCACTTTGATTCACAAACATGGCGGCGGCTCCGCCCCTAAAAATAGTGATACGCTAGTACTAAATTTTTTTATCGATATCGATCATCAACAGTGGCATACGACTAACATTAATATAACATTTTTAATTTTTGCTTTACATGTCAATTGAGTATAAACAGGGGATTTTAGGACTTGACAGTCAAGTCTTTAAAAATTAAATCTGATATAATAGGTCAAAGTTTGATATTTTTTTCATGCTATGATTTATTTGATGGTAAGTTTTACCTGATGATTGGATTGGATTTGTCAAATAATACACACGTGAGAAAAAATACAACTTTATTAATAGCTAGAATTCGGTTGCGACTTCGAATATACCACACTTTTTTCCTTAAGCACCAATTTTCACCATGTCAATATTTCTTTTGCCAAATTATAACTAAAATCTAAAAAAAAACAGACATTTAGCAAACAACAATGAAAATATGTACACTAACTAACAACTTAAATATATAAATAGAAATAAAATATCTACACAAAATTAACAATTAAAATGTAAAAATAGAAATTAAACAATTAACTAAATAAACACAATAGGGAACATGCACCAGACTTCAAAATAAGTCAAAAATATTTTTTTTGTAATCTTTATAGAGAAAAGAAATATACCTTCAAGATATTTTTTAAATTTATCAACTCTAAATCGGTAAAATAAATACTTAAAAAATGACATTTCAAATTTGCCGCGCATATTTCCGAAACGCGATCTATTGCTTGAAAAGGAAAGTGACGACAATGGTCACGTTCTTATGAAGTTTTAGCTTGTTGTTTTACATTTGTTTATGAATTATTTTGTGCTTTCATTATACTATTAAATAAAATGGATTATTTGTCACGAAATACAGTTCTGTAGCATATCATGAAAGAAAATTAATCCAAATACTACGTTGTTCATATCGTGACCTCTGACGTCACAGCGAGTTCGCGCCATCATGGCGTTTAAATGCTTCAAAACTGATAGCAGTTTTGATAATTTTTTGTACTTATTTGATTTATATTTTCAATGACTTATATTTTTTTCCGATAATGTAATAACATACAGAATTGATTAAAAATATAAAAAAAATGACATGCATATTCCCTATTAAGTAAATAAACTGACATTATTGTGTTCTGTGACATGAACCATTGTAATTTTAAATGGCGATATAAAAAAAGAAAAAAGAAGACAGTTCGTGTTGCTGACGAAGTTTCTTGCGCCACTTCTTCTTCACAGCTACAACACGTTCCGAAGCGGTGGTAGCAGAAATGAACAATCCAAAAGATCTTTTGAAAGACTATTGAATAAATAATAATAATAATAATTAATCTTTATTTCATTACAACATGTTTACAACATAATAACACCCTGATTCCTGAACTAGGAAGCCCTGTATAACAGAAGTCAGTCTCTTTCGACAATTATTTATTTAACAGCTGCTTTATATAAAAAAATAAGAAACTCGAAAAAAAAATAATTAAAGACTTAATAAACTATGTAACAACACTAGATCGCCAAATGAAATGAACTTAAATTATAAAGAATATTTTGATTTTGATTTTGAATAAAGGAATTGTAGCGGACATCGCGAACGAAGGCAGGAATCAGCACTAGAATAAAAAAATTTTTCGAATAATTCAATCAAACAAAAAAAAAAACATAAAGTACATACATACATAAACATACAAGCGGTGAATAATGTGGACTATAGATTTTAATTTATGTATAAATATTGACTGCCCTCAGTGGCGTAGTTGTATTATGGTACGGTTACAAAGCTGAGGTCTCAACTTCGAATCCCGGGTCGCGCAAAGTGATATCGGATTTTTGTATTCATTATCAGCACAGTCAGGAATTTATGCCCGATATTGCGATAGGCTCGCCACCCACAACATTGTAGGACGGAACATACAAGGCGAAATAAATAAATAATAACACCCAACAGTCACATACATAGTCCTGACCCCACATTAAGATCGAGTCTTGTGTCGTGGGTATCAGGAACTACGAGAGACTTTTCGGTCTCACAAACACACAGACCCGAGATAAATATTGTGGGCCGCACAAACATTTCTCTCGGTGCGGGGATCGAACCCGCGGCCTCTCGATTCACAAACGGCGTCTTACCGCCTGCGCCACGGAGGCTGAAATGTGGGTGTCCTGGTTGCACCTCTGCCTACCCATTCTGGGAAAAAGGCGTGAGTTTATGTATGTATAAATATTAATATTATGATAAATAACAAAAACTAATAAAAATGCAACCTGCTACATAAACAATAGTAATATGATGTATTAAACATTTTGATCTTAGTGTGGGGTCAGACTATGTATGTGACGGTTGGAGGTAATTATTTTCTTGATATTCCTAAAAATATACTTATACTTTACAATTATCGTTACTTTTTTAGTCGCCATAATGTAAACATATGACCAACTAATACTAATTTACATGTTACAACCGTTACAAGGTTATACCTGTCGAGACAAACACCAGTTGCATCTAATACATTTCGTTCATTATTAAGTTGCACCATTCTTTGCTAAAATCAAAAATACCTATCAGGATATTAATACATACCAAATAAAATAAAATAACATAGGTAGATTTTTATTGCTATTATTTGACTGAGGAAAATCATTATGTCTCACTTAGAATTCAATCAATGAATATGAAAGTGTTGGTTAAGATAAACAATTATAATAATTAATAATAAAATATAAAACTATTTCTGTTCATTAAAAGGTTCTCCAGAACATTAGACAATAGACTACCAATTGTCCAAATTATCTTGCATTTCATCTTTGTTATTGATTAACAGGTGTATTATTAATAGGATTATTAGGTAAAATATCATAATTACTACAATTTCACTTACCGGGAATATTGTTGGAAAGCTGTTTTCTTTTTCAAAATGTAATGAACAAATAAATGTATTTACTGCAGGGTTCCAATAGCTTCCAATTTTTTGTATCCATTTTGTCCTGGTTTATATGTTTATAGGGAATCTAAAAAATATTTTTAATTTCACTTTGTTTGTCGGTCTGAATATATATTTAAATATAAACTATTTTTTTCTTTTTTTGAAAAATAAAGCTCAAAATATTTAAAAATGATAATATCGATATGAATAATTTCGTATCGAATCCACTCATCTCTAAACTTGTGTGTAAACAAACAATGAGGTTGTTATTTACACTACTTGTATAAATAACGCCTAGTAGAGTCTAAAACTTAATCAACAAGATCCAAATACATTTAATAATGATAAAAATAAACCCAAAATGTAAATTTAGCACATATTTGTTAGTATTTCGTAAAAACAGTTACTAACCTATGAAAAGAAATGTTAGGGTCCTTTTTGCTTGAACTCGACTCGAATCCTTTAACACAACACTGAGGCATTTTAAAAACTTAACAACTAAACTAATAAGCAAACTAAACAAACTTAACAAACGAGATTAACCAATGAATAATCCGAAATTCTTTGACTGTGCAGATTTGTTTACTCCGATTGACAGATAACGCCACAGTTTGACATTTCATGCAGTTTTTGGTTTAATAGTCTGTGGTTTCGAAAGCATAACTAAAATGGCGTCATTTTGGTCTATGGGCGGTCCCAGTGTGGTTAGTGAACAAAATATTGCCATATTCGAAACAAAGGAATTATTATTTGTCTCTTTCATTAAGGGACAAGTCAGCTTTGTGTAAATGAGACAGATACATAAATGTACATTCCGCGTCGATATTCTTAACATAACTATAACTTGACATATATAGCTACATTTGTGCGTCATCCTTTATAATTCTTTTATCATTGGTCTACCTCAATCGACATACGTCCGAATGACGTTAACGTTCCGTTTCTTCAGAACATTGTCTTTATATTTATTTATTTTATTTATTTTAAATCTTTATTGTACACATAAAAAAAAAATACAACATACAGAAACAAAAAAATATAAAAAGTACAAATGGCGGTCTTATCGCTTAAAGCAATAATCAGACTGCTTATTCTTTTTCAGTTTTAATTTGAAAATGAATAAGAAATGGTTTTCAAATTTACTTATTTAACCTAGATAATGTTCAATAAACGAAGAACTTATATTGCAAAAGATTACTGAGTATTCGGTATTAAGTATATGAGTATTGATATACCGGGTATGTCAAGAGTGCTACTGAAAACGAAGCCCGGTGGTAGTTTTAGTGACTACAAACACAATGTAACTAAAAATTTCGCCTAGAAACGCGGCCTTTTATTTTTCTTAATTGTTAAATATCGTCGAGTTTAGGTGGTAAATCCATAGTTTTTGCTCAAATAATAATTTAAAGCCTTGCGTACCTTAGTGTCTTAAAAAATAATTGGGTGTACACTTAGAGTATACATATATAGAGGGAGCGCTGGTACTTCAAAAACGTAGATAAAATGGTGGTGCCGGGGCCACCTTTTTTCTTCCCTACATCCAGTGTGATTTGTGACAGCTTGGAATACGCATGACTTACATGAAAAAGAAAATCAAAAATGTAGTTTAGCGCTATCGAATACCATCCAAATTTGTTTTAGGGGTTAATTATTAACTGTGCATTCGTTTAGCATCGACAATAAATCCAATCTCTTATTAATTAACAAGAAATAATTAAAAATATTTTACAGAAAAACATTCATATTTTTGAATTTTCGAACGCCTTTTTATTCAATGTTACAAGTAATTCCATCCATCAGCCAAAGGAAGTCCACTGCTGAACATAGGCCTCCCCCAATGATTTCCACAGAGACCTGTTGGAGGCAGCCTGTGTCCAGCGACGTCCCGCGACCTTTACCAGGTCGTCGGACCATCTTGTGGGTGGACGTCCTACGCTGCGCTTTCCGCTACGCGGCCTCCATTCGAGCACTTTCCGACCCCATCGGTCATCAGATCTCCGCGCTATGTGCCCTGCCCATTGGCAGGCGGGTTGGCGAGCGCAGTAGGGGACTGACGTTAATGACGCTGCTGCCCGCCATTAACCTGCTGCCCGCCATTAACCATTTAGCGATTTTGGATGCAGGCCACTTCCAACAGGTCAATGTGGAGATCCTTGGGGAGGCCTATGTTCAGCAGTGGACTTCCTATGGCTTTTTATGGCTGAAGAGAGAGAGATAGAGGGAGAAGGATACAGAGAGAGAACCTTATATTTTGATTCTGAGAGCTCTGGCAGCCACAATACTTTACCTATAAATGTGGCTTATTGATACCGAGAAACCCTCAGATATTA
This sequence comes from Hyles vespertilio, assembly GCA_009982885.2. NCBI lineage: Eukaryota > Metazoa > Arthropoda > Insecta > Lepidoptera > Sphingidae > Hyles > Hyles vespertilio. The sequence goes on from CM042823.1 coordinate 8,628,170, forward strand.
ATTTTGAGAGCAGTCGGTTTAATAAATTAAAAGTTTAAAATGGCGACCACAGTTTTTTAATCAACCTATTAATTTGGTTTATTAGTGCCGACTGCCGAGATACCCTCAGATGTTGATTTTGAGAGCAATCGATTCAATGACTAAAAATGGCGGCCAGTTTTTTTAAATCTGACTATGTACTTGGCTTATTAGTGTTGACATAACGTGAGATGTTGATTTTGAGAGCAATTGGTTCAATAAATAAAATTTCGAAATGGCGGCCACAGATTTTTAATATAACTATAAATTAGGCTTATTGTTGCCGAGTTACATTCAGCTATTGATTTTGAAAGCAATTGGTTCAATAAATAAAACTTTCAAAATGGTGGCCACAGGTTTTTAAGCCTTACTATGCATTTGGCATATTGGTGCCGAGATACCCTCAGATACTGATTCTGAGATAAATCGGTACAATAAGTAAAAAATTCAAAATGGCGGCCACGATTTTCAATACCGACTACGAACGAAGCTCGGCTATCGAAGCATAGGGACTAAAACATTTACCATTTCACCACCAAGTATTTTCAATATTGCAATGCTATTGTATTATAACGCACAGGTAAAATTACGTTCGCAGTGAAAACGTATTCGGAATTATAGATAAACGTGTTAAAATAGTCGCCACAATTTTTCATTTTTAAAATATTATGTATCGATATTGCTATTGCGCCAAAAAACGTAATTAAATTTTGATACAGTTGGGGAAAATATGTTAACCGGCAACCCTAATGCAGCAATGCTACCAACATTACGACCAAGAAAATATCTACGTTTTTGGAATCACAAATGTATGACAGCGCTCCCTCTATATGTATATACTCTACGCCTAAAATTATTCCGGAACATTTTCGGAATTTCAACAATTTAATTACTTGTAACATTGAATAAAAAGGCGTTCGAAAATTCAAAATATGAATGTTTTTCTGTAAAATATTTTTAATTATTTCTTGTTAATTAATAAGAGATTGGATTTATTGTCGATGCTAAACGAATGCACAGTTAATAATTAACCCCTAAAACAAATTGGATGGTATTCGATAGCGCTAAACTACATTTTTTGATTTTTCTTTTTCATGTAAGTCATGCGTATTCCAAGCTGTCATAAATCACACTGGATGTAGGGAAGAAAAAAGGTGGCCCCGGCACCACCATTTTTATCTACGTTTTGAAGTACCAGCGCTCCCTCTATATATGTATACTCTAAGTGTACACCCAATTATTTTTTAAGACACTAAGGTACGCAAGGCTTTAAATTATTATTTGAGCAAAAACTATGGATTTACCACCTAAACTCGACGATATTTAACAATTAAGAAAAATAAAAGGCCGCGTTTCTAGGCGAAATTTTTAGTTACATTGTGTTTGTAGTCACTAAAACTACCACCGGGCTTCGTTTTCAGTAGCACTCTTGACATACCCGGTATATCAATACTCATATACTTAATACCGAATACTCAGTAATCTTTTGCAATATAAGTTCTTCGTTTTATTGAACATTATCTAGGTTAAATAAGTAAATTTGAAAACCATTTCTTATTCATTTTCAAATTAAAACTGAAAAAGAATAAGCAGTCTGATTATTGCTTTAAGCGATAAGACCGCCATTTGTACTTTTTATATTTTTTTGTTTCTGTATGTTGTATTTTTTTTTTATGTGTACAATAAAGATTTAAAATAAATAAAATAAAATAAATATAAAGACAATGTTCTGAAGAAACGGAACGTTAACGTCATTCGGACGTATGTCGATTGAGGTAGACGGGAAGCTGTCATTAGTTATATCAATTATCGGATTCGCGCGGGAACCTTCGAAGTGAAAGGCGCCAAAACCAAAATTGCCTTAAGCTACTTGCAATTTTCTTTGTATTTTAATAGTATTTCTTATAACATAACTAATTATTTGTAATTTCGCAAAGTGACAATATTGTTTGAAGAAGATGGGAGGCACGAAAAGGCGGAAAAAAGTTCCTCCCGATGGGCTGCCTTCATCGACTTCATCGGACTCCGATGATGACTCCACGAGCAAATTTGAAATCTATAAGGTACCGGGATACTTTAGGAAGTATCCCGAAAATAGCAATAAAAAAGAATTTGTAGTATTTTTAAACCATAAAGAGCAAAAGATGTTCACCGATAAAGACAGACTGTCTATTTCCCGCGCTTTACGCAGATATTGCGTCACAGGTGTACTACATCTTAAATCTATTAATAGATTTAAAATAGGAATAACATTTGATTTGTCCAATAACGCAAATGTATTTTTACAAAATAAAAAATTACTGGAGGAACTCGAGCTAAAGCATCTATACCTGCTGGTGACACAGAGGCGACTGGCGTACTTACTTCTCTCCCTCTAGAGATGTCGAATAAAAGAATATTCTCTCTTATTGGTAGTTCCCGTAATGTTATTCAAGTGAGGCGCTTCATGCGAAGAGTACGGGATGATAGTGGTCAAATAAAATACCAGCCTACGCAGACTGTGGCGGTAACTTTTGCCTCCACAGAACTACCTGAATATGTTTACTTGGACTCCTGGAGGCATGAGGTTAAAACGTACATCCCTCCGGTTAAGCAATGCCTCCGCTGCATGAAATTCGGACATATTGCAAAATTCTGCAAAAATGGAGAAGTGTGTTCTATCTGTAGTCAGGAACATAGTTTTAAAAATGCACTGTAGATAGTAAAAACGCGAAATGCGCTAACTGTGGTGGCAACCACATAGCGATATCCAACTCCTGCCCTCAAAAAAACTTGAATTAGAAGAAAATAAAATAAAAACAAGAAATACTCAATACGCAGGGCTATTTAATGAAAAATAATTCCCACAATTAACTGCATCTAACATAGAAACTCAACTTCAAAATTTAACAAAATCAGATTTTTTCATGAACTTATTGACTCAAGCATTAACTAAAATAATCATCAATCAGAAGGACAATCCTATAAATTCAGCATCGATAAAAGATATACTACATCAAACGCTCCGAAACAGTTCCTTATTGAAAAATGGACCTTAATGTCATGCAGTGGAATGCTCAGAGTATTTTAAGTAATAAGATCTTACTAACTCAATTTTTATATGAGAAGCAAATCCACTTGGCAATCATATCGGAAACTTGGTTGACACCCAAAAAAACATTTGCAATAAGAGGTTACAATGTAGAAAGAAACGATGTTGGCAATGAACATAATGGCGTAGCTATTTAATTCGTAATAATATTGATTACAAAAGAATTAATACTTATTGTGATAATTCATTGCAAAATATTTGTATAAGAATTAATCTAAATAATAGAGAAATTAGTATCGTTAGCTTTTATTGTCCTACAAATTGTTCTCCATCTTTTGATAAAAATAAATTTGACTCTTTAATAAAGTCTGTCCCGGAACCTATGATATTTGCTGGCGATTTTAATGCCCATCACACCCTGTGGGGTTGTAACTCTGTTAATGCACGAGGTAGAGATATTTTGGATGTCATTGACGGCAATAACTTGATTTTGTAAATTCTGGTGAAGTAACTACAGTTGGTTCTTTGACGTGGCGTCCAAATGCTCTAGATTTAACTTTGGTCTCTCCATCACTTGCTCTTTCTTCGGACTGGTCTGTACATAATGATCCTCTCGGTAGTTATCATCTTCCTGTAATTATTAAAGTTTTAGTAAATAATAATATACATAGTTGTGCTGCAAATAATAATGGTAGTGTGCATTTGCCCATCTACCCCAATTATAAAATGGTGGATTGGAAAATGTATACACTAAATGTAGATTCGGAATTGTCAAATTTCCAAACTCAAAGTTGCATTGAAACTCCATTGAAAATGTACACATTATTTTGTGATTTGTTGCATTCTGCGATCAATAAATCCCTTCCATATTGTAATCAACACATGATATCTCCTACAAATACACCTAATATTAACTCCCCGAGCAGGAAATTTATTAAACATCCTCCTCTTCCTTGGTGGAATAAAAAATGTTCTGAAGCAGTTCAAAATTCAAGGTATGCTTATCTCAATTTTAAAAATAATCCCTCAGATGAAAGCTATGTTGAGTTTAAAAGGTTACAAGCTCAAAAAAAACTTATTTTGAAAACAGAAGATCAAATAGTTGGGTCCAATTATGCAGTTCTTTTAATCGGTGTACTCCTCTTTCAAAGATCTGGAAATATATGCGGAAATTTAACAAAACATTTTCTTGTAATACTAATGATGATAGTTGGGTTAATGATTTCTTACGAAAGTTTACTCCAGATTATGTAAATAATCATCCTAATTTATCTTCTGATTCTGCAACAAATTCTGTAAATAGTTTTTTAATCAAACCTTTTTCAATACAAGAGCTAATATCTTCCATTTATTCTAGAAAGGATAGTGCTTTTGGTTTGGATGGAGTTTCTTATATAATGTTGAAACGACTAAGTCGCAAAGCTCTCTGCATCTTACTTCAAATATTAAATAACCTTTGGTTAAACAATGACATACCTCAGTCATGGAAATCTGATTGCTTAGTACCAATTTTAAAACCAGATAAACCTCGAATGAGTCCTGACTCATATAGACCCATTGCTCTTACATCATGTGTAGGCAAGGTATTTGAGCAATTACTCAAACATAGGCTTGAATATTTTGTTGAGCATAATAATATTCTTCCAGCTAATCAATTTGGGTTCCGAAAGGGAGTGTCGGCCCGTGAAAGCATAGGACTGCTTCAATTCGATGTTCATAATAGTCTTGTTAATAAGGAGTTATTGTTGTCAGTGTTTTTTGATGTTGCTGGAGCTTTTAATAGTGTTAATATTAATGTACTTTGTTCCGAATTACTTTCAATTGGAATGCCAAACAAAATAGTTCACTGGATTAAGAATTTTTTAACAGAAAGAGAAGTCTATGCAAAGTACAATGGTAAATATTATGGACCAAGACTTTCATCTGTTGGAGTATGTCAGGGGGGAATACTCTCTCCACTAATTTTTATCTTGTATATACGTCGTTTGAATCTTGTTTTGGGCACTGAAGTAAAAAATCTTCAATTTGCTGATGATTTAGTTGTTTACACCACTGGGAACAATTTGGATAATATTACAAACATTCTCAACAAGTCTTTGGCATCTCTGTGTGCATATTTCTCTTATTTAAATCTGGACAGACCGCTGTTTAGCTCGTCCACTGCAAGGTTTTCTCCTAGACAATCAAAGCGATTTGTCAGCTCGAGTTGAAAGCTCTCGGGGTTTTGGATATGGGCGCGAGTAGGTCGGAGCGTAGATTTCATCAAGCGACGCCTTTCCGATTGGACATTGATATTCAGGGTGCCCCTAACCATTCGGTGATCACTGCCGGTTTTCACCCTGTTGATCACAGAGACATCTCTGAATATCCGTCTATTCGTCGTCAAGATGAAATCTATCTCGTTTCTCGTAGAACCGTCAGGACTCAGCCAGGTCCATTTCCTGTGAGGCGGCTTCTGGAAGAAAGAGTTCATCGCAAAGAGTCCCTCTTTCTCCAGGAAGTCGGCCAGCCTCTGACCCCTGGGGTTCCGTTGCCCATGTCCAAATTGCCCCACTTTCAACTCTGCATCGCTTCTCTTGCCCAACTTTGCGTTGAAGTCCCCCATAACAACATTGAAGTAGGTTTTGGAAGTATGTATGGCCCGACTTATGTCCTCATACATCTCCTCTACTTCTTCATCTGGGTGTGTCGAGGTCGGCGCGTATACCTGTATGACCTCCAACGAATATCTTTTGGATATTCTGAGTATAAGGTATACTACCCTGCTCGACACACTTTCGATGGATACGATGTTGTTGATGAGAGACCTGTGGACGAGAAATCCGACACCTCCTCGGGACTGTTGGTCGTCCCCCCGGTAGAAGAGCAGGTTACCAGACTTCAGGGTTATCGTATCCTCCCCGATTCTTCGGACTTCCGATAACCCCAGAATATCCCAGTGTAACCTGCTCAATTCTTCTTCCAGTTCGACAATCTTCTCGTCTGTCCTCAATGTGCGAATGTTGTGTGTTACCAGGGCCAGTCGTCGTCGGGGGTGGTAGCCGGGGCCAACCCGGGGATTCTTAGCACCCCCTGCCCCACCGTAACCATGACTGCTACCATAGCCAGGAATAGTGGGGCTGCCGGGGACTGGGGGCCTGGTCTCTATAAGTGTCGCCATTAAGGGGGTATTTGCCAATACTCGCCACGCTTGGCAGGCGGGTTGGCGAGCGCAGTAGGGGACTGGCGTTAATGACGCTGCTGCCCGCCATTAACCGGGGAAAGGAAATAGGATTTGTGGGTAAAGGATGTTATAGGAAAGGAGAGTATGGCCTGAGAGAGTGGATACTGCAGTCACGGACGGGAAGTTAAGGTGACTGCAGTAGCTCGGGGGCCGAGGTCGCGTACTCGTAGCACCTATACTAGGGCAGGCCATGACCACTAGATAGGAGCATCCCTGACCAAGGTCGTCCGTCGATTATATCTCCCGATATATTAATAAATATGCAATGTTACCTATGGTAGCTAATTATATACTTATTAATTATGCGTTTGGTAGAATTTGGGCACAATTTAATGACGCAAAATGGCATTTTAGGATTTTTCTTTCTAGAAGATTTCATGTGTACCCCACGCTGTCTGAATCCATACTGATTGGCGGGAAAAAAAAGGTGGCCCCGGCACCACCATTTTTATCTACGTTTTTCAAGTACCAGCGCTCCCTCTATATGTATATACTCTAAGATTTTAGGTTAGGTTAGGTTAGAAAATATAAAATATTTGAATTCGGAGCAAAATAAATTATAATGAGCCAAGGGTGAGTTTTATTTTTCATTTATTATTAATATTTTGTATTATGATAGCTAAAAACAACGTAACGTGAATATGTTAATTTCCGTTTATTTATTTATTTATATATTTTTCGTGGAAAAGTCATTTATTGGTAACATTAATATAGCAGTGCTACCAACATTACGAACAAGAAAATATCTACGTTTTTGAAGTCGCAAATGTATGACAGCGCTCCCTCTATATATAAATACTCTAAGGGTGTACACTATTATTTAAGATAAAACTATGTAATTACCACCCTAATACGACGATAGAAAAAAAAAATAACAAAAAGAATTCGTCACAATTTTTCCACAAAATTTAGTTGCATTGTGTCTGAAGTCACTAAAACTACTACCCAGCTTCGTTTTCGGTAGCAGTCTTGATATACCCTGTATAGCAACCTGCTATCACACAGCAAAACAGTTGACGGTCCTTTAAAACAATTCCTCATTATGGAAACCCGCTCCTTTTCTTGTACACTTGCCGTATTGCGCCTTCACGTAATTCAAAATGACAGCCTCCGTGGTCTCCTGTAGTTCCTTATACCCACGACACAAGAAGCCTAGCCAAGCCTATGTATGTGACTGTTGGGTGTACATATTTATTAAAATCATTTTCACGAAGAGACACGTAAATAATAGATTAGACATGTGACTACCGAGGTCAAGAGTAGGTATTTATACGTGTTGAGACTTCCTACGAATTTTTTTTTTCTATTTTATACCCGTGTTTTTGCGCGAATAAATAAATTAGGTACGAAAAAATAAAATTGTCTCTTTACCAACAAAAAGTTTCTTACTGAACAAAGGCCTTCCCCAAGGAACTCTTTAGACATGTTGTTAGTTAAGTCGTTTGTCCACCTTGCAGTCCGAGTTTCGACATTTCTTCACCCGATAACTTTTTGTTCCCATCGGCCCTTAGTTCGTCGCTGTATGTGACCTTAAGGTCAATTTACACCCCCTACATTAAGCAATTCTACATTGGTACGGAAATCTCCAAACAGTCTTAAACACATATATTTTATTTATTTAAACTTTTTTGCACTATACAGAGATACTATTTAGAAATTCCTTAATAATATAATATTACAAGTGGCGGCCTTGTCAGTTATCACACAAGTAATTTCTTACAAGCAGCCATCGGATGGATATAGAAAGAGAAAGAAGGGGCAGTCTGAGGCGTAAATGAATTATTAATAATAATCTTCAAGTAATATCTAAATAATGGCTAAGGTTGCAGGAGGTCGCTGGATGCAGGCCACTTCCAATAGGTCGATGTGGAGATCCTTGGGGAAGCGTATGTCCAGCAACGGACTGCCTGTCGCTGAGATGATGATGAATAACACGTAAACAAAATATATACGAATATACACGTACTTATAATACATAGGTAAATAAAATACGTACATAATACATAAAATATTATATATAAGTTTAATATTTTGCCAAGTTTTCCGCGTTATAACGTGAAATTTAAGCCTTATGCGGAAACATATGGCGCGTTTCGTGTAACTTGGGCTATTCAAACTTTTTTACATGAATAATGAATTTTATATGCGTGAATAAAGCCGGAATAGTTAACGTTTAATTTTGTTACGAGTTACTAAAAGTTTTTTTAATGGATAATGTTTGTATTAAGCAGGTCGTAGCTACCTAAAAAGAAAGTCAGCCAGTGGTTTTCAAACTGTTTTATCTCTTACAGCGAGCAAAACATTTTGTGCAAGTGTATTGCGCATTTCACCCTTGAAGAACATATCATACATTAACTTTACAATAAAAATCCCGTCAATTGATTCTTCCGCAAAGTTAAAAGTTAAAAGCAAAAATATACGGTCACATTGTGGTTGTGTGATAGCTGAACGATCTAGCAAATTACAGCTCGGCGCGGCGGCTCGACACCCACAGTCGACACCAAAGCTTTTTTCTCAAGACCACTAGAATATTACTTTTCATGTGTATTCTAATTTACTAAACAACGACGAATTTAACGGTCTAGGAGAAAATCGTTACAAATTGCTTTAAGAGATAAGACCATCATTATGGGAATAACATTATTATTGTTGTATCTCTTATTCTTTTAAAATGTGATTGCGCCAAAATCATACTGAAATGCATTGTACGGGAAAAACTATTTTAAGGTAATATGTCAAGCATTACAGCAACACCACTATGTGTTATAAAGATTATTTTAGACGAGTATCGTGAGGAAACCTGTCTTCTAAAATTCAGCCGAGAATTTTAAGATAGGTACGTCAAGTATAAGCACTTGTATTCGGCTATTATGGACCGAGGCCCAAACCTTAAAAAATCTCTTAAGAGATTCGCCTAACATAAATTAGGCAACCAAGAGCCTTGCTAGTAAATAGCAAGTCATTACAGATTAAAATAAATTGAACTTAAAAGAGTCGACTCATTGAGTCCATCAGGGATCGTACACACCCAACTCGCTAATGTATTCCACCTAAGTAAAGGATTTATTCAGCTTTTGTTCATTGTTGGTTGAAATTCGACATACGAGTACATACATAAATTCAGGCATTTTTCCTAGAAGCGATAGGCAGAGACGCTACCAGGACACACATGCTTCGCCTTGTATTTTCCGTCCTAAGATGTGATAGGGGGCGAGTCTGTAGCGAATTCCTGATTCCGCGATGATGACGAATAGTATAATCCGATATCACTTTGCCCGGCCCGGGATTCGAATCTGAGATTTCAGCATTGTAATCGTACCGCAGTTCTACTATTCCACCGAGGTCGTCAATGCCAACCATTGCTTTGTACTTCATGGTGTTATTTGGTTATGCTAATGACCATAAGCGGTCATATCGGCCGGGTCGGGTAAAGTGACATGTATTTTATGTTTATTTTCACCCCGGGGTCAGGAATTTGTGCTTTATATGGCCTTAAACTCGCCCCCTATCAATTATCACATTTTGAGACGGAAAACACAAACCGGAAATGTGGGTTTTCCTGAACGCAGCGTTTTTTTTTTTTTTTTTTTTTTTTTAACGATAGTTACGGTAATTCTCCCAATTTGTGGAAATTGAGCAGATTTTTTGAATCAGGAAAGAATATCGTGAAATTGTATTTTTATGCCTGATTCATATAGTATGGATGTATAATAATACAATAATGTGGTTTCTACATACATAACTTCCATAGTTTTTGAGAAAATTAAGTTTGAAAATACTGTTTAAAACGGTAATGAGAATGGCTGTTTACGGTAATGAAAGTATTGATGACGGTACTGAAATAAAGCACCGATTATTTATTAAATTTAATAAATTGCATTTTTAAAACTAAATTAAATAATAATAAAAAACCTTAAGTGACTAGTATTGTGTTATTAATTGAAAAATAACAAAAAATGTACTCAATACAATAATATGATTGAACAATTTAGTAACAAATGAAATTATGTTGAAAATAACAAAATATATATGCAAGTCAATGAAGACTTGCATATATATGTGAATAAACTATTAGAAACATAAAATCAGACTTTAAGTAGGTACTTATCACTAGATAGTTTAAAACAATGTCGCTTTCTCTGTCCCTATGTCCCTTTGTATGCTTAAATCTTTAAAACTAAGCAACGGATTTTGATGCGGTTTTTTAATAGATAGAGTGATTCAAGAGGAAGGTTTATATGTATAATACGTATATATTATTGAACAGAAATCTATTTGTACCCGGCGAAGCTGAGCCAGGCCGCTAGTACTATAATATAATATATAAAAAATATCAACTTTATTAATCATAATATGAGATATTCCAAAATACAGTCTTTGAATTAACTTAATGCTTTAATGATAGAATAATGTATTGCACCAATATCAATTGAGATCTCTTTTGGCGTGGCGTCATGTTAATTTAATTTTTTTTTATCCTTTTATTTTCATATATCGTAATCTATCCTTCTCTTTTTGTTGAGCATATTTTTCAGGGTCTCTTTTTATTTCTGCATATATTTTTCTTTTATGTAGTTTAGCCTTTTCCATTTTTTCTTCGTTGTTGATCCCTTTTTTAGATTTTGCCATTGCTGAAATATTAATGAAACAACAATTTTATTAATTCTAGATAATGCGGAAGTCTCTAAATATATATAAATAATTGTTAGAAATTAAAACAAAAGTAAATTAATTCAAAACAAATAAGTATTGATTTTTTTCTCATTACGTTCCGTACACTCTCATTACCGTCCGAAATAAAACTGAGAGGAATTCCTGGTAATGAGATAGAATGGAATGAGGATTGACACCATTTTTATTTTTAATTAATTAACAATAAGTATTAAGTCTACTTAATATTGATAAAGTTATTTATGTACACATGAAAAATGAATTAAACAAATAATGCAGTAACGTAGTACAATATTTACCTGCTTATCACGTAGATGGTAAAGAGCACCTGCGCGTGGTAATCTTAAAAACTCGCGTAATATTGGCTTATAATTCATTAGATATTAGAATTACGTCCGATTTCGCCGACGGTGCCGGCACAACTAATCGGCCACTAGCGTACAGTACAAGTCATAGATAATTAAATAATAACTGAACTTAGTAATCGCATTGACAAAGTCAGCTGAGTAGAATGAGATATTTTTTTTGGTAAAAGTTTAAAAATCGGTGCAACTTCTAATAAACGACTATTGTAAATGATTTATACTTAAATACTTCAAATATTATCTTCTCAGTTAAATTTTGACGTGACAACGTCTTAAATTAGGTTGCGGCTGGGAGTCACTTATGAAAAAGTGTAACGCCCGGTAACGTAACGGTGCGCGCGCAGCACTAGAGAATTATTTTTCAGTTTCACCCACTTTTTCCAAAATTGTCCCATAGCCCCCCCCCTGCCTTCCCCCACCCTTATTCCGAAATAGTGCCTATTAGCCTCCCCACGAAACCTACCCCCCCCCTCCCCTACCCCCACCCCGAAAATTTACCTCACCCCCCCCCCAATCCTATCTCGGCCAACATAGGTCGTAGACCCACCGAGTTTGGTATCCTCGGAACCGTCTTGGTGAGGGCTACAAATTGACCCCGCCAGAAATCCCAAATTACGCAAAAAATTACCCCCCCAAAAAAAAATATTTTACCTCCAAAAAATTAATTTAAGTTAGCCTCCCCACGAAACCTTCCTCCCCCCCCCCCTCCCTTACCCCCACCCCGAAAATTTACCTCACCCCCCCCCCCAATCCTATCTCGGCCAATATAGATCGTAGACCCACCGAGTTTGGTATCTTTGGAACCGGCTCGGTGAGCTCTACAGATTGGCCCCAACCAAATCCCCAAATTCCTCCCTCTCTCCCCTAAAATATTTGTCCAGGCATAACTCCGTCATTTCTTAAAGTAAACCCCCCGTGTTTGGAGTCAGAGGAATCGTCTTGACGAGCTCGACAATCGAGAGCAGGCAAAATACGATTTTTCTTATTGACGTGACAACGTCTTAAATTAGGTTGCGGCTGGGAGTCACTTATGAAAAGTGTAACGCCCGGTAACGTAACGGTGCGCGCGCAGCACTAGAGAATTAGGCGCATTGAATCGGCGCATGCTTGTGTCTCTGTCTTTGTCTTTCTCGAACGTTCTTGGCGTTGGAAAAACAAGAAAGCGTCACAATACAAGTTCACACGTGTGGTTAAAGTATCGTCAGCTGTGTCTGTAGTGAAAATATGGAGTGCTTAGATTCGTCATTACATGTACAATGTTTTAGTAAACAAAATATATTTCTATAGTTAAAATTTGTGCAATTCTTATTTTCATTCAATTCCTTGTTCCTATTGTGCAATTTAATTATATTCATATCAATAATATTCTACCGAGAAAAAGACGTTGTCACGTAAAATCTTCGCCCGTAAAACCGACTTTATTTTTTTTCATAATTTATGAATACTGTTTTTAGAAGTTATTTAAAAATTATTAGGTTAACCCAAGGTTTGGACCGCTGAGGGTAGTGAGAATACGGGTATATTTTTATTTTTTCATCAGTAATTACGTATTTTACTCTTAAATAATATAAGAGTAATAAATTAAGAGACCCAAAGAATAACATAAAAAAATAATTGTTCGAATATTCACAAGGAAAGTATTTTTAAATCGTTCGGATTCACGATTTCCACGAATGAAGAGAATTACCGAGTAAAGCTCCTTTAGCCTTCCTTCCGATACTCGGGGGTGGATCGGAAGGGGCATGTCGGGGTCTCTGGCCTTCCAGCCTGGGACGCGGGGACAGTAGTCCGCACTGCGCAGATGTTGTATCCAGGCTGGATCCCTATCGAGATCTAAGAAGATCTTTTGCTGGCATACCGACTAAAACCTCTCGGTGGCCGTCACGCGCTTAATGGATGACAGGCGATGTGGACAGGCGAATGGCGCCCATTTAACTCGCCGTGCCACCCGACGCACTGCCAAATATGGCTCCTCCCAGCTAGGGGGGGGGGGGAGGGGGGGGAGGCGCAGATGCCCCCACTTTCCCTATTTCGGACGCCCATGGTGAGATGCGCGTCCGCGACAGATACGAGGCCACATGTTCTGCCGCCCATCTCGGAGCCACTCCTGATATGACCCCCGATGACCCCTATTAGTCGCCCTTTACGACAGGCAGAGGATACCGTGGTGGAATTCTGACGCCCCTTGACCACTGGGCGGGGCGCCGGGTCAGCCATTGTCATTTACCCGGCGCCTCCTTCTCGGTTGGCGGCGGCGGGCGGGATCGTTCTGCTCCCGATCCCGTTCCGCGCTCTCCTTCTGAGAGATGATGATCTCACAGAAGGTGAGCATGGCCTGCCATGACCATGACTCTCAACCATGGAAGGAATCACGGCCGAGAGTGAGAGGTCCACTCCGATGGCTGCGCGGAGAGCTGCACGCTCCACTTCCCAGGCTGGACACTCCGAGAGAGAGTGCTGGGCTGTGTCCTCCGGACAGTTGTCACAATGGTGACACACGGCGGATTCTTCCCTTCTCGCCACCCACCACAGGTATCTGCCGAAACAGCCATGCCCCGACAGAACCTGCGTCAGGCGGAACGTCATCACACCGTGGCGCCTGCCCAGCCACTGGTCTAGGACAGGACGCACTGCCGCGATGGTCCAAACACCAGCACTGGGATTGTTCAGCCTGGTGAGCCACTCTTCCACTGCGGCCGTGCGGAAGGAGGCCCGAACGGCCTCGACTTTTCTAAGGGCCGGTAGCTCCCCACGACGGGACGCCTCCTCCCGCCAGTGGTAGGCTGACGAAAGGGCTCTGGCGTCAATGTCCCAGGGAAGGAAACCAGCCAATACGCAGGCCGCCTCATGGGAAATCGTGCGATAGCCCCTGACCATTCGCTGCGCCACCGCTCGCTGCGCTGGATGCAGGAGGAAAACACAGCGCCTGTCCAGGGACTCGGCCCAATCGGGACAACCGCAAAGAGCCCTGGATCGCACGACTCCCGCGTACAATCTTCGGCAAGGGATGCCGGGACCTTCGAGGTTGGGCAGCAGGCTTGACAACGCGCCTGCCGCCTGAACCAGCTTCGGCTTTGGCTGGGTGAAGTAGGCGCGGAAATTCCACCGGCTGTCCAGCACGACTCCTAGATACTTCATCGTGGAGCCGATAGAAATAGCCACGCCCTCAATCTGGTACCTGCCCAAGCGCCCTCTCACATATGAGAGACCTACCACCAGTAGACCTACCACAAATGCAAAATAGATCACATTCTTGAAATTAATGACATTTTTTCTATACTTATGTAGCCTTAAACATTTCGTGTCAGCTAAACCAGCTCCTGTTATTATTAATTTTTTTTTATTGCAGTGAATGGCGAGACGAGCAAGCCGTTCGCCTGATGGTAAGCGATACGACCGCTCATATACAGTAGCAACATTCCACTGCGCTCGCCATCCTGAGACATAAGATGTTAAGTCTCAGTATGTCCAGTAGTTGCTCTGGCTACAATGTCCTTCAATCCGAAACACAACAGTGCATTTAAGCAGTGTTGTTTCACGGGAGAAATAGATATTGCGGTGGTACCTACCCAGATGGCCTCTCACATATGAGAGACCTACCACCAGTAATTGTATTTACGGGAATATTTTGCGGTCACCGTTGATTCCATAATATCGTTAGCTCCCTTAGGAAAACCGCAAAGACATAGTAATTAAGTTTCAAATAGAAAGCAGCAGGGTAACCTAGTTTTTGAAATAAGGTTTCTAATTTCCGATTATGTCTATAAAATTTGTCGATTTCGTAGCCTGTAAGTGCTTTAGGTAAAATTTCATCATGGGCCTGAATGAGACGGGACCTAAACTGGATAAAACAGGACGGGAAATATAGTCGACGGCGCGCGGTAAATATAGTTAGTACGCGAAATAAATTATGTTGTTGCCAAATCAATACTGGACTCAAAAGCTATCTGCACCCGGGCGAAGTCGGGTCCGACCGCTAGTTAAACATAAATGTGCGCGGATCCACTTCATAAAGTTAATCCTGTGTCCTGTGTAATTTCGTATTACTTGTATACTTCTATGTAAGATTGGCTAAAATAAATTTACGTATCAAAAATTACATTATCTGTATAGGAATAATGGTTTTTTACATTTACTCGATTTAGTTCAGGTTTATATTGTATGGTGCATCGTTGGCGCAGTTGTACTACGGCTCAACTACAACGTTGGGATCTCAGTTTCGAATTCTGGGCCGGGAAGAGCTATATTGGATTTTATATTAATTATCGGCTAGGAGTCTCGAATTTGTGCCTGATATGGCTTAATTTAGATTATAGGCTCGCTCCCTATCATTTCTTGGGACGAAACAACCAAGGTGAACTGTGGGTGTCATAAAGTACCTCTGCTTGTTGCTTCTGGGAAAATGGCGTGATGTTATATATCTGTGTATTCAATTTACATTGTCTCTCGTCTATATTCTTATGGTTTATATTGTACTAGCGGCCCAGCCCAGCACGGGTACAAATAGATTTCTGTACAATAATATGTACGTATTATACATATAAACCTTCCTCTTGAATCACTCTATCTATTAAAAAAAACACATCAAAATCCTTAGCGTAGTTTTAAAGATTTAAGCATACAAAGGGACATAGGGACGGAGAAAGCGACTTTGTTTTATACTATGTAGTGATGATATTCCGTATTGGATACAACAGGTTTGAGATATCCGTAACTTTGTGAGTTTGAGCAATGCCTACGGATTCCCAATAAATAATCCTTTGTAATACTATACTGGGTATCTCAAGACTGCTACCGAAAACGAAGCCGGATGGTAGTTTTAGTGACTACAAATACAATGCAACTAAAAATTTCGCAAAGAAACGCGACAATTAATTTTTATGATTTTTTAAATATCGACATTTTTGTTTGGTAAATCCATAGTTTTTGCTAAAATAATAATTTAAACACTTTTATACCTTAGATTATTTATAAATAATAGGGTATATACTATTATTTTAGGAAAAAATGTATTTATCACTCAAATATGGCCATAGGAAAAAAATAACAAAAAAAAATTGTCGCTTTTTTTTGCAACTTTTTCTGTTGTATTGTTTCTGAAGTCCCTTAAACTACCACCCGGCTTCGTTTTCGGTAGCAGTCTTGATATACCCTGTATACTTTACATGTAAGTGATAGGGGTGTCGAATGTTTTTTGGTTGGTGTAAAATTTTAAGATTCTGTTTAAGTTAGTTAATTAGAGATTTCATTAAATTAAATTGGTTAATTAGTGAGATCTCGACAGCCATAGATAGTATTTCGAGACTGTACTTCGGTTAATGGTTAATGCATAATGAACTTTAATTCTAAGGTTTCGATTGTTTTTCATATGTGGTTCATTTGTCAATATTTATTCTCGTTGTTCGATCCAAAAATATGCAATTACATTTCGGAATCCCCCATACCAACTGTGGTTCAATCGTATTTCTGTGAATGAAAATTGATAAACCCCATGCTATTGTATGTTTTGTAATATGTCAGCGCGCATGTCAAACGTACAAAGAATTTACTGATACGAATCAACAGTGGCGTAGTGGGGAATAATTTAGGCATGCGATTTTTTTTATAATACACCCAACCGTCTCACATAAAGCCCTGACCTCACATTATGGTACAAGTTTTGTGCCTTGAGTATCAAAAACTACGTCGTCTACGAGGGGCTTCGTCTCACAAACACCCAGGCTCGAAATAAATATTTGTGGGCCGCACATATCTTTCTCTCGCTGCAGGGATCGAACACACGATCTTTAAGAAAGAAAAGAAAGAAAGAATATTTATTGCTGGCACAGTAAATAACAGAGGAGTTGACAAAAAAAGTTAAGGTAAAATAAAAACAAATAAATATTGCGCCAGCAAAGGTAGCTCTCATTCAGCTAGTATGCTGCAGCACCACTTAAGCAGGACTGCAACGCTGATTTTAGATGAGAGACCTTCATGACGTGCGGACGTTCAGTCGTTAATAATACAATTAATACAAAAACTACAGTGAAAACTAATACTAAACAAATGACACAGTAACCTTAAAGAGGACATAACAAAGAAAAAAAATGACTATAGTATTCAGATTGAATAGAATCAAAAATAGTATATATATTCAAACTTAGACAACGATAAATATTACGAGTAAGTAAACAAAGAACAACAACTTTGTGTATTATGTGTGGGTGTGTGGCTGTGGTTGTGAATGTGTATGTGTATCGTAGTGCCGCGTGGCGCTGAACGAGGAGAAAAAAAAAACAATAATAATATAGGTATAATTATAAATACTTGTTAATGTCCGCGCGGTACGAGGCATAAAGTACATGTACGCACACAGCTGTTAGCACACCAACGCGATCAGACATGCTGCGCCGAGCGCACGTGTCATACCTTCTTCTCCTTCTTCTTTCGTTTCATTTTGAAGGACATTCTAGCCAGAATAACTTCTGGACATATTGAGACTTAACATCTTATGTCTCAGGATGGCGAACGCAGTGGAATGCCAAGCATTTCTTTATAATTCAAGGTGTGTTTGGTTTTGACTTTTGATACTGATCATCAGCGGTCGTACCGCTTACCATCAGGTGAACGGCATGCTTGTGTCGCCATTCATTACAATTATAAAAAACAAACCATCTCTGCGGAAGTTGTTAGTGAAGTGATATTTCTACCTTAGTATTGTGAAGACGAAAATAAGCCCAAAAATGCTTTATATACTTCAAAGTGTCGGGAAGTTACTAACCAAAGCCGCGATAAAATGCGTAAGATATTTAATGTTGAAAAGAACATTATGCCCCTTGGCAGCCCTACCTCCCCACAATACCCGTTTGAGAAGTACTTAGCCCTCATATCTGAGATTACAAACAAGTATCCCAACTCCCGGGATAAATAAGGGATTAACATACCTTGTTGGGTTTTGTCAATGTTAATGTATTTCGGTATATCTTATTTATTGGGATAATACAGCCGTACATATACCTGGCCTTAAAGGAGAATGCCCATTCATAGTATCGGTAAAAAATATCGTAGACCACTGGTGGTAGGTCTCTCATATGTGAGAGGCCATCTGGGTAGGTACCACCGCAATGTCTATTTCTCCCGTGAAACAACACTGCGTAAATACACTGTTGTGTTTCGGATTGCAGGACATTGTAGCCAGAGTAACTACTGGACATATTTAGACTTAACATCTTATGTCTCAGGATGGCGAGCACAGTGGAATGTTGCTACTGTTTATGAGCGGTCGTATCGCTTACCATCAGGCGAACGGCTTGCTCGTCTCGCCGTTCACTGTAATAAAAAAAAAAGATCCTGATACCGAAACTGCTTAAAAAATATTATAGCATTTTTATGGTTTGTTCTTATACGTGTGGCGGTTGCAATACGCCAACTTAGATTTAGCTTTAAAAGCGGTTGCAATACGCCAACTTATATTTAGCTTTTAAAATAACACGCTTATTATTTGTAATTTGAACATTATTTAAACACGCATTTCATTTTAAAATATGACTGCAGATGTTTTACCATAAAACATCTGCGAGTTGTTTTATTAAAATAAGAATTTTTGTGTACCCTATTGTATAATATTAGTTAAAAAGATGCTGTTCTAAATTATTGTTTCCTAATTGTAATGGCCCGTTCATGCCGGGGCAATAAAACTGTATTATTATAGTTAAGTTCTTTAGTGGCGGCAATCCTTTGCAACAAATTTATGTTTTTTAGACAATAGTACACATGTTTGGGTAGACCTGAATTTTTAGTTGAAAGGATAGACCCTATTTTATGGCTTAAATATATTTTCTGTAAGATTTATCCCCACCGATCCTCATTCGGGTAGTCCTATAAAAGGGTCGGTTTATTTGGATGAAAGTTAGACAGTCTGCCATCTCTCGTCACGAGCACATCTCGCTCCGAGTCGCATAATTATAATTTTACTATGTCTGTGAATGTATTAAGTGTTAATTTACAAAATATACAATAGTTAGTTCCTGGAAGTGAGTGCTTATTCTAATACCTACACTTATAACCACCAAATACGTATTCTTGTTTTATCCTGGGAGACAGAATTTTATAAAATAAATAGCGGCCCGGCCCAGCTTCACCCGGGTACAAATAGATTTCTGTACAATAATATGTACGTATTATACATATAAACCTTCCTCTTGAATCACTCTATCTATTAAAAACCGCATCAAAATCCGTTGCGTAGTTTTAAAGATTTAAGCATACAAAGGGACATAGGGACAGAGATAGCGAATTTGTTTTATACTATGTAGTGAAGTAATTATCATCATATTTTACATTTTGTTCACAGAGCCAAAGGCAAAAAATATTATTGGACTTCAAGTTAAAAAAACTTCGGGTCTGGGTTGCATTTCTAATAATTATATTTTAGTACGTAGTAATTGACTATTAATACAAATACTTACTCCGAAAAGTTAGGGGTGTGTCCTGGGATTTGAGCCTGCGACCACCGTGAACATGCTGTGAAGCAAATATTTGTGTTGTCCACGGTTATTTGTATCGGGTCTGGGTGATTATAGTTAAATAGACTCGATCTTAGTGTGGGATCAGGACTATGTATGTGACTGTTGGGTGTACTATATGTATTTATTTATTTTATATTAAAAATGTAAATTACCTACATAAGTGCACTGTTGGACATTTTTTGACCTTTTCGTATTCATTTTCATATACTTAACACCTTCTTAACCACATCCTCATATAATTCCTTAATTAAATGGGGAAAGTAACGTTAAATAAATTTCCCGACCAGTAATATAAATCAGTTTGATATAATTAAAGGAAGCTAAGTTGTGTGAGACATTTCGTGGTTGGAATAATGTCTACCTCCCGAAGGAAACTTATTTAAATATGATTCCACGTTACTTGTAGTTCAGGTGTAATGAACTAGATGGCGTTAGTAGTTCTAATATATGAACTAGCGTTTGTGATATTTAAAAGGGCTTTTGTGGCACAGTTGGTGAGTAGTCACCACAGATTTGTATATAATTGTTAGTTTTCACCACTACAGTGAGTCTTGCACAGTCGAAAGAAGGTTTAGGCAGAGCTGACACCCACATTTCGCCATGTATGTTCCATCCCACGATGTGATACGGGGCCATATCGGGCACAAATTCCTGACTGATAATGAATGGAAAAATCTAATATCACTTGTATCGTCATAATAATGTTTATTTATCTATTTATTAGAATCTCGAACGAAGATAATACATTACATTTATATTGAAGTACATATTATGTATCTTTCTAAGATCTTTCTGCATGCATCTTCCATAACAGGAGAATAGGTACCTTCAGAAGTATTAGTATCTTCACAAGCTTTAGAATGTTTGCTGTTTTGCCTGCCAGGTATGATTGGTCAAACAAATACATGAATATTTCGCTAGTTATTACGAATACAAGGAGCTCTAAACATACAAACACAAAACAAAAATAATCTTGTCACAAACATTTCGCCTCTTAAAAAATCCTATTTAAATGTTCTCTGCCATTTGGCAAATCTTTGTAGACATTATGCGAGGCGCCTTTCCTCCAAATCTTATATTCCTTGGAATATGCGTACATTTGACACATCCACGCTGAATCTTGAATAAGTTATCAAAGCTGGGGATTGGAGGATTTAGGCTCGAAGCGGGGACATGACCCCCGAATGCGGCTGGAATTCTAAATATTACTGTATTGTGCTAGTTTTTAGAAAGCGATTAGGACTGTGAGAATATAGGACACTTATTTTACTATGCGTTAATGTGCGTGTTGGTTTGTTGATAACTAACCGGACGCGGCTATACGTTGAATTTGGTTCATACAAAGCGCGCTAAATCAACGCACACATAGACAGCGTTCACCGACACGATATTCGAAACCAGTCGAGACCACTGCGAGCGCGAGTTTCAACCTTTGCGCGAACGCCGAGCGTAGTGTGAGTGCGGCAACAAAAGTGAAGTACATACACAAGCTTGACTTCTGTTAGTATTCTGTGCTTTAAACGGTGAAGTAAAGCAGCGTGAAGAAACCTGCATATAACATAGAGATTCAGAAGAATGTTTGTGGCATGACTTTTCCAGCAGCACTAAGCCAGCATGGTTGTGGCGTAGAGGGGACTTGTGACGTATACTGAACAAATATATTGTAATCTTTTATTAATTTTCTTCTTTCGTGACAGTGACTTCTCAAGTTTTCATTTCATATTTTAGTTGTCTATACTTATAACAGCGTCTGCAACTTCATACAAGTCTTCCATTTTGACGTTCGTAGAACAAAATAGCGACGCAAGAATGTGTGACCATATTAGTCTAAGATCCCGCCATACATCGACCTTCACTGAGATGTTTATTTGATGAAACGTATTTTATATTCAATTTAATATGTCAATAAATATATTGTATAGGGGTTGCCTAGCAAATTTCAGTCCAGAATACGATTAATTAATAGTTAAAAAAAAATTTTTTTTAAACATTTCGCCTGTTTGATTGTTAAACAAATTCTATACCAATCGAAAGTATGAAGCCCATAGAATATGCAAACGTTAGGTTGCCTATTTTTTTCCGGTCACAACCCTCAGGTTGCCAGGTATAAACAGGTAAATCGCTTCTAGCATTTTGCACCGGTCTGATTATTGAATGAAAATTAAATGAAAATAAAGATCATTTTATTACGAACACAGTGGTATAGGGTTGCCTGCGAAAAATCAGTCCCGAATTGCTGTTGTCGAATTTAGAAAAGTGAAATATTGCTCCGAGTGACCATCCCATGCGATAGAAGAGGACACAGCATAGAACTGTTCGAAGTCCGCATTTTTTTTCATTTTTATTTTCATTGATGAAAAAATGAAGACCGTTCAAGAATTTACTTTAGTTTACTGATGGTCGACGGTTAAAAGATTTTTTTCTTTTGGATTATTGTTACCAAATGGTCGTTTTCCCAATAATCAACCAGAAACCGCACCAGAGCCAACAGTTTTTAAAAATGTCATCATTACAATTAATTAAATCATCATCTGAATCACACAAAAAACACTTTTTCGTCATTTTTTTAACAATAAATAGTAGCACGTTTTTTTCAATTGCAACTATAACCACAATCTACTCCAAAATAATGCACAGCATATACGAGTCTATCGCTTTCCTTTTCATTCTCAACAATAATAGCATGCGCACCCTCTTTCTTTAAATGGGCGGACTTCGAACAGCTGCTATGCTGTGTCCTCTTCTATCGCATGGGATGGTCACTTGGAGCAATTTTTCACTTTTCTAAATTCGACGACCGCAATTCGGGACTGATTTTTCGCAGGCAACCCTATACCACCGTGTTCGTAATAAAATGATCTTTATTTTCATTTAATTTTCATTCAATAATCAGACCGGTGCAAAATGCTAGAAGCGATTTACCTGTTTATACCTGGCATCCTGAGGGTTATGACCAGAAAAAAATAGGCAACCTAATGTTTATATACCGGGTATCTCAAGACTGCTACCGAAAACGAAGCCGGGTGGTAGTTTTAGTGACTACAAACATAATGCAACTAAAAATTTCGCAAAGAAACGCGACAATGATTTTTTATGATTTTTTAAATATCGTCATTTTTGGGTGGTGAATCCATAGTTTTTGCTAAAATAATAATTTAAACACTTTTATATCTTAGATTATTTATAAATAAAAGGATATACACTGTTATTTTAGGAAAAAATGTATTTACCACCCAAATATGGCCATAGGAAAAAAATAACAAAAAAAAAAATGGTCGTTTTTTTTTGCAACTTTTTCTGTTGCATTGTGTCTGAAGTCGCTTTAACTACCACCCGGCTTCGTTTTCGGTAGCAGTCTTGATATACCCTGTATTCTATGGGTTTCATACTTTCGATTGGTATAGAATTTGTTTAATAACCAAACAGGTGAAATGTGTAAAAAAATTTTTTTTATATTATTAATTAATCGTATTCTGGACTGAAATTTGCAAGGTAACCCATATACAATATATTTATTGACATATTAAATTGCATATAAAATACGTTTCATCAAATAAACATCTCGGTGAAGGTCGATGAATGTCGGGATCCTATACTATATAGTATGTATTATGACTCCCGCAACTCGTCTTAATCCATCCCGATAAGACGTGCAAATATTGAAGGAGCACGGTTCATCTCGCGATAGGTAAGTATAGACTGTACTGTGTCGGCGACTTTTCACCCTCTGTAATCGCTTGTTGTCTATATTTATTTGCTTTTTAAAGTGCTCTGTTCGAGAAGTACCGTGTATGGGGTGTGAATTCTGTATCAGCCCATATACGTCCCACTGCAGGGCACGAGCCTCATCTACAATCGACAGTACGATTGAGGGTAAATTATTAATTGTTAATCATTTTCTAGCTAGAAAAAGATTTTGGGCTCCGGATCGTGAAAAGCTTGCCTACTATATGTAATTATCTTAATATTTTTAGGGATCAACTTAACTGGTTGTAGGTTTTTCATATGTGAGGGGTCGCCTGGGTTGGTACCACCGCAATGTCCATTTAACCCGCCAAACAGCAGTGTAAATGCAATTCTATGTTATATAAAGTCCGCCAACCCTCAATAGGTCAGCGTAGTTGACTATATAGGTATAACTATTCTCAATCGTATTCTCGATTGTCGAGTAGGCTTGACGCCCCTGTTCTGCAGTGTGACGTAAACTGATAGAATATAAAAAAGTAGTGTTACATTTACCGCTCGTAATATTTATTTATTTAAATATTTATTGTGCACAATAAAATCAATGTAGGTACACAAACAAGAAGAAACATAAAAAGCATAAATGGAGGTTTTATCAGTTAAAACAATGTCTTACAGACAACCATGTCTCACACCATTCTTAATGCTAGACATGTTTGTTCGGAGTGTCCTGTCTATTAAAATGTCAAAGATATTTTCCATTCCTCTTTATCCATCCACCTATGGCAGACGAAAAACGAATTGTAAATCATAGCAGATTTCTACGTATGTACAAACGTCTCTAAGTCCAAATATTGGCTCGAACACTTCGTTAGTCTTATTTGCACTAATTTCCATGGAATGTGCCGACGCCACTCGTTTTTGATTGTTTTGCTTATATGGATTGCTTTAAAGATGTCGTAAATTGCGATGTTGTTAAATTTCACATAAGAACTGAGTTCCCAGGGTCGAGTTCATTTAAAATAAATGTCTATTTACCATGAAAACATCAAAATGGTAATGGTGTATTTGATTTTTTTTATTGCCATGATGGCGAGATGAGCATGCCGTTCGCCTGTTGATAAGCGATACGACCGCTCATGAACAGTAGCTTGGCTTGGCTTGATAGATATTATTCGGACCTTGTACCAGGAAAATAAAGTGAAATGAAAATAATTATTGAATCCATTATGTTCTACATCATTTAGATTCAGTATTTTTTTTATTTACCATCCGGTTGTGAAAGCGGTTTTCACTAGAGAAGGGCAAGAAACTCTAGTGTTGCTCTTTTCTAAACCTGTTTACAATTTGGTGATTTTACAAAAAGTTACAAGTAGTTTAAATCAGAGCAGGTCATTAATAATTTGTTATAATATTTAAACAAATACGAATATTACGTTTATGTCATATTTAACGTGGCTGAGTGAAGCCGAACAAACGAAGAATCAGTAAATAAACCGTCGAGAAGTGCTTTGATAAATTTAAACGAGGCGAAATAAGCCCGAGATGATGATGATGATGCACGCAATGGACGCCCCAAAGAAGCTGTTACCGACAAAAACATCAAACATGTTTATAAAATAATTTCTGATAACATAAAATATAGTCATAAAATATGATAAAAAATAGAGTACTCGAAAATGCGCGCCGTGAATAAGGCAGAAAGAATATTTTAGTTCCCCATAAGGGTGCCTTTGAGAATAATAGTGGTATATTTGAACGATAAAATATTCATCTTACTTTATGGCTATTGTTATATGTCCCCATATACAGGGTATATCAAGACTGCTACCGAAAATGAAGCCGAGTGGTAGTTTTAGAGACTACAAACACAATGCATCAAAAAAATTCGCAAAGGATATATGTTTTTTTAAATATCATCGTGTTTGGGTGGTTAATTTATAGTTTTTTGCTAAAATAATAGTTTTAAAACCCTCGCTTACCATAGCGTCTTAAAAAATAGAGTGTAACTATTATTTAAAAAAAAATGTCTATTTACCACCCAAATACAATAAAAAAAAAAATAGCAAAAAAAGTCGCATTTTTTGCATCATTTTTAGTTGCATTGTGTCTGAGGTCACTAAAACTACCACCAAGCTTCGTTTTCGGTAGCAGTCGTGATATACTCGTACCCTGTAATATGGCGACAGTGTATTGTAGCTTATTGCACTTTGATACAATTCACGTCCGTACTCTCATTTATATAGGAAGCACGTGCCTTGCAGTGGGAGCTGAATAGATATAAATAAGAAAGAAAAAAAGAAAAACAATTTATTTGTCACAGTCGCAACCTCACATCATGACAAAAAAGATAAACATTAACAATATATACATGGTTAATAAAAAAAAATATATAATTAAAAACACAGTTGGTTGCGGCTGTGATCGGTAGGTTTCACTCAGCTTACGTTATGTTGTGGTGTAAACAACGACACATTACTGATTTTAAGTGAACGCTTTGAGTCGTACAGATAAATATCATCTTGTGTAACAACGGTTACAGTTTTAGCACATACCCGTATTCAACGTATCCCTACGTTCCCTTCCCTCGCGGTATCAGGAAGCCTTAGAATCTTCCGGAACTTGCGCTGATCTAGACCGTTGGGTGACCGCGAATCGTGCGCCCTTATTTGTGTACTCTTTGTTAGTAGCTTTAGCTTTAGCTTAGTTAGTAGCTTTTTTAGTTACGAGTACAACAATACAAAAAACACAGTCACACTACATACTTTCACACAAAAAATATAGTTATTTTTTTATTGCAATGAATACATAAAGAGTGATGTGCAGGTGGAAATCTTATATCGTACGCTACTATCACACGGTACCATCCCGTTTTTTGCAGGAACAGATTTTGGCAGGATCCCGTTTAGTCGTGTATGTGCTGCAATATTAGCATTCACACGATTATCCTGTTTACAGTATCCAGCAAAAAACCGATCCGTCCGAATTTGACATTCGGTTTTGCCACTACAAACTGGATGGCAATGTCCAGTAAAATGCAGGATCCAGTTTGATTACACGTATAGTTTAATGGGAATGTTCCCACTAGCTTCCTGCATACTGTTTTTTACTGAACGGGCTGAGTGGAGAGTACACCTATACCGGTTGTTGCCTTACCGCAAAAAACAGGATGCAAACTACTGTGTGTGAACGACAGCAGTGGTTTTTGCAGGATTCCGTAAAAAAACCGTACCCGCAGAACTGGATGCCGTGGAAAAGGATTCGATATTCGAAGTTTGTATCCTGTTATTCGTATGAATAACAATCTTATCATGGCGATAGGCTCGCCACCTATGAAATCGGTGGACGGAACATACAAGGCGAAATGTGGGTGTCCTGGCAACTCTGCCTGCCCCTTCTGGGAAAAAGGCGTGAGTTGATGTATGTATATAACAATCTTATCATTTAACCACTACCTGTGATCTTCTTACAAACGAACTGGCCAAGAAAGAAAAACAATAATAATCTTATTGGTATGTACGTTTCTTCGCGATATTTTCCTTTATTGTTAAAGCAAGATTTTTTTTAATTTTAAAATAAATTGTATCCCAGTAACTCTTTTACTACAGATTACTGGCAATTGTTCTCGGCTTATTAAGATAACTTCAATTGAACAAAGAATCAGATGGTTAGATAAAATGTTATTCTATTCTGAGAGTACCTTTCAAAGAACAAAAGCGGGTTACGAATAAGGGCCGTAAACACCCAGGTTTATATGTAGCTGAGAGAAAATGTTGTGTCACACATTGTTTATTAGTTTGCCCAACAATTTTATTAATTTATTTCTTAAAATTATAATAACATCAAATTATCTAAGTGTCTATGTCAAGTGTCTTTCAAACCTTCCACGTTAGGATTTGCTCCCAAACAAAAACAAAGCTCAGGAATTACCAGATTATTCCTTTTTAATGTGTAGCATTAGTAGTTATGAGAAGTCATGTAAAATTAAGCTTAATGGTGATTCTCTCATGTGTGCGAGGCTGCCTGGGTGGGTATCACCGCAATGTCTATTTCTCCCGCCAACCAGTGTATTTACACTGCTCTTTTGTATTCCGGTTTGAACGCCATTGTAGCCAGAGTAACTACTAGACACAATGAAACATAACATCTTATGTCTCAGGATGGCAAGCGCAGTGGAATGCCAATCGTTGCTTTATAATTCATGGTATTGTTTGGTTTAGCTACTGACCATACGCGGTCGTATCACTTACCATCTTGCAAATGGCATGCTCATCTCGCCTATCAACGCTATAAAAAACACAAGAATAAAAAATAAATAATAGTAGTAATAAATTGACTGAACTCCAGAGGTTCAGGCTCGGGGTTTGTAAAAGAGCTATGGAGTGCAGCATTCTAGGCGTAACACGTATGGACAGGGTGCCCAATAACACCTTGCGCTCCATAACTGGAATTAGTGATGTTGGGAGAAATTCGGACGAATTGAAATAGGATTGGGCGGAAAAGGTGGGCGAAAATTGCCACGCAATGGACGCCCCCGGACGGCAAGAAGCCTAGGCCTAGGAAGAGATGGCGTGACGACCTTGACAATTTCGGCAGCTTATGGATGGCAAAAAATAGAGACAGATGGAAGGAGTTGACGGAGACCTTTGCCCAGCAGTGCGACATTATAGATTTATAACAAAAAAAAACTCAGTAATTACGACAAAATGTTTTACCGACACTGCACGTATACCTGTAGCTAAAATACTTTTAAGCATTGCCTGATCTTGGCAGCAGTATTTCCTACACCCGTCGTCTGTATTTATCGCGTTTCGTGTCCACGTAGCTAATTTATCATTGTTAATGTTACTTGTATGGCGTGTAATACCGTTCTGGCCCTTAGGTCATGCGACGTAGAAAAGCGGGATTGTTTAGAACTCTTTTAGGTCTCAATATTTGTGACCTAAAAGACCTTAATGTAGTCAAAGGTTGATGTGATACCATCGACCAAATTTATACTAGATACAGGGTCCGCAACAAAATCACACGCCAAAAGTGGCCGAGTTTCCTTATACTTATACATTATTATGTACATTTGAATTTCGGACGAGATGTAATAAAAAGTCTTAAATTATAATGAACTTCAGATAACAATAAACAATGATAACCTTTTTCCTTTAAATTAAGATTTACTATAGATTGGACCATACTAAAAATAAGAGCACACGGCACACGTTTATTTGTGCTCTTATTTTTCTTGCCGTTTTTTAGGTCGTTACTTATAAACTAGTGTGCATAAGCAGTGGTATGCCAATCATTGCTTTGTAATTCAAAGTATCGTTTCATTTTACTACAGTTCGTGAGCGGTCGTATCGCTTATCATAGGCGAACGGCATGCTGATTTCGCTATTCATAGCAATGAAATAAAAAAATATGTAATTTTAGGAATGGTCAAGGATTTGGTTTTGGTTGTATTTGTATTGGTCTATTATCACTAGAAATTCACCGGTGAATTAAATATTATACTATGGGAAAAAATCATTGGATTTTTTAAGTAAGTTACACAGGGTATCTCAAGACTGCTACCGAAAACGAAACCGGAGGGTAGTTTTAGTGACTACAAACACAATGCAACTAAAAGTTCGCAAAGAAACGCGAAAATCATTTTTTATGATTTTTTAAATATCGTCATTTTTGGGTGGTAAATCCATAGTTTTTGCTAAAATAATAATTTAAACTCTTTATACCTTGGTCAGGTCCTTGTCTTAGGTCAGGGATGCTCCTATCTAGTGGTCATGGCCTGCCCTAATATAGGTGCTACGAGTACGCGACCTCGGCCCCCGAGCTACTGCAGTCACCTAACTTCCCTATAACATCCTCTACCCACAAATCCTATTTCCTTTCCCCGGTTAATGGCGGGCAGCAGCGTCATTAACGCCAGTCCCCTACTGCGCTCGCCAACCCGCCTGCCAAGCGTGGCGAGTATTGGCAAATACCCCTTAATGGCGACACAAATTGAGACCAGGCCCCCAGTCCCCGGCAGCCCCACTATTCCTGGCTATGGTAGCGGTCAAGGTTACGGTGGGGCAGGGGGTGCTAAGAATCCCCGGGTTGGCCCCGGCTACCACCCCCGACGACGACTGGCCCTGGTAACACACAACATACGCACATTGAGGACAGACGAGAAGATTGTCGAACTGGAAGAAGAATTGAGCAGGTTACACTGGGACATTCTGGGGTTATTGGAAGTCCGAAGAATTGGGGAGGATACGATAACCCTGAAGTCTGGTAACCTGCTCTTCTACCGGGGGGACGACCAACAGTCCCGAGGAGGTGTCGGATTTCTCGTCCACAAGTCTCTCATCAACAACATCGTATCCATCGAAAGTGTGTCGAGCAGGGTAGTATACCTTATACTCAGAATATCTAAAAGATATTCGGTGAAGGTCATACAGGTATACGCGCCGACCTCGACACACCCAGATGAAGAAGTGGAGGAAATGTATGAGGACATAAGTCGGGCCATACATACTTCCAAAACCTACTTCAATGTTGTTATGGGAGACTTCAACGCAAAGTTGGGCAAGGGAAGCGATGCAGAGTTGAAAGTGGGGCAATTTGGACATGGGCAACGGAACCTCAGGGGTCAGAGGCTGGCCGACTTTCTGGAGAAAGAGGGACTCTTTGCGATGAACTCTTTTTTCTAGAAGCCGCCTCACAGGAAATGGACCTGGCTGAGTCCTGACGGTTCTACGAGAAACGAGATAGATTTCATCTTGACGACGAATAGACGGATATTCAGAGATGTCTCTGTGATCAACAGGGTGAAAACCGGCAGTGATCACCGAATGGTTAGGGGCACACTGAATATCAATGTCCAATCGGAAAGGCGTCGCTTGATGAAATCTACGCTCCGACCTACTCGCGCCCATATCCAAAACCCCGAGAGCTTTCAACTCGAGCTGACAAATCGCTTTGATTGTCTAGGAGAAAACCTTGCAGTGGACGAGCTAAATAGTGGTTTGGTAGAAGCTGTCCATACGGTGGGATCTAAGTATTTTAGACCTCGCCGTAGAGATAGACCACAAAAACTCTCGATCCACACTCTTGACCTCATGGCCGAACGTCGATCTTTAGCGCTGCAGTCTTCCGTTGACGCCGAAGCATATCGGCGGCTCAATAGACAGATCTGGAAGTCCTTGCGACACGATGTCCGTGCTCACAATACTGTGAGCATTAAGGAGACAATTGAGCGGAACGGAGGCTCCAAAGTGTTTGCAAGAGACTTGTCTATTGGGCAAAGCCAGTTGTCTAGGCTGAAGACGGAAGACGGCCGCGTAGTATCGACGAGGGCAGAGGTATTAAGGGAGATCGAGAGGTTCTACGGACAGCTTTACACCTCGGTTACCCAACCTGCTGTTAGCTCGGCCGAAGACCCGAGAGCCGAGTTGATCCGACACTTTAGCGATGATATCCCGGACATCAGCCTGTGTGAGATTGAGATGGCCCTGAAGCAACTTAAAAACAACAAGGCACCGGGCGAGGACGGAATAACTTCAGAGCTTCTGAAAGCGGGCGGAACGCCGGTACTGAAAGTCCTTCAGAGGCTCTTCAATTCCGTTCTCCTCGAGGGCTCAACGCCAGAGGCATGGAGCAGGAGCGTGGTGGTACTGTTCTTCAAAAAAGGTGATAACACTTTGCTGAAGAACTACAGGCCCATCTCGCTTCTGAGCCATGTCTATAAGTTGTTTTCGAGGGTCATCACAAATCGTCTCGAACGCAGGCTTGATGACTTTCAGCCTCCCGAACAAGCCGGTTTCCGAAAAGGCTTTAGTACCATAGATCACATCCATACGCTTCGGCAAGTTATACAAAAAACCGAGGAATATAACTTGCCGCTTTGTTTAGCGTTTGTGGACTATGAGAAAGCCTTTGATTCGATCGAGACTTGGGCTGTGCTACAGTCTCTCCAGCGGTGCCATATCGACTATCGGTACATCGAAGTGTTGAAGTGTATATACAACAACGCCACCATGTCGGTCCGAGTACAAGATCAGAGTACGAAGGCTATTCCACTACAGAGAGGCGTGAGACAGGGAGATGTCATATCTCCGAAACTGTTCACTGCCGCGCTGGAAAATGCCTTCAAACTCTTGCAGTGGAAAGGATTCGGCATCAACATCAACGGCGAGTATATCACTCACCTTCGGTTTGCCGACGATATTGTAGTCTTGGCAGAATCACTGGAAGACCTTAGCACTATGCTCGAAGACCTCAATCGAGTCTCCCAACAGGTGGGTCTTAAAATGAACATGGACAAAACGAAGATCATGTCGAATGTCCATGTTGTGCCCACCCCCATCGGTGTTGGGGGCTCGACTCTTGAAGTTGTTGACGAATATGTCTATTTAGGACAAGTGGTCCGGTTAGGCAGGTCCAACTTCGAGAGAGAGGTCAATCGTCGAATCCAACTCGGTGGGGCAGCGTTCGGGAAACTTCGCGACGTCTTCTCGTCCAAAATAGAAAGTCTTCGATAGTTGTGTTGCAGTGATGACTTACGGCACCAAGACGTGGCCTCTCACTATGGGCCTTATTAGGAAGCTCAAAGTCACTCAACGAGCTATGGAGAGGCTATGCTCGGGGTTTCCCTACGAGATCGAATCAGAAATGAGGAGATCCGTAGGAGAACTAAATAACCGACATAGCCCACCGGATTAGCAAGTTGAAGTGGCAATGGGCAGGGCACATAGCGCGGAGATCTGATGACCGATGGGGTCGGAAAGTGCTCGAATGGAGGCCGCGTAGCGGAAAGCGCAGCGTAGGACGTCTACCCCACACGATGGTCCGACGACCTGGTAAAGGTCGCGGGACGTCGCTGGATGTAGGCTGCCTCCAACAGGTCTCTGTGGAAATCATTGGGGGAGGCCTATGTTCAGCAGTGGACTTCCTTTGGCTGATGGATGATGGATGATTATACCTTGGATTATTTATAAATAAAAGGGTATATACTATAATTTGTACGAAAAAATGTATTTAACACCTAAATATGGTCATAAGAAAAAAAATTACAAAAAAAATATTGTCGCTTCTTTTTCCAACTTTTTCTATTGCATTGTGTCTGAAGTCGCTTAAACTACCACCCGGCTTCGTTTTCGGTAGCAGTCTTGATATACCCTGTATAATTTCAGTTTTTTAACGGCAAAGATAAGGATCTTGATAAGGTTAGCTTATTTGAAAGTCCTTTGATATGTTTTTTTTAAGACTAATTTGATTTATACATGTTGTATCACATTTCCACGTAATAACTACTGAACGTATTTTGATGAACACACATTAGAATAACCCATAGGCTACATTTTAAAGTTTCAAAGTGCGTGGTGGCCTGTTGATAAACGGACTAGACGCGACTGCCAACATATTCACGGTGGTCGCGGGTTCGAATACCAGGGCACAACTCTGACTTTTCGGAGTCATGTGTGTATTGATAGTCAATCACCGCGCACTAAAACGGTGAAGGAAAACATCGTGATGAAACCTGGATACCATAGCGACTTATAAAATTTTCTATGGTGTGTAAGTCCGCCAACCCGCGCTGGGCCAGCGTGATGGACTATATGGCCTAACCACTCTCAATCGTACTGTCAATTGTAGAGTAGGCCCGTGCCCTGCAGTGGGACCTATATGGGCTGATACAGATACAGATACATTTTAAAATTCATACCATAAATTGGTAAAATTGTTACGACAATTAGTGTCCGTTAAGTCAACAAATCCGGTCGTTTTATCTATAATATAAAAATGAATCGCAAAATGTGTTGGTAACCGCATAATTCAACAACGCCTGGATCAATTTGGCTGATTTTGGTCTTGAAATATTCGTGGAAGTCCTGGGAAGGTTTTAGGGGTGAGAAAAATAGGAAAATTTCTGAGGAAGATACTAAAAAACCTTTTTTTTGGGTATCGTTCAAGCGTGATGCGTCCAGCCAGTATAGGATGATCTTTGTTTATTTGACGGGAGACGTAAAAGACGGTCTAGCTTCAACTACCACCCAACGTAAAATGATCTATCTTTCCATTGTCTTTCATTGACGGCTGACGAAATAGAACAAAATTCAAAAAATGTGTACATCGTGTATATAATATTATCTAGATACGGCGTCTTGCGCGTAATTTTGTTAAATGTAAATTAAAACGATGTTCACATCTACCAAATCGCCCATTGTTTTTTGAGATTATTGCAACAGTTTTAAAACAAAGTATACTCTATCGAAGCGTTTTGCCGGAGTATACCAAAATATATCTAATTATAATTTTTCGTTTTCATAAACGACATTGTTTTTTGAATTTATACTTTAGATGCGCTGGGGGACATATTTAAATTCGCATTAGTATTGTTTTCAGACTCAAGAATAAAAAAAATATTGGTACGTTGATGCCGTATCTAGACATTATAATGAAACGATATGCAGTTTTATATTTTTAAATATTTGTTCTATTACTTACGTCACCTGGTAAGGCAGTATGAAGGTTTTATTAATTTGTATATGGTAACGTAATAGACGCGACTGCCAACAAGTTAACGATGGTCACGGGTTCAAATCCCAGGGCACACCTCTGACTTTTCGGATTAATTTCTACGTGAAATAAAATCCGCCAACCTCGCACTAAGCAAGCAGGGTGGACTATAATATTTTCTTCTATAATATAAAAATGAATCACAAAAAGTGTTGGTAAGCGCATAACTCAACAACGCCTGCACTAATTTGGCCAATTCTTTTTTTAAATGGTTATTATTACTTTATTACTAACAAAAAGTAATGGCGTGCAATATTATTAGGAAAAAACAGCATTTTGGTGCTGAAATAAGGGACGTAATATTGGATGGACAATAAAAACGCTAAAGTTTTTAATGTCAAAACTTCATAAGGCAATCTTTATATGTACATGTATATGGAGAGACGGGATATAATAGAGTGGAAGGTACGGAGAGGGCTGGGATAGCTGACAGATTTGATAGGACGAAATGTAAATGCACGTTATAAGACGGGATGGATAATAAAAGAGAAAGGACGGGACGGATCGGGAAGAGACTGAACAGACGGATGAGACGGGATTGAGCCAGACAGTAGGATAGCTATGTCAAGTTTAGGTATACAAGAGATTAATACGAAAAATAACATGTATTTGGTGTGGAGTGGAATCAAAAAATATATGCACCCAGGCGACGCTGGGTCGGGCCGCTAGTTTAAAATATTTCCCAATTGCTTTCCGTTGAAAGCCGGGTCGACACTATAATATTATAGTGAAATGTAATTATAAATCAATAGTGCGTCAAAGGATTTTCACGATCGGACCGTAAAGGAAACGGTATTGGTTGAATTAAGCCAATTTGCGACCACACTTGTTAATTGGAAAAGCTTTAGTGCTAAGGTCTCGGCATGCCACCGACTTTTAATTGATCGACAGGTTTTGTCGAATTGATATAAGATTGCCTTTACGTGTACTTAATTATTCAATTGAGGTTTTGGTAGATGGTTGGTAAACTATTCGGCATTATTTGATTATACTGGTATACCCTGAAATATGGCGTTAAGGACTCAATAAATAAAGCTTTATTTATGTTCTTTAACCACTGGAAGTCACTGTGTATATAGGCCTACCCTAAGGATGTCTACATTGACATTACCTAAAAATAAAAGACGTTTGCCCACTTTAAAATAAATTACTATACGGTGAGTGCACTTTGCAAATCCACACTTTGCATCAAAGACATTCCGCAGGCACAAATCAAATATAGTCTTGTACAGACATTGCAAGCCCTTCGTAAATTAAATACATTCCAAGTAAAAGTTGTTCTTTACAACTCTGTCAACTTTTCTTAGATTTATGTTTTAAACCAACCATTGTGGAAATCATTGGAGAAGGCCTATGTTCAGCAGTAGACTCCTTTGGCTGATAGATGATGATATTTAAACCTTCCCTAGGTTTAGCGTCGACATATCTTGATTTCCTTCTTAAACAATTATATGCATAGCTTCAACTCGACAGTGACACAACAACAAATCGTTCACGACAAATTGTCGTGTGCTATGCAAACAATCAATCAATTTACGCGTGGGCAACACTTTACAGCCACACCTGATACCGAGCATCGTAATGGCTCTGGTAATAATAGAATATTCCGTAAATAACACGCTAAGTGCATTTTACAATCATTTACACCATTGTGGGTAGATATAGATATTTAAACAGCTGGAATTCTTAATAATACCCTGTCTTCTTCCCATCTTTTTTCTTCCGGCTTTCTCCCGATTTAATAGGCTGGCATCCAATCCGTGGTCCAAGTGGATGGATGTTCATGAGGGGAAGTGATCACTTTCAGGCGACTTAATGGTGGTTTGTGCGGACCATTGCATTAAAAAAATATAAATATTCGTTACTTATGTAGATGTAAGATATACTTATGTAGACAGCCTCCGTGGCGCAGTTGGTTCGACGCCGCCTGTGAAACGACCGAGGCCACGGGTTCGGATCGCCGCACCGAGAGAAATGTTTGTGTGGCCCACAAATATTTCTTCAGTGGTCTGGGTTTTTGTGAGACCGAAAGTCTCTCGTAGTTCCTGATACCTACGACACAAGACTCGATCTTAATGTGCTGTCAGGACTATGTATGTGACTGTTTGGTTGTTATATGTTATATTATATGTTCATCAGTATTAATTGAGGATTCTAATGGTGAAATAACTATCTAAATCGGTCCAGTAGTTTCAGAGGCCTATTCCAATGCAAACAAACAATCAATCATTCCTCTTTATATCGTTTAGATTTTTTATTGCAGAATTGGTTTCGCTTGATTGTACCCATTGTTTGTTAGGTCGCTATTCGGTTAGATACGAATATTGCATTGGCTACAGTTCAATTTATAAATTAATTAAATATTTCCAACTCCTAATTCTAAAATAACTTTTTTGTATAGAAACACGTGTTGTCGACCGCTAATAAACTATTGTATTGATATTTCTAATACAATGCTGGCTGGGAATATCGGAAAGTTGTGTGGTTATTTTAATAACTTTGGCTTATTTCCTTAATTGGGACTGGTCTATTCGACTTGCTTACATAAATGGTTTTCTTGCTTAAGTCTTTCAATATCTCTCAATGTGTTGTATGCGAAACATAGTGGACTGATTCTTTTTCGTTCTGGGCAACTTCTCGTCCGATTCAGCCGAATAACAAACACATATTTGTACCATTTTGCTAATTACGATCAATTTCAATGACATGAACTGCTTTGATTTAAATGCAATTATAATATTTGTACATATCACTGCATTGTAAACTTGTATTGAAAGGAGCAACACTAGAGTTTCTTGCCCGTTTTTCTCTAGTAAAAACCGCTTTTCGGTAGAATAAAAAAAAACTGAATCTAAATGATGTATATATATTTTATTACTAATAAGTATTACCTTTCGTAGTATTACCATCTTAAAATGAACAATCCAGCATGATTATCACAACTAGCAAGACTTAGAATATTACTGGTGGCATTACTTTTTGCACGGCACTGCTGCTATAATTCCATTATTGTACAGTTCAGAGTTACTTAAAATGATTGGTTTTATATTGAAATATTTCCTTTTATCGTTTTATAGCCTAAAGTTTTAAACGAGCACTGGATTGCGAAATATCAGCAAATCTCCTTAAACAATACCATATATCTTTTTAGTTGCTGGGAAAATCGTTGTTGAGAATGAATTCCTCACGTCGCCGGTTGGAATTTGAAGAGGGTCGTACAGCGCTCTGTATAGTGAAATCTAGTGTTTATTCTTGTTAACCAACTATTGAAGGTAGAGTTTTATGAACTTATGTCTGTATAAATTGGCGTGCTCCATAGTCAATATCTCTTGCCGATTTATTTTTGTAAAACTGGATATGTACAGTTGGAGGAGAAAGCTCCTTATGCTTCATGAATCAACTGAACACGCATAAATGTATTACAAACGTAGAGATAATTTTCTTTCACGACAATAAATATTGTATCTCAGTGCGGGGGTCAATTTAAGCTGGTGATATTAATTTATTACACTTTATTGAACAAATCAAAAAGAGAATACACAACAAAAATCTTAAGCTTTATTTTAATACAATTGGCGGTCTAATCCTTGATGGCGATATTTTCCAGATAACCTTTGGATGGACTGGAGTGAATTCTCTTTAATATTTGTGCAAGTTCGATCCCCGCACCGAGACACATGTTTGTGCTAACCACAAGCATTTGTTTCGGGTCTAGGTGTTTCCATCCATCCATCCATCAGCCAAAGGAAGTCCACTGCTTAACATAGGCCTCCCCCAACGATTTCCACAGAGACCTGTTGGAGGCAGCCTGCATCCAGCGATGTCCCGCGACCTTTACCAGGTCGTCGGACCATCTGTGGGTGGACGTCCTACGCTGCGCTTTCCGGTACGTGGCCTGAGGTATTAAGGGAGATCGAGAGGTTCTACGGGCAGCTTATACCTCGGTTGCCCAACCTGCTGTTAGCTCGGCCGAAGACCCGAGAGCCGAGTTGATCCGACACTTTAGCGATGACTATCGCGGACATCAGCCTGTGTGAGATTGAGATGGCCTAGAAGCAACTTAAAAACAACAAGGCGCCGGGCGAGGACGGAATCACTTTAGTGCTTCTGAAAGCGGGCGGAACGCCAATACTGAAGGTCCCTTCAGAGGCTCCTTCAATTCTGTCCTTCTCGAAGGCTCAATGGAGGCATGGAGCAGAAGGAGCGTGGTGGTCTTGTTCTTCAAAAAAGGTGATAACACTTTGCTGAAGAACTACAGGCCCATCTCGCTTCTTAGCCATGTCTATAAGTTGTTTACGAGGGTCATCACAAATCGTCTCGAACGCAGGTTTGATGACTTTCCAGCCTCCCGAACAGCCGGTTTCCGAAAAGGCTTTAGTACCATAGACCATATCCATACGCTTCGGCAAGTTATACAAAAAACCGAGGAATATAACTTGCCGCTTTGTTTAGCGTTTGTGGACTATGAGAAGCCTTTGATTCGATCGAGACTTGGGCTGTATACAAGTCTCTCCAGTGGTGCCATATCGAACTATCGGTACATCGAAAGTGTTGAAGTGTATATACAACAAACGCCCACCATGTCGGTCCCGAGTACAAGATCAGGAGTACGAAGGCTATTCCACTACAGAGGAGGCGTGAGACAGGGAGATGTCATATCTCCGAAACTGTTCACTGCCGCGCTGGAAAATGCCTTCAAACTCTTGCAGTGGAAAGGAAGGATTCGGCATCAACATCAACGGCGAGTATATCACTTCACCTTCGGTTTGCCGACGATATTGTAGTCTTGGCAGAATCACTGGAAGACCTTAGCACTATGCTCGAAGACCTCAATCGAGTCTCCCAACAAGGTGGGTCTTAAAATGAACATGGACAAAACGAAGATCATGTCGAATGTCCCATGTTGTGCCCACCCCCATCGGTGTTGGGGGGCTCGACTCTTGAAGTTGTTGACGAATATGTCTATTTAGGACAAGTGGTCCCGGTTAGGCAGGTCCAACTTCGAGAGAGAGGTCAATCGTCGATCCAACTCGGTTTGGGCAGCGTTCGGGAAACTACGCGGACGTCTTCTCGTCCCAAAATACCTCAGTGCCTTAAATCGAAAGTCTTCGATAGTTGTGTTGCCACGTGATGACTTACGGCACCGAGACGTGGGCCTCTCAATATGGGCCTTATTAGGAAGCTCAAAGTCACTCAACGAGCTATGGAGAGGGCTATGCTCGGGGTTTCCCTACGAGATCGAATCAGAACATGAGGAGATCCGTAGGAGAACTAAAATAACCGACATAGCCCACCGGATTAGCAAGTTGAAGTGGCAATGGGCAGGGCACATAGCGCGGAGATCTGATGACCGATGGGGTCGGAAAGTGCTCGAATGGAGGCCGCGTAGCGGAAAGCGCAGTGTAGGACGTCTACCCACACGATGGTCCGACGACCTGGTAAAGGTCGCCGGGACGTCGCTGGATGTAGGCTGCCTCCAACAGGTCTCTGTGGAAATCATTGGGGGAGGGCTATGTTCAGCAGTGGACTTCCTTTGGCTGATGGATGGATGGATGATTATACCTTGGATTATTTATAAATAAAAGGGTTATATACTATAATTTGTACGAAAAAATGTATTTAACACCTAAATATATGGTCATAAGAAAAAAATTACAAAAAAAAATATGTCGCTTCTTTTTCCAACTTTTTCTATTGCATTGTGTCTGAAGTCGCTTAAACTACCACCCGGCTTCGTTTTCGGTAGCAGTCTTGATATACCCTGTATTATTTCAGTTTTTTTAACGGCAAAGATAAGGATCTGATAGGTAGCTTATTTGAAAGTCCTTTGATATGTTTTTTTTAAGACTAATTTGATTTATACATGTTGTATCACATTTCCACGTAATAACTACTGAACGTATTTTGATGAAACACATTAGAATAACCCATAGGCTACATTTTTAAGTTTCAAAGTGCGTGGTGGGCTGTTGGTAAACGGACTAGACGCGATGCCAACATATTCACGGTGGTCGCGGGTTCGAAACCAGGGCACAACTCTGACTTTTCGGAGTCATGTGTTATTGATAGTCAATCACCGCGCACTAAAACCGGTGAAGGAAAACATCGTGATGAAATCTGGATACCATAGCGCCTTATAAAATTTTCTATGGTGTGTAAGTCCGCCAAACCCGCACTGGGCCAGCGTGATGGACTATATGGCCTAACCACTCTCAATCGTACTGTCAATTGTAGAGTAGGCCGTGCCCTGCAGTGGGACCTATATGGGCTGATACAGATACAGATACATTTTAAAAATGCATACCATAAATTGGTAAAATTGTTACGACAATTAGTGTCCGTTAAGTCAAACAATCCGGTCGTTTTATCTATATATAAAAATGAATCGCAAAATGTGTTGGTAACCGCATAATTCAACAACGCCTGGATCAATTTGGCTGATTTTGGTCTTGAAATATTCGTGGAAGTCCTGGAAGGTTTTAGGATAGGGATATTTGTGAGAAAAATAGGAAAATTTCTGAGGAAGATACTAAAAACCTTTTTTTTGGGTATCGTTCAAGCGTGATGCGTCCAGCCAGTATAGGATGATCTTTGTTTATTGACGGGAGACGTAAAAGACGGGTCTAGCTTCAACTACCACCCAACGTAAAATGATCTATCTTTCCATTGTCTTTCATTGACGGCTGACGAAATAGAACCAAATTCAAAAATGTGTACATCGTGTATATAATATATCTAGATACGGCGTCTTGCGCGTAATTTTGTTAAATGTAAATTAAAACGATGTCCACATCTACCAAAATCGCCCATTGTTTTTTGAGATTATTGCAACAGTTTAAACCAAAGTATACTCTATCGAAGCGTTTTGCCGGGTATACCAAAATATATCTAATTATAATTTTTCGTTTTCATAAACGACATTGTTTTTTGAATTTATACTTTTAGATGCGCTGGGGGGACATATTTAAATTTCGCATTAGTATTGTTTTCAGACTCAAGAATAAAAAAATATTGGTACGTTGATGCCGTATCTAGACTTATAATGAAACGATATGCAGTTTTATATTTTAAATATTTGTTCTATTACTTACGTCACCTGGTAAGGCAGTATGAAGGTTTATTAATTTGTATATGGTAACGTAATAGACGCGACTGCCAACAAGTTAACGATGGTCACGGGTTCAATCCCAGGGCACACCTCTGACTTTCGGATTAATTTCTACGTGAAATAAAATCCGCCAACTCGCACTAAGCAAGCAGGGTGGACTATAATATTTCTTCTATAATATAAAAATGAATCACAAAAAGTGTTGGTAAGCGCATAACTCAACAACGCCTGGAACAATTTGGCCAATCTTTTTTTTAAATGGTTATTATTACTTTATTACTAACAAAAGTAATGGCGTGCAATATTATTAGGAAAACAGCATTTTGGTGCTGAATAAGGGACGTAATATTGGATGGACAATAAAAAACGCTAAAGTTTTAATGTCAAAACTTCATAAGGCAATCTTTATATGTACATGTTATGGAGAGACGGGATATAATAGAGTGGAAGGTACGGGAGAGGGCTGGGATAGCTGACAGATTTGATAGGACGAAATGTAAATGCACGTTATAAGACGGGTGGATAATAAAAGAGAAAGGACGGGACGGATCGGGAAGAGACTGAACAGACGGATGAGACGGGATTGAGCCAGACAGTAGGATAGCTATATCAAGTTTAGGTATACAAGAGATTAATACGAAAAATAACATGTATTTGGTGTGGAGTGGAATCAAAAATATATGCACCCAGGCGAAGCTGGGTCGGGCCGCTAGTTTAAATAATTTCCAATTGCTCTCCGTTGAAAGCCGGGTCGACCACTCATAAATATTATAGTGAAATGAATTATAAATCAATAGTGCGTCAAAGGATTTTCACGATCGGACCGTAAAGGACCCGGTATTGGTTGAATTAAGCCAATTTGCGACCCCACTTGTTAATGGAAAAGCTTTAGTGCTAAGGTCTCGGCATGCCACCGACTTTAATTGATCGACAGTTTTGTCGATTGATTATACGATTGCCTTTACGTGTATTAATTATCAATTGAGGTTTTGTAGTGGTGTCAACTATTCGCATTATTTTATTATACGGTATACATGAAATATGGCGATAAAGGAATCAATAAATAAAGCTTTATTTATGTTCTTTAACCACTGGAAGTCCACTGTTGTATATAGGCCTACCCTAAGGATGTCTACATTGACATTACCTAAAAATAAAAGACGTTTGCCCACTTTAAAATAAAATTAATATACGGTGAGTGCACTTTGCAAATCCACACTTTGCATCAAAGACATTCCGCAGGCACAAATCAAATTATTAGTCTGTACAGACATTGCAAGCCCTTCGTAATTAAATACATTCCAAGTAAAAGTTTTCTTTACAACTCTGTCAACTTTTCTTAGATTTATGTTTTAAAACCAACCATTGTGGAAATCATTGGAGAAGGCCTATGTTCAGCAGTAGACTTCCTTTGGCTGATAGATGGATGATATTTTAAACACTTCCCTAGGTTTAGCGTCGACATATCTTGATTTCCTTCTTTAAACAATTATATGCAT
Organism: Hyles vespertilio; assembly: GCA_009982885.2. NCBI lineage: Eukaryota > Metazoa > Arthropoda > Insecta > Lepidoptera > Sphingidae > Hyles > Hyles vespertilio. Next base: position 8,670,830 of record CM042823.1, read on the forward strand.
AGCTTCAACTCGACAGTGACACAACAACAAATCGTCCGACAAAATTGTCGTGTCTATGCAAAACAATCAATCAATTTACGCGTGGGCAACACTTTACAGCCACACCTGATACCGAGACATCGTAATGGCTCTGGTAATAATAGAATATTCCGTAAATAAACACGCTAAGTGCATTTACAATCATTTATACCATTGTGGGTAGATATAGATATTTAAACAGCTGGAATTCTTAAATAATACCCCTGTCTTCTTCCCCTCTTTTTTCTTCCGGCTTTCCTCCCGATTTAATAGGCTGGCATCCAATCCGTGGTCCAAGTGGATGGATGTTCATGAGGGGAAGTGATCACTTTCAGGCGACTTAATGGTTGGTTTGTCGGACCATTGCATTAAAAAAATATAAATATTCTGTTACTTATGTAGATGTAGTATATACTTATGTAGACAGCCTCCGTGGCGCAGTTGGTTCGACGCCGCCTGTGAAACGAGAGGCCACGGGTTCGATCGCCGCACCGAGAGAAATGTTTGTGTGGCCCACAAATATTTCTTCCGGGTCTGGGTTTTGTGAGACCGAAAAGTCTCTCGTAGTTCCTGATACCTACGACACAAGACTCGATCTTAATGTGCTGTCAGGACTATGTATGTGACTGTTGGTTGTTATATGTTATATTATATGTTCATCAGTATTAATTTAGGATTCTAATGGTGAAATACTATCTAAATCGGTCCAGTAGTTTCAGAGCCTATTCCAATGCAAACAAACAATCAAATCATTCCTCTTATATTAGTTTAGATTTTTTTATTGCAGAATTGGTTTCGCTTGATTGTACCCATTGTTTGTTAGGTCGCTATTCGGTTAGATACGAATATTGCATTGGCTACAGTTCAATTATAAATTAATTAAATATTTCCAACTCCTATATTCTAAAATAACTTTTTGTATAGAAACACGTGTTGTCGACCGCTAATAAACTATGTATTTGATATTTCTAATACAATGCTGGCTGGGAATATCGGAAAGGTTGTGGTTATTTTAATAACTTTGGCTATTTCCTAATTGGGACTGGTCTATTCGACTTGCTTACATTAAAATGGTTTTCTTGCTTAAGTCTTTCAATATCTCTCAATGTGTTGTATGCGAAACATAGTGGACTGATTCTTTTTCGTTCTGGGCAACTTCTCGTCCGATTCAGCCGAATAAAAACACATATTTGTACCATTTGCTAATTACGATCAATTTCAATGAATGAACTGCTTTGATTTAAATGCAATTTATAATATTTGTACATATCACTGCATTGTAAACTTGTATTGAAAAGGAGCAACACTAGAGTTTCTTGCCCGTTTTTCTCTAGTAAAAACCGCTTTTCGGTAGAATAAAAAAACAACTGAATCTAAATGATGTATATATATTTATTACTAATAAGTATTACCTTTCGTAGTATTTACCATCTTAAAATGAACAATCCAGCATGATTATCACAACTAGCAAGACTTAGAATATTACTGGTGGAATTACTTTTGCACGGCACTGCTGCTATAATTCCATTATTGTACCAGTTTCAGAGTTACTTAAATGATTGGTTTTATATTGAAATATTTCCTTTTATCGTTTTATAGCCTAAAGTTTTAAACGAGCAATGGATTGCGAAATATCAGCAAATCTCCTTAACAATACCAATATATTTTTAGTGCGGGAAAATCGTTGTGAGAATGAATTCCTACGTCGCGGTGGAATTTGAAGAGGGTCGTACAGCGCTCTGTATAGTGAAATCTAGTGTTTATTCTTGTTTAAACCAACTATTGAAGGTAGAGTTTTATGAACTTATGTCTGTATAAATTGGCGTGCTCCATAGTCAATATCTCTTGCCGATTTATTTTTGTAAAAACTGGATATGTACAGTTGGAGGAGAAAGCTCCTTATGCTCATGAATCAACTGAACACGCATAAAATGATTACAAACTTAGAGATAATTTTCTTTCACGAAATAAATATTGTATCTCAGTGCGGGTCAATTTAAGCTGGTGATATTAATTTATTACACTTTATTGAACAAATCAAAAAGAGAATACACAACAAAAATCTTAAGCTTTATTTTAATACAATTGGCGGTCTAATCCTTGATGGCGATATTTTCCAGATAACCTTTGGATGGACTGGAGTGAATTCTCTTTAATATTTGTGCAAGTTCGATCCCCGCAACCGAGACACATGTTTTGTGCTAACCACAAAGCATTTGTTTCGGGTCTAGGTGTTTCCATCCATCCATCCATCAGCCAAAGGAAGTCCACTGCTTAACATAGGCCTCCCCCAACGATTTCCACAGAGACCTGTTGGAGGCCAGCCTGCATCCAGCGATGTCCGCGACCTTTACCAGGTCGTCGGACCATCTTGTGGGTGGACGTCCTACGCTGCGCTTTCCGCTACGTGGCCTGAGGTATTAAGGGAGATCGAGAAGGTTCTACGGGCAGCTTTATACCTCGGTTGCCCAACCTGCTGTTAGCTCGGCCGAAGACCCGAGAGCCGAGTTGATCCGACACTTTAGCGATGATATCGCGGACATCAGCCTGTGTGAGATTGAGATGGCCTAGAAGCACTTAAAAACAACAAGGCGCCGGGCGAGGACGGAATCACTTTAGTGCTTCTGAAAGCGGGCGGAACGCCAATACTGAAGGTCCTTCAGAGGCTCTTCAATTCTGTCCTTCTCGAAGGCTCAATGGAGGCATTGGAGCAGGAGCGTGGTGGTCTTGTTCTTCAAAAAGGTGATAAACACTTTGCTGAAGAACTACAGGCCCATCTCGCTTCTTAGCCATGTCTATAAGTTGTTTACGAGGGTCATCACAAATCGTCTCGAACGCAGGTTTGATGACTTCCAGCCTCCCGAACAAGCGGTTTCCGAAAAGGCTTTAGTACCATAGACATATCCATACGCTTCGGCAAGTTATACAAAAAACCGAGGAATATAACTTGCCGCTTTGTTTAGCGTTTTGTGGACTATGAGAAAGCCTTTGATTCGATCGAGACTTGGGCTGTACTACAGTCTCTCCAGTGGTGCATATCGACTATCGGTACATCGAAGTGTTGAAGTGTATATACAACAACGCCACCATGTCGGTCCGAGTACAAGATCAGAGTACGAAGGCTATTCCACTACAGAGAGGCGTGAGACAGGGAGATGTCATATCTCCGAAACTGTTCACTGCCGCGCTGGAAAATGCCCTTCAAACTCTTGCAGTGGAAAGGATTCGGCATCAACATCAACGGCGAGTATATCACTCACCTTCGGTTTGCCGACGATATTGTAGTCTTGCAGAATCACTGGAAGACCTTAGCACTATGCTCGAAGACCTCAATCGAGTCTCCCAACAGGTGGGTCTTAAAATGAACATGGACAAACGAAGATCATGTCGAATGTCCATGTTGTGCCCACCCCCATCGGTGTTGGGGCTCGACTCTTGAAGTTGTTGACGAATATGTCTAGGTGTTTGCGGACCGAAAAATCTCTCGTAGTTACTGATACACGACACAAGACTCGATCTTAGTGTGGGCTCAGGAGTGTGTTGTGACTGTTGGGTGTATTTATTTGTTCATATCAAATTGTTGAACATAGGCCTCCCCCAAGGAACTCCAATGACCTGTTGGAAGCGGCCTGCATCCAGCGACTTCCTGCAACTTTAGCCAGGTCGTCCGTTCACCTTGTCGCCAACAAGGCGTCCGACATTTTACTAGCCTGTGCGTGGCCTCCACTCTAGAACCATTCGGCCTAACGGCCATCAGTCCTACGAGCTATGTGCCTATGGCCTATTTTCAGCAGTGGACTTCCTGTGGCTGAGATGATGATGATGGTAAAATCGCTGCCTCTTCCGCCGCCGCTTGACTTCAGTCCCCATCGCGTCGTGAGCAGTTAAGCGTAGTTTCATGAACACACGCGAGTAACTCTTTATTCAGGGGATAATGTTTTGATGCGGTCGGTACGTGTCCCGTAATCAGTACACCTTATTTCTTTCCTTGTGTAATTTCTATTTTTAGTTTGAAAAGTTGGCTCACATTAGGTTTTCTTTAGTATGATAAGTTCATTTTTAAATGAGAGTTTTGAATTCCAGGTCCAAATTAGTAGACCTTTTACCTATTACCTATGAATATCTATTACCTATTATACTTTTATTCTTATTGACTGACTCGGTGGTGCAGGTGTACTACGGTATCGTTACAATACTGAGGTCGCGGATTCGAATCTCGGGTCGGGCATAGCGATATTGAATTTATATATTTATGATCAGCCCGAAAACATAAATTTATGCCCAATATGGCATTGGTCTCGTCCCTTATCACAACATAGGAAGGAAAAACCTACGGGATGTATGATTTATTAGATTCACGCGAATTTAACAATTGTCACACATCCAAACCCCAAACAAATATAATTATGTGGATCACATTATTACTTATTTCGGTGCAGGAATCGAACCGGTTTCCTCTCATTTCACAGCTGATGTTTAACCAATTGCGCCACGGAGGCTTTCAGTAAAATCAATACTTAAGCTTTCATACATAATAATCGAGTATATTTCCCTCTACGTGAAAAAACTTTAATGTGAGTGAGTTTCGTGTAACAGTTCTTATATTGATGAGTTATGAGCCTGGGCGGTGGCCTGTATCCTGAGGGACGCCAGGACGATGCCCCGGTTTTATAGAAACCTTCTGGAACCAGTAATAGAGACGTTGTGAATCTAATTTTTGCTTTCGTATCGCTTATCATTTGGTGAACGGCATGCAAGTCTCGCCATTTATTACAATAAAAAAAACATGCTATATATGGCGAGACAAGCATGTCATGGCCTGATAGTAACAAACGCGGATGGAGGATTTTAAAACCAACGAATACCATGAATTACAACAGCATTAGCTTGCCACTGTGTTCGGCATCCTGAGACATAACATGTTAAGTCTCGTTATGTCATTATGTCAGTTGCTTATACTCTGACCCTCGTTGTTATGATTAAGAAAACCGACTTCATATATTATAGGCTACTATTTGAGTAATATAATCAACTAAAAAAGGCCTACTTAAACCAAATATACAGTTGTTGCTAAGAGAAAGTAAAAAAAAAGTAGAGTTTTTGCATGGTTTCATCTTATAACTTGTACCATATATTCCGAAGCGGTGGTAATATTCATTACCGATTCAACAGATCTTATAACGAATATTTCGTAAAGTGTTGTATTTTTTATACCTTGAATGGTGAGACCCGCATGCAATTCGTCTGAAAGTAAGCGATATGACCGGCTCATGGACAGTAGCAAAACTAAACATCACCATCAAACATATAACATTTAAGTCTCAATATGTCCTGTAGTTATCCTGGCTAAAAGGTCCGTTAAACCAGACTAAAACAGTACAGTTACATTGCTTTTTGGTGAGATAAATATATATATCGCGGTACCTACACACCATCTAGATTACTAATTTTAAAATTAATTCCATTTTCGGGTTTCGTTTGCCTCTTAAGTAATTTGTGTTTTATTTTATTTTTTTATTTTGGCAACAAACAGTCATATTTATGTATTTTACTAAAATAAGAACTAGATTACTTATACTAATATTAGTCTAGTGTTATTGACCTCTAGTGCCGAAAAGAAGTTAGTTTAATTTACAAAAAGTTTAAGTCTTCGTGAACAATATAATAATAGATACTTTCTACAGTAAATACAATAATATCATAGACTATGAGAAAATTAACTGATAAAAAACGGTGCTCGACAAATAATGGAACGCATCTGTGCTTCGTTATTTAAAGTAACAGTTTTCTAGTAAAAAAACAAAAAGTTCCAATAATTTATTACAAACAACAAAAAGAAAGGTATATAAATCAAGTTGTGCCTACCATAACTAAATAAGTATTACACAAAATGGTTTCAAAGCAAACGTAAGTACAATATTTATTCTACTCATAATTCTCTCATAACGCCTGAACTGGTAATAAGTTAAATGTCGCCTTTTGTACAGCACTGTCAATAATTACTCTCATAAACATGTATAACTAAGCAGTAAAGCTTATTTTGGCTCTGATCATGTGTCAATTAGGGCTTCGTTAGTTGGCATTGTGTCGGCGACATTCGACCGGATACGTAGAACTATTGTAGAGTAATTAGTATCTTGGGTTATGATTGAAGTAATTTATTGATTGGAGTACCGTAGTTCCGGAATTAGAATCTAACAGCGACAAATGGAATGGAGAGGCCCTTTGACTAATAGTGGGAAATTAAAGGGCTAGGGTACCTACATTGTTCCGGAGGTAATTATAAAGAAATGCGGAATTAAATATGAAGTGCGTGATGGGCCTGTTGGTTAAACGGACAGACGCGGTTGCCAACATGTTCACGGTAGTCGCTGGCTTGAATCCAAGGGTACACCTCTGACTTTTCCGCAGTTATGTGGATCTTGACAGTCCAATCACCACGCACTATAACGGTAAAGGGGAAAAAATTGAGGGAACGTGCATACCATAGTGATTTGTGAGAATTTCTATGGTATGTAAAGTCCACCCGCACTAGGCCAGCCAAGTGGACTACCACTTACACATACCACTCTCAATCCTACTGTCGATTGTAGAATAGGCTCATGCCCTGCAGAGGGATGTATATGAGTGATGCAGACGGAATTAAAGGTATATCACATCTTTCTTTCTTCAGTTAGAACAAGTCGACAGCTGCACATATATTGGCTGACACTTACGTAGTTGATGTAGTGAGCGTATGTCCATACCAATTTCACTATAAAGAATATTAACCGCGTGAGGCGAGGCGGTGCCACGTGGGTCTAATTAGTGATAATTTGAAATTAAATAATGTCCTTTATATTCAATTTCTTTCTGTGGCCAGTGTAAGGTACCTTTTTCGTGGTCAACCTTCATCTATACACTCAATCTTCTGCCCTGATTGTAAGATTAGCTTTCATAATTCTCTGACGCCCTTTTTTAATCTTTAACCACTCGCATGCAGAACAATCAAACGTCTCGTGCTCTGTGGTCTCGTGGGTTTAAAGGATCCCTCTGTTTAATTAATATTTGTGTTTGAATGTAACCTCCATGTGTGATGTTGTTTTTATCTACCCTCTTGTCTTGATTACAATGCTATCCTTTGAGAATATGTCGTGCGGGTGAATTGTTTTCAATGCCTTTAAACAATACTGTATATTGTCGCCGGAATCAATATATAATTTAGATACCTATGTATATTTAAAAACAAATCATAATTTATCAAAATAAATAATTAAATTAAACCGACATCATAATTGCAATGAAAAGAGACCAAAAAAACTTTTAATAAATCTAAAATATCTAAATAGACCAACAAGTTTTTGAGGGTCGGTATAGCTAGAAGACTATGTTATAGTTTGAAGATGCGTAATATTTAATAACATGTAATTTTGTCAGCGTTATAGTATCAAAGCTAATTTTATATACTATGTTATTAAGGCAACTATAAACAAATATTACCTTGGTATTTAGACACTTTTATTGCTCAATTTTTAATGCTGCCAAAAACATTGTAGCTCATAACTTCATAAGCAACTGAGATCAGAGCTTCATAATAGCTGATCGTGTGATGCCTACGTTATAGGCATACGCAGACAAACTATCAGCTTTTATAAATGACGAAAGTCTGGCGGTCATGGGTTCTTGGTCTATTTAAAATTGTCAAGATCAAGTTATAGTCAAAGTTGGTCAAAGTTTCTTGATGCAAGACACAGACTCCACACTTAAATAACAAGTGAACACATGCCCGGGATTCGAACCGCAATCTCCGGTTTGAAAGTTACACAACTTGTGTTAATGAATTAGAACTTAGATATTTATTAACAAACGTCCAGTAAAACCACCGAAAGTGGCGCTTGGCATCTTCCGCTAAACCAAATGTTATGAAGTTGCAGACGCTGTGTAGTTGGCAGCATTGTTAGTATTTGTAATTGCTGCATTGTGTTATATTAAGTATGCTATATTTATTCCCTGTATTTTAAATTTCTTTTTCTACATTTTATACTTATAATATAAAACAAAATACAGATAAAATATAAAAAATAATTTATTTACCCTCCGTGTGGTGAAGCTTAAGACCCAAGCCACCGGAGGTAAAGTGAGGAACCGCTCACAATGCTTGCCGTGTGGTTATTGTTATTATTAATTATGCTTATTATTGATATTAAAATTTTGCTAAGATATTTTAGAACAACAGGTGCATTGAACACGAAATATCACTTCATAGTTTAAAACAAAGACGCTTCCCTTGTGTCTGTCTAAGTACACTTCAGATCTTAAAACTACACAACGAATTTTGCTTATGGTTTTAATGGATAGAGTGAATCAAGGGGAAGGTTAATATACCTACCTATTATATTATTTTAGTAAAAGCAGTGACGTACTTTATACTTCTTTGCAAATAAATATTTTGGTCTGTATAAATCGATTGAACACAGAAACTCGTAAAGGTGACTGCTCGTTTCGCAAACAAGACTGGTCTGAAGTGAGATATTAAACGACCACTTTCATAAATAAGTACTAAAAATATCTCCATCAGTTTCGAATAAAGTTTGCTGAATACTAGAACGGACCTCGGGAACAAAATCTCTGCACATTGGTACAGGAACCCAGTAAAGCGAGAGCGAAAATGATGTAACTGCTAAGGCTTGATGGAGACCAAAACAGGAGTGGTACGGTACCGTTCATTTTTGTTCAGAAATTTTGTTTGGAGTTTCCCTTTTGTATAATATCTCAATGGCTAATATACAACTATTGTGATACCAAAATAAAGTACGAAATTGTAAGTAAATTATACGATTATGGTTGCATTCATTCTGTAACAAACATGGTAACAAACTCGTCTTTGGTCTATTTATATTCTATGGACATTTTTAACAACCTTGACAGCCTCCGTGGCGCAGTTGGTTGAAAGCCGGCCGTAAACCGAGAGGCCGATATGAAACCTAAGTATCCAAAGAGGCAAACGTTTGTGAGACCTTTATTTTGGGTCTGGGTGTTTTAAGAAAATGTATATTAACAAAACCAAACAACATCTTGAATTACAAAGAATTCCACTTCGCTCGCCATCTTGAGGTATATGATTTAAGTATCATTATGTGCAGTAGTTGCTCTGGGTACAATGTCCTTCAAATCGGAACACAACAGTGCATTTACATTGCTGTGTGGCATTCTGGTGGTTGCCTACCCAGGCGGCTTATCACATTTGACAGATTTACCACCATTAGTTTCTAATAGTCACGAAACAAGATTTGTATCTTACTATGGGGTCGGAATAAAACGAAATGAGCTAAAATAAATAAATGACACCCAACAGTCACATACATAGTCCTGACCCCACACTAAGATCGAGTCTTGTGTCGTGGGTATCAGGAACTACGAGAGACTTTTCAGTCTTACAAACACCCAGACCCGAAAGAAATATTTGTGAGCCGAACAAACATTTTCTCGGTGCGTGCATCGAACCCGCGGCCTCTCGTTTCACAGGCGGCTAACCGACTGCGCCACGGAGGCTGCCAAATATTCGCACTGATATTAGCCCAGAAAATTTCATCACAAAAATCACCAAGTAATGTTACAGAATACCCCCAATTATAGCTCTCAAATTAAACCAGAGAATCACACCTCATATTTCACGAGAAGCTTTTCGTCGTCAATTAAAATTCCGAGACGGTCCATTTTTCATCGCGCCTATAAAGTTACAAAGATTACTTGATCTCCCAAAGATTTTTAATTATATCACATTTTTCGATGGTTATTGGATGAGCCTGATTTTATGTCGGTCTTCTGGTTTTCATGCCGGGGTTCTATTATTTAGGAAGACTTTTATCATTTTGTGGTTTCCGGTGCTTAACCATGGTTCTATCTGATGGGAAGTATAATTTTACTTGTAGGTCTTTCGTATGTGACAGGCTCTCTGGGTAGGAACCACTAAAATGACTGATTCTCCCTTCAAATAGCAGTGTATATGCACTGTTTTGTTCCGGTTTGAAGGATATTATAGCCATAGTAACTACTGGATATAATGAGGCGTAATATCTTATGCCTCAAGAAGGGCTTCCCCCGAGCCTTTCACAAACGAGGTATTTTAGTCTAGTTAGTATAATTATGTCGTCCGGCAATAGATAATCATTTGACGTCGGTGGATTCTCCATCTGAATCGGTATAAGGTTCATTACGGTCGATTTGTGGTACCTGCAAGTTTAGTAAGTGGTAGAGCCAAGCTGTTGTCAGTCATGACTAAGATTACTTGATGCGTAATACTCCATATATTCTTCTTCCCATATTTAATACGTCTCGGCCCACTCCCGATTTGATGAGCCAGCAATACATTCATGATCTAAACGTTGTACAGCCAGTACATGGGCAGTGTTCACTTACCATCAGATATTTACTGGTGGTAGGTCTCTCATATGTGAGAGGCTGCCTGGGTGGGTACCACCGCAATGTCTATTTCTCCATCAAACAGCAGTTTAAATGCACTGTTGTGTTTCGGATTAAAGGACGTTGTAGCCAGAGTACTACTACTGGACATATTGAGACTTAACATCTTGTGTCTCAGGATGGCGAGCGCAGTGGAATGCCCCAAGTATTGCTTTGTAAATCAAGGTGTTGTTTGGTTTTGCTACTGTTCATGAGCGGTATCATCGATTACCATCAGGCGAACGGCATGCTCGTCTTGCCATTCAATGCAATAAAAAAAGATATTAATCTATAAAAACGATAGGCAATTCGAATGTTTGGAGGTCATACGTAAAACTTCACTAATGTGTCTAGATACTCCACAAAATGTTGGATTCCTCTATCGTACGTCGTAACTATAGACTAAGTTCGGAGAAAATGATAAGTATAATAGAGAATAGTATTGATTGATTTTCAGAAGTAGACATCTTTTAACTTACTCTGCACGACGAACATCCGAACATTCGAACATTCGAAGTTCGTATGACTCCAGATGACCTTTGCTCGTTTGCCGGACTTACGAAATAAAGTAAATGCAAAACTTTCATAAATACAAATATGCATACGTTTTAAAATAATTATCCTTTTAATTGCCTTTTTTAGCTGCGCTAGCAAATAATCAAGTAATAAAACAAAAACAGCGTAAAATCCAATTTACTAGAGCTGGACATAAAAATCTGTGCAGCGGACACCAAACCGCATATTTGGCTGAGTTCCAGAGCGGTAGTGTCCGGCGCCTTATCTCCAAACAATTAACGACCTTATGAGTTGGAACTCTGTTTGTCAATTAAATATGATTTAGCTAACACGTTCTTGTGTTAGCGCGAATGTTACGAATTCTGTAAAATTAGTTTTAATCATTTATGATATTTGACTGGATGCATAAATCAGGAGAGCGGGCTCCGTGGTGTACCTTGGAAGAGGCATATGTCCAGCACTGGACTGCAACGGGCTGATGATGAAGTATGATGATTTATGATATATTAAAGATAATTTGCCTTGGGATTTTAACCCGGACCAAGCGTCAGCCGTCCGTTAGGATCAGGCCCCTACGAACTTCAAGTGCTGCTTTAGTTCGTTTTGTTTATTATTATAGACAACTCCTAAAATTGTTGCAAGCTTTTTAATTGCTAGGTGCGGCAAACGAGCAAACAGGTCACCTGATGGTAAGTGATCACTGCCGCCCATGAAACATCCACAACGCTTGTACTATGAATATTGCCATTAATCGGGAAGGGAGTACAGAACAAAAATGGTAGGAAGAGGTTTTGGACACCCGGCATTCTTACTCACCTAATGCAACGCGACAGCAAATACATCAGACAGTGTTACCGCCCTGGATGGCCTACTTTTCATGCTGAGACATGACTGAAAATAGCGTGGCTCTATAACATTTAAAAGTAAAAGAAACATTAGTTTCTTTCTAATTTTAAATGAAAATGAATTCATATATTAAAGCCAAGAAATCGTATGGCCCCGTAATTACCGCGCTAATTATTACTCCGGAGAAGGGAATATGTGAAACCCCGCAAATGATTCGTGGTTCACAACTCGCTGCCTGACCCATTTCGTTACTTTATTGCAGTTTATTTTACTTGACGACTTTTGTACTACGAAATTATGACGTAACTCACGTGTTGTTCGTTTAAAAAAATGGCACACTGGCACAACAGAGCCACTGCAATGAACATCAGGGTACACTGCTATTAGATTTTTCGATCAAATATTAAAAAAAGACGTGTGGCACTCGGAGACTGCCGCGGTAAAGCTATTGCATAGCATTTTTTATCAACTTATGTAATTATAATTACTAGTGGTCGCCCAGTGGTCGAAATTCGACCAAATCAAGAAGAGAAAAAGTTTTTACCTGTATGATGATGTTGTTATTCTGATAATTCGAGCACATTTCAATGTACGTATCTCTCAAAATCACTTATTTATCCTGAAGTATATGCAATGACTGAAATCGTAAACTACAATCCCATCAAAAACATCCTGTAAAAAAATTCCAAGTCTCGCAGCTCAGGTTTTCTACCGCAAAAAGTTGTGAGATGCATGTTATACCAAGTCGATTAATTTATTAGTCCTTAAGGGATCTTCTATATAAAGTTATTACGTTAGTTATTACCATATCCATATTAAAAATTCTTTACGTTTTAAATAAATAGATCGACTTGGCCAGCAGCATTATGTATAAATTGTATGATACATTATGTTTTCATGCGATGGCCAAGTCGATCCATTTATTTAAAACGTAAAGAATTTTTAATATGGATATGGAAATATCTCACAACTTTTTTCGGTAGAAAACCTGAGCTGCGAGACTTGGAATTTTTTTACAGGATGTTTTTGATGGGATCTCACGTCTTTTTGTAGAGTCCTACTTTTTTCCTTTTCAGTACTTCTTACTTCTAGAATATCACTAACGATTTTTCTTAAAGCCTCTGTCTTATGGATTTTTCTTATTTTTGTAGGCATCAATTTATCACAAGTATAGCGGATTTGATTATTAATGTTCTTTCTTTCATTGTAATTGATATTTTCGAGCTATTTAGTCTATTTATTTGCAAGGGCATGTGACATGCTGAATACACCATTTCCTTCTCTATATCCCCTCCTGTTATGCCTCATATATATAGATATCTATCTACAACTATTATTCCATTATATACGGGTACAATGATTCATTAACTGCAAATGTAACATTGTAATCCTATACATTTATATGGGATTACAAAGTTATCCGCACCGCCGCTCATGCCCGTCAAGGTTAAAATAGTAATACAAATTGCCTTAGTGCGACCCGAAATGACCATAATATTTAACGGATTTCTAATGCATCCAAACGTGCCACGTCATGTCAACTACTAGTTGACACGGGAAATATACGCTTAATATACACTTTTATACCATGTCAACTACTAGTTGACATGGTATAAAAGTCAACTACTAGTTGACATGGAGCACTCATAGGGTTATTTACGCAGTTGGTCTATCTAGAAAACTAGACACAAATTATGAAATGTTTGAATTTTCCCTTACTTTAGACACTAAACACTAATTATATTCTAAATTTGAAGATTCTATGTCTGCTAGAAGTGCCTTAGACTTTTGATGATCGGTCAGTCAGTGAGTGACAAAATTAAGAAAGTTTGACTAGTTACAATTCTTAAACTACTGGTTCAAATTGAATGAAATTTTAAATATACCGTGTTTACACAATGCCTGCTTAGTAACTGAAAATTCAGGCTTCATGCTTTAGCCACAACGAAGTTATAGGGGGTTGAAAATGGTCTGAATTGCTTTGAGAAAAGGATGTTACGGCCTATAGCTCGACTTGGACGGGGGCTCGGCCGCGCCCCCAGATAATTGTTTTGAACCAGCAATAACAAATTATATTTTTTTTGTACCTCAATGTTGTAATTGCAGATTGCTGCTACAGAACTTTCTTTATGCATATAATGATAGTCCGTGTACATTTAAATGTATCTTACTGCTACACAATTTGTACAAGCGCTCAGTATTTCACTTAGTATTCGTCAAATAAAACTTTTCTGTTTGACATTCAACTATGTCTATAATATACAAAAGAAACAATTTGACCACAGAGTATGTATTCGTGTACAAATACTTGTGTATGCGTGTGTCAAATGCATGCTGGTTTGTGTAATGTTTTATTTATTGATTTAATGTACGTTTTATGCATTATTGTTAAAATCTTTTTAAGCTATTGCATAGCTTCATTCGCGGGCCTTGAGCTTGAGTGGAGACCAAATTCAGAAATTCCGTAACGAAAAAACCGAAATTTAAATTTTATTATTTTATTTTGATTCAAATATGTGCCATTCAAATATGTGCCACGTACAGGCAAGCGAAGTGTTGGACGCCCGCCTACAAGGTGGACGGACGATCTGACTAAGGTCGCAGGAAGTCGCTGGATGCAGGCCGCTTCCAACAGGTCATTGTGGAGATCATTGGGGGAGGCCTATGTTCAGCAGTGGACTTCCTGTGGCTGATATGATGATGATGAGGATGATGTGCCATTACTTTTAAATACAAAATTGCAAAGCTATTGCGGGATTAATTGTAATCTAACCTCTTTCGATATTTAGTTTTGCCATCTATCGAAGAATAGCAGAACTTTTAATGACTTTTGGAAATATCACGCTTGTCTCTTTAGTTTTTTATTTTGATTCAAATATGTGCCATTACATTGACTTATTGCCAGTACCTTTAAATACGAATTGCAAAGCTATTGTGTGATTAATTGTATACGTTACTACGCATGCGTAATCCCCCTCTTCGCCTCGCAATCTGGTGACTCATGCCTGCTTAGAGTTTCGGCGTTAGGGCACCTCCTCTTTGTATTTACTTCATGGTACGACTCTACGAAGCTCGCACGTACAACAGTGAATATCTGTACAATGAATACCAAAGAAAAAAATACTGCATAAATAAAAAAAAAACTATGCAATAGCTTTACCGCGGCAGTCTCCGAGTGCCACACGTCTTTTTTATATTAAATGAAGCAAATTAATCACGCAATAGCTTTGCAATTCGCACTTAAAAGTACTGGCACATATTCAAATAAAAATAAAAATATTAAATTTAAAAGTACTGGCACCATGGATGTAGCATCAAATGGACTCGACATTCGAGTTCTACCCTAAGGACAGATATATTTTCATATTATTGTTTAGATCGGCTCTTACAGCCAATAATAAAGCAGCGCACCATACCTTTTGTCTTATAATCATTTTCAACACTCTTTTACATACATTTTTGACCGCAAGTATTCGTAAAATACTCAATAATACAGGTTTTAAAACAAACCGCACGTCCTATGTGCTTGGCCGATACAATATGAACGCTACAAAATGCAAACCTGCGTTTCATAGCGATTCGGAAGAATTTCTATGTTATGTAAAAGTCCACCAATCATTAAGCCAGCGTGGTAACCATACGGCCTAACCCCTCTCAATCGTACTCCCAACTGTTGATGAGGCACGTGCCCTGCAGTGGGACACATAATATGTAGATACTGTTCATTTTGTCCAACAATAATACCTTCCCAGATTAACACCAGAATATCCATATAATTGTAATTTGCATTTGAAACGGTAACAAAATGTCGGTGCAATCAAGCCGGCGGTTTTGTGGACCAATTACTGAACCTACAAGCGAGTATAATATCATTAGAGAGTTGTACACGTGACCACGGATTCATTTCCAGTTTGATTTGCATACGTTCCTTTGACGAGGATGGTTTCGTCTGTAAAGGGTATAATCATTATGCGTGGTTTTTGAAATCACCGCTGTACTTGTTCGTAATTTAGCGATTGTTTTGATATTATTTAATAT
The DNA here is from genome assembly GCA_009982885.2 of Hyles vespertilio. Classification (NCBI taxonomy): domain Eukaryota; kingdom Metazoa; phylum Arthropoda; class Insecta; order Lepidoptera; family Sphingidae; genus Hyles; species Hyles vespertilio. Next base: position 8,686,688 of record CM042823.1, read on the forward strand.
GAATGATTGAGTCAAATCCGTTTCATGCTTTTTGTAATTTTATGATTTTGGAAAAAAAATGGTTCTTGTATTCTAAGTTATAAGAAAACAAAATGTGTTACAAGTAATACATATTATCTATACGAATATATAAAGCTGAAGAGTTTGTTTCTTTGTTACCTCTAATCTTAGAAATTACTGGTTCAAATTGAAAAATATTTTTGTGTTGGATAGGTTATTTATGAAGGAATTCTATAGGCTATATCATATATCATCACGTTATGACCTATAGGAGGGAAGTAGTAGTGAAAAATCTAGCAAATATGAGAAAATTTAATTCGTGTTTCGTGGTCCGATTGATCGATTCTATTCTAAATTAATTCTCAAAATTAAACATTTTGGCCCGCATTTTGAAAAGTGTATCTACACCCAGGTTGGCCAGGCAGGACCACTGGTCTATTAGATTGTTTAATGTGATGGCCAAGTCAATCTATGTATATAGGTATTATTTAAAACATAAAATATTATTAGTATTGATATGGTCACTGTAAAATGTTGTTACGTTAGCTAATTACGTAATATCTTAAGAGCGTTTATACCCTGCACGCGCTTTTTGGCTTAAAAACAGGACTTTTCAAATAAGTTTATAGCCACCAATATACAATTTGAAGGAAAAATAATTATTACTAATTTTAGAAAAGGTTCTCATCTAGGGATTTTGGTGGAAAACTTTATAGATTGATGGATAATTTGTGAGTACTATACGGATTACTGAACACAAGTTTCGTTATTTAAGCTTTAAATGGGAATTTAGAAGCTTAAGATATCCGAAACCACTAAATATAAGATGAAAATAAAAATATTATCAGACTAATAAGACCCTTATGGAGGGATTTTGCTGAGAAAAATAATCTTTTTGTGTTTAGTTCCTGAAAAATAAAAATTTAAACAATGCGAAATTATTCAGAAACTCTCGTCAAGAACATATTTTTTTCACCAACTTATCGTACATAATTTTTTATAGCAATTGCATATTGCAATAGAAGAACATCTTATCAATAAGTTACCATTTTTATATTCAATAAAATGAGTTTTCATGTTTTCTACAAATATTTTAAAAACCACTATAAAACACGCTGTCCGACGTGGATCAAATCAGACCGCCGCAAGGCCTTCTAGAGGGAGGACGTATCGCTCGTCGCTCCGGCCTGGCTGCAGTCGATTATGCCGCGCGTAGTAAAAATAGCCACGCGCGGAATGCGATTACCACATCTTAGTACTTTGGTAGTAAAATATTTAATTATTTTTATTACCTACAATGATTTTGTAGTGAGTATAAATTATGTTTCAGGTAATATAATGGGATGTAATTCCGAGGCTAAATTATGTTATGTATTGTAATATAAAATTAAATATATTTCGTAATTGTAAGGGGTTGTAAGGCCCCTAACACTATTTATGTGTCCGAACACGAAATGATTAATAAAACGTCCGTAGTGTATACTGATTGAACACTGATTTGAATGCAACTTAACAATGTAATAATAACGAAAATATGATTAGTATCCAAAATTTGTATTATTCTTTGCTTGCACAGTAATATTTGTCTACTTATAATGCAAATAAAATATTTTATGATATTATATTACAGTTACATTTCAATTGAATATTTGAAGCGCACGGATCAAAGTTGTTTGAGCCGATTGTATAGCGAGCCGACGCGGCAGCTCTACGCACACAGCTTTGGTCGCTTATGTGTGCGTGAAATTAACGAAGAAATACCTATAGTTGACTTTGCGCGCAAGGTGTATACGCTCTTAAGACACCTCACAAGACACAGTCCCTTGAGTAGGGACTGAATTAATTAACCGACTTGGTATGGACATGGATCTCACACCTTTTTACGATATAAGAAATGAGTTGCGAAACTTGTTTATTAAAAAGTTTTGTTTTTGATGGGATAGGGTTATTTTTAAAAGACTGCACATACTTTAATGATATCCATACAATAATATTGTAACGCGCAAACACAAACATAGAAAATAAATCGTAAATCACTACATAGTATAAAACAAAGTCGCTTTCCTCTGTCCCTATGTCCCTTTGTATGCTTAAATCTTTAAAACTACGCAACGGATTTTGATGCGGTTTTTTTAATATACAGAGTGATTCAAGAGGAAGGTTTATATGTATAATACGTACATATTATTGTACAGAAATCTATTTGTACCCGGGCGAAGCTGGGCCGGGCGGCTAGTTACAAATAAATTATTAATGAACTGCTCTGACTTAAACCAACTCGTAAATTTTTAATAATCACTACATTGTTTGAGTAAAACTAATTTTTTTGCCCCTCATGTAAAATCACTACGGTGTAATTATAAGGAAAAGATTTTTCACGACCTTTATTAATAGTGTAAGAAATAATTGTGAGGATACTCGGTAATTAAGACTCCAAAGATTGGCTGGCAGAAAATGCGGAGTACCTATATATTGTAAATTAAAAATAAAAATTAAATTAAATGAATGCGACGTGATATTAATTAAAATAATAAATACATGCCAAATAAATAAAACAAAACATAAAAATAAACCAACATTTAATTAATAATTACGCCACTTGTATTGTTAAAACATGCAAACAGCAAAAACATCGGAACGAAAATACATGTCTCGCATCGGCAATAAATTGCAGCATATCGAATGTAAATCACAACATGGAATCACGGGGCTCTACTCTGTAAATCCGAAACGAAGTAGAATCTTCGGACGATCGAAGTAGATGATACGACATTGACATTGTAGCCAGAGTAACTACTGGACATATTGAGACTTAACATCTTATGTCTCAGGATGGCGAGCGCAGTGGAATATTGCTACTGTTTATGAGCGGTCATATCGCTTACCATCAGGCCAACGGCTTGCTCGTCTCGTCATTCCTTGCAATAAAAAAAAAAAAACGAATGTACCTACTCTGTAAATGTTCTAATTAGTATAACGTACAGTCAGCAACATAAGTCGCTACACATTCACGAGATTTGGAATTGTCTTATCATCCAAAATAATAATTATTTTCAATATTGGATGGCACTTCTCGGCATAGATGACTTTACTTGGTTATATTTTACGACTACAGAGTAGTACGTACAAATTTTAATTCATAAAAATGTTATCAAAAATGTGAAGTGTTCAGCGACTTATGTTGCTGACTGTACATCGTAACAATAAGTCTATAGTTACGACAATAAGTCAATAACGACCATAAGTCTATGTTTGTACATTCGTATCGTATATAAAATTCGATCATCCGAAGATTCGAACTTCGTTTCGGATTTATAGAGCAGGGCCCCTGGATTTTGTGCGAATTTTATCTGCGGTAAGCGTAGTGCATTCCGCATACATGGTGTATTGCGTTGACGCGGTATGGGGGTGTATTCGGTTTTAGTAGTTTGGGGGCTATTTATTTTATTTTAATTTATACATGGAAGACTTACAGCTTAATAAAGGAGATGGGCCAGAAATGTATGGGCCTTGGGCCGTTTGTAGTACATTACACCAAATTTACTTAGTGAAATTGGCATTCGATTTCTGTATGAAATACTATTATACGTTACATATTAGCTTTATACAAAAATAAATACCAAGCCAAGAACAGCAACACTACAAGGGGACAATATGGCGTCTGAAACGGCATGTTTGACAACCGATGTCAAAACTTGACATTTATGAAATATAAAGTAATTCGTTTTCCTATAAATCAAATATTATTTTTAGTCGTCTGTGCTATAAATTACTGTACTCTATATAACTCATAAATGTTTTTACGTCAACGGAATTAGTATCATACTTTATTGATCATCTTATATAATATAACATAATGTCTATACAATAAATTGCAACAAGTCTGTCAGAATCTCGTCATGTTTATATTTTTATGTATCAGCCCATATACGTCCCACTGCAGGGCACGGGCCTACTCTACAATCAATAATACGATTGAGAGTGGTTAGGCCATATAGTCCACCACGCTGGCCTAGTGCGGGTTGACGGACTTACATACCATAGAAATTCTTATGAATCGCTATGGTAAGCAGGTTTCCTCACGATGTTTTCCTTCACCGTTTTAGTGCGTGGTGATTGACTATCAATACACACATGACTCCGAAAAGTCAGAGGTGTTCCCTATGTGCATATGAATAAATAATCATTTTATAATTAGGCATATGCACTTAATAAGCTCTTAGTTATTATAGTCCATACAAATGAATACGCTATAAAAATGGAATCGAATCTGATAGCAGCCATGTTTATTTCTATACCTTAATGTCTAGTAAAAGAACATACTAGCAATCATTTCTGTACAAGCTAACATTTCAAACATTATATTTAGTCTAATATACTTTAGTATATTAGACTTCTGCATACTTAAAAATAATATTATCCTAAGGTTTAAGATATTATTTTTCAAATAATGTATTTGACATTAATTCTAACTGGTTATTTCTGAGCACACATAAGAAAAAAGTAGGATTAATTGATGAAAGAAAACTAAAATCAAACAAAACTTAAGGACAATAAAGTACAACCAGATCTTGCTTTATATTTTTTATTTATATTCGCCTAAAAATAATCTCCAGTCAAAACATCTAGGAACAATGCCGGTGTTCCTATATTGTACTATTGGTAGCCCAACCTAAAGGCTAAATACCACAGTATAATCATGGTATGAGTACAGCAACCCACTGTCCAGTATCCAGCCATGTTCCTTTCAACATGAAGCACTTGTGGGTGTTAAGTATGTCCAAAAGAATCGAGATTGATACAATCTTTTTACGGCGGAGTTGGAATAAAATCTTGCTCATTGTCTACAGCTTGATTTATTTGCAGCCAGCAGTTTGTACAGATAATTGCTTGTCCTGATAACTAAAACAAAATAAAAAAGATTTAATATTGAAGATATCGAAGAATTATGATGAATAAATAACTCTTTGCAGTCACATGTGTATGATCTCAGGTCTTCTTCTTTAAACAATAGCGGACTATTGTTTAAAGAAGCATCTTAGCAGGCCGGCCGGATAATTGTATGAAATGTCTTGGGACAGTCATCTGATGCCATTAGATATTCCTCCTGGACGGCATTTGTGCTTACCATCAGACATAGTGTTGTTATTATGGATATAATTATAATATAATATATTATACATAACACAAGATCATCTGAGTGTCCAGAGGGAAATAAAAGAAAATGTAATTCATTTAACAATTTAAACAACAATATATAAAATATCACTTCTTACATATTTATGTACTAGTAGACTTGTCCTGTGGACACAATGCAATTCAGCTCTAACATGAATACTTTTGTAATACTCCATACTTTGTATTGACCTTGATTAATTGGCATAAAATATACATTTCCCAAATTAATGAAGAAAATAGAATAATTACTACTTGTTCTGCCATTTCAGCAATAAAACGTTTTGAAATACTCTACACGAGAGTGAATTGGCAGCCCATGTAGTTACTAAGATTCTGTTGAATTATAGAATCCATTTCAATTTTTGATTGCAGAAGTGCAATTCAACCATTTCACAACAATTGCAGAAATGCAATTCAAGCAAAGCGCCACTTTTGATGTGCTGAAAAGCAGAATTGTGGGTTAGAAGAGAAATATGAACATAGAAAAACATAACAGTATTACTTACATGTGGCATTCAAAATAATAAATAATATGTTTACTCACCAAAATACGAACTAGTAATTGCGTTTAAACGTCAAGATATATCATCTGCGAGAATCAGAATCCATAAAACAAAGCCAGGTATACAGAGAAGCAAATACACATTTGCGAAATGTATGCGAATAATAAAAATAATACGAATTACGGCCACAGACGTAGACAGATAACACAGAGTTTTGCAATTGCTGTCAAGTTAAACATTTTCGTTCTTAAACTAAAATCATGTAACATAAATAAAATAATAAAAGTGACTTCTTTAACAACATATATCGTCTTTTAAAAAGCGAAGAATATGGAAAAAGAAATATAGACAATAATTATAGTTTGTAGGGGGGTTTTAAAAATAAGACATATTCAAGTTAAAGATAATGGGTTCGCGCATTTTTGAACGAAATGACAATTAGGCATCATGGAGGACAGATTATAGAAGAAAATATTGCTTCTGTACTAAAACAATCACATTTTTGTATAAAGCCCCCTGTTGTCCAAGAAATCTAAATGTATTTTATTTGAATTCCACATTTTTTTCTAGAATTTGTATTAGACGTACACAAAACGGCCCAAGATAGCACATCTCCTTTGAATAGTTAAATTATATAATAAAGACAAGGCCAATAACGAGTCCTATAGACATAATGTAAAAACGAAAAATATGAACTACGAAAAATGAGGGAAAAATGAAAATATAAAAAATAATTACTTAAAGTGATTTTAAAACTGTTTTTAACGTTATTATTAAAATATTTTCTCAACATCTTATCACTCCTTATGATCTATGAATAAAGACAGGCGAGTGTCGGTTATTGGTGTGTGGTGACCAGCGACACTGGAGCAAATGTCAAGTGTTAATGGCGCTCGCACCCTGATTGTGGGATCAACTGGTCAATGCAGTCAGACAAGATGAATAGGATAGGTGAGGTCACTAAAATTGACATAACGTTCATAGATATCTGGCCTTATATTATGGTTTTAGATAGATTAGGAGAGTTCAAGCTTTTAGCCGATGTTTGAAGCTCCAATACGAATGTTTGGTTAGACGCGGACAGTATTGCAGGAAGCTGATTAAGTTAAAGATTCGCTTTCGTGCTTCGTTCGGTGATATTGCCGCAGACGCTAAGAGCCTATAACCGTGAGATTAATTTTGTATTTAAGCAATACAAAATTAATGAAATAAGTGCCATGTAGGCTTTATAAAAAAATGTGCGTCGATAGTACTATAATTATTGTTATTCGGGAAAACTAAACTTACTCATGTAATTCAAAATGTCTTTATTACCCTATACTCGTTTTTCGTGCATTGGGGTTCAAATCCTCTTTACATCTCCCCAATCCGTCCCGCGTACAACGTAAATGAACGGCTTCATTGGAGCTGTTCATGTTTTTTCGGTAAAATCTTTATCAGCGAAATTTATGTTTGTTTGTGCGTAACTTTTGACTTTAAAAATGTGAGTAATTAACAGAGGATTGTTTGGTAAATAATATTCTGTTATCTTATTACAAAATATTCTCTTTTAAATTAGGTATTTGAGGCTTGTGATAGCTGATAATATTTAATACTATTTAAAGCGTTTTGATAACTTTGTACTTTTTTCTTGTATACTTACATATTGTTTGCTAACTTTACAGTTACTCATAATCTATTTACTTCTTTTTGATATTATTAAACTTGATGTCATGTAAGCATTTCCAAAATCATTGGGAATGACGACTAATTTCTGTAGTAGGTACTTCAGATGAACTGGAGCGCGCGCACCACTTACGTTGAAACACTTTACGCGCTTCATAATATTATATTTATGTCAATGTTTGTATACTTTATTTGTTCCTGAATTTTAAGTTAAAACATTAAACCACTTTTCTAATCACGCTATTGTGTAATTGAATTTTTCCAATCGCTTAATCGAATTTAAACGAATGTTAACATTTTAAAAAGGTTTGTTAGTGACTTTTAATTATCCCTTGCTAACAGTTTTATTGGTCCTTCGTTAAGATAATTTTGCTTAGGTTTTTACTAAGCCTTTTTTATATCCATTCTTTTGTATCAGCCTATATACGTCCCACAGGGCACGGGCCTCCACTACAATCGAGAGTACGATGGAGAGTGGTTAGACAATATAGTCCACCATGCTGACCTAATGCGGGTTATCCCCATTCTACATATTTTTTTATTGTAATGAATTGCGAGACGACCATGCTGTTCACCTGATCGAAATCATTGTGACTGATCATAAGTAGTAAAACCAAATAACACTTTAAATTACAAAGCAATTATTTACATTCCACTGCGCTTGCCATCCCGAGGTATAAGATGCTAAGTCTCAATATGTCCAGTGGTTGTTCTGGCTACAAATCCTTCAAACCGAAATATAACAGTGCATTTACACTGCTGTTTGACGGGAGAAATAGACATTGTGGCGGTACCTACCCAGGCGGCCGCTCACATATGAGAGACCTACCACTAGGAACTATAGGTACTATGCATTTTCTACCAGTTATTCTTGGAGTCGTAATTAGCAAGTGTCCTCACAATAATTTCTTATTGGGATAGATCTTGAAAAATTTTTTTCTTAGAATTACACTCACATATGGGAAATCTACTACCAGTTAGCCACCAGCTACCACCATTAGCGAAATAACTATTAATTTTGTTTTCTTAACTAAATATTTCGTTTAGCTTTCTATATCAAACCACTGCTGGGTATTATAGTCCTCATTTCGTTAAGCTAATACCATTAACCCAAATTCCTTTTTTAAATGTAATAATCTATTTACAATTTATTGTTACCGAAAGATATTTTAAATTGCTAACGTATGACGTCACATTTCAGCATACCAGAGAGTGACGATTAAATGTTTTGAAAGTGTTAATCCATCATGCGTTGCCGCGCTGACGGCTATTGTGCACGCGCTGTTATTGATACACGTACTGCGGCAGAGTGTGAAGGGCCCTTTATAGTAAACATATTTAACATTGACTTAATTCAATTGAATATCTTTATTCAGTATAGTCGTATACGAGTGTATAAGGTTTTTTATAGATGAGAGACTGTCTGGATAATCTACCCCTTTGTCTGTTTCTGTCACCAAGCAGCAGTGTTCCGAATTCAAGGACATTTTAATCCTATAATATATTTCGTAAAATAATATTTTTTATTTTTAAAGACGTGTTTTTGTTTCCAAGCACACTGCTGTGTTTCGAACTGAAGGGCATTTTAGTCCCGTAAAATAAAAATGTAGTGTTAACTTTTATTTTTAAAGACGAAACGTTGCGCCCGGGTTCAAATTATTATTTTAGCAAAAACTATGTATTTACCATCTAAACACGATGATACTTAAATATATAAAAACTTTTATTGCATTGTGTGCGTCGTCACTAAAACAACCACTGAGTGAAGCTTTATGAAAAGTCTTTTACACATTATCTTTGAAATAATAATATTGAAAGATTTTTGTATTACAAAAAGAAACTAGGTAGTGACTATTAGGTTTAAGATTCAATTATTTCGGATCCGAACAAGGCTTTATGGCTATGACGTCCTTTGCCAAGTAAAGGCAAAAAAATGTCTGGAAATTCTCAACAAAATTGCCGCCTAGGAATATGAAGTAAAAAATTACGTAGACGTGTTTCATGTTAGAAAAATAGCAATAGATAAACAAAAATATATATGGCTACAATTCCCTAGCTCATAGAAAAGTGAGGCGGTACCTATTTATGATGAAATAATGGGATAGATATTTTTTTCCTTATTTACGAGTTATTTTATAAAAGAGATAATCAAGATCTGATATGTGAGAGGCCGCCTGGGTAGATACCACCGCGATATCTATTTCCCCCGCTAAACTCTAGTGTAAAAGCACTGTTGTGTTTCGGATTGAAGGACATTGTAGCCAGAATAACTACTGGACATATTGACACCTTACATCTTACATCCTAGGATGGCGTGCGCAGTGACATGCCAAGCTTTGCTTTTTTTTCAAGGTGTTGTTTGATTTTGGTACTGTTCATGGGTGGTCGTATCGCTTACCATCAGGTGAACGACATGTTCGTATTCTCTTTAATTGCAGTTTAAAAAAATGATTAAATTTTATCTAACGTTGGTAGATCTGGTTGGTTACTTGTGGTAGGTATCTCATATGTGAGAGGCCATCTGGGTAGGTACCACCGCAATGTCTATTTATCCCGTGAAAGAACACTGCGTAAATGCACTGTTGTGTTTCGGATTGAAGGACATTGTAGCCAGAGTAACTACTGGACATATTGAGACTTAACATCTTATGTCTCAGGATGACGAGCGCAGTGGAATGTTGCTACTGTTTATGAGTGGTCGTATCGCTTACCACCAGGCGAACGGCTTGCTCGTCCCGTTATTCATTGCAATAAAAAAAAAGAAAAAGGTAGAAGTTTGCCCTGTTCTAGACGAACAAGTGTGACATATTTTGTGTTTTCTATTAAAAATTGATGTTACCATAGGCTTATATCAGCGTCATATCACATCTGCGACGGAAATAAGATCGTTGAATGGTTGCGTTAGTGTCACTTCTACCTACCCTACGGAGAAATTGGCGTGAGCGTACAAGATTGAACTGCCTTATTTTAGAGAAAAACAACAAATTTGCACCATGTGGATTGCCTTAGTGAAAAATATGTAGTATACACGGTATCAGTCAATCACCACGCACTAAAACGGTGAAGGAAAACATCGTGAAGAAACCTGCACACCATAGCGATTTATAAAAAAATTCTATGGTGTGTAAGTCCACCAACCCGCACTAGGTCAGCGTGGTGGACTATATGGCCTAGCCACTCTCAATCGTACTTTCGATTGTAGAGTAGGCCCGTGCCCTGCAGTGGGACGTATATGGGCCGATACAATACAATACAATTTAAATGTACATTTCTTAATTCAGCAGTAGAATTCGTATCATGGAAGAGAGGGAGAATATAATTATTACCTGTACAAATAAGTTTATAGAAGTGCAAGTTTATAGAAAGTTTATAGAAAACAGCAACTATAGATTTATTTATCTAAAATTATATTTTACATAGACAAACTCGCGGTAAAATTAGACATTTCTGATGAAATTCAATCAAGAGCGTTTTTGTTTGCATGCTGCGACTAATCTCCAAGATTATGCTTTAGGGTAAGAAACTTTGTTAACGTATTCTAGAAATATCTTCAACACCAGACAATATTTAATTATGAAAGATTATATGCAACACAAAAAGATATATTATGCAAAGAAAAAAATGAAAGATTTAATTATGCTTTGTTGTTTAATGATAAAATATTTGTTTATTCGCAATACCAAGAGAACAATCTCGGTAGTGTGAATGGTCGACGAATAGTGATGACGCGATCTTGATATCTAGTTTGAACATTTTAAGTTTTGTTCTTAAAACGAAAAACGAAACTCGACGTTCCCGATTTGGCCCTTGAGCCTAAGGTATAAAACCACTGGGTTCTATTTTGAATCTAATTGAGCGATCAATGAGACTTTTAATCAAATCATAACTCTATAACTTACACTATTTCAACTTAAATTATCCGTGATCAAATCCATAAATAATTGCTATATTACAATGCATAACATTCGCGTACATATAAGAAACCATTAAACTTAAATTAACTTAGGAAATGACTATTACAATTTATTGTTACTCTGACAGCTTCCGTGGCGCAGTTGGTTGGATGCTGGCTGTAAAATGAGAGGGCGCGGGTTCGATACCCGCATTGAATCAAATTTATGAAGACCCCGAGTGTTCATTATCCACAAAAAGTTAGCTGTTCAATTTCTTTTTTAAATAGGTTCGTATAAAAACACAGTCCGTACATAATATGAGATCGTATAAAAATATTGGTCGATCGGGTTTGTAAATGACAATCGCAAATAGCAAAATTTAGCTTATTTATGTAACTTCTGAAATGTTATTATCGACTTCACTTGACATTTGTGATTGCTATTGCTATTTATTCCGACACTACTCACGACACAAGACTTAATTTATCTTGACGTTAGGTCAGGACTAGCTGTTGACTCTGAAACAAAATCCAAGTCAGTTCTAATATTTGTAGAACAAAGTTTGATCCCGTCCGATGAACCTAAATTAGCTGACTAGATAAGTTATCCAAATCCAGGTTTTAAAGTGTCTTAAGAGAAAACTTTGATACGCTGAAACACTGAAAATGTTAGCTGACTTAACGGTTTTAACATAAACGGATAGCCATTTTAAACTTTAGCTTACATTTTGAACTTTAGAACGAGTATTCCGAGTTGCCGCCTTTTTTAAAGTGTTAACATGCTTCAGTGGCATCATTATACTACGGTACGGCTTCAACGCTGAGGTATCGGGTTCTGGTGGGGCAATGTTATATTGCATTTATCTACTAATTATGAGCCCAAAGTCGGTTTTTACCCGATATGACAATAGGCTCGCCCTTTATCACATCGTGGGATGGAACACAGACGAAACATGGATGTCTTGGTAACCTTTGTCCTTCTGGGAAAATACTTATAAATATATATATATATATATATATATATATATATATATATATATATATATATGTATGTTATGATAAATTGATTACGATGCGTCTAATGATAAGTTGACTCAAGGTAGAATATTGTGTTTGTATATAATGCGCCTCATATAATAAGCTCAGTGCTATCCATGATCGTAGCCAGCCGTGGGATCAGGGTGGGGCAGCAGTCTAAAATCATATGTAATTAGCAAACTGTACCCATGGTCTCCCCCGGTATTTTTTTTCCTATAAAAAGGTTATACCTTATAACACTCTGTATCTGTATTTATAAACGAATTATCGTTAATAATTTCTTATTATTCACCTGCCTAGTACTTTACCTAGATAATTTATTTTTTAGAGTTAATTAGATACCTTACAGGTCAAAGCCAGGGTGGGGCAAGCGCCCCACTCTGCCCCACCGTGGCTACGCCCATGGTGCTATCCAAATAATGCCTCAGACATTACCATTATCCGTCTGTGTACAACACTGTATATAAAGCATAAATAAATAAATAAAGTGTAACACAATTTTACCAGTCTTCGAAACTGATTGGAATCTGTTGCCAAGCCGTCAGTAGCTTGCCAGTGTATAATATATTTGGATACGCATTTGAAACAATAATTTACGCTAAACAGCTTCTTAGCGCGGCTCACTCAAAGCACTGTTAGGCCGTTTGATTAATGCGCCGTTGTAAATATCTTGCTTCTGTTATGTTACACTCGTAATACATTGATGGTTTCAAAACACGCGATACGTGTCTAGTAGTTTTAAAATGTTTTATTCAGAAGTTAGGTTATTTATGCGGTGGAGCCACGCTGTTGTATAAAAATATCACTTGCCACCATCACTAGCGTTGGACCGATAAAAATGTTACCATGTATGCACCAATGTCAAACCTTGAATAATGCAAGTTGAAACCCAAACCAACTCAAGATATCGGAACTGAGACAACGCGACAATCTGCTGAACCCACATACATAAGGAAACTTCAGGAATATCGCTTAGTAAGTACCTTCCAAACTAGAATTTTGGTAATAAAATGACACGGGTCGAAAATAACTTTTTTTCTTCCTATTTTGTATTTGGAAGTAAAAATTCACGCTATTGTCAGTCAGGACTCAGTATGAATGGGTAGGCTTGTCTGGGCTGGTACCACCGTCTTGAAGGAGACCAACGTAAATGACAGGCTTGCTGCCGCGTTTCGTTTAGTGAGTGAGCTTGCTTGATGTCTTATACCCCATTTATTTTCCCATCTTTTTTTCTTTGCGCTACTCTCCTAATTCGATGGGCCGGTAACACATCTGTGATCCAAGTTTTTGGGCTACAGTATTTAATTACCATCAGGTCACTTTCACGTGTATCGGGCCTATTGTATATTAGAAAAATGCTTTTGCATTTGCACTTTAATTTATATTCTGATGACGATATGATGTAGGTATGTAAGTACGTGGTGACCAGTTGGTAAACGAACTAGACGTGGCTGCCTACATGTTCACGGTGGTCGCGGGTTCGAATCTCAGGGCACACCTCTGACTTTTCGGAGTCATGTGTGTATTGATAGTCAATCACCACGCACTAAAACGGTAAAGGAAAACATCGTGAGGAAACCTGCATACCATAGCGATTTATAAGAATTTCTATGGTATGTAAGTCCGCCAACCCGCACTAGGCCAGCGTGGTGGACTCTATGGCCTAACCACTGTCAATCGTATTCTCGATTGTAGAGTAGGCCCGTGCCCTGCAATGGGACGTATATGGGCTGATACAGATGGTGTAGGTATAACATTGAACGCCGTAAAGTTTGATCAATGAGAGATCAGCCATTAGGAACAAATATTAATAAATGTTCTGAATCTTTCACACACATAATAATTAAGAATTTTACATTAACACCTATATTTGTAGTTTGTGTCTAACAGCAATAGGTATATGTAAATGACAATATCCTGCGATGGTGGATGGCAAAATAAGTAAAAAAAAGTATTTAGTAGTTCCTGATACCCACGACACAATACTCGATCTTAGTGTGAGGTCGCGACTATGTATGTGACTGTTGGATGTATTTATTTATTTATAAAAAGAAGGATGAAAAAGAAGAAAGAAATAAATTTTTATTCACACGATTCCAAAGCACATACAAAAGTAAAAGAGGAGAATAAGAACAAACAGTAGAAAACAACATTAATAACAATAATAAAAATACGGATATTTCTGATTACGCTTAGAGAGGCGAAGTTCATCCGTAGCTGAAGTGACTTGATTTGCTTTGACATGACTCTGCATCAATCACAATCATGAATCTCAGCCCAGAGTCAGAAATTTGTGCCCCATATGGCGATAGGTTCGCCGTCTATCACATCATGGGACGGAACATACAAGGCGAAATATAGGTGTTCTGACCTTCTGGAAAAAAGGCGTGAGTTTATGTATGTATGTATCAATTTAAGCATTAATAAGTGACAATGTAAGTAGACAGAGCAGTACGAGCTATGTGAATGATGGAAGTAGAAGTAAAAGAAAGTGATATAAATTGAACACTTATATGAGTTTTCATATTATTTTATTCGTTAAGGTTGTTTTTTAGAGTAATAAATGCTACACAAAATTGTTGCACATTGAATTGCCCTCAATAACCTTTCTTCATCGATGTAGCTAATGACTATTGCTACTGACAAATCAATCTGAAAGTATTGAATATAAATAAGCGTAGGTAAAATGTAATGGAAAATTTAAATTCAATTGAATTGTAAGAGTTGTTTTCAAACAATACAACATGAATGTGTCTATTTACTTACACAAATTAATCCAATCAATAAGATGTAATTACAGTGATAAATTAACATGAAACAAATAGTTAATCTCGAAAGCATTCGTGCAAGAACTCATTAGTGAAAATCACTTAGCTGAATATCGTTGCAATTCCGAATACCGTCAACAGATGGCTAATAGCGAATCCCCCGCGAGCAATAAATTAATTATTAAAATACCCTATGAATATTCAAATTTAGACTCTCCGCGATATCGAGAAATTCGTGTTATGAACATCAAAGGCATTATTATCGAAAATTTAATGAATTTGATGGACAAATATATAATAAGTAGAAAATTAAATTACGAGAGCTTTTGTGGCCGAGCTGTTTGGTTGACAGTCCTTAATATAAAAGGATTGTTGACGGGATAGCTGTAAAGGAGAGGCCACGTATTGGATTTCCTTCAATGACAAATATTTTACTAGTTTATGATGAAATCGAGCCTAAATCTCTTACCAAACATAATAATACCCTTGACGTTTTTAACTATAAGATGAAATAATTTTAGTAGTAGCAATTAATTCAAATTGTCAACTAAGCTTCACAAAATTGACCGTTACGATTATAAATTAGAATTGTATACGGATTCTATAGAGACAGTAATGGCCGCTTCATAGTTCTGTTGCTTTTATTCTCTACGATATCAACTATACCGGGTATATCAAGACTGCTACCGAAAACGAAGCCGGGTGGTAGTTTAAGCGACTTCAGACAGCTGTTGGCTAGATTAGCTGTTGGGCCCGGCTCCGCCCGGGTGCAAATAAAATTTTCAAAACGGCGATCAAAATATTTAATTCCGACTATCAATTTAGAATATCGACCAATGGGACCATGAAATACGAATAAATTTCCTCCTATTTGCTCGAAATGACACTACTGCATAGCCTGCCATAGCGTGATGATATATAGCATAGCCTTCCTCGATAAATGGACTACCCAACACTGAAAGAATAATTCAAATCGGAGCAGTAGTTCCAGAGATTAGCGCGTTCAAACAAACAAACAAACTCTGCAGCTTTATAATATTAGTATAGATTAATTTCAAAGTAGAATTTTCATCAAACGACATCTTCGTCATTATTGTTGGAAGTCTACCACTGAAAACGCCTTTCCACATTGACATAAATCAATGCATATTCCATAGTTTTTTTGAGACGACTTGTTGGAAAACTAAATAACCTTGCATCGAGCTACTTTCTCATTTTCTCACTCTACTTTCAAACTTAATTATGTTTTCGGTCCTGAAAACCTGGGTCCATACGCCGTAGCATAAAGAGACATTCGATAAGCTGTCTGGTCGCCATTTGCACTTTCCACCCGGTGAAATGCAATCACTGTGACATGCCGGAATAAAAACAAATATCTATCCAACTTTCTGCGTCTATGAAAAAGAAATAACCACATTTTTCGACTTTGAAACGAGAGGCTGCGGGTTCGACTCTCGCACTTTATCCATTGTCTCGGTATGTCTATTTGTCTCAGGTCTGGGTGTTTGTTAGACCGAAAAGTCTTTATTAGTTTCTGATAACTACGACACAAGAATTAATTGATTTCGATTTGGGGTCAGGACTATGTATGTGACTGCTGGGTGTATTTATATGTCCAACGCTCACGTTGTATAATTTACCTACAATTCAAATACCTGTTTCCAATACGACGTGAATCTAATTTTAATACCAACAGATTAAATTAATATTCACGCTACATATTGCTTGCGGTCAAAGCATTGGATCCTGCTGCCATATCTGCTCAATTTCTAATATTTCAAAAGAGCCAACGGATTCGATTGAAAACGACCGGCCTTTGTAAGCCGAGCCGCGGCTATCGAAATGTTTAAGGTTCAATATAACTTAATTATGAAAGTAAATATATTTATTGTTTGTGTTTTGACATTTGTTTTTATACAAGGGTTGTACAGTGGAATTTGAATATAATCTACACATGGCTGGCTTTTGATAAAATTTGGCAAAACCCAAAACTCTCTATGGGGAGGATTGAATTTATTGCCTGGTGAGGTTAAGTTGTGAAGAAAATATGCTCGGATGGTCTTACACAAGTAAAATTACTGATAGCTCGTGACTCCTTTGAAAAAACAACCGTCCATCGAATGACCACTCAGTTGGTTGATTGGTTTGGTTGTATGTATGTATGTTAACACAGTACCGAAAAGAGAAAGATAAAGAAAAATTAAATAATACAATTTAGATTAAATTTATGAATAAAATAAAAATATACGATGGTAAGATATTTTCGGTCTATCATCCTCTTCTTAGATAACAGGAAGTTCACTGCGGAGCAAAGGCGTTCTCTAAACATTTACACAAACATCAATTTAATTTGGGTTGCATTCAGCGACTTCTTGCAATCTTCATCTTGGCTTATCTTTTAAAAAAAAAAATTATGGGCGTGTGAAGTATAGACGTGTTTTAAAACCTAATTCTGATTTACAGTCTCAAAGCTAACACCAATCACAACAAAATTTTCTCATCAACCCATCAAAGGATTGTTTTTCTTGTCACCGCTAACCAAGTTGCATCAATTAAGTGGTTCCACAAGCTAAAATTAATTATATTACGTACTTGTAAGGTCCAATATCCCTTGATAGATTTCCATCATAATCCGATGTCACCGCTCCGCCATCTTGCGCGAATCTAAATTGCAAATGGCGGTTGAATGTGAAAACCCAAGGTGTTTTAATTACTGAGTCATTTACAAGAGTCTATTTTGTTAATAAAGTTATGGGTTTGAATATTTTAAATTGATATTAAATATGTTAATTATAATTTATACTAATAGGGTTGAAGTTGCAACCGATTTTATGACCGAACTCCGAGTATGGTTAGGGTCATTAAGATAATATAGATGTAGAAGTACTATAGATCGTCTACGTCCTACGATCTTTTGGCGTTCGAATGGATTATTGTCATCATCATTTCTACCACCTGGAAACTATCCGTTCCCGAAGGGACGTTTCTAGCGTTCTTTTTTACCACGCACGTGCAAGCTCTGGAATGAACCCCCCCTGCTTCGGTGTTTCCTGAGCGTGTTAAAGAAAATCCTATTCTTATGGTAGGCAGCAACCAGGCAGTATTAAAGGCCAATAATAAAAAAAATATCATTATCAGCCCAACGGCGTCTACTGCCGGACATAGGCCTCTGCTATGGTAAAGTGGAGTGACGATATATTATTAAGATGGCTGGTAGCGGTTGGAGACGATGGGCTAAAGATCGAGCGCAGTAGCGTCGTTGACATGCTGTTGTCAAAATAGTAGGAAGAGTATTTTTCTTTTAACATTTTATTATATAGCACGTGTTAATACTATTACACTCCAAGAATAAATGTTTGTTGTTTGTGTTAGGAAAACATATCTCAAACAAATCGTTAATATATATTTTTTTATTTCTTTTGTAGATCCGAATTCCGCCATAGGCCAATATAAAATAGGTGAATTATAGAAATACTTTACGTTAATTTAAATATATTCATGTATTTATATATTATCATGATAGAAAAAATAATGACTCATATCTGGTGCAAAAATAACGCATGAGAATATTTGAACAATTTTACACATCAAATTTAAATCGAACCATCACTCTGTCAACCTGTGAAGTCTCTAAAAGAATTCAGCATGTATTGTATGTATTTACACCTAAAGTATGTAAAAGCCGAGTAATCAATTAACTCCCGACAACCGAGGTAGAGTTAACCGCTAGTATTGTACATTTGTAAAGTTTTGTCATAAATTGCTTGCAATGAGAAGTTAAATGCATTCCCGCCGCAGTCAGGAGTGGTCTGTATTGTTGTGTAAATACTCACAGGTGCAATTAATTCGTAATTTTTGCTTTTGTACGTTTGGTTTGTACGTTTAAGTGCGTGGTGGCCTGTTGGCAAACGGACTAGACGCGGCTGCCAACATGTTCACGATGGTCGCGGGTTCGAATCCCAGGGCACACCTCTGACTTTTCGAAGTCATGTGTGTATTGATAGTCAATCACCGCGCACTAAAACGGTGAAGGAAAACATCGTGAGGAAACCTGCATACCATAGTGATTTATAAGAATTTCTATGGTATGTAAGTCCGCCAACCCGCACTAGGCCACCGTGGTGGACTATATGGCCTAACCACTCTCAATCGTACTCTCGATTGTAGAGGAGGCCCGTGCCCTGCAGTGGGACGTATATGGGCTGATACATACATACATACGTTTGGTTTGTGGTATTTTTATTGCAATTTTCTTGGCTTATTCGGCTTGTAACTTCAATTTACGATAACAAAAAAGAAAAGCTATGAAATTTTGATGTTATGAATACTAAGAAGAACAATTATATATTTTATTGTTTGAGAAGTTTTGTGTCCAGCAATGTACTTTAACGGCCGGTTTCTATAATCTCTCTATCTTTAACAAGAGATTTCTCTCGAAGTTTAGATATATTTTTTGCTTCAGCAAAGAAAGACAGAGATATTTAGATAAGGTGCATATATTTATACATATCTAGGCAAGATAATATTGTATGTCTATCTTTGTTTATTGAAGTATACAGTGGTATCGATATAGTAACGATATCCATTTTAACCTCTTGTTAAAGATAGATATGATATAGAGAACGGCCGTAAGCCGACTTGTTTTGTTTTGTTTTAGCAAATTATGTTGCATTCTTACAGCCTTATTAATTTAGAGTTTATAAACATATTTTAGCTATCTAATATTTAATCTTCTTCGGTCAAACTGAATTCGAAATTAGTTGTTAAGAGACAAAACATCCGATTTATAAAAAAGAGTTTAAAATCTGTCTTTAAAGGCCTTACATTAAGTATCAATTCACTCACTTGTTGTCACTTTCCGTCGATCTCTTGTGTTACACTTCACAGGTGGTAGGTCTTTCATATGTGAGAGGCAGCCTGGGTGGGTACCACCACAATGTCTATTTCTCCCGTCAAACAGCAGTTTAACTGCACTGTTGTGTTTCGGATTGAAGGACGTTGTAGCCAGAGTAACTATAATATATATATTATATTATATATTGAGACTTAGCGTCTTATGTCTTAGGATGGCGAGCGCAGTGGAATGCCAAGCATTGCTTTGTAATCAAGGTGTTGTTTGGTTTTGCTTCTGTACATGATCGATCGCATCGTATACCATCAGGCGAACGGCTTGCTCGCCTCGCCATACACAACAATAAAAAATAATAATAATATAGTAGTATCACCCCGGAAGAGCCTGCCCATTCTTACTGAGTCATGACTGACAACACTACCACTTTCATTTCACTTCCAAATACAAATCTATTCAAAGCTAGCACAAAAATACGAAAAATAAAGTTTTTTTGTCGATCAGTGTAATTTAAGCCGACTTACCCCAAAATTCTACTTTCGAAGGTACTTATTAAGCGGGATTTCTTCAAGGGTCCTTAGGTGTGTGGGCTCAGCAGATTGTCGTGTTGACTCGGGGCCGATATCTCGAGTCCGTCTGGGATTCAACTTGCAATATTGAAGGGGGTAGGTATATTTTTGTCGGTGAAACTTTTGTGATTGCGATAAAATGATATTTTTCAAAATGTTTAGTGAATTTGTTTGCGCAATATACAATATTTTTTTCAATTAAAGTTTATCTAAAGATAGTCTAAAATTTGACATAGTGTCACACCTTATAGCGCGTGTCGGGTTGAGAAAGTGTTTTAATCGTTTTCAACTATTTTTTTTTTATTATTTCCATGAGTGATGAGATCGCTCATGAACAGTAGCAAAACCAAACAACACCTTGGATTACAAAGCAATGCTCGGCATTCCATTGCATCCTGAGACATAAGATGTAGTCTCAATATGTATAATAGTTACTCTGGCTACAATGTCCTTCAAACCGAAACACAACAGTGCATTACCACCGCTGATTGGCGGGAGAAATAGAAATAGTCCAGTAAAAATAGATTTTGATTTAATCAGCATAATTATATCGATCGGCAATTGATTGGATATTCTATATATAATACAGCTTTACAAAGCCAATTTTTCATAGGCACCTCAAATTTCTGTAAAGTCAGTACTTTAAATATCTTTGAACTCAAATAGATTGTTTGAAGGCTTTATTTTTAAGTTAACGATGTTGAGCTCCTGCCCTCGACTGTAAAAGGCATTGAAATCCGGGTAAATAACGTTTTAAAACACACTTTACTTATTTATTGTTCGGTCCTGGGTTCAAAGATGCGCGTCCTATTAAGAGCTATCAATGTAGCTTTGAAATAATAAGAAGTTCAATTACAAATTATTTCGATTGTGACTTTAATAGATGTATGTGTATTTTTGTATTTTATGGTGGTATTTTTAATATGATTTGTAATTGACTAGCAATATATTGACTAGCAATATATTTTTCTATTTACTATTAATATTAGGTAGGTATTATTATTTATAGTATGTAAATTTTAAACGACTTCAAACAGGAAGAGGTTCTCAATTCGACTGTATGTGTTTTTAAATAGCTCTTACCTCATACTTTAGAATATATTATTGTGGTTCGGGTGATTTACAAGTTTGTTAAATAATTAATCATTCTTTGTGTAAATAATCTCAACTTTTCAAAGAAGATAGAATTTACTGTGACAGTGTAGATTTGTAAATGGAATATGTTTTAATCTCTTCTTTTTAGGATAACTTTTTTGCAGTATGAGCCCTGCCTCACATATCCGGAGCAGCTGCTATCTGAATTCATCATCTGAATTCATTCCAATCAGGAATTCAGAATGCTCGTCAGTATCATTCTTACACATCAATCTGAAATGTTCATAATCTGAAAAAATTAGAGTGTGTGTGGTTTGTGCCAGCACATAACTTCACGCACGCACGTAACAGATAATGTTTGATCTGATGTAGCAATTAGGCACGTATCACCTTAATAAATAAGCATCATTTGTACTGTCAAATAAACAGTCTCATACAGAATCACAGTCACACATTTTCCACCCTGGCCTCACTATTGGCAAATGGTTTATTGATAATATGGTATGGTATTCCGGGCTTTCTGAATTCCCAATATGAAATCAAATAGCTATTTCGGATGTGTGAGGCCGGGCTAAATGAAATTACAAATTTTTTTGCGTAAAAGTGTGTATCTCTATAAATCCTTCTTTTTCTTTTTAAAGCTGACTTTACATCAGATCTAAATTATTAGTACGACCGCTCCATTATCGTGACGTCACAGCCCCTACCATTGTTCCCCGAGTAACTCGAGAGTGACTTACGACATCGATTTGCCACGCACGTCCAGTGTCGACAAGTCATTAGTACTACAAATTGCTTCCTATTCTTATAATCTATTTTAGTGAGAATTTGCTGAATGTTTTTTTGTAATGTCGGTCGATATCTGTATCTGCCCTTATACGTCCCACTGCATGGCACGGGCCTACTCTACAATCGAGAATACGATTGACAGTGGTTAGGCCATATAGTCCACCACGCTGGCTAATGCGGGTTGGCGAACTTACATACCATAAAAATTCTTATAAATCGCTGTGGTATGCAGGTTTCCTCACGATGTTTTCCTTCACCGTTTTAGTGCATGGTGATTGATTATCAATACACACATGACTCCGAAAAGTCAGAGGTGTGCCCTGGGATTCGAACCCGCGACCACCGTGAACTAGTCCGTTTACCAACAGGCCACCACGCACTGTTTACTTGTCGGTCGATATACTTGATTTTATTGTTGAGTATATGGAGTTAATAATTTATTAGACACTGTGGCGCAGTTGCTTAAAAGCCGGCTGCAAAAAGCTGTGGGTTCTTGTGACGTTGTGGGAATGTCACCTCTTATATTTGCGATCTATAGTTCAATACTCGGCATAAATCCTATTGTCTATGCCAATCAACGCCTCCGTTGCGCTGATTGGTTGATTCATTTCTAACATCTGTCAAATTTGACGTACGAACTGTCATCGGTGCTCGCTTAAATACGCGTGTAACGTCGCTCGCGTCCTCCTTTTCATAACCTAAAAGCCGCGTGCTACCACGCGTCTTTCCGAACCCGCTGGGGTGAGTGTTCTATTTGCTAACCGCTTTTAACTGCTTGTTTGTCAGTGTATTCTGTCTGCCGGGCTTGTGAGCTACCACGAGTCGCTGGCACGGAATGCAAACCTAGTTTGCATTCCGATTTCTTGGACGCTGATTTCAGGTTCTTCGTACTTGGCGTTTTTGGCGTTCTTCTTCTTCTTGGCGTACTTCTTCACCTACTTCGTTGCTTCCGCCACGGAGACCTGACTCCGTGCGCTGCTTTGCGACCGCTTCTGCTCCGCACCGCTTCCTGCCCGTGCTGTGGCCGAGCCTGCGCCGCGCCGCTGACCTGCGCACCGTGTCCGGCCACGTGGCTGCTAACTTCGCCGGCGAGCTGTCGCCGGGTTCCGCCACGTGCCGAAGACCCGAATCAGTGTCCAGTGAAGGCCAGTGACATGGTGCGCAGGTCAGCGGCGCGGCGCAGGCTCGGCCACAGCACGGGCAGGAAGCGGTGCGGAGCAGAAGCGGTCGCAAAGCAGCGCACGGAGTCCGGCCACGTGGCTGCTAACTTCGCCGGCGAGCTGTCGCCGGGTTCCGCCACGTGCCAAAGACCCGGATCAGTGTCCAGTGAAGGCCAGTGACTCCTGTTGCATACCACCAGCAACAGTGCCGGGTGTAATCAGTGATGCGAATATATTAAAGCCCGAACCACGTAATTACCCTGAGTTCTCATTTAACTACCTACCCCTACCTGTGGGCGGCCTAACCCGCCGCATTCTAATCCCGCGCCTAGAATAATGTTTGAGTCAGATTTTGGTGCTATGAAACCGAGACGTCTTTCGTATATTCTGTTTCCCTCGTTAAACAGCTCTCATTTTAGTGTGTCCAGACTATATGTGTGATAATTGAGTGAAGTTATTTGTATATTAATCTCAATACTCTTCTAAATGGACCTTTGTGCGCTAAAATTATCTTTCCATTCAATACAATGTAAGTAATAAATTCAAATGTGAATACGATATCGAACACTTATGCAT
Organism: Hyles vespertilio; assembly: GCA_009982885.2. Lineage (NCBI taxonomy): Eukaryota > Metazoa > Arthropoda > Insecta > Lepidoptera > Sphingidae > Hyles > Hyles vespertilio. The sequence continues at coordinate 8,710,770 of CM042823.1, forward strand.
GAATGGTGAGGGTCAATGCATAGAATTTTATTAAGATCTGCTACAATTTAAGACGGGTATTACAACAGTCAAAAAGGGGTATTACCTACCAGTGATATGAATTTAAATAGATATTACGCAAGTAGGAAACTTCACATGGCCGAAGTGAGCTTAGTTTACTTACATCGTGCTGCATTTAGTTCCACTCCGACGGTTTCTGTCGTGTTCTTATTCGGTTGTGATAAGATTATTAGGTTCTTGTAAGCATGTTGCAAATTTAAATAGAATTCGTGCAGACAAAGAATTTTATCATTATTTACAACTTATGATTGAAACGCTTAGTTTTCATGAATGTGAAGGAACTGCGTCATCCTTTTATATCACATTGACAACCTACGTGGCGAAGTTGGTTAGACGCCTGCCTGTGAAACGAAAGGCCGCGGGTTCGATCAAACACTGACACAAATATTTGTAACTATGGTCCACTGCTATTTGTTTCGGGTCTGGGTGTTTCTGGGTCCGAAAAGTCTCTCGTAGTTTCTGGTACCCACGATTCTAGACTCGGTCTTAGTGTGGGGTCAGGACTATGCATGTGACTGTTGGGTGTATTTATGGGTGTATATATTTATATTCAGGATAGTGGATAGTTACTTAATATTATGTGTATGGCGTTTCCGAACGTTGCAGGAATATCGAGAAGGGTTTTGACACCCCTGGAAATTCATTCTTGTCTCTATGCTAATTGACGGTTTTTGAATTCTTGTATTTAATGTAACAAGTTAGACAGTGAGTACGCAGTATACAGACGACCTGGTTAAGGTCGCAGAAAGTCGCTGAATGCCAGCCACTTCCAACAGGTGAATGTGGAGATCCTAAGAGGAGGGCTATGTTCAGCAGTGGACTTCCTGTGACTGAAGAGATGATTTTAATGCCCAGAAGTTACTGGCTACGATATCTTTTAAACCACCACCTAACAGTGCTTACACATTTGTTGGAGGCAACATACCTGCCCAGACGTCGGAAACCTTATATATAAATATACAAAAATGAAAATACCAAAATACCAATCCATTTTTCCTCGTGAAGTACAAGAAAAGTAATATTGAATTTTTTTCACGTAATACCATAACAATAAAATCCATGTAATCGAGAACAAATGGTAAGTAATTTTGTATACCGTCTCATCGTTGCGTTAATACGCATTTTTTATCGAGTCTCCTTAAGAGCCCGGCTTAACGGCCTTTTAAGCCACTTCCAAAAGCCTCAAAACGGCTGCGTTATCGAGACTAGGTTACAAGAGCTTTGGAGTCGATTGTAGGACTCTTAAATTCTATTGATGTGGCAGAGTAAAAAGACAAGGGCTGGTAAAAATGTTTTAATATTATCCTAACTTAAAGTTATGTTTCTGTTTTTAAATTAACTTTCCTTGGAATGCATACATACATGCATAAACGGCACGCCTGTTTCCCAAATGAATAGACAGAGACTATGGATCTCCACTTTGCTCAATCTTGACATATTACTTTCGCTTCGTCCACTTTCATTAACCTTTTCATGCATTCACGTCGTCGTCGTCCCTAGAAATGGAATTTGTTAAACAATTGAATTTCTTACACTAGGGGGGTATCTCTCATATTATGTGAGATGCCGTTTTAGTTGGTAAGGTCAGGGTGGTAAATTCCGTCATAGTTTTTTAAAAACTCACATTTGTTTGCTTACAAATTATCAAGGTTCAATTTTTTGGCAATGTTATTTTATTATATGATAAACAGTGTATTAAACTTTTTACCATACGGAATTTCTCGTCAAAATCGAGAAATTCGGTCAAACATCAATATTTCATAGAAATTATTATTTGTTTTAACTTTTAAGAATACAGGTAATGTATTGTTCATTAGTGGAAGAGGATCATTTATTTGCTTCGGGATCTTAAATATCTAGTTGTGCTCGCGATTTATTTGTAATTAACTGTTTTTGGGGCTATTCCATCATATTGGTGAAGTCAGGGGAGGTAAACACATTTAGGATAGGTACCTACACCTATTTCTACTAGTCATAATAACATAAGATATTGTCAATATCTATATTGAAGTATTTTGCCATTTAGATAAAAGTGACCAGTTAGTTTAGTTTCAGGCTTAGGATTGAATAAAGATACATTGTCGCGTCCGCTATCTAACGTGGGTGTCTGCGGGGAAGCGGCGGTGCGCGGGAAGTGTGCTGCATGCGTGGGGCGCGGAGGCGCCGCGTGCGCCGTGCCGCCGCGAGTCGCGCCGCCCCGAATAGACCGAGACGTGAGACGGCAGTCGCCTAAGCAAGTCGCGCCAAGCGCTCTAATATTGACTAGCCAACTTTGTACCTTTTATGTAATTAAATTCATATTTCAAAAAATCAAAGGTCTATGAATCTTATGTTCTGCGGGAACATACATATTAAAAAAAAACATGATTCGGACGTTGTAAGTGTTCAAAAAGTTGACAAAACTTTTAGTTGAACATTAATCAAAGAACAACTAAAATGTTAGAAAAGGTAACAATCATTCTCATGATATAAAATAACTAAACTCAAAGGGCACCTTCCTGTCAAAGATAAACAATAGTAGGAAAGAAAATAAATAGAGAATCAACAAAGTATATCTATACATTGCGTCGCTTGTAATTAGATTAGGTTTCTTATAGGTAACTGAAATAGTAATGAATTGAGCTGTAGTTATCGTGGTTTCTTTAATCAAGGAAAAGTTAAATATGAAAATTGTTTACGAATTCTGAAATTGGGCATTAACGGCATACGACGTCTGAAAAGTCTAAAGTGCCACCTTGTTGTCGTTATTATGTATTTGTTATAATTATTAGTTTTATTTTTAAATATATAATAATTTTAATTTATTTTATTTTGGTATTTAAGTATTAGTACGCTATTAGATAGTTTACCTTTTTGTTTTCTTTCTTTATTGTTTACCGCCATCTACAACTGTTTCCAATATTCTCCATACCACGGTTGTCTGGTAGAAATCGCTTTAAGCGATTAGACCGCCCATTGTATTACCAAACATAACATATATTTAAGCTCAATACTGTAATTTGGTGTGCAATAAAGAATTATTGTATTGTATTGTACGACGATTTCGCCTCCTTTAAAATAGACGGAATCAGGCACTTGACTAATTTTGAGGGTACAAATTTATTGCATCGAATATTTGTGCTATTTACTGCGTTTTCCATCAAAGTAAAACGAAAATTACTTAAATGCACACTGAAGTTTGTATAACATGGTCTCTTAACACTGTTGACTATGTATTTTTTCATTTATCTTAGGTAAAACGTGGGAGGGTGTCACTCGCATTTCACTTATAAAATACTACTGAACTTTCAAAGCCTGTTTTACCCTTTTCTGTAACAACTTATTTACTCCCTAAATTGAATTTGAAGCATAAAGCGATGCTGTTCTAACATTCCAACTCTCAGAGCTGTAATTTGAATGTTCTGCATTTAATTGGAAATCGACGATTACGCCCCATAGACTGAATACGCCACCCTGACCTTACCAACGCAATGTCTCCTTCTACCGCCAAATAGTAGTGTAAACGCGCTGTAGTGTTCCGGTGTGGAGGACAATGCCGCCTGAGTTACTACTGGAAATCTTGTGATTTAACATCTTATGTCTTCGGATACCATGTTACAGTCCACGAGTGGTCGTATCGCTTACCATTATGCGAATGGCATGCACGTATAGACATTTATAGCATTAAAAAAAAATTGAGAAGGTTTTCAGTCGGGTCGGGATTGCTTAGGAAAAAGTTCGACAACATAGGTAGAAAGTCTTGTGATATATAGATTCTGCACGAATTGTGACGTTTTTCTTCACTGTTTCCTTCGTGATATTTTACTATACACACGTGACTTAGTGCATATCTCTCAGGTATCGAGTCCGTAATGAGATATTCTGGCAACCAACAGGAGTGTTCAACGTGAAAAAATACATTACTGGGCTCATGTGGAGGACACTTAGCCAGACGAACGGATTGCAAATGGACTAAAGCGGTTACAGAATGTTGGCCTAGAGAAGGCAAGAGTAGGGTAGGGAGACCACGCGCTGACCGCTCGATGTCTGGATGATGTCACTAAGTTTCAACGCAAATTGTGGATGAGGGCAAGCGTAGGACTGAGAAAGGTAGGGCCATAGAGAAGAGGCCTATATTTAGCAGTAGATAAATTCAGCCTGATATGATAATAATGCACAAAAAGTGCGTGGTGGCCTGTTGCTAAACCAACCAGACGCGGCTGCCAACATTTTTACGGTAGTTACGGGTCGAATCCCACGGCATACCTCTAACTTTTCTGAATCATGTGTGTATTGATAGTCGATCACGACGCTCATACTGGTGAAGAAACTATCTTGAGGAAGCCTGCATACTACAGTGCTTTGTATGAATTTCTACGGTATGCAAAATCCGTCAACCGTTAGCATTAGGCCAGCGCGCGTGGTGGAGTATATGGCGCGCGTGATGGATCTCTCAATCGGCGAGTCGTGATTTTGAAAAGTTATAAGTATACCCTGAGGTTCGAATCCCTGAATAGCAATTTGAGGCTGTTATCAATAGGCCCAATTTTTGCAAAATACTTTAATAACTTCAATATATTCTTGTTTCGCCACGAAGAAAAACGTGGGCGGCAATTTCCCGAAAAGTTTGGCGCGAACAAAAGTTTCCCGTTTAAAAATGCACGGTCTAATGAACTAATGTCTTTGTCCCCGCATTAAGCCGAGAACTGGTATTGTTAACATCTTGCTTGCTCTTGAAAATTTCTTGCACGAAATTTCTTTTGGGAAATTTTGCGAATTATTTTTTAGACCGCTATTTTAAGAACAATCACTTTTATTTGTCACAAGTTAAAAAAGTATATATTTTTAAAAGAAAACGTATAAAATTGACATTATCGTCAAAGTGGATATAATTGAGACTTAATCTTATGTCTCAGCCCCCTTAACCAGGTTCAAGTACTTCCAATCTCTTCTCTTTCTACAATAGTTAACGCCTTGGCATAAGCGATAACGTTTCGTTTGCGCTAAACAAATTGCAACTTGGATAGCATGTGCATGGGAGTTTGTGTTTTGCGTAGAAAGATAATGGATTGAAAGCGCTTGTAATATGGCTTGTATTACTGGTGGTAGGTATCTCATATGTGAGAGGCTATCTAGGTAGGTACCACCGCAATGTCTATTTCTCCCGTGAAACAACACTGCTAAAATGCACTGTTGTGTTTCGGATTGAAGGACATTGTAGCCAGAGCAACTACTGGACATATTGAGACTTAACATCTTATGTCTCAGGATGGCGAGCGAAGTGGAATGTTGCTACTGTTCATGAGCGGTCGTATCGCTTACCATCAGGCGAACGGCTTGCTCGTCTCGCTATTGCAAAAAGAAAGCTTCAGTGAAGCGTTTCGTTTCATCATTGAGATGGCAGGATACCCAAAACCGAATGCAGAATATTCAATTCCACCCAAACAGCGGTTACAGTTAGGAAAGGTCACTTAAGAGCGTTTACGTTTATAGGTATTTCTTCGTTAATTTCACGCACACATAAGCGACCAAAGCTGTGTGCGTAGAGCTGCCGCGTCGGCTCGGCATACAGTCAGCTCAACCAACTTTAATCCGTGCGCTTCAAAATTCTAATATTCAATTGAAATGTAACTGGTAATATAATATCATAAAAATATTTTATTTGCATTATAAGTAGACAAATATTATTACTGTGCAAGCAATGAACAATACAAATTTAGATACTAATCATATTTTCGTTATTATTACATTGTTAAGTTGCATTCAAATCAGTGTTCAATCACTAGACACTACGGACGTTTTATTAATCATTTCGTGTTCGAATACATGAATAGAGTTAGGGGCCTTAGAACCCCTTACAATTACGAAATATATTTATTTTTAAATTACAATACATAACATAATTTATCCTCGGAATTACATCCCATTATACTTACTGAAACATTATTTATACTCACTACAAAATCATAGTTAGTAATAAAAAAAAACAAAAAATTACTACCAATTTTCCATCAAAATCCCTAGATGACAACCTTTTCTAAAATGAGTACTAATTATTTTTCCTTTAAATTGTTTATTGGTGGCTATTAACTCGTTTGAAAAGTCCTGTTTTTAAGCCAAAAAGCGCGCGCAAGGTATAAACGCTCTTAATCCACACAACTGTATTGTGTTTCGGGTTTAGCCTGTGTATTTGATATTCTGTGTATACTGCCTCAGTGGCGTAGTAGTACTGTATGATTGCAAAGTGATCTTGGGTTCGAATCCCGGATCGGGCAAAGTGATATTGGATTATTTTATTGATTATCAGTCTGGAGTCAGGATATTGTGCCTGGTATGGCGATAGGCTCGCATATCACATCGTGGGAAGGAACACACAAGGCGAAACGTGGGTGGGAAAAAAGGCGCGAGTTTATGTATGTATTTATTATTTTCGATCAGGCTGGCATAAGTATGTTGGTAGACATTGCCTTTTCGAGCTACTAACAAAAGTATACGGGACAAGAACAAACAATAATCCCGAATTTACAGCCTCCGTGGTGTAGTTATTTAGATACTGGCTGTGGAACAAATGTTTGTGAGGTCCACTAATATTTGACTCTGGTCTGAGTGTTTGTGATACCAAAAGGTCTTTCGTAGTTCCTGATACCTACGACACAAGACCCGATCTTAGTGTGGGGTCTATGTATGTGATTGTTGGGTGTATTAATATTTTAAATCTGTATCTGTATCAGCCCATATACGTCCCACTGCAGGGCACGGGCCTCCTCTACAATCGACAGTACAAATGAGAGTGGTTAGGCCATATAGTCCATCACGCTGGCCTAGTGCGGGTTGGGACTTATATACCATAGAAATTCTTATAAATCGCTATGGTATGCAGGTTTCCTCACGATGTTTTTCTTCACCGTTTTTAGTGCGTGGTGATTGACTATCAATACACACATGACTCCGAAAAGTCAGATGTGTGCCCTGGGATTCGAACCCGCGACCACCGTGAACATGTTGGCAGTCGCGTCTAGTCCGTTTACCAACAGGCCACCACGCACTTCCAACAGCCCACCCCGCACTTAATATTTTAAATTACAAAAGAAAATATGATGTTACGGGAGAAGGAAAATATAAAATGAAGACGTTTAAATATCTTCACTCTACTAGCGTGTAATGGAATAACTAATCGCGTTCCGTGCTAGCCGTGTAAGACCGGAGATAAACGTAAGGAACGCGCCACGTTAATAAGAAATAAGATCCGCCGACATAATTACCGTGATAGGCTGTGCACCCACTAGGCTAGTTCGGACGAGTCGGATGATAAAGTATGATTTACATTTATGTTAATAAGTGCAGCTCCTTTAGCAAAAGGTACTATAATATTTTTGGTTGATTGATACAATATAGCATGCACATCAATTATCATTTATTTATTTTTTATCTCACTATTTACACCACCCTTTATTTAGATGTCACAATAATCCTGTCCATCCAAAGGTTGCCTGGAAGAGATCGCAGCTAGCGATAAGGCCGCCTATTGTAACCATGCCTTTAGTTTTTAAGTGTTTTGTATAAGTCTTTTATTTGGGTGTACAATAAAGCATATCGCAATCCCGGTGCAACACTGTGACTTATGCAAAAGTTTCAAAGGTTGGAAGGTTAAAAATAGCCTTACAGTATATTTTTAACAATATTATGTTGTCATTGTTTTAACAGTAAGTTAAGAGTTGATTTTGTAATATAAGCTAGTCTTGATTTTTGTTGTTGTAATGAATGCCGAGACGAGCATGCCGACCGCCTGATGGTAAGAGATATGACCTGTTCATTAACAATAGCAAAACCAAACAACATCTTGAACTACAATCACGTAAAATTGATATATTTTTTGTATTGTACTCAGTAGTATTGATAGATAAATATTATTTTCTCGATTTCAGCACTTTTAAAATACTATTACAAATCATGTCAAATCATGAAGAAACATCATTTTTTACACGCTTTTTATTAGCTTCACCTGTATGTTTGTATGTTTGTTTGTAACCGACTTCTTTGGGCGCGATTTTGACCCACTTTAAACGGCCAGATTTCGTTCAAACTTTGTAGATTTATTGAGGACCGATGACAATACACTAATTTGATAAAATTATTCCATTTTTCAATTTGCAAAATATGATTTTTGTTAATTTATATAATTTTCATGATATTCTTTTGCACTATTCCTCGCTAGATGGCGTTAACATTGTATTCTTCAAGTGTCAAATGTTACTACTGACCAACAGATGGCGTTATTGATTGGAAATACAGCCGTAGATGGTTGTTTTTAGTCAAAACAATTAAATAATAGTTAAAAAAAACTAAAATACACGCTTTAATAAGATATACAACTAAAAAAGTAAAAATAATTGATACTGAATTTAAGATAAGAAAATGGAGTAAAATACATATATTTTATTGTTACAAAGCGTGGGGTGTTTACAACAATTACTTATCCTCCTGCACCCCACGCTTTGTAACAATAAAATATATGTATTTTACTCCATTTTCTTATCTTAAATTCAGTATCAATTATTTTTACTTTTTTAGTTGTATATCTTATTAAAGCGTTGCGGCGGGTTAGGCCGCCCGCAGGTAGGGGTAGGTAGTTAAATGAGAACTCAGGGTAGTTACGTGGTTCGGGCTTTAATAATTTCGCATCACTATTTACACCCGGCACTGTTGCTGGTGGTATGCAACAGGAGTCACTGGCCTTCACTGGACACTGATCCGGGTCTTCGGCACGTGGCGGAGTCTGGCGACAGCTCGCCGGCGAAGTCAGCTGCCACGTGGCCGGGCACGGTGCGCAGGTCAGCGGCAGGCGCAGGCTCGGATGCAGTCCGGCAGGAAGCGGTGCGGAGCAAAGCGGGCAGTAGGCACGGAGTTAGCGAAAAAAACGCCAAGTACGCCAAGAACGAAGAAGAAGAAGAAGAAGAAGAAGAAGAAGAAGAAGAACCCCAGCGGGTTCGGAAAGACGCGTGGTAGCACGCGGCTTTCAGGTTAGGGAAAAGGACGCGAGCGCCGTTACACGCGTATTTAAGCGAGCACCGATGACAGTTCGTACGTCAAATTTGACAGATGTCAGTCAGAAAATGAATCGACCAATCAGCGCAACGGAGGCGTTGATTGGCATAGACAATAGGATTTATGTCGACTATTGAACTATAGATCGCAAATATAAAAGGTGACATTCCCACAACGTCACAGCGTGTATTTTAGTTTTTTTTAACTATTATTTAATTATTTTCATACTTGGTAAATGCTTGATAATAGTTGTACACTATATCCTAGTGATATCAAGAAAAAGTGCCATAGTCTCCGAAACGAGGCTCTAGCATAGGCCTAATAGCTTTAATGGACGCTTAGCTTAACGTCTAACCAAGCCTCTCCCTTGCTTTATGTTCATCATAAAACATAATACTGTATGGTGGTGTGTGCCTAATTTTTATGGGTTTGTATGTCCAATTAAATTTTATGCCGCATTAAGGATCGAAAAGCCTTCGTAGGCAGGATTTAGATAATTTTGATGGAGATTTTCTGCGTTTCTTGCGGTTATTTAATTACTCAAACAAAAGGAAAACATCGTGAGGAAACCTGGATATTATCATAGCGATATGATATAATTTCTGTGATATGTAAAGTCCGCCAACTCGCACTAGGCCAGCGTGGTAGACTGTATGTTCTAAACGCTCTCAATCTTTTGATTGTAGAGGAGGTTCGTGCCCTCCAGTCGGCATTACATATAGGGGCTGATACAGTTACAAATACTTTCCGTTTCAAGACTTTTAAGCAGACAACCCAATTGCAAAGGTTGAACATTTTCCAGTCGTAAAGAAAATTCTACTTGAAAAAGTACTTCATTTACAAAGTATGCGTACTCGTCATGTATACTTTCGTCAGTGTGTTTTAAGCTGATTACAAAATGCATCACATCTCAATGCCGCAACGCATCGCATATCAAATGTAGAAAACTCCCCTAATAAACATTACGAGAAATTACTATTTAGTTTAAGAGATATATTAATTCTTCAAGAAAATTATTCACATTTTAATATCACATATATGAGATACATCGTTTTAAAAAGACAATATAATTCACAACTAACCAGCATCAATACAATTGAAGATAGTTCATATTAAACTACAAAACCAGCGCACTGCATTCCTAAGTATATTAACCCTAACACTATCGTTTTGCAGATGTTTCACGGGCGGCGGTCACTTACCATCAGGTGAACCGCATGATCGTTTTCCCACCTATAAAAAGATCTTTAAGGAGATAAGTGGGAATAAGGGTCGCTTGCGTGATCGCAAACATTTCGCGTGCATATAAACATAAGTAATACCGCTCAGTATATATTATTACTAAGAACGGTATAATAAGGTATTACGCTTTACTCCAGTAGTTAATCATTATTAAATACAGTGACAGCCTCCGTGGCGCGGTTGATTGGACGCCGGATGTGAAGCAAGAGGCCGCGGGTTCGATCCTCGCACCAAGAGAAATGTTTGTGCGGCCCACAAATATTTCTTTCGGTTCTGGGTGTTTGTGAGATCGAAAAATCTCTCGTAGTTCCTGATACCCATGACACAAGACTAGATTTTAGAGTGGTGTCAGGACTATGTATATGACTGTTGGGTGTATTTATCAACTGCTTACAAACGGCTTGACAGGCATCGATAAAGTCTGTTGTCTCTATCTTGCTCTAATTCGTTAATCTCTTTTTAATGACTAACAAAGAACATCAATACAAGAGAAACTCGAGGACAATCAACAAGTTATAAACAATAGTGGTTTTAGAACTCCGAGAGACAATAAATTATCCTTCCTAATGCGAAGAGTATTCGCAAACTCCATCGACAAAAACTTTAATTGTTCAGTTTGCAAGAAGTTCGTCTTTGGCCGACATTATTCGGCCACTTTTGGTTTTTTCTTTGTGCGTGATAGCGGCCAGTTTTATTTAAAAAGTTCCGTTGGAATGAGTTTTTAATACGAATTAATTGAGGCTGCTTTAAGTATTTTATTTGTTTGAAACGTGAGACGTGGATTAAAGCGATGGTTCAAGGGGCAATCTTTTTTAATCGTGAAAGTGATAATTCAATTTAAAATTACTATTTATGCAATAAACACGTAAGTATTTACATACGGACATTCTTTAAAAAATATGACTAAAGGATGTCTGGGGATGGCGAGCGCAGTGAATTCCAAGCATTATTCTGCTATTCATGGTTTTTGGCTTAGCTACTGCCCATGAGCGATCTTATCGCTTGCTATCAGGCGTATAAGATCCTCTTTTGTACATTAATCGCAATCAAAAACTCAATGACTGCCTCGGTGGCGTAGTTGTACTACGGTACGGTTACAAAGCTGAGGTCTCGGGTTCGAATCCCGAGTTGGGCAAAGTGATATTGGATTTTTCTGTTCATTATCAACCCAGAGTCAGGAATTTGTGCCCGGTACGGCAATAGGCTTGCCGCCTATCACATCGTGGGACGGAACATACTTGGCGAAATGTGGGTGCCCTGGCACCTCTACGTACCCCTTCTGGGAAAAAGGTTTGAGTTTATGTATGTATGTATGTATGTATGTAAAAAACTCAATTTAAACGAATCCAATGAAACCTACCTATGGATCCCAAGTGCACACATGACGCAGCTAATTATCTGGCGAGTGCTCGATGCGGTGAACTTGTGCTCAAACAATGCCGCGTTTGTGCACGGCTCAGCCGGTCGTATTGGAACGCTATCTAATACGGGGAATGAAGTTACGTGTTCTATAGAGGCTTACCTGCTGCCACGGGTGATATCCAAAAATATAGATTTTCTATTTCTTTATTGTAAATGCGTTTACTCACCAAAAGAAAAACAAAAACAATTGTAGCTATATTTAAAGTAAAGTAAGGTGCGACTTCGTACATGAAAAATATTGTAAACAAATATTTCGATTCTAGCGCCAAGGTCTGGTGAGAACGAGAAATTATCTTTTAAGTAGTTTAAATGGAATTGTTAAACTGAAGCATTTAAAAACAAAATAAGTGTAGAAAATTCAACAAAAAGGGGAGAAGATAAACACAAAAATAAATAAAAGAAGAAGAAAAAAAAGCAAATAAAAATAAGGAATAAAATCTATAACTCTTAGCGGTATTGACTTATTTGATGTTAGTATACTTGTAAAGTTAGTAGTTGTTTGAGCAGTTCACAGGCAGGACCACTCAGCGGATAATTAGCTGCATCATGTGTGCATTTGTCATCTATTTGATTGGTTTCATTGGCTCATTGCGAATTAGTTTTCGTTAGTCTTTGAATTTATTCTCTATCAATGCTTACCAATTTCAGTGGCTCTGGATTTTCGAAGACGTGTATGTATTGATAGTCAAACACTAAGCACTATAACGGTGAAGGAATATATCGAGACAAAAATTTCATACCATAGCGTTTTGTAATAATTTCAATGGTATGTAATGTCCGCCAACCCGTACTAGGTCATCGTGGTGGACTACATGGGCTAACACTTAACAATCGTACTCCTGATTATAGATGAAGCCCTATATTAGCACGTTTATGGACCGATATGTAGGTACATTCTTACATACTTATACATTTCGGTGTGCTGTTACAGTAAATGTTCAGCTCGAAATATTAGGAATAGTAATTGTGTTGACAAGCAAATTTAGAGTAAAATTGCACTTTTAACTTTTAATAGTACTAAAATGACAAGTTCGCGAGCTTGCTGGACTATATGGCCTAACTTCTTTCAATTGTTCTCTCGATTGTAGAGGAGGCCCATGCTCTGCAAAGGGCCGTTTATGGGCTGATATAAATCGATAGAAAATGACAAGTTTTTGCTCTAACAGCCGGTCTTCATATCCTGTCTCTTTGGTCTTTATACCTTTAACAATCGATTTAAATAGCAATCATCACTATATTGATATGATTCTATGCTTCAATAAACAAAGATAGACAATGAATAGAAAATAAATTTAGTTAATCCGCCGTTTCAGAGATTAGCCGGAACAATCAGACAGACGGACAAAAAAATCTAAGACCATTTTCGTTATAGGTATCGTGTATATAACGATATGTAGTTGAGACTTTTTTTTATTTTCACTTTACAAACAGACACTTCAATTTTATTTATATGTATACATATAAGTATATGCACCGATGGTAGCGCTGCTCTAGCATCAATAGTACCAAAACGACCAGTTCTCGATTCTAAGCCTAAACAAATGCAATCAAGTGTAGAGAGTAGGGTAGCTGGTCGAGTTAAAGGCCTTTAATAAGACACAGAATTCTCAAAGTTAAGCTTGAAAAGGTCGTACCAACTTACTGACTTACTAAGATACGTATTGTCTTAGTATGTTGAATAGATTTACTAATGAGGCAATTTTGGATTGGAATGGTGAACGGAAACGGGATCTATTAAAGCAATTATAATAATTACTCTATAAAAACCCAATTCGGGGCACTAATTTCTCTAAGGTTTTTTTATTTATTTTTTAATGCAATGAATTACGAGCGACGCCCGCTGATATATAGTAACAAAACCAAACAACATCATGAATTACAAAATAGTGCTTGGCATACCAATGTGCATTTTGAAACATAATGTATTAAATCTCAATATGTCCAGTACGAGTAGTTACTCTGGCTAGATTGAGGTTGAGAGGGATTTAAGCCCTAGTTTATTACGCTGGACCAGTGGAGGTAACTTCTTCTAGATAATATTATATATTCTTCTTCTTCATCATATTCTTCAACTTCTATTCCTATACCATCAAATTAAGAAAATTAACTACCTAACAAAACAAAGATGCCTCTTCAAAGTTAGTTCTAAGTCATTTTAATTCTAACTTGCGATTGGGAATTAGGATATCGATCTATTCGTAAATGTACTGTGATTCTCTGAATGAGACATTAAATAATCCATCTTTAAAGAGATTATTACTAAAGATCATATTGGAATTATCATTTAAATGATACTACAAATTCTACCAACTGGCGCAGGCTCTGAAGGGGATAATTATATTCAATGAAACATTATGAAAATGGAATATTAAAGGAATATTCAATTTCATTCGCGTTTATCGAGTTCTTAAATTATGTTCTGTACGTCTTATTACATCTGACAATTGATTGAGTTTTTTTACTTAGGCGAGGCAATAATCGCTTTTTGTTTCTGTTTTTATGAAAAGGGTCTTTTGTCTAGTGGGATAGTTAACGAACGGTGACGTAATGAAAACATATTACACTTACAATTTTTTTTATTGCATTGAATGGCGAGACTAGCAAGCCGTTCGCCTGATGGTAAGCGATACGACCGCTCATGTATAGTGGCAAAACCAAACAACACTTTGAATTACAAAGCAATGCTTGGCATTCTACTGCGCTCGCTATCCATAAGATGTAGTCTTAATATGTCCAGTAGCCACTAATATTATAAATGCGAAAGTTTGTGTTTGTTACTTCTCCACGTTTATACGGTATGCAGGTTTCTCATGTTCTGGATTAACACATAGGATTATTTTATAAAAATTTAAAAATTTATTGTTCCCGGGACCTTTCCCGGGAACAATAAATTTATTCTTTATTCTATCAGGAAGATTCCTTACTCCTTAGTAAGGAATCTTCCTGATAGAATATCGGGTTGATGAAATGGGACATAATAGGACAGAACTGCATGCCTTGAGTCATGTTTATCAGTCAAGTCTTTTGGCGTCCAAACGCGTGGTTGTCATGCTGTTATCATGCCAAAATTGTGGTGTGGTTGTTATACCATACGGTTACAAATCGAGGTCTCGGGTTCGAATCCCGGGTCAGGCAAAGTGAGGAATTTGTGCCTGTTATGGGAATAGGCTCGTCATCTATCACAACTTGGGGCGGAACATATAAGGCGAAATATGGGTGTAATGGCATCTCTGCCTATTCTTTCAGGGAAAAAGGGATGAGTTTTGTATGTATGTATGTTCGTTACATTTTGACAACAGTATGACAACCACGCAAGCCAAAAGACCGGAGATGATTTAAATCTTGAACTACATCTCTCAAATTAGGCGGTTTTCTTTAAATTTAACTATGCGTTGAGAATTTACTTAGCCACCCGCACTAATCTAAAATGGTGTCCTATATGGCCTAACCACTCTCAATCGTACTGTCGATTGTAGAGGAGGCCCGTGCCCTGCAGTGGGACGTATATGGGCTGATACAGAGAATTTACTTAGCTAATTCAAAAGCCATAACCACTTAAACAGAAGAGAAACTAAAATAATATTAAATTACAGTGACAAAGAAAACAAGATGAATCTGTTTTATCTAGACAATAAATCGTTTGAGTGTCGTGTAGTTTAGTTGTAATTGGAATGAAATGTATTGTCCTGTTGCGTTGCAAGTTGACGTTTTATTAAATAAAGATATATTTTCCTTTGTAACGCTATAGTTTATTTGAAATAGGTCTAATAGTACAATTTTATAAGATTTTATTCATTGTATTTTTTTGTTATTGTTGTATAATATATTTTAATCAACCCAAAAGAAAATTGCTATTAAAATAAATTTGAAAAAATAAATATAATTTTTTTTTAAAGTATTTAACGTTTATTAAATTAAAATAAATAAAAAAAAAACCAAAAGAAACCTAATTACCTAGAGTGATAAGGCCGCCTCTTGTATATTCTGTCTATTATTATGGTGTTGTTTCTTCGCTGTTTTTTTTTTTATTTTGTAAAGGATTAAATAAATAAATAATCACAAATATAATCGATTGTCACAGGATTCTAAGAAATATTAGTGGATCGCACAAAAATTGTCTCGGTTTTTAATTAAGAGATCTAAGTCGCCGAATTTGTCCTATTATTATTTTCGTATAAATCCACTTATTACGTTATGGGATTTCTAATTAGGTAGTATAGCTGTATAAATAAATAATAATAATAATAATAAAAACTCTTTATTATTGCAATTATATATTACTAAATTCAGCAAATTAATAAACTTACATAAAAATACATACATATACTTAATAATGTATGGACATTATACTATTACGAGAGATAGTAAGCCTTTACATGTAGTTTGAATGTTTCCAGCGAGGACGAACGTTTAATAGAGAGAGGCAGTGCGTTCCATAACCGTACTGCTTCTACCGTAAAAGAGCGGCCATAAAATGATGTCCTATGTGCTGGAAACTTAAGCATAAGATTCTCTGACGACCGAAGAGAAAGTGAATTGGCTATACTGGTGGTAGGTCTCTCATATGTGAGAAGCCATCTGGGTAGGTACCACCGCAATGTCTATTTCTCCCGTGAAACAACACTGCTTAAATGCACTGTTGTGTTTCGGATTGAAGGACATTGTAGCCAGAGCAACTACTGGACATATTGAGACTTAACATCTTATGTCTCAGGATGGCGAGCGCAGTGGAATATTGCTACTGTTCATGAGCGGTCGTATCGCTTACCATCAGGCGAACGGCTTGCTCGTCTCGCCATTCAATGCAATAAAAAAAAAAAAAAATGTAGGAAACTAAAGAGTTCCTGAAGGTAGCGCGGAGACGAGGGATTAAACAGTATATTGTAGAGAAGAGATAGGATATGAACATCCCGGCGGCGGCGTATAGGAAGCCACTTGAGCTTAATACGATATTCAGAAACATGGTCATATTTGCGCAGTCCAAATATAAACCTGATACAGAAATTTTGGAGACGCTCAAGCTTATTTAGCTGGGCCTCGGAAAGATCAAGATAGCTGGCGTCGGCATAATCAAGAATAGGGAGCAAGAGAGACTGTGCAAGCGCAATCTTAGTGGTAGTGGGAAGAAAATTACGCAACCTACGTAAACACCCTGCAGAGGCAAATATTTTGCGACTCAGCCATTATTTGAGGTCCCCAAGACAAACTGCGGTCGAGAATTACGCCAAGGTTTTTGACATGATCACTGAGCGGAATAACAACCCGGTCCAGCATCACGTCAGGCAGAAGTGTCCAGTGGACTTTGCAGAGAGTTATCTGGCCACCTAAAACAATGGCCTGTGTTTTAAGGGGTTTAGCTTAAGACCATATGATTTAGACCACTCTGTTATTTTATGAAGGTCACTGTTCATTACATGAATAGCGTGACTAAGCTGATTGAGCGGAAACTGGCAATACAGTTGTAAATCGTCTGCATATAGGTGGTAGGAGCAAGAAAGATTACGAGATATAAACTGTTTAAGGAATAAGATTTATTAAAATTATCTATAAAATAACATAAAAATACCATACGATTCGGCTTATGAGTTTTCCAACTGGCAAGAATAAAAACCACAAACACAAACAGTGCATTGCAATAAACAGAAAAAAAGAATTACAATTCAGTTTTAATATTTTAAAATTTAGATTACAAACTTTGTGCCAAAGAGTTATTATGTAGAAAAAAAAAAGAAATAGATAAATGAAAATGTATACCACAACTGACAAAATCATTTCACATAAATAAATTCGACTTTCCCCTGACCTGAACATACATTATGAATGAAACCCCGTACTTTCCACCGGCTGCTTGTTTCCGCGTCAACTTTTGTTCACAATAAAACACATTTCTTATTGTACGTGCGCGGTAGTAATGCTTCCCGCGTGAAGTAAGGCGCGGTTCTACAGTAAATATATCATTCATATCATATCATTCATTATTATCTAAAGTAAAGATATCATTCATTTTTTATTGTAATCAATGGCGAGACGAGCATGCCGTTCGCCTGATGGTAAGCAATACTACCGCTCATGTACAGCAGCAAAACCAAACACCTTGAATTACAAAGCAATGCTTGGTACTCCACTGTGCTCGCCATCTTGAGTTATAAGATTGTGGCGGTAGCAATACGCCAACTTAGATTTAGCTTATAAAATAACACGCTTATTATTTGTAATTTGAACATTATTTAAACACGCATTTCATTTTAAGATATGACTGCAGATGTTTAACCATAAAACATCTGCGAGTCGTTTTATTAAAGTAAGAATTTTTGTGTACCCTGTTGTATAATATTAGTTAAAAAGATGCTGTTCTAAATTATTGTTTCCTAATTGTAATGACCCGTTCATGCCGGGGCAATAAAACTGTATTATTATAGTTAAGTTCTTTAGTGGCGGAAATCTTTAGCAACAAATTTATATTTTTTAGACAATAGTACACATGTTTAGGTAAACCTTTCGGTTTGGACAATAGCCCAGATGTTTGGGCAGACCTTAATTTTTAGTTGAAAGGATAGACCCTATTTTATGGCTTAAATATATTTTCTGTAAGATTTATCCCCACCGATCCTCATTCGGGTAGTCCTATAAAAGGGTCGGTTTATTTGGATGAAAGGACATTCTGCCGTCTCTCGTCACGAGTACATCTCGCTCCGAGTCACATAATTATAATTCTACTCTGTCTGTGAATGTATTAAGTGTTAATTTATAAAATATACGATAGTTAATTCCTGAAAGTTAGTGCTCATTCTAATACCTACACTTATAACCACCAAAAGATGTTAAGTCTCAATATGTCCAGTAGTTACTCTGGCTACAATGTCCTTTAAACTGACACACAACAGTGCATATACACTACTTGTTGCAGGAGAAACTAGACGGCCTCTCACATATGAGAGACCTACCACCAGTAAGTGGTGGCTGCCTGGGTGGGTACCACCGCAATGTCTATTTCTCCCGTCAAACAGCAGTTTAAATGCACTTGATGTGTTTTGGATGGACGGACATTGTAGCCAGAGTAACTACTGGACATATTGAGACTTAACATCCTATGCCTCAGGATGGCGAGCGCAGTGGAATGCCAAGCATTGCTTTGCAATTCTAATTTTTTTTTGTTTTCCTTCTGTTCATGAGCGGTCGCATCGCTTACCATCAGGCGAACGGCATGCTCGTCTCGCCATTAACTGCAATAAAAAAAAAAAAACCCAGTAAAGTACTTACTTTATTATATAGGTATATTAGGATCGAAATACAGCCCATTATGAGTGGCACTAGTAGCACTTCTACCTACCACGTGGATACAATGTAGTGAGCTTATTCATGCATGTATGTATGGAGTAAACAATGTAAACATTATATTTGTTGTATGTTTGGAATATTCAAACATGAATGTTTTCACTATAAATATTCTATTGTTGTCCCATCGATGTATGCATGTCAAACATTTGCATGCTCCGTTGCAAATCAAAATGGCAACAAAAGAATAATTTATCAAAGCTTATTCCGATATATCGCCAATGTTCCATTTTAACTTCGGGCTGTCCTTGTTCCATATGCTTGGAGTACGTAAAATACCAATACGGGTATATCAAGATTGCAACTAAAAATGAAGCCGGGTGGTAGTTTTAGTGACTTTAGACACAATGCAACTAAATATATTGCAACGGCCTTTTTTATTTATTTTTCTTATCTTAGTATACAGGGTATATCAAGACTGCTACCGAAAACGAAGCTGGCTGGTAGTTTAAGCGACTTCAGACACAAAGCAATAGAAAAAGTTGCAAAAAAAGCGACAATTTTGTTTTTGTTATTTTTTTCATGTCTATATTTAAGTAGTAAATTTTTTTTTCGTAATAATAGTGTATACCCTTTTATTTATAAAAACTCTAAGGTATAAAAGAGATTAAATTATTATTTTAGCAAAAACTATGGATTATTATGGATTATGGATCTTTGAGAAATTTTTAGTTGCATTGTGTTTGTAGTCACTAAAACTACCACCCGGCTTCGTTTTCGGTAGCAGTCTTGAGATACCCAGTATATAATATATTCCATAAACCGCGTGGTCCTGAATTCAGTTGCCTGGCATGGACAATTTGACAGCCTCCGTACGGCACTTAGCCACCGATTGTGAAGCGAGAGGCCGCGGGGTCGATGCCCGCACCGAGACAATTAATATTTGTGAGGTCCACAAGTATTTGGATCGAAGTCTCTCAAAGTATCTGAACCAACGCTTAATTAAACCTAATGTTGTGTCAGGTCTATATACATATGTGACTGTGCATTTATATATTACCTAAGTATTCAGTTGGAAAGCTGAACTAGTCTGCGATTGTAGCCTCCGTATTGTTGACAGCCTCCGTAGTGCAGTTGGTTAGACGCCGCCTGTGAAACGAGAGGCCGCGGGTTCGATCTCCGCACCGAGATAAATGTTTGTGCGGCCCACAAATATTTCTTCCGGGTCTGGGTGTTTGTGAGACCGAAAAGTCTCTCGTAGTTCCTGATACCCACGACACAAGACTCGATCTTAGTGTGGGGTCAGGACTATGTATGTGACTGTTGGGTGTATTTATTATTATTATTGTATATATTTTTTATACAAACCTACATCGACTATTCTTTCTAGTACTAGTCTACTCTTGGTAGTACTGCAAGCCAATTTTAACATGTCTCTTTTGTTTGTACTAAATAAAAAGAGTATATCAATATATTTTATATTGTGACATATTTCTTTTGTCAGTTATACTATTTAATAATGCGGTATGCTGTAAAAACAGTATGAGAGGCAAATGTGTTAAAAAACAATTGGTATAATGGGATATCAGCTTACGTTCTGAAGGCATACGGATACAGGATTTGCCTGGTAGTTATCGCAGCTAGCGATAAGGCCGCCTCAATAGGCGGTTACAATTGACTATGCCTTTCGTTTTTAAGTGCTCTTTAAGCGTCTTTCATTTTGGTGTGCAATAAAGTATCTTACTAATATAATTAATGCGAAAGTGTATGTGTTTGTTCCTCTTCAGGCTCAAACTGCTGAACCAATTTTGATGAATTTTGGCATGGAGTCAGCTGACACCTTGGATTAACACATAGACTACTTTTTATCCCGACATAATGTAGAGTATGCAAGGATTTGAAATATATTCGATACTCTTTCAAACTCAAAGGAATAGGATGGGAAGTTTAAAGTACGCCATTAAAAAATTGAACTCATTATCAAGCTAAATAGTTCCTATATTTTTTTATGTAGACTGGACTCAAAAAGTATTTGCACCCAGGCGAAGCCGAGCAGAACCGCTAGTATATAATTAAATATAAAATAAAGATACAGATGAATTATTGCGACAAAAAAATAATACTTCTTTTTGGTTTTGAAATCGCTCAACACATAGAAATCTCTCGCAGTATGACCGCGTCTGAACCACTCAGTAATTTTATTTTATTACTAAATCATATTTGATCATGGCTTTCACAGGGACCATATATTGATGAGATCTCTCACTGTGTCTTATGTATTACATAGCGGGTCGGGAGAAAATGGTTTTCTATAATATGATTACAATGCCTACTGTTCTATATTGCTTTGAGTATATCTTATTTTTGAGATGTCGTCTCATTGGTTTAATAACAGTGTGTACTTAAATGAAACATGAGGCACTAGGTTCAGTTTCTGTACTGTATTGTACTGTACTGGACTTTATTGACTATTTAAAGATTGTTTAAACAGAATAAATAGTTCATTTATTTGTAAGATCTCTCTATGTCTTATTTTTTTTCTGTATCTGTGTATCTGTATAAATGCCAGAATATATCCTTTCTATACATAATAAACACCAAACAGCCAAATACACAGTTCTGACTCCACATTAAGATCAATTAAGACATGTATCGTGAGTATCAGAAGCTACGAGAGGCTTTTCTGTCTCATACTCACCTGAGGAAAATATCTGTGGGCCTCACAAAGTCTCGGTGCGGGGTTAGTACCCACGACCTTTAGTTTCAGCCCGGTGTCTAACCAACTGCTCCGGTTTTATAAAACGCACTTACGGTTACTGGTAGGTCTCTCATATGTGAAAGGCCACCTGGGTGGGTACCACCGCAACGTCTATTTCTCCCGCTAAACAACAGTTTAAATGCACTGTTGTGTTTCGGATTGAAGGAATCTTTAGGTCTTATATATAAGAATAACGAGCGCAGTGGAATGCCAAGCATTGATTTGTAATTTATGTTATTGTTTGGTTTTTCTATTGTTCATGAGTGGTCGTATCGCTTATCGTCGGGCGAACGGCATGCTCGTTTCGCCATTCATAGCAATAAAAAACGTATATAAAGTTAAATAAACAAATAACTAAAGGAAACCTAAATCTAATAGCATAAATAGGTCACAGGGAACTCGAAACCGCATGCAAAGCAGCGTATCCGCTTTTTGGCACGTTGGTTTAGCGTCGCACTTGCAGTCGTGGTTCTGAATAATTTGCTGTGTACCACGAAGTTTGCAGGTTGGTTGTTATGGGGCTTGTTTTGTGGCGACATCCTGGTGAGTAAGGAGGTGTTTATCGGCTGACTGTGTCATTAGGCTTATGAAGTGTGTTGGTGTTTCTGTGTCAGCCCATATAGGTCCCACTTGCACGGCACGTGCCTCCTCTACAATCTAGAGTACGATTGAGAGTGGTTAGGCCATATAGTCCACCACGCTAGCCTAATGTTATTCTTATAAATCACTTGTGGTATGCAGGTTCTCCTCTCGATGTTTTTTATTTTACCTGTTTAGCTTTAGTTGCGGTTTTAGTTTACCGTTTTTACCGTATTTATAGGTCTCTTTCGTATAACATAAATACATAAATAAATACCCTTAGAGTCACACACACAGTCTTGATCTTACATTAAGATCAAATATGTCTTATATTATGGATATCAGAAACAACGTGAGAGATTTTGATCCTGCAAACACCCAGACCTGAAATAAATACCGTACACCGTACCGTTCGCACAAATTCAATACTCTACATTGTCAAGAACTCTATTTTGAACATTTAATGTAAGAAACATCAGCTTGGCTGTTCTGAGACATAAAGTAATAGCACATTAAACTCAACCCTTTAAAATAATATAAAAGCATCGAAGCGTGAACATCACTTTATAACGTAAAAGCTTTGTCTTCTAATTCCAGTAATTTCCAGTAGTATTTCATACAAAGAAGACACAATGTTTTGACGCTTCCAATTTTCATTATCATTTTCTAAGTAAGGCTGGTGATGAAAATATGCCGCCTCCAAATTATAGACATACATACATTCAAATAAAACTCACACTTTTATCCCAGAAGTGGTAGACAGAGATACCAGGACACCCGCAATTCGCCTTGGATGTTACATCCTTCGATATGATAGGGGACGAGCCTGTCGCCATATCGGGCACAAAATCTTGACTCCGGGTTGATATGAATGAAAAATCCAGTATCGTTTTGCCCGACTCGGGATTCGGATCCGAGACTTCAGCTAATAACTTACCGTAGTACAATTACGGTACCGAGGCAGTGTATCATTGCATTTTAAAGCCGAACATGGCCATATTTAAAATTTCAATCTAGTAAGAGTGGCTCCCGCTGCCTGCCTGCCAAGATATTTTCTTCATCATCGAAATTAGTATATTGATCATGTAGGCAATTAAATAGTTCTTATGACCACTTAATACATACTTCTTATTCTATGTTTAAAAACTAATTGATTAATTTATTATATAAATTAGATTTATTTACTTTTCAGGTAGGCTGTTAATATTTTAAACCAGAAAAATAATTACTATTTGCTTTGTTCTTTATAAAGTTAGTTCAATTTTGTTTACAATTGTTACTTAATTCCTGTATTATAACAAAACGTTGTTTATAAGAACATTCTAATTAATTTGTTTCAACCCTCTGCTGCGTAGACGCCTCTTGCCATTCAAAATAACATTAGGAAGAGATAAAAACATCCATTAACAAGTGCTTGTACATTACAAAAAAGCATTTTGTAGGAAATTACAATATACACTTGGTCTTCGGAAAATTTTCTTTCATCCGCGGATTGTGAATTTTCGATGTTGGCAGTTCTTTTGACTATGTTTTTCATAAAACCGATGGCTACAATACTGCGAGCGATGCGCGACAAAGCAAACTTTTCTATAGTACAATGCTTTCATAAAGCCTGTGTAGATGTAACAATGCTATAGAAATGGAGCAATGAATGACGTTTGCAAAGTATTGGGTTTTTGGAGTTCGTTTACAAGTGTGGTGACCTGTTGGTAAACGGACTAGACGCGACTGCCAACATGTTCACGGTGGTCGCGGGTTCGAATCCCAGGGCACACCTCTGACTTTTCGGAGTCATGTGTGTATTGATAGTCAATCACCACGCACTAAAAAGGTGAAGGAAAACATCGTGAGGAAACCTGCATACCATAGCGATTTATAAAAATTTCTATGGTATGTAAGTCCGCCAACCCGCACTTAGCCAGCGTAGTGGGGACGTATATGGGCTGATACAGAACTGATACTGATACAGTTTACAAGTGTATTACTTATAAAAGTGAAATAAGTTTTATGTACCGGCTATGATTATGTTTTTTAAGTGCAGTGATAAAGATGAAACAAATATTTGTGTGATCCATAGGTAAATTGGTGCGGGACTGGGTGTTTGTAAGACCGACAAGTCTCTCGTAGTTACTAATACCCACGACACAAGACTCGGTCTTAATGTGGGGTCAGGACTATGCATGTTACTGTTGAATGTATTTATTTAACTATATCTAGACTGCTCCGCGCTTACCATCAGACTCATCATCGTGTCAGTATGAATGCCAATTCTAATTGTTTTTAACAGTACAGCAATATCGATGATATATGCACATGATGATAATCATCCATGGAACATGCCAATATGTTTTAACCACCCACGCAAAATGAGAGGTGTTTTTACGTGCTCATTTGTACATTTGTGCAATGCAGCTCTTGTAGCAATAAAATTTAGAATAGAATTAACTATTTGTCAGTTCTAATAGTTCCTATCTCTACAGCAGGTATATTAGTAGCGTGCCGGGCCTACCAGAGTCGATATTACGCTACCGCGTGCTATCTACTGCGAGGTTATCAATGATATATGCACATGATGATAACCACTCATGAAACATACCAATATGTTTTAACCACTGGCTTAAAAAAAAAGGATCGATTTGTTTGAAATTTGGTTGTTTGGAAGTTTCGAATAGGCTGGTATAATTGTGAATATATATTTGAATATGCCAGGGGGTTACTCTATGAAACGATAAGAACTTCGAATGTTTGGATGTTTGACGTTTAGAGAAAGAGTAAAGTATTCATTTTCCACTTCTATGAATCAATAGTATTCTCTATTATACTTATCATTTTCTCCAAATTTAGTCTATGGTATGATAGAAGATTCCAACATTTTGTGAAGTATCTATACTCCATAGGTTTAGGTATTTAACTAAATGGGAATAAAACATAAAAAAGGTTATTTAAATAAATAAATACACCCAACAGTCACATACATAGCCCTGATCCCACACTAAGATCGAGTCTTGTGTCGTGAGTATCAGAAACTACCAGAGACTTTTCGGTCTCACAAACACCCAGACCCGGAAGAAATATTTGTGGGCCGCACAAACATTTCTCTCGGTGCGGGGATCGAACCCGCGGCCTCTCGTTTCACAGGCGGCGTCTAACCTACCTGCGCCACGGAGGCTGTCAATTTGTCAAAGAACATCGGCTGAAAATGGACCATGAACGGGACCAGTTATGAATGGTACATCAAAAATTTTCATAATTTATTAGAGTCAAAATGCATATTTCAATTTATTTTAAAAAACCCGGATAAAAAAGAAAAACTTAAAGTGTTTTTAATTATATTTAACGCATATGAGTGCGTTCCATCAGTCATATTTGTTTTAGAATAAGGTTTTAACTACAACGTTGAAGGTAGTACTAAATAAAAAAAAGTGTAGGTATTTTCTATGACACATGACTTTTCTTTGCGCTGTCATTTTGCTTTCTTTTGATTTCCGATTTACGACTACTGTTAATTCTCTGTTTATATTTGTGACTTGGCTTTAATCACGGACTCCGATATACCCTTGTATTTCTGACCACTTTGTAAGATTGACCATTGTATAACGATAACGCTTTGTGATTTCGTTTAAAGTGTGAAGTATTACCATATTTCCAACATGAACTCGGAACAACAGTGCGCTCCTCAACAATTTGTGCATTGTATTCAATGCAATACCCGTCTTATTATACTCATTTCTGTAATCAGTGAGTGGGTCTATCAACTAACCGAAGTTTTTTTTAGCCATGAATCTACAAGGTATCCTATTTACCATTTAGTCAATATGATTTAGTATCCTGGAGTTCCCACAGGAAAAGTGTGTGTGTTTGATGAAAAACAATGATGCCAAACTTCCAAATCAAGGAGAGACGGAATAACTAAGTATTGTTGTAATTGTGTAGTAGGACGTCGCACAGTACTGTTGCTGTGCCCACGTCATGACTTTGATGTTGCTGCCCCTGCAGAGTTCTTAGATTCTATTGTAAAAAGAGAAGATGAGAAATAATAGATTTAATTTTTTTTTCTGTGTTTTATTTTATTTTGTGTTTTATTTTTGTGACCACTGCTTATTATATTCCTATACATAAATATAGGATTTCAAGTGTGTGTGGATGGCCAAATACGAAACTATGAAGAATAACGAAAAATACTCAAAACAGTCTAATAAATTCTGATAAAATTCTGCGAAATAATGACAGCAAAATACTACATTTTCTCTCATTACCTTAAGGTAACACAGGTATGGTGTACACCATATTCAACGGTTAATTAGTTTTATGACAAGGGAAATTATAGAGCATAGTAATTACTAAGCCATCATTATGATTTAGTACACTTTTCTTCCTAGGTACCTGATAACCATAAGACCACCCTACATTAGGTATATTTGACAATGACAATGACATTATAATGTGCTATTTTTTATGAATAATTCTAAAATCTCCGGCTTTGCAGAAATCTTTTTGTAACTGGACATCACTCCTCATGCACTATAAAACACAATAAACTATATCCCAGCTGTGTACAATATATTTCTTTGTCAGGTCCCAAAATGTATGGACGTGACCGATGTTCTTTAATATTGCCATTTCTCATTTCTAATTTAATTGAAGACAAAAAAAAATGTTTACGTAAATGTAAAACTACATTGCATGTTCAAATTTATTATAACGATTATAATTATGAATGTGTGAGCTTGGAAACAATTAAATTATGTAAGATCATAATTGAATTATCTAAAGT
Source organism: Hyles vespertilio (assembly GCA_009982885.2). Lineage (NCBI taxonomy): Eukaryota > Metazoa > Arthropoda > Insecta > Lepidoptera > Sphingidae > Hyles > Hyles vespertilio. Next base: position 8,737,904 of record CM042823.1, read on the forward strand.
AATTACCTAATTTTACATAATGCAATCTGTCTATAAAAAAGACCCAAACAGTCAGGCATCCAAAACATTTTCATAAAAGTTACAAGAAATATTATGCTACAAAATCAAGAAGTACAACTTTACCGTAATGCGACCATTTAAATGAAAGATAATGCATTAAGCTGGATAACTAAGCATCATCGTATGTTATCTGTGGCAGCCAATTATTATTCATTTCGTTAATGTACTTACTGTTTTCGTGAAGTGGTGGTGAAGTGTTTGGAAGTGTTCATCGTTGTTCTTTACTCTGTTTTAGTTATTATTTTATTTTATTTTATTTATTCGGAAAACTTACAGCAAACTTATAGTAAATCAAGATAATGCAGGTATACTTATAAAGCCATTTACAAGTTTTCACAAATATCTTAGAACTTAAATAGCGTATCAGTCGGTTAGGTCTTAACTTAATGAGATACAGAGTAGAATACAAAGAACAATAGAATTAAAATATAGTACTTTACGTAGGAAAAAGACACATAAAACACGCATCGTAATAATAATTAAACGTTAAAAAACGTTATAAGCTGCTGTTAATTGTGGTTATTGTTGTTAATACTTGTTACTTGGTTGACTATAACAATATTCATAAATTGGACATTGCAATAAAATGTTGAACAACCATGCGTCACGTGTTCTGGTTTGTTTACATTTAGTTAAGTACCTAAACCTATCGAGTACAGGCACATTAGTGAAGGTTTACGTACGGCATCCGAACATTCGATCTTCGTATCGTTTCATAGAGTAAACCCCCAGATCAATTACATCGACCGGTAAAAAATAGTCGTAAATGTTTCCCGGTAGATACTTTACGTAGATAGTACATAATATTTTTCTTTGCCTTTGTTGTGACTACTCTTTTGTTCCTAGATTCTTTTCAATCCAGACCCATCTAAAGGTTGTCTGGAAGAAATCGCGACCAGCGATAAGACCGCAAGTTCTCGCTTTTATTTAAACGAGTTGTCGTATTTTTTGTTTTGTTATTGACGAGTGGTCCGACCTGGCTCTGTTTGGGTGCAGATATACTTTTTTGGAAAATATTCTAAAGCCTGTCTTCATTAGGGATATTGTATGATTCTAATGGTTAAAGATTTTTTCAAATAGACCAAGTAGTTTCAGAGCCTATTCAATGCAAAAAAAACAATCAAATGATTCCTCTTTATATTCCTCTACTGGTGGTAGGTCTCTCATATGTGAGAGGCCATCTGGGTAGGTACCACCACAATGTCTATTTCTCCCGTGAAACAACACTGCGTAAGTGCACTGTTGTGTTTCGGATTGAAGGACATTGTAGCCAGAGTAACTACTGGACATATTGAGACTTAACATCTTATGTCTCAGGATGGCGAGCGCAGTGGAATTTTGCTACTGTTTATGAGCGGTCGTATCGCTTACCATCAGGCGAACGGCTTGCTCGTCTCGTCATTCATTGCAATAAAAAAAATATTCATCATCATCTTAGCCACAGGGAGTCCACTATTGAACATAGGCCTCCTCTAAGGATCTTCACATCGATCTGTTAGAAGCGGCCAGCATTCAGCGACTTCCTGGAACCTTTATATGATTAGTTTAGAATCTAAACTATATGTGGTGTCCAATAATAAATTTAAAAATAAATAAGTGCGGTCTTTTGTTGTCCCAAACGTATTGTTGTAGTAGTAATAGTTGTTGTGACTTGTGTGTTAAAAAAACAGGCTGCCAATTTGACATGGGTATAGTTCTCTTGGTACAATGTCTGTGGCATCTTATCTCACAAATTAATGAACTTTATTCAGAAGCTAAAAAGTTTGTGTGTAAAATAATATTTTTTTCTTTATATATATATATTGTATTTGTTGGTTAGATAAGTTCATAAAATTCAATACAGTGGAATTGAGAGGATAAAATTCCTTTTTTATTTGTAATATTTGAAAAATGAAAATCCTAGCGATTTGCAGCAACTGTTCATTTGACGGTAAATATTTGAAGTGGCTGACAATTTCCTGATTACAGTCCACGGCGTGAAATTGCGAAATGGCTCGTGTAGTTTTATTTCTAAATCGAACCATTGTCGGTCTAGCTACGTTACTTTAGTACCCATATTGAATTGAGATTTATATCCGTTTATTGTTGAATAGGTCTTATTGTCAAGAAAACTGGACGAAGATTCTAGAAGTCTATTGGGTTATTTATATTGTGTGTGACTCAATGTGAGATTCTTCTTGTTTATTTGCTTTCTAAAGTTATGTGGCACTCAACGCGCACTTTCGTGTTAACTCTCAGTGATTTTTCGATCCTACAATCTACTGATCTGTCCCCACATACTTTCTCACATTCCCAATTAGGTTTTTTTTTAAAATAAGCTAACCCATGGTGTGGAATTTGTACTCGACATGGTGATATCCTTAAAACATAATAACTTAAAATATAAAATCGTGGGGCGGAACATACAAAGCGAAATGCGGGTGCCCTGGATGCACTTCTGCCTACTCATTTTAAAATTTATTATTTTGTTCTTTTTTATTCGTTTTGTAGAATTTTACAATTCCATTAGTTTAAGCCAAGACATTCATCTTTCCATTAACTCAAACGCGAGCCCTCAATCCTCCATTAATGTCGATTAATTTGACCACCTGAACAGTAATTCCAGTCTCGATTTAAAACTGCAGTGAACCTTAACAGCCCTATCGTTGACAGTCTCTCGACCAATCACAGGCCGCGTCAATTTTACGACGCAGTTAAAAGTACCCTCGGTTTATGAGCGCGAAGTTTCATTGCAAACTCGTTTCGATTCGCTTATTCTGAGTACAAAATTGTAATCTGTGATTTAGTTTGATAGGTCGGTTAGTTTCCGAGCATTCGATGGTCACTAGTGTTGGAAACTGACATAGATCTTGGCGTTTGAAGATTAATTTTTATAATGCAAAAGTGAAAAAAAGGTATCTCATTAAGTGCAGTAAAGATAAACGCCCTTATTCGTAGACGGTTTATAAATCCATTTTAGCTATATTTTTTTTGAATTCTTTGCCTCAAACTGAATTCAAAAGTTAAAACATTCGAATTTAATTCTAAAATAGATTTCTGAACTGTCATAAGGTGCCAGGTACCTACGAGTATACCTGGGACCTAAAAGACAATTTATACCTGTGTACTATTTTTCTTCAATTTCGTTATTGTTTCTTGCGTAAGCCAATTTAAATCAAACCGAGTTTAAATCTCAGCATCTCTCTGGGAATGTCTAAGATGTCTCAAATTTAAATAATATAATGAGAACGTGTCAAAGAATACACATTTTAGTTATCTTTTTACACTATTGAAGCCCACGTGGCGCAGTTGGTTAGACGCCAGCTATGGAACGAGGGGTTGCGCGTTCGATCCCCACACCGAGATAAATATTTGTGTGATTCACAGGGTTTTGTTTCGGGTCTGGGTGTTTGTGAGACCGAAAAGTCTCTCGTAGTTCATAATACCCATGACACAAGACTGGATCTTAGTGTGGGTCAGGACTATGTATGTGAATGTTTGGTGTATTCATTTATTATACGATGTTATGACTCTCGTGTTATTGAACATAAACATTGTAAAATTCAAGGTTTCTACTGAATTTCATTCAGTGAATAAGGATACTTTTCAATATGACAACAAAGCCACTTCAATTCGGTTTTCTGTGAAACAGGTCCAATCCAAATTAATACTGTTTCGTTTAATTATTTTTCTCCACTTCAAGATTATTAACTTTTTTATTCCGAGCAGCTGCGTCCGCCTTCAGTTTATAGTAAGTTTAACAACCTCTGTAAACGCTATTTGAAATCTTTTTTTACACAATGTTAAATAAATAAAAGCAGCCTCTGTAAACGGCTTTTAAAATCTTTCTCAACAGGGTTGTCAATTAAAGAAGAGTTTCATAAATATTTGTGTACCAAATTAGGGTTGTCAAATAATAAAAGGCTTTAATTAACTTAATTTATTTGTACAGTACAGTAATTCTTAAAGTAGACACAGATATATCGAATCGATAAGTTTTCACGCGAAGATGAATAGAGACAATTCAGTACTAACAGACATTTAGAGAGTTGCGCACACTTGGGACTTAACAAATCTTAATATCTGAGTAAATCATATTGTTGACGACAACAAAATGGTCATTTGACAATTCATGATAAAATAATTACTGTTTGAAATTATCATGTTTTATTGTACAAATGTGTAAAACTAGCATATAATAATTTTATTTAGATATTTTTGCAATTACAGAAAAAAATATTAGTATTCTCTGTAAAAATATTAGTGTTCTCATGTTTTCTTGTAGTTAGTCAAATGTGTAGCATACAATTATTTTATATAGGTACATTTTAGGTTAAAAATCATTCATCGATGGTTAAAGTTTAAAACGGAATTTATAATTTATGAATACAGATAATCCAAATTCTACAGGTGTGTGGCGAAAATTGGAACAACAAAAAATAGTTTATTTAATTTATTGTTTGAAATATGTTTTTATAATTTAAACAACAAGCATTTACATTCATTATTTAATAATATTAAAATGTCCAATCAATATAATGTGAAGAGAGATTAACTATTTTATATTTTTGACAACCACGCATTCGGGCGTTAAAAGATCGTAGACGATCTGTAACACTGGTATTAAAAGATTAAGAAATGTATAGACATATTTGTTAAATTATATTTTCTATTTTCAGAGATTAGGTATTCTCATATTAAAACCTACGAGACTGGAAATATGTTGCAATATGTCGGATAATATTGTACGAGACGCACGCAAGTTTCTATATAAAGGCAGTTGAAGGTTTCATAATATTGAACCTCTACAATCGCAACATACATTTTTAATATTTTTATAACCTCAAAATATACATATTTGATTTGTCTATGGTAATCCGTATTCTCTGACACTTCCTCGCCAATTTGTAAAATTGAAAATTTAGCGCAAAACAGTAATTCATTAAAAGTTTTAAAGCTTTTAAAGTTTGATCGGTTGTTTATTTAAGTATAATATAACGTGTATATCAATATTCCAGCCAACTAATGAGGAAAACAATGTATATGGGCCTAATCATTTATCTAATAAAAATATTCAAATTATACTCGTGTTCTTGAGTATAAAGCTTATGAATTTTGCTATACGAATAATCAAAGCGATACATTTTATCTGGTTTTAATTAATGGATATCTCTAACACAGGCTTTTTATATGTATTGAAGAAATATTTGAATTTAATTGCTTAGAATTTAGATATAAATCGTCGCAAGTGTGCGCAACAGTTTAATTTGTTTTGAGATTAATGTAAAATGGACCACAAATTACGCTATGTCGCTGTGTTTTTGGTAGATAGATAGAGCCAATAAGAAGGTAGCAGCATTAAATTGAACATAAAATAAGATAGTGATTTAATTAATGTTATCATTATTAATGGTAATGGGTCTCTAGGATTAAGAATAGATAGGTATCAAGTCTGGCCTAGAATGGGTGAGTAGACTTTAAATGGCTACAATTTTTAGGTCTATTTTTAGATCAGCAGATCTCTGCATAAAGTGTTCCTTCTCAGTTGGTGGTAACAAGAATTATATTAAATATGACTGCTCGCAAAGCATAATTGTATTATTCTATCTACTTAACAAATCACAGCGTGTACATGAAACACATAAAATTTGATATTACCTATATTAATAATTTGACATTAAAAAATAACGATTTACGGCTATATACATACAAATATAATCTAAAATTGGTATTAGGATTGATGGATACCTATCCGTTTCTGATCCGATAGAGACCACCGTACACGATTTGATGGTGGACACCCGATTTAGTGACACGTTCAAATGTGCCTCGTTTCGATTAGACCAGTCTAATAGGGATGTTGATTCAATTTTTATAATAGGGTCGTGTCCAAAGTTAGATTTTGATCAGTGTTTAAGGATTCCTTTTTATAAAAATCAAATTCGAAAACAGCATCAACATTCTGTTTCTATATAAAATTAATGTTTGGTTATAATGGATATTTTGCAGTGGTCAAAATTAAATTATAAACAAAAAAAATTGAAAATATCCATATTGTGTTGGCCAGCGAGAGATGTATGTGACTGTTGGGTGTTATTTATTTATTTATATTTAAATCCACCTCGCTTACCATCAGATGCAGTGTCGTCTTTCCTTTTTTTTTTAAAAAAAACCTATATTACAATACTAGACTACTAGAGCTATATTTCAGTTTGACAGTAATTATGTTTTATTCTATAAATAATCTTAATTTACAGAGAAGCTCGAAAAATACTTAGATTATTTATTTACAATTAGGGAGAGTGGGGCGTATTGGTATAGATTAAAAAATATTTTATTATTCCCCATATTTATATTCTCCGTACTATCAAATAAAATATCATTTTATTTTTCAACTATTGAGTTTTAAAAATATAACATTTATGTTGTAAATATATTAAAGATACCTATAGTATATTCAATTCAATTCTTTCAGTAAATTTATTTAGGATATCTTTAAATTGTAAATTAGTTTAGTTATCCCGTCTCTCCCCTTTTATATTTACAAAATTATTTATGTTAAGCCTATAATGATCTCTAGATTGACTTAACTGACATATATGAAAAAATATTTGTTTTATTTAAACAGCTATACATATACTCTCTTTAAAAAACAATGATTAAAATATGGGTCGTTGATTAATCGTTTTTATAATACCCGGTACATTATTTTTTGGGACGAAAATATATAAAAATAAGTCATATAAAGTTTCCAAGTCGACGTTCTTACGATATTTAAACACCTTTAAGCACATTATATATTTATTTTAAGTTATATAGAAATGCAATAACTAAATTAATATTGTTATATGTAGTAAGAGATCACATTTTTGGTATATCTGGTTTTATATTATAATCCTGAAAAAAAATCTCATTCCACAAAACAAAATCTCTCAACCTAATAATTACATTCACAAAATTCATTTACTATAAATGCATTGAAAGATCTACTTATCATTTTGATAATAATTCATTTAATTCTAGAAAAGTGTTACAATATTTACATTTAATTCCATTTACATTTAATCTTGTAAACATTAAGAATTCTACTTTGGTCAATACATTTAGTTTGTGATATAATATTTACAAATAAACGGATATATGTCATAAAATATTTCATTAAATTCGGATATATATTTTGATATATTTAACACATTAAGAAAGACGTAATTTTACTTTTAAGATTATTTTAAGACAGGAACTCTTAAACAATAAATACAATGTTTTATTTTACAAGCCAGAATGTATAATACGTGTCTTGTATCGTGGGTATTAGAAAATTCGAGACTTTTTGCTTCTAAAACAATCACATCAATTATTTCATCCAAAGGTTGCCTGCAAGAGATCGCAGTTAGCGATAAGGGGCCCTACTATATTAATTCGAAACGAAGTTCGAAACTTCGGACGAACGAAGTTTTGTATACGATACGAATATATCTACTCTGTAAAAGTTTGAATTTATGAAACGTAAATTGTAACCATAAGTCTATGGTTACGAAAATAAGTCAATAACGTCCACAAGTAAATGTAGGTACATTCGTATCATATAAAACTTCGCTCACCCGAAGTTTCGAACTTCGTTTCGGATGAATATAGTAGAGCCCAAGGTAGCCTAATGTCAAGCCTTTAGTTTTTAACCAATTTACGCCCACAGTGCCCAAACGAGGACGGCTACTCAAGTAGCCAAATTTTATAATACTTGAAAGTTAAGTTTGCAAGTAAAGTGCATATACGAAATACAATAGTTGTTCTATGTATTTTATAAAAAACAATAATAGGAAGGGCCGCGTTAGGTCCGGTGGTAACAATAAGTCGCTTCGCACCCTTTTAATAATACTCAGGGTCAAATAAATAAATAAATAACTCCTGATACCCACGACACAAGACTCGATCTCAGTGTGAGGTCAGGACTATGTATGTGACTGTAGGGCGTTACTTATTTATTTATTTATTTAATTTGTTCAGTTCGCATGTAATTTGTAACTTGCAAAAAAGTATTGAATGTCACCCTAAAGCCTCAATGTCAATTAAGGAGTAAAAAGTTTACTAATGTCTCTCAACTTGTGTTTACAACTAATTAATCTGTCCACAAAATTTTCTTCCTCCATACAGACTACATTATTTGCGATTGGTTCAAACTGGCAAATAAATCAACATGAATTGGAGCTATACATCAAAACAACCAACAGTTAAGAGTTTAGCGTATAATTCACAATGCCTATTCACTTAAAAATAAGTGAAAATAAAGTTGGTAATAAGTTTGCTAACTTTGATGGAAACTGACAGGAGACTTGTTGAGAAATAAGAATACAACTTTAATATATTTTTTTCTGATAATCAATATGACTTTTGTATTGTATATGGCCCGTATTCCTTTTAATCGAAATGCCATCGAAATGGAAAGTGATTTGTCTTCAATAGCCGATGCACTAACTGAGAACTGCTTTTATAGATGATTTTTCGATATTTGATATAATATAGTCGGAGTAACAGCAATTCACACCCTTCATTATATCTTCTATCCTCCACCAAAATCTCTACTAATGTTTTAGGTTTTTATTGCCTATTGTAATTCTCTCCCATTCTCTTCAGCGACAGGAAGTGCACTGCAGAAAATAGGCCTCTCTCAATCTTCATATTGACATGTTGGAAATGGCTTACATCCAGCGACTTTTACAACCTTAATCAGGTCGTCCGTCCACTTCGTAGGTGGGTGTGCGTCTCTGCGCTTGCCTGTGATTGATTATCATTGAATCAACCGCTTAGCTATATCGTGCTGTATATAAATAAAACGGAACAGTAATAGAAACAATAGCACATCATACATAAATGATTCTTGAAACCCAACAAAAGATTAGCCGTTATATATGATTCTTGAAACCCAACAATAGCGCATTGAATGATATTCTAAAATAAATACAAAATATTATCCAAATACAATAAATAAAGCGAACAAGGAAAACACATTTCATCAATCGAAGCCAAAAAACTATAGCCTTCAATATTTGCCCAAATACGCTTTTATCATATAAAATACAGATGGTATTTGATCGAATGATTCCGTAGTCTCGACATTCGAAAAGCGTTGTTTTATAGCAATAAATTCTTCCTCTGTATTTCATTAGGATCATTGGTTCCTAGTAATCTGTTTGATTTAATATTATTAAAGTGTTTTAATGGGATGATAAGCAAACAATGGACCTCACCACTCTCAATCGTATTCTTGATTGTGGAGGAGGCCCGTGCCCTGCAGTGGGACGTATATGGGCTTATACAGTACAAGACAATAAGCAGATACGTCACCTGACAGTTAGTGACACTACACAACACCAGATAAATCAAGGCGGGTCATAAAGGAAAGATAACTTGTCTTAGTTTTTAGGACGTAAATATTCCTAAAAAAGCTAATTCACGGTTGTTTTACGAAAACATGGATTTTAAATTGCTTGCTCTTATTCCAATCACTGTTTTGTCTTGATCTTTACCTTCTTCGTCATTCTAATCTTATTCAGACTCTTAAAGATGCAATGCACTTAAATATTTCTCATCATCATCAACATCCCTAAGGTTGACGTCCTACAAAGTCCACTGCAGAAAACAGGCCTCTCAAGGATTTTCATAGCAACTTGTATCAGGGAAGGAGGAATGCAATCCAATGTATAAATAACTGATTAATGCCACGCCATGACCTGTCCGGGAGCAACGCTATTTTCATACCGATTGCAAATATGAAACGAAATTAGTACGAAGCACGCTCCGATCAAATAATTGTTAACACTGGACCGTTAGTTCACTGTTGGTATGCGTAATGTTTTGAATGGGTGTGTTGGTATTATGAATTGAGATTTTAGCTGTAATTTACAAGCGACTTATAAATTGTGAATCGTAAATAATGTTCTATGACTGGGAGTTGAATTTATTGGATTTATTTTGGTTGTAAATGATTGTGTAGGCCGAAATAATTGTTTCGAAGGGCATGACGTAATGGAAGTTGGTTCCGTATAACAGTTTATACAACTAAATGTTTCCTGTTTATATTGTATAAATTATCAATGTTTTTCTAAAATACATGTACAAGTACCTATATCTGCACACCGACGTAGTGCCCGGATGTCACTAAGGTCCCTCATTGAAAATCAGCGCTGTGGTACTGCTTATGCTGTACTGCAGTACTGAGGGTTCCTGTTGTTGGCACAAGTAGTAATGGAGAATATTATTGTCTTTTGTTATCTTTATATAACTAACACTTCTTTGTTTTATTGTAAATACTTTATATCTTTTAGTTTCTAGGGTTGGATTATTTTTATTATTAATATTAATTTCTTTGTATTTGTACCAACAATAAAATTTTCTTTCTTCTTTCTTTCTTTCTTTAAATATAACTTTTAAGCTGTAGATAATGGTATATCTGATCAAATTTAAATAAAACTGAGTAAAGAATAAACTTTTGATAATTTACATATTTTAAATATCAATTTATTTAATATTTGTAAACATTTATGATTTACAACCATATACCAATTTGTAAGCTTCAAATAAATCAGATACTTATAGAAAAGACAAGTATTCTAACATTTAATAGTACACAAGAAAGACTATTCTACTAATTTACCAGGAGTGTGACAGCCAAGTTTTAGTACTAGCCATCGATATATCGATATATTTACATAAATTAATACTTTTTACATTAATACGCCATGTTAACTTTCCTCTTATTCTTAATCTGACAACTATTCAAACTCCTGTTGAATTTGAATTTAAAACCTTTAGCCTCATCGACAGTAAACAGTTCTTTAGCCTCATTCTGCCTATAATCGTAACAATCGCTATGCCGTTCATCAATCTTCTCCCCATTATCACCCTTAAAGCAATCGTAATAAGGTTTACAATCGAAGCTGTTGGTGCTTTTAGCAATATAGTTTCCAAATCCGTCTTTACGTATGTCGCAAACGAGAAAGTCATTATCCATCTGTCAATCTTTACCTACGTCTGTTGTTAAAGTGAATCTGGTAGCTGATTCGCTGATTGAATCATCGCGGATCTTTGGTCTTCGGTTGCCATTCATCTGATCGATAAAAGACGTGTTGGTATTTCTCATGTAGTCCCTATGGATGTTGTGGTTTGAAGGTGAGAGGTGCGTGAGACGGTAGCTGACACAGGAGTCGTTTCTTCGAACTATAGTCCTGGTTGTGCCAGCCCTGGAGCTTCCTATAGGCGCGAAGGAGGTCCCGTTCTGATCAGGGGCAGGCGAGGGGTGGCAGCAGCAGAAGCACTTGAAGTAGGACCTGTGGAACTCACGACGGAACTTGCCTGCAACAATGGAGTTTTGTTACGTTTCATGATGAAGTTGGCATTTTGTACTCATAATCGTTTATTGTGTCATTGTTTTGCCTCATTCTATGTATTATTGCATAGTATAGATGTGATAAACAATTTACCGGTAAATTTGACGCCAAAAGAGTATTTCCAACATTTGAAGTTTTTAAAAACGGCAATAGACAATGGAGTTAAATAAGTAAGAAAAGTATTAGCAAAGCTATAATTTTGTACTGGTTTCAAATTGATAACAGTAGGATGCCCATAAAACCGATTCTTTTGTATTAGTCCGACTGGCTATTAAAGTAAAGGCTGTGTATTGCAGAGACAAAACAATGCCAATAAACGGTTACGAAGTATAGGTTGAAGCGAAAGTGTTATAAATACGGGTTTGTGGGAACATTTACACACTTATTGGTACACGTCGAAATAAAAAGGAAATATAAAAATTATTGTTAGGAAAGTGCTGTGTGTATACAAATTATATGAAAAAAATATTTCATTGCTCGTAATGGTGAAGAAAAACATCGAGGGGAAATTTGGGGTTTACCTATTCGCCGGCACGAAGTTGGAATGTTCAAATATTCGACGTGCACGTAAAAGATAAAAGTTTTTCACTTCTAAAAATCAATACTTTTCACTCTTATCCAGATCCAAAGGTTGCTAGGGAGAAATTGCCGTGTGCAATATGGCTAACGATTTTTCTTATTTTAAAGTTATATTTCTTTTTGTATTTTCACGTGTATAATAAAGATCGACTCAGAAATGAGGAGATCCGTAGAAAAACAAAGGTTACCGACATAGGCCATAGGAATGTCGGACGCCCGCCTACAAGGAACATTCTTCATCATTTCGGAATATCGAGTAACCCCCTTGCATACCAGAAAGATCTTGAAAAGATTATCTTTGGTATGTAACTATACCTTAAGTCCTCTCAATTGAACCCTTAATTGTAGAAGACACTGGTGCTTATCAGTGTGCGATAACAGTCCAATGAGGTGAGGGTAATATTATATGTGAAAGCCTCGGTGGTATATTTGTGTTACGATACTGTTGCAAATCTGAGGGTTCGAATCCCGGGTCGAGCATGTGATTTTTTCGACTCACTATTCTATATCACTATATATATAGAAGTCAGGAAATTGTACCCGATATAGCGATAGGTTCGACCCTTATTATATCGTGGGACAGAAAACACAAAGCGAAACGTGGGTATCCTGGTAGCACATCTGCGGTATGCCTACCCCTTCTTCAAAAAAGGCGTGAGTTTATGTATGCACCTTTAAAGTACACGTAACACAACACTCATAATATCTTATTTGGATTCATATATTAACTAATTAAAATGTATCCAAAGAGTACAAAAATATTGCATTAAATTACACGTTATAATTAAAATGGAGTGAAATAAGGGGTGCACACTTGGGAGCAAAAGGGTGAACAGTGGAAACACAAAGTAATTAAAATACATTTCAAAATCTACGGATAGAAATCGACGCAGTGCTTACGTGTTAAAAAAACTTTTATTTGTACAAGAATTTTAAATATGAAGACCCTGTTTAAACGGCAGATCTATGTATATTGCATTTACTTCGTGGAGGTCCAAAACACTTACAAATTACACTGAAAGGAATAATAATTATACTTCTAACTTAAAAATAAAAGAAAACCAAATGCTTTTTCATAATACTTCTAATCTCTTCTTTATTCTCATGGTATCAAAAGTAAATGATATAATAAAATTATCATAAAAATTCAGCATTAAAATGATGTGTAGGTTTTAGTCGTTTGCACATAAGCACTAGGTCGTGTAGCCGATGGACATGACGCTGCCACTTCACACCAGTGTCAAAATCCGCTTAGCCATGCACGAGTTGTCTACAGGGTTGTATTGAGAGATATATAATGGGGCTTTAATATAGATAATGCTATTGGATTGCACTGTATTTAATGCTGATAATGTGAACCTAGAATCTTTGGGTGGGATGGAATTATTACCGATCTAAATTGTTGTTGTATTTCGAATTATGCCGGTGCAAGTCTAATTTATCGATTTGTTGTAATTCATTGATTTATTTACGTTGTTTAATTTTTAATTTTTGACTGAATAAGCAAAATAAGTTAATTATTACTAGAATCAGAAAAAAATTAATTTACTATGATACTATTGACATGAATCCGACAGTAAATTGACTAGTGGATCCCAAAACCCCTTCTAACATCTCTGAATACAGCCCTGTAGAGCATTTGGTTAAGCAAAGGTGGCCAGTGTACCATAGTGTTACGAATAAGGTCTCGGTACTGACCTGAAAACCCAGGAAATCCTGCAAGCAAAATATAAAAAGTAACGCATTTTTGTTAGAGAGAAAAGCAGATTTTTTTTAAATCAAAGAAAAAAAGTACTAGGCAAGCATAAGACAGAAAAAGCGCATGCTAATGAGGCTGGCAGCTTGTGGTTCAATTAAGTTTTTTGTGATGAGTGTAATGGAACGTTTTTATTACGTTTTGCCATTTAATTAAACGTTTAGTTCTTTTTTTTATAAGTAGATTTTCCAAGTTTTTGTGCGAAATGGAATTGTTTGTTTTGGATGTTTTAATTTGAATTAGCTTTCATTTTCGCGTCAAAAGGCACTTAAATTGCCTCATTTTATTTCGAATTTCATTTAAATACAAATTGAAAAATCGAACGCAGTTTTTTTTTGGTGTTACTCTCCTCATATTCTTCATGCCATGAAATTCACGGCGCTTTCGACTTTTTAGTCGCGAGAAAACTACTCCCTGAAAGCGGTCTAGCGCTGCATGGTTATACTGTTTGGTTAGACGACCAATTATTTTTTCCACGCTCCAGCGATTTAGTTTAAATTTTTACCCAAATTGAACATGACATTTGTATGGGATAGATTATCTAAACGTAGTAATATCTCAATGACTCTAAAGTTTTATGTAGGCCGTTGTTGCATATGTATATACGTCCCACTGCAGGGCACGGGCCAACTCTACAATGGAGAATACGATTGAGAGTGGTTAGGCCATATAGTCCACCACGCTGGCCTAGTGCGGGTTGGCGGACTTACATACCATAGAAATTCTTGTGAATCGCTATGGTATGCAGGTTTCCTCACGATGTTTTGCTACACCGTTTTAGTGCGTGGTGATTGACTATCAATACACAAATGACTCCGAAAAATCAGAGGTGTGCCCTGAGATTCAAACCCGCGACAACCGTGAACATGTTGGCAGCCGCGTCTAGTCCGTTTCCAACAGGCCCCCACGCATGTTACATAGGTCAGATATATTTAAAACATGCCGAAATATTTTGATTGCATTTTTTACATTACAAATGCAAAGCCGTGTCTATTGGTTTATACCCCATTCACGGAGAAACAGAGCAACGAATCGAAATGTTTTGCATACAGAATTTTTATTTATGAACTAGAGAGAGGCTACTTTAATTCCGGAAAATTGGACGATGCATTGATGGAACGTGACTTTTTAACAGCATTTTATAAGTTTTTTTTTTTTATTTCAGTGAATGACGAGACGAGCATGCCGTTCGCCTGATGGTAAGCGATACGACCGCTCATGAACAGTAGTACAACCAAACAACACCTTGAGTTACAAAGCAATGCTTGGCATTCCACTGCGCTCGCCATCCTGAGACATAAGATGTTAAGTCTCAATATGTCCAGTAGTTACTCTGGCTACAATGTCCTTCAATCCGAAACACAACAGTGCATTTAAACTGCTGTTTGACGGGAGAAATAGACATTGCGGTGGTACCCACCCAGGCAGCCTTTCACATATGAGAGACCTACCACCAGTAACCGTAAGTGCGTTTTATAAAACCGGAGCAGTTGGTTAGACATATAGAAAGGATATATTCTGGCATTTATACAGATACACACACACATAACACTTTATCGAAAAATACAAATTACAAAAAAAAAAATGACCAATGAAAAGTGAGAGTAATAGGACGAGCAATTCGTTAGTGTGGTGAGACTCGCCTATAAAGAGATGAAACACAATTCAGATACTTCCATTGTGTCAATCTAGACTAAAGATATTAAGTCCCTTTATATAAAGTAAGCATTGGCTACAACATTGGGTTATGTTCTTAAAACTAAATAATGATGGTTTCTTAGATTTACGCGAATGTTACACATTGAAATAAAACTATTATTTAAGGATTTTTATCGCGAATTTAGTTTAATTTTTTACATTTTTGACTTCCCGACGTTTCGATTACTTTACAGCTTTCGTGGTCACGGGGCGGACTGTAACTCAAAAATGTAAAAAATTAAACTAAATTCGCGATAAAATCCCTAAATAATAGTTTTATTTGAACTAAATAATGCTTAAACGAAGCTTAAAGTCATCCCTATTTCTGTCATGTAAAATAATAAATACGTCGTTTAAACGATATCTAAAACTCGTCTCAAAATTGTTTCTAACTTTGCTTGGTGTCAAAACCAAAAAGTCGGTACCCATACGTCCTCGGGCATTCAAGAGCCCTATCTTGTTATTCTAGGTATTAAAGTTAGTTATATTTTCGTATGTCACATTTTACAGATATTTATGGCCAAGGAATGATAAAATTATCAGACACAAGCAATAAAATGAAAATGAAAAATTATATTGATTCCATAAAAAATCAAACATTCGGATAAAAAATCAAAGGTTCGGAAAGCGGTTTTCACTAGAGAAGAACGGGCAATAAACTCTAGTCGTGCTTTTCAAAAAAGTAGTTTACAATATAAAAGGGATTAATACAAATTTTACCCATTAATGATTTGTTGTAAATTTATAATAAATATTTTTACTTGTTAAGTTGGCCCGTGCCCTGCAGTGGGATGTATAAGGGCTGATACAGTCGTTATAATTACGGTAGTCGCTAACCAAGCAGTTACGAAGATTCTACGAACCGCATCGCTCTTATCCAATGGCAACGCAATCACTTTGCCTTACGAGAATAAAAAATACTCTTGTGGCCGATCTAAATAATAGAATTTTCCGTACTGAGGCTTTAAAGTAAGCAGCTTCTAAATCCTGATTTCTTAATCAACATTTGAACGAACATTTTGTTAAAGCAAACAACAGCAAAAATTTCACACACAATGACGTAATCTAACCCTTGTAGAAAAATCCAAGGGAAGGCTCGAATGGGCCTTACAAGCCAGAGTGAAATTGCGCGACGAGGCAATGTGTTTTTACTCGAATGTAAATTATATTGTGAAAGCGGTGGCCTAGTTGCCCACTAGGTTGGTCTCGGGTTAGATTTAGGGCGGATAATTCTGATTTTTTATGGTTATGTATGAATTCACTTGATTCCCGTCGTTTTTGGGGTGAAAGACATGAGTTTTGAGACTGCCTCGGTGGCGTGGTTATACTAGGATACGGTTACAAAACTGAGGTTTGGAATCCCGAGTTGGGCAAAGTGATATTGGATTTTTCTATTCATTATCAGCCTAGTCAGTCTAGAGTCAGGAATTTGTGCCTGATATGGCTATAGGCTCGCTACCTATCACATCGTAGAACATGCAAGGGGAAATGTGGGTGTCCTGGTACCTCTGCCTACCCCTTCTGGGAAAAACGCGTGACTTTATTGCTTTATTATACACAATCAAATAGACAAAACAAAAAATAGAGCAACAGAAATCTAACTTATTGGTAGTACAATTCGCCGATCGCTTCCCTAGGATGGAGTGGAACAGTAGTTAAAAATAGATGATTATATAGTATATATAATATAACAATTACTGTGTATACCACTTCAAAAACGTCTTTATTCCACTCACAAAAATCTTGATTACGAACCCCGGACTTCATAACTTTCATCCTTAAGGCCACTCATGCCTGGACTAAGTAATAAGGCTTAACTGACGCTCATAAATCCTTCGGTCATTGCAATAAACCTTGCTTAAATGCAGCGGCCAGGTGAAATAATCGCTCCAGTTTATTATATTTGTTAGCAAAGTAAGAATATTAAGGCACGCGAAATTTTACGGATATTAAAGAATTTTTAGAGTATTCCATTGAGTACTTTCGAGCGGATTTCGTTTTAATTTAAGGCAAAATTAAATACAGTCTGTGATTTATTACTTATCGTCAGGTGGGTTACTTTATACTCCGAAACGAACTTCGAATGTTCGGACATTGAAAGTCCACATCACTACATAGTATAAAACAAAGTCGCTTTCTCTGTCCCTATGTCCCTTTGTATGCTTATATCTTTAAAACTACGCAACGGATTTTGATGCGGTTTTTTAATAGAGTGATTCAATAGGAAGGTTTATATGTATAATACGTACATATTATACTGGCTGGGCCGGGCCGCTAGTATAAGAGAAAGTGTTCCACCCAAAATATTAATAATTTTGGTTTGTTATTAATGGAAGACGAGAATGCCATTCGCCTCATGTTAAGCGATACGACCGCTCATGACCTAACCAAACAACGCCAATTACAAAGCAATGCTTGATATTCCACTGCGCTCGCCATCCTGAGACATAAGATGTTAAGTTTCAATATGTCCAGTAGTTGCTCTGGCTACAATGACCATCAAACCGAAATACAATAGTGCGGTGGTAGGTACCCAGGCGGCCTCTCACATATGAGAGACCAACCTACCACCTGCCTATTCTTTATGAAACTTATCATTCACTCCAAACTGAGTCTATGGTTACTATTGTACAGTCTATGGTATGATAAAGGATTCCAAACTTTTGTAAACTATTAAGGCATATTCGTATAGTTTTTACGTACGATGTTCGAACATTCGTCGTCGTGTTGGACAGTAACAGAGTAACCCCATGGTTGTTGACATTAACTTCTCATTTAGACATCCATTACGTATACCGCAAATATTTGCGATGTTAACGGTTTATTTTGCCTATATTATGAAAGAACATTACAGCGGCAGTAAAGGTGCCCCAAAATGATTCAAATATTTTTTTAAAGTTTTATAAGATTGTAAGGTAGACTTTATAATCGCATTTTACACTATACAGAATGAATGCGTGAGTTCGATTATGGCCTAGGAAACTATACATAACACAACATAATGTAGGCGAAAAGATGAAAAAATAAAACTAGGACGTGATAAATCCCAATGAATGATGATCCTTTGAAAATTAAGTATAGTAAATATCCAAATATAATAAATAAAATAAAATAAATAACTGCCTATAAAGCTATGCCTATTCAAGATATTATTTGTGGCACATTGAACCAACACAAACGACCTGGTTAATTTGCAGGAAGTTGCTGAATATAGGCTTCCAACAGGTCGATGAGTCGGTCATTGGGGAAAGCTTATAATCAGCAGTGGACTACCTGTGGTTAAAGAGAGCGAAAAAGAGACAGAGAAATATTGATAGAGAGATTAAGAAAATAGACATATAGACAGCGAAGAACCACAATCAAAAACCATATTATTTGTGACACACTGTCCTATAAATTATGATAAAACTGGAACACATGACGTCACAGATATGTTTATAATGGAGATTAAGGATAAAGACTTCTGAATAATACATTAGAAGGACTGTCGCATTTACAATGCAAAGCTTTGTGCCACCCTTCGAATAAAAGCGTATACAAGTTTGACGGCCTATTGGGGCGGAGTTTACCAATACATTCTGCGGTAAGGTTGAAGGGTTGATCATTGCTTCTCATCTGTGTATCGATGAGTTCACGGATTTGACCTTTGAGGAATCGCCAGAGGTGCCACTTATGGGATTTATTGTGTATCGAGTCTCGTGGGTCCCGGGCCAAAATTCTTCTTGTAACAGCATTCACGTCACTGACTTAAAATTTTAATATCAGTAATTTGTGGATAATGTTGTGGCCAGAATGTTTACTCTAAATTTTTTTCTATCATAATAAGACAGTAAATGTACTACTATATGTTATGATTAATATAAAATTACAGCCTGTGCGACATACTTTTTAGGATTCCGGTTGTGAAAGGAAAGGTCGAGGGTTCAATCTTGGACTGGGATAAACATTGATTGGTATCAGCCTACATAAGATTATCCCACTGCAGGGTACGGGCCTCCTCTATTAGTATGATTGTGAGGGATTGACCCATGTATTATTACCCTTGTACATTAACTATAGTCCACAGGCTGGCTTAGTGCAGGTTGGCGGACTTTTACATACCATAGAAGTGCAGGTTTCCTCACGATGTTTTCCTTCACCGTTATAGTGCACGGTGATCGACTATCCATACACACATGACTTCAAAAATTCAGAGTTGTGCACTGAGGTTTCATCCCACTACCACCGTAAAGATAAATGTACATATTCATCTGATCCATAATTATTTATTTAATATTTTATTGTAGTGTAGTGAGGCCGATTTAAGTGTAATGAGATTTAAGTGAAGTGAGGCCGAAAAACTTTTTGTAGTTTCTGATGCCTACTACACAAGAATAGTGCATTAATTTAGGGTTAGGACTATCTATGTGACTATTTAAATCTCTCTCTCTCTCTGTTCAGTCACAGAAAGTCCACTGCTGAACATAGGCCTCCCCCAAATATCTCCACATCAACCTGTTGGAAGCGGCTTGTATCCAGCAACGTACAGACTTACTTGTATAGTATAAAAAATAATATGAAAAAGCTTTGACTTCATATTATCTCCTAGACTCGGTTCAAAGTAGCCTCATTTCTTCTAATGTATCAACAATTAACGCAACCCTTATCAAAGCAAAACCCGCTCATTTTCATTTAGAACTTAAGAGCGTTTATACCCTGCACGCGCTTTTTGGCTTAAAAACAGGACTTTTCAAATGAGTTAATAGCCACCAATAAACAATTTAAAGGAAAAATAATTATTACTAATTTTAGAAAAGGTTATCATCTAGGGATTTTGGTGGAAAACATTATAGATTGATGGATAATTTGTGAGTACTATACGGATTACTGAACACAAGTTTCGTTATTTAGGCTTTAAATGGCAATTTAGAAGCTTAAGATATCCTTAACCACTAAATATAAGATAAAAATACAAATATTATCAGACTAATAAGACCCTTATGGAGGGATTTTGCTGAGAAAGATAATCTTTTTGTGTTTAGTTCCTGAAAAATAAAAATTTAAACAATGCGAAATTATTCTCGTCATGAACATATTTTTTTTCACTAACTTATCGTACATATTTTTTATAGCAATTGCATATCATAATAGAAGAACATCTTATCAATAAATTACCATTTTTATATTTAAACAAAATTAGTTTTCATGTTTTCTACAAATATTTTAAAAACCACTATAAAACATGCTGTCCGACGTGCCTCAAATCAGACCGCCGCAAGGCCTTCTAGAGGGAGGACGTATCGCTCGTCGCTCCGGCCTGACTGCAGTCGATTATGCCGCGCGTAGTAAAAATAGCCACGCGCGGAATGCGATTACCACATCTTAGTACTTTGGTAGTAAAATATTTAATTATTTTTATTACCTACAATGATTTTGTAGTGAGTATAAATTATGTTTCAGGTAATATAATGGGACGTAATTCCGAGGCTAAATTATGTTATGTATTGTAATATAAAAATAAATATATTTCGTAATTGTAAGGGGTTGTAAGGCCCCTAACACTATTTATGTGTTCGAACACGAAATGATTAATAAAACGTCCGTAGTGTCTACTGATTGAACACTGATTTGAATGCAACTTAACAATGTAATAATAACGAAAATATGATTAGTATCCAAAATTTGTATTATTCTTTGCTTGCACAGTAATATTTGTCTACTTATAATGCAAATAAAATATTTTTATGATTGTTGGCTTGGCGATATGGTATATTCTTGTCTGGCTGATCATCCTCTTTTTCCAGTGTTACATGAGGATCGGCTTACTGTTGGTGAGAATGTCTCCTGGTAGTCAATGCCTTTAGTTTGTGCAAAGCCCTTTGCACACAGACGGGATTTGTAGCGTAGACCTGTTGGTTCTTCTTTAATTTTGAATACCCACTTGCTTCCAATAGTTTTGACTTCTGGGGGCTTCTTGACCAATGTCCATGTTCCATTTGTATCATGAGATTTGAACTCTTCAGCAATTGAAATTTTCCACTTTTCAGCATCAGGAGATTCTAGGGCTTCCTTGTAGGTCTGAGGAATGACATTTAGTTGTAGGTCTTCTCCACAGCATAGGTATGTACTTTGTGACTGTTTCGTATTAATTTTTCTGGGTCTTAATGTTACATGACTGGGTTCAGGTGATGAGATTGATTTTTCCGGTACATAATCACTATCAGAGCTTTGTTTTTCTTCTTCATTTAGTGTGTCGGAATAATATTCATCTGAGTCACACTGGTTTTGTGGTGTAATTGTTTTTGTCTCGGACAATTCCACAGGTACATAATTTTTCTGGACTGTTGATTCAAGGAACACTGCATCCCGGCTTTTAACAACTGTCTTAGTATTAGGTATAACAAACCTGTATCCCTTGGTGTTCTCACAGTACCCAATAAACAAGAGTTTCTGAGCTTTGGAGTCCCACTTTTTTCGCTTCTCCTTAGGCAGGTGGACCATGGCTTCGCATCCAAACACTCTCATGTGATTGACTTTTGGCTTTTGTCCTGACCACATTTCTTCTGGTGTTTTGTCTGAGAGAGATTTAGTTGGAGATCTATTTATGATGTAAGCAGCTGCAAGAACTGCTTCAGCCCAATAACATTTTGATAGTCTGGCATTTAGGATCATACACTTAGCTCTCTCGACTAGTGTTCGGTTCATGCGCTCCGCTGTGCCATTCTGTTCTGGAGTATATGGTGTACTAGACTGGTGTATGATTCCGGAGTCCTTCAGGTACTTAGAAAATTCTTTATTCATGTACTCAAGACCATTGTCTGTTCTGAGTATTTTTATTTTGCTGTTTAATTGATTTTCTACTTTATTCTTGAATTCTTTAAATTTTTCTAAAACTTCAGATTTGTTGTGAATGGCATAAACAAATATTTTCTTTGAGTAGTCATCCAGAAATGTTACAAAATATTTGGCACCTCCAAGTGATTTGGTCTCCATCGGGCCACAGACGTCAGAATGGACTAGTTCAAGTAATCCCTTGGACCTTGTTCCCTGTTTCTTAAAAGGCAACCTGGTAAGTTTACCTTCTTGACATGTCAAACATGTAAATTTTCCTTTCATTTTGGGTATATTGAGATCATCTACATTTTCGGTCATTTTCTCCAGGCTTGAAAAGTTCAAATGACCCATGCGTTGATGCCACAGGTAAGTATCAGTTTCAATATTAGACATGTATGCATAGCCGTCAGGCATATCTAGTCGGTACATGTTATTTATTAAGCTTGCTGTAGCTACAACCTCACTTGTACTATTAAGTATAACACAGCCTCTACTATTAAAGTTTACTTTGCCACCACTGTTTATTATTTGACTTACAGATATTAGGTTAGTTGCAAGTTCAGGTACATATAATACATTTTTGAGTAATATATTGTTTTCTTGACCTTTTCCATTATATGCACACAGAGCTATTTCTCCAGATTTTTGCACAGTTAGCATTTTGTCATTTGCAACTTTAATATTTTTAATTAGGGGTATTGTAGCTTTCTGAAGTATTTGACAATTTTTTGTCATATGGGCTGAGGCTCCTGAGTCAATATACCAATCTTCATTATTGTTGAAAGTTGCAACAAACACTGCAGAATAACTTGAAGAGGTATCTTTGTTTGTTGGATGCTTTTCTTTCCTTTTTGATCTGCACTCGGGGCTCTTGTGTCCATACTTATTGCATGTGTAGCAGCGAGGACCTTTGGACTGTTTCTGGGGTACTTTCTTATGAAATCTGTGATTAATTGCAAAGGCTGTAGAATCAGTATCATTCAATCTGACATCTTGAAGTATTTTGGACTTAACGGAGTCAGCTGATATTTTCATACCCGAGCTTTCTATAGCAATAATCATTGGTTTGTAACATTCAGGGAGACCGGAGAGTAGCAAAGTACCCAGCCACTCATCATCTACTTTAAATCCTATGTTACGAAGTTTGTGCGCTGTTGTCATCATTTTACTAACATATTCTTCAATGTTCTGGCAATCTGATAGCCTTGTGTCACAAAGATCACGCAGCAAACCAACTCGGCGTGTTAGCCCGGAGTCGTCGAAAGCCTTCGCAAAATTGTCCCATACTTCCTTTGCAGTCGATGCTTCCTGAATATGCACGAAATTAATGGGATCAACCAGTAGTATGAGCTTTGATCTTGCTTTGATGTCGTCTTTTGATTCTGGTTTAGTTGTGCGGTCATATTCGATACAATTCCATAATCCTTCGTGTTGGAGGTACGCTTGGACAGCAAAGCGCCATGTAGCATAGTTATCTCGACCGTTTAATTTTTCGATAAGTGTCATTTGATGGCTGTTTGCCATTTTTAACCACACAGTTAACCAGAGTCCGGAAGAGCACGTTTTCGTTGAGGTTATGTTTTTCTTGTACACTATTTTAGCACTGAGTCTTTCGATAACTGTTTGTTCAGGGCTTACTGGGCCCTTAACCTGGTGAATTAAATAACTGATAGTAAAGAAAATAACTATTTAATTAATTCTATGTTACACAAGTACAGCGCGTGACATTACATTACAAGACACCACAGAGCAAGAGCGAGAAAAAATGTGAAATACCACAGTCTATATATATTCCACAGAATATTATGATAGGGCTAGTCTAAGGTATAAAATTTAAAAAGCCAACAATGATATTATATTATAGTTACATTTCAATTGAATATTTGAAGCGCACGGATCAAAGTTGTTTGAGCCGATTGTATAGCGAGCCGACGCGGCAGCTCTACGCACACAGCTTTGGTCGCTTATGTGTGCGTGAAATTAACGAAGAAATACCTATAGTTGACTTTGCGCGCAAGGTGTATACGCTCTTAACGAAAATACTGTCTGTGAAACTACCCGTTATGGTAGTAACCAGTCATTTGTGCCTCGTAATATGTGTGAAGCCGCTTGGGTAGGTACCACCGCATTGTCTATTTCTCCCATCAAACAGCAGTGTAAATGCACTGTTGTGTTTCGGATTGAAGGACATTGTAGCCAGAGTA
Source organism: Hyles vespertilio (assembly GCA_009982885.2). NCBI lineage: Eukaryota > Metazoa > Arthropoda > Insecta > Lepidoptera > Sphingidae > Hyles > Hyles vespertilio. The sequence goes on from CM042823.1 coordinate 8,762,377, forward strand.
ACTACTGGACATATTGAGACTTAACATCTTATGTCTATCAGGGGCGTGCACTCCTTGTAGGCAGAAATGCAGTGCTTTACTTGCCATTCACAGATATTTTATTATAATGTTCATACGTTTTAGATGATTTTAATTTATAGTAAATAAATGAATAAACAAAATATAATAACTTAAAAATGCCTAATATTTTATAAATAGCACCTATTTGCAATCACGCATACATTATGTTTGCCACGCGAAAAGCAAGCGGCGCTGCAAAGCAAAATGATGTACCTAATCAACCAAGTCATGCCGCCGCGTCCCGCATGACAAATGTCATCAAACAAATGTTTGCATGTGTGTAGTAATTTTGGTGTCCATGCACAGTCGCAAACGCACACACCCATGAATATTGAAAGCCGCGACTCCTGCGGCAGGCCTCGGCAGTTCGGCAGTTGTCGGGAGTGATCGGAAATGTTCGTTGCCTATAATCCTAGTAAAATTAATATGCGGGAATCTAATAAATCACCTATGCACATTATGCATTTTGGTTAGTAAGGTTTTATTTGTTTAAATAGAAATGTTTTGTGTTTCGCGGGGGCCATTTTGCTTTTGTTATGTGTTTTTGCGTTGTTTACTATTTTATACTCGTAAGTTTGTAAAAAAAAAAATAGATTTTTTAAAAGATTTTTCATTTTAACATTTGAAAGTGTGTACATTTAACAGTTTATTACTAAGTTTCGATATTAATTGTAGTCATTTTCGTCATTTTAGTCGTGTTTGGTTTTTTTTTCCAATGTTATTTAAAGAATAAAGAATAAAGAATAAATTTTATTGTGAAAAACCTCCAGAAAATACAAAATTCAAGGTACACATTTTACAGTTAATGATATATCCAAAGTGTGGGTCCCAAAGTAGGCAAGCCCGTATCTTGGGCACCCATCCTAGAATAACTACTGCCAGTGCAAACAAAATAAAGTACAAACAATATATATCTAATCATTTAAACAAAACAAAAATTAACAAAATAAAATAGAAAAAACTTAATCCAACTCCAACGTAATATTAATAATAATCAAATGAAGATGAAAATGAGTATATGAGTGTGTGTGTGTGTGTATGTGTTATGTGCGTGTGTGAGTGTGTGAGTGTGTGTGTGTGGGTGTATGTTAAATTATTTGACAATTTTAAGCATGGTCTCTACTTGGTCATAAGATAATTTTATTAGCATATTTTTCACTTTAACTCTAGTTTCCTTCCGTGAACAGTTCTTTATATCACAGTTTTTAATTATATTATTATAAATACGAGATTGAAGGTAATGGGGATGTCGTTGTGCAAAAACAGATCTAACAGAGATTGTCGGTATTCTAATATTGCGCTTGTTTTGTATGGCATTCATTGTAGTAGGATTATTTCGTATGCTGATATTCTTTTTGAGTACGGTATTCAAAATGTAAAGTTTGCGCACACTCAGTACCAAAGCTTCTTCGTAAAGTGTTTCGGTGGGGAAACGGAAAGGTTTACCCATCATTGTTTTAAGGACAGCCCTCTGAGCTCTTTCAATATTTAAAATATAGGTTTTGGCAACTCCACCCCAAACATTGATGCAATATAGCAGTAGCGATTCGCAAAGGGCAGTATACACCAGTCTCTTTACGTCGGTAGAGCCGCTGTGTCTTAATAGTTTCATTATGTATATTTGCTTACGAATTCGCTTCGTCAGTTCCGCTGTATGTGTTTTGAAGGATAAATGCTGGTCTATGATTACTCCTAGGTACTTTAATTCATCTACTTTATTTATTTTGCTGCATGAGCATTCCTTCACTGCTTCTGTAAAGGGTTGAATGTTATCGCATGAAACTTCGTGGACAATAATATTTCGCGGGATGATCTTAGTAGCTTGTGTTTTCCTAAAGGATATTGCCTTCATTATATATTCATTGCAATAAAAAAAACTATTTTATCTGATCGTACGACTAACAGTAAAAAACTAAATTAATATTTCTACAAACAGCAAGTCACTGTAAGTAGCTAAGTTCATAACTTTATGGGTATAAAATATAGCGTTCCTAATGATCCAACCCTCTGTTAAATTAAAGTGTTACAGGGTGAGACTATGACTTGCGTTTAGCTGTAATGGTTTTTGCGTTTTTCACCAAAATTACTATACATGTTTTATACCGGTTACGTCCAGGTATATTAGTGACTTTTACCAAAAACTATGTATAAACTATCCAAAAACGACGATACTATTATTGCAATGAATGGCGAGACGAGCATGCCGTTCGATTGACGATAAGCGATGCGACCGCTCATGAACAGAAGCAAAACCTTGAATTACAAAGCCATGCTTTGCATTCCACTGCGCTTCCCATCCTGAGACATACGATGTGTCCAGTAGTTAATCTGGCTACAATGTGTTTCAATCCGAAACACAACAGTGCATTTAAACTGCTGTTTGACGGGAGAATTCGACATTGTGGTGGTACCCACCCAGGCAGTCTCTCACATATGAGAGAGCGACCACTACTTAATTCTATTTAAATTATCGTAGCTTTTCTTTTCCCATTTTTTAGTGAAATTGTGTCTGAAATCCCTACAGGTACCACTTAGCTTCGTTTTCGGTCGCACTCTGAATATAAGCGGTATATTAATAGTAAGTTTTAACAAGTACTAATTGTGTCAGCTAATTGTCAGGACATTTAAATCTATCTGTCTGTATCTGTATCAGCCCATATACGTCCCACTGCAGGGCACGGGCCTCCTCTACAATCGACAGTACGATTGAGAGTGGTTAGGCCATATAGTCCACCACGCTGGCTTAGTGCGGGTTAGTTTAAATCTATTCTGTCTGTATCAGCCCATATACGTCCCACTGCAGGGCACGGGCCTCCTCTACAATCAACTACCGATTGAGACTTGCGTTTGCGTTCGTGACCGTTTGACAAAGACTTGGTTGGATGTCGATTATTGCGTATCACAGTTTCTCACGGGCCATGGTAACTTTAGGTCTAAACTTTACTCTTTTTTTTTAAGCTTGTTGAATCGCCTGCGTGCCCATGTTCAACACCTAATTGCGAGTATGAGCAGTCCGCGCATCATATACTTTGGGAGTGTAGTCTTTGGCATAATGAGCGTAAAACTATGCTGGATAGTATGCAGATATCATCTGGAGTCGTATACTACATGGACCTTGTAGAGACTAGGAAGAACTTCCGTGCTTTCCGGCGTTTTTGCCATACTTATTATTGGAATCAAGTCTAAAAGCTCACATAATAGGTCCCATTTAAATGTAGTGATGATGTGATCCGTGGTGCTTTACAGCTGGCTTCTCCGGCTGTAAAAGTCTTTTTACGAGGTTATTTACCTGTTTAGTTCATTGTTTTGTCGCCCGCTTTGCACGGAGGGAAGTGGACAATAATTTATTTCCAACTCCTCCTATTAATTTCACTTTCTGATTAATTTCGTTGCGGGTTAAAGACAAGTTAGACATTCCCGGAGACTCGCCGAGCTTCAATGCTCGGTGTCATTACATTGCGTGCCACTGTTGATCCTGGCTCACAGGAGTTACAGTGGTGGGTGTGAGGGTGGGACAGTCTCCTAGTACCGATTGAGAGTGGTTAGGCCATATAGTCCACCACGCTGGCCTAGTGCGGGTTGGTGGACTTACATACCATAAAATATTTATAAATCGCTATGGTATGCAGGTTTCCTCACGATGTTTTCCTTCACCGTTTTAGTGCGTGGTGATTGACTATCAATACACACATGACTCCGAAAAGTCAGAGGTGTACCCTGGGATTCGAACCCGCGACCACCGTGAACGTGTTGGCAGTCGCGTCTAGTCCGTTTTACCAACAGGCCACCACGCACTTTAAATCTATACCAATAGGTAAAGCTGAAGAGTTTTTTTGTTTGTTATTTCTAATCTCAAGAACTAATGATTCAAATTGAAAATTGTTTTTTGTGTTGGAGAGGTCATATAATGAGGAATGCTATTATAGAAGGCAAGCGGTTTGTAAAAATCTAGCAAATACGAGGATATTTTATTCGTTTTTCATGGTTCTATTGGTCGATGTTCAAAATTGATAGGCAGAATTGAACATTTTGGCCGCCATTTTGAAAAGTGTATCCGGGCCGACTGCTAGTAGTCTAAGAGTATATAGAATTAGATTATTGGGTAGAGGTAGAAAGAGAGATTTATCCTGTTGTGATGATACACGTACATTTTATAAACAATGAATTATGAAAATATATCAAAAAAATTAAATTCATTTATCATTATCATCATCTGCTCTCCTGCATCTACTGCTGGACATAGGCTTTTCCTATGGCGTGGCATTGGTTTTGATCTTCAGTCCAAATGTATATTATTAATGTATATATCCAGTCATACTCATTACTAATATTTAAACAGACAAAAAATATCTTTTTATCCACAATACCAAATTAAAAGATCTTAAAAAAACAACAACACAACTAATACCATTAAATACAAATCTTAAGGCTCTTGTTACTGAACAAAGTAAATCTACTTAAGTAACTTTAGTTATTTGCAATATTGAGGGCTATTATTCAGGGATTAAATTTACACGTGAGTTGACATGTAGAATGAGGACAAAAGGCCTCCAAGACGTATTGTTCAGTGGAGATTTCGCTGGGTTGGTAACAATGAAGAAATTATTGAGATATAGTTGAGTTGGGAGTAAGATTTGAGATGTTGAGGCAAGGTAAAGAAGGGAAACTGAAGAATGAATTATTTTTGTATACACTTAATTAAATCTTTGATAATAATGGCCTTATTCATAGACATTTTTAAAACCTATTTTAGTAATCGAATCTTTTGTCCCTTTCGAACCTTTGAATTCAGATTGAGCGAAGAAGACCGACGATCCGTTACTACATTTAAAATATTGAAAGAAACAAGTTTAATAAAGTGATCGAGCCTTGCAGTAGGTCGGTAAAGCTTTAAAACTTACAAATCTGATTGATAACTATTTACTAACACAAAGGGTCCAGCAAACGAGCTAACAGATCCCTGGATGGTTTAAAGTGACCACTGCTACCCATGAACATCTACAAAGCTTGGATAATAGATGTGTTGACGGCCCATCAAATCAGGGTATTGGATATCTGGCAACCTCATTCAGCGAGCGAAACGCGAAACCGAAGCTGTCGATTCACGTCGATATCCTGCGAGTAGTACCGCCCCGGATGAACCCGCCCATTCATGCTGAGTCATGACTGACAGCGTAGTTCTGCTACTTTGCTTACGTAATTATTAGGTTTACTTTTTTCAAATTCTTAAAGTCACAATTTACTAAGACAAGCTATCCCTAATGACCTTATTAAAAACATTTCACTTTAAATTTTGCTGGTAAAATCACATAATATTTTGTAATTCTCCAAAACAATTTCAAGTTCTTTAATTTAGTTTCCGAATTCCGAGTGTTTCTAGAAGCTCTTTTGCTTTCAATTCTTGCTTTTCGACTTACCATTGCCTTATTTGCCTTGTAACTTCTGCTAGACCTGTTAATCTAAAGAACTCATCAACATTCCAAGAAGAAATAGTAGGTGAAACTATTACAGCAGACACAAATTTCAATCACAGTCAATTTATATAAAACTTTTTAATTGGAACTGGAAAATGAGATTTCGTTGAACAACAATTTGAAGTTCAAGTACGCTGAAGTCAATGAACCTATAAAACTAGTTCGTACCCTAGATTCTGCTTATAAAATCACAAGGCATTTTGTAATTCTCTACTGACCAAAAACCAAAAGTAAATCCTTCACCCCAGCTTGAAGTCCTTAATTGACTTCCCGAGTGTTTCTAGAGGCTCTATCGGCTATTGCTTTCTGTCAACAACCCTTGCTAATTCCTGACAGTATACCCCCGAAATTGCCTCATTTGCCATCCCTTGTAACTTTTGTTGGGTCTGTTTGTTTGGTAACGTTTTAGACTAATTAACGCGATTGGTTTTAATTTGTTTGAAAACCTTTTTTGTAGGTTATTTTATATGCGTGATGTGTTTTTGGATTAAATTAATTTGTAAAATAAAGCTTGGTCACTGAGACTAGTAGCGCGCTAGAGGTCAAACAGTATCATACCAAGGTAGGTAATAATTTTTATTTACCTATTTTTATTTAATAGTTCCAGATTAGAATTAATCCGGTTTGTCTTCAGTAAAGCATTGGGCTTGGTATCTATCGCATATTATAACTGAACTAAGGTTGCCAAACTAGGGTTGGTTCAAGACATAACACTTCTGTCTACAATAATAACTTAACTTAAGAATAACAAGAAAATGACTGATATGTCAATGTATGATAAATCATACATTTATTGTAATACTGAAGGATTTTTTGCGCGTTTCTCATCACCCCATATGGCATATAATACTACCAACAATCAGTACAAAAAATATCTTTTACAAAGACTACATAAAATAACAACTTTACCTCTATTCAAAGTCATCTCGGAGACAAAAATACCTCAAAGAATACACCTCGCAATATTTTTAAATTCTTGTAATACAATTTATTCTCCGCGTAGGCTTTTAACAAATTAAAAATCCACTTATCTTAAAAGAGGATGCGAATGACCGCTGTATTCAGTACATTGTCATTTTAAACGGCAAATAGCAGCCGTAACACTTACATTTGAGGTGAATATTATTCATGAGCTCTTTAATAATATTCAGTTATTACGTTCTAGGTTTTTCTTGGACCTTCGTTTTTGTTTCGAAGAAATCTTTTCTTAAATCTATTTTGAAAAAGAAGTGGTCTAATTGCATTTTATTTACCTTGTGCCATATTAAGACGAAGTAGATGGAAATAGATTTTTGTATCCATTTCTTATTTAATATTTGAGGTTATCATTTGACTAATGGTCGTCAGTTTGTCATGTCAGTTCGAATACTTATCCCATTGAGTTATATTATTACGTATAGGAAACTATCCCATACAAATGTCTTATTCCATATCATTTATTTCCGAACTAAATCGTTGCAGCGTGGAACATATTATTATTCATCTAACCATGTAGCGCTAGATTCAGGATGAAGTTTACCCGTCGACCGTCAAATGGTCGAAAGCGCCGTGAATTTCATGCGTTTTGTTTTGAGCTTTGTTTTTTTTGGACTGACACGCGTACGGTGCATGCACTGAACCTAGGTGGTATAATATTGAAATCAAAATTATTTGAAATTACGTCAATGGTATGGTGGTATAATGGTAAGTGCGTGGTGGCCTGTTGGTAAACGGACTAGACGCGACTGCCAACATGTTCACGGTGGTCACGGGTTCAAATCCCAGGGCACACCTCTGACTTTTCGGAGTCATGTGTGTATTGATAGTCAATCACCACGCACTAAAACGGTGAAGGAAAACATCGTGAGGAAACCTGCATACCATAGCGATTTATAAAAATTCTATGGTATGTAAGTCCACCAACCCGCACTAAGCCAGCCTGGTGGACTATATGGCCTAACCACTCTCAATCAGTAGTCGATTGTAGAGTAGGCCCGTGCCCTGCAGTGGGACGTATATGGGCTGATACAGACGTCAATGGCCTCATTACACATTTTGTATAAAAATGCCACATTGATACGTAAAGGTTCGCCATACCTGGCCTAGCCTATAAACAATGTATCGATATCTTTTCCCAAGTTAAAAGGCAAATGCAGCAACAGTTTATTTATTTATTTATTTATTTGAGGAAGATTTACAGACAAATAATATCTATTATTATTAAGTACAATGAACAGTTAAGTGCTAATTACAAATCTTCACCAATAGAGTCGTGACCTGACTTTGTTTCGATTAAACTGCAGCTATATAGTTAAAACTTGACTTTGAATGAAAACAAGGGTCGTAATTAATTGTTTTCCTACAATCGTTGGCTTTGGTCCTTTGTGAGGTCCAGAACTACTTTACCGTATTTATAATTAGCTGTTGAACTAAGTTATCCTGCCGAGCGTCCAACCCGGGGTAAATATTGCTGGCTGTAGAATTATAATAAGGTTTCAAATAAAATTACTGTTAGGTTTCTCATATGTGAGAGAAAACCTGAGTTATCACCACAAAGTCAATGTCTCCCGCCAAATAGCAATGAAAATGCACTGGTGTGTTCCTGTTTAGTAACAAAGACTTAACACCTTACGTCTCAGGATGACGAGCGCAACGAAATGCCAAGCATTGCTTTATTATTCATGCTGTTGCTTGGTTCTGCTACTATCGTATCGCTAACCATCAGACAACGGGATTCTCATCCCGCTGATCATTGCAATAAACAAAAATTCAATTGCGTTAGATATTAATAGATGCATAGATTTTAAAAACATCTCGTAACATCTCGTTTAGGAGCCATCTAACCAACTGCGCCACGGAGTCTGTCAATTATACTGGGTAAATCAAGACTGCTACCGAAAACGAAGCCGGGTAGTAGTTTAAGTGACTACGAATACAATGCAACTAAAAATTTCGCTAAGAAACTTTTAAATATCTTCGAGTTTAGGGGGTAAATCCTTTTTGCTAAAATGATAACTTAAACTCTTGCTTATCATAGCGTCTTTAAAAATTAAAGTGTGTACACTATTATTTAAGTAAAAACTATGTATTTACCATACTAATACGACGATATAAAAAAAAATAACAAAAAAAATTGACACAATTTTTTGCAAAAAATTTAGTTGCATTGTGTCTGAAGTCACTACACCCAGCTTCGTTTTCGGTAGCAGTCTTGATATCATACCTTGTATGTATAAGTAGAGTGTATTTACATTACTACAAACTGAATATAAAACACTTGAAATTCTGGCATAATATCGTTTTCTCTTCAAAAGTATTGAAAATAAAAGTGATAAAATATCTTTTGGCGTGAGTGACTTGGCAGCCGTCTTAGCCAATACCGCTTTGTTCCCGTAATCGTTTTATGTATTATTTATTCTGTAATATTGTGCGATAAAACTTTCCTTTATACGAGAGAAGAATAGTGATTTCTTGTGTGCCTGAATGTTACATATTGGATCTTAAACTGGTATTGTTGTATTGGCGATTCCGATTTTAAGTTTTAAATAGATAATAAAAATTAAAGCAGTTTTTATTTTAAAAGTCCGCCCCTTGACCACGAAAGCTGTAAAGTTAAACGTCGGGAATTTAAACAATGTAAAAATTAAACCAAATCCGTGATAAAATCAGTAAATAATAGTTTTATTTCAAAGTTTTAAATGGTTAAATAGACAAAAAAACATGGTCGTCTCTTGTGGATAACCTAGCAGCGGGATGAAAGAGCTTAAGACAGAAAGAAGAAATAGAAAATACTAAGGGACATAATAAAAACACGAAATAAAACCGGATAACATCTGAATAATAATTTAACTTCATTGACCATAAATAAGACTGCAAATGTTGAAATTAAAAAAAATATTCTTGAAACTATTATACATGTAAATGAGCAGAAACAGTCCAAAATAGAGCTCAATTAAGAAATTACACGTGCAAAGGATAAAACAATAATTATACAATTTAATTAATTAATCCGAATTAGAAAATCACAAACAGAACCATATTAACATCAAAGAGTCGATGTAATTAGAAATATCAATTAATATGGGCAGAATAAAAATAATAACTAGATTTTGATTAGAATCCTTAATATTATTTTAATATAAATGCTCTGACAAATTATCAACTCATACAAAATCACTATTGCCTCGATGGCTTAGTTGTATCCCAGGTGGAGCAAAGTGATATGAGATTTTTATTTCATAATCAGCTCGGAGTCAGAAGTTTGTACCCGATATGGCGATAGGGTCTCCCCCCATCATATCGTGGGATGAAATACACAAGGCGAAACGTGAGAGTCCGGGTTGCTACCATAGAAACCTCTGCCTACCCCTTCTTTGTAAAATGTATGGATGTAATAACACGAAAGTCTGGCGGTCACGGGCTCTTGGTCTAATAATCCCTTTATCCTGTGGGCTATATGGGTAGGTAAAGACACAGTCTTTGACTTTGCTGTCGTGTTAAGCGACCCAATAGAGCGAAACTAATAATCGAAATCGCTATCACTGTATTGTGATATTTTCTAAAATCAGCATGAATTTTGTTTTTGATTCGGTTTATATTTTAAAAATATGATTTCCATTTTCCTCAGTATTTAACTATCACAGAAATGGTCCTTACAATTTCAATCTGATCATTTCTATTTGTTTTGTATATGCATGTTTCTTTTTATTCTTACGGCGAGACGAGCTTGCCATTTCCCATGGTGAAGCGATACGCGATAAAGAGCGATATGTACATTTTACTTGGAGCCCCTTGGGTAGGTTCCTCCGCAATTACTATTTCTTCCACCAAAAATAAGTGTAAGCGCATTGTCGTGTTCCGATTTGAAGGATATTGTCGCCAGAGTAACTGCTGGACATAATTATTATACTTAACATTTTCTGTCTCAGGATGGCGAGCGCATTGGAATGCCAACTATTGCTTTATAATAATTCATAACGTTGTTAGGTTTTATTACTGTTCATGAGCGGTCGTATCGCTTACCAAGAGGCGATTGGCATACTCGTCTCGCCATTTATAGCAATACTAAAATATAAACAATAAACTCACCAGCAGTAAAATATACTGTGGCATGTGCATTATGATTATTAAAAAATATGTTATTAAAAAATCACTCTGAAATACGATTTATTCATACGAATAAAAAAATGTATAAAATAAAACCAAGTTTATTTAAAGCATTTTGTGAAATTGTGAGTCGTGATTCTCCAGAATGTACCAAAGAGCTACGCAATATATGAGTTATTTTGATTTACTATTTTAGTGTTTCGTGGTAATTAATTAGCACTCACAATAATAATTCGCAGAACGAACCTAAGTAACAGAATTACTCCTAGTATTTTCTTCGCACTGTTTAATAAAAACAAAATAACAAAGGCTGTACTACATATAGTACTTAGTCAAAGCAGATAAAAATGGCAAAAAATAAACAAATAGAAATAAGATTTATATTTCTATTAAAGAAGTAAGTCTAAATTACGATACAAAACTACTAAATAAGATAAGCTCACGTCAAGTCAATATGACCATTATTTATTAGAAAAATGTAAATAGAAAAAATAATACTATAAGAAAAGATAATAATGAGATCATGATACTTATGGCTTATCAAGTTAAGGATATAAGATTAGGAATCCATGAAAGCAATACTGTAATAGCCATTAAAATACTCCCAACATAAACAGATAAATATAAAACAGAAGAAAACAATGACTTAGATTAATATATACAAAAAATTATTCGTACCAATTGCTAGTGAAGATGACGAAAATCTATAACCACTAAAATCCAAGCAAATTACAAAAGAAAAAGAAAAAGATGACGTAGAATACTATCAAGAAAAGATAAAAGAAAAAAGAAGCACATGAAATAATACTGACCGCTCATGAAGTTGTAGATGAGAGGGTTGACGGCGGAGTTGGCGTAGCACATCACGTGGGAGATGAGAGCTATGCACGTCATGACGTCACTCTGACGCACGTCGTATGCCACTCTGGAACAAAGATACATTGGATAATGATATCCTGGTAAGATATACATTTATGGACGTACGTATTACGGATTTCTAATCAAATCATTGGAAAGCAAAGCCTATTTTTAGAGTGTCAAAGAATGTGTTTGAATAGAGAGATAAATATTCGATGTACAGGGTCAAATGGGATCGTTTTAGAAAACAAAATAGGCGCAGATGATTTTATAAAAATTACTCATAAAGTAATTGTAAAATAAATCATAATCACGGTTGAAAGTTAACTAATTCTAAAGGTACCATCATCATCATCATCATCATCATCATCATCATCATCATCAGCCTAAACTGTTGTCCACTGCTGGACATAGGCCTCCTCCAAATTGCGCCATTTTACCCTGTCTTCGGCTTGTCGCATCCAGCATCTGCCAGCGACCTTTCGCAAATCGTCACTCCACCTAGCCGGTGGGCGTCCTACACTACGCTTGCCAAGACGTGGTTTCCACTCAAGAACACGTCTGCTCCAGCGGTTGTCGGTTCTTCGACAAATGTGGCCAGCCCACTGCCACTTCAGCTTGCTAATCCTATGTGCTATGTCTACTACTTTGGTTCTCTGTCGGATAAGATCGTTACGGATCCTATCCTTCAGAGAGACTCCAAGCATAGCATGCTCCATAGCTCGCTGAGTGACACTGAGCTGGTGGACCAGTCGTGCTGTGAGTGTCCAAGTCTCAGCACCGTAGGTCATAACAGGTAGGACGCACTGGTTGAAAACTTTAGTTTTCAGGCATTGTGGTAGGGGTGACGAGAAGACTCGACGTAGTTTGCCAAATGCTGCCCAGCCCAGCTGGATCCTCCTCGTAGCCTCCTTCTCAAAGTTGTTCCTACCTAGTTGAAGGATCTGTCCAAGGTAGGTATATTCGGAAACAACTTCGAGCTGGTGGTCACATACAGCGACAGGTCTTGGATCAAGGTGTTGGTTGATCATAACCTTGGTTTTATCCAAGTTCATTTGAAGACCTATGCGCTGTGAGGCTGAAGCCAGGCCGTCCAGCATCTGTTGCAGCTCCTCCAGCGATTTCGCCAATAAGACTATATCGTCTGCGAAACGTAGGTGCGAGATGTGCTCGCCGTTTATGTTGATGCCCATACCGTTCCAGTCCAGCGTCTTGAACATATCCTCCAGTGCGCTTGTGAACAGTTTTGGGGAAATAACATCCCCCTGTCTCACCCCTCTGCGCAACTGGATGGCCTTAGATTGCTGGTTCTGTAATTGGACATACATAGTGGCCGATTCATATAGACATCTCAGCACCTTGATATAGCGACAGTCTACTTGGCAACGCTGTAAGGACTCCAAAATAGCCCAGGTTTCGACGGAGTCAAAGGCCTTCTCATAGTCCACAAATGCAAGACACAGGGGCCGATTATACTCCTCCGACTTCTGTATAATCTGCCTTACTGTGTGGTCTATGGTACCATATCCTCCTCGAAACTCGGCCTGTTCTGGAGGCTGAAACTCATCGAGTCTTCTTGCAAGGCGATTCGTGATGACCCTTGAGAACAACTTATAGACGTGGCTCAGGAGTGAGATGGGTCTATAATTCTTAAGAAGGGTTTTATCACCCTTCTTAAAAAAGAGAACAACCAAACTCCTGTTCCACGCCTTTGGAGTTCTCCCATAGCGAAGAACGGTGTTAAACAGGCTTTGTAGCTCCTGTATAACAGGGGCTCCTCCTGCCTTTAGGAGTTCTGAGGTAACTTCGTCTTCTCCGGGGGCTTTTTCATTCTTAAGTTGCTTCAATGCCAACACGATTTCGCCTTGGTCGATGTCTGGCTCTAGAATCTTGGTCGTCACGCTCAGGTCGAGGGACATGTGTAGCGTATAAACGGCCATAAAAGTCCTCGATCTCGGCGAGAATCCCTGCCATTGACAAAACGGTTTTTCCCTCACGTGTCGTTAACTTTGTCAGGTGGTTCCTTCCAAGTTACCATATTAAATAAATAATTAGGTACCATATTAAATAAATAATTACAACCAACTACCCGTGGGTATCGGAAACTATGAGTTACTTTTCGTTCCCACAAACATCCAGACCCGAAACAAATACTTGTGAATCGCACAAATATTTGTGAATCGCACAAATATTTGTGAATCGCACAAATACTTGTGAATCGCACAAATACTTGTGAATCGCACAAATACTTGTGAATCGCATAAATATTTGTGAATCGCACAAATACTTGTGAATCGCACAAATATTTGTGAATCGCACAAATACTTGTGAATCGCACAAATACTTGTGAATCGCACAAATATTAGTGTATCGCACAAATATTAGTGTATCGCACAAATATTTGTCTCGGTGCGGGGATTGAATCCGCTGACACTCGATTCACAGCCGGCGTCTAAATAACTGCGCCACGGAGGCTGCTTAAATTCAATTAATTTATGATTGTCTATAAGACATTGCCTTGGAACTATAACACCGCCAATTATAGTTTTATGTATTGATTTTAATACAATTGGTATTCCTTGTGTTTTTATTTGTATCGCAGTGAATGGCGAGACGAGCATGCCGTTCGCCTGATGGTTACCGTTACGATCGCTCATGAACAGTGACAAAACTAAACAACACCTTGAATTACAAATGCATTACTTGACATTCCACTTTGCTCGCTATCCCGAGACATAGGATGTTAATTCTCAATATGTCCAGTAGTTACTCTGGCTGCAATGTTCTTAAATCCGAAATACAGTTCATTTAAACTGCTGTTTGGCGAGAGAAATACGTATTGCAGTGGTACCTACACAGGCAGCTTCTCACATATGAGAGATCTAACCCCAGTATTGCGTGTGCAATAAAAGTGTATAAAATTCTCGAGTTTGAAGAAAATATCTTTATTTTTAATTTGAGATAATGTAATAGTCATAAAAATTACTTAACTTTAGTAGTCAAATAATAATATAACCTTCATCAAACTGCGAATTATTCGATAATTAATTTCACGTCTCAATGATTGCCTTCGCAAACATTTTCTACAACGTGGTTATTATTACTAAATTTATCTGCAAATACATATTTCGATATTCTCGAAACTCTGACTTATTGTTTATACGATTATTAATGTAGGCTTAGGCATTATTTTGTCTGAAATCCCAAATCAAAGGGACGTTGGGTCGATGTACTCCACAGAGGACAATTTAATCTCCATTACGTGAACTTCATTTAGACTGTTTCCAAATGTTTGAATAGTTTAAGCAATTCGAACAACGTATCCCAAGAAGAGGGGTTAAATTGACGTTTGACCTTTGAGATAATAGGTGGAGAATATTTTTAGCTTGTTTTTACTATATCTTCAATAAACATAATTGGAGAGATTAAACAAAAGAATCCAAAAGCAGATCGAGATAAACCGAAAAATTTAAAGGTAAACACAAATGAACAGAATATTCTTCTGGCAATATTAAAAGTAATGGATTTGGAATTAAAAAATACATAGGTGCTTACATCCCGCTGTTGCAAAGCGAGAAAAAACAAAAATATGGGGCTACGGAAATATTATCTTTCGATACGAAGAATTACAATTGGAGAAGCAGTGAAAATAGAAAATGGGAGCGTTTAATAGAAAATGATAAAAGAAAGAAATGATTGAAGATACCAACTAGTACTGGTGGGAGGTCTCCCATATGTGAGAGGCCGCCTGGGTAGGTACCACCGCAATTGCTATTTGTCCCGCCAAACAGCAGTTTAAATGCACTGTTGTGTTTCAACGGATGGACATTGTAGCTAGAGTAACGACATTATTATTGAGACTTTACCTCTTATGTCTCAGAATGACGAGCGCAATGTCAAGCATTGCTTTGTGATTCAAGGTTTTGTTTGGTTTTGCTACTGTTCATGAGTAGTCGTATCGCTTATCATCAGGCGAAAAGATTGCTCTTGTAATTAAGAAAAAAGTGTACTCCCCCCTGAAGCTGTCGAAATATATTAAAACGCTATATCACTTTCAAATACTATTATGATAGACTTATACACAGGTGCATTAATGGTAATTTGAAATCAATCAGAGAACGACTTCTCTTTGTTTATAATGGAAAAAATCAGAGTGAATACCCAATGAATAATGCACGTCAAAAGTATCAAAACACACTGTGTTTGTAGAACCAACTGAGGAATTTCAAATAGCTCTCTTTACATTTTCAGTTGGCGAAGATAATTCAAAGGAAGAAATCTAAGGGCGACGCCCGCGTCGGTAAGGAGGTAAGTTAGTTTTATTTTTATAAAGCTTTTGCCCGCAACTTCGTCTGCGTTATTAACTACATTTGCAATCAATATTTATATATTACATGTTATAATTGTTAGATACTCTCCTTAAGGTATTTTACCGATTTCTCCATTCAAAATGAGATAAAACTAAACCCCGAATGACGTCGTTTTTTGTGTGATTACCCCTTTGGCAAAATTATTTGGCATATAACTTTAAGAACACATTTTTAATCCATATCAGACCTAACATCAAAATTTAAATAATTTTATATTGCATATAATGACAGAAAAAATAATAAATACCTGTTATAGAAAAATTCCAAACAGCTGAAAGTATAGCCAAGTGGATTGGATATTGAAGTGACCATCGGTAATACAGTGCAACGGTATTACAGTACTCTGGGTTGGAACTGGAATGCTTGATGACGTTGAAAAGCTAGAGTTTGACATATTTTTTTTATCTTTCGTATATATATTTTTTTCATAATATGTATCCTATGTTACTTCTAATACCTTCAAGAATACGTGTACAAAGTGTCATGATGATCGGTTAAGTGAAAGCGTGATAAACAAACTTACATTATGGTAGCGTTAAATTCTTTTGTAAATTATTGCATTCTAGCTATCACAGATCTAATATCGTAGCAAAATTGCAAAAAAGTAAGTTTCGAGAATTTCAAAGGTGCAAAATTCGGTTTCTTTTGGAGTTCTTGTAACTGATGATGTGACAAAACCTAATATGAATGAAATATTTCATAAGAACTTTTGAAGATATAAAGTTATGAGTGATCTATTAATTTAGGAATCAATGCTGGTCGATTAAATCCAAGCAACTCTCAATATAGGTCTTTATCTAACCATTCTGCACTATCGCATATGACAGCCTCCGTGGCGCAGTCGGTTAGACGCCGCCTGTGAAAGGAGAGGCCGACTGTTTGATTTCCGAACTGAGAGAAATGTTAGTGCGGCCCACAATTAATTCTCTCGGGTTTGGGGGTTTGTGAGATCGAGAAGTATCTCGTAGCTCCTGATACCCACGACACAAAACCGGATCTTAGTGTTGGGTCAGGTCTTTGTTTGTGACTGTTGGGTCTGTATCAGCATAGAACATATATGTTCCACTGCAGGGCACGGGCCTCCTCCACAATCGAGAGTACGATCGAGAGTGGTTGTGCCATATAGTCCACCACGCTGGCCTAGTGCGGGTTGACTGTTGGGTGTTATTTATTTATTTATACTTCCTGTGACTGATAGAAATGACGTGAATGAATTCATTACATGCGTGATAGAGAAGGCCCTGCTGGACTATTAAGTGATCATACCTGAGCACAGACAGTAAATGCACGGGGAAGTAGCAAACGGCAAACATGGCGACAACCGCTACCAGCATCTTGGCGGCTTTCCTTCGGGATCTCAGCTGGCCTTCAGTAGACGCGTTCGTGTGGATTGATGGTGTTGTCCGACGATTCGCAGCAAGCCCTGTATAAACAACATATTATTTGCATAATAATATATTATAAATCTGTTTTCTTTCTTTTTTCTTTTGGTGGACAGATCTGTCATTTAGCTTGATTTCACACTTGAGGTCATAGATATTTTCGTACGTTAGACGACTGCATGATTTGGTATACCGTTTCTCTATCTACCGTCTCAATTTATTTAAATTTGGCAAATATATTTACTTCGATATAATTTTGCTTCACAGCATAAAATAAATTTTAAATGAAAAAATATTCAGCCTCGAAATAGTCGATGGAATTTAAGACACTACAGGCAAATTAAAACTTAGTAAATGTATATGAAACAATGTTATACGCACGACATTACTCAGCAATATGACCGCCCTTTGTGCCGTATCTTCGATGCCGTATTTTAATAATTACTTTCACCCTTTTTATATTTTTAAGACTTAACGTAGATTTCAAATGTCGATATTATAAGCTGACTCCAAAACGTTATTTATGCACGTCAAAAAAGCACTAATCAGCTATGACCAGCTTAATAACTTTAAAATGGCGGAATATCGGAAGCGTAATCGGAAGTCTGTTAGCTGGAAGTTTAAGATTACTGTCAAGTGTATGAAAACACTTTTTTCTGTGAAGTGGCAACTTTCGAGACCTTTTTAGTCTGTAGACTTTTTAGTTAGGATGTGTAGAAAAGACAATTGTGAATCTTATCAGCCCTTATACGTCTCACTGCAGGGTATGGGCCTACCCTACAATCGAGAGTACGATTGAGAGTGGTTAGGCTAGTGCGGGTTGGCGTACTTGCATACCACAGAAGTTTATTATGAATTATCAATAACAAAACTTAATGAACGTTTTATCTCCTCTTAACATGATTTGACTAATTTACGTTTATGTGATCGCTTAGCGGTTTTTTAGGAATAACAGGGTTAGTAATTATGATTCGTTCCTAAATAAAGTTTATAAATAAATTAATGAGTCTAACAGTCATTCAGGGCTTACGCACCTAGAGTTTATATTCTCACGGATCAAATCAAATCAAAATTATTTTATTCATCCACGTAATCTACAAGCAATTTCAGCTCCATATTCCAAGTCAAGTTTAATACCTTTAATACTTGTAAAATGATTACGAGTTGGTAACTTGTCGGCATTGCAGACTTTGCAACTCCAATTATCTAAATAGACATTTCGCAGCTTTTAGATTGATTGGAGGGTTAAATAGTTGTTTATTTGCAAGTTGAACTAACTGATGTAAGCAATGAATTTGGATGCTGTACGCTCAAGTTGCCTCGTGCTTTAGCATTAAATTAATTAAGCGTGACTGCCTCTGTGGCGCTGTAGTACTACGGTATGATTTCAACGTTGAGGTCTTTGGTTCAATTTTCGGATAGAGTAAAGATATGTGATAATTATAAGCCCGGAGTTGGATGGAGTGGAGCTCGATATGGCGATAGGCTTTTACCATATTACATAATGGGATGGAACGTAAACATGGGTGTCCTAGTAGAATCTCTGACTACCTCTTCTTAGAAAAACCTTGTGTTTATGTATGTGCGTATGTTAGTTAACTGTATATTTGATTAGATACTAGAAGTAAAACCTCCATTTTATAGTTGTTTAAATATTGTGACAAAGATGCGGCGGATAAGATGTCTGCTTCGATAATGGTTTTTTAGATTGACGCGAATGTTACACATTGATATCGAACAATTATTTACGAAGTTAAAACATGTAAAAAACCAAATCCGCGATAAAATCCGTAAATACAGTTTTATTTTAATGTCTGCTTCGAGACAAATGTCTGAGACCTTCATATTTTTGTCTAATGTCTGGATGTTCTATGACCAAAAAAGTCCTACGGACTTACGACACTGGATTTGGGATCTTATTGTAGGGTTGAGGTTTTAGGTACTGAAGTTATTTAATAATTTTACGAGGAGTTCACTAAAGAACTTCTAATATAATGTATCTGAGAGTCTATAATCGAGAGTGCGATTGAGAGTGGTCAGGCCATATAGTCCACCACGCAGGCCTAGTTCAGGTTGGCGGACATTACATACCATATAAATTCTTACTATTGTAATATATTACTTAATTAAAAATATCACTCAACCATCATACTTTCTAAATCATGAATTGCATGAATATTTAGTATTTTTTTTTGCTTTCGTGAAAAGCCTAATTTTTCTACGCGACCTTTGCTCTTATTGTAGAACTAAAGTGTTAATTGAGGCACGAATACCGTGTTTTAATATAATTAATTTAACTTAATTGTTAACAGTACGGCTACCGAAAAAAATTGAGTGAAAACGTTTGTGTAATTTTTTATAGCGAATTAAATTAATAGTTATTTTAAGCGTGCTCTACCCTGGGCACTGGAATTTATATCGTTCGCATCGTCATTAAATAAAAAAATTGTATAATCGTGAGCTACGGGCTATAGTATTGAATTCAAGTTCAATAGTAACAACTGGTTTACTGGTGGAAGGTCTCTCATATGTGAGAGGCCATCTGGGTAGGTACCACCATCATGTCTATTTCTGTAAAAAAAGTAACTGCACTGTTGTTTTTTGGTTTGTAGGACATTGTAGCCAACGTAACTACTGGACATATTGAGACTTAAAATCATATGTTTCAAGATGGCTGGCGGAGTGGAATACCAAGCATTGCTTTGTAATTCAAGGTGTTGTTTGGTTTTGCTACTCTTTATGTGCTTTCTTATCACTTACCATCAGGCGGACGGCATGCTCGTCTTGCTATACATTGAAAAAAAAAAAAAACTCCGATCCCAATCCTATACAAATAAAATCGGGCGTTAAGAGAAGGTTGGATGGTGTTTAGAATCTTAGTAATGTGACGTTCTGTGAAGCTTCAATCTATTTTGTAACGCTGGTTGAGGATCGTCTGAGGATGGATGTGCAAATAATATGATAGTATCGTTTCTTGATTTTGGAAGGACTTTTATGATAAGAATTCGAATGTTCTAGAAAAATAATTATATTGATTTAAAGTGTATGTACGCTCTGTTTTGAATAAGATAATTAAATATTCCCTGTATTAATTAATATGTCACGTAACCAGTTCGTGCTAAAATCGTTTAGTGAGTGTTCCATAGTATTTTAAAGAACAAATATTTTACCTGATAGAGTCACTGTCAAGAGAACTTTGAAATTTATTCCGTCCCTATTTGAAACTGAATAGAGACAGGACCACGATTTTCGATTGAAGATGTGCTGATCATGTACTACCATATTAGCGTGAGAATCGAGGAAAGGTCTTTTCTACACAGACGATATAGGGTTAAATTTCATCAAGGTATTGCAAATTTACTTACAGTTGTTTTGTCCAGTCGGTGTGTTGCACAGCTTATGAGATTCTGTATGTCCTGGGATGTTGTCTGATCTCCACAGTACGCGCACGATTTGACAGTAGGCAATCGTCATCAGTAGAAGTGGGAACCTGGTTACGAATAATAGTACATCTCATTATAACGGTTTTTGAGATTATTACACAATAAAACTAATAATGATCCCATTGATGAACTTTTGAAGCTGAAAAAATAAAATAAAATTCTATATTTTCGCTCTAAAATAAATATTAAAATAATTTAATAGAATTCGTCTAAACGGTGATAAAAATTTTATCTTAATTTTTATTAAACTTTCTGTTTAATATAAGTAAGCCTTTTCAAAACCTTTGCGAGCGACGACTAATTTAAGTAACTTACTTCGGAACACTTGACGCGCTTTCCGCCCTGTCTATATATTTATGTGTCTATATATCTATATAGTTATAAGTGCGTGGTGGCCTGTTAGTAAACGGACTAAACGCGGCTGCCAACATGTTCACGGTGGTCGCGGGTTCGAATCCCAGGGCACACCTCTGACTTTTCGGAGTCATGTGTGTATTGATAGTCAATCACCACGCACTAAAACGGTGAAGGAAAACATCGTGAGGAAACCGGCATACCATAGCGATTTATAAGAATTTCTATGGTATGTAAGTCCGCCAACCCGCACTAGGCCAGCGTGGTGGACTATATGGCCTAACCACTCTCAATCGTATTGTCGATTGTAGAGTAGGCCCGTGCCCTGCAGTGGGACGTATATGGGCTGATGATGATGATGATGATGATATATTTATGACAATGAATGATACTTATGTTCATAAATGATATAACATTGGATAAAATATATGCCATTATTATGTAATGTAATAAGAAACTACTTCAAATTATTTTTACATGTCATAATAATAATTAAGAATCATTTCTTTGACTAGTGACTTAGTTAAAATGAAAACTCTATATCAAACATTTATTACACTGTATGAACGGAAGATTTTTATGTAGCCTATTGTGGTATAAAGACTAATAAACTTGAAGGTAGATCAATTGATCAAATATTTATGTGCGAGGCACCTTCATCATTATACGCCGACAGACGTCAGACGGAGAAGACGGACCTCAGACACTGGAAATCAACCTAGTGTAGTTTAATTTAACTATCAATACTTAAACACCTGAACATAACATCGTTAAAATATATTTATCTATAGCTCTATATACTATATAAATGTTGGTTTGTAGAAATTAATGCTAGAATTACTGGAAATAATATAGTACAGAATATTTGTATACAAACCTTGGTCATTAATTATTTTTTTATTTCTTTATTGCACAAAATAATAGAATACAAATAAAGTTAAGGAGTACAGTTGGCTGTCTTATCGCCCTAGGCGATTTCTTACAATCAACCTTTGGATGGATATAAGAAAAGCCTAAGAAGAGCATTTTATTTTTCATTGCGAGTCTACAAGACTAAGGGTGATGTGTTTACCAGATCAAGCTATTTCTACGGTTTCCTAGATTAGTATATATGACTTACGTGTAGAGAAACAGCGCTTTGATGATATTCCACTTGAGTTCGCTTTCAGCTGACCACGTAGAGGCGCACTGCATGAAGAATTGCAGGTTGAATCGCAACTGAATCTTCGTCTGAACTTGTAGAACCACGAACTCCGGTACATCTTAGGAAATATAGGATACAGTTTTAACAGCGATAACAAATAAGTGTAAGGGAACCTGGTTAGAATGGAGAGAGAAAAATAATTTGGCCTGAAACTCCTTTCTTCTTCCGATCTTTTTTCCTTCTCGAACTCCTTCCGATTTAATCCATGATGTAAGCGTGTTGAATGTGAATGGGCGGCAATGTTCATTTACCATCAGGCAGGTACTAAAAAAAGTCCACCAACCGGCATAAGACTAGCATCGTAAAATATGGTCTAAGCTTACTCAATAGGGAAAATGCATGTAATTTTTTATATATATTTTTAATCGATTTTGAATGTTATTACATTACCGTAAAAAAATATAGTCTTTCAAAATATCAATTAAAAAAGTACAAAAGAATAGTTAAAACTGCTATTAGTTTTGAAGCATTTAAACGCCATTTTGGCACGAACTCGCTGTGACGTCAGAGGTCACGATATGAACAACGTAGTATTTGGATTAAGTTTCTTTCATGAATTGCTACAGAACTGTCTTTCGTGACAAAATAATCCATTTTGTTTAATAATATAAAGAAAACACAAAATAACTCATAAACAAACGTAAAACAATACACTCAACAAGCTAAAACTTCATCGGTCTTATTACAAAAAGCGAAATAAACCTTAGTTTAAACCTGGTCTAACAAAACCAGTCTAATTTGCAGAACCATGGTTTAAATTTACTTGTATTACAGAATATAAATAAACCATGGTTCTCTTGGTTCATTCTTTTGAACCGTGGTTTATACACCAACCACAAATTAATACAAATAATATTCGTTCAACGTGATATCATTGCATCGCAACGTTCCATATCCACAGAAAAGAATACATTTTAATAAAATTGTAATGATTTAATAATGGTTAGGCGTATTGAACCTATTGAGGGTTGGACATTTTGCTTGAATGTCAATATTTTTTGGTATATCGATTACAATTTAATTTTTTTTTTTTTCATTTGGTTCATATTATATTAGCTAGTGACACATCCAAATACGTGTGATGGAACGTAACATTCTGGCGACTTACATGAAACCTATAACAATAAACAAAACTATCGCGAGCTAAAATAAGTCCATTTAGCATTGGAAATTTGGAATGCATTTACTATTTAGTCAACGAAGTATGTGAAGTGAGTTGATATAAAATAATTGTCGCTTAGGTAATTACATAGTAATCTAATGTAATAATATCGTGTTGTGGTAGACCTACAAAATGAAAAATGGTCTGTGAATTTTAGTAATGAGGAAAAAGTGAGTAAACCAACATTATTATATGGATGATTACATTGTAAAATGTTTGGTAAACCTATCCTTGTGCGTATATTTTTATCGGAAAAAATCAAAACAGGGTTTGACGCGTAGACGTGTTTTGTTGGACCGACATGGCGTTTTTTATCGCTCAAAGGCTGCAAAATCCTTAAAAACGAAGAAATTCATCATATAATATCAATTTTACAGTAAAAGTAACATAATACGATGAAATAGACACTAAATCTAAAAGAAATATTTGGAAGTTTACGATTTAGACCACGGTTAAACTAGGGGGCGGTCAGGTTTAGCGATAAACTATCAAAAAGGCCATGGTTTATCGTTAAACCACTTTTTGCAATATGAATTTCTGTTGCATACCACCAGCAACAGTGCCGGGTGTAAACTGTGATGCGAATTTATTAAAGCCCGAACCACGTAATTACCCTGAGTACTCATTTCCGCTACCTACCCCTACCTGCGGGCGGCCTAACCCGCCGCAATATAAACCATAGTTTATTGCGATTTAAACTAAAGTTTTTAGATAAACCACGTTTTGTAATAAGGCGGCATAAGATCGTGACCAATGTCGTCACTTTCTTTTTCAAGTAATAGCCCCGCATTTCGATGAAATTGCGCGGCAAATATAAAATGTAATTTTTTAAGTATTTATTATACCGATTTAGAGTTGATGAATTTAAAAAATATCTCTAAGGTATATTTCTATACCAGTAAAGATTACAAAAAAATATTTTGACTTATTTTGGTGTCTCGTGCATATTCTCTATTAAGTTTTCAACTGGTGAAGTGTCCGCAGAGAAAGTGATCGCTATTGTACATTAACTTTCAAACTACAATAAAATAAATAAATAGATTGTAGGAAGATGGTCGGTTAACTTTCCAATGTTGTTTTTATCGTAAAGTTCTCGAGAAGCACGTATCGGTGAGCGCGGTAAACATCTCAAGATAAACAGATAAAAATAAAATTGGCTGAAGATTATGATGTAAGAAATAAATACAATTTATTTATCACAGCCGCAATATACACAGGCATCGATAATAAACAAAAAACACAAAAGACTGGTCGCGGCTGTGACTAGTAGGTCTACTCACTCAGCTTATGCTATGATGTGGCACAAACCACAACATAACGCTGAATTTTAGTGGACTCGTTAAGTGACGTCCGGGCGTCAAGCCAGCTCATAAAAAATTGTTTTAAATATAAAATTGTAGGCATTTGAAAAGTTCTGATAACAAATGTAAATGATTACTAGATCCTTTCAACCCTTAATTTTGTATATATTTTTATAATTTAATTAACTTCAGTTACCAACTCATTACTCTTTTCTATCTAATTTCTTTTTTCATTAACTGTTTCAATTCGTTTTGTTTTAGTTCGGTGGATTTTTGCACCACATTTTGTTTGTTTTAAAATAATTGCACGCTCCCAACTTAATGTTTGTTAGTTCTTTGTTCTACGTAGTTCTACGTTCTTTGAGACATGAATAATAGTGGAGCGAAATATTATATTTTCTTTATTTTTTGTATTATTTTGATAAACCAGCTGATTTCATATCTCTATTACATTGCCACGTTACTCGTGTTTATTGAGTCATTTATATCTGTATAATATTCGGATTTAGTTGAAGGTAAAATTGATGTATTAGTTTCTTGATCTGTTACACTATCTAGCTTTGAAGTGGAATTACCTTGTATCTATCCTGTAACTAATTTTATAAATTTGGAGATTGAGCATCATCGTTATCAGCCAAAACAAATTATGATTTATTAATGAATTAGCAATAAGCCTAGTTAGTGGACATTGTAGCTAGAGTAACTACTGCACATATTGAGACTTAACATCTTATGTCTTAGGATGGCGAGCGCAGTGGAAAGACAATTATTGCTTTGTGATTCAAGGTGTTGTTTGGTTTTGCTCCTGTTCATAAGCGGTCGTATCGCTTACCATCACGCGAACGGCATGTTCGTCTCGCCCTTCATTGCAATAAAAAAACATGCTGTGGTCTCTGAATTCCACTTAAGCCCATACACGTCCCACTGCAGGGCACGGGTCTCCTCTCACAATCCAAAATACGAGTGTTGTGGCGTGTTGGTAAAATACTTACTGAATAATAAAGACAGCAGCCATATGATGAGTATGGCGGTCTTGGCTCGTCCCGTGGTGGATTTAAACTTGAGCGGGAAGCAGATGGCGTACCAGCGGTCCACCGAGATGAACGTCAACGTCAGCACGGACACCGTCACCGATACTGACTGCGGAAGAACATATAAGAATTAGGCATTTGAAGATATTCGTAAAA
Organism: Hyles vespertilio; assembly: GCA_009982885.2. Classification (NCBI taxonomy): domain Eukaryota; kingdom Metazoa; phylum Arthropoda; class Insecta; order Lepidoptera; family Sphingidae; genus Hyles; species Hyles vespertilio. The sequence continues at coordinate 8,788,257 of CM042823.1, forward strand.
ATATAGACATTGTCACCTACACTGACTGTTGAGGCATAGATATAAATAAATACACCCAACAGTCACATACATAGTCCTGACCCCACATTAAGATCGAGTTTTGAGTCGTGGGTATCGTGAATTGCGTGAGATTTATAGGTCTAACAAACATCCAGACAAGAAACAAATATCTGTGGATCACACAAATATTTTTGTCTCAGTACGGGGATCGAACCCGCGGACTCTCATTTCATAGCCGGTGTCTAACCAACTGCGCCACGGTGGGTGCAATATCCATTCATTATCGCTATCGATTATTTAGTGAAGTAGAGATTGAATTATATACTGAAGATCTACACATGTTTATTATAGGTATACTACCTGTACCTAGGTACAGGTGTTGTTCTTTTATAAGAATTTGAAGAGCTTTAGATATTTTTCATTTTCAGATTTTCACATATTGTCATTAGATGTTTTATGATTAGTAGGTTACAAAAAATCCTATCAGGTGAATTGGTTGCTTCTTTCTGACTCCTGCAGTATAAAAATATTGATTATCATGCCCTACATCATATCACTTGTACTCAGTACCCGAATAGCTAGCCAAACACGCACATATCCATTCATCGAGTTTCAGATCTGAAACGTGACTTCCACACAGTCTCGTCTACGTCTGTTATGTCAATTTTGGAGTGAAATTGTCTGCCTCGTGCCCGATCTACTGGTTTTGGGCACGGGATGTCGGCATTCACGCGAAAGGCGTATCAGTTCATTTGCAATTGTGCTCGCCAAACTGTCATGCCTCCTCTACATGTCAATAGATGCATCTGCAGATTCAGCATTAAGAGGTTAATAACCTCTGATCCTTTGGTTTGTCTCCCGCTTTGCTGCGGAGGGAAGTGGACAAAATATTTTGCAACTCCTCCTATTTACTTTATGGTTGCGGGTAAAAGACAAGTTCATGACATTCCCGGAGACTCTCCGAGTTTACTTGCTTGCACCGAGCACTGAGCTCGGTGTCAATAAAATGCGTGCCACTGTTGATCCTGAATTACACGAGTTGCAGTGGCGGGTTTTAAGCGGGGGACAGTCTCTAAAGATGCATCTGCAGACGTCGTCTTCGGATGGGTGTTGCGATCGTCAAGTGGAAGGTACGGTTTAAGTCATTTATTATATTGATTTATTTAATTTTGTATTATTTAACTCGTGCGTTCCACTTGACGATCGCAACACTTGTGCCAAGACGACTTCTAGAGGTGCATCTGTAGAGGAGGCATCAGATATCTGTTGGATAAATCCCGACGTGTATCTTGTCCCCCAGTTGACGTCAAGCGGTTGAATCTCGAGATATTTTTGCGCCGCCATAAAAAATAATTGGAAAAGCGAGCCACTGCTTTTACTGTTATTGTTGTAGACGTTGAAACGCCGCGAATTTCGCCTCATAAAGTTCCTACGTTCCTATTCTGATTGAGTAGGTAGACTTTCATTTTCCTTTTGTTTTTAAAAACGGACGGTTAAGTAACCTAGTGCTGAGTATTTGCTGAATCGTGAATTCTGCAGTACGGTCCAATTCGCTCTGTAGGGTGGTTGAAACTCGTAGTATATTCGAATCTGGGGAAAACTGTGACCCGAAATGAAACTCGAATATTTGGACGTTCGTCATACGAAGTCACCTCTGACTTTTCGGAGTCATGTGTGTATTGACAGTCAATCACCACGCACTAAACGGTGAAGGAAACATCGTGAGGAAACCTGCATACCATAGCGATTTATAAGAATTTCTATGGTATGTAAGTCTGCCAACCCGCACTAGGCCAGCGTGGTGGACTATATGGCCTAACCACTCTCAATCGTACTTTCGATTGTAGAGTAGGCCCGTGCCCTGCAGTGGGACGTATATGGGCTGAAACAACATACGAAGTAAGTTATAAGTTTATCACTTCTAAAAATCAGTACTCTATGATACTTATCATTCACTCTAAACTTAGTCTATGGTTACGACGTAAGATAGAGGAAACAAACATTTTGTAGAGTACGCACATTCGTACAACGTTCGTAAATTCAAGTTTCGTTTCGGATCGTGGAGTAAACCCCCAAGTCGATTATTTATCACAGTATGTAAGATGTGATGGGTGGATCAGCTTGTCAATACGCTGAAGGTCTTCATTAATGTAGTACAGTCAGCAACATAAGTCGCTACACATTTATGAAGTTTCGAATGGTCTTATCATCCAAAATAAAACATGCGAACATACAAAGACCGAAGCAGTCTTCTGTCCGAATGTGGAGACATGTCATTAAGATAAACGAGAGTCACGATCCATGATAATGAGCGATCGAATGAAGAGAGAGAGAGAGAGAGAGAGTGTTGCAAATTATCAAACCAACTATAGTAAATTATGTAAGTACAGCATATCTTAATTATTTAATTTCAAATTTTAAAGTCAGCATAACTCTGGTCCTGGATCACTTTACTTAAAATAACGTATGCTTGAAGTGCATTGCAATCATTGGGCATATCAGTATACATACATAAGGTCACGCCTTATTCCCATAAGGCGTAGGCAATGGTGCAACCAGGACACCCATGTTTCGCCTTGCATTGCTGGCGAGCCTATCCCCACACCGAAGTAAATACATTGTTTTAGAAAAACACATATTACCAATTTTTCAATTATTGATAGAGTTCATCAACACGAGTCCCAAATGCTGAATCACTTGTAAAAAATGAAAAATAAATCGAATTACAAATACAAAGCTTACACCAAATATAAAGGTATTTTACGAATAAATTCATCTCACAGAATATTTTCACAGCATGCAAAATTCCATCAAATCCTTCCACTTGAATTAAAATGCAATCAACGTCACGCTCACTTCTACATAAAAATGGAATGCTGACTCCGCGAATTCTTTTGTATGACGTCATTCACCCCTATCCCGTATTGCAGTACTCTTGATACTCGATTTGGATTGGATTCAAAACTTGTCATTAAGTTCAAGCGATTTAGTTGAAGGTAGGCGAACGGGTTGGTTTTTTAACAATTTTTTTTAAGATGATTATTAGGTTAAGTTAGGATCTTTACTGCTCATAATTGCCGAAAACAGGACTACAACTGAGAATCCGGCTGGCTTAGGCCTTAGTCAACCACGCTGGCCTAGTGCAGGGGTCAATGGTATCCAAGTTACCGTACGATGTTTTCCTTCAACCATAAAGAGCGTGGTAATTGACTATCAATACACATGACTTTGAAAAATCAAAGGTGTGCCCTGGGATTCGAATCCCTGAATGTTATCTTGCAGCAGCGTTACATCCGTTACCAACAGGCTATCACGCACTTTTCGATCGTGCTTTATAATATGTTTGTTTATTGCAAACATTAATTTGTTACAATTTTAAATAGTTTACGTATCAGAACTGTGTCGGTTTTTTTTTAATTATGTAGTATTGAGATTGATATTGCTTTCAAGAGTAACTGCTCTCGGCGATCACCGTGGGTTGCCAATGCGAAAAAAAATCCCCGCTATCTGTTGCTGACGAGCGTGAAATCACGACGGTGAGGTTAAATCGAATGGTAAATACGTGACGGTCCCCAGTGTTGCCAGCCCGCGTTGGTTTTTTTTTGCTGAATTACTTGTATTTACCCAATTTATCGGGAATGTTTGTTGACAATAGTTCTTGAGGTTCGTTTGCATTAAATCTTCGTGTCGTTGATTTATAATTGGAATAAATTTGTTGAAGGAACGTTTTTATAGGGACGCGACTCTGCGATTGCAACTAATGAATGTCTGTGTTTACATTGTCAATGTTTTTATATTGTAGTAAATTATTTATTTTGTTATTTATTTATTTGATTCTTTTTTGTATACCAGATAAAACTTAAACTAAACTAATGATTAACATAAGTGTACAAATGGCAGTCGTATCGCTCTAGGCAATCTCTTACCAACTAACATGGGATAGACATAAGAGAAGGAAAAGAAAGAGTGGGCAGTCTAAAGTGTACTTTTAGGATAAAACTTGAATGAAATAAATAAAGATAATCATCATCATCATATCAGCCACAGGAAGTCCACTGCTGAACATAGGCCTCCCCCAATGATCTCCACAATGACCTGTTGGAAGCGGCCTGCATCCAGCGACTTCCTGCGACCTTAGTCAGATCGTCCGTCCACCTTGTAGGCGGGCGTCCAACACTTCGCTTGCCTGTACGTGGCCTCCACTCGAGAACCTTTCGGCCCCAACGGCCATCGGTTCTACGAGCTATGTGCCCGGCCCACTAATAAAGATAATGATAAAGCTTAAATTATTCAAAAGGTAAAAATGGAAACTGTCAATTTCGTCTTCAGATTTTATATAACTTTGCCTTAAAGTTAAAATCATAGATTAATTTGATCTAATTTACACATTTTATGCACCCGTGTTATTTTTTTATTGACGTATATGACAACGTAATATTTTTTTTAATAGTGTAAATAATCATTTACACTAGACTGAATTTGAAGACTCCAAGAAGTAAAAAAAAAAATGTTTCACTTATTTCAAAAAAATACTTTTTTATTTATATTTCATCTTAAAATATAAATACACATCAATAAATTGTGCAATTTTCGGTCACATTACTTTATATTATGTTGATCTCAAATAAATTCTACAATGCTTCCAATTACAATAATTGTATTTTTTTTATTCCAATGAATGGCGAGACGAGCACGCCGTTCGCCTGATGGTAAGCGATACGACAGCTCATAAACAGTAGCAGAACCAAACAACACCTCGAATCACAAAGCAATGCTTGACTTTCCACTGCGCTCGCCATCCTGAGACATAAGATGTTAAGTCTCCATATGTCCAGTAGTTGCTCTGGCTACAATGTGCTTCAATCCGAAACACAACAGTGCTTCTACACTGCTGTTTGACGGGAGAAATAGACACTGTGGTGGTACCCACCCAGGCAGCCTCTCACATATGAGAGACCTACCACCAGTAAATTAAATTAGTATTTTGACACTCATCACCAGGACTTAATATAAAATATCTCCTATTCTGCATTTTTATCTCTGGAAACCCCAACAATATTATAGGCGCAACACTAACCTCCACCGTGTTCACAAAATTGAATCCTTCATCAAATAATATATGAAAAGAAATGTTTCCTTCGCATTCACTACAAAAATGTTATAAGATTTTAGTTCGGAGTAACAGAAATTTATTTTTTATATCATATATCGCAATGTCTATTTCTCTCGTCAAATAGCAATGTAGATGCACTGTTGTGTTTCGGATTGAAGGATATTGTTGCCAGAGTAACTATGTCTCGGGATGGCGAGCGCAGCGGAATTCCAAGTATTACATTGCAATCCACGGTGTTTTTTGGTTTTGCTACTGTTTATGAGTGGCCATATCGCTTACCATCAGGCGAACGGCATGCTCGTCTCGCCATTCAATGCGATAAAAAAAGGCTGTAGTACAATATTCTAAAAAAACACGATATAATGTTAATTTTTGGGAAGGTTTATGTCCAGCAGTGGATTATTATTATTCTGTATCAGCCCATATACGTCCCACTGCAGGGCACGGGCCTCCTCTACAATCGACAGTACGATTGAGAGTGGTTAGGCCATATAGTCTACCACGCTGGCCTAGTGCGGGTTGGCCTTATTATTATGATAATACTGAAATGGAAAATGAAGGGAAATTCATAAGTACGTTACCGATTGTTTACATGTCGTATTTTAGTTTCATAAGGTGTAAGTCAAGTAATATTGAGACAACTCATGTGAGATTTTTGAAAAGACTTACATACTCGTATATTAAGTGAAGTGTCTCAGCTGTGAATCAAACTCAGGACAAGCGGTGGACGATTCATTTTCGCTCCGACTTGACTACTTTATGGGTTAATTTAATAATCATCATTGTGATAGCCATCGTCATAAATATAAAATAAAGGTTATTAATATTTAATTCCAATTTAAAGGACCCTGTAGCCAGAGTAACCACTGGACATATTGAGACAACATCTAATGTCTAAGGATGGCGAGCGCAGTGGAATGCCAGGCATTGCTTTGTAATTCATGGTGTTGATTAGTTTTGCTACTGCCTAGAGTGGTTAAATAGCCTACCATCAGGCGAATGGAATGCTAATTGCCATAAAAAAATATTAAATCCATCCCAAATATAGGGTCTACCCAAAAACATGGCAACATTATTATAACCTATAAATAAATGCAAACAAAACCGCTTCGTTTGACACAGTCTAATTCAAATTTCATCAAGTAAACAAGAAAATGGAATCGCAATGCAGAAACAAATATTATTAAACTTTGAAGTAATGTCTCTAAAAGTTTGAATTTCATTAGACACTTTTGTTTGAAAAGGTTTCTGGGATATAATTGGTCGACTGGTCTTGTTTCATGAATGGTCAGCTATGAGTTTAGACTATAGTTATGAATATTTATTATGTTGGAAATACGACCTTGATACACTGAGAAACCGAAGAGTTTTATTCATATATTTTTATTAGAATCACCAAGATAACGTGTATTTACACTACGACATACATAAACTCATGCATTTATGTTTGATTCGCGTCAAGCAGACGACTTTTTGTAAAATTATGGATAAACCTGAATACGAGTATACTTCGAGTACTTAGGTAGTAACCATCATAGGAACTTTCAATCAGCTAACAACCTTCTCCTTAAGTGCCCCTCTCATAATTTTGACTTTCTTCACTGTTCCATCTTTATTCAATCTACTCTTTGTTTATTAATTATTGTTATATGTGTACTTCGTAATTGGCGTATTGTTTCGTTTGAAATTGTAATGTATTTTAAATTGTCAGCTGTGAAGGACCTAATAAATAAATAAATAAATCTATCCTACTTTGGAATTCGCTCCCTCTCGAGGTTAGGACATCTACGACACGTTTAGCTTCCAAAATGAGAGTTCGAAAACTATTGCTCGACAAATTGGCAGAACTATCATAACATTATTTAATATATTATTCTTAGTATTGATGTATATTATATCATTTATTTATGTATCTTATATCTTGTGTTTATGTATATTATATTTTATATTTGTGTATAAATATTGAGTATATCCGTAGGAGAACCAAGGTTACCGACATAGCCCATAGGATTGGCAAGTTGAAGTGGCAGTGGGCCGGGCACATAGCTCGTAGAACCGATGGCCGTTGGGGCCGAAAGGTTCTCGAGTGGAGGCCACGTACAGGCAAGCGAAGTGTTGGACGCCCGCCTACAAGGTGGACGGACGATCTGACTAAGGTCGCAGGAAGTCGCTGGATGCAGGCCGCTTCAAACAGGTCATTGTGGAGATCATTGGGGGAGGCCTATGTTCAGCAGTGGACTTCCTGTGGCTGATATGATGATGATGATGATGATGATTGAGTATATATTTCCTTGGTTTACTTCTCAACCCATTTTTTATGCACCTTCTGAATTTATCTCTGCACCACCCGAAGGGTAGCTGTTAGAATATGCCTTTGGGGGTAGCTGTTAAAATTGCCATTAAGCCCCGCCTGTATACTAATTAATATATGAAGTATTAAATAAATAAATAAATAATAAATAAATAACACCCAACAGTCACATACATAGTCCTGACCCCACACTAAGATCTAGTCTTGTGTCGTGGGTATCAGGAACTACGAGAGACTTTTCGGTCTCACAAACACCCAGACCCGGAAGAAATATTTGTGTAAATAAATAAATAAATATACCTGAATAGGATAAACCTTGAAATATCTCGAAATGTGAATTTGAATGTGAAAGAAAAGTGATATGTGTCTAGGTCCTCTCATAGCCTCAAAATTACGAGAGAAAGGGTAAGAAAAAAGGATTATAAAAAGGTTATCTAATTCACTACACAAAACACGACAGAAAAACTGTTGATTACACTATAACTAACTATAGATCATTAATTAAAATTGACATTAAATTAATTGCCATCCGTTTATACCCAAGTGCATCGGGGCGTTGCGACCGCATTTGTCTTTTGTTACCCAAATGAATTGGAACTAACCGGTGGAAAATGGACGGTGAAGGTGCATTCTGCGGTTTTAATTAATGAATGTCATTTTAAGAATCCCAGAGGAGCTGCGTGTTTTGGGCCATGACATTGAAATTACTTGAAAATAGACGTTTTCATATGAAAACTTCAAAATGTATACTAGAGTGCAGCGGAACCTATTATTTATATACTCCTTTACTGGTGGTAGGTAGGTCTTTCATATGTGAGCTGTACTGTACTGTATCAGCCCATATACGTCCCACTGCAGGGCACGGGCCTACTCTACAATCGAGAGTACGATTGAGAGTGGTTAGGCCATATAGTCCACCACGCTGACCTAGTGCGTGTTGGCGGACTTACATACCATAGAAATTCTTAGCGATTTACGCTATGGTATACAGGTTTCCTCACGATGTTTTCCTTCACCGTTTTAATGCGTGGTGATTGACTATCAATACACACATGACTCCGAAAAGTCAGAGGTGTGCCCTGGGATTCGAACCCGCGACCACCGTGAACATGTGGGCAGCCGCGTCTAGTCCGTTTACCAACAGGCCACCACGCACTTATGTGAGCTACCGCATGGGTATTTGTCTATCTCTCCCGTCAAACGGCAGTGTGCATGCACTGTTTTGGTTTAAAGGGCACTGTAGGCCTTGAAGGCGAACCGCAATGCTCGTCTATCGTCGCTATCATTGCAATTAAAAAATAGAAATCCTCTGGTTGAAACGAGTTGGTTGTATATCGTCAATCGACTTAACTATGTAAGCCTTCCAAAATTAAAATGAAAATAATTTATTGAATCCATTAAAATGTTCAACATAATTTAGATTCAGTAAATTTTTCATCTACCACTCTGTTCTGAAAGCCCTTTTCACGAGCGAGGAACGGGCAAGAAACCCTTATGTTTATATTTCATTAATAATTTGTTATAATTTGTAAGTAATAAATATTTTAAATATGAACATGTTTACTTTATCCTATTATTATTATAAATGCGAAAGTTTGTGTGTTGTTTACCTCTTCACGCTCAAACCACTGGACCAATTTTTATGAAATTAGGCGTGGAGATAGCTGACACCCTGGATTAACACATAGGCTTTTCATCCTGAAAAAATGTAGTGTTCCCGTGGGATGTGCAAGGAATTGGAATATATTCGATACTCTTTCACACCCAAAGGACTGTATTCAAAAAGAACATGCACCCGGATGGAGCCGGGCCGGACCGCTAGCATTTAATACACAGTCAGGTCATAAATATTGTCACACAGTAAAAACTTTTCTTTTAGAATGCTGGCCACAAAAAAGTTTATTGAATTCGAATTTCGAATTGTTCATGAAAGTAAAAATGTATACTTTTTAGAATTTTACTCATTTTTAAATATGGAGTGGACGCTTAAAGAAGAACGTGTTGCAGTTATTGCGTTGCATCGTTGCGGATACGGTCCAATTCAAATTTTTGACATACTGAAAAATTTGAATATAACCAAAAGATTCGTTTATCGTACTATCAAACGATACAATGAAGACTCTAGTGTAGATGACAGGTCAAGAAGTGGTCGCCCTCGGTCTGTTAGGACTCCAGCAGTGATAAAAGCTGTGAAGGCGCGAATTCAAAAAAATCCCAAACGTAAGCAGAAACTGTTGGCCCTTCAGATGGGGTTAAGCAGAACCACGGTGAAAAGGTGTTAAATGAAGACTTAAGGCTTCGAGCATATCGAAGAAAAACAGGATATCGTTTGAATGCTCGTCTAATGGACCCGAGACTGAAGAGATGCCACGCTTTGTTGAAGCGGTACGTGGGAAAAAAATATCGGGAAATTCTTTTTTCAGATGAAAATTTTTTTACCTTAGAAGAGAGCTACAACAAACTAAATGATAAGTTGTACGCACACAGTAGTGAAGAAGCGAGAAACCGTATTCAGCGTGTCCAACGAGGTAATTTTCCATCCTCGCTCATGGTATGGTTGGGAGTTTCTTATTGGGGCTTAACAGAGGTACATTTTTGTGAGAAAGGTGTAAAAACGAATGCAGTTGTGTATCAAAATACAGTCCTGACGAACCTTGTGGAACCTGTTTCTCATACTATGTTCAATAACAGGCACTGGGTATTCCAACAAGATTCGGCGCCAGCTCATAGAGCGAAGAGCACACAAGACTGGCTGGCGGCGCGTGAAATCGACTTCATCCAGTACGAAGACTGGCCCTCCTCCAGTCCAGATTTGAATCCATTAGATTACAAGATATGGCAACACTTGGAGGAAAAGGCGTGCTCAAAGCCTCATCCCAATTTGGGGTCACTCAAGACATCCTTGATTAAGGCAGCCGCCGATATTGACATGAACCTCGTTCGTGCTGCGATAGACAACTGGCCGCGCAGATTGAAGGCCTGTATTCAAAATCACGGAGGTCATTTTGAATAAACTTTAGTGTCATAATACTCTATAATCGTTACATAATGGATAAACTTGTTTCAATTATTTTATATTAAATATGTGACAGAATTTATGACCTGACTAGGTATAGCTGAGTGAAGCGAATTCGCACAGAACAAAGAATCAGGATACTTGTACTCTGTTTCACCGACGCAGTGAATTGACAGTCAAAACAAAATCCACAAGTTTAATTCAGGTAACACATGCGCGTGTCTTTGTGATAGATTTTTCAGGACTGACACACCACTAGAAAAAGCAGCCTCTAGTAATCCCACTCACAAATCGAAACGCAAAATATTGCTTCACTATGGTTTTCTGTCAGATAGTGATACCACCTGAATTTAAACTACCTATTTGTTACGCAGTATTAGCTGCAGCGTAGCTGTACCACTTTACTTCAGTATTAAAAAAAACGCATTATCAGCTTCTGAATGAACTCATAAACGTCCCACTGCAGGCAAGAGACCCGTGGGTCTCTTCCACAATGAAGAGTACGATTGAGACCAATAAGGCCGTAAATCCCCCACACTGGCTTAGAGCGGGTTGGCGGAATGTACATACCATAGAAATTCTTCGGAATTACTAAGGTATGCAGGTTTCCTCATGATGTATTTTTTCATCGTTATAGTGCGTGGTGATTGACTTTTAATACACACAAGTCTCCGTAAAGTCAGTATGGGTTTGAACCCGCGACCACCGTAAACATGTCTGCATTCGCGTCTGGTCCATTACCATCAGGCTACCATGCACTATATCACATTGGGTATCTCTTTTTAATAAGCATTTCTACATATTAAAATTTCATCTGCGCTATTAAACCATTGTGTTTTTCATTACTGTAGAAATCTAATTGAGTACTCGTGAAGTTGAACTAAAACCTATAAATTAAGGTTTGAGTCGACTGTCACATCCAGAAGTTCGCTAACTCGTTTAAAATTCATTTGTTATAATGATTTGTGCGGGCGATAGTCAAGTTTTAAAGGGAACAGATTCTGGTACGGAAGTCACTGGCATGAGCTAAGGGCACTGGCTTTCACCTTTTGTAAGAAGCAAGCTCACCACAACCTACCCAGTGAAGTGGACTATATGGCCTAACTACTCTCAATCGAACTCTCGATAGTAGAGCAGGCCCGTGCCCTGCCGTAGGATATACATATATGGGCTGATACAGTAAGCGCACAACAAAGCTGCCGACAAACCGACCTATGTCGACAACTTTTTGTTGGTTACACAGCCCGGCGGCTTCACAATTTCAAGTCAGAAAACTTTATCGGCGACACGGCAGCGGCTTGAGTTAATGAGGGACATTTCTATGATGTTTTTGACGTTATGACGAGCAAATCGATTGCGTTGTCGAAATGTCATGTCGGCGGGCAACACGTGCGGGCGTTTGTCGCCGATATGATTATTTTCTCCTTTTGGCTATGTCACCGGGGCATCGGCGTCGGAGTATAGTACGCTTTATAATATTCATCGTTATTAACATCCCTATTTGTAGTGAAAAATATTTGGCGTAAAAATCTGCACAAAAAATAAAGCCTATTTGCCTCTTTTTCCTAAATAAATATACCTAAATCGCGTAAATAGTCAAGACCTCACATTAAGATCAATCAAGACTTGTGTCGTGGGTATCTAGAGACTTTTCGGTCTCGCGTTCCCCCAAATCCGAAACTAATACCTTTGGATCACACCAATATTTGTCTCCGTGCGAGATTGTAGCGGATTCTCAATTCACAGACGTCTTACCGATAGTGTCACGGAGGCTTTCATTATTTTGAACTCTCAGTACTTCTGTATTTTCTTCAATAGCAGTTTTTTTATTGCTGATATGAATGATGAGGCGAGTATGACATTAGCCTGATGGTAGACTATTACGACCGCTCAAGGGCAATAGCAAAACCAAACACCATGAATTAAAATTACAAAGCAATGCTTGGAGTTCCACTGCGACCGCCATCCTGCCACAAAATATGTTAAGTCTCAATATGTCCAGTAGTTACTCTGCCTAATAGTCCTTCATACCGGAACACAATGTGGCATTTACACTGGTGTTTTTCGAGAGAAATAGACATTGCGGAACTTACCTAGGCGGCCTCTCACATATGGGAGACCTGTTACCAGCTTACCCGGAATTCGATATCTTCACCGAGGAATGGAAGCCGCTTATTAATTGTATTTTATTCCACAGAAAGTTTTTCATTAGATATCGATACATATAAGATGTTTTTTTTAGTATTTTTTGCACAAGTTTAATTTAACAGTACACGCAAGTTAAATTTTTGTCTCAATTAATGATTTCATAGTTTGTATGTGCTTAATGTTAAAAGTTAAGTTTTCAAGTTTTATTTTTTATATTCTAGTAATTGAATAGTGTAATTGGTTTTAGTAATCGTACTATTCAAATCTATAATTATATTAAGGTAAAATTTGTATTGATGGTTCTAACGAATAAACTCAAAAACTGTTTCTTACTATATTTTTATTCGAATAAACATAAACCAAATCACTAATCACATTTAAATTCATAAAAAAGAACGCCTAATCACCAACGAGCTGACAAATCAAACGAAAATGTCATTCAAAACCCAATTATATCCCTTTGATATAAAATTCCAATTTCTTTGGAGCAATTTGCTTGGATGAGACGAATTAATTGCAAACCAAATCTGATTGACTCCGTGGGATGGTGCTGCGATAAAACAGCGCAGCCACCCTTAAAAGGAGGGGTGCGTACCCCCAAATTAATCCCTGTTTATTTGTACAGCGGGGGTGAAATTCTAGACTGCGTTTTTTCCCCTTCCTGTCGATTTTTTCAGGAAAATATTTTTCTCGAATGAAATGTCGGTAAATGTTTTCCTTTGGGGAGGTCGTGACTGTTAATAAAATGCCGCCTCCGATATTAATTTTCAAGTGGTTGTTAGGAAATGTGGGAATGAATGAGATTTTCGTTAGAACGTAATATTTTTTTACAAGTGAAATGAAATAGCGAATGCTGTAGAAAACATTTATAACCAAGTTCGTGTAACCAGAGTTGGATTTGAAATCAAAAACATTAGGTGGCTTTCTCTTGAGACTTGATTTAATTTTTCGCGCTGGATTCGAATCCAGCGTAATGTCGGACAGACATCGTACACAGCGGTTAAGGACCCTTCATATTGACCTATGTGAATGTCGAGTTTCGGATCCACCTCCACATATCCGGATGCAATTGGGTCGCCCGTCGAGAAATAGATATTTCACAGCGTGGAATACTCTGTCAGTGCAGCATGTCATTTATCTTTAGACGCATTGCACTCACTATATCGTAATAGTATACAAAATTCATTTTACCTTTAAATCACATTAATATTATCTTATTATTAGTCTACCAACTTGCTTTGGCCAGTGTGGTGGACTACATGGCTTAGCTCCTCTCAATCGTACCCTGCAGTGGACTGAAAGTAAAATTATCAGTATTTGACAGCCTCCATGGCGCAGTCAGTTAAACGCCGCCTGTAAAACGAGAGGCTGTGGGTTCGATCCCCGAACCGAGAGAAATAATTGTGCGGCCCACAAATATATTTCTAAGGGACTGGCTGTTTGTGGAGCGAAAAGTTCCTGATACCCATGACACAAAAACTCGATCTTAGTGTGGGTTCAGGGATATGTATGTGAAAGTTGGGTGATATTCATTAATTTTTTTTCCACCTAAATCCAATCCAATTTTTGGTCTTAACAATAAATAAATAACCGTTTATCATACAAGACATTTACATTCACAATGAACACTGTCGTTCAACATTTTCTGGTTAATTCCATTCAACGAAATAACACAATACGTATCTTCCAGACAGGCACCTTACTATCTTAAATTTGAGGATTCAAAGCAATTGAGGTAATATAATTCCGTCGCTTATTGAAAGCTGTTAACTCGACCAGCCGCCCTACTTCCTCGCTCGATTTCATTTGTTTAGGATTAGGATAGAAAACTTGACATGTTGGTACTATTGATGATACAGCAGTATTACTACTGAAACTCGATTTCATTACAAATTCAGGATTGCAATCGAAAACTTGTCACTTGGATACGATTGAACGTTACAGCATGGCTACTATTGATTCTCGATTTCACTTGTTCAGGATTGGTTTCGAAAACTCGTCATTTTGGTATGCTACAGCAGCGCACAATTTGATTCTATTTCACTTGATCTCGGTGGCATTTGAGGGATCCAAATGAAATTGAGTTTCAATACTAAGTTGGTGAGTCTTTTGTGACCCTTACAATTGTATGTCTGCTACTTTTATAATAAAAACAAACGAAAAAAAAAAATGTTGGGATTTTTCCCATATCTCCGAGAATATGCAAAAATACACCGAATTGACACTTCTGAGGGTCATCGTGGGTTTTTGACCCGATGGTCATAGTACGGTTACCATGACTGCAATCAATAGTAATCTGTTAAAAGTACCGAGGCGTAAAGAGAAATGTTAAATTATTTTTAAGCTACAAGTTGTCTACTTGCAAATATTGACTCCTAATAGATTTCCACAGCAAGTAAAAGTCCAAATACTAAAAAATAAAAAAATGGAAAGACTCACCTGAAAATAAAGCACGATCCTACACATAGCAGTGCCGAAGAACCAGGTCTCAGTAACATCCCACAGCACAGTGGGAGGTAGACAAATGAGGATCACCATAAAATCCGCCACAGCCAAGTTTACGATGAAGTAATTAGTCACAGTCCTCATAGAATGGTTCCTATACACCGCTATACACACCAACGCATTCCCTATCAATCCAATCACAAAGACTATCGCATGTGTTGCTATCAGAACCCATTCGTACGGATGCGGGAATATGTATTCATATATCATGTTCCAATACTCGTCTTTTGTCAAGTTGCAGTATTCGAGATCTCCAACGCATTGTGGCTCGGTAACATTATCGTATTCTATAAATCTGTCAAGTTCTATAGCTGTTCCGTTGATAGATACCCTAGCTTTACCCCGTTCTGTTGTGTTTAGTATGTAATAATCATAGTCTGCAGTTCTGTTGTCAGTAGACCGCTTGCTTCTCGGGAAGTCGATCTGGTAGGGGTCATTGTGGTGCCAGCATAGACAGAAGTTGCATAGGAGGATTATAGCAACGGCTTGAAGTTGTTTGTAAAGCAAAGCCATGGTTATGTTTTCATAGTCTTCAATCAGGTTTCATCGTTCATTGGTAATGGTTTTTAGTCATCTGAAACAAGGAAAATTGCTTTTATTTTTATATTTCTAATTTAATAATACTAATGAGTTTATTGAAATAATAGAATTACAGAGAGTTAAATCTACTTAATAATCAAAATAATGAGATCCTAAATTCTAGCTGAAACAGAGGTTCCCAAACTACGCGTAGCCTGGGATGCCAGTATTGGATTAAGCTTTACAGCATTAAATAATTACCGGAAAAAGATTATTAGGATATTTGTTTCAAATTGAAGTTACTTTATTGATTTGTGGTTTGTGATAAAGCCTATTGCAGCTAGTCTCGCAAAGTTGGACGGTTCCATAGAAATTATATGCTTTGCACACTAAATAGTTACTTACGGAACTTACTCTAATTTCATCGATGTACAGTCCGAGTAAACTCGACCAGAGAAACATTACTGCCTTACAGAAAACTGGCTTGAATCAGCGATTTTGCTATCAATGATAGAGGTTGCTGAACGTCCAACAGATTTGTCCACATATGTGAAAGATCAGCAAAAATTTAAAATCCCATATTTGTAACAGTCCACGGACCGTATTCAATATTAACTTGGCTGTATGCATTCTCATGCGTAACGAAACTTCTAAGAATTCTATCCAACCAAAATGTACAAAACCTCAATTCTCTTACTCAGCATTTCGTCCGCAGTTGACACTGAATAAAAGAAGAATCTGCCTTTAATTAGACCGTCTCTTGAAAAGATTAGTCGCCATTCATCGCACCCTCGTTAGCCGGCCTCAAGCTGAGCGCTCCAATGACATGCAAATTGCATCGGAATTCTATCAAGCCGTTATTTATCAAAGGAAAGCTGGAGCTATTTGTTTTTGATGCTGTGTTCTTAATGGGATTTCGATTGTTTTGTCTTTACTACACTATAGTTTAACAGCTGCTGCCAATAAACAATCCCAATCCAAAACTTGCCGTTTTTTTGACAGCTCAATCTTTTTTCTGATACTATATTGCCAATAATCAATCTCAGTTGTGAAACAAATATGGCAACATGGTAAATGAAAAATCGAAAAGAAGAAAACAATCCAGATTGACTGCAATCTAATTTTTTCGATTGATTATTGGCATCGGCCGTATGTGTGTCTATTGATAATGAAAGCGGCTGTTTATACGATGATTCGAATGCCGAGGGTCATGTCTGTTTTTAGAGGATCATGTGTGTAATGACAGCCAACTGTGATTCATTTTGACGGTGAAGGAAAATATCGTGCGGAAACCTGTTTATGTAACAAATAACACAGAGATAATAATAAGATTCCAAGCATGAAGATATTTTTTATACTCTAGAACAGGAAATATTTAATTAATCTATTTGTAAATGTTGACGTATTGAAATAAAAATATTATTTACGGATTTTACCGCGGAGTTTGTTTAATTTTTACATCAGCTTTCGTGGTGAGTTCGCCCCGCGACCTACTGAAGGTAGCGCTGTGTTTAAAATGCAAGGAATGAATATATTTAAGAAAGTACAATATTTAAGCTTGTCATGTGTATTCTTAGTTGGAGATAGGAATAAATAAAAAAAAATCTTTTGTATGTGAAGTCAATCATCCTTTCATTATTACCAGTCCACGAAAATTTTCCTTAGTTTATCACAGTAACTTTCTTCCAACGCACATTTCGCCCTTGATAATAAAAATAAAGACATATAAAGCTGTTTTAATTTATAAACTGATCTTAATCTACGTGTATAATAAAAGAGCCGTAAAAAGCTTCCAATTAGCCCATCGTTTAGTCCTTACACGTAGGGAGTTAATAAAAAACAAAACACGACATTTTCTACGATTGCGTGCTTCACGAAACATAAGGCATTCACATGTTCCTGCTGACAGCACTTGAATAGATAAATTGTGTAGGAAAGGGTATTTTTCGGCCTAAAAATACTGGGTCTATTTTTGTGCGACTAACAGTTATGTTTTTGCACGCAATGCCATGGAACCTTTTGTTTTGAGAGCGTTATGATCTGTTATTTGAACTGGAAAGTATACTCAGTTGGGTTCCAAAAAAACTATAACAAATAGTTTAGTGCAGCCTTTTCTCCACCAGTTCAAATAAATATAACATATATATATATATATATATATATATATATACATATGTTATATTTATTTGATATATATATATATATATAAATTCACGCATTTTTATAGGGTAGGCAGAGGTGCATCCATAACACCAATTTTTGGACGTTTAGTTTCCGTCTCATTATGTGATGGGGGGCGCGCCTATCGCTATATCGGGCACAAGTTTCTGACTCCGGGTAGATAATTCATAGAAAAAGTCCAATATCACTTTACCCAACCCGGGATTCGAAAATTTTGCAATCGTACCATAGTATAATTTCGCCAGCAGTAATATTAAAATTAAATATTACGCAATACTATGACCTTTGCATAATTAACGAACAAAAGTAAAAAGTATTTAAGGCTATAAATAAACCATGTTTTAATTACCCAAAGCAACCCATATAAAGACCACTACAGAAATGTCACTCTGCAAACAAGGGTGCCAAAATAAATATTTTGATTCGGACGTTTTAACACGCTAATCGTACACCCCCTGGGGTGAAATTAACTCCTTAATAACCCCGCCTGAGCCCCTAGTGGGTGGATAATGAATTTTTATGAAAGACCTGGCTTTACTCCCGTCATTATGATCGAGGCAGAGTTAGGACTTACATCAAACAATAAGACCTTTTTATGCATAAAGTTTATTGTTAGGTCTCTTATACGTGCGAGTTCGCCAGGGTAGGCACCACCGCAGTGTCTCTTTATCTCGTCCGACAGCAGTAAAAATGCACTTTAGTGTTTCGGTTTGAAGGACATTGTAGCCAGAGTAACTACTGGAAGTATTGAGACTTAATTATCATGTCTTAGATGGCAAGCGCAGTGGAATGCCAAACATTGCTTTGTAATTCAGGATGTTGTTTGGTTTGGCTACTGTCCATGAGTGTTCGTATCGTTTACCATCAGGCTTACGGCATGCTCGTCTCGCCAATAATCGCAATAGTAAAATAAATACAAGTTTACGCTGGCATAGAGCAGTAAGTAGAGGTGCAACTATTTACCCAATTTTTTTTACGTTTTCCGCCCAAATATAAGTCTGCTACTTGTATGAGATTTACCAAACGAAAAAAGGCACGTCTTATCAAAAACCCGTTTAGAGATATATAACATTGAAAAACATTTTTTTTTACGAATTTTTACACACCTTTTTACGTCGGGAAGTTAATAAATGTAAAAAATAAGCCTAATTCGAGTTATAATGCCTAAAAATAGTTTTATACCAATAGTATGGTTTCATATTCGATCAAATATATACTAGATACAGGGTCCGGAACAAAATCACACGCCGAAAGTAGCCGAGGTTGCTTATACCTATACATTTGAATTTCAAAAATTCGAACTACGAGATGTAGCAAAAAGTCTTAAATTATAACTAACTTCAGGTAACAATAAACCTTATACCTTTAAATGAAGGTTTATTATGTTTTTGGACAACACTAAAATCAAATTAGACTCTTATTTGTGCTCTTATTTCTCTTGCCATTTTTTAGGCTGTTACTTTTAATCTAGTGTATATTTAATCGAAGCTCATATGAATAACCCTTGATGACGATATCATTCTATCAAATTCTACAATTTACACCTCATCCATCATACATTATGCGTATAAAGAAAATCTGTCAGTGAAGCTGTATTTCATTAAGCACAAATGTGGTGGAGGGATTAACCCTTTTTAATGAACAGATCGGTTACGCTACATTAGCTGAGCATCCGAGATCCGTATTAAGGGCCTTAAAGACCCGTTTAATACACCTATGGGTAGATAATTGCTGCTAAATTGGAAATTAAGGTGTCATTTTGTGAATGATTGGTTTTAGTGTTAAGTCTTGGCGATGAAGTATAAGGCTAATGAGTTGGAATGATTTTGGTAATGACACCAAAGCAAAAGATGTATGAATTTTGCTGTCGCATTTTATACCATTATTGAGTAATTGTAGTAATATAAATATGATGTAAAGCATTTATTAACTACCGGTCCGGCCCAACTTTTATTTTGTTTTATTGAGGCAAAACAAACAGTTGTACATTTTTAAATCTTTAATATTAAGACATAAGTTAAGTCTCAATTAGTCTAGTAGTTACTCTGGCTACATTGTCCTTCAAACCGGAAGATAATATGCATTCAATTTGCTGTTTGACGGGAGAAATAGACATTACGGAGGTACCTACCCAGGCGGCCTCTCACATTTAAGAGACCTTTTTTTTTTTTTTTTTTTTTTTTTTATTTCTGTGAATGGCGAGACGAGCATGCCGTTCGCCTGATGGTAAGCGATGCGACCGCTCATGAACAGTAGCAAAACCAAACAACATCTTGAACTATAAAGCAATGCTTGGCATTCCACTGCGCTCGCCATCCTGAGACATAAGATGTTAAGTCTCAATATGTCCAGTAGTTACTCTGGCTACAATGTCCTTCAATCCGAAACACAACAGTGCATTTAAACTGCTGTTTGACGGGAGAAATAGACATTGCGGTGGTACCCACCCAGGCAGCCTCTCACATATGAGAGACCTACCACCAGTAACCAGACCTACCAGCATATCTTTCAATTTTAAATCTAGTAGCGGTAATAAAAGAAAAGGGATGCAAAACAAAACAAGTGACGTTACAAGGCTTCACATGCATTACAGTGTGCACGTAAGAGACAGTAAGATTTACTCATTACACATGTTATCCTTAGTTAAAAATACTAATATTTGCCTCACTTTTTGATAGAAATGTAACATTTAAATAGTGTTTGTGGAATAATACAAAAATATCATAGTCAAATACCCTATATTTACCAATAAGTTTATGGATTCAAAATATTACTTACTTTCATTTTATCAAACATGTAATTGATATAAATACCAATTCAGAAATCGATTAAAACATTCCCATTCAACTGAATCGGTTCGATAAACATTCCGAGTACTAAAACTTAAATAGCTCATTGTGAACAACTTTTTTCATTCAAACTGAAAGCGAGAACATTGTGTGCTACGGAGTTTCCGAACTTACCTGATGTTTTTGATGTTTGTGAGCTTAATAAAAAGTTCTCCAAATACAACTACTTGCTGAAACTTGTGATATTATGTAAAAAAATTGACAGTCAACAGTCTTCTGAAGATATGTGATTATATGATATCAAAAAGTTTTGAGACTCATGGTTCTTACATAACTGCCAGAGTTAATGTATTTATTCGACTTCAGGAAAATATCAGTTCGATGTGTATGTATGTAATTTTGTAAGAATGCATAGATATTTGAGTTTGTCTATTTGATCACAAGTATTAAATACCTTAACGTTTGAATGCATGATGCCTCTTTAGAATTTTTGCATAGTAGAGGAAAAATAATCTGGTGTTTGATTTTAAAATGTGTAATTAAAAAGAAGATTTTATTTAATTTTAATGTTAGTTCTTAATTATAATGATGAGACGAGAATCCTTATCGATTGGTAACAAAGTTAAGTGAGACTAAATGCGGCTGCCAACATGTTCATACTGGAATTTTCACAAGTAACGTGTGTATTGACAGTCAATCACCACACACTTTAACGGTGAACGAAATCATCGTGAGGAAACCTGCAGGCCATAGCGATTTCTAAGAATTTCTATGGTATGTAAAATCCTCCAACCACTAGTAGGGCAGCGTAATGGACTATACGTAATAGGGCCTTATCCCTCTCAATAGTTTTCTCGATTGTGAGGCCCGTGCCCTGGCAGTGGGATATATACTAATTCAATGGCATTATGAATGTCCAACCAATAGAGATTCGAAATGTCAGGATAAAAAAAATATGATAATTCATATTTCCTACCTACCTTTTAGGGTACAGATGTCACATTAGTATTCTATCAACGCTGGACAAAATTAGATTCCACAATTCGCTTGGAATGTTTGATTAAGCGTAGAAATACGTCTGTCAAATTGTTATCAAACGGCGTTTAGTAGGAATCGAAAATACTCGATTTTCGTGAATTATTTTTTATTTTTATTTTTTATGGTGGCCTGGCATATTGGCGGCATTGCACCTGATGGTAAGTGCCAATGCCGCCTAGGCAGAGTATCCATTGGCATCGGACGGCAGTACCATGCCAATGGAAACAATTATGCCGGCCTGCTAAGGTGCCTCTTCACACCACGGCGGAAGGACCCAGGATTGTAGGAAGGAGGGAACACGTGCGACGGCAAACAATTCCACAGCCTGACGGTGCGGCACAAAAACGAGTTCGAGAACCGTTTGGTTCGCGCCGGGATGGTGTGGACCGTCAAGCTATGGCTTCGCAAGCCAGCACGCGTGGTTCTGGTTAGGAATGTTGGTTTACATTTTAAACAACTACATTGTTTACCAATGTCTTGCCGAATTTTTTTCATTTCAACGAATGGTGAGACGAGCCTTCCATTCGGCTGATGGTAAACGATACGAGTACAACCGTTCATGGACAGTAGCAAAACCAAATAATACCATGAATTACAAAGCAATGCTTGGCATTCGATTTTATTCTTGCAGTTTCTGGTGTAATTATGAATGGTATTTTGTAATAATATTTTACGAAATCGCTTTGATGTTATCTTGTATTTTTTCCTAAGATAATAACATGTATGCAGGTATGAATATAGTTTTAGTTCACACTACGGTGGAAGGACCCAGGATTCTAGGAAGGAGGGAACACGTGTGACGGCAAACGATTCCCCTGCTTGATAGCACGGCACGTATAAGAATTCACGAACTGTTAATGTTTGTGTTGTACGGCTAAAAATACTCATATGCTATCCTAAATACACAATCCAAGAAACTTATCTTATTAAATCAAAAATATTTTATACTATGAACTCACAAAAAAAATCTGCAATAGAGTAGCCTTCTTATCCGTTAACAAATAAGTTCTACATTAAATATAAATATTTCAAAAGAGATTCTATACCACGATGACGAACTTATAAACTTCGAATTCAAACGAAAAAAACGAATAAATCTATCCGCGCAGTTGGCTGCTTTATTTGCAAAATTGAAGTTCTAACTAGCGAGGAAACAGCTCCAGGCTAATGTACTCGCGCAAAAAATATTGCTACACAGTAAAAAGCAGTCCGACAAATGAAAATATTTTTTCTACGTTCTGTTTCAGTTCTCGACTTCGTGTTTCTATCGAGTTGGTCGCAGATTTGCCTTTTAGCTGTTTGGTTCAGATGTATTCTTTATGAACCGTGCAATTCTTGGTGGAATTGAATATTTGGTGTTTTTAGGTCAGTGAGGAGAGAAAAGATGATAAAATTAAGGTACTTTGTTAAGTCTCAACATTTTCTTGTAACACCTGTATTCTGTATCAGCCCATATACGTCCCACTGCAGGGCACGGGCCTACTCTACAATCGTAAGTACGATTGAGAGTGGTTAGGCCATATAGTCCACCACGCTGGCCTAGTGCGGGTTGGCGGACTTACATACCATAGAAATTTTTATAAATCGCTATGGTATGCAGGTTTCCTCACGATGTTTTCCTTCACCGTTTTAGTGCGTGGTGATTGACTGTCAATACACACATGGCTTCGAAAAGTCAGAGGTGTGCCCTGGGATTCGAACCCGCGACCACCGTGAACATGTTGGCAGTCGCGTCTAGTCCGTCTACCAACAGGCCACCACGCACTTTTGTAACACCTGTCTGCAGGATTTTTTTTTGTCTGAATTGCTGGATGTCCAGTAAACATTTGCTTTTCCCATCTTTTTCCTTCTCGCTCCCTTCCGATTTGATGGCTACACATGATCCAAGCATCGTGGGTATTCATAGACGGCAATGATAACTTCACCATCAAGTGACCTGTTTGCTAATTTGCCGGACCTATGCAATAAAAAAGGAATTTGACGAGATTTCCATGATTATACAGTTGCCACCTGTTTGCTCATTTGCCGGACCTATGCAATAAAAAAAGATAAGTCGACGTGATTTCCATTATTGTGTACAGTTGCTATCCCTACGCTTACAATCATCCTAATACAGAACTATCCACTTATTTATAGGCTAGTAAACCCTAAAAAAAGGCTAAATTCCGTTCAATTCAGCTCCATTGTTCCCATAAATCTATTAACTATGTAAAGCTAACAGAATCCATCGCAGAATATTAATGAAATGAGCCAGAGTCTATCTATAATTAATCCTGATATTATAGGAAATATGCCAATCACTACATGACTCGGCAATAACAACCGATATTCGTCATTCATAATATTCATTAACTGTGTATAAACCACTTCGATTAATTGGAAAATGGATCTTGTGTAATGGAATTAGAGGAAGAAAGGTTAATTGTCAGAATAAGGAATTTTGAGCAATATTATACAAAGAATAAAAAATATAAGATGTGACAGCACATCCATATAAAGACAGCCACTACGGCGCAGTTGGTTTGACGCCGTCTGTGATGGGCCAGCGCTAGACCAGCGATTTGGCCATCAATGGTCATGTGAATGATGGAAACGCAACTACACGATGGCGACATTCAGTTGTGATCACCCACTACCTTTGATGTGAACCGGAAAACCGACACCGACGCTATTCTAAGACCATCGCACGCGCCTTAAGCCATTAGACGTCACTACGTCCTCTACACGATGGGCCATCATAGTGAACCATCGCGATGGCCCATCGTATAGAGGTGACATGATAAGAACGACCGTGGGTTCTATCATCGCACTAAGACAAATAGTTCTGAGGCCCATAGGTAAGTATTTGTTTAGGTTCTGTTTGTGAGACCGAAAAGTCTGTCGTAACTTCTGATCCCCACGACATAAGACTCGATCTTATCCACCCTCTGGTGGTCATTTAGAATAAGCTTTATTTCACCTTTTTTAATAGTACGATAAAGTGACCCGAATGCACATGATGGTAGCACTATACAATCCAAATAGTGACCCCTGGATACGACATCTAATATACCTGGTTACAGATGGCCAACTTGAAGTGCTAGGTTTGTTCAGTGAGTGAGATTGATGGATGCCCATCCTTTTTCCTTCCCGCTCTCCTCGCAATTCGATGGGCCGACAACGCATTTATGAGACAGGCGTTGTGAATGTTCGTGGGCGACGGTGATCACTCACCATCAGGTGACTCGTTTGATTCTTTGCCGGTACTATTAAAAAAACAACTGTAGATGAGGCACATTCTCGTGGCTTCTAATGAAATGAAATTAAAATAACTTATTGAATCCATTAAAATGATCTACATCATTTAGATTCAGTAATTTTTGATCTACCAGCCGGTTCGAAAAGCGGTTTTCATTAGAAACAAAACGAGCAAGAAACTCTAAATAGAACGTATGTGACACTGCAGCACTGGGGCCTCCTCTAAAATCAAAAGTACGACTGAGAGGGGTAAGGTCGTATAATACACCACGATGGTCTAGTGCGGTTTTAAAAACTTTTACATACCATAGAAATTCTCCCTATTCCCTACGGTATGCAGGTTTCCTCACGATGTTTTCCTACATCGTTATATTGTGTGGTGATTGACTATCAATAGATACAGAAGACCCACACACGACTCCGAAAAGTCAGAGATTTGAACCCGCAAACACCGTGAACAAACTGGGTATATTACCCAGATAGTCTGTGGAGTTTTGTATGAGAAAGTGGAAAACTGACAAACCGTATAGAAAATCGACGTATAGTAGTAGCTAGTAATACAGTATGGGTTATTATTGACTTTCGTATCGCGATAGAGATTCCTTCAAATAAATTTCCTCCCATTGTTTTTACGAAAATTGACTAACAGTTCAGAAATAGATTATCAGGGTTTTGTGGTAAATATATTTTTCGTTTTAATTTCGTTTGTTATACGATGCCGTATGCACGAGTTCAAAGTGATTGACACTTCCTATTTGTGAAACTTTGTGCGTCATAAAATACATTCACAAAAGATCGTTCCTTTGTTTGATTAATGTTTTCTTTGGGTTAGGGCCAATCATGAATTTTTTAGGTTTGTTGGAAATTTTTTTAGCGATGGGAGCAGGTCGCTGGCCTCTTAAGGCCCTATTCGCACGGACGCTTAAAAAGCGTCAACTTAGAAGGTTTTTTACCGTTCCCAATATTAAGGTTTAGCGTAGCTTTATAAAATCGCTTTCATGTTAACAATCTTTTGGATTTACATTTGTTTCATTACAACCTTATTTCAGCGCGATGAAGTAGCGCCAGTGCGAATGGAGCTTAAACGTTACGCCTGCTTATACACAGGAGTAGAATAAGTCTAAAAAGTCGTGATAAAATCCGGAAAAATCGTTTTATTTCAATGTGTGTGCGTGAACCTAAGAAACAATTATGAGTGCGTTTCTTTATGTCCAGTTATTATAGAATCGAGTATGAACTGTGGTGAATGGAAATGAAATTAATTTTTCTATGAGATTTATAAAATTGCAAATGAGAATAACTAATATGGAGAGTTTGGCAAGATCTCTGAAACTTGAGATTTATTTGTACCTTAATATAATGTTATCGATATAACTAACTTAACCTGATAATATGAATACATTAAAAATATTAGAGGTAAGCAGCGACTTTGTTGTGCTGGTCCCCTGGCACTACGGAGGTCCATGATCAGCGGTAGCCGCTTACCATCAGGCGGCCCGCTAGCTCGCCTGCCTACATGGCAATAAAAAAAAAAACTCGTGCACTTTAAATACCCATACCTACATACATAAACTCACCCCTTTTTTCACAAAGGGTAGGCCGAAGTGCTTCCAAAATACCTAGGTTTCATCTTTTATGTTCCATTTCACGATTGGATTTTGCGAGCCAATCGCTATATCGGGCACAAATTCCTGACTCCGGGCTGATAAGGAGTAGAAAAACCAAGATTTTGCACAACCCGTTATTCAAACCCGCGACCTCAGCTTACGATTAGTACCATTCAAAACCTGCGCAACCGAAGCAGTCTTTAAAATCGATTCCGTAAAAAAATATGTAGTAGAAACATTATTTAATATAATTAACAATTAATTGTATAATCTGACGCCAGACCTCATATTTATTTTCAATGAATATGATCATATCCAGCAGTAAAAAGTCAATAAACAATTAAAATTAAAACGAGCAGTTCAAATTAAGTACCCTCAAATATGGAGGCATTGTGGCATTGTTTAAAAGGCGTAATGAACTAAATTAATCACATTTCGCTCCATTATGAGAGAGCACGGTACATTACGTTTCAACACAGCGTTTTAATTAAATGTTGCATAATGTTTCGCTATGCTGTTTGTCGGTGGAATGTTCGGTTCTGCACCGATATCGACGGGATTTATAACCAGGTATTTATGTAAATGTGATATGATTTATTTAAATTGAAATATGTTTCTCATCTACTGATTTACTGGTGGTCGGTCTCTCGTATATGAGAGGCAGCCGCGTGGAACCACAGCAATGAATATTTCTCTCGCCAAACACCAGTGTAAATGCACATTTGTGTCTAGTTTGAAGGTCATTGTAGCCAGAGTAACTGGACATATTGCAAGTTAACATCTTATGTGGCAGGATGGTGGGCGCAGTAAAATGCCAATAATTGCTTTGGCATTTTCTACCAGTCAACCTTAATGTAGTGCAGAGCGATGGAAGCAGGTGTATAATAACTAAAGGTAAAGAGGAAAACATCAATAAAAAGAAAACAAAAAAAAAAGAGAATAAAACGCACTGATGATAGCGCGTAATACGAGTATATGTATAGTTATATATTTATACGAGTACTAAGATATGCTACAACTACATGATGTACTTACGAGTGCTAAGTTATCCTACATCCTTCTCTATACTTCCAACAATTTACATGCAAAATTTCTCGATAATCACTTAAGTATTCAAGACATAAAATAATACCTAACAAAGTAACATTCTCATTAATATTAGCAGTTACTACCATTACAGCGCCATCTGTTATCCGAAGGCGGAAATGAAACAGTACTAGAGTCGTGTATTACTATGACATTCCGTGCCATTTGTCTTGTCCTTTAATGTGGGCCAAAGTTAGCAGACTAGGGACGGTCGTGCGAAGTTTTATGTCATTAGGCGAAGTTTGTGCCGCGGCCCACGGGGTGCGTGAGATCCAGTGTTACTGCGAGCGGTAATTAAAATAATTAGCTATAATTGTAGCTGAATTATTTGGAATAAAATAAATAATAAATATACCTAACAGTCACATGCATAGGCGTGAACCCATACTAGGATTGTGTTTTGTGTCGTGCATATCAAGAACTAGGAGAGAAATTTTGTTCTTACAAGCATTCAGAGTCGGCGTTAGAGTAGTGCACGGTTGGGCGACGGCCCTAGGGCGCCGAAAGCCGGGATCAACTGTGACGTTTTTTGGAGACTGTCCCGCCCTCACACCCACCACTGTAACTCCTGCGAGCCAGGATCAACAGTGGCACGCAATGTAATGACACCGAGCATATTACCGAGCATTGAAGCTCGGCGAGTCTCCGGGAATGTCTAACGTGTCTTTAACCCGCAACGAAATTAATCACAAAGTTAAATTAATAGGAGGAGTTGGAAATAAATTATTGTCTACTTCCCTCCGTCCCTCATTTACTGTGGCCTATAGTGTATTATCTATGGTTTAGTGTCTTTCACTTGAATTCGGAAAGATCTTATAAGGCGCCGTAGAAATCTCGCCTAGGGCGTCGTTAATGCCATAACCGCTACTGAATCCAGACCCGAAATAAATACCTGGGAATCATTTAATTATTTAGCACTGTACGGGGATCGAGCCCAACGGTCTTCATTTTTACAGCTGGCGTTTAACTGCGCCACGTAGGCATAAATAAAAATATGAAACATTTGCGTAAAACACGAAGACTGATTTCCTATCATTATTATGCACGCAGAAGGATACATATTAATTAGCTTAATTTATATTAAGCTACATATTAATATAAATTAATTTTATTAATTAATCCATATTAACATATAAAATTTAAATGTTTATATTATATATAACATTTATTTGTTATATCTTACCTTCTTTGGAGATTTAAATAAATAAATAAATATTGTTTTCTATCCTACAAAGACAAATACAAATAACCCAACAGTATCTCAGTCTTGCTTTCCGTTGTCAGTAAGACCGCGTTCCTCGCGGTAACACGCGCTCAGCCTTATTTTAATGGCGGGCTGAGATACGCCCCTACGGTGTCATGTCGGATATTACTCCACTTCTTGTTTTGTCACTTTACATATTTTTTTAATTAATAATTTAATGGTTCGCTGAGCGAGACAGGCGTACTGAACTTCTTTAGGGAATTCATAATTTGTGAAACTTTTTTGTACCTCCGGTGATAGATGGCGCTGTGTGGTATTTATAAAATATTTTTAATATTTAATGTATTCTTATTTTTGTATATTTTGGGTTCTAAGTGCGTTCAGCGTGGTGAACTATATGGCCTAACCACTCTCAATCGTATTCTCGATTGTAGAGTAGGCCCGTGCCCTGCATTGGGACGTATATGGGCTGCTGATATAAAACAATTTGATTCTTGAGTAATTATTGTATTATTTTTGAATCGTAAAAAGAGGCGTTACATTTAGCTGCTCAGTATTTTAATTTCACCAAAAATATATTGTCAAAATAAATTATCAAAGAAAGTGGTACACACTTTCTACCCTCCATTAAAGTATCTGGATTCAAGTGTAAGAAACGATAACACTTTTGCATTACTTATCTAAGCTTTTGTTTGTTTTTAACAACTCAAATGTATCGGTAAGCTGTATGTTTTTATTGAAAAATATATATTTATAAAGCCTTGTGTTGTTGCTTCTGTTATGACACCCTCCATGGCGCAACTAGTAAGGCGCCGGCTGTGAAACAAGAGGCCACAGGTTCGAACCACGCACCGAAACAAATGTTTGTGGGAGCCACAGGTATTTGTTTCGGGTCTGGGTGTTTGTGAGACCGAAAAGTCTCTCGTAGTTCCTGATACCCACGATACAAGACTCGATCTTAGTGTGGGGTCAGGACTATGTATTTCACTCTTGGTGTATATATTTATCTATTTTGTTTATAACACATCACCATGCTCATATGTTGACCTGCTGTCGCGAGTGAGCCGCGCAATATACCTACCTTATTGCATTTAATTTAATTTTTTATTTCAAATATTTTTTTTGTTGCATTATTGTATTGTTGTATTATAATTGAACTGTGTTGGCTAATTGCACCATATTTAAAGAATTTCCTTTATTTCTTTCTTCCAAATAAACATATTTATTCAATTCAAAACTCCACAAAGCATTTGAAATCTGATTTTTTGCTTTCGATTTTATCACAATCCTTTTCGATTTTAGCACAATAAAAACTTTGTCCACGTAATAAGTATATAAGGGCCGCGTTGGAATTTAATCAGTGCAAACGTGACCCCGACGGCACGTGCCCTTGGTATTAGGTGTCTTTTGTAATTGGACGATTTGACGCCGTGGATTTATTATATATCATATAGTACATAAACTGGACAGTTTGACACTTCTGACTTTTTGGAGTCGTGTGTGTATTGATAGACAATCACTACGCACTAGAACGGTGAAGGAAAACATCGTGATGAAACCTTCATACTATAGCGATTGGTAAGAAGTTCTAAGATGACGATTATGAATGATGATGAAAAATTCCTATGCTATGTGAATCAATAACACCCAACAGCCACATACATAGTCCGGACCCCACACTAAGAACGAGTCTTGTGTCGTAGGTATCAGGAACTACGAGAGATTTTTCGGTCTCACAAACACCCAGACCCGAAAGAAATATTTGTGGGCCGCACAAACATCTCTCTCGGTGCAGGAATCGAATGGCGCGGCGGCTTCTCGTTTCACAGGCGGCATCTAACCGACTGCGCCACGGAAGCTGTCAAAAGTGTAAAGTTCGCCAACACGCACTACACCAGCATGGATTACGCCAGATATTCCTATTCCAAAATATACATATTTTTCTGATAATCCAAACAAAACATAAACTTGCATGGTATTTCGGTTTTTCTGGTGAGATGTGAAGTTACCTAAGTTATAGCGTTTGTATCGTGTTAAGACTTGTAAAATATTGTACCCTTGATTAATACATAAATCAAATTAAAACATAATTTCATTCATTTTTGACAGCTCCGTGGCGCAGAATTGCCTAAAAGTATGTGAAACGTGAGGCTGCGGCTTCGATCGTCATACCGAAACAAATGTTTGTGTGATCCGCAGGTATTTCTTTCGGGTCTGGGTGTTTGTGAGCCAGGAAAGTCTCTTGTATTTCCTGACACCCACGACACAAGACTCGATCTTTGTGTGGAGAACAATGTGACTGTACACTCAGTATTTATATTATTTATTTATGTTCATTCCTTTCATAATTTATTCTCGTTGGTTTTCTCATGGTATGATGTATTTACAACCTGTGATATTAAATAAAGCTATGAGTTCGCAGGTTTATTATCGCCAAGATACGGTGAGCCGTAATCATTAATTACTCAGCACGTGACTTGTCTACAACAGAGTTTGGCCGAGAAAGCTTTCTCAATCGAGATAAATAAAATATAATTGAAAGTCACGTTGCTAATTGTGACTTTGGGTTGCGCTGTCTACATAAAAAAAAGGGGAAAAATGCCTAATTACCTTCAATGACAGGAAAACTTGTAGTTTTCATCAATCCTTCCAACTTGGCTGTAGCAAGTCTAGTTTACGTAGAATTGTGGTGCACACAGTACACATATGTGTGCATCACTACATAGTATAAAACAAAGTCACTTTCTCTGTCCCTATGTTTTATTTCCCCATGTCCTTTTGTATGCTTAAATCTTTAAAACTACGCAACGGATTTTGATGCGGTTTTTTTTAATAGATAGAGTGATTCAAGAGAAAGGTTTATATGTATAATACGTACATATTATTGAACAGAAATCTATTTGTACCCGGGCGAAGCTGGGCCGGGCCGCTAGTTCTATATATATCAAGAGCCCGTAGCCGCCAGAGTTCCGTCATTTTATAAAAGCTGAAAATTTGTCTGCGCATGCCTTTTACATAGGCATTAGAAAATCAGCTATTATGAACTTCCGATCGTGGTTGCTTTAGAAGCTTCAATGTTTCTGGCAAGATGAAAGAACCATCAAAAGTGTCTGAATACCAAGAAAATATCTGTTTATAATAACATATATAAAATTCAGCTTTTATACTATAACGCCAGCAACATTACATGTTATTAAATATTACGCTATCTTCAAACTTTAAGTTAATGAAAATAAATAATTTTGCCAGCGTTATAGTATAAAGCTGAATTTAATTTATGTTATTAAAAAACTATCAAAAGTCCTAGGTAGTCAAATACTTTTGATGGTTCTTGGATCTTTGAATTTGGTGGTTGCTGCTATTTATTAAACAGCAGAAATCGTCGCCATGGTATAAGAAGATTTACGGGCATCCAATCGTTGCGAAAAGGCTTTTTAAAGGAGAATTTGTAACTTTATTTTCGGAATTGCAAGAAGACGAAATGTAATTTTTCATGTATTTTAAAATGTCCGTCAAGACATTTGAGGAGTTACATGCGAAACTATAGTCTTCTATTCTGACGACGATAGTACTTTACATCCGCGTCGCACGACCGTCCGTCACGCACTGAACAAGTCTGTACAAGTGCATTACTCCTTGCATCACATTTCGATCCGCGCGCGGACAGCTCTCCGCGGCGCGGGCGCTCCGCGTCGCTCTGAACGCGTTGTATATAGGATTGATACATTTTACCGTCCGTCGCGGACATCCGCGTAGGTCGTCCGCGTCGCACTGAAGAGGCCCTTAACGTTTAAAGAAATTCTACCAATTGCAATAAATTAATTCATTTTTACAAAACCTCATGTCAATTCGTAACTTCTTTTTTCCCTTTAAATGTATACTAATATATAAAGCTAACTGGGCTGGGTAGCATTTGGCAAACTACGTCGAGTCTTCTCGTCACCCCTACCAAAATGCCTGAAAACTAAAGTTTTCAACCAGTGCGTCCTAACTGTTATGACCTACGGTGCTGAGACTTGGACACTCACAGCAAGACTGGTCCGCCAGCTCAGGGTCACTCAGCGAGCTATGGAGCGTGCTATGCTTGGAATATCTCTGAAGGATAGGATCCATAACGATCTAATCCGACAGAGAACCAAAGTCGTAGACATAGCACATAGGATTAGCAAGCTGAAGTGGCAGTGGGCTGGCCACATTTGTCGAAGAATCGACAACCGCTGGAGAAGACGTGTTCTTGAGTGGAGACCGCGTGTTGGCAAGCGTAGTGTAGGACGCCCACCGGCTAGGTGGAGTGACGATTTGCGAAAGGTCGCTGGCTGCTGGATGGAAAGATGCTGGATGCGACAAGCCGAAGACAGGGTAAAATGGCGCAACTTGAAGGAGGCCAATGTCCAGCAGTGGACAACAGTTTAGGCTGATGATGTTATAAGGCTAAAGAGTTTGTTTGTGAAAATTATTTTTGAGTTGGATAGATCTTCTATCAAGGAATGATATAGCCTATACATAATCACTTATACATATAAGCAGTAGTGAAGAATCTAGCAAATACGAGGAAATTTTAATTGTTTTTCGTGGTCCGGTAGGTCGATATTCTAAATTGATAGTCGAAATATTGAACATTATGGCCACCATTTTGAAAAGTATGTCTACACCTACCGCTAATATAATATAATATTTGAGTCCGAGGCAATCCTTTGATTTTATTAAGCGTGCAACACGCGTGCCAACCTCTGATCGTTTCGCCATTCCACCTTCGTCTTATGAAAAATTCTTTGAAAAGATTTGTTCGGAAGTATGTGCTTGAGATATTGAGGGCATGTAAAACCCAAAAAAATAGCCTTTGTGAAAATCTTGCTTTAAATAATGGGTTTGAATTCCGGATACTGATGTTTCTGTGATATAATATTTATTATAACTTCTTATCCAAAGTTTTATAAAGGGGCTTAATGCTATAGACAGAAAACAGGCAAATTTCTTTCTAAGCTTATTGTAAGTCTGTTATATTTAATATTTCTTTTTTATATTTTTATATACTTTAATGTTTAAATTAGTCATTCTCATTTGTACTCTTATGTTAGGTATTAGTTTAAGATTTATTTGCTGTACAAAAAAATATGTTTATTATTATTTTATTATAATATTACTTTATTCATCATATTTCACAGAGCTAAGGATAATATAATATGCCGTTGTAAGTTACGCACACACTTTACATTCTTTATTTATACATTCTCATATAAATACCCATTTTTATTTTCTTCTCTTACGACCCATTTGACATTTTTGATTCTCTGAAAGAGATCGCTCATAGCGATAGGACCGCCAATAATTGTTCGCTTATTTGTAAGATTTCTATGTTTTATTGTTTCTATTCTGTGTGGTGTGGTTCATTCATCTCATTGTGCTAAAATATTCCGAAATAAAAATTAAATAAATTCATTACACAACAATTGAAAGCCAAACATTAGTATCAAGTAAATAATAACAATAAATATTTATTTACATAAATAACATGATATCGTTTTTATTAAAGAATAAATGTCTTATAACTAAAAACAAAAAGAAGAAATGTCCAAAGGTAGCCAAAGTAGACAAAGCCTGTATTTTGGGATTGAATAAAATGATGTATATCTCCATCTGTATTCTCAAAGAAAACTACGGGGCAATACCATATTCCGGTTTCCCGTGTAATTTAATCGTGAAATACAATATTTCATATGAATTATGAAGTTCACAATAACATTTATTTTAAAAAAGGATATTACAAAAGGCAATTAAGATTATGACAGCGCACGTAACAAAGTATTGCAGAGTCCACAACACGGGCGTGTATTGTCACACGCGACCTCTAAGCACGCACACAATTCATTTCATGTTTATATTTTATAGAATTATTAAAGTTTTATACATTTTATTTTATTTTCTATTTTTTTACATTCTTACATATACAGGGATGGGCAAAGAGGGTATATTATGCCAAAAGAGTAAGGATATACTAAATATAATTAACAACTTTTACTATTATATGATTTTATATGTGATAGTCAATCACCACGCACTAAAACGGTGAAGGAAAACATCGTGAGGAAACCTGCATACCATAGCGATTTTTAAAAAAATTCTATGGTATGTAAGTCCGCCAACCCGCACTAGGCCAGCGTGGTGGTCTATATGGCCTAACCACTCTCAATCGTACAGTCGATTGTAGAGGAGGCCCGTGCCCTGCAGTGGGACGTATATGGGCTGATACAGACTATTATAAGGGGCAACTATCATATTTTGTACCCGTATTGATTTGTAAGTTGTGTAATAGGTTTTGTTTGATATTGTTTTTTATTAAGGTTCCGTACCTAAAAGGTAAAAGCGGGACCCTTTTACTAAGCCTCCTCTGTCTGTCTGTCTGTCTGTCACAAGGCTGTATCTCACAAACCGTGATTGCTAGAAAGC
Source organism: Hyles vespertilio (assembly GCA_009982885.2). Taxonomy (NCBI): domain Eukaryota; kingdom Metazoa; phylum Arthropoda; class Insecta; order Lepidoptera; family Sphingidae; genus Hyles; species Hyles vespertilio. The sequence goes on from CM042823.1 coordinate 8,823,458, forward strand.
TAAAATTAGCAGATAGACGCTTAAATTTTTCACAGATTATTTAGTTTTATATTACCTCTCAAAATACAATATAAAATCCCATACAACAAACGTAATTTTTTAAGCAATTTTTAACTCGATCTTAATTTATATGAACAAACGTGGTTTTTAGGGGTTTTTTTTTATAGATGATGGTCCTTCGTGCGCGAGACTGACTCGTACTTGGCCGGTTTTTTAATAAATATTTTTATTCATGTATGTGTAAATTTATGTTAAGCGAGTGTGTTTGTCGTCTTCTGTGAAAAATAAATATATCTTTCTATCATTTTTCCTCAATATTTTTTAAGTTTTTATAATGTAGCTGTAGAATTCATAATATCCAGTCTTAGCGATGAAGTGAATGAAGTCCTAATCGCTACTTTAAGCGCTTAAATATAAAAAGAGTGTACGTGCCTTATTCCGTTTTAAAATGGACTGGAAAGGAATTTAAAAGGTTTAAGAGAAAATAAGTAAATGTTATGACTCCTGGCTCTTACCGACTGCACAAAACTGTTCTTGAACATGTCTAATGGATTTTTACAATAGTATGACCTGAAGACAAGGTAAATCCGAAAAAAACGGACAATGATTATTTTAGACAACCAATAAAGCCAATCCCTCAAAATATCTGCCTCCTTAGCCAAGTTACAATCGCTTCCAATCTTTCTACAATCGGTAACACCTTGGCATACGCGACAACGTTTCATTTGCGCTAATCAAATTACAACTTGGATGGTATGGGAATTAAGTATTTGGCGTTGCAGAAACCGATTTCATTCTAATCTCTCGTAATGAATGAATATAAATGTTGTATTTTGGCTAAGATTTTTCAATTCGTTTTCTCTGACCACGTGATTTATCGATATTAAATGTCATCACCACATTTTTTTAGTTTTCCCCTGGCGATTATAATAATTGTAGAAAGTTAATTTGGCTAACCCCTCTGATATGTAAAGGTCTGACTTATTTATTTATTTAATCCTATTTTGTACTATATAGAAATAATTACAGTAGAGAAATGATATAATAATAATAATACAAGAGGCGGCCTTATCGCACTAGGCAATTTCTTCAAAGCAACCTTTGGATGGATATAAAATTATACATATAAATAGCAAAATAAGAGGACAGTCTAACCTTAGAACATTTAGTTAATAATAATTTCTACCCAAAAGTCTGTTTGTTTAGCTAAATGTAAGCTCCGCTAAGTTTGCGAGACAATTCATTATATTGTTAGAATACGGACTAAATGGAAAATGTGTGTTACTTAGAAGAGGAAGTAAACATTTCATCTGACTATTTCTAAGGCATTATAAAGGTTTGTTTTTGTATAAAGGCGGTAGAGGAGGCGTTTTATTATATATTTATTATCTTGGCGACTTTTACTAGTTCTTATTGGTCAATTATTTTCCTGGCGTTAGGTCTCTCAAATTGAGAGGAGGAGGAGGAGGAATCGTCTAGCCATTTATTGCAATAAAAAATATTTTGAATGCAAATGATGCGTGTTTTTCGTCCTTGTGTTTATGTTAAGGTTCGATTGTATTCAGTGTTGAGATTATGTGAGTGGAAAACCAGCAAGGGGAGGACTCGCGATTTAACACGACAGCTCACCCTTTGCTAGTTTTGTGTGGATGTAGGATTTGTATATATTATTATTATATGTTATATTATTATATGTGGTTGACTATATGGCCTAACCACTCTCAATCGTACTCTCGATTGTAGAGGAGGCCCGTGCCCTGCAGTGGGACGTATATGGGCTGATACAGATACAGATTATTATATGTGCGCACTTGTATGTGTATATACATGTATGTATGTATTTAGTTATATATGTTGTATGTTATGTTTGTTTATTTTATAATTATATTCGTATGTCGCGTATTTTAAATGTATGATTTTATTTTATTTTATGATTTAAAATTAATTTATTTTATTCTTTTTCGTCAGTTAAGCTTGTTAACTGCCTCCCTTTTTTTCCATCTCCTATTGTCCATCCCAAGGTAGTCAGTAAGAGATTGCCTCGAGCGATACGACCGCCTTTTGTACTACTATGTAACATAATGTTCTGTTATATAAACAAAAAAATAGGAGGACTTTCTGGACACGGGAGCGACAAACATAGCATGGTTTTCGCCCATCTCAAGTCTAGAATATTATACATACAATTAATATTCTTTCCGCTACCGCTTTCCGCTAACTGAAGCAACATAACCACCCCTTGAAATAACTTCAACAATTTGCCCCAACCAAAAGCTCTGCCGCATGGCGAAATAATTATAATACCTTTTGTAAGACATTCTGTTAATTTCATATGAGTACCACGTATAATATAGAGGGTGGAAGGTGTACCCTTATTATATAAGTTTTCCCATTAAGGGTAATATGAAGCTAATATTCCCATCCCATAATAGCAAGTATTTTGATTGCCCATGATAAATTAATTATTCGTGAAACTAGAAACTGTAGGTATTACTATTTTCTGTACTGTTCTGTCCCTTTAGACAAGTTACAAGTGCTTGCTATCTATTCTCTTTTTATAATAGTTGACGCTTTGCCGTTCTTTGGACCTTCAAACTATGGCTTCGCAAGGCAGCACGCGTGGTTCTGTTTAGGAATGGTGAGGAGGGGATTAAATTAATCAATTAAATTAATATGAGCTCGGAATTACAACATCTCTATTTTTTTCTAAGAGCGTCTGTTTCCTATTCTACTTCCTATTAATATTATAAAGGCGAATGTTTGTGTGTTTGTTACGTCATCACGATAAAACGGTTGAACTAATCGTGATGTAATTTGGCATAGAGGTAGATGGTACCCTGGATTTACATATAGGCTACTTTATATTCCAAAAACTTTAGTATTTCTGTGGGATGAGCAAGGAACCAAAAATTCAAGCATTATTTTGGTACTATTACAAACTCCGAGGAATGGTATGCAATACATAAGAGTTCACGAGAAAAGCAGTAGAAAGGTTATCACGTTGATAAAAGTTAGTACGTAATATAATAAGTATCTGACGTGGACTGGTTGTTCAATGACTTGTTCACGGTGGTCGTGGGTTCGAATCCCAGGGCACACCTCTGTCTTTTTGGAGTGATGTGTATATGTAATCATCTATAACGGTGAAGCAAAACATCGTGAGGAAACCTGCATACCATAGCGATTTACAAGATTCTGTAGGGTATGTAAAATCCACCAAACCGCACTAGGCCAGCGTGGACTATATGGTCTAACCACTCTCAATCGTACTCGCGATTGTAGATGAGGCCCGTGATTTGCAGTGGGACGTATATGGGCTGACACATATGAACTCAAAAAGTATCTCCAACCAGGCAAAGTCGAGTCGTGCTGTATTTTCTAAAACCCACGATAAATACACACCCAACAGTCGCTTACGTAGCGCCGAGCCCACACTAAACAAGTCTTGTGTGGTAGACGGAAGGCACCAAGCTTGCAGTGTCAACAATTATTGTTTACTTACTAGCGACCCCGTTCACCCTTGCAATAACTTATCTTCACACTCATTAAGTTAAAATTAAATTCTAAGTAAATAGACTATAAATAAACCTATTTATTTGCTTACTTTCTAGAATAAATCAATAAATAAATACACCCAACAGTCACATACATAGTCCTGACCTCACACGAAGATCGAATCTTGTGTCGTGGGTATCAGAAACTCCGAGAGACTTACGTCTCATTACCAAACCCGAAATAGATACCGATGTTCCACATAAAAAGTTTTTTTGTTTCGATACGGGGATCGAACCCGCGGCCTGTCTTTTCACAGCCGGCGTCTAAGTAACTACACAACGGAGGCTCACTAGAAGCATACATTAGGTAAGATATAAATTAGGTCATCATTTTCCATTAGACGATGATTTCTCTCTTAAGTTGTAATGCATGATGCATGCGTGCTGCGGTTAAAAATAATAATTTATTAAATTATAAATTATATCATCTGATATATTATAAGGTGAAGTATTTGTTCTTTGAATTAAAACGGAATACCTACTAAAGTCTAAACTATTTCATCACTTATTATTATAGCGAATTCTGTGTCAGTCCATATACGTCCCACTGCAGGGCACGGGCCTACTCTACAATCGAGAATACGATTGAGAGTGGTTAGGCTATATAGTCCACCACGCTGGCCTAGTGCGGGTTGGCGGACTTACATACCATGGAAATTCTTATGAATCGCTATGGTATGCAGGTTTCCTCACGATGTTTTCCTTCATCGTTTTAGTGCGTGGTGATTCACTATCAATACACACATGACTCCGAAAAGTCAGAGGTGTGCCCTGGGATTCGAACCCGCGACCACCGTGAACATGTTGGCAGTCGCCTCTAGTCCGTTTACCAACAGGCCACCACGCACTTATAGCGAATTACATTATACATATGTGTTCCCTCCTTCCAATAATCCTGGGCATAATTGTATCGATTGGCATGGAACCGTCGGATGACATTCGATACTCTGCCCAGACGGCATTTGCGCTTACCAGCTCGTGTAGTGTACTCATTATGCTGTGCCAGTGTAAAAAAAGCAACACACCGGACATAGACCGTACTATATCAGCCCATATACGGCCCACTGCAGGGCACGGGCCACCTCAACAATCGAGAATACGGTTGAAAGGGGTAGGCCCTATTATCCACCACGTTGGCCTAGTGCCGGTTCGCTATTCGGCGACTGGGCCTCACGGTGGCCCTCAACAAGACCGAGGCCGTGTGTTTCCACGGTCCTCGGTGTGGGCCTCCGCCTGGGGCCCACATCACAGTGGAGAGCGTGCGGATTCCCGTCGGCTCGAGGATGAAATACCTCGGTCTCGTCCTCGACAGTCGATGGGATTTCCGCGCGCATTTTGCGGAGTTGTCGCCGAAGCTGGTGAGGGCGGCGGGCGCACTGGGGCGCCTGCTGCCCAACACTGATGGTCCTGGCATCCCTTGCCGAAACCTGTATGCTGGAGTCGTGCGGTCCATGGCCCTCTACGGGTGTCCCGTTTGGGCCGAGTCCCTGGGCGATCGTTGCGTCCGCCTGCTGCATCGTCCGCAGCGCATGGTGGCGCAGCGGATAATCAGGGGCTACCGCACGGTCTCACACGAGGCGGCCTGCGTATTGGCGGGAACTCTGCCCTGGGTGCTGGACGCCAAGACCCTCTCGTCGGCTTTCTTCCGGCGAGAGGAGGCGTCCGGGCGTGGGCAGAGGTTGGTCCCCCGAGAGGTCGAGGCCATGTTGGCCTCCCTCCGCAGGTCCGCTGTGGAGGAGTGGCGTTCCAGGCTGGAGAACCCTAGTGCTGGTACGAGGACCGTCGCGGCAGTGCGACCTGTCCTCGAACAGTGGCTGGACAGGCGCCACGGTGCGCCGACATACCGGCTGACGCAGGTGCTCACTGGGCACGGCTGCTTCGGTGCGTATCTGTGTCGCATAGCCGGAGCGGAGGAGTCCGCCGTGTGCCACCACTGTGGCAACTGCCGTGAGGACACGGCCCAGCACACGCTGGAGGAGTGCCCAGCCTGGGACGAGGAGCGCAGCGCTCTCGTCGCGGTCGTGGGAAGTGACCTTTCGCTACCGGCCGTGGTCGCCGCCATGGTCGGCAGCCGGAGTTCGTGGCGAGCCATGCTCTCCTTCTGCGAACGTGTCATGTCGCAGAAGGAGAGCGCTGAGCGGGATCGGGAGCGAACCGATCCCGCTCGTCGCCACAGGAGACGTAGGAGGCGCCGGGACAACAACTAACCCGGCGCCGCAGAGGCCACGCGGGGCCGCCGTCCCTACCTTGGCGGCCCCCGAGACGTGACGCTATAAGCGTCTCATGCCGCGTCGCTAAGCGGCGGTGCACAAAGAGGCGGTCCTGGCGCGTCCGCTCAACGGTAACCCGGGGCCGTCTCTGTAGTGCACCGATGGTGGCCGACGCGGGGTTTTTAGTCGGTATTTCGGCGCGTGTTGTCGTAGGGACCCGACCCAGCGGCCGCCCGTCCACATCCACGGGCGGCACAACATCTCGCTGGGCTCGGAAGGCGCCGGTGAGTCCGACACACCCTCGCCCCTTCGGGGGTGGGATGGTCCGTAAAGGGATTTTCCCCGCGAGAAAAAAAAAAAAAAACTGCTGGTTCGCTATAATTATATTCCAAAGTAGGATAAATGAAAAAAAAAAAAAATGTCAGTAATTAAATTATAGATCAGTAAACTTTTAATTTTACGATTATTTCAAATTTTACAACCAATGTTATTACCCTGAGGTTTCGTTCGCTCAAACATTCATTCATTATTTTACCAAAATACTAACTTCTCGAAATTCCAAGTTATTCTTGCTCCATATATCTTCCCACAATACTTTTACGTCGAGAAAGGACCTACTTTAATATGATCCCTGGGGATAAGAATAAAGAACAATTTTTGCAGCTTATAGTGCCCGTTTTATTCATGGGATTTGTGAACCTAAAATTATAAGCTGCAGGAATTAACTTAAGTAGCATCTTAAGAAAAATATAGTGGGTACATAATAAAGTGCGTGGGGGCCTGTTGATAAACAGACTAGCGACTGCCAACGCGTTCACGGTGGTCGCTGGTGTGAATCCCAGGGCACACCTCTGACTTTTCAGAGTCATGTGTGTATTGCTAGTCAGTCACCACGCACTAATACGGTGAAGGAAAACATCGTGAGGAAACCTGCATACCAAAGCGATTTATAAAAAAGCTATGGTATGTAAGTCCGCCAACCCTCACTAAGCCAGCGTGGTGGACTATATGGCCTAACCAATCTCAATCGTACTGTCGATTGTAGAGGAGGCCCGTGTCCTGCAGCGGGACGTATATAGGCTGATACAGAATACAATAAAGAGGGGGTGGCCTCTTGGTGACTAACTGGACTCGGCTAATGACATGATAGTTACGGGTTTGAATACCAACGCACACCTCTGACTTTTTGGAGTCAGGTGTGTAATGTGCTGAGGATCGTACTACAGCGTAATATTATAGTAAGTGGTCACCTACGTGTCACATCGATGAGACGTGCAAACTCCTAATTTATTTTAATTTCTTCTTGTATGTAAACCTATGTTAAACGAGTGTGTGCAAATCAATGAGTTTTTTTTCTATATTTCTTTCTAATGATAGTCCAATACTAAAGAATAATAATGAGAAGATCTACATACCATAGAGGTTTTTCCAATATTTTCTATTTTATGTGGAACCTGCTCTAGGCTAGTGTTCTGGAATATAGCCCAAGCTCTTACGATCGAACTTTTGATAAGGATCCTGTTGCTTAGCAGTGGGCCATTGTGGCCTTACGGATACATGAGTTTCGATGTAGAGGAATCATATACAGACAAATTTATACTCAAATAAGCAATTACAAGATGAATCAATTATGTGTTTATATTCCTTCCTTTCCACTTCAACCCCTTTACCAATAACACGCCAATTTGTTACTATAATATACATTTCTCCATATCACCTATAATTTGATGAAAGAGTAAGTGGCTTACAGTGACAAAGTACGTGGCATCCCTATGCATGAAGTGACAAAGTGCGTGGCAACCTTATCGTAATTGGCATTCCAACATTGATCGTTCAAGTTGTTAAGGATGTGATAATTAATAGCAAATTTAGTTTTACGTGTAATGTTTCGCTCAACAATTGTTGTGTATGGTACAATTGATCCTTTAAGTGGGTCTGCTTGATGAATTAAGCGATTTTAATTAGATATTAAAGGACTTTTCAGGCGAGGAATGCTTGTTAACCCTCTAAAATGAAGTGGGTGTTTTTGATCCAGGTAAATAATTAATCGAAGCTCAAGAAGATTGCGTAAAGCTGTCTTTTTGTGAAAATCAGTTACTAAATTAGGGAATGCTACTTCCAACAAGTTGACGAGGAGACCTTTGGAGGAGGCCTATGTGAGTTTGGCCTGTGTGTGAGACCGAAAAGTCGCTCGTAGTTTCTGATACCTACGACACAAGACTTAATTGATATTAATGTGGAGTCAGGACTATGTATGTGACTGTTGGGTGTATTTATTTATTATGTATTGTATTTATTTATACTGAATATACATAATAATAATAATAGTTTTTATTATTGGCACAATAAAGATAAACTAAACTACGAGTTAACACCTTTTATGCCTAAAATATTGTGCCAACAATGAGCCACTCTTTCAGCTTGTATGCTGCGATATCACCTGAATAATACCGCAGCGCTGGTTTTTAAAGAGAAGCTCAAGTGACACACAGACGTCCAGTCGATACAAAAACAAATTGGAGCACGAACAAATAATAATTATTTCTATAAAAAAGACAATGCGTATAAAATAAAATAATACAATAATCAGCTATCAGCAACCGTAATTAGTAATAAGAAAAATATAAACTATCTGAGTGGGTAGATTGTTGCAACGATCACTTCATAAACATTCATAACCGTCATTATGAGCCACGCGTACGATAGCCAACGCACATCTTAAGACTAATTTAAAAGTAATATAGGTAATTATGCTATTCATCTTGTTTCACGAGTGGCATCAAAACAACACAATTTTCGCAAACGCGCACTTTGAAGCAAATTACAATTTCCGTCCATGAACTTAAGAAAAAACAAAACACGGTATTTCATGGAGTTCAAACTAACAAACACCATGTGGTAAGTACAGGCTACTAAACTCGCTAAACATTTAACATTGTTGCTTTTGTTTAAATAATAAATACTTCTTTAGATTATTTTTGAATGTATATTTGTTATTTTTAGCTCGACATGGTGGAGGAATATTGTTCCAACAGCGAGTGGCAGCGTATTTAAATGAACCTCTGAAAGCAGAACTCCGATGTTGAGGAATCGCAAGTGGATTTGTTGCCGAACGGGACGCATATTTGAAGTTGTCCTGTCTCCACATCAGCTTGTTATACAAGTATTTGTTTTTTTTTCTTTTATGACGCCAAACAACAGGGTAGCCAAGGGGCTGCCATTTTAAGGATATTAGCGTCATTTAAAAATGGCGTGACATGGTTGCGACTGGGAATATTGAAACAGAACCGGGCACAGGCGTTCTGCACGCGTTGAATTAAACGCACTGTTCGAGAAAGTAAACAAGGGCCATACACAGTGTCACAATAATTTAATCTTGATAAAATAAGACTATCTACAAGTAACTTCCTCGATTTTATATTAAGATACTGCCGAAACCGGTACAGTACTTTTAGTCTATAAAAACAGTTTTTAATAACTTCGTTTATATGTGGCTCAAAGTGAAGTTCTGGGTCCATTATCAGTCCTAAGTTGTGCGCTGTTTCAACCCTATTAATATTTTCTCCCATGATGTGTATCCGTGGCGCAGCCGACAATATAAGTTTAATTTGTGTACTGCTTCCCAAAACTATAAAGTTACACTTCGCGGGGTTCAGTACAAGTGTGTTGGAGTTGGACCATGACACTACCCTAGCTAGGTCGTTGTTAATTTTATTGACGGCTGATGCTAGTTCATAATACTTAAACGATAGATACAGCTGAATATCATCCGCGATCTACATTCCTTAAGAGAGTGTGCAATATTTCGCGCAAAAGATAATATATAACATCATCATCTTACACTACAGGAAGTTGAATATAAGGTGGTTTTTTAAATTTAATTCCAGTATTTAGCAGTTATTTCTTATTCAATACATGCTATGATGCCTGAAGGTTTTGCATGTTGCCAAATTGTTTAGTTAGATTAAAAAAAATAAGTATAGCCAAATTGTATGTAAAAAAAATAGATATTGCCAAATTGGATTAGTTATAAAAATAATCTTATTGTCATAGGATATCCTTAAATTAATAAATACATACTAAAAGCGGGCACTTTGACATACACGCTTTAGTAAAATTCTTAGTAATACAACACTAAACCGATCTAGCACTTCCCATATAATTCTACACCATTGCAAAGAATTTCAACATTAAGCATAAACAACAATATCGTATTCCGAATTGCTTTACCACGCATTATCATTTATATTCTGCAAAAGATCCTAACTCAGATTACGGTAATTAAAACTGAACGTTATTCCAAGTATACATGATTGAGATTTGCGTGAAGGTTAGCAGTTGATATGACGTTTCGGTTCGGATAATTGGGTATGAAAATGATTGAAGTAGCTCGCTTTGCTGCCATTATTGGTTGGTAGCGCACAGTATGTTAGGATTGGTTTTGCCAAATTTATTTGAAATCTAATTTTGTTCATGAGGAAGCGTGTAGCGATAAGGTAACTCGGTTGATGTTTGTACCAAGGCAAATGATGTACATAATTGATGGTCTACTTAGCGTAGTTGGTAACGTACCGGATTTGAAACAGAGAGTGTGGGTTCGATTCCCCACACCGAGAGTAAAATTTTATAGACGAAAGATTGTGTTTGTTACTTTCTTAAGCTCAAATTGCTCGACCCATTTTGATGAAATTTGGCATGAAGCTAGCTGACACCCCAGACTATCACTTGGGCTAGTTTTGATTCCGATAAAATATCGTATTGTTGTGTCATAAGTAAGGACTCAAATATGCTACTATTTTAACTTAAACTAGTGTTCCCGCGGAATAAGCAAACAATCAAAATATACCGGGTATCTCAAGACTGCTACCGAAAACGAAGCCGGGTGGTAGTTTTAGTGGCTACAAACACAATGCAATTAAAAATTTCGCATAGAAACGCGACAATTATTTTTTATGATTTTTTAAATATCGTCATTTTTGGGTGGTAAATCCGTAGTTTTTGCTAAAATAATAATTTAAACTCTGTTATACCTTAGAGTATTTATAAATAAAAGGGCATACACTATTATTTTAGGAAAAAAATGTATTTACCACCCAAATATGGAAATAAGAAAAATATAACAAAAAAAAAATTGTCGCTTTATTTGCAACTTTTTCTGTTCCATTGTGTCTGAAGTCGTTTAAACTACCACCCGGCTCCGTTTTCGGTAGCAGTCTTGATATACCCTATGTATGTGTTACTTTTCAACTCAAAAGCATGGAATGGGATAGAGTATAAGGTGAATACGAGTACGTAACCCTCGAAAATTCAAAATTCGCGATACTTTTTGTACACACCTCGTAAAATGGAATAGAGAAGAACAGGATTGCACGCATTTTTGCGTGGGACAGAATGAGACGGTACCTATGCCAAGAGTTGGTTACTGGACGCCACACATGTTGAGTGTAACATAAAACAGTTATTACAAGATAGTTTAATAACTACAAATAGTTTTAAATTATAAATAATAAGACTACCAAAACCTAAACAAATTTAATTTATATAATAATAAAATCAATTATTTTGTAAATATAGATTAAGTATGCATTGACTTGTCATAAGAACAATTTAATTGCCTACATGATCAATAAACCTAAATAATTCTTAAATAACGTTTTCTATTTCTCCATGAGTCACATTCGCAGTCCTTGAGGTCGTCGGAAAATCTGAGGTTGAGAATGCCTGTGCACACCACGAAGTTCATGGATCGGTCGTTTACAGTCCAGGCTGTTCGACTGTGGAATGCACTACCAATTAAAGTGAGACAGGCGCGAACACTAACTGCATTCAAAAAAATGGTCAAAGATCACTACCTATCACTTTGAACAGCCAATATGTAGTCTAATTTCCTGCATTTGAACCTAAAGGTAATTTATAGTATGTTTATTTATTTATATTTATATATATACCGGGTATCTCAAGACTGCTACCGAAAACGAAGCCGGGTGGTAGTTTTAGTGGCTACAAACACAATTCAACTAAAATTTTCGCATAGAAACGTGACAATTATTTTTTATGATTTTTTAAATATCGTCATTTTTGGGTGGTAAATCCATAGTTTTTGCTAAAATAATAATTTAAACTCTCTTATATCTTAGAGTATTTATAAATTAAAGGGTATACACTATTATTTTAGGAAAAAAATTATTTACCACCAAAATATGGCAATAGGAAAAAAAATTAAAAAAAAAAATTGTCGCTTATTTTTGCAACTTTTTCTGTTGCATTGTGTCTGAAGTCGCTTAAACTACCACCCGGCTTCGTTTTCGGTAGCAGTCTTGATATACCCTGTATATATATATAAAAAATGGTCAAAGATCACTACCTATCACTTTGAACAGCCAATATGTAGTCTAATTTCCTGCATTTGAACCTAAAGGTAATTTATAGTATGTTTATTTATTTATATATATATATATATATATATATATATATATATATATATATATATATATATATATGCATTAGGTATATGTATTTTATTATGTATCATATATTGTGTACATATTAATTGTAAATAATTTGTCTGTTATTTTTTTATTTTTATTGGAGCTTGTATCCTTTATTTTCTATACTGCCCACTCTTGCTTACCTTTTCCTCTATCCATCCAAAGGTTGTCTGTAAGAAATCGCCTACAGCGATAAGACCGCCATCTGTACTTTTTGTTCATTATTTGTAATATATTTAAGTGGTTATCGTTTTTATGTGCAGTTAAGAATAAAAATAAAATAAAATAAATAAATAAACCAATTTTATTAAATTTCATTTCAAATGACTATTACTTTTTTTACTGGACTTTAGAAGTATCTGTAAGCGAAGCGAAGAGGGATCGTGTCGCTAGTTAGTAATAAGTGTAAACAGAAAAAGATAGTTGTATAATCAACACTACAGTTCTTATGAAAAATACAAGAAGAAACTTTAAACTAGTGTTTTCTTGGTCTCAAAGGTTATGTTAAGCCATGTGGTAGAGTAATAAAGGCGGTCTGACGCCCGCAACAATCTTATCTTCTTGGCTTCGAGTTAAAGTTATCCTGAAAATGATTCTGTCGTGTTTTCTTACTATTCTTGCAAGACTAGGTGAACATAAAGAATATGAAGCACATAATATATATATTTTGTTATTTATCAACTTGTGGTATTATTGTGTATTTATATAGTTTGTCTAAGCTAATAGTAGAGAAGCTAATGCTTTCTGCCTCCTTTCTCTTATCTCTATCCGTAGATTGTCTGAACGACATTCCTTGTGTAATAATACCTTCGATTGTACTTATTTTAAATGTAGTTTTTTTTAGACTGCCTTGTTGGTGAATTTGTACTAATGTACGGTTATACAACTGAGGTCTCGAGTTGAAATTCCGTGTTAGACGAAGTGATATTGGTTTTTCTATTATTAATTTTTATCAGCTCGCAATCAGAAATTTGTGCTCGATGTGGCGATGGGCTCGCCCCCATCACATCATGGAACGGAACATACAAGGCGAAATGTGGGTGTAACCCTTCTGTGAAAAAGGCGTGATTTTATGTATGTAATGTTTACAATAAAGGAAATAAATAAATCAATTGAATAAAACTAGACATTGCGCTTTATAGTTAAATAATAAATTCGTATGAATAATAAAAAATTAAGAATACAATCAAGCTGCGTTATCATATTTATTTATGCGTGTACATAATTGAAATGAAAACTTACACATAATTAAATATACAATATTTTTCGGCATTGATAAAAAACGAAAACAAAAAAAGAGAGTTTTTCGTACTGGCACGTCAATGGATCTAAAATGTGCTGCACGTTACGTTTAATATAGGTATTAGTAGAGTGGTACGAACGTGATCTGCAAAGACGGAGGTTGCAGATTTGAATCACTTGGTAAAAAAATGTGATTTTTGTTTCAGCTACTACGCACTTTGAAGGTAGGTTTGAGCAATTGTATAGTTTACCATTAGGCGAAAGGCATGCTCGTCACAAATCGTCTCGAACGCAGGTTTGATGACTTCCAGCCTCCCGAACAAGCCAGTTTCCGAAAAGGCTTTAGTACCATAGACCATATTCATACGCTACGGCAGGTTGTACAAAAAACCGAGGAATATAACTTGCCGCTTTGTGTAGCGTTTGTGGACTATGAGAAAGCCTTTGATTCGATCGAGACCTGGGCTGTGCTACAGTCTCTTCAGCGGTGCCACATAGACTATCGGTACATCGAAGTGTTGAGGTGTATATACAACAACGCCACCATGTCGGTCCGAGTACAAGATCAGAGCACGAAGGCTATTCCACTACAGAGAGGCGTGAGACAGGGAGATGTCATATCTCCGAAACTGTTCACTGCCGCGCTGGAAAACGCCTTCAAGCTCTTGCAGTGGAAAGGATTCGGCATCAACATCAACGGCGAGTATATTACTCACCTTCGATTTGCCGACGATATTGTAGTCTTGGCAGAATTGCTGGAAGACCTTAGCACTATGCTCGAAGACCTTAATCGAGTCTCCCAACAGGTGGGTCTTAAAATGAACATGGATAAAACGAAGATCATGTCGAATATCCATGTTGTGCCCGCCCCCATTGGAGTTGGGGGCTCGACTCTCGAAGTTGTTGACGAATATGTCTATTTAGGACAAGTGGTCCGGTTCCAACTCGGTTGGACAGCGTTCGAGAAACTTCGCGACGTCTTCTCGTCCAAAATACCTCAGTGCCTAAAATCGAAAGTCTTCGATAGTTGTGTGTTACCAGTGATGACATACGGCACCGAGACGTGGCCTCTCACTGTGGGCCTCATTAAAAGGCTCAAAGTCACTTAACGAGCCATGGAGCGGGCTATGCTCGAAGCATCCTTACGAGATCGAATCAGAAATGAGGAGATCCGTAGGAGAACCAAGGTTACCGACATAGCCCATAGGATTGGCAAGTTGAAGTGGCAGTGAGCCGGGCACATAGCTCGTAGAACCGATGGCCGTTGGGGCCGAAAGGTTCTCGAGTGGAGGCCACATACAGGCAAGCGAAATGTCGGACGCCCGCCTACAAGGTGGACGGACGAGCTGACTAAGGTCGCAGGAAGTCGCTGGATGCAGGCCGCTTCCAACAGGTCATTGTGGAGATCCTTGGGGGAGGCCTATGTTCAGCAGTGGACTTCCTGTGGCTGATATGATGATGATGATGCTCGTCTCGCCATTCTGTATCAGCCAATATACGGCCCACTGCAGAGCACGGGCCCCCTCTACAATCGACAGTACCATTGAGAGTGGTTAGGCCAGCGTGGTGGACTATATCCACCACGCTGGCCTAGTGCGGGTTGGCATTCAGCCATTCAGTGCAATAAAACAAAGACAACACATTGGAGAAACTTGCATACCGTACACTATACAGGTCTTTGAAAGAATTTCTATGCTATGTTATGTAAGTCAAACCGCACTACGCTTGCGTGGTGGTCTATAACCTAAGCCATCTCAATCGATCTCATATTTCTAAAAGAGGGCCTTACTAATCATCTTATATACCACATAAACATTTGTCTCCATATGAGGATCGCACCCGCGGTCTCTCATTTTCCAACCAACTGTGCCACAGAGTCAAATATGGAAATATCCTTGGATCAATCCCAATATACCCGTTTCGATATTCCGTTCTGCTCCCAACTTCTTGTTGCATTATCCAGTCTTATCTCTATATCCCTAATTACCATGTACTCCGAGAATAGGGATAAGCCCTTAGGAAAGGGTATTAACCTAATACCTTGTTAAATATACCTGTATGTATATTGGTATCATTTATCAATTTTCAAAGGAATATAAGCCTTATGTAAGAGGCGTAGAGTTGCTTATATATTGGCTAAATGTAAAGAACTTGCGAAGAAAATTGTCGGCTTCCGTTGTCTAGATGTTAATTGCAAGCGTTTGGATAGGACGTGGTTTAGTATTGTTTTGTTGTTTGTTATTGTTAGAAAAAGGAAGGTATTTATTTGTCAGTCTTCGTGGCGCAGTTAGACGCCGCCTGTGAAACAAAGGGTCGCGAGTTCGATCCCCGCACCGAATATTTATGTGATCCACAGGTATTTTTTTCGGATCTGGGTATTTGTGGCACCGAAAATTCATGTATTTTTGTAGTCGAAGTTTATTAGGAATTTCTAATTTAAGCAACAAAATTGATTTCAACATGAATAATTTGCGTTCCGTTTTCATGGATCATATGCATAAAAATATTATTTTTGCCTTATTAGATAAGATTTATATAATCATTATTAATAATTATATTAATGAAATACAATTGTCGTTATTAGAAATGCGAACTATGATATTTTCTAAGTTTGTAGCGCTGTATAAAAATATATTAGGATAATTAGTCTTTTTACGTGGAATGAAAAGTGGCGAAAATGTCACAGCTCATAAGATAGCAACCATAATAGCAATTGAAATATATAAAGCAAGTACTCTTTCCTTAGGGTCCAAATACAACATATTTTTTTTATAATGCTTCAAATATTTATTATTAATGTTAGTTAATTGTCAAAATATTATGAGTACCTCATCGTATAGAATCTTCTCATTTTTGTTAGTCTTTATCTCTAGAAATATATTTCGTCCACTACAAATGTATTTATTTAAAATTAATGTTATACATAATTGTTTTCTGTATCAGCCTATAGCCGTCCCACTGCAGGGCACATGCCTCCTCTACAATCGACAGTACGATTGAGAGTAGTTAGGCCATATAGTCCACCACACTGGCTTAGCGTGGATTGGCGGACTTCACACACCCTAGAAATTCTAAAACTATGGGATGCAGATTTCCTCACGATGTTTTCCTTCACCGTTTCAGTGCGTGGGGAATGACTATCAATACACCCTGTTTTACCTCAACAGCATAAAATAAACCAAAGGTAAAACATCCGAAAAAAGACACATCGACCTTCGAAAAACGCCAGAAATGTAACCGGAAAATCCATTGAAAATATAAATTGACAGACAAAACTTGTTATGGCACGTGTCGGGGGCAGGCGCGATTTAATTCCGGGTCCATTGTCCACACTAGCTGCAACAAAACTGTAGGAAGATCAACTGTCATGCATCGCACGGGGAATATTTACATACTGGTATTGTGAATAAAAATCGACAGACTGCATGGCGTAGGGGGTCTCTCATGTGTGAGAAGTGGCCTAGGTAGCTATCGCTATGTCTATTTCCACCGTCAAATAGCAGTGTAATTGAACTGTTGTGTTTCGGTTGGAAGCACTTTTCAAAATGGCGGCCAAAGTGTTCAATTCTGACTATCAATTTACAATATCGGAGCAAAGGATCCCGATTTTGAACCAATCGGACCACGAAAAAGATGCTAGATATTTCACTACTGCTTCCCTCCTATAACGTGATTATATATAGGCCTATTTGTTGATAAATGAGCTATCTAAAACAGAAATATTTTTTCATTTCGAACCAGTAGTTCCTGAGGTTATAGGTAACAAACAAACTGTTCAGCTTTATATATTAATGTAGATAAGGTCGTGCCATCACAGCGCCCATATCATCAAGCAAACCAACAATTTCTTCAACCCCAGTAGATTTATCAAGAAAGGAAATATATTTACGCAAGCCAAGCTTATTTCGTCTTTATCAACCTTCTATGTTCGTTGTTGGTTAGTATTTTCTTCATTCGCGTTGTGCAATGAGCTAACGTGTCACTGAAGGGAATAGAGATTATTGTAGTCCTGGGAATTTTACTGACTGATAAAATGCTACTTTTAGCAATAAAATACCTTTGCAATTTACTATATTATTTTTGTATTGTACCTAGTTTTTACGGTAACATTTCTGCAATGCATCTGAAGATATTTTAAATTTTCATAGTGAAAGTGGTAGAGCCACGCTGTTGTCAGTCATGACGTGGGCAGGCTTAACCGGGGTGGTACTATTGATAAAGACGTGAAGCGACAGCTTTACTGTCGCGTTTTGTTTGATGAGTGAAATTGCCGGATGGCTAATACCATTCCTCTTCCCATGATAAAGTCGCCTTAATGACATATTTTACAATAGCCTATCATTCAGCACCATCTGTAATGTATATACGAATAATCATTTAATTTATCAGTGAAAACTTGTAATTGGCCTTCTGTTACATATTATTTTTGTAAATTACTACTTGTATTGGCTGTTACTTTTCTGAATGTAAGAAATAAAATAAACAATATATATATGAATATGTGTGTTTTTATCTCCAGTGATAAAAAACACGTTTTGTAGACTAAACGTCTCAAAAGGAGATTTTATTTCTATCATGATAGTCGCTATTGTCACTCTCCTAGAGAGGGTTTTCGTATCAAATACAGAACCCATTTTCATTGTCGGTTAAGACATAAAATAATTCACCTCTCATACATACTTAGATTTCTAGACCGCGACACAAAACAATGGGGAAAAATGATCACCCCTTAGTTATCACTAGCAACACCCTGTATAAAGCGTCCGTGACACACTTCAGTGTTGAAAGGGCTCGCAACAATTACCCTTGAAGTGAACTCATGATTGGCGTAAGTGCTTCACTAAAAGTTTCGCTGGAATTCGTCACGAAGGAATTTAAACGAATTTCGTTTAATGACGGAGATAATAAAGCTGACTCAGCGCTGTGTTCGTGTTTACGTGATGTGATTTTGAATTCATTTCGAGAAATGAAGTTTAAAAGATATGGCTATGGAGTATTGTCTTCGTACATACATAAAATCACGCCTTTTTGCTGGAAGAGGTGGTTCTAGGACACCCAAATTTCGCCTTGAATGTTCTATCTCATAAAGTACTAATGGGCGAGTCTATTATTGTATCGGGCACACATTTCTCACACCGGGCTGATCATGAATGGAAAATCCAATGTCACCCCGAGAGTCGAACCTGAGACTTCTGCTTACAACTACGCCATCGAAGCAGTGCTATTTTCCAAATACTCATGATATTATGTTTTCTACAGGACAAACAATGGGAGAGCCAAATTAAAGTTAACCGAAACTACGAGTTAGAACAGGATAAGAGAGGATATAAAGAAGTAGATGGCTTGAGTTTAAAAGTTCAAGTTTCTGTATCTTGTGTGGAAAGGATGTCAAAAATATTTGCAACAAAGCAAAGTCAGACCGGGTCGCTAGTAATGAAAGATTATTTATTTATTTAGAATAGGTCCACCAATAGCAAGAAAATCAATAGCATTACAGATACATTTGATTAAGCAAATAAAATCACTGATAGTGAACATAGATATAGGGGAAGAGATATAAAGTAATATAGTGGCAGAAAGTATCCAAACTAAGGATGCAAAAATGATTATTTTAAATTAAAAACTGCCTGAAACTTTTAAACAATCATAGATTCAGACAGCTTGTCTATGCAACGGAAAGTTTTAATCAAACTTTACGAGAGATTGACTTGACCTAAATCTTTGCGAGATAATTCAGAGTAGAATAAACTGGGCTAGAAACTAAAATACAAAGATTATTTAAGTTGGGTATCGTATTTGAGACACAAACGGGTACAAACGGTGTGGCGTTTGTAAAACGGTCCTAACAGGTAATAAGACCAAGTGACTTTGTATTACAGAAAGACATATTGAAAATAATAAGTAACTAGCGGTCTGATACAGTGATCAAAATGAAGAACCAAAATTTTCAGTTCCATATGTTTTAGAATATCGACCAATCGGACCACAAAAAATGAATAAAATTTATATTTTCTAGATTGTTCACTACTGCTTTAGTCGTATAGGTCATAGCGTGATGATATAGCCTATAGCATTCCTCGATAAATGATCTATCCAACACAAAACTACTTTTTTCATTTCAAATCTGTAGTTCCTGAAATTTGAGGAAGCAAACAAACAAGCTTTATATATAAAACCTAGTTGCGACATATCTTATAACCACAGTATTGTAAAAAGCAACGACAGATTTACTTGCACATCCTCAAGTAGCAGAATCTGCCTTTCCGAATGGGTGGTAGAGGAAAAAAATCTAGATCTAAATGACGTTTAAAACTTCATTTGTTCAATCAATTATTATGTTTAAAAAATGCACTTTTACGATTTCATTTTCTTTTGTAACTCTCTTGCACTTTTCAAAGATTTTCAAAAATACGCCAGTGTATAAAAACCACTACAAACCAAAGGTGTTTAAAAAGTTTTACTTTTCAGTGTTCTTAAAACAAGAAATTACCACAAACTTTTTCAACTCCTATTTGACTTTACAAGTAAGGGAAAACTCCGATGCAATTTGGAGGTTTTCCTCTATGTCAGCAGTTTCCTTGAGTGAGGTCATTAAGAGTAATGGGATTCCCTTCAGCGCTTTCTTAACAAGTTTGTTGCGGCACCGTTTTCAGAGGACTTTCAGACAGTGCGTTAGAGGCCTACTACATCTCGTAATCATCCTAATTCATAGAAAATCATATTTTAAACGCTGTACAGTCAGCGACATAAGTCGCTACACATTCACGAGATTTGAAATTGTCTTATCATCCACAATAATAATTATTTTCAATATCGTATGGCACTTCTCGGCATAGATGACTTTACTTGGTTATATTCTACGACTACAGAGTAGTACGTACAAATTTTAATTCATAAAAAGCTTATCAAAAAATGTGAAGTGTTCAGCGACTTATGTCGCTGACTGTACGTTTACTCTTTAGATCTCCTAACGCAGTGAACATGTTAATTTGATAGTTTCACTGATTTTATAACTTAGGAAATTAGGAAGTTACTTTGATGGTATAACTATCATCGAGCGTCAAACCTGGTGGGAGGTCTATCATAAGTGAGAGGCCACCTGAGTAGGTACCACCACTATCTCTATTTTTCCCGCCAAAAAGCAGTATAAATACACTGTTATGTTTCGGTTTGAAGGATATTGTAGCCAGAGTAACTACTGGATATATTGAGACTTAGCATCTTATGTCTCATAGCGGCGAGCACAGTGGAATGCCAAGCATTGATTTATAATTCAATGTTTTGTTTGGTTTTTCTACTGCTCATGAGCTTTCGTAACACTTAACATCAGGCGAACGGCATTCACTACAATAAAAAAAAACCTGCTCATTTTCTAAAGATTTTACTGCAACTATTGTAAGACCAATTACAAGGAACAAGCTCACATATATACATACATTTATAAACTCACGCCTTTTTTTCCCAGAAGGGGTAGGCAGTGGTTCCAGGGCACCCACATTTCGCCTCGTATGTTCCGTCCCACAGTGTGATAGGTGGCGAGCCTATCGTCATATCGGGCACAAATTTTTGACTCTGGGCTGATAATAAATAGAAAAATCTAATATCACTTTGCCCAACTCGGGATTCGAACCTGAGACCTCAGCTTCGTAACCGCACCGTAGTGCAACTACGCCATTGAGGTAGTCACCACACTAGCACAACACGAGCTCACTACTAGCTCTGAAACCCGACATGTTATAGCTTGCAGGAGCAAAGAGTGAAATTTTGTAAAAAGAAAGCTAAGTTTCGAACTAAAAATATGCTCGATACACGTAAAACAGAGAAGCTCTTGGGAATCGAGTAACATGCTTCGCTATTGTTAGCTTGTATTTTATTCGGATCGAAACCACCTTAAGCTATTGTACGAATGTTTTTTTTTTATTGCAGTGAATAGCGAAATGAGCATGCCATTTGTTTGCTGGTAATACTTGACATTCTATTACTCTCGCCATCTTGAGACATAAGTCACTACAGCTACTAGTCACAATGCTTAGCTACTCTCGTTATAATGACTTTCATATTGATACACAATAATGCATCTAACCTCATGATTGGCGGGAGTAATAGGCATTGCGGTGGTGGCCGGGTGGCCTCTCACATATGAGAGACATACCACCATTAAATTCGGCGCGAATCGACGGCTTTGCTGTTGTGTTTCGTTTGATAGGAGAGATAACCAGGAACCCAGATCCCTTGTACCCTTTCTATAATTTCTTGCTTTTCTATTTTCTCCTATTTTGAGAAGTAACGCACCTATAAGTGTTAAAGATGTTTATAGAATACAATCACTTCTCTCTCCCTCTCTTCAGCCACTGGAACATAGGCCCTCCCAAAGGATCACCACAGTCACTTATCATTGGATAATTCGTTTGCTAACGTATTAGCTCGCCAACTCGTATTCAGTCAGCGGTTGCAGCAGCCTAACCCATTTCTATAGATTTTTTCAGCTCTAGAAGAAACCTATGCTGAACAGCGCGCGATTACATTCCAATACACAACAATAATATGCAATAAAAAACCTAAAAGAAATACTATACAATCGGTTACATCGCGTCGGTTTCCCCGTTCATATCAGATACAGGAATATATCTTTAGCTACACGATGCAGTAGCACTTAAATGGGAATAGGGAATCTTTATTTCCCGTCCGATTGTACGTCTATATGTATCTGATCGATCATGGGCAGACTCGTGTCTAGGCTACCTTTCTTTTCACGTCGATGAATTTTCTACGAATTGGAATCTGTGAATGTTATGCATTCATTTCTCTTAATGGATGGTGTTTGTTTTTGAATACGTTTTTGTGTTGTAGCTGTGTGTACACGTATATGAAATGAAATTAAATGGAAATTATTTATTGAATCTAATGGTTTCTTAGACTCACGCAAATGTTATACATTTTAATAAAAATGGCGGGCGACGGATTTCGCCCTGTGACCACGAAAGCTGTAAAGTAATCGAAACATCGATAAAACCCGTAAATAATAGTTTTATTTCAATATTGTTTAATCTATTTAAACGTCCAACATAATTTAGATTCAGTCATTTTTTAATTAACAACCCGGTGCGGAAAGCGGTTTTCGATAAGACAATTCCGGGTAAAATAATCAAAATTTTCAATCTTCTATACAATGGAACAAAAATAGTATTATTTGGCATATGCGGCAGGTTAGGCCGCCCAAAAACATAGTCTTCTCTTTGGCTCAATTTTCAGAATATTTTTATCTGACTGAAAAACCCGCTCTTGGAGATATTTGTACTGGTTTTGTACATTTGGAAGTAGTATTTTATAAGCAATTTAATTACTCACAATGCAAGATTAAACAAGAAGTAAAATAAATAATATCGCCTGTCCTAAATTTTCTCCAAGTTCCAAATATAACCATTTAGAAGTTTTTTTTTGCGGAACACTACAGCCAAAGCCAGCTCGAGCCAATAAAAATATTCCAACGACACCACATAAAACTGATTCTTGTATTCTTTATACATCCGATACGATTTACTTACTTGAAATAAGGCTAGTAGTTTTATCCGACGCAATATCGCCTTTATTTTAAGCATTACTTAAGCATGCAAAGAATTTTTGTAAGAAGTGTTTGCTTAGATTAGGATTTTAAGGGAAAGCCTAATTGAATCTTCCCGACTACGAAATATATAATTTTTAGGTTATAAAATATAGGAGGCGAAAGATACCACAATATAAATATACCATATAAGATAATGTAATGTATGAAACATTCAATTTTTTAGCAATATTAATTGTTGATTGGCAACTGAGCCCTAGAGATAATATACCCAATAGATTCAGTAGACATATAGTAATTTATGTTATTTTACATCCTTATACTTCTTCTTCTTCTACCTGGCGTTATCCCAGCCGGTGCCAGGGTCCGCCTTCCGGCTAATTCTTCCCCATTTCACCCGATCTTCAGCATCCTCAATAGTAAGGCCATTGACCCTCATATCTTCCTTGATGACGACATCTAGCCAGCGCTTCTTTGGTATACCTCTCGGTCAACGCCCAGAAATATTGAAGCTCAGCTACATTTCACATCCTTATACATTTATTCATTTTCAATCAATGTTCCATTATTTATTATTTTCTGTATTCCTTCTTTATTGAGCTAGCAAAGCGTCCGACGTCACTTCGTTTTAAATTGCCTCTGAAACTAGCGCTGTGTTTTCATTCCGATGACAATTCAGCAATAATGCTGAGACAGTATCTATTTGGCAGATATGCGACGGTATCCTTTTGCCAGGTATGCGAAATAATGTTGCTAAACAACACGTCTTTTTCGAAAATCTCTTTGTTTTTGCCTTCTTTTATTTTTTGTATTGTCTCAGCCCTTATACGTCCCACTGCAGGGCATGGGTCTCCTCTACAATCGAGAGTACGATTGAGAGCGGATAGACCATATAGTCCACCAGTCCAGTAGGCAGACTTTACATACCATAGATTTTTTTACAAATTCGCTAATGTATGTAGGTTTCCTCACGATTATATATCCTTCACCGTTACATAGCGTGGTGATTGACTATTAATACACACATGACTCCGGAAAGCCAGAGGTGTGCCCTGGGATTTGAACCCGCGACCACCGTATTGGCAGTCTGGTCCGTTTACCAACAAGCCACCATACTTTTATTTATTATTTTTATTATCCTTTTGTATTGAGCTGTATGTGATGTAATCATATCAATTCTTCTTCTTCGTTCGAATCAATGACTCAATTATAACAAATATCTACACATTCTTCGGGCCTAGTAGGCTACATTCACAGCGGCTTCTGAAGACTCTATGATGTCCTTTCTTGTATAGATGGTAGAACACAGTGGGCACATTAGTAGGTGTCACATATCCTGCTCCAGCGTGCCACAGTCACAAAAAATCATTAAAAAGTCGTTCGATTGTTATGATAAAGGTCGTCCATAAATTACGTCACAAAATATTATGATTTTTTGCCCTTCCTTTTCACAGCTGGTCACATTTGTGGACACCCTCTAACCAGTGTGATGTTCCAAATTTTGCGATTTTAATAATTTAAATTTAGTGTTGTAATACTTAAATATAAAATAATATATTTTCAAAAAATGTGATGATGTCACAAAATTTTAGTCCTCTCCCGTCGCTTGTGTTTCTTTCTTCGTCTACTCCCTCCCTCCCCCTTAACGTGTGACGTAATTTATGAATGGCCTCTTATGAGACTTCAAATAACAAAAAATGTATGTCAATACACGTTCATATACCTATTAATATGTATGGTACTTTATGAAGCTAACACTGACATGCTATGTATACTTTAATATTGAGACATTGCTGCGCTTTGACGGCGCTAGTATGACTTGACCTTTAAACTCTTCAACGATGCAAAACGCCTACGTTGATCTCTGATATTTTACAGCATTGAAGCAGCATCATATGCCGACATGGATGAACAGACAATTTTATAAAGGATTGAGTATTTATATTTTTTCATTGCATCCAAAACATAATAAAATAATTTTACAATTATGTGAGTTAGAGCTAAACGTAAGTAGGCACAAAAGGCAACCTTATCGCTAACGGCGATCACTTCCAAACAACCTTTGGGAGGATTGGAATGAATAGGAGAAGGAAACTGAAGATAGTCATTAAAAGGAAAAGGTAGAAAATCATGTGTAACTAAAATCTACAGGTACAGTGTAAGTGTATATCAAGACTGCGAACGGAAACAAAGCTGGGTGGTAGATTCAGATTTATAGGTTGATGATAGATGGTGACAGATTCAAATATCATCAAGTTTGGGTGGTGAATACATAGTTTTTGCTAAAATATAATTTAAACCCAAGCATACCCTAGCGCTTAAAAAACGGGTGTATACTATTAATGTAGAAAAACAATGACAGGAATAAAGAAAAATAGTCGCCATTTTGTAAAAAATATTGTTGCATTGTATTAGAAGTCACTAAAACTACCACCCGGCTTCGTTTTCGTTAGCAGTTTTGATATATCCTGTATACATAGTAGGTCACAGGAAGTCGCTTGATGCAGACCTCGAAAGCCTTTGTAAATCAGTTGATTAGACGCTGGTTGTGGAACAAGAAGATGGGCGTAAGACCTGCTCTGATATTTTTTTTTTTTTTTTTATTGCATTGAATGGCGAGACGAGCAAGCCGTTCGCCTGATGGTAAGCGATACGACCGCTCATGAACAGTAGCAACATTCCACTGCGCTCGCCATCCTGAGACATAAGATGTTAAGTCTCAATATGTCCAGTAGTTGCTCTGGCTACAATGTCCTTCAATCCGAAACACAACAGTGCATTTAAGCAGTGTTGTTTCACGGGAGAAATAGACATTGCGGTGGTACCTACCCAGATGGCCTCTCACATATGAGAGACCTACCACCAGTAAAAATATAAATGTTTGTGATATAAATGTTTGTGATCCACAAGTAGGTATTTGTTGTCTAAAGGCAAAGGAAAAATCTCTCGTAGCTTCTTATAAAGAAGACTCGATCTTAGTGTGGGGTCAGGTTTGTGAATGATCACTGTATTTGTTATTAGATCGGTTCCAACAGGTTCGAAAAATTCCTCTTTGCTAAATAAGATTCCTGTGACTGAAAATAAACAAATAAATACACCCAAATAGTCACACTCATAGTTCCAACCCACATTACGATCCAGTCTTGTTTGGTGTATCAGAAACAAAGAAAGGAATTCTGAAAAAAAAAAAACTGATAACTAAGATGAAGAAGACATCATTCGAATAGCATATTACATAAATAACCAGCCATTCAAGAAATTCAACAATACGCCACAACTCCAAGAAAAATGTAGATGCATTTACGAATAACAAAAACATGCACTAATCTAAGATATTTCGAATAGCATAACAATACGAAAAGATCGTATCGCAATGCGGTACGTGTGGCAGAATCGGTTAATGCAAATTGAAAATAGCACATTGTAGCTATTCTTGTTAAGCGCGTTGGTTAAGTGCTCTTAAGGAAAATGTGGCGTCATTTTCGACGTGACATGAGCGATGTGACAGTTTTGAAATGGAGGTGATGTTTTAAACAAAATACCAAGATGCAGCTTTAGCGTGAGTCATAAAATATGTCAGACTAGTAACTGGGAAGATATTAGTATACTCGTAGATTTGAATGGCATTTATCGTGCTGTATCAGCCCATTTAAGACCCACTGCAGAGCACGGGCCTCCTCTACAATTGAGAGTGCGATTAAGAGTGCTTAGGCTATATAGTCGACCACACTGGCTTAGTGCTGGTTGGTCGATTTTAAATACCATAGAAATTCTTTTAAATTGCTATGGTATGCAGGTTTCCTCAGGATGTTTTCCTTTACCGGTATAGTACATCGTACATTATGAAATAACTGTTGACATGACCCATACATACCGGGTATCTCAAGACTGCTACCGAAAACGAAACCGGGTGGTAGGTTTAGTGAGTACAAACACAATGCAACTAAAAATTTCGCAAAGAAACGCGACAATTGTTTTTTTATTTTTTTTAAAAATCGTCATTTTTGGGTGGTAAATCCGTAGTTTTTGCTAAAATAATAATTTAAACACTTTTGTACCTTAGATTATTTATAAATAAAAGGATATACACTATTATTTTAGGACAAAATGGTTTTACCACCCAAATAAGGTCATAGGAAAAAAATAACAAAAAAAATGTCGCTTTTTTTGCAACTTTTTCTATTGCATTGTGTCTGAAGCCGCTTAAACTACCACCCGGCTTCGTTTTCGGTAGCAGTCTTGAGATCCCCGGTATAGGTATAGTGTGAAGGCATCTTAGCAGTCCGTAATCCGTCATAATTGTATTGAATAGCACGTGACCACCGTCTGATGCCATTCGATACTCTGGACAGAATTTGCACTTACCATCAGGCGCAGTGTAGTCATTATTCAGAGCCAGTTTAAAAAAAAATCAAGTGAATCCCGTTTTTAGTTGAGCTAGATTGTTTTTGTGTCATAATTAGAACAAGTTTACTTTTTTAAAAAGGAATAGAATTTCTCAATAAAATTTTGTCACAATGCGTCTATATTCATATTTTTAATAACAGGAGTTATTATGTATATCTGTACAAAAAAAACATATATACCAGTGTGGCGGGATTTATCAAAATTTTGCCCTCTCTCCTCTTTCTCAACATCACTAATTTTCGGATGAAAAATGTGTATTTTAGCCGTTAATTACATTTTATTATTCATCACCCATTTCGATTTGTAGACAATTCTATCAAAATCGCACACCGATCCTTTGTTCAAATTTTAATTTTTACAATGCCAAAAGGTCGTTTGTCAATCTCCCAAATGGCCGAACGAGTAAGAGACCAATCCAATTACTGTCCCAATTAATTGAAAGTGATCTGGGCATGTCATATTTCACCTGAATATGGAAATACTGATAGTCTAGTTAGGGACCGGAATTTTTGTCGAAATTACGTGTGAATTTGTGTTCCATCATAAAAGGTGCAAGAATAGTAAGGGAACCTTTGTATATTTATTTGAATATTAATATTTTAAATTAAGTACTACATAGTTAATAAGAATTATAAGAGGTAACAATCATGTTTATAAATCGGTGGAGGCTGATAATTAGCTATAGTTATATTATGTAAGATTAGTTATTTGTATTTGTTATTTGTCTGTAAGCTTCTCTAAAATAAATAAAATATTTTTTGAGAATTGTATAAAAAATTCAAAGGTATGTAGTCCACGGTCCTAGTTCACATGACAGTCTTATTTCAAATCTATGTCAATAGTAGAGGCGACCTCTTGCCCAGCTGTGGGATGTGTCTGATTCATCACTTACCTGATTCCACATTAGAATGTAATCTTTTGTTATGGCAATTAAAAACGAGAAACGGTCTCAAACAGACTCGAAACAAATATTTATTGATTTCTTAAACATTTGTCTCAGTGACTGGAACAAACCCAAAGCCTTTAATTTCACAGCCAACATCTAATCAACTGCTCCAAAAAGGTTACCAAATAATCAATGATAATGTTAGACCCTATCGAATAAACATCTCAATTGGGAAAATCTCGGCATATCACCATTTAACCTATGCAAAGGCCGTACAGTTACAAATATAATGGCTTCTAATTTAGGCCGGAAACGATGCAAGCGCAAAGAGCGAATGAGCTCTTTATTGCCCCAGTGCAGCCGCTTGAAATACTAGGGTCTAAACGACCCCTGTTTACAGAATTCGAGCGAAACAGGCGCAGTGCTCCACAAAAGGCTTTGTACGGGTTTTGAATGACCCCAAGCTGGCATTACGCGCAGTTATTGAGTGGACGCCGAGCGAATTCGCTTGAAATGTGGCTGGGGTAGGATATACCCCATGCACGCGTTATTGAACAATTATTTAGTGGCAGTGAGGCGAAAAAGGTTGTGATGGTCTCTGGGATATTTTACGTAGTCACATGATTAAGAATTATTGGCTATTTTAGCAACGCTGTGGAAAGATTGTTAGAAACAAATTTTCAAAAGATTGTTAAAACTTTTTACATGAATAATCGAGATAGCTTGAAAAAAAATATCAAATTATATTATTTTCTGTGAATAAACTGCAACAACAATGAAAATCTATGAAAACATCAAATTGATTCCTTGAAACCAATAACACTATTCAAAATTTTAAAATGCATGAAAATATCACCTACATACCACTAGTGCAAGGAAATAAGATGACACTTCCTAACGATGTGTCCAACTATTCGTCCGATGGATCGGCTGATCAGCTGACCGACGGGCAGCTAAAACGTGTCAAGCCAAGCGGAATCGATAGCTAATATTCCGGTAATTAACACAGTTAATGCGGTTAGGGGTTCATTTCACCCTGCCAAGTGTTAGTCTGGCTGTGTATGGTTACTTTATACACATGTTTCTGAATTTGGCAGGTTAATGACCTATTGTATTTCGAATGCTTCTGTGGCGTAGTTAGTTAGACATAGGCTGTAAAACGAGGGGTCGCGAGTTCAATCCCCCAACCGAGACGTTAGTCTGACCCACAGGCATTTGTTTTGGGAGTCTTATGTTTATTGAGTTTATTACTGTCTGTCAAATTTGAGAGGCCGCCTGGGTAGGTACCACCGCAATATCTATATCAACCGAGAAACAGTAGTCTTGTGGCGTGAGTATCGGAAAATAGAAAAGAAATAAAAATACATTTATTTGTCACAAACCAAAAATATAAGACGTACATCTAATCAGATAAAAAAAGGGAAAGAAAAATTATTTTCCTCTAGATAGGACGTCGTGGCTGTGACATGTAGGGGACCACTCAGCATAATGTTGAGTTGTGGCGTGAAGCCACAATCTAAGACTGATTTTCACGTCAAATACGAGAGATATATCTTTTTTTTTCTTTAAATGACTGACGTGCTTCTGTCTTGTAGTAGTACCACGAATGAAATTATGAGACAAGATGTTATGTTTTTCAAATTGAAACATAACAGTGCATTTACGCTGATGTTTGGCTGGATGTATAGACATTGCGGTAGTATCTACCCAGGCAGCCTCTCACATAATAGAGACCTTCAACCAGTAAATAGTTAATAGTTAGTTAGTAAATAGTTAGTATAGAAATGAACAAGAAATTGCGATGAAACGTGTAAAATAAAGTTTAATTAAAAATCCTTTTAAAGTTTTCTGCTGTTGTCTGTTTTAGTTCTGAACTCTGTTTTGAAATATTTTTCATGTCTTAAAAACTGAAATTGTTTACGAGTTTTTTTAGGGTTCTATCTTAGTTCA
The DNA here is from genome assembly GCA_009982885.2 of Hyles vespertilio. Taxonomy (NCBI): domain Eukaryota; kingdom Metazoa; phylum Arthropoda; class Insecta; order Lepidoptera; family Sphingidae; genus Hyles; species Hyles vespertilio. The sequence goes on from CM042823.1 coordinate 8,853,757, forward strand.
CTTACCTCCTCAATTCTTAAATGTATTTATATTTACTTAAAAACTAAACTATTGCGCGTTAGGTAGATATTTTTTCTCTGTTTATTGAAAAATAAAACGGTAATGAACTAAGATTATCAGGTGTTTTTCACTCCAAGATAAGTAATATCATAGTACTCTGTTATAATATAAACCCCACCCGTGCCTAACCACACATCGCCAGCTTGCAGTGCAGTGACATTGCAGTGGTACCTATTCATATATACCTCACATATGAAAGACCTGCCACCAGTAACTATGTTCTTTACTAAAAAAAATACAAAACACATTACAGTTTCTATAATTCTCACTCTAGGCGCAATCTAAGAGCTCGCTCACTGAAACCTTCGGTTCAATTTTCCACGCCGATCGCTCGCTGATAACGACAGAAAATATTACATATTATGTTTGATTTTGGCGTACATTTTGATGTTTTATTCGATTCCAGTGGATATATTTTTTTTTGGAAATGAAATGATATTTAATTTTATGTGACATAAATGGTTCTTATTCCGATTGGGGTTTTCCTTTGCTCTTTATGTCAAACATTTTATGTTCTATTTTTAAATTGTTGATGATAAGTTTTGACACATAATTAGTAGTAAATTTTGACACATAATAGTACACAAAAAAAAAGGTTTCATCATGGCAAAACAATTTTCGCACCGATACTAAGTTTCATAGTAAAGTGGGTCCTTTCACTGTCATTATCTTAATTTAGGCTATTCCCTAAATCTCGGTACATATTTAATCCAGTTCCCGCGGGAGTTTCCCCTTTACGTTCAGGGGCCCTACTATATTCATCCGAAACTAAGTTCGAAACTTCGGACGAACGAAGTTTTTGACGATACGAATGTACCTACTCTGTAAATGTTCGGATTCGTATAACGTACATCGAAACCATAGACTAAGTTCAGAGTGAACGAAGAATGGACCGAATTGAATGACAAGTGTCATAAACAATATTATTGATTTTTTTAGGGCAAAAGCATACATGAACTGTAAAAATATGCACTTGATTATGATGATACGGTGACATTTTCTACGGTGTTTTTAATGTAAAAATTATAAACCTGCATACCATAGCGATTTATAAAATTTCTATGGTATGTCAGTCCGCCAACCCGCACTAGGCCAGCGTGGTGGACTATATGGCCTAACTACTCTCAATCGTACTCTCGATTGTAGAGTAGGCCCATGCCCTGCAGTGGGACGTATATGGGCTGATACAGATACAGAAATATATTATTCACTTGTGAATAACCTAGGATGAAACAGTTCAGTACATTGTATTCCCGTTTTTTAGCGTTTTTCTTATATGCTATGTGGCTATTGAAGAGCTTTAATATTATTATCAGTCAATAGATTGCAATTAAATTATCAATAGAAAAAAATGATAGTCACCATTTTAAAAGGAATTTTTGTCATTGTTCCAATTGTCCTTAAAATCAATAACCGGTACCCTATAGTTAGATTTCATCAATTCGTAATGAGAAAATATTGTGGGCTGTGGCCGACATAACTATTATCCATTTATTTGCTATCAAATATTATTTACTAAATTGCGGTCAAATTTCATCCGCTGAGCGACCACAAATAAATAAACTTTGTTGTTCATTCACCACATTGCATCGGTGTAATAATTAATGTATGTCGGTAATAAAACCATATGTTAATTATTTTTACCACCAGTCACTGAATACACACATGTTTTCCGAAAAGTTACAAGTGTCCCCTGAGATTTGAATCCGCGACCACCGTGAAAATATTGACAGCACCTGGTCCGTTACAGACCACCACTCACTTATGTTTACAAATACTTCTGTTTTACAAAAATATTTATTTCTATATGAGGACTGAACCCGCGGTCTCTCATTTCACAGCCAGAGCTTAGACAACTGCCTTGCGAATGTCAAAAGCGAAAGAGAAAAGTATTTCGACATAAGTGCTAAGTTGACACCAACTTCTCGTACAATATCACATAAAGCCGCGCACTTACTGACAAACTTCAAGCTTCAAATGCTTTGTGAATCTTGATCTTTGACTTTGCTCTTAAATATATGTATATCCAGCATATATTTATTATGAATTCACACCAGCGGGGATTGACTGATGTCAGTAATGGCAATGGAATTTTTCAAATGGTTCTGTTTCGAAATGAATACATTTTGTGTCTTGTTCAACCGTCTTTAAAAACAGATTCTCTATAAGACTTTTATGTATGTTTGTATGTTTTTTTAAATTTATTTCAATGAATGGCGAGACGAGCAAGCCGTTCGCCTGATGGTAAGCGATACGACCGCTCATAAACAGTAGCAAAATTCCACTGCGCTCGCCATCCTGAGACATAAGATGTTAAGTGTCAAAATGTCCAGTAGTTACTCTGGCTACAATGTCCTTCAATCCGAAACACGACAGTTTCACATTGCGGTGGTACCTACCCAGATGACTTCTCACATATGAGAGACCTACCACCAGTAAAGTATGTCCGCGATTTTTTCAAAATCTCAGTAGGTTTAAATAACCTTTTACGTCGTTAGAGGCAAATAAATAGGAAAATATTAAGTAAATTAAAATGTTTCATTCATTGATTTTAATACTAAGGATAGGCCCTTCAGTACATATGGAGTATCAAGATGGTCGTGATAGCCACGTTTACGTAAATATTAAATTAACTTAATGTAATAGTTTTTGTCTTAATGGTAATAATAATTAGTAACTTTTTTTAATAAACTTTCTGTCATAGTACCCGGAAGCATTTTGAAAATCTTTGTGAGCGACGACTAATTTCAGTACCGCTCCACTTTTGATGCACTGGAGCGTCGCACCACTTACGTCAGAGCATTTTACGCGCCCTTCGCCCTGTCCATATATACCCAATATCGTTTGCGTTCATAGAGCCGTGGTTTCTACTACAGGAACTAGTTTTATTTGCGGGAATTTACGCGTATTTGGTAAATATTTAAGGCGCTCGTACGCGAAAACTATTGATTTTACGAAAATAAATGTTGGAATATAAATTGTAGGGTATTTTTTAAATGAGTTTAATTTTGTTACTAAACATTTTTCTCATAAAAGGACTCGGAAAGAAGATATCGTCAAAGAAGTTCTTTTGAACGCCATTTCTTCAATACGGCGCGGCGGCGCGAGTGGCAAAGACACGAGTTCGCAAAGTAGAAATTCGAAAATAGCACCTCAAAATCTATAAAGTCACCCATATTAAAAAATCTGGGAATAGTTTCCAGGTAAAACTACTAGATGGTTTTTATATATGATTATGTATATTACTAACCCTTTATTCCGATATATTCCTTTTCCATAAGTTACAATATTCAACATACAATAAAATGACATTAAAATACTCTTATCCCTTTCTCACAACACATTATAACACAATAGGTATAAAAGACCCGAATCAATTAATCTCGGACCCTTACTTCGTGACCCAGCTGAAAATCTCCTATGCCTTCTTTCATTCCCTATAGAATAACTTTGCCTATAACTCGTAGGGAGGGACAATGGGAATCAGATTTATTTCCCGTAAATTCAAATTAAATTTGAGGGGTCTACCAGCACACAATTGACTTTTAGAAATGATGTCTTCTTTTACAGCAATTAGAAGTCTACTGAATAAAGTTCGTCTAAAGATTTCCTCGGTAAACTGTTGGAAGCTTAAACTATCTCTCAAATCCTAGTCTTCTGTTATAAATTATACACCTAACAGTCACATACATTGTCCTGACTCCATACTAATATCGAGTCTTGTGTCGTGGATATCAGAAAATATGAAAGCCTTTTTGTACTCACAAACACTCAGAACCGAAACTAATATCTGTGGATTATACATTGAGATAATATACTAGAGGGGACACTGCAAACAAAATGTTTGTAACAAAATGAAGGGTACATTCTATTTCTGACTCTGTCACGCCTACGAAGTAACATATCTTCCCTCTCGCTTCAATGTGTACCCGTGTGCACGCACCATACGCAGAGATTTTGTTCCCGATGTCTGCTCTAGTATAATACCTCAATGGGATTATACCAACATTTGTCTTAGAGCGGGAATCGAACTTTCGGCCTCTCGTTGCACAGCTATTGTCTAAGCAATAGCGCGACGGACGCTGTCACATTTTACTAGAAATTTACAGTCACTGATTTAATCAAAGAATCTGCCTGAACAAAGAAAGTGTTGAACCAAGTTTTATTCACAAGTCACTTTCAATGCTCTTGCTGTCAAAATACATCAAAATATTTTATTTAATATTTCAGATATCAACCAAAGACCACATCGCTCTCTTTGAGTTCCCTCGAGGTAACCTTTTTACTATAATATTATTTGATAATATTTTTCTGCAACGTTTTTCTAGTTGTAGAGATACATTTTATAATTTATCTTAATGATAAAGCGAAACATACAAGACGAAACGTTGGTATCCTGGTAGAACTATTCAGAAAATGAAATTGAATTATTTTATCCATTAAAATGTTCAACATCATTTAGATTCAGTCACTTTTGATCTACCACCCGGTTCGGAAAGCGGTTTTCACTCGAGAAGAACGGACAAGAAACCCTAGTGTTGCTCTTTTCAAAATCAGTTTACAATGTAGTCCACCACTCTCAATCGTACTCTCGATTGTAGAGTAGGCCCGTGCCCTGCAGTGGGACGTATATGGGCTGATACAGTTACAATGTAGTGGTTATTACATAAATTGGTTTAAATCAGAATCATTGTTCATTGTAAATTTACTATAAATATAGATATGAATATGTATACGTTATAATTAATATGGCTGAGTGAAGCGAGGTATTGGTACCTATATGTAATATATCAATTTTATAAATAAAAAATATATAAGTGGACAATTTCCTCTTTGAGCCACCGTTCGCACAATGCTCTTTTGTTTTGGGAAAAAAAATTCCTGTCAATATGTGCTGAATATGCTTTGAGGCAAACGTGTGGCGCTGTAAAAAGGGAGGCTCTTTCCTGTCTACATTTCCACATCTTAAGTATCGGGCGCGTCGCATTAAACGGATCGTATTATTCTTTTTATAGGAATTCATACAAGTGTGTCCACTGATGGTTGGTGATGGTCCACAGTGGTTTGGTCATGTAGAGAGTATGGATGAAAGGAGAATAACAAAGCAAACATACAATGCGAGTGTGGATGGAAGAAACGGTAGGGGTCGACCTCACCGAACATACACCAAATCGGTAATACAACAAGGGTCAGGTCAAAGGTACCTTGAACCGACGAGAATGCATGAAAAGGTTGATGAAAGTGGATGAAGCGAAGGTAATGTCAGGATCGACCAAAATTGCGGATTATAGCCTACCTACCCCTATGGGAGACAGGCGTGACGATTATGTATTTATGTGTCCACTGATTCGCATAGTTTGAATCGCACGTATTTTCCCGCCGGCAATACCACTGCCGATGCTCTGATTGCAATCCAAGCAAATCCGATCGCTGATAATGTAGACACTGAAAAAATAATCCGTTTGATGCGATGCGCCCGATACTTACGATGTGGAAATGTAGACAGGAAAGAGCCTCCCTTTGTGCAGCGCTGTGCTTATCAAAAGATTTGCCATGACCGCATAATGCTTATCAGAGAAAGTTTATCAATTAGATGGAGTTATAGTATAATCGGATCAAATAAATTCAGATGGATATAATCGCTAGATAGATAAGATAGACCACGTTTCCTATAATCTTTGGTCTTCGTCGGTGCGTAATGAAGCACTTGTTGCATATGACTGTCGAACGGCAAGGTATAACTGTATCAGCCTATATACGTCCCACTGCAGGGAAGGGATCTCCCCTACAAACAAAAGTACGATTGAGAGGAGTTAGCCCATATAATCCACGCTGGCCTATAGTGGGTTGGCGAACTTTACATACTATAGAAGTTCTCATAAATAGCCATGGTGTGCAGGATTCCTCGTATCGCTTACCATCAGGCGAGTGGCATGCTCGCCTCATCCTTTAATATAAAAAAAGTGTCCTTCATAGACTCGCCAAGCTTTGATAGTGAGTGTCGTTTTTTTAGATAAGGCCTTGGTGGCGAAGTTGTACTATGGTTCAATTGCGACGCTGAAATCTCAGGTTTTAATCACGGGTTGGGCAAAGTGGAAATGGAAAATCCATTTCCATTCGTTATCAGCCTGGTGTCTGGTGTTTGTGCCTGATATGGTGATAGGCTCGCCCCCTATCACACCTTGAGACGCGGAACAAACAAGGCAAAAAGTAAATCTCCTGCCTACCCATTCCGGGCAAAGGCGTGAATTTATAAATTAATGAGCATAATATTGTATATACATAGATTAGGCTTCTATAGGTTTTAGGGGAAAATGAAGTCAAGTCACTGGTGGTAGGTCTTTCATACAGAGTATATCAAGACTGCTACCGAAAACGAAGCCGGGTGGTAGTTTAAGCGACTTCAGACACAATGCAACAGAAAAAGTTGCAAAAAAAAGCGACATTTTTTTTTGTTATTTTTTTCCTATGACCATATTTGAGTGGTAAATACATTTTTTCCTAAAATAATACTGTATAACCTTTTATTTATAAATAATCTAAGGTTTAAAAGAGTTTAAATTATAATTTTAGCAAAAACTATGGATTTACCACCCAAAAATGACGATATTTAAAAAATCATAAAAAATAATTGTCGCGTTTCTTAGCAAAATTTTTAGTTGCATTGTGTTTGTAGTCACTAAAACTACCAACCGGCTTCGTTTTCGGTAGCAGTCTTGAGATACCCGGTATGTAAGAGGCCAACTGGGTAGGTACCGCCACAATGTCTTTTCCTCCCGTCAAATAGCAGTGTAAATGCACTGTTGTATTTCGGATTGAAGGACATTGTAGCCAGAGTAACTACTGGACATATTAAGGCCTAACATCTTATGTCTCAGGATGGCGAGTGCAGTGGAATGTCTATTTTTATAGATCACATTTCTAATCGTTTTTACTTGTGTCAATAAATCATTCCTAATCAAATTTATATCAATATAATTGTAGTGTCATAACAAATTTACGATAAGATTATTGTTGGCTTATTATTTTGCACTTTGTTTTTATCTTATTATGGCTAAAGAGTATACTAAATATTTTAATTATTTCCTATTTTTTTATAATTCAAGCAAAATTCTAAAAGTACACTTATTCTGCCCTATTTTCATTTTCCTTCACTTATGTCCATCCCATGGTAGTCGGTAAGAGATTGCTTTGAGCGATACGACTGCCATTTGTACTCTTATGTTAAATATAAGTTTTAGTTTAAGTATTATTTGGTGTACAAAAGACTATGAATTTTTTACGTGGCATACATTTCCTCATATATGTGTAATTGCATACCAGCATATAATAGTTGAGGAAGAGAACAAAGTTTATCAGCATAGCCCAATAGATTAGGAAGTTAAAGTGGTAGCGGGCCGCGCTCAACGCGTGAAGAACTGATGGCCGTTGGAGCCGAAACGTTCTCACAAATACCCAGGCCCGAAACAAATACCCGTAGATCACACAAATATTTCTTTGAGTTCCGGGACTGAACCCACGGCCTTACGTTTCGCAGCTGGCGTTAAACAACTACGCCACAGTGGCTGTCACTAAAGTGGTATATTTTGGTCACTATCCATGCCGATTCAAATATCCTACAACCAGCTTTTGACTTCAGCAATACAAATCTTCCATAGTTTATGACTATGCTTAAAATAACTTTGTCGACTCAATTTAGGGGAAACGTAAATGTTTGTGTTTGGTAAAATAGCGCGGCAAAGTACCCTGCACATAATATCAATAGATGGCTGACGATATTATAGCAGCTGTAGAAACAGGAGCAATATCACTTTTCTAAGTGAGATTGTAGAGAGTGAGAGTGAGAAGAGATTCTTCTCATAATACATAAAAGTCACGCTCGTATCCCGTAGGGGTAGGCAGAGGCTATGGATTTCCACCTTGCTAGATCGTGTTTCTATTGCTTTATCCACTTTCATCAACCTCTTCATCCTTTTTGCCGGTTTACTTAATAGTAAGTATAGTATAGTAAGTAGTTTCTTTCGTTAAGAATAATTCCATAACGAAAGAAATAGACAAAATACATAGATACACTCGAAAACATACCCCTCCTTTTTTCGCAGTCGGGTAAATAGAGTTATTTACACCCCGATCGAGTTTAGATTTTCTCGCCCTCACACCCACCACTGCAACTTCCGTCTGCCAGGATCAACAGTGGCACATAATAAAGCATTACCGAGCTCCGGAGCTTGACGAGTTTCTCAGGGACACTAACTTGTCTTTAACCCGCATCGAAATGAATCAGAAAGACAAAAAATAGGAGGAGATGGAAACAAATAATTGTCAACTTCTCTCCACAGAAAGGTTGGTAATCTCATGTAATTGTTTATCCCGTGATGCTTAACATCTGGCTTCTCTAGTTATTATTATTTTAATGAAGGAGGATAATACGTCTCAACTCAATATATTTTGACATCACGTTTATAAAAGATGTAATATCTATTTATAGGGAGAGAAATAAAGAATAAAAAAATATTGACAAACAAGGGGTCACTATATCGGAGTACAACGGCCTTGACTGAGGCATGTCTGAGGTAATTAAATGATACAATTTGCCGATAGCTTTTTGTATTGGTTTTTGTGGAGCATGAAAATCTATACTTGTGTCAATTCATTTCCCACTATTTATAATTTTGTGATCGATGTGTTTTTGCTGTATTGACGAATGTTGTGTGTATAAATTGGTGTTAGAATATTCTGTATACCATATAGACTTTGGAGCGAAAATTTCAGTGGTATGTGAAGTCCGCCAACCCGCACTAGGCCAGCATGATGGACTATGAGTCTATGACCCAACCGCCTCTGAATCGAGAGCGTGGGCGTTTATTAGCTGTCCCCTTAGTCAAGTCACAAGCGCTTCCAATCTCTTCTCTTTCTACAATCGTTAACGCCTTGGCGTAAGCGATAACGTTTCGTTTGCGCTAATCTGATTGCATCTTGGATAGCATTTGTATTGGAGTTAGCCAATGGCGTCGTACAACGTACAAGCTCATCGCTTACGCCAAGGCGTTAACGTTTGTGGAAAGAGAATAGATTGGAAGCGCTTATAACTTGGCTAAGGGGTCTGATATAGAATAATTGTCGTAACCATTCCACGCATTTTAAAATCAATTCGACATTTTGAGATGATGGAAAATTGCGTTTAAAGATTCCAATATATATATATATATACCGGGTATCTCAAGACTGCTACCGAAAACGAAACCAGGTCGTAGTTTTAGTGAGTACAAACACAATGCAACTAAAAATTTCGCAAAGAAACGCGACAATTATTTTTTATGATTTTTTATATATCGTCATTGTTGGGTGGTAAATCCGTAGTTTTTGCTAAAATAATAATGTAAACACTTTTATACCTTAGATTATTTATAAATAAAAGGATATACACTATTATTATAGGACAAAATGGTTTTACCACCCAAATAAGGTCACAGGAAAAAATTAACAAAAAAAAATTGTCGCTTTTTTTTGCAACTTCTTCTATTGCATTGTGTCTGAAGCCGCTTAAACTACCACCCGGCCTTGTTTTCGGTAGCAGTCTTGATATACCCTGTATATATATGTATATATATCCAATATATATATATACATACATACATATATGTATACTTATGAAGAAAAGCACTATATAAACTATAGGTGGAGTGATCTCATTGCCGAGATTGATACAAAACATTTTATTGTGGTAGAGCCAAGCTGTTGTCAGTCATGACTCAGCATGAATGGGCAGACTCGTCCGGAGCGGCAACGCTGTCCCTGACCTCTGTGTACTCACCAGAGGTCGACGTAAAGTGACACCTTTGGTGTCGCATAACGTTCGGTGACTGAGATTGATGGAAGCCCCAATACCCCTTTCATCTTAATATGGCAACCCGATATACTGCGACGGAAATGTTTTGATACTTGTTATTTTTATTTATTGTTGTTAATAAGTCTGTTTATTTTAATTACAAAACAAACAAAAACCTTACGAAATTATATAGAAATACATACATATAAAATTATTCAACAAAGAATAATATTTTAACAGTTTTTTTCCCTAATGGCAATTGTCACCGCGTCGTACTCATATACGCCAAGATATAAATAATAAATAGAAAGAATACATAAAGATACAAACATAAATATGAAGCTAATAAAAGCGTGTTAAAAATATAAATTACAACGACGCATGTTATAATATAACATGTCTCTTCTTCCTATAATTCTGGGTCCTTCCGCCGAAGTGTGAAGAGGCATCTTACCAGGCCGGCATCATCATATCGAATGGCATGGTATTGTCGACTGATGCCATCCGAAACTCTTCCTGGACGGTATTTGCGCTTTCCATCAAGTGCAGTGCAGTCATTATGCCGTGCCAGTAAAAAAAACTTGGGTTTAGAATATTTTGTTTATTATTATACAGGGTATATCAAGACTGCTACCGAAAACGAAGCCGGGTGGTAGTTTAAGCGACTTCAGACACAATGCAACAGAAAAAGTTGCAAAAAAAAGTGACAATTTTTTTTTATATTTTTTTCCTATGTCATATTTGGGTGGTAAATATTTTTTTTCCTAAAATAATAGTGTATACCCTTTTATTTATAAATACTCTAAGGTATAAAAGAGTTTAAATTATTATTTTATCAATAACTATAGATTTACCACCCTAAAATGACGATATTTAAAAAATCATAAAAAATAATTGTCGCGTTTCTTTGTGAAATTTTTAGTTGCATTGTGTTTGTAGTCACTAAAACTACTACCCGGCTTCGTTTTCGGTAGCAGTCTTGAGATACCCAGTATATATATTATTTATTTATTTAAATCTTTGTTGTACACAAACTTCAAGAAAAAATAAAAATAAAACACAAATGGCGGTCTTATCGCTCTACAGACAACTATGGGTGGATTCATAAGAAGGAGAGGAGAGGGCAGTGTAAAAATAAAGAATTATTTACAGCTAAATAATACTTATTAAACATATGCATACACAAACACACTATACATCAATTCAACATATACATACATAATCTCAAATAAATCTGCGCAGGTCATTGTGACTGCTTCAGAACTGTCGCTACCCGGACGGGTATCAATATCTTATCTGCAAGCCATTGAACCTCATGGATTATTTTAATTAGTGAATCATTAAATATAATAATGACTTTATAAACAAATTGATCAGATATAAAATCATGACACATTGCACCTGCTAATTTTGTCAGCATGATTTTGAATTTAAATACTTTGTTTTGTACACGTGTAGGTAATTTATAGATTTCGGGTTTTTAGTTACTAACTACATACATAAACTCACGCCTATATCCCAGAAGGGGTAGGCAGAGGTGCCAGGACACCCACATTTCGCCTTGTATGTTCCGTCCCACAATGTGATAGGTGGCGAGCCTATCGCCATATCGGGCACAAACTCCTGACTCTGGGCTGATAATTAATTGAAAAATCCAATATCACTTTGCCCAACCCGGGATTCGAACCCGAGACCTCAGCTTTGTAACCGTACCTTAGTACAACTACGCGACCGAGGTAGTTGGAGGTAGTTACTAACTAGAAAAGATACAAATCAATATGATAATATAGCAATGAATAGTGAGAGTAGCGTGTTACTCGTCTGACGGTAAGCGATACGACCACTCATGGACAGTAGCGAAACCAAACAACACCATGAATTACAAAGAAATACATGGCTTTCCACTGTGCCTGAGACATCCTGAGACATAACATAATATAAAGCCTCATTTTATCCAATAGTTACTCTGGATACAATGTCCTTCAAACCGGCATACAGCAGTGCTATACTTCGGTCTGGCGGAAGAGATAGACATTGCCAGTGGTACCTACTCAGGCAGTGTCTCACAACATTGTACTCTTTTCTTTTTTGTAATATTTTTTTATTTGTCATTGGTATACAATAAAGCTTTTTAAATAAATAAATAAACCCCCCCCCCCTATACTATTTAGCAGTTAAATCGAACTATAAACAGGTACAGAGTGATCTCGATGTGGTTGCGGCCTACCTTCAATACGTCGATGAGTCGTGCAAAGCGCCTTTGTATCGGAACGTGCGCGGACTAATTACTGCTTAGTATGACGGCAAAGTGGGGAAATTGAGATTGCTTGTCATTGGTTTAGTAGCAGTGTGGTTGAAACTTGAGGTATGGGGATTGATTTCTGGGTGGAGAAATCAATTTTGTGTAAATTAATCGTATTACGATGAGAATTTGCCGTGGAATAAAAAAATATTTTTATTATTGACTGCCTCGGTAGCACAGTTGTACTAAGGTATGATTACAAGGCAGAGGTCTCGGGTTCGAATCTCGGATCAGGCAGTGAAATTGGATTTTCATATTTATTATCAACCCGGAGCCAGGAATTTCTGCCCGGTATGGCGAAAGCCCCTTCTTATATCACATCATGGGACGAATTAAATGCGAAACGTGGGTGTCTTAATAACACCTCTGACGACCCGTTATGGAAAAAGACATGAGTTTATGTATACTTGTCTGTTTACACACACATAGTCTTGACTCTACACTAATGTAGAAAACTGGTGTAAATTCTACATTAGTGTAGAACTCGCAATGCCCAAACTCAGAAAAAAGTTAATAAATTATAGATGGTATTAATAACACCGCTGCCTGTCCCCTGCGGATTACAAGCGTGAACTTATGTCTGAGTTAATTAAATTCTGACCAACTACCAAAGAACTATTTTTGTACACATTACTGTAGTACTGGCCCCTTCTGAGGATTCTCTTGACGTACCAAAACATCTTTACAGAATTAAAAACACCTATTGAATAAAAACAATATTTTGTATTGATATCTTTATTATTTCAAGTGTAAGCTAATTCAATAAAAATGATGTAAAACTACATAGATATGTATACATTCAATATCATATTACTTGAGACAGCAATTCGTTTATGCGCCGTAAAATTCCATTTGTTTATTTATCAAATGAAATGCATATGCCAATAGAACTTATTGTTTATCTGTGACATTCAATATTTTAATAATTTTTATATTAAAGTACAGTATGCTCGATTATTTAATTAGATTGAATGATTAAAGTCCGCCAACCCACACTAGGCCAGCGTGGTAGACAATATTTCATTAACATTGAGGTATTATACTAGAGCGGACATTGGGAACAAAATTTCTGCGTATAGTGCGTGCAAACGGGTACACACTGAAGCGAGAGAGAAGGTATGTTACTTTGCAGGCGTGATAGAGGCAGAAATAGTATGTACCCTTCATTTTGTTAGAAAAATTTTGTTTGCAGTGCTCCCTCTAGTATATTATAACAATGGTCCTTTACCCTCTCAATCGTTCTCTAGCTTGTAGAGGAAGCCTGAATGTACTCCGTTATGATTACAAGGCTCTCTCGGCTTCAAATCCCGGGTCGGGGATAGCGATATTGGATTTTTCTATTCATTATTAGCCCGTTGTCAGGAATTTATGCCCGATACGGCGATACGCTCATATATCACATCGTGAGACGGAAAATATAAGGCGGAACGTGGGTTTACTGGTTATTCCTCTGCCGACCCCTTCTGGGAAAAAGGCGTGAGTTTGTGTATTTTCTAGTACTCGAGCCTGGCTTCCTCCGGGTGCAGGTACCTTTTTAAGTCCTATTCCACTGAAGAAACGATATATATTTCGCGTGATAACTATTTTGAATATATGAATTCCATGTTACTGCCGTACTTAAACCATCTCATCCCATTCGTTGTATGAATAAAGTACCGAATATATTCCAATTCCTTGCACATCCCACGGGAACACTATATTTTGACGGGATAAAAAGTAACCTTTGTATTATAAGGTGTCAGCTCATACTAAATTTCATCAAAATTGGTTCGCATTTATAATATTAGTAGGATGTATGTGCATAGTCGATCCAGCTTCATAGGGAAACGAGTAGGTCTGTGTTTTGTCATTTATCGAAAGCATTATAAGAGACGTTCAATTTGGAATCAATTATACAAAAAACATTGAAATAGTTCAAAAGAAATTCGTTCAAACAGAGGGTAATGTATAGGAGAGAACGACTACCGTAAAACTAAATTCTTCAGAATAAACAAGTGTCAGTTCAATCGAAGTACTTAATGGATAGGCACCTTCTGCTAAGGAGTTTCTGTCTACAATGACGCAGCCATTCCATGGCTTTGCTATGACATCTCCGGAAAATGCATTTGTATCACTACATAGTATAAAACAAAGTCGCTTTCACTGTCCCTATGTGCCTTTGTATGCTTAAATCTTTAAAACTACGCAACGTATCTTGATGCATTTTTTTTAATAGATAGAGTAATTCAAGAGGAAGGTTTATATGTATAATACGTACATATTATTGAACAGAAATCTATTTGTACCCGGCCAAAGCTGGGCTGGGCCGCTAGTACCTATATATTTTTTAAGCAATAAAATAAATAACTACACCCAACAGTCAAATAATTAATAGTCCCCACACTAAGATCGATTCGTGTGTCGTGGGTATCAGAAGCTACGAGAGACTGCGGTCTCACAAACACCCAGACCCGTGACAAATGTTTGTCGGTGCGGGTATTGAACCCGCTGCATCTCCTTTCACAGCCAGAGTCTAACCAGCCACAGCGGCTGTCCGAAATATATAATAGGAGTATAAATATATTATACAATTAATGGCTGAAACTGAATTCACTAGACCGTTCCGTCATCGACATTTGATGTTATTTAATGTCAAATTAGTTATTGAATTTCAAATTACAATTTTGATATGCATAGTAGATCAAGAGCCCGTGGCCGCCAGACCTTCGTAATTTTATAAAAGATGAAAGTTTGTCTGCGTATGCCTCTATTTGCTGATTGTGTGATGCCTATGCATCACACAATCAGCTATTATGAAGTTCCGATCGTGGTTGCTTTGGAAGTTATGAGCTTCAATGTTTCTGACAATGTGAAAGAACCATCAAAACTGTCTCAATACCAAGAAAATATTTGTTTATAGTTGCCTGGGCCACGGGCTCTTGGTCTCTAGCTTCATAACTGATTAATGATTGAAATCGAAATTCAAATTTTTATATGAGCTCGATAGGTGATGTTTTTTCCTATTGTATAAGGCCAGTAAACAAGATTCTTCACATCACTGGCTGCTATGGAACCCTTTTTTTAATAGGTCAGTACTATTCTTTAATTTAACAACTGAAAACTTACAACAAAAATTCTAAGTTGTAGTAGTAACAAATTCCTAAATTGGGTCTCTAACCTTGCCTTGCCTTGGTCTTGAGTCTCGCCCCCCGAAGGGTAAATAATTTATTTATAACATTACTGTTTTATTTCATATAAAAATAAATGAATAAAACGTAAAATAATAACAAAAACAGATAATTTTATAAAAAGATAACTTAATAGTAAAATTAAAGAGAATATCTCAATATTATTTACAGTACCAGAGGTATTCAAACTAGGCAAAGCCTGTATCTTACAACACGCATAATAGGAGATATGACAGTTTCGTAAACTAAACACAAATAGAGGAAGTTACAGAGTTAAATTACAGTATGTCAACTCAACCTACAAGAACCAACTTGGCACCTAATGCGTATCTAAAACTTATTTGCAATAATTTCACAAGTATGCATTACACGAACTCAGTACATTACCATCCCGAACCAAGTTACATCACCCACTAGCAGTTTATTTAAATATTATGCATTTATCCCTGACATGTTAGCATCAAAAACTACAATGCATTTTACAACTGGACCAAGGGTACTTCTAACAAAGATTGGCACGACCTTGCTACGAGTATATAGGACTGCGATCTGCGAGAGATTAAACCTTAGCAGTTAGCACAATATCTACGTATTTACAAAAAGGAAGGACATAATAAAGATGAAATAGATACATTTATTGAAGGAGAATTTAAACATAAGTAACTAACAAGATTGAAGTGCGTGGTGGCCTGTTGGTAAACGGACTAGACGCGGCTGCCTACATGTTCACGGTGGTCGCGGGTTTGAATCCCAGGGCACACCTCTGACTTTTCGGAGTCATGTGTGTATTGATTGTCAATCACCATGCACTAAATCGGTGAAGGAAAACATCGTGAGGAAACCTGCATACCATAGCGATTTATAAGAATTTCTATGGTATGTAAGTCCGCCAACCCGCACTAGGCCAGCGTGGTGGACTATATGGCCTAACCACTCTCAATCGTATTCTCGATTGTAGAGGAGGCCCAAGCCCTGCAGTGGGACGTATATGGGCTGATAACAGAACAACTAACAAGATAATATGGAGTTATTAGTTTATTTTAACTTTCCTATATTGTTTTCTATATTCATATTCAAGTGTATTTAAATTATAAACCGATTGATATCGAGTATTTTGTCTTCTTCGCTCAACTTGATTTCAAAAGTCGTTTGAAAGGTATAAAACATTCGATATTTAAAATAGATTTATAAACTGTCTATGGATAGGGTTGAAAGACTTCACAATATCGGGGTCACGAAGATCTGAGATGTTTTTTATTTATTTTTATTTCAATGTATGGTGAGACATGCTTGCCCGATTGCCCGATGGCAGAAGATACGACCGCTTATAAACAGTAGCAAAACCAAGCAACATCATGAATGTAATGCTTGACATTCCACTGTCTTGTAGCAGTACCACGAATGACATCCTGAGACAAAATGTTATGTCCTTCAAACCGAAACATAACAGTGTATTTACACTAGTGTTCAGTGGGAGATATAGACATTGCAGTGGAGCCTACTGAGGCGGCCTCTCACATAGTAGAGACCTTCAACCAGTAAAATAGTTAGGCTAGAAATGAACAAGAAAGTTCGATGTAAACGTGTAAAATTAAGTTTAATTAAAAAATCCTTTTAAGGTTTTCTGTTGTTGTTGTCTGTTTTAGTTCTGTACTTAGTTTTGAAATATTTTTTCATGTCTTAAAAACTGGAATTGTTCACGAGTTTTTGTTCTGTTTTAGTCTACTTACCTACTCAATTCTTAAATATTTTTTTTTACTTAAAAACTAACAGATTTATAGAGACTCTCTTCCTCTGGTTTATTTTAAAAGATCAGGTTTTTTTTTACTCCAAAATAAGTAACATCATATTACTTTTATATTTAAAAACCATTTTAAAACACATTTAATCGCGTGGGCTATACGGCCTAATCCCTCTCAACCGAACTATTGATAGCAATAGAGCAATAGAGTAATCGGCTAATATTTTTATACCTACGGTCTCGTGTAATCGATGAAGGAGTAAGTTTTTTTAAGAACCCATATAATGAAGAAACTGTGCAGTATATTGTGAGTGTGAAATTTTAGATTTGATAAATAGTTACAATATATTTTCAGTTTTTTATTTACAATTGGTCAGGGAAGAAATTATCAATAGCAAAAATTTTGAGCATGCTAAGGCCGCAAAAATAACAAGGTGGCGATGTTAATTTGAAATAGCAATAATTTCCATTACTAGTTAAACTATAAATAAATGCGATTTTATGAATGCTTTTATCTCGCTGCATATTACATATACCACATATCTGACGTCATCTCATTACCTATTCGCATCTACTTCACTATTAAGATTACCATAGTTATTAAACAGTTTTGCCGGGCTTAGTTCTTTAATAAACGCAGGGTACCTACGCCATGGCTAAAATATGAATAAATTCAATAAAATGAGGTTTAAAGAGGTGATTTCTCAGTCAATATTATTATTATTTATAACTCTTTGTGTAATACACTGGTATGGATGAATAGAATAGAATAGTACAGAAAATTCTTTATTTGTTTATTTACATATACACAGATACAAAAAAAAAATAACCCCTCTCAATAGTACTCTCGGTTGTAGAAGAGGCCCGTGCCCTCTAGTGGGTCGTATTTGGGCTATGCAGTACGCTGGTATGGTTAACTGGATTCAAGGCATAATCCAATATCCAAGAATAACAGCAGATTTAGATGTATTTTAAATAGTATAAACAGAAAAATCACTACAAGAGTAGGAATTGCAACTAGGGCGTTTCGCTTTGTGTGTTCTGTCCCACTATGTAATAGTAAATCCTATCGTTATACAGGGTATATCAAGACTGCTACCGAAAACGAAGCCGGGTGGTAGTTTAAGCGACTTCAGACACAATGCAACAGAAAAAGTTGCAAAAAAAAGCGACAATGTTTTTTTGTTATTTTTTTCCTATGGCCATATTTGGGTGGTAAATACATTTTTTCCTAAAATAATAGTGTATGCCCTTTTATTTATCTATCTCTAAGGTATAAAAGAGTTTAAATTATTATTTTAGCAAAAACTATGGATTTACCACCCAAAAACGACGATATTTAAAAAATCATAAAAAATAATAGTCGCGTTTCTATGCGAAATTTTTAATTGCATTGTGTTAATAGTCACTAAAACTACCACCCGGCTTCGTTTTCGGTAGCAGTCTTGAGATACCCAGTATAACACTTCACATGTCATATAAAATCCTCTAAAATACTCTATGCATCTGTATCAGCCCATATACGTCCCACTGCAGGGCACGGGCCTACTCTACAATCGAGAGTACGATTGAGAGTGGTTAGGCCATATAGTCCACCACGCTGGCCTAATGCGGGTTGGTAGGCTTACATACCATAGAAATTCTTATAAATCGCTATGGTTTCCTCACGATGTTTCCTTCTCCGTTTTAGTGCGTGGTGATTGACTATCAATACACACATGACTGAAAAGTCATAGGTATGCCCTGGGATTCGAACCCGCGACCAACTTGAACATGTTGACGGCCGCGTCTGATCCGTTTACCAACAGGCCACCACGCACTATTATCACTCTATGCATACTGCACCATAATCAGTGAGAACATAACGAATAACTTATATAAATTAATACCAGCCCAGGTATATCGTGATGAAAGTTTTCCGTCTTCAACCGTTGTGATTGGCAGTTGCCCCACTTAAATGCGACTTGGTTGGAACTAAGAGTTCCGAACTGGAAGCGTCCGGTTGCTGTCCAACTGCATGCGTTCCACTCCATTTGGATATCAATTTATAGTTCCATTATTTAAGGGGGATAAAGGTTTATATATATTTAATAGGATAATAGGGTAGACCAAAGAAATGCTGGATAGATGTCGTCAAGGAAGACATGAGGCTCAATGTCCTTACTATCGAAATCGTAATAAGATTTTCTATGGTTTATAAAATCCGCCAACTCGCACTAGACCAGCTTGGTGGAATATAACAATGATCATAATTGAAATCTCGATTGCTGAAGTATCCCGTGGTCAACAGTGGCCGTCTGTGGGCTAATACAATATAAAATTAAAGTCGAAGAAACCTTTATCAGGAGCGATGTCAGAAGTAACTTGAACCGATGCAAAATTTGAGAAGGGTGATAAAAGCGGATGTTGATAGTAGTATGTCAGAATCGATCAAAATCAAAATCTTTGGATCCATATACCCTCATAGGATAAAGACGTTTTATATTTGCAGATAAATCTCTGTCTTTTGAGCGGAATTGTGAAATAACAATTGAAAAGGCTAGCGTTGATTCGAATGACAAGACTAATGTATGCCGCCGTTCGGCACTTTATCAGAAAGACTCTGAATAAACTATCAGCGCAGTCCTCTTACTGCCGAGGTAGATCAATAAATAGGTACGTTTATTTTAGAGGTCTTATCTTCTCATGCAATCATTTCTATGGTATATAAGTCCGCCAACCCGCACAAGGCCAGCGTGGTGGACTATATGGCCTAATCACTCTCAATCGTACTCTCGATTGTAGAGGAAGCCCGTGCCCTGCAGTGGGACGTATAAAGGCTGATACAGAAAAAAAAATATACTGCTTTGGTCACTACCAAAGCTGCACTCAGCTACTACGGTATAATTGCAAAGCTGAGGTCTCGGGTTAATTTTTTTTTAAATTCTAGCATGGCTCCTTGACTTCATTGGACCACCTCTATCACGAATGGCATCAGGCGGCGGTCTCATGCTATTCGAAACAATCATGGCCCGCTATGATGCTTTTTCACTGTAAAGCGGAAGGACCCAGGGTTATAGGAAGGCGGGAACATGTGTAATGGAAACCGCGTCCTGGTAGCATTTCTGCCTACCCCTTCTGCTCGATTAAGCCTCGAATTATCCTTTGGTATAAAATAAAATTCCAGCCATTCGGCCCTTTATGGTAAACAAAAAGACTTAAATAGTTTTTTTATGATATAATTAAGTAATATTATCAAATGGTCAATATCTTAATTACGTCATAATTCATATAGATGATAACGAGCATAATTTATGATTCCCAGGCATTTCATTTTGCCAATACTGGTCTAGTACTAGATTGAAGGCATCAAATTATAAATTCTAGCTGAGATATTACGAAGCTGTGTTACAAATATAAATATTATCTAACGCAGATATAGGTCACGGAAATATTGGAACAACGTAGCATCATAAATATCAAATCTAATAACTGTACTAAATCTGATTTCCGGGTTGGACCCGATATTTGACGATACGCAAACATTTGCTCCAGTTTTGTATTAGATTATTCCTTCATAATAAACCAATTGAATCAAATATTAGTATGAATTGAATAAATACCGCCCTTCATGATATGTTTATTATTAAAATGAATTTTCTTTATATAACAGCACGACAAAACAAGGATGTTCATCGGAAAGTTAATAAAAGTCCAACTGAGCACGGGGTAACTCTACAATCACGAGTGATTATAGGTTTGGGAATATAGATCACCACGCTGGCCTAGTGCGGGTAAAAGGCTTGCATGCAGGCATGCTTACTCATAAACTGGAGCAACACCACTCAGAATGAATCAGTCCGCTTTTCACACCAAGACATGACTACCTTAAAATGTTACGGTCGCATTCATACACTGTTATAAAACCTGCACATTCTCCCAATGTTTTGTCTTGTTCGCTCAAACTGAATTTAAAGGCCGTTTGAAAGTGAAAAAACAATCGATAGCTAAAGTAGGTTTTAAGACTGTTCATGATTAAGTCCCTTAATACCCAACAATCGTTGAACGTTTTTGCTATCGCTGCTGGACAAATACGACTTACCAACATCCCTAAAAGACCGTACTCTCACCTTAAAGGCTGGCAAGGCATTTCAATCCCCATTGGTGTTGCAATGTCATGGACTGCGGTACTTCCTTACAGGTAAACCGTACGCTCGTTGCCCTCAATAGTTTCGCTATTATATTTGTAATTTGGCGACAGTCAATAATTCAACACGTACAGCTTACAAACCCCTTGATAGAACTTTCGAAAGAGGTCTTTGTCTTAACAATGGGTGATATTGGCTACATTAAATTCCCTTGAGGTCAATTTCTTTTGCTATAAACTTTCCAGTTATACCTAATCCTTAATCGGCTTGCGCGCACTCAATACTTTTCTATTTGTGACCTTAAAAATACAATTGGCGTCGTGGATAAGTAAACGATTTTCCTCAATTTTACTTATTTCAAAGCCTTGGCAACTGACAATATTCCTCCCTGGAGGGATAATACCAGATTGATTTTAAGCAGTAGAACTCTTATATCTTTTGCCAAAAGAAGGGTATACAAAGTATCAATTGCAATTTTAATTGAATAAGCGTTTTGGCTGCTATAATACTGCATCATACTTTATCAGCCTTCAAAGTTTTACAGCACAGCAGCGCAACAAGACCTCCTCTACAATAGAGACTACAATTAAGAGTGGTTATGCTATATTATTCACCACGCTGGCTTAGTGCGTGTTGGCAGACTTTACATGACATAGAAATTCATGAAATTTGCAGTGGTATGCTGGTTTCCTCACGATGTTTTACTTCACCGTTACAATGCTATAGTGTTATAATGGCTCTTGTAGTGCCGAGAGAGTATCGACTTGTAAAACATAATTGACTCTTGCCTCTCCGCTCTTGTCTTAATTGACCTCTTCGGTCTGGCATGGATGAAAATGACCCATAGCGACTACAAGTTGCTCAAGCCCGCACTATGCCAGTGCAGTAGCCTAAATTATCTCCATCGTAATCTATTGGGTGTATGTATTTATTTACTTACTGAGTGGGATGATACAGTACATATTATGGACCATATACGCTCACTGAATTGCCAACAAGAATGTTATCAACTTATTAATATTCTATGTGCTTTCTTTATGTAATATAATTCCTACATTAAATCATGATAAAGCCACAAGTGTCGATTGGCTAAATGATTTAATGATTACAAATTACCTTAGATTAACATATTAATTAATGACTTATGTCAACTGATTGTAATGTGTTGCAAGATTATCCAATATTCATACATACATAAAGTCATGCCTTTTTCCCACGACCATCATGTTTTGTGTGTTCCATCGCACGATATGATAAATTCGACTACCGCCACATCGGGCTCAAATTCCTGACTCCGGGTTGACAATATACACACTCACGCTGCTTCCCCAGAAGGGTAAGGCAGAAGTGCAACCAGAACACCCAAATTTCGCCTTGTATGTACCGTCCCATGACGTGACAGGCTCGCCTATCGCCACGTCGCGCTCAAATTAGGTGGTATGGTCTCTCATACGTGAGAGGCCGCTTGGGCAGGTATCACCGCAATGTCTCTATCTCACGCCAAACAGCAGCTTAAATGCACTGTTGTGTTTCGAATTGAAGGAAATTGTAGCCAGAATCACTACTGCAATCATAGAGATATAATATCTTATGTCTCAAAAGGACGAGCGCAGTGGAATGCCAAGCATGACTTTATAATTCAAGGTAGTTTGGTTTTGCTACTATTGATGAGCGGTCGTATCGCTTACTATCAGGCAAACGGCATGCTCGCCATTCAATCTAACAAAAAATAAACTTGACTTTTAGCCCGAGACCTGCATTGCAATCATATTGTACCCGCGCCACCGAGTCAGCATGCATTATTCTACAAGTTTGCAGTTTTGGATAGTTTAGTCAGCCTGACTGCATGAATAAATAAGGGATCAGTAGTTTTAGCCCAAGGGACGCTCTAACTTTTCGATGTTACGAGTGTATTTTTAGTTTATTGTACTAAATGTACTGAATGTCTCGGTGGGGCAGTTATAATATAGTCCAATTACATAGCCGAGGTTTCGAATTATAATCCCGGGACAGGCAAAGTTATATCGGATTTTACACTATCTGATCGAAGTCAATTAGTGCCTGATATGGCGAGAGACTTACCTATTATATCCTGGAACACACAAGGCTAAACGTGGATGTCCTGGTAGCACCTTTGCCTACCCTTTCTGACAAAAAAGCGTGAGTATTGTACTGTAATATGGTTATAATTACCAGCACTAGGCCAGCATGGTGGACTATATGACCAAATAAAGCATGAATTACTAAGTAATACTTCGCATTCCACCGTGCTCGCCATCCTAATACATAAGATGTTATAACTCTGGCTACAACGCCCATTGAACCGGAACATACTAGTGAATTTACACTGCTGTTTGGCAGGAGAAATAGACATTGCGGTGGTACCTACCCAGACGGCCTCTCACATATGAGAGATCCACCACAGTTTATACAGAGCCCACCAACCTACAATAACGTGGAGAAATTCCCTGTGTTAGATAGGCTCGTGCACCATGGGTACAAATGTACTGAAATATTTCTATTGTTTTTTTTTTAGTAATATTATGATAAATATATCCGGATAGCGATTGTTCCTTACATTTCAAAGACGTCAGTAACCCACGCAAACGCGCCGGCTTCCTGATCACAATCGAGCGATTGGCAGCTAATATCTCTGTTTTTATTGTTTCAGATACTGTGATACAAAAAGGTAAGTGGAATTCGATTACGATGTTACCTGTCTGTTATGAAAAGTGGAATTTTTCTATTTTTATCGACGAGTAATCTGCTCGTGCTATCGTTCTGGTAATTTATACGAATATTTCACCCTCAAATTTAGATTTAGAACTATTCAGGAGCATACGAAATTATAGCTTTCTGGGTGACAGGATATCTCTGTATCAGCCTATATACGTCCCACTGCAGGGCACAGGCCTCCTCTACAATCGAGAGTACCATTGAGAGTAGTTTGGTCTTATAGTCCACCACGCTGGCTTAGTGAGTATTGGCGGGCTTTACATACCATATAAATTCTCACGAATTGCTATAGTATGCAGGTTTCCTCACGATGTTTTCCTTTACCGTTATAGTACAGTAATATGTATCACCCATTTACAGCTATTAATGGCAGCTTATGAATGGGCAGGTCCGGGTCCGTCCAGTTGGTACCATTATCTCACTGGCGATTGACGTGAAGAGATAGCGTTGCGTGACACGTTTCTTCGGTGAGTGAGATTGGTGGATGCCCAATACCTCTCATCCTATCGTTGTTCCCTCACACGTCCATCCCGATTCT
Source organism: Hyles vespertilio (assembly GCA_009982885.2). Taxonomy (NCBI): domain Eukaryota; kingdom Metazoa; phylum Arthropoda; class Insecta; order Lepidoptera; family Sphingidae; genus Hyles; species Hyles vespertilio. Next base: position 8,878,257 of record CM042823.1, read on the forward strand.
CAGCTAGCAACGTGTTCACGATCCAAGTGTTTTGGTTCTTCATGGGCGGCATTGATCTTATAATCACGTGACAAGTTTGCTCGTTTACCAGACCAAATAGTAAAATAAAAATTGCGGATAACTTACCATCAATTTTCAAATATCCATTAGGATACGGAAAATCAACCACCCATTGCACCTACACAGGGTGATAGAAAATAACCAGCTAATTTGCATTACACTGATTAGTTATTTCAAACAGATTCTGTCAGTCAGTAACCGAAAAGTTCCTAACTAATAGGATTGGAGCAATACCGAATCTAAATGAAACTTCACGCAAAGTTTTTGTTTAAAATTAACATATTAAACACATTTCGCGGCTACACCGGACCGAAAATTGAAGTTTGGTGTTTCATCAAATTGTGTAATGTTTAGTTTTTGCTGTGGCCTTCATTCTCGTGCACGTAGGGTCATCAGTAAAAATGATTGGTGGTAGCGGATAGGAATTTAAATACTTGTAAATTTGTAATAAAATAAAAGATAATTTGCTTGTTATGTTTTCACGCTGTAACTACTAAACCCATTACGATAAAACTTTGCATAGAACTTGTCAGAGGTACGGGAAAATACAAAGGGTGTTTTTATCCAGAAAACAAGTGATTACTTACTATAATCTATACATATAAATAAAATTGAAGTGTCTGTTTGTAAAGTAAAAATAAAAATAAAATCCAACTACATATCGTTATATACACGATACCTGTACCGAAAATGAACATTTTTTTTGTCTGTCTGTTTATTCCGGCTAATCTCTGAAATGGCTGGACTAATTTAGACGGGATTTTTATTGTCAGGTAGCTGATATAATAAGGAGTAACTTAGTCTACATTTATTTTAGAAAAGTTCTTTTATTTTAGAAAAATAAAGTTTTTGTTAAATTCCACGCGATGTCGCGGGCACAGCTAATCCATAACATATTATGCAGCATGCAGCATGATCTATTTGACCAGTTTTATGGACCTTTCCACAATTTTTATTAGGGTCTCCAGATAAAGGATTTTTAAAACCCGGGAAAATCTTAAATGCGGCTTTTGATATTCAAGTCACGATATTGTATCAAACAGGTAGAAAATCGAATGGAGACTGATTATCTTGAAAATCGAACTTTGGACCTCACAGTTCCCATCCCATTCACGCAGTCATGATACCAATGAGGCATCAAATAAAACATTACCATTTACATGAATAAATTCGAATTAAGTAAACATTAGTCAGCATATAAATTTCGCTTGATTGCAGCTGAAAGGGATCAAATAATATCGCATAATCAATTAGATTTGCAACGCGAAAACAATGTTTACAGAAATATTTGCTTTATCATTCAGCATGGTTTAAGTATTTATTTGTTTAGTTATATATTTTGACATCCTCCGAGCGCAGTTGATTAGACGTCAGCTGTGAAACGAGAGGCCGCGGGTTCGATCTCCACTACGACAAATATTTGTGAGGCCCACATGTATTTTTTTCAATCAGGGATATCATGAGTTCATAAAGTCTCTCGTAGTTTTAACAAATAATGGTTATTTCTAAGAAATACAACACATTCATTAAAAAAATAAGTACAATATAAACTGATTGATTTAGCTGTCAAAATGTTTAGTCCGCCAATATGGCGTCCATTCAATTGAGTGAGTGAATCAACTGTCTGTAAATATTCGCAATTTGTTCATTTTGAGGTTAGATGTCAAAATATTATGTCAAAACCGTTTGCAACCACAAGATTCCAATACAAACTAAATTAATGTTTATTTGTGGTTTTTGGCTAAAATATGCAACAGTTTTAATATATTTAATCATAAAATGTTTTAAAATGAAATAATCAACGCGGATGACATAAAAAAGTAATCATTTTGTTGACATACATACATAAACTCACGCCTTTTTGGGAAAAAGAAGGGGTGAACAGAGGTGCTACCATAATACCCACGTTTCACTTTGTATTTTCCGTCCCATGTAATAGGGGGCGAGCCTTCAGCCTATCGCCATATCGGGTACAAATTCCTAACAACGGGCCTATATTGAATAGATAAATCGAATATCATATCACATACATATATAATATCTAATATCATTTATTGAGTGGTAAATATATCAGTTTTTCTGACCCGGGATTCGAACTCGAGACATCAGCTTTATAATCCTACCGTAGTACAACTGCGCCAGACAGGCAGCATATTTAGTATACTCATTGTCAAATATCAAAATAAATGGCGAAAGATAACCATTTCTCGCCTGTGATGCTTTATATGAACTTCAATTCACTAGTATTAAATAGGCGTTATGGCTCCAGAAATAAATAAAAAAAAAAAAACAGAATTTTGTGCCTTATTTATTTATTTATTTATTTACACTTTATTGCACACAAAAGGAAAACAAATACAAACAGAAATCACAAATATAAAAAGTACAATTGGCGGTCTTATCGCCGAAAGGCAATGTCTTACAGACAACCATGGGATGGATTTAAAAATAGGATAAATAAAGGGCAGTCTAAAGTGTAAAGGATAGAACTTGCTTAGAAAGGAAAAGTGTTGCAAATAAGTACAATTAATTTAATAATATTTCAAGTAATACAAATAATAAATACACATATTATGTTATATAAACATATATATATATATACAAATATGCATACATAAATAATATAATCCTTACTAATATTATAAAGGTGAAAGTTTGTATGTATGTATGGATGTTTGTTACTCTTTCATGAAAAAACGGCTCAACAGATTTTGATGAAATTTGGTATAGTGATAGCTGACACCCTGGATTAACACATAGGCTACTTTTTATCCCGAAAAATGTAGTGTTCCCGTGGGATGAGTCAGGAAACCAAATATACATATTTTCTACTCTTTCAAATTCAAATTGTTGGCACGGGATGTCCTCTCCTACGGAAGGGAAATATAGTCGACGGCACGCGGGAAATATAGTTAGTAGACACGCGAAATAATATGTTCTTGATGTGGATTGGACTCAAAAACTATCTGCACCCGGGCGAAGCCGGGCCCGACAGCTAGTAAATAATATAATAACAATACATACATTGTCTTGTGTTCGAACCTCCGACATTTCATTTATAAGCGCGGTTCTCGACCTACTATATTATTGTTACAACATTGGAATTACTGAAATGTTGAAATTTATCAAGCATTTAAAGAATTTGGCAATGAACAAAATGACAACGATTTAATAAAAATTCGCCGAACAGTGAAATAGGGCAAAAAACAACATTCTTGTTTTAACATTTTTTAAATATATTTTTTTTGTTACTTAAATAAAAAATAATTCCTTCTGGGGCACAGTTGTTACTGTACGATTGTAAAGCTTAGGTCTTTGGTTCGAATCCCTGCTCGGGTAAAGTGATACGTCTTATTGGATTTTTCTATTCAATATAAGCTCAGAGTCACGTATTTGTGCGCAATATAGGACCGGGAAACGAGCAAACCGGTCACATGATAATAATTAGTGGTAATTGGCACCCATGAAAATCCACAACTCTTGGATAATTTATATGTATGTTACCGGCCCATCACATCGAGATGTTAGCTGGGATGAAAAAGGATGGAAATAGGAAAGGTGTATTTGGCATCTGGCAATCTCACTCATCGTAATGAGACAGCAAAGCTTTCGCTTCACGTCGATCTCCTTTGAGACAGTGGTACCGCCTCGCCTGGCCATTTCATGCTAAGTTATGACCGACAACAGCGTGGCTCTACCACTGTATATAGGCTGATATAGACACAGAGAAAAATTAAACCCTACAATATAATCAATCTCTCTCTCCCTCTCTCTCTCTCTCTCTCTCTCCACATACACACTCTCTTCAGCCCCAGAAGAAAGTCCACTGCTGAACATAGGCCTCCCCAAGGATTTCCGTAGCCGTGTTTTAGAATCGGCCTGCATTCAGCGACATAAATTAATTTAATTCGTAGCATTGTTATTGAGCGATAAGTTAATCAGAAAATGTAATTAGCTGTTACACAGGTTAGTTTGTTTTTTCCTTTTTTAAACTCCTTTATTTAAAAGTACTATTCCAACTTATATAGTAGCTAGCGGAGAAAGGACATTTATTGAAACCACGTAAAGGTAATTCCAAGAAATAAATTGAACATCGTAACTTTATTATGACCGTGCGTACCATCTAAATATTTTGTTTTTTGAGGATAAAAATGATTGAGTATATATTTTGAAAATAAGTTATTTGCAAATTTTATTTATATGAAGGAAATACCATGTACATAATATGTTTAACACTTTCAAACCTATAATACGGCGAATTTCGAGACAATCATGTCATTCGCCTGACAGTTACAAAACCAAACAACTACATGACATACAAAGCAATGCTTGGCATTCCACTGCACTTGCCACCTAAGACATAAAATGTTAAGGCTCTCGTTCACCACACTCAAATTAAGTCAAGTAAAGTCACCCGTAACATCCCATGTCAATTTCATGACGCTCCAGTAACAATCGTCCTATGATTAACTTATTCTATGATTAGATTATGAGTACAACTAATCAGTATTTTACTGGCTACATTGTCTGTCAATTAGAAAGAAAGAAGAATAAAAGAAAAGAAAGGCAGGGTGAGGGACACTTGACGTAACATTGAACAATTTATTCGTTCAATTTCTTATGTCATTTATTTAACCAGCACGTTGTTAACTTGTGAAATCTAAGGAAGAGACTCGACAGTTTTACTTGTCAATTAACGCTTATCAAAAAATCTTATCGGTTTACTTGAAGACAGCACGAGACCCTAAGTCTCAATTTGTCCAGCACTCTGGCTACAATATCCTTGAAATCGGAACGCAAAAGTGCATTTATACTGCGGGGAAACTAGACATTGCTATCCAGGCGGCCTGTTATGTATGAGAGACCTATTACCAGTCTACCTTATGTCTAATGTATCATAAGAATACATGTCAGGACAGTGTTATGACCATAGCAGGCAGAAAAATTGCTTGTATTAACATTATACCATTCCGTTCCCGACGATAAAGTTTCATAGTAATTAGTTAGCCATGAAAAAATACTTTTCGCTTGATACATTCATGTGGTGGTTAAAATTAGATAATATGGCGTAAATGTGTGTGATTTTTGGGTGTATACAGGGTATATCAAGACTGCTACCGAAAACGAAGCTGGGTGGTAGTTTTAGTGACTTCAGACACAATGCAACTAAATTTTGTGGAAAAAACTATGACGAGTTTTTTTTGTTTTTTTTTTTCTGTCGTCGTATTACATAAATAAATAAATAAATACATAATGTATAAATACATAGTTTTTTCTTTAATAATAGTGTACACCCTTTCGATTTTTATAGACATTATGGTATGGAAGGCTCTAAATTATTATTTTCGCAAAAACTATGGATTTACCACTTTAATTCGACGATATTTAAAAAAGAATAAAAAAATATTGTAGCGTTTCTTAGCAAAATTTTTAGTTGCATTGTATTTGTAGTCATTAAAACTACCACCTTGATATACCCGGTATAATATATATGTATGTATGTTATGTCTACCCCGTGACCACGAAAGCTGTAAAGTAATCGAAACGTCGCGTCGCGTCGGGAAATTAAAAAATCTAAAATTAAACAAAATCCGCGATAAAATCCATAAATAACAATTTTATTGAAATAAAACTATTATTTACGGATTTTATCGCGAATTTGGTTTGATTTTTAGATTTTTGACTTCTCGACGTTTCGATTAATTTACAGCTTTCGTGGTCACGGGGCGGACTGAACAATTTTATTTCAATGTGTAACATTCGTGTAAATCTAAGAAACCATTATATGTATGTTATATTTATTAATTGATAAAAACTATTTTAATCTTAATTTAGATCTGTGAGCAATACTGGGCATCCTTAAAGTATTTATAATATAGACGGCGTGCTGTCATTCAGTTTCATTCACAAAAACATACATTATATATTTTTTGTTCGCAATGTTGGCAGCACAGCATTAGTGTTAAGTGAACTAATTAATTGTCAAAAATAGCTATAACGTAATATTTAAGATTACACGAAGTCTTTGGATATAGGCCGCTTCCAATAAGTTGATGTGGAGATCATTGGGGAGGCCTATGTTCAGCAGTGGACTTCCTGTGGCTTAACAGAGAAAGATATACCTACAATCTTTGTTGGTAACCGAAAGCTTATTTAATTATTATACGTCTGAAATGAGTTTGAGAGGAATTCAATAGCGCTAATTATTTTTTGTGTACTTGTTTTAATTTAGGTGTAATTATTTTTGGGTCTGACTGTATGGCCTACCACTCTCAATCGTACACTAGATTGTAGGGTGGCCCGTGCCCTGCAGTGGAACGTAAATGTTCTAATACATATTTATAAAAAAAAAAAACGATTTCAAATAATTCGTGCATATGGGATAACCTGTCTAATATCAGCCTATACGAAAGCAGAAATAGATAGCCCGGCCCACCATTTTATCTATGTTTTTAAAGTACCAGCGCCCCTTCTATGTTATAAATACTTTAAGACTATCATCGTTAGTGGCACGTTATCATTAAATTGTACTTAAAAAATAAAGGAGACCTTTCCGTCTCGTAACACATTTATCTCGTACCGGGAACTGAATGACGGACCTCCCGATTCACAGTGGGCGGTATAACAACTGCGCCGGAGGTAGTTAGGACAAATGATTAATACGACCTCTATGTATGTTGGCTATTGTCTCAAAAACCTTTGGATTTTGAACACCTTTTTTTTCAGTAGCCGATAAAGATATTTCTCCGGAAAGTTCTGAAGTATATTATATATTAACATAGGAATATTATTTCAATATATAGTTATAGAACAAAAATTAGAAGAAATAAAAATAATTCAATGAATTTAAAGAATAAAGTGATATATTTTGCCCATACTATTATTTGACTTTGAGCTCGACCGGAGATAGTTTTTAGTTGCAAACTGTTATTTTTATTTGACTCCGCTCGACTTGGAAATTTATTAAAAGTCAAAAATATTTTGTTCGCAAATTTTACTTATTTCTTTTTTTTAAAGTTAATTTTATTATATCTCTTTTTTAATAAATTATGTTCTTGTTATTTTTAAATCGAAGTAGCTTTATTATTTATATTTGTATTGTGAAAATCATATTATTGAAGTAGATGCCTTAAAATGTTTACATAGTATAATGTAGCTTAATACTTTTTTAAGAAAATATATATTTTTTAAAATCATTTTCAAATTTATTATTTTAATGTTGTTAAAAAAGTTGCATGTAAATAATGTTTTGTTTACTATAAACCTAAAATTAAAAATATTGCATTGTGAAGGCAATAAAAAATAAAATTGCAGCACTACTTACATTCTCCCCAACATTGGCTCAAATTCAACAATTCCTTAATCAACAGTTAGCAATTAAAACACACACAAACAGTTAATGCTGTATTCACAACAAGAACATTGCAGTTTCACTAACAAAGTCACTATTATAATCTTTGTCACAAAACGTTTTAAAAATTACTTTTTATTCAATTAAAATACATCACAATTGTTTTTAAAATTTCGAACTTTTCAATGTCAACACAAAATTCAAAAATGGAACTTGAAATAAATGTTTTTATTTTTTCAATTTAAGGTTTTATGTTCTAAATATAAACTGACTGGCCAGTATTTTGTCTATGATTTTAAAAATAAGTTTTCGGTTGGAACGCGCGCGCTTCAGTCGGTCGCCAACAGGCATCCACAGTCGACGGTAAGCTGCACAGAACTGAGTTCCCGCCGTCGCAACTCGCAAAACGTTCCACACTGAAAACTGTACACGGCGTTTTATTTACGTCGCATTAATATTTTTCTTATGTAAGGAACTATTTTCCTAGACAATAATTTGGATATAAAATGATGTCATGTAGATGGATCTATTAAAATGTTTTTGTAAAATAAGTATGTATGTTATATTTTACTTGAATTAATTAAAAAGCAATTATATCTTAACATGAAACTTAAAAAAAGGGTGTGTTTTGGTGCTACGTTCAGTTTGCATATAACTGATTTATATTCCTGTTTTCCTGCTGTCTTATTATTTCTTTCAAATTACCTAAACGACAAATGAATTTCATTTACTTACAATATTTTCCTTCTGGCAAGTTTTCACAGAATCCATTGAAATATTACAGATATTTTTGGAGTCCATTTGTAGTGTTATTAATGTCAGACGACGTAAACTATGCCTTCGTAATCTTTTTTTTGTGTCAGATTAATGTCCCACGGTGTACAGCATGTCTAGACAAAGCTTTCATTATTTTTGGTGGACAGAATATTTCGGTTAGTAATATACTTTTCGGTTTGTAGACTTATATAAATCAGAATTCGGAAGTTCTTGTCTTTTTTTTATTGCAATGAATGGCAAGACGAGCATGCCGTTCGCCTGAGCGATACGATGAACAGTACCAATACCAAACTACACCTTAAATTACAAAGCAATGCTTTTCATTCCACTGCGCTCGCTATCCTTAGACATAATATGTAAAGTCTTAATATATCCAATAATTACTCAGTTAGTCAGGCTACAATGTCCTTCAATCCGAAACACAAAAGTGCACAAAGTTTAAACTGCTTTTTGGCGGGAGAAATAGACATTTTGTCTTATGTACCATGAATTTTTCAAAGTTGCGTGTGTATTTTTAATTACTTTTAATTAGCTTCAAAGGGCCAGGAAAATATTCTGGGAAGTTTGCATACTTCAGATGTTTCCACAAGCATTTCAAAGGCATTTGAAGTCCATCGCTCTGCTATGCCATTAGAATGAACTTAAGGCTTCTCGCCTCTCAGTTATAGAGGACAATCATATTTAATATGGCCTTATTATTATAAATATACAAATACGTACATACATTATTATTATATAACTAGTGGACATATTGTACTTAACATCTTATGTCTCAGGATGTCGCACAGTCGATGTTAAGCATTACTTTCTTACTCATATGTTATTTGATTTTACTACTGTCCATGAGCGGTCATATCGCTTACCATCAGGAGTATGACATACTCGTCTCGCCATTCATTCATTCAAAAAAATAGACAACATTCCATACAAACTTGCTAAATGATGATTTTACGTAACCTTTGTGGCGCATAACAAGATTGTTAAAAATCTATTTTAAGAGTAAAATATCTTTGCATCCAAATTAACAGAGTAATTTAAAAAAGAACGTTCCGTTTTTGAAACGCGCCAAGAGACTCATTTTCTTTTTAAAAGGCAAAGGTAGCTAGGTCCAAACAGCCTCATTTTTTATATTGCATAGTTCGGGGTTGTAAATCTGGATAGGGGTCAAAGCGGAGGGTGTAGGGGGTTGCTTTGTCATGACCTGGGTGGCGCTCGATATGGGCTATAGTTATAATTTTTCAGCGCTTTTTGAACGAAATCTACGTGTCGATAAGCGATATATATTGCTTTTCTCACGTCCATTGTTGGAAAATTGATCCTATTAATGGGCGACCGTTTAGGTTACAATGATGTACAGCAATTCCATTTTACGAGGACTATTCATGATTTTAGTATTGACAAATTTTAAGCACATGGCATGATTGAATTGTCAATGTAAAGATTGTGTACGGCCTACGGGTTTTTGGCGTGCGAATGCTAATTGTTATACTGTTGTAAAAATACACAAAAATTATCTATTTAACGCAATGCTTAAGATATATTGAAAAAAAAAATACTTTTCCCTCGGTACGGCGATCGAACCCGCGGCCTCTCGCTTTTCAGACGGCATCTAAGCAACTGCGCCGCGGAGTCTGTTTCTATTTCATAAGCTTTACAATATTTTTAATCGGAGTAGTATACTCACTATTGAATACAGGAAAAATTCAAATTTTATTCATTTAAATGCTAATGTGTGTATTATTTATATTAAAAATGCCTTTTGCTGCCAAATGTTGATAACAGAAACTCTAATAACAATTTGCATTCATTACGCGGTAAAAATGTCTGAATAACTTTCACGAGGTCGGATCGTAATAATTTATTAGATATTAGACTGTTTAACGAGCTAGCGGGGTTGTAGGTTCGTTTCCGGCCGGAAGGCGGAAGTAATATTAATTCTTGTAGTATTGCTTTGCATTAAGTGCATTAAGTGCGTGGTGGCCTGTTGGTAAACGGACTAGACGTGACTGCCAACATGTTCACGGTGGTCGCGGGTTCGAATCCCAGGGCACACCTCTGACTTTCCGGAGTCATGCGTGTATTGATAGTCAACCACCACGCACTAAAACGGTGAAGGAAAACATCGTGAGGAAACCTGCATACCATAGCGATTTATAAAAATTTCTATGGTGTGTAAGTCCGCCAACCCGCACTAGGCCAGCGTGGTGGACTATATGGCCTAACCACTCTCAATCGTACTGTCGATTGTAGAGGAGGCCCGTGCAGTGGGACATATATGGGCTGATACAGATTGCTTTGCATTGCTTTAGCGGAACAGTGTAGTGTATTCTGCGTTCTTGGCGAATTTTCTTAACTCAGCTGTATAAGTTGACTTAACCAATATTATTGTTATTCAGTTGATTAATTTAAATAATTTGTGAACTGCTTTGAATTCAATTAAGCTGCGACTCCTGTATAATCACTGTGTTGTAAACTAGTTTTGAAAAGAGCAACGCTAGATTTTCTTGCCCGTTCTTCTCTGAAGACGGCTTTGTGAAACGGGTGATAAAGAAAATGTGATTGCATATAAATAATTAATTGTAACAAAAAGTTAAAGTAACACAAGCAAACGAAGACAGATGGATAATAGGCTATTTGACAACATTGAAAATATACTACAAATTGTGGTCATCCTGCAAGATAATAGTACAAAAAGCATATTTCACGACAATTTGGACTAAATTAAGTTTACTTTTTGTAAAATACACGAAATTAAATTGATTAAAAGAAGACATTTTCTCTGTGAGCAGAACGCTCTGTGATTGGTTGCAGCTCTCGTGACGTCATCGCGCAGTAAAACGCATTGTCAATTCATTGTAGTAAGTAGTTGGGACTTGTGATTGTCCATCTAAGTTAGTTGTGGTTGAAGTTCGCGATTTTTCTGAAATAGTTTTCAAACTTTATCTAAGAAATCTTTAGAGTTATTAAGCCATTTCGGGGGCGAGTCTCAGAATGGAGTCAAATTTTGTACCAGCTGATAGCAGCAACCTACCTAATGCTGCGTGCTACCTAATGATGCGTTGATGGTTGCACATTTCTTTAAAAATAACACTGATTAATATGCTGCGTATTTAAATTTTAAAAACAGCACTGTAAGTAACAGTATTTATTTATAAAATAATCTTATTTTAGATTATGTTGAAAAACACTTAGAAATATATTTTTGTTTCACATATCTGCAAGGGAATCCTATGGAGACGATGCGATTGCGACGGTTATGAACTTATCATGGTATTTATTTTAATGAAAACAAATAATTTTAGTTACAATTGAGAATATATATACGTTAATTAATATTTACATCGATATAATATTCACACATAAAAAAGTGCCCATGGGATGAAACGCATTTTGGGTCTCCCCTAGCTAGTTCTAACCACAGTTACATAATTTTATCACGTTAATTTAACCGTGTTATTTATGAAACCTATGAAAGCTAATGTTATAAGGAGCGCCTAATAACTGCGACACAGTTACAACTACTGCAGTTATTGTGGCAATATTTTTATTGTTCCACTGCTTGTTGGTTCAGAAATAAACTTTATTTGATTTACAGTTTACGTCTTTTCGGATTCGTTAGAATTGAAACAAAGAGTTTTTTCGGACCTTTTATACTTGTATATGTGAATTGTGACACTACACACCATTTATACACCACTATATTTAATAATAATGAAGAAAACTGATAAAAAAGCTTCGTCGCTATAGTATTAGTAAACAGTTCACTGCGCTGTGACGTCATACGTCAAACAACCAGCGCCATCATTAAATATAGCATTTTTGGCACACTTTTGGAAATTTAAATTTTATCATTGTTTTTCTTCATAATGCAGTAAAATATTCCGGAAATATCAATGTAGTGAGCTTAATATGCGATACAGTAGTATCTAGGATAGTTTAAAACCATTATTGAAAATTAGTCAAATATCCTATTTGGTGTTAATTTCTCTTAAGTGTTTGAATTCTAAAGATTGCTTAATAGGTACTTGTTCATCATCGTTTCTTATTAATTTTGCAATTATTTATATTAAGAAATTTATGTTGCCCGACGATCGCATTTCATTCTAGATGACCTATGAAAATGGCCGACGTTTGCGTTTCTCTCTTGGAGTCTTGTTGACCACTGAAAACCAGCGTTGCGCTGTGGCTCGCGCCGCAGTGCAACATTATGCTGAGTGGTCACCTAAGTGTCACAGCGATGCGACGCGCAAACTTCAACTCCATATAAATATAAGGTTTATATCATTTTCCTTATTTTGTTATTGTATGATTTTTCACTTTGGTAATGTATGTTAATCATCGTATTGCGTGGCAATTAATGTGTTTTTTGTTTTATGTATATTTTGTAATTTTTTTGAAATAAGTTTTTATCACTGAAATTAAAACAATTTTAGTGGCAGCGTATTGGGCAGCAAATGGTGTAGGTCAAGGGTTGATTACTAGGTCAAACAAAAATAATGTTTCGCATAATTTCGGGCTTGAAAAATTTCATAACAGTTGCTCGGAACTTTGTAACCGGCATGGCGAAAAGCACACACTCCAGCAAGTTTTCAGACAAATTATTGGGACGAGCTTCACTTCATTTATTATGAATTATAGATTTAATAGCCGCTAGCGCCGAAAGGTTCTAGAGTGGAGGCCAGTTACAGGCAAGCGAAATGTCGGACACCCGCCTACAAGGTGGACGGACGACCTGGCTAAGGTTGCAGGAAGTCGCTAGATGCAGGCCGCTTCCAACGGGTTGATGTGGAGATCCTTGGGGGAGGCCTATGTTCAGCAGTGGACTTCCTGTGGCTGAGATGTTGATGATGATGATGATGATAAAACAAATGGACAGGCCCAACCGGCAAAAGATACGTGGGGAGACAAAAGAAGATATGGCTGGACGATAATATCGTAGAGGTGGCAGGATATAGTTGGGTAAATATGGTTACCAATAACGAAAAGTGGAAGAATATGGAGGAGGCTTTTACCCCAAAAGGGATCAAACATAAGAAAAAAGGAAAACAAAATAAATTAAAATATTTTAGAGATTTAACCTATCACTGGTACTAGGTCTCTCATATAAAATACGTTGTCCCACTGTCACCCATTTCCTAGAATTATACAAGAATATAAATTAAGTTATTTGACACGACCGTCGATATTATGTACAAATAAACACACCCGATAGTCACATACATAATCCTGACCCCACAAAATATCTAATCTTGTGTTGTAGGTATCAAAAACAACGGGAGACTTTTCAGTCTCACAAAAATTCACATCCTAAAGAAATACTCGTGTGATCCACACAAAAAATTGTCTGAGTGAGGGAGTCGAACCCACGGCGACTCGACTCACAGTCGGCGTCTAACCAACTGCGCCACGGAACTTCAAGTGTTACGTAAGTTATCTTAGCTAATAGTTTTGTCCTACATTTGGGCAAAGCTTAAGTTTAGTTTTATTGCATCTCTGGGACGATACAGCGTCGTTAACTTTATACCGGGATTAGATACAAACATATAAGATAAGGCGACCCCTTGAGGAAACGAAGATAATACTTATACGCTAAGACTTATACGGATACAATTGTTCATATTATTTTATTTAATTGTTATTCTATGGTACGATTATAAAGCTGAAGTCTAGGGTTCGAATCCCGGGTTGGGAAAAGTGATATTGGATATTTCTGTTCATTATCAGCGCAGAGTCAGGAATCTGTTCCTGATATGGTGATAGGCTCGCCTCCTGTCACACCGTGGGAACATACAAGGCGAAATTTGGTTGCACCTCTGCCTAGCCCTTCTGGGAAAAAGGCATGAGTTTATGTATGTATGTATGTATGCATGTATGTATGTAAAAACGTTTGAATATTTGCACCAATCAATCCATTCGATCAGTATTATTCAGTCAAGATCAATAAAAAAATGTGCAGACTTGGACAAATAGCTCTGTATATATAAATAAATAAATAAAATAAATAACACCCAACAGTCACATACATAGTCCTGACCCCACACTAAGATCGAGTCTTGTGTCGTGGGTATCAGGAACTATGAGAGACTTTTCGGTCTCACAAACACCCAGACCCGAAAGAAATATTTGTGGGCCACACAAACATTTATCTCGGTGCGGGGATCGAACCCGCGGCCTCTCGTTTCACAGGCGGCGTCTAACCGTCAGCGCCACGGACGCTGTCACATGTATGTATATATTATCGATATTTATATAACCGGCAGTGATATCATAAAACGAAACTTACAACTTTCTTTAAGATCTCCTTCATAATATTTCCAAGTTTGATTCCCACTCCTTAACAATGTGACTCAAAGGAAAGTTACAACAAAAATTCATAGGCTTTGTCTGCGGGCGACATTGTTGTCTAAGCATTTAAGTTATGTCACTACGCTCCCAACAAAGGGCTCAAGCAGTGATGTAAGCGGTTGCCTAATGTTGCGGGGAAATGAGGAAATCACATAATTGTAGTAATGTCTAGCTTTTTTAATTTTATCGCATTCTATCTCTTTCGACCGGTGAAACCCTCCGTAAAGAGGTAAATGTAGGCGTAGTTGATTAAAAGCGGGCCGTTAAACAAAAAAGGGTTCTATCCATAGACTGATACAAATGTTTGAGCAATTCTGAACTGATTTTTTATGAGACAGAACAGTCTTGCTGTTGTCTGTTTTGATACCTATAGAACGCGGCTTGAAAGCCCGTGTTGAGACGGATGTTGGTGTGATCCATTAGCATTTGAATCAATAGTGTTTGAGTGAAAATCTCTCATAATTTCAGTTACATAGCTCAATACTTGTTGATTTGTTTGGAGCCAGGATTACACACGTTTTTATTTAAACTAAGATATGGACATTTTTCGCCAGTCGACAGAATTACTTGGGAAAATGTTGATGGTTTTATATGACGGATTTTCAGGCGTTGTGTTTGGTGGTGGTTATGTAGTTAGATAAAATTAGTATTGTCTATTTAGCAATGAGAAAATTCTACACGAATTTAAAAATTACAATTGAAGTCGAGTAACTTTTAAAGTTCTCATGAAATTAAAGTCAGGAATTTTAGTGAGATCCTTATTATAATAGTTTGAATGCAACACTGTTCTCGGAGCAATATTTATTTGTACACGCGCCGTAGCAGGTACACAATAATTGCAATTACGATATTACCCGTCATAAATAATAAATTTAATATGCCTCATCTTATATTAATCTTTTCGACAAAGATTTTGAAGAAATATGTATGGGATGTTTTTTAAGGTATGCCAAAGGTTCCGCTAAAAACTAGGCTCGTGTGGTTATGTATGTGTTATTAAAATATCTTTCATCTTTCTAGATTATATAAAGAAATAAAGGGCCTTCGCTAAAAGCTATGGGCGTCGCGCTAGTATGAATTGTATGATAAACTCGTATGTATGAAATGCGTGGCGCGTCCGCCTACAAAATGGACAGATGACCTATCAAAGTTTGTAGGCCGTTTTCTTTCGATAGAGAACATTATGTGCATTTTAAAAATAACTGGGGGTCTATTGGTGACGGACTCAACGCGGCTGACGACATGTTCACGGTGGTTGCGGGTTCGAAACTCAGGGCACATTTCTGACTTTTCGGAGTCATGTGTGTGTTCATAGTTAATCATCACGCATCATAACGATAAAGGAAAACATCGTGAACACCTGTATACTAAATGGATTTGCAAGAATTTCTGTAGAATATAATTCCGCCAACCTACACTAGGCCTGCGTGGTGGACTATATTATAGCTCAACCACTCTCAATCTCACTCTCAATTGTAGAGGAGGTACTTCGTGCCCTAAAATGGAGCTTATGGACTGATACAGATGTGTATTTGAAATATATATTATATGGGCTGATATGATGGAGTTTCTATCATACCTTTCAACCTACAAGGTTATTTTACTCGCAAGTTTTGGAGACTGTCCCGCCCTTACAGCCGCCACTGCAACTCCTGTAAGCCAGTAGTAGTGGCACGCATTGTAATGACAACGAGCATTGAAACTCGGGACAAAAAACTCCGGGACTGTCTAACTCATTGAGTTATATTACTACATAATAAGCTATCCCATAATAATGTCTAGTTCGATTTTGATAAAAGTTGAAACTAAGTCACTGCAGTATGGAACAAATAATTAGTCGTCTAACCAAACAATATAACCATGCAGCGCTAGACCGCTTTCATGGTGTTGTTTTCTCGCGACGAAAAGTGCCTTAAATTTTATGGTGCTTACGCGGTTTTGACTGATTCGTGTACGGTGCATGCACCACACCTAGGTGGGACACATTTTTCACAAAAAACGTCTTATCTAGAGTAACATTGATTTTGTTGGTCTTTCTTCTCTGTAACTGGAAATCAATCAGAAAGATAAATTAATGGGAGGAGTTGGAAATAAATTATTGTCCACTTCCCTCCATGGTAAAGCGGGTTAATGTTGCCGATACGCGATCTCCGTTCATTTATTTATACGAGCCGACCTGTGCATATTTGATTAATTATTCTCGGAAACTTTTCACAGCGACTTTGATGTATATCGCGACGCCCTGGGACGTCGGTGAAATATATTGAAGGGGTTCCGTTCTAAATACAGTAACTTTGATTTTATGAAGGATCTTAATAGTCGTGTCATTTGACCAGCAATGTAGAAGATATAGAACGTGAGGTATTGGGATTGAATCATATGTGAGGAAATCTTTCTGATAGGTTTTTAATTGTTACGATTTTATTATGCTAGGGGTCGGCTTAGTTTCGACCGCATCCATGTAATAAAAAAAAACAGTTGATGAAAATTGTAAGTATGATCCATAGTTTATAAGACCTAAAGATACTCTGGCTAAGATAAGATCTAAAGGACTTAACTTGTAGCCAGAGTACTACTGGACGTATTGAGACTTGACATCTTATATCTCAAGAAAGCGAGCGCAGTGAAATATCAAGCATTACTACTGTCCATGAGCGGCCGTATTGCTTACCATCAGGCGTGCGAGTGTTTACGGCGCCAGGGGGAAGCCACTTTCTTTTCAAATCAAAATTAAATCAAATCTTTTATCGTTACATTTATGTTTATTGCGTAAATTTGTATGTGTGGATGTTTGTTACTCTTTCATGCAAAAAGAGATTGACCGATTTTGATGAAATTTCGTATAGGGGTAGCTGACATTCTAGACTAACATAGGTTACTTTTTATCCCGAAAAAAATAGTATTCCTTGCTTAATGTCAGGCATTCAAATATACATATCTCTTTGAAACTCAAATGGATGCTACAGGACAGTACTAAATGCTTTTTGCCATGAGGCGGAATGAGATAGGACAGAGCGGGATATAACGGGAAGAGATGGAAAGCCATACAGTCAACGGCGGTAACAGTTTAAACATAAAACAATACGCAAATAAGTACGTGGTGGCCTGTTGGTAAACGGACTAGACATGAATACCAATATATTAACTGTTGTCGCGGATTCGAATCCCAGGGCATACCTGTGACTTTTCGGAGTCATATTGATAGTCAATTACCACACACTATAACGGTCATGGAAAACATCGCGAGAAAACCAGCATACCATAGCGATTTTTATGGTATGTATACTCCGCCAACCCGCACTAGGCCAACGTGGTTACTATATAGCCTGACCACTTTCAATCGTATTCTGATTGTAGAGGAGGCCCGTGCCCTGCAGTGGGACGTATATGGGATAATACATTAAAGAAAAACGCGAAATAGTCTGTTGATGATGTGGACTTCTTCCCGTCTTCTTCTTCGTCCCATTCCTTTGCGTGTGAAAGAGTATCAAAAATATCTAAATTTCATGCACATCCCACGGGAACACTACATTTTGTCGAGATTAAAAGTAGCCTATGTGTTAATCCAGGGTATCAGCTACCTCCATACCAAATTTCGTCAATATTCGTCCAGCGGTTTGAGCGTGAAGAGGTAACAAACACACAAATTTTCGAATTTACTATATTTGTAGGATAAAGTGTTTCCTGTGTGTGTGTGTGTGTGTGTGTGTGTGTGTGTGTGTGTGTGTGTGTGTGTGTGTGTGTGTGTGTGTGTGTGTGTGTGTGTGTGTGTGTGTGTGTGTGTGTGTGTGTGTGTGTGTGTGTGTGTGTGTTTGTGTGTGTATGTGTGTGTTTGCTTTTTCGTTAAAACAGTAGGAATGGGTGGGTTCGACCGAGGTAGTACCACAAATTCAGGTACAGCGAACAACTTTGCCGAATTGCTTTGCTTTAAATTGTAAACTTTCTTGAAAGCATTGCACTCAACACTGTTGTAGTACCTTTTCGATCCAGGCTAAATAAAGTTGGTAACAAGATATTCGTATACATCTGAATAGCTTGTTATACAATGGTGGATAGCTCGACAAAGTGAATGCAATCACCACGCTATTACCCACTCTATCTCGCAAACTTACTCATGATCAAAATGGGAAAATAAACAGAAATTTACGTAGATTTATTTTCCAAAAACTTATTATAAGTTCTTGGTATACTCTTCAAAGGTTTCCCTTACCTTGAAAATATATTAACTAATACGCCACGATCGATCCTGCAAAACTTTTGAAATTGCGTTGTTACAGTTAATATCAACATCTGTTTATTTTTCCAAGTATTAAGATGAGTTAGAAATATATTCTTGACAAATGGAGTTTATGAGTAACTGAATATTTTATATCGTTTCCGAAGTTATGAAAATAGTTCGCTCGAATTCTATTTGTTTATTTTACGAAGATGTGTTAGGCCTTCGAATATTATTTTATATTATTGGATAATATGTTTGGTATTGACAGCCTGCGTGGCGCAGTTGGTTGAACAGGGTGCTTTGAAACTAGAAGACGCGAGTTCGATTCCCGCACCGAGACAAAAATTGTGGAACCATCAAATATTTGATATAGGTCTGGTTTTTCTAAGAATGTAAAGCCTAGCCTTCTAGCCTAGTTTTTGATTCTCATGTTACGGATATCTTATTTTATTTTATTGAGGAAAAACAAACAGTTGTACATTGTGTTTGAGTAATTTTTAACCGACTTCAAAAAAAGGAGGAGGTTCTCAATTCGACTGTATGTTGCTTTTTTTTTATGTTTGTTACCTCGTTTCTCTGTACTGTCTGAACCGATTTCGACCATTCTTTCTTTGATTGAAAGCTGATGCTTGTCATTTGGTCCCATAAAAATATGGTGAAAATCTGAGCAATATCTTCGGACAAGGAGAGGGGAACTCCTTAAAATTAAGTAGGATTCCAATGGTTCTTTTTGCATTAGGTTCATTATAAAAGTTAATTTACAGTGAGAGAGGAAAAAAGGGGTGGGGGTGAGGTAGGTGATAAAATTAAAATACACGTAAATTCTAATATCTTCGGCAGGATTTAACCGATTTTAGTGATTTCTTTTTCATTGGGAAGAATGTATTGACAGGTTGATCTCAGGAACACAGCATGGAGATCTGATTATCATTTTCGGACCTGGAGTGTAGAACTCTTCAAACTTTAGTAGGATTCCAATGGTTCTTTTTGCATTGGGTTCAGTATAAAAGCTTAGCTACAGTGGTGGTGGGAAAAGGGGGTAGGGGCAAAGGGAGGGGGGGGGGGGAGAAAAAATAATAAACATATGAATACTCCAATATCTTTGGCAGCTTTTAGCCGATTTTAGCGATTTTATTATCATCGGAAAGAACATATTCCTTGTGGGGACCAAATCTTCTTCATTTTGATTCCTATCAACACAGAAAACACACCTATAAAAAGATAAAAATAACCAAAATTTTTAATAAAAAAATAAAAACCGACTTCAAAACAAAAAACCGCTAAAAACCAAAAAATAACTAAATTATAAGTACCACTGCAAAGCAAAAAAATAATATTTGTTTCATGGAACTTGCGCTTGTTGATTAATTTGCTTAATGACTTGACTAGCCAACAAATCAAAATATATGCATAACATATTGAAGGCGGGTCGCCCAGTACCAAACATATAGATATTTAAATTAATATAAGGCATAGGTCCTACATGTTATAATTTATACAATTTTGTGTTAAAAGTTATAAACGCACAACCTACCACGTTCTTCGCAGAATATAAAATTAACTTTCACATGCGAGCGAGTAATTAGATATCAATATAAAGGAATAAAACAGTAGATACTAGTAGACTGACCTTGAGTCTAATTTCATTAACATTGTAAACAAGTTTTTCCGATAAATATGTGGTGATGAGGTAAATATTATGTCGAATTGTGAAAAGCAGTCGTTATATGTTTTGGTTAGGCGGGGGAGAGGTGCACGAATGCCCGCATTGGTGCGCCAAGTGGCAACACCAAAGACAGGCCTTCGGTAGACCTCACGCATTACAGTCCTTAGTACTACATAGCATTATTGTGGGATAAATAAATAACACCCAACAGTCACATACATAGTCCTGACCCCACACTAAGATCGACTCTTGTGTCGTGGGTATCAGGAACTACGAGAGACTTTTCGGTCTCACAAACACCCAGACCCGGAAGAAATATTTGTGGGCTGCAAAAACATTTCTGGATCTGGATTAGATATGTAGGTATGTTTTAATACATTGCAATAAATGGCGAGGCGAGCAAGACATTCGCCTGATGATTGGATGATACGACCACTCATGGACAGTAGCAAAACCAAACAGCAACATGAATTACAAAGCAAGGCATTTCACTGCGCTCGCCATCCTGGGACATATGGTTTGAATTGTTTAATTTTATTTTTAATGTTTATTGTTTTATTTATTTTTAATTCATAATTTCATATGTATTGTTTTACAGTTATTTTCTATTATTTGATATAGCGTCGTGTTGGCCTCGGCTGTTAAGATGTTATATTTTTTGTAAATAAATATAAATAAAAAAAATAAGATGTTGAGTCTCAAAGCTCCTATGACCTCCTATATCCTTCTAACTGGAATACAGCAGTGCATTTACACTGTTGTTTGGCGGGAGAAATAGACATTGTGGTACCTACCCAGGCGGCCTCTCACAGATGAGAGACCTACCAGGAAGACATAGCGGTGGTACCAGGTATGTGACTGCTGGGTGTATTTATTTATTTTATTTTTCCATCTTCCACGATTATTCCTTAATTTTAAGATAAATAGCTATATCCTATAAATATTTAGTTACGATGTTTTCCTTCAATTTATAATTGAAATTAAAAATATATTTAAAGTATATTCTTAGCTAAATATTCCATCTTTGCTAAGTAGCCTAATCAAATTTATCTTCACCGTTGTCGGATGAAGCGGAAATTGCTCTTTTCGCTATTTTCTTTCGATTAACTTTGCGGGTGGCTGTTTAGATAAATGCCTTTAACTTTTCAGAGATAAATTACGGTGCGTGTATACCGTGTAATCTTGGGGTAATGTAAAATTGATTGTTTTATTCCAAGCTATTTTAGCATGTTCTTCACTAGCAAAAATAGC
The DNA here is from genome assembly GCA_009982885.2 of Hyles vespertilio. NCBI lineage: Eukaryota > Metazoa > Arthropoda > Insecta > Lepidoptera > Sphingidae > Hyles > Hyles vespertilio. Next base: position 8,899,926 of record CM042823.1, read on the forward strand.
CTTGTGTACGGGTGGTAGTGAAAAAAAGTTACAACATAATTGATGTATAACATTTTAAACATTCAATAAAATATTTTTATTCTATATTAAAATACATTAATCTCGATTTGTTTCACACGAACTATTGTATGTTAAATCAACACGGCTTTGTGTACCTTTTCAATCGGTAAATCCTGTGACATTTGTGAACTCGTGACGTCAGCAGTATTTTCAACTGTTGTCAAAATGTTCGTGAATGTTAGGAAAATTGTTATGATTTTTCCTCTCACAGTGTCTATGAAATGTCGTTTGTAAAAAAAGTTTCTGTTTGCTTATTCGAACGTGAACAACTGGGATTGTGTTTTTAGGTTCAAATCCTGGAGAAAAGAATTGCTTTTCTAAGTCATGTTTGTTTAATCAATTAACTGATCTTGAACGGCGAAAGGCAGTATTGTGAAAATCATGTATACCAAAAAGAATAAAAAATACTGTAGGAAGTCAAGAGCATCAAACAGAAACTATAGTTAACTGTGAAGTAGGTTCTCCCGATTTTTGATGTGTCCCCAATCCTGCCTTGCGATATAGTTATCACTACATAGTATAAAACAAAGTCGCTTTCTCGGTCCCTATGTCCCTTTGTTTGCTTAAATCTTTAAAACTACGCAATGGATTTTGATGCGGTTTTTTTAATAGATAGAGTGATTCAAGAGGAAGATTTATATTTATAATACGTACATATTATTGTACAGAAATCTATTTGTACCCGGGCGAAGCTGGACCGGGCCGCTAGTGTATACATATTTTTCTGACAATCTGTACAAAACGTAAACTTGCAATGTATTTAGATTTTTCTTATGGGGAGTCTACATTATGACGATAAAAAGTATGCGTCAATTTTTAAAACGGACAGTCACACCTTATTATAAATATTTGTTCAACTTTTCCACCTATTTTCATACAACGGGGCAAGTTTATGACCATTATTATGTAACAGAGCAACCGTCATATCTCGCCGCGTAATTTAAATAACATTACAAAATAAATTGAAACTATAAATATCGTGGTCTCGTGTCCGCTTTGTTTATTACGAGCTGGGGGAATTAAACTTTATTTACAGAAAAATATTTTACATTAATATTTACGGAATGTCCATTTTACTAGGAGATTTAGTATCGGTGCGAAAAAAATTTGTGTTGATGAATCCTACATTTTTGTTTAGGGAAAAATATATATTTTCAATACATATTGACATAATTGTGATGCAGGCCCGGAGTTCTTGAAGAAATAAACTTGAAGTGCAATAAAACATATTCTTTTGACTTCGGCTCTGTAAACAAAATGTGAAATATGATGAAATAGAAAACTACACTATTGCCTATAAACTACAATATCCAATTTATCTGTACAATACCATATTCGACCCACTGCAGGGCACAGGCTTCCTCTACAATCAAGATTACGATTGAAAGGGGTAAGGCGGTATAGTTCACAACGCTGGCCTAGTGGAGCTGGTTAGACTTTTACATAGGTACCATGGAAATTCTTCTGAATCTTAATCGCTACGGTATGCAGGTTTCCTCACGATGTTTTCCTTAACCGTTAATGTTTGGTGATTGAATATCAATACATACGAGTACATAGCTCAGAAAAGTCAGATGTGCCCTGGGATTTAAACCCGCGACCCCCGTCAACATGTTCGCAACCACGTCTGGCCCGTTACCTACAAGCTATAACGCACTCCACTATCAAATATATGTAGGGTTTGAATGTTATGAAGAAAGATTATTAGAATGATACACTATACGAACGACTGATATGGAACGTAGTTTGTGTGAAAGAGACGACTAAAGAAAGAACTTAAGATGGAAAGAGTTAGAGGATGAACTATTAAGATATTGAAGTACGGTAGGACGGAATAGAAGGGAAGAGTCTAGAAGACTATCGAAGATTTGGTGAGAGTAAGATGAGATGTGTATAGAAATAAGAAAATAGAAGACGATAATATATTTAAGAATATCTTTTCTTTGACCCGAGACGAAACTATTCCCAGATTTATATAAGGTTCGAACACAAAACTTCCTTTTCTAAGACGGTTGGTTAAACATATTTCTCAAGCTTCTAAGCCCATGAAAAATCATATTTAAAATACGAATCTTCTACTAAAACCTTTTATACTTCAAAAAGATTTTATCAATCGAGGAATTAATATTGAATTAATCCGAAAGCTTTCACGAAAGTCGAAGGCAGGCCTCTATGTGAGACCGGGCCAAGACTAATATTGATATCAAAATGTAATATCTGATTGAGATTGGTATCGCTGCCGTTTCCACATAGAATTGAAAATCTCTTACCTATAGTAATTTGTAATGAACTCGATTTTACGAAAACTAAGTTTTTTTATTTTTTGTAATGTCGAGAAGAGCATGCTAATCGCCAGATGGCAAGCGTCACGACCGCTCTTGGACAGTAGCAAGACCAAACAATACCATGAATTACATTTTATTTTATTATATTTTTATTTTTTTTACTCTTGCCTGGCATAGTGGCGACATTGCACCTGATGGTAAGCGCAAATGCCGCCCAGGCAGAGTATCCATTGGCATCGGACGGCATTCCCATGCCAATGGAAACAATTATGCCGGCCTGCTAACATAGCCATGCTTGGCATTCCACTGCGCTCACCAACCTGTGATATAAGATGTTAAATCTCAATATGTCCAGTATTTAATCTAGCAACAAGTCCTATAAACCGGAAGACAACAGTGCATTTACACTACTGTTTGGCGGGAGAAATAGCTTTTGCTGTGGTACTTACCCAGACGGCCTCTCACATAAGAAAGACTTACCACTAGTTCACTTTCAATGTTTAAAGATCTATAAAAAAGGCACAGGAATTTTAGTTTTTAATCAAGTAAACTTCAGTAACCTAAATGGCTCAATTTGATAGTTTTTATTTTAATTATCATTACAATTTATTACTACAACTATAAGCTAAATCAGTGGCACGCAAATAATTCACACTGGTGTTTGTGAGACCGAAAAGTCTCTCGTAGTTCCTTACAATCCCGACACAAGACTCGATCTCAGTGTGGAGTCAAGACTATGTCTGTGACTTTTGGGTGTTATTTATTTATATTTTATTTAATTGATCACAACGCCATTAGCTTATCTCAAACCCTCAACGAAACAACAAGAAAAAAGACCCTTTGTTAGCAAAATTCTTGTAATTCCTCTCAATTGTTCGCTTTTTCCCGATCATTATAATAAAAATGTTACCTTATTCTTTTAATTCAATCTTTACCTTTTCAGATATTGTTTTAAGGACTTCGCGAGCAAAACATGTTGACATTGTTACCGGTGTTTTTGTCAAAATTATTGGATTTCTTGAGGAGAATACTTTTGTAATTATTTCACAATTTTCAAAAGCCTATACCGTATCAATTATCAATAATTGAACCAAAGCATTATTGATATGCATATATTAGATTTTTTGTTGGAATTGCTTATGGTAAGATGGGGTTTTTTGTTGAAAATCTACATATTGTATACATGCAAACATAGCAAGCCTGTTTCCCATAAGGGTGTGTAAAGACCACGGATCTCCAATTTCTATGTTTCTGACATCACTTTTACATCATTTATATTCATCATATTTTTTCTTAGATCCAATGTAGGTACTTAACTTATACAATATTTAGAGAAATATATGCGTATGTGTGCCCATTATTTCCTAAATAATGTAATATGCCGTTTATTTTTTTAGGGATAAAAAGTGTGTGTCAATCCAGGGTGTCCATTGCCTACTTGCCAAATTTTATAAAAAATGGTCAAGCCGTTTGAGCATGAAAAACTAACAAACACACAATCTTTCGCCATTATAATATTAGTAGGGTATTAATTCTTCATAAATCTAACAACACGAAGTATGAAAAATATTTCGTAGGCACGAGGTATTTTAAGTGGATTTTAAACGAAGTTGAAAGCGTCGATTAGGAATCGTTGATTGAATGAGGAGGGAGCTTTGTGACGGTATTTTTGCCTCTAAACACTACGGCGGAGCACTCAGAGGTAATATAATCATCTAGACAGCCTTATTGCAAACTAGCCAATTTGCAAGCGTAATTTTTATGGAAACATGCATAATATTTTTCACAGAAATGCACGTGTGTCGTGTTCAAAAGCATGTTTATTGTATTGCAGGGTTGAATACTAAACAACACATGTTAAGTTTATCAGCTTAACATTTTCGAGTGTTAAATAATAGATTTTGATATTCATCCTTTGGTTGCCAGTAAAAATTATCTTGATCGATAAGACTGCCATTTGTACTTTTAATATGTAACTGTGTTTTATAATAAATACATCATGAATAAAAATTGCGAGGTGGCTAGTTGGCAAACGTGTCAGACACGGCTATCAACATGTTTGCGGTGCTCGCGGGTTCAAATCCGAGGGTCCAACTATGATTTTTCGAAGTAATGTGTATATTCATAGTAATACACCTCTCACTATAACGGTAAAAGAAAACATAGTGAGGAAACTTGCAACCATAGCGGTTTGAAAGAATTTGTATGATATGTCAAGTCCGCCAACCCACACTAGGCCAGCGTGGTGTACTTTCTGGCCACTTTCAATCGTACTCTCGATTTTAGACGAAGCCCATACCCTGCAGCGGGACGAATATGGGCTGATACAATACAGTACAAATAATAAATAAAAAAATAACAATGTGGCGGTTGCAATACACCAACTTAGATTTAGCTTTTAAAATAACACGCTTATTATTTGTAATTTGAACATTATTTAAACACGTATTTCATTTTAAAATATGACTGCAGATGTTTAACCATAAAACATCTGCGAGTCGTTTTATTAAAGTAAGATTTTTTGTGTACCTTATTGTATAATATTAGTTAAAAAGATGCTGTTCTAAATTATTGTTTCCTAATTGTAATGACCCGTTCATGCCGGGGCAATAAAACTGTATTATTATAGTTAAGTTCTTTAGTGGCGGTAATCCTTTGCAACAAATTTATGTTTTTTAGACAATAGTACACATGTTTGGGTAAACCTTTCTGTTTCGACAATAGCCCAGATGTTTGGGCCGACCTTAATTTTTAGTTGAAAGGATAGACCCTATTTTATGGCTTAAATATATTTTCTGTAAGATTTATCCCCACCGATCCTCATTCGGGTAGTCCTATAAAAGGGTCGGTTTATTTGGATGAGAAGACAGTCTGCCATCTCTCGTCACGAGCACATCTCGCTCCGAGTCGCATAATTATAATTTTACTCTGTCTGTGAATGTATTAAGTGTTAATTTACAAAATATACAATAGTTAGTTCCTGGAAGTGAGTGCATATTCTAATACCTACACTTATAACCACCAAAACAACAAATCTTACAAATACCAAAACCACCCTCTTCAGGGATGTAAGGAGTTTAATTGCTAGACTAAAATACAGAGGCAGTTTCAATCTAAATTTCGCGTATCGAAGCTTTGTTTAGTATGTAAACAAAGAAGTTACACCGACCGAAACTTCTAGCAAATAGAAATATCGGTTACAACAAAACGGTTGCAGGCAAATATAAACCTTATTGCAGTAATTGTATAAGCTTATTTTAACGACTTTGGTATAACAACTCGTATTAGAGTATTGGAAAATGAGAAGAAAATTAAACCTGATAATTTTTCCAAGGTTTTAAAGTTAAATCAAAGAAAGAAGCTCAAAGTCACTCAACGAGCTATGGAGAGGGCTATGCTCGGGGTTTCCCTACGAGATCGAATCAGAAATGAGGAGATCCGTAGGAGAACTAAAATAACCGACATAGCCCACCGGATTAGCAAGTTGAAGTGGCAATGGGCAGGGCACATAGCGCGGAGATCTGATGACCGATGGGGTCGGAAAGTGCTCGAATGGAGGCCACGTAGCGGAAAGCGCAGCGTAGGACGTCCACCCACAAGATGGTCCGACGACCTGGTAAAGGTCGCGGGACGTCGCTGGATGCAGGCTGCCTCCAACAGGTCTCTGTGGAAATCATTGGGGGAGGTCTATGTTCAGCAGTGGACTTCCTTTGGCTGATGGATGGATGGATGGATTAAAGTTAAATCAACCGGTACCAGTAATAATAATAATTAAATAGTTACACCCAATAATAATATACCCCATACTATGATCGAGTCTAGTGTCGTGGATATCAGAAGTTCTTTAAAATGTTCGTTCTCTATTGCAAGTTTCCTCAAGATGTTTCCTTAACCGTTGAATTACCTTTAATAACGGTAATAAATGTAGTCAGTATTGTGTTCCTTAAAGTTTTGACTAACCTACAATTTGGCAGATCAATCTCCCCAGCAATATCGATCAATTTTCAAACACATAATAAATCATTTTTGATTTCGGGCAATAGCCTTACCGTAGCACCGCAGAGTTTCTTTGAAAAATGCATTTCAAATACAATCGAAGCAGGGAATTACTCTATAAAAACGCTACGAGCTTCGAACGTTCGGATGTTCGATGTCCGGTGTAAGATATAAGATTTCCACTTCTAAAAATCAATACTATTCTCTGTTATACTTGTCATTTTCTCCGAACTTAGTCTATGGTTGCGACGTACAGTCAGCAACATAAGTCGCTGCACATTCACGAGATTTGGAATTGTCTTATCATCCAAAATAATAATAATTATTAATATTGTATGGCACTTTTCGGTAAATATGACTTTACTTGGTTATATTTTACGACTACAGAGTAGTACGTACAAATTGTAATTCATAAAAAGGTTATCAAAAATTGTGAAGTGTTCAGCGACTTATGTTGCTGACTGTACAATAGAGGAATCCAACATTTTGTGGAGCATCAAGGCATATTAGTGAATTTTTACGTACGGCGTACGAACATTTGAAGTTCGTATTGTTTTTATAGAGTTACCGCAGTTTTTCCATTGAAAAACATAATCTCACCTTTTCTCTCGTTAGAAAGAACATTTTAATCAGATTTCGGTTTCTATTCACAGAACCCCGTGAAAGAAATCGGACATGATTCCTTTCAGAGAAATTATTCAATAAGGCTTTTTTTCAGTTTGTTAAGCCTTTATAAAGCGATTGAAATTTTCTCGAACGAACCATTAATCGGTTTAGTAAAGATTTATATATATGTATATATATTTAATATGTACGGTATATAATTGGTCGATCTTAATACTTGGAATATTGGTACCTTGATATAGAGTGATTTTTACATGAATATATTTTTTCTTTATTGCGGTAAATGACGAGAAAAACATACTATTCGCCTGTCGGTAAGCGATACGACCGCACATGGAGAGTAGTAGAACCAAACAACACCATTAATTATAAAGCAATGCTTGGCATTCCACTGCGCATACCATTTTGAGACATAAGATGTTATGTCTCAATGGGTCCAGTTACTCTGGCTATAATGTCCTTCAAATCAACATAACAGTGCATTTACACTGTTATTTGGCGGGAGAAATGGACTTTGCGGTGATAATCTGTAGCTTTATGTTCAAGATCTTTTTCTTCTTCTTTAAGTGCCTTTTCAGTATTAAAGGTTGGCCTTCAGGTTCTTGTATTCTTATTTATCATTCTTTATCTTTGTAGGAGACCTACCACTTCCGTACCAGCCTATATACGTCCCACTGCAGGGCACGGGCCTACTCTACAATCGAGAGTACGATTGAGAGTGGCTAGGCCACTATAGTCCACCACGCTGGCCTAGTGCGGGTTGGCGGACTTACATACCATAGAAATTGTTATAAATCGCTATGGTATGCAGGTTTCCTCACGATGTTTTTCTTCACCGTTTTAGTGCGTGGTAATTGACTATCAATACACACATGACTCCGTAAAGTCAGAGGTGTGCCCTGGGATTCGAACCCGCGACCACCGTGAACATGTTGGCAGCCGCGTCTAGTCCGTTTACCACCACGCACTTCACATTTCACGTGCATTTCACATTGCACGCATGTCACAATTGACTATGATGTAATTGATCTTGGTGTATCAATAAAATAAATAATATAAGTATGAATGCCCTGGGATAAATGCCATCCTTTCATATTATTCAACCTGAGTGCTGGCGAATGTAACATTCTTTTTGCAAGCGATTTAAAGGAACATGGAAATGGTTTTAGTGCACCCAACTATTTTTCATTGATTCTTGTAACCGGGTTAACTGTTTTATGTATAACTTTATGATGGAATGTAAATTTTATGTTAGGCGGTATGATTTGTTTCCTTGGATATGTGAAAAAAAAGCTATCAGTAATATGGCGGTGCGATGATGTTTTGTTTTTCTGTTGAATGGTAACGTTTGCGCAAACCAGATTAAAAGAATTCTTACTTAAGTAATGTAATTTATTATCCCCATAACTTGAAGTCAACAATGTACATGCATATATAAGCTCACATCTAAATGCATGGTGTATTTAGAGTGTGATCGAAAATAAAGACAGCTGGTAATTTTAGTGACTCGGACACAGCAACTAAGGTAAGGTCCACTAGTAATGGACCATGTACCAGTAGTTGACCGCTAATGCACATAAACCGATAAAATAAGAATTCGTTGCATATTTTAAAACACAGGGGTGCTTCTTTTACTCTCAGTTCTTTCTTATTTCGATAGACTGGTAAGTCTTGAATCATATGCTTCTATCATTAATATCTCAGGGCGGTGGAAATTATTTCTGTCAAGTGCGCCATTTGCCAGATTTGTACAAAATAATAATAAACAACCTTGAAACATCAAACTTTTTAAAGTTTTGCATTCTATTTTATCAACCATTTATTAATCAACCTAAGTTACATTTCCATTTTATCAGTCCCAAAGGTGGAAAGTTTCCAAGGAAGAATGATTGATAGCAGCATCAGCTTGGCAGTCGAAACAAAAACCTCTCGAATCTATGACCGATTGCTGTTCAAGTTTTCGACACCAGATGGGGCTCGACGTTGAGGCTTGAATTTAAAGTACGGACGGAATGTGTTCTATAGAACCATTATTGATTCGTGTCGTCTACAGTCTTCTGTCGTAGTAAGCGCTGGTATAATAATAAGAATAGTTTTATTTATTTATTTAAATGCTTTATATACAAAGTATAAAGGCGGACTTAATGCCTGAGGCATTCTCTCCCAGTCAACCTTTGTAAAGTGCCCGTCCTATTCCTTTTAGTTTGAAGGAGTGTCGAATATATTTGAATTTCTTGCACATCCCATGGGAACACTACATTTTGTCGGGATAAATAGCCTATGTGTTAATCCAAGGTGTTAGCTAGATCTATGCCAAAATTCATCAAAATTGGTCTAGCGGTTTGAGCGCGAAGAGATAACAAACACACAAGCTTTCGCATTTATAATATTAGTAGGATACGAGTAACTAAGTACACACCCAACAGTCACATACACAGTCCGGACCCCACACTAAGATCAAGACGTCTTGTATCGTGGGTATCAGGAAGGAGAGACTTTTAGGTCTAAAAAATACCTGTGGATCACATAACTATTTATTTATTTATATATACTTTATTGTACACCATAAAAAAGGAATAATAACAGATTAAATACTTAAAACTAAAGACATGGTAACAATTGGCGGCCTTATCTCTAGCTGCGATCTTTTCCAGGCAACCTTTGGATACTTTGTTTGGTATTTACTCTGGGTATCTCAAGACTGCTACCAAAAATGAAGCCGGGTGGTAGTTTTAGTGACTACAAACACAATGCAACTAAAAATTTCGCAAATAAATTTGACCATTATATTTTATGATTTGTTTGATATCGTCATTTTTGGGTGGTAAATCCATAGTTTTTGATAAAATCATAATTTAAACTCTTTTATACCTTAGAGTATTTATAAATAAAAGTGTGTGTGTGTATACCAGACTATTATTTTAGGAAAAAAATGTATTTACCACCCAAATATGGCCATAGGAAAAAAATAGTCGCTTTTTTTTGCAACTTTTTCTGTTGCATTGTGTCTGAAATCGCTTAAACTATCATCCGGCTTTGTTTTCGGTAGCAGTCTTGATATACCCTGTATAAGTGTGAGGATCAAACCCGTGGTCTCAAGTGCGGGTTACTTAGCACAATTCGCCAAATCATCAATTATATACAATCAAATTTAACTGTAGGTTAAATTACAGCGCGGTTATAACGTACACGTTCCTAGAATGTGCTTAAGTTCTAGGACAAGCAATCTCTTTGACCCTTTTACCTGTATTGATTGACGTCACATCAAAGGTTGCGAGAAAATTAATCAAATTAATTTCAATTAGCACAGACGCTTTTAACATGTAACGTAATCAAAGCGAGGACAGGAACGTTAAATATTTGAACTCATATTACGAGTAGAAACTGGAATTGACGTATTGTTTTCTGAAATAAAGACTACACACTCTAACAGCCGCTGCCAATAAACAATCCCAATCCAAAATTTGCCGTTTGAGATTGACAGCTCAATCTTTTTTCTGATACTATATTGCTAATAATCAATCTCAGTAGAGAAAAAACTATGGCAACATGGTAAATGACAAATCGAAAAGTAGAAAACAATCCAGATTGACTTCAATCTAATTTTTTCGATTGATCATTGGCATCGCATTTCTATGGTATGTAAGTCCGCCAACCCGCACTAGGCCAGCGTGGTGGACTATATGGCCTAACCACTCTTAATCGTATTCTCGATTGTAGAGTAGGCCCGTGCGGTCCCCAGTGGGACGTATATGGGCTGATACAGAATACAGATTTGGCATCGGCTGTAAATAGCAAGAACCTATTCTTCCAACTAGAAATACTTTAAAACAAATGTTTTTCCTCTAGCTAAACTCATTCGTAGAATTAATAAGACTTATTTTAAGTTATTTAATAAAAACACGCTTGATTCTTATAATTTTCTCCTTGTTTACATGTTTTTTTATTGCATTTTATGGCGAGACAAGAATGCCGTTCGACTTATGGTAAGCGATACAACTGCTCATATTATGAACAGTGGCATAACTAAACAACACCTTCAATTACAAAGCAATGCTTGGCATTCCACTGCGCTCGCCATCCTGAGACATAAGATGTTAAGTCTCTAAATGTCCAGAAGTTACTCTGGCTACAATATCCTTCAACCGAAATACAACAGTGCATGTACACTGCTGTTTGGCAGCAGTAAAAGACAATGCGGCGGCACCTACACAGGCGTCCTCTCACATATGATAAAATGTAAACTAAATAAAAATTTAGATAATTCAATTTAACGCATTGAATTTAACTAATTCGCGGGAAAAAAATAATGGGAAAAAGGCGTGATTTTATTTATATATGTATTAAATAGAAGCTAGGAAAAATGGGTAGTTACATCATATGCAAAAATAATAAATACTAATGTGTTAAATATATCTGACCATATGTTGAGCACGAGACTTCACTACTGTCAAGAGTTCGATTGAGAGGCTATGGTTTAAAGGTTAAGGACACAAACAATAGGAATTCTTCTAGAGATCTTTTATTTGTAAGTTTTCTCGAAGTGCTTTCGACTAGCAGCCCAATAAACTATTATGTAGATGTCATCAGAAAAATCTAAACTTGCGAGATTATGTTTTACGTTTTGTATAGGTTTTCAAATCCTAATTGATGTTCTAAATTCAAAATTCAATTTATACATGTTTTTCTGATAATCCTTGCAAAATATAAACTTGCAATATTTTACCATTTTTGTGATGAGAATATACATACGTTGAGTTCAACGCGTGTAAGATGATTGTAAATTTATTAATTGAATGGTAACTTTATATAACCATAAAGTGTACGACTACACCACCGAAGGCGTAGGCAGATGTGTCACTATTTAAAAATATTATCTAGAGTTTGCCGAGCATGCGTGCATTCCAAATGTGTTAAGAGACATTGCTATATCTTGCAAAAATTCCAACCTTGGTAAATTTGTTTTTCAAATTTACGTGAAGTTTTTTGTTTCATTTAGGTACATTATTTTAGGAAAACCTATGTATTTTCCTCCCAAAAATGACGCTAAGAAAAAAACACAAAAAAATTCACCACTATTCTTTGCAATTTAGTTGCCAAGTATCTGAAGCCAGAAAAACTACCACCTGTCTTCGTTTTCGGTCACAGTCTAGATATACGCGCTATATTTTCTAAAATGTGTACCTACCTCGGCTTTAAACTTAAATTCGTCTCATCAATTCAGTTCATTCACAATTGAGCTATCGTTTCAAACTCATTACGTCATCAAAATGAACTAAATTTAACTAAAGCCTAGCAATAAATCATAGAATAATTTCCATTAATTTTATTTTTTTTTAGCATTCACCAAAAAGTGTCGCGTAAATTTTGCACTTAGCAAAAACGGCAACTGGAAATTTCGAACCATTTTTTCACTCCTTAACAGTGGTATCAAGAGGTCTTTTGTAGATTTATAGAGACTTAGAAATTATGATAGTATACAGTTATCATTTGAAAAATCGAAGCACCTTACGAGATTATTGTTTATAAGAATTATTAGAAAAATTTAGTATTGGCTCTGTTGCTTGTTCCTGCAAATGGAATAGACAGAATATTCTTGCGTCGTTGTTATTATGTTATATTATTATATTTCCCGCATCGCCTGATCCCATTCTTATGTGCCATTCCTCATTCAAAACTTTAAACAGTAATGCATACTATAAAGAGGTGTTGTATATACATAATACAGTAAGTATGTAATGACGTCACGTTTGCGACAAGCACGCACAATGCCCATAAACTTGGTTAATATTTGAGCGCCCTTTAGCTTTACGGCGTCCTAAAATGCCGTTTACAATCCACATTCTCCACGCATCGTTTCGTTCCACAGTTTTTATTGAGGAAAGTGTGCAGGGTTTTTAATCACCAAGGATGAGATGAGGTCGCTTGATGATAGTAGGCACGATTGTCCATTAGGAGCACATTTTTAAAATGGGAATGACGAACCGAGAATGATGGTAAGCGTCATACTAGTCCATATAGCAATATAATTGTCAAGTTAAGTAAGTACTGAGATATGTATGATTATTCCGTTGTTATGTGTTGCAGGTAAAAAAAGCGAAGCATTTTTTCCGTACTGTTAGCAACTAGATGTAATGATAATTCAATAAGCCACTCATGTTACTTTTAACTAAAGTATTGATGAATACGAATGTGCGAGTAAACGGGAACGACAGTAAAGCTTAAATTTAACCTAGAATGTAAAATTGATATGTCCACGTAACAATTGTTCAAGGTTCTCAAGAAAATGCCTTACAGATGCGGTGAATAAGAGGTGTTGTATATACATAATACAGTAAGTATGTAATGACGTCACGTTTGCGACAAGCACGCACAATACCCATAAACTTGGTTAATATTTGAGCGCCCTTTAGCTTTACGGCGTCCTAAAATGCCGTTTACAATCCACATTCTCCACGCATCGTTTCGTTCCACAGTTTTTATTGAGGAAAGTGTGCAGGGTTTTTAATCACCAAGGATGAGATGAGGTCGCTTGATGATAGTAGGCACGATTGTCCATTAGGAGCACATTTTTAAAATGGGAATGACGAACCGAGAATGATGGTAAGCGTCATACTAGTCCATATAGCAATATAATTGTCAAGTTAAGTAAGTACTGAGATATGTATGATTATTCCGTTGTTATGTGTTGCAGGTAAAAAAATCGAAGAATTTTTTCCGTACTGTTAGCAACTAGATGTAATGATAATTCAATAAGCCACTCATGTTACTTTTAACTAAAGTATTGATGAATACGAATGTGCGAGTAAACGGGAACGACAGTAAAGCTTAAATTTAACCTAGAATGTAAAATTGATATGTCCACGTAAGAATTGTTCAAGGTTCTCAAGAAAATGCCTTACAGATGCGGTGAATAATTAACTGGCTACAATAAGATCAAATAAACTAGTCTAAACATATCTGAAATCTAATGACGGCTAATGGCCCACGCAAATTGTTCGGCACACAATTTGATCACATACATTGCGAATTAGGAAAACGTATTATTTTACTGATACGTATATAGAGACACCCACATTGTAGTAAAAGATTATTGTTTCTATTACGTAATTAGATCTAGAAATATATTTGCACAAATATTAGTACTTTGTATTTTGTTTGTACAATTGTGATTTGTGTCGCGTGACGAAAGTCATTAATATAAAACTATGTTTTACTGATATAATCCCGAATTACTAAGTTACATAGTTTCAGTTGAAATATGTCTTTGATTTTAAAATGAAAATAATTAAAAATACAAGAATATATCTTTTCAGTCACATAACGTCCACTGCTGAAAAGACGCTTGTTCCAGGAACTTACGAAAAATACCACAGGCCCAGAATCTGAATTTAAAATCAAGACAAACAGCTTCAGGGTTTACGCCGTCGCCGAAACGAAATGCCTCGTTGAACTCGGCACTGAAACAAATATTGTGTAAACCACAGGTATTTGTTTTGTGTCTGGGTGTTTGTGAGGTCGCAAAGCCTCACGTAGTTTCTGATATACGACACAAGACTTGATCTTAGTGTATTACACTTTCGCTTCCAACCACTCTTTGTGTATCGAACAAACAACTTAAAACATCGATGAAAATTTTAACCCTCAAACAGCGTTAATTAAGCATCTTTTAAATTTATTGCGTCGTATTTTATGGCCGGTACTGTTACATCAACTCATTTAATTAGCAATCAATGTTTTTCCTCCGTTCTCGGATAAAGATACATGTTTACCATTAAGTAACTATTTACTACGAGAAAGGGTTGTTTATTTTACACGAGATCTACAAACGAGATATCGAATTTCTGTATTATAAACTAACAATTCGGCTCGACTCCGCCCGAGTGCAGATACACTTTCAATATGGCGACTAAAATTTTCAATTCCGAGTATCAATTTAGAATATCGACCAATCGGACCACGAAAAACTAATACATTTTTGCTAGTTTTCAGTAGAAGACAAGATTAATTTTGTGGTCTTACAAAAACGTTTTCTGGCCATTTGGTCCACACTGATCTTACCATCTGATGCATTTAATAAATTTGTAGTGCCTTTGAACTCCTCTCTATGTTACTTACCAAACGAAATATTAAAGGTTTTTAAAGAGATTTTTATGAAACACCAGCCCAGGCGCCGACCCATTGGTACTGTAGCTTTAACGACCTACATACGAGCCTCTCTTTACAAATTTACTTTATACTTTGAAGCTTTCAACTTACCAGGGCCACGTGTCTACGTTGTCTGCTAATTATTTGTAAGAGTTGTATTAGATTTTGTTTTTTTAAATATCATAACCTTACTTATCATAAACTTTACTGGTGGAAAGTCTCTCATATGTGAGAGGTCATCTGGGTAGGTACCATCGCAATGTCTATTTCTCCCGTGAAACAGCAGTGTAAATGCACTGTTGTGTTTCGGATTGAAGGACATTGTAGCCAGAGTACCACTACTGGACATATTGAGACTTAACATCTTATGTCTCAGGATGGCGAGCGCAGTGGAATTTTGCTACTGTTTATGAGCGGTCGTATCGCTTACCATCAGGCGAACGGCTTGCTCATGTCGCCATTCATTGCAATAAAAAAATAATAAAAAAAAACGACTCCGAACTTACACGTAGTATTATAGGACAAAAGAATACCGGCCTTTTTTTTAAATACATATACCCAACAGTCACATACATAGTCCTGACCCCACATTAAGATCAATTAAGTCTTGTGTCATGGGCATCAAAAACTACGAGAGTCTTATCGGTCTCACAAACACCCAGACCTGAAACAAATATTTGTGGGCCTCACAAACATTTGTTTCGGTGCGGGGTTCGAACCTGCAGCCTCTCGTTTCACAGTCGGCGTCTAACCAAACGCACCACGGAGGATGCATTCAAATTCAGTTTTTAAATCTATTTTAGTAAAGGAATGTTTTATCTTCTTCGCTCGAATTGAATTCAAGAGTCATTGAAAAGGGACACGAGATTCGATATCGAAGGTTTATAAACTGAGGTGCTTATGAGGCCGTCTACCTTTCCTTACTTGATACCTACATTTAGAAGAAACAAAAAACGGATCGTCCAGATGAACCAATAAGTTCAAATACACAGAAGCCAAGCTTATTAGCTTCCAAGAATTCGCTTAGTCACTTGTTATTCGCTTGTTAACAAATTACTACAAAAAATACAAGTACAATAAACTGACTGATTGTATATCTGTAAATAAATCATTGTGTGTCTGCATTCGATAATAGAATTTAAACTCTAACGAGTTTTTATAAATTGATTTGGTATACCTTTTTCCTTCTGTTTTTAATTATTGTTATGCCTATTATGGTATAATAAAAACATATGATAAATATTTTGTAACATACATACTGTATCAGCCAATACCTCCAACTGCAGGGCACTGACATCTACAATCGAAAGTACGATTGAGAATGGTCATGCCCTATAGTCCATCAGGGTTAGTGCGGGTTGGCGGACTTTCCATACCATGAAAATTCATACAAATCGTTATGGAATGCAGGTTTCCTCACGATGTTTTCCTTCACCGTTATAGGGCGTGGTGATTGAATATCTGTAAACATAGACTCCGAAAAGTCATAAGTGTGTCGTAAATGTGTTGGCATTCGCGTCTGGTCCATTTACTATCAGGCCACCACGCACTTACACATACCTAAGAAGCCATGTTTTTTTCAGCCCTCACACCCACCACTGTAAATCCTGTCTGCCAGGATCAACAGTGGCATACAAAGAATTGGAACCAAGCTACGGAGCTCGGCGAGTCTCTCAGGGACAATAGCTTGTCTTTAACCCGCATCGAAATTAATCAGAAAGAAAAACAAAAAGGAGGAGTCCGATAAATTAAGGACATATTTATAAATTATAGTTAAGTTTGAACCTCAATAAACAGGATATACAGCTGAACACACAACCTCTTTTCTTTTGAAGTCATCTAAATCTATAAATACTTTCATAGATTTAGTAGATTTTCTAAACAGCCTTCCACGTGTTAAATCAAGAAACAAATCTTGATCTGCGAATATACC
This sequence comes from Hyles vespertilio, assembly GCA_009982885.2. Lineage (NCBI taxonomy): Eukaryota > Metazoa > Arthropoda > Insecta > Lepidoptera > Sphingidae > Hyles > Hyles vespertilio. The sequence continues at coordinate 8,916,972 of CM042823.1, forward strand.
GAGGCTATCGATCCCGCCTAGATTAATATTAGACTGAGCAACATCGGCGGTCTGTGTTCTGTGTACTTGAATAACTCTCTCTAATAATTACAATAGGTAAGAGGAAAAATTTCATAATTCAGTGAACTCAAAAATACTTTATTTATGACGTCTATAAACCCACATTAAAATATCAGAATCAAGGACTATTTTATGCTGATAGTCATGGTATGGACTGCAGTTTCAATTGGTATTTTGTAATTTCTAATTTTCTGTAGAATTAGGAAGGATTTCGATTGTTACCATTGTTCAATTATGTACCTTTATTAATATTTTAAAACCAGCAAACTATTAGAAATATTGATTGATTGAGGGTTAAAAAAATAAACAAACGACGAAAAAAATTAAGATGTTTTAAAAAGTATTTAAATAACATTACAAATATTTTTGTATAACAATTATTGTAATTGTAAATTAATAATGGAAAATTGACTGTATTAATTTAAGTGTAATAATACATAATCAGTATTACCTAAGCCCTTTGTCTTACTGTATCAATCTTTCCCACTGCAGGGCACCAGTCTCCTCTACAATTGAGAAAACTATTGGCATGGGTAATGTCATATACTGCGCTGGCCTATTTTAGGTTGGTTAAGCCGTTTTTAACTATAAACTCTAAATACACGACACATATTTTGTCAGTTTGAACGTGTTAAATTCGTAACGAGCTTTCACGATCGTAAATCAAGTCAGTTACATGACAATTTACAGCTGTGTTTATAACGCGTGCCAGTTATTTACTGTCGTAAAGGTGACACGAATGGTTGTAAATATGAGTCACAAATGTGACATATCCGCAAGTTTCAGGTCTATTCGGTGACTCTAGAAGTTAGTGTGAGGTCAGAACTATGTATACTAACTATTGGGTGTTATTTATCATTTAATTATTTATATATCACTTTCAAAACCTCATGAATTTCCCTGAACAATAATTTGTGCATAGTAAAGCATATCTCGATTCTTGCCCCATTTTCCATCTTAGCGTTTAAATTACCTTGGCAAACTATAGAAAAACATGTTTTCAATTGCCTTCGCAGAAATCCTGGCTGTTTGTGTCATTATAAATTGTAAAAAGGCTTTACGGAAGGACAAAGGATACGGTATCACTGTGTATCAAGAATTTTCACATCCGCTGACAAGGGAAGCGGAAATTCCGCAACACTGCTCTTCATTTATAGACACGTGTTACTGCGTGTTACTTGTTCTACGCGGCTTTTATTGCTTTATTTTATCAATAATACAAGAAATTGTAGGTCTACATGTTATTGTAGTTAACTAAAAAAATCTCGTTTTTCTAATTCAATATTAATGCAGATTGTATATACCTTTATATGATGTATTTATGTATCAGCCCATATACGTCACACTGTTTGGCACGGTCCTGTCCTAGAATCAAGAGTATGATTGAGAGGGGTTAGGCCATATAGTCCACCACGCTGGCCTGGTGCGCGTTGTCGAACTGAACAAATCGCTATGGCATGAAGATTTCTCACAATGTTATCCTTCACCGTTATTGTGCGTGGTGATTGACTATCAATACACACGTGCTCCGAAGACTCAGAGGTGAGCCCTGGGATTTGAACCCGCGACCACAGTGAATATCAGACAGCCGCATCGCGTTTTACTTACAGTCCACCGCGCACTTATTTATATAAATGTATGTGTGTATTTAATCTACGTCTAGTTGCAAAAAGTCTAAATGTTTTTAGCCTACTAAGAAATAGGCCTAATCGTAATATCCAGTCGAAATTTCTGACAAACAGCCGAACTCACTACTACAAACTCACCAAGTCAAAAACTTTTCATTATGCATAAAACAGAGAGTTAGTACCGCATCAGAAACCTTTGGTATGATGCTAAGTGCCCATTAGGGAAAATCTGAACAACTAAAAATATTTTTTAGTAAGTTGTAGAGCAACGTTGTTGTCGATAATGACTAAAGATGAATAGGTAGGTTCCTTCCAGCTTTCCTCTAAATTTGATGGAACATTCATAATCCAAGCGTTGTGGACGGCAGTGATAACTTTCCATTAGGTAACTTTGTGTACTCGTTAGCCGGGACTAAGCAATAAAAAAAAAACACCCAATATTAAAAAAAGGAACGAGTTCACTCACGTGGAGCCGGTTCGGGCAGTTCTGTATATTGAGGTTCAGAATGGTCGCAGTAGTCATTGCGCACATTTTTTTCAACCAGCTTTTCTATATTCCATTTAAGTCATCACACTGACTCTTATTTTATTTCCTAATAGTATTACCCAGTAACCCTAGACTACGGCACCGGATGAGTCCATGTTGTTGCTTGAATTTTATTCTTTCCATGAGCGGTAATATCGCTTACCATCAGGCGAATTGCATGCTCGTCTCGCCATTTATTGCAATAAAAAAAATTGATTAGGTTTAGTGGGTGCACAGCATTAGAATACGTTGAGGAACATTCAACAGATGTTGGGAGCGAATAGTTTTGGACAGAAACTTGTGCGTCGCTTATACCCAACTTCTGGCATTTGGATATTGAAGACATGCCATGTAAGTACGTTGTTAAACCTCCAAACTTGAAGTATTCAATGAAAATATCCATTACATAATACTTGTAATTTCCTAAATATGTTTAATGATTTATTTTAAAATACCACATGCGTATAAATTAAAAATAGTTTTCACATATTGTACAAAAATACTCTTATATTGTATTACGTGGTATAATAAAACGATATTTCAAGATTGATCAGCGTTTTTTCTATTTGGACAGCACTTCTGCGTAAAATTACAATTCTGAATGTTACCTGTCATTACCATGACCTTTTCTAACTTTTTACTATTCTTACCGGGAAACGTAAACTATCAATACATTATTAAACAAGAACTTCCAAGACATTGAAGATTATGTAAATATGTTGATAAATCAGGAGATATTATATAATGAATTATCAATTATATTCGTACAAGGATTATCATATCAAATATTAATAGTTTCAAAGGAAGTTCTGTCCTGAAGTTGATATTAATATTTTAAAGGAGTTAATCAATAGTCAAATAAAATATAATTCACAATAAGGCAAAATAAACACTAAATGGTCATAATAGGATTTTGGTGATATTATTATCTTGTGAAATAATTAATTATATTTATCCATTTATCCATGCAGCTCCAGTGTTTGTTATTCTTTAACAATTGCTTAATTGACTTACTAAAATCTGGTGGAAGGTCTCTCATATGTGAGAGGCCGCCTGGGTAGGTACCACCGCAATGTTTATTTCTCCCACCAAACAGCAGTGTAAACGCACTGTTGTGTTCACTATTTGAAGGACATACTGGACATATTGAGACTTAACATCGTGATAGGATGGCGAGCTCAGTGGAACACCAAGCATTGCTCTGTAATTCATGGTGTTGTTGGGCTTCGCTACTATTCATAAGCGGTTGTATAGCTTACCATCAGGCGAACGGCATGCTAGTCTCGTCATTCATTGCAATAAAAACATCTAAGAAACTATAGTTTTATTAGTACTGGCTACATGACTTGACAGTCAACCCTACATTGAGACCGATGGCCTAACATACCCTCTATAATAACTACGAGTAGGCGTAAATTATTATTCCATTAGCGTTATCTCAGCAATGAAACACCCGGGGTCCCTCGACCTTCATCTTGACACTGACCTTTGACTTCAAGTTCACTTTCTGTTATTAAAGTACTGTTTAGATTTGAAACGATTTATTTTGGAAAAGCTTTGCGTCCAATATTGATAAGGTTGAAGGAAAATAGAAGAATGTATCATAAGTTCAAATATACAAATAGTCTTGTGATCAAGATTGGATTTTGAGCAGTATGTAATGGTTTTATTGATAGTCTCCGTGGCGCACTTGGTTAAACGCTGACTGTAAAACGATAGGCCGCAGGTTCGATCCCCACACTCAGACAAATGTTTGAGTGGTCCACGACTCTGAGTATTTGTGAGACCGAAAAGTCTTTCGTAGTTTCTTATCCTGGGAACAAGTTTAGACCTTAGTGTGGGATCAGGACAGGGTGTATTTTTTTTCATACCCATTACTGATTAATTCGACCACATACTCGTTTATACCTACATCGGAAACCCAGAGCATTGCGGATACAGGTGTCCTCATTGCACAATTTATATATCACGTGACATGATATAAATGGTTCATGTTGCCGGCGCCCCCGGCTATTCCGGTAATAACACCGGAACAACGTTTCCGGGGCACTGGGAATACTGAAAATAGTACCATTAACTTGCAATGTTAACTTTTTGTATTTCTTTTGAAATAACTAGCGGCGCGGGGCGAAATTACTCAGATGAGTAAACTTTTTAATTCTTTTGTTTATTGCTGTGAATGACGAGACGAGCTTACCATATACGTCCAACTGCAGGGAACAGGGGAACTATATTCATCCGAAACGAAGTTCGAAACTTCGGACGAACGAAGTTTGTGACGATACGAATGTACCTACTCTGTAAATATTCGGATTTGTATAACGTACATCGTAACCTATCTACCTCCTACCGTCTATGGTTACGACCATAAGTCAATAACGGCCATAAGTATATATAGGTACATTCGTATCGTATATAAACTTCGATAATCGATCTGGTCTTTGCAGTTTACAGGATATTGTAGCAAGAACTACTGGACATATTGAGACTTGACATCTTATGTCTTAGGATGACGAAGGCAGTGGTATGCCAAGCATTGCGTTGTTATTCAAGGTGCTGTTTAGTTTCGCTACTGTTTTTGCGTGGTCACCTGGTGCGTTTGGATGGTAAGCGATACGCTTACTATCAGACGAACGGCATGATCTTCTCCCCCTCCCAGTTACTAAAAAAAGGACGAGATAGTCGATTCGAGTGCAGGTGTTGTGATATTTTTATGTTTGTTATTATAATAGAGAAGAATTTGTACGTAAATAGACTAATACGTCGACACATGTTTGCAAAGGACCGGATGCGTTCCAGATGTCCTGACACTCCTAGAAATATCCAATCACCTAAAAATGTAGGTCAACGACCCTTGACTTTTACATTCAAGTGTGTATAAGTTACGGCGTCGACGTGTGATGTGGGTACCGATTTGCATCCAATAACTTTGATTACACCCAAATTTTTGGATTTCAATGATAGGTTTTGAAGCACAAATCTATGGTAATTGGATATTTGAATTTCTTATGTCGTATATTTTAAATAAGTATTTGATTGCTTGACCGAATCCCTAGATTTAATTTATAAGTATGTAAAGTTACAAATACAACAAAAATAAATACATCGGAGTTGATGTATACCGGGTATCTCAAGACTGCTACCGAAAACGAAGCCGGGTGGTAGTTTTAGTGACTACAAACACAATGCAACTAAAAATTTCGCAAAGAAATGCGACAATTATTTTTTATGATTTTTTAAATATCGTCATTTATCGCTAGTGCTAGGGTGCTAAATCCATAGTTTTTGCTAAAATAATAATTTAAACGCTTTTATACCTTAGATTATTTATAAATAAAAGGGTATACACTATTATTTTAGGAAAAAAATTATTTACCACCCAAATATGGCCATAGGAAAAAAATAACAAAAAAAAAATTGTCGCTTTTTTTTGCAACTTTTTCTGTTGCATTGTGTCTGAAGTCGCTTAAACTACCACCCGGCTTAGTTTTCGGTAGCAGTCTTGATATACCCTGTATATGTTATCCTCCTTTATATGCTATGTACGAGTATAGCCTTATATGTCATATATAGCCTCTTATCGTAGAAAGTTTAGGCAGAGGTGCCAGGATATACAAATTTTGCCTTTCATGATCCGTCTCACAATGTGTTATGGGACGAGTCTATCGCCATATCGCGCACAAACTGACTCCGGGCTGATAATGAATAGAAAAATCCAATATCACTTTTCCCGACCCGGGATTCGAACCCGAGACATCAACTTTAAAACCCTACCATAATACAACTACGCCCCAGATGCCGTCAATTTTCCAAAAACAATATGTTTTTATAATAAAATAAGAACCTGCATGATGCATAGTTATTGAAAGTATAATCGAAAATAACGCCTATTGTTGTATATGCTTCCGATAATACCACTAGACCAATCTAAGTGTGCAGACAAATTGCTTCAGAAAAAAATCTTTTGTACAAATTAATTTGTACTGGATGAATGTGAGACCTAAAAGTCTCTCGTAGTTCCTGATACATACGATACTCGATCTTAGTGTGGGGTCAGGACTATGTATGGGATTGTTAAGTGTATTTATACAGGGTGATATTGACACATTGTACTTAATTTAACCCGCATGTTTCTCATTACCCCAGGTCAAATTGTAAATCATTTGAAAAAAAAATGATAACATTTTTTGTCAAAAATCGTGATATTAGATTTTCCGATTTTTGGGAATCCCATATAGACACGAATTTTTTTACCACTTAGCTGACCTTCAGTTCAGTTCGGAAACTTACCTGAGTGATAAAAAACTCGGTATCATTATGGGGTTGATCAAAAGCCTTGAAACCTTAAGTTGCAATCTTTGACAAAACTATCAGGCAGCTTTTGTTCAAACGAGCGTATTCCCACCTCAAAGGCCGGCAACGCATCTCCATGCCCTATGGTGTTGCAGATGTCCATGGGCGGCGGTGTTCACTGACCATCAGGTGAACCGCATGCTCGTTTGCCCCCTATAATATTAAAAAAAAAGAAAACTTGGTACATTTTTACCTGGGATGGTTAGGAATACGTGGTTTAAATTAAATACAGTATGTCAATATCACCCTGTATATTTATAAGTCAAGTTTAATTGCTTAAAATATTATCCTACAGAAGGTGATATGGTGAGCTATTTAATTTGCTATAATCCACACAACATTCAAAATCCGGATAATAAAACATTCCATCAAAAACATCCTGTAAAAAAATTCCAAGTCTCGCAGCTCAGTTTATCTACCGCTTTATTATGACATTTACGCCGTTTATTATGAAATGTTTGAATTTTTCCTTACTTTAGACACTAAACACTAATTATATTCTAAATTTGAAGGTTCTATGTCTGCTAGAAGTGCCTTAGACTTTTGATGATCGGTCAGTCAGTCAGTGAGTGACAAAATTGCGAAAGTTTGACAAGTTATAATTCTTAAACTACTGGTTCAAATTGAATGAAATTTTAAATATACCGTGTTTACACAATGCCTAATTAGTAACTGAAAATTCAGGCTTCTTGCTTTAACCGAAACGAAGTTATGGGGGGTTGAAAATGGTCTTAATTGCTTCGAGAAAAGGATAGTACGGCTGTGCCGCTTTTTAGCTCAACTTGGAGGGGGCACTGCCGTGCCCCCAGATAAATTAGCACTTAAAATGTAATTTATCATACTTTCCCGTGTAATTTTGTTAACGAACATAGCCCACGAAAATTAATGAAAGTAATATAATATATTTAAAATGTGTTGTATAAGGATAAGATAATTAATTATTATTATTTTTGTGAGGACAATAAATGGAACATGAATTGATGTACATTCAGCAATATAAGTCGCTGAACACTTCACATTTTTTGATAACCTTTTTATGAATTAAAATTTGTACGTACTACTCTGTAGTCGTAAAATATAACCAAGTAAAGTCATCCTTGTCGAGAAGTGCCAATCCGTGTAAACAGAATATGAGTAAATACAGATAGAAATTAAAGACAAACATTACTTTACACACAGGTTATCCGATGTCTAATTAATTCAGAATATTTGTATTGTACTGTTTGCAGTCTCAAAATAATTTAATATTCAAATATCTATATCAAATATTATGCTTTGTTTAAATTATGAAGTTTATTCAAACTGTTACATTTTCTGGTAGTATTTTATTTAGACTTATGAAGGCTAAGAGTATATTGATTGTATATGTTTTTAACTAGGATGTCAGCGTTTTTGCGTAACAGAGGAACAAGCATTCAAAAGAGGAAAATATTACGAAAGATTAACAGTTTCTTATTAATTAAGCCTATAGCATCCCATTGTAGGGTTTAGGCCTCTCTTTCCACCTTTCATAGATCTCGGTCAAAGGTTTTATGTGATTTATCTTTTTTTTATTGCCTTGAATGGCGAGAAGAGCACGCCGTTCGCCTGATGGTAAGCGATTCAACCGCTTATGAACAGTAGCAAAACCAAACAACACCTTCAATTACAAAGCAATGGTTGGCATTCTACTGCGCTCGCCATCCTGAGACATAAGATGTTAAGTCTCAATATGTCCAGTAGTTACTCTGGCTACAATGTCCTTCAACCCGAAACACAACATTGCATTTAAACTACTGTTTGGCGGGAGAAATAGACATTGCGTTGGTACCCACACAGGTGGACTCTCACATATGAGAGACCTACCACCAGTAAATCTTTCCAGTGGCTATCTATTTCATCTGTCATGCGACACACGGAAATATAAATAAATAAATAACACCCAACAGTCACATATATAGTCCTGACCCCACACTAAGATCGAGTCTTGTGTCGTGGGTATCAGGAACTATGAGAGACGTTTTGGTCTCACAAATCCCAGATCCGAAAGAAATATTTGTACGCTTCATAAACAATTCCCCCGTTGCGAGGATCGAACCCGCGGCCTCTCGTTTCACAGGCTGCGTCTAACCGCCTGCGCCACGGAGGCTGGTAAATATAGGTAATATTTTTATATATGTAGCCTGATAGAACTTTGGAAAATAAGGGTATTTTCAAATATTATACATACATCTTCAAGTGTATGAGCTTCTCTCTCGACCTCCTCTGGGTACTGAAAGGGAGCTTAATAATTTTCCACAAGACAGAACAAAAAAGGGAGCATACGCAAATTTTTATGATATTTCCAGTGGGCTACCGATGACTGAAGAAAGAGCGAGAAAGAGAGAGATGGTGATATATTTGCATCTCCGCTCTCATACTTAGAACACAAATAGCCCGAAAGAAATGTTTGCATTTAATGGCACCTCGACAAAACACCACAAAGACAAGCGTAATCCTAAATATAAAGTTATCAATATTGCCAGTGAAAATTCATGTAGCCGTTACCTTCACGACATATCTACATTTTTATAAGGGTCAACACAAACGACACGTTTTATGGCAACTTTTGACATTTTGTAGATTCAGTTTTATGTGCGAATGGAGTTATTGGTAGTTATTGGATATATTTCATTATAACATCTAGTGATATAGATTGTAGAGTGGATGGTAGTAGGTTTGAATTCCAAAGGAGGATGTTTTAAGTGTGTGTTTGACTATTTTCAAATGCACATGAAAGAATATGTATTGGTATAAATAATATTATGCAAGGTAGTCGGTAAGAGATTGCCTCAAGCGATACGACCGCCTTTTGTACTGCTATGTAATTTAATGTTTTATAGTTAAGTTCAATTGATTTATTTACTTTAGTTTACAATAAAAAAATATAAATTAATAAACAATAATAATAATGAATTGCCAGCGTGGTGGACTATATGGCCTAACCACTCTCAATCGTACTCTCGATTGTAATGGAGGCCCGTGCCCTACAGTGGGACTTATATGGGCTGATACAGATAATAATAAATGTACATATTTGGGGTATTATGATAAGAATCAACTGATTCAATCTCGAATCTTATTACAAAGCAGACAATTACAATTATTGAAAGTTACATGTGTAAAGAGTGCTACAAATTATATAATAAAATAATCTTCATTGATCACACATATTTACAATTACCAAAATATAAGACCCAGGCCTTCACTAGTAAAATTATTGTGCTATGGAATCCTGAAAATACTAAAATGACCATGAACAAAAAGTTAATTAGTAATTTTATTTTATTTTATTCTGGCACGGTGCAGTGACTGCATTGCGCCTGATGGCGAGTACTAATGCCGTCCAAGCTACTATCGGTCATCGTCAATATGTCGTCCATTTGATACAATCATGCGGACCCGCTAAGGTGTAATTTGCTTTAAACTATTGGTTAACTATAGTATTTAATTTAATACATCATAATCACCGTCTTGAATAATGCTTAATTTTTTAATTTCAAGGTTGAAATAATTTAAATGAAATCAAGTGAAACGAAATTCGTTTATTGGTCATGTAGGCAATTAAATAGCTCTTATGACAATTAAATACACATAGTACTTAATCCCATCTCGCCATTCATAGCAATAAAAAAAAACAACACAAAATATATTCCCCTCTATATTCAAAATAGATTTCCACCTTCAAGGCTGACGACGCATCTCCATGTCCTATGGTGTTGCAGATGTTCATGGCCGGTGGTAATCACTTACCAACGGTGAACTGTAAGCTTGTTTACACCCTTTTATATAAAAAAGTGCAATTTAGTTATCCAATTGTTGCGATATAAATAAAAAAAACTATAAAAACTTTTAAAAGTTAATTCAGTAGCATGTCTTAAACTTATACTTCTCATCAGAAAATCGAAACTCCTTGCAATTTTATGCTTTATAAGGATTCTCGGGCAAATGTGTATTTAAATTTAAATTTAGAACATCAACATTGAGATTTGAAGACCTCATATTATTCACGATTAAACAACATTTGACATGTATTCCTTAAACATACACAATTTTTTGCAAGCTGTATAGAACCTAAGATTCTAGTAATATCTAGTTCCCAATTTCAGTTGTAACTAGAGGGATAAATTGAAATATTATAGTATTTGTTCTCAGAATGGAGACAGGCTGTATCGACAGAATTGTCTGTCGTCTGCATACGTTTGAAATATTGAGTATTCTATTTTCACTTTGGATGTGAGTTATTTTCGATGTTAAGCTTCGATTACAAGGAACCTCAAAAATAATGCTTTTCATGTTTGTAGATAAGGGAGGTATATTGAGTTCAGCCTTTGTAATATGTATTTTTATCGGTCCTTACACAGGTTGAATTTTTCAAATTGGCGTGGATGGCCATTTCCGAAACAAGAGGAATAGCGAAAAATGCTGAAAGGGGTCACGAGCTCGACTTTGATGAAAACTAAAACTGTGTACTTGGATTTTTGAAATATCAATATACAAACTGAGGAATTTAAACCGATGACTTTGAAAAAAAAATGCTGTATTTATTACACCTTATAAAGATCAAATTGTGAGAAGTAATGACGTACGGCAAAATTAAAGAAAGAGGTCATTTTAGTCAAAATAGTACTTTTTTCTTCTATAATCTGAACACTTAGAGTTCTTGCGTTGGGAGCAGAACCAAAAGAAAATAATTATCTTACGGTGGTTTGAAAAGTTGCCATATCAAACTTTAAAAGGGATAGGCAGAGGATATTACGCCTTGTATGTTCCATCCCACGATGTGATGGGGGGCGAGTTTATCGCCAAATCGGGCACAAATTGCAAGGTTGATAATGAACAAAAACATCCATTTTCATTTTATCCGACCCGAGATTTGAACCCGAGACTTCAGCTTAGTGGTAGTACCACTACGCTACTGATGCAGACACATTTCCAGACCACATTAGTTTTAGCTAAAATAACCATATTCTGATAGAGACACCTACGTCGATAGACGGGTTTTACGATCGGTTTGCGAATTCTCAAATACGCCATCGTAAACAACGCTAAACGTTACTACCAATAAACGTGGAGTGTGTCGTCATAACACGTCACACAGTCAAAGTAAGAATTACGGTGATATGTAAAAGATCTGTGATTATTTGGTATGTTTAAACTGGTTTTAATATAGGATATAGAGATATTTAGGATCACCGACGACTTTTATATTGCTAAAAGTCGATAAAAAATAAACGGCTAGTTGAAAGTAATCTACATTTGGATCGTTCTATCTAGTCTCTGAAATTGACAAGGGAAGGGTTGAAAAATGGATAAGAGGAATGGTGTATTTGCCATCCGAAAATTCCAATTGTTAAACGGAAAATTCTAGCAGTCTTTACGAGGTCAATTGGAACTATTCCTGCTTTAGTTCGAGACAATTAGTATGTGTGCCACTATTTTGTTTATACTCGTAAATATAAGGTGTCATTCTATATTTAAATACTCCAACCGCATTATTCATTTGTTATTCAATCACAAGGCACTTTAACGGTAAAGGAAAACAACTTGAGGAAACCTGCATACCATAGCGATTTGTAAGAATATGGTATGGTATGTCCGCCAACCCGCATTAGACCAGCGTGATGGACTATACGGTCTAACTGGTCCATGCTCTGCAGTGAGACGTTATAAGCTGATACAAACTTTTTCATAGACAGTTTTAAAACGTATTTCAGCTATCAAATGTTTTGTCTCCTTCGCTCAAAATGAATTCAAAAGTCGTTTGAAAGGGACAAAAAAAAACAATGACTATAATAGCTCTAAGTAGTAAAGAATTGGATCTACCACTGTTCTAGGTCTAAATACGAGTATTCGTTCTAAATTTAAATTCTCCAATGCGGAAGAAACAATAAATACGTTCTAACGGACATTAAATACAATGCACTATTGTCTAATATAAATACAACACACGATTTAGATGACCCGAGTCAACATTAAAATGAGAGAAGCTTCGGTTTGTGGCTTTTTAAATACACTTTTACTGTTTAAGTTATGCACTAGACTTCTAAAGGTGCATTCACACGTTGTTACATTGTGCCATGTGAAAAAAAAGGTAACTTTTGTAACTTTTTAGTTTCTTCTTACCATATTTTAAACGCTTCTCATCATATACAAACCGCTAAACAGCAACAATATTTAAAAACGAATAAAAATATGTAACAATGTCATCGATTATAACATATTACATTAATTCCCCAACATTTACTAAACAACATTTTTTATCAAATATTGCCGAGTCACCTTAGAGACGTTAATGGTTTCTTCGACTTACGCGAATGTTGCAAATTACTGGTGGTAGGTCTCTCATATGTGAGAGGCCATCTGGGTAGGTACCACCGCAATGTCTATTTCTCCCGTGAAACAACACTGCTTAAATGCACTGTTGTGTTTCGGATTGAAGGACATTGTAGCCAGAGCAACTACTGGACATATTGAGACTTAACGTCTTATGTCTCAGGATGGCGAGCGCAGTGGAATGTTGCTACTGTTTATGAGCGGTCGTATCGCTTAACATCAGGCGAACGGCTTGCTCGTCTCGCCATTCACTGCAATAAAAAAATAATAAAAAAAAATATTATTTGCCGATTTTATCGTGGATTTGGTTTAATTTTTTATCTTCTCTACGTTTATTACGACTTTTGGCGACGTTACGTTATTTTTGCTCCACAAAATAATCCCTACGGTGTGGATGCACCTTTACTCTCAAACTGGAGTTGTGGGTTTATTCAAATTCACTGAGGTATTATTATTTTACAGTCGGTTTAATGACACTGTTTTAAAATACTGCATATACAGCAGACAGCCTTCGTGGCGCGATAGATATACAGGGTATATCAAGACTGCTACCGAAAACGAAGCCGGGATTTTCAAAAAAAAGCGACAATTTTTTTTTGTTATTTTTTTCCTATGACCATACACCATTGGGTGGTAAATACATTTTTTCCTAAAATAATAGTGTATACCCTTTAATTTATAAATAATCAAAGGTATAAAAGTGTTTAAATTATTATTTTAGCAAAAACTATGGATTTACCACCCAAAAATGACGATATTTAAAAAATCATAAAAAATAATTGTGGCGTTTCTTCTCGAAATTTTTGGTTGCATTGTGTTTGTAGTCACTAAAACTATCACCCGGCTTCGTTTTCGGTAGCAGTCTTGAGATACCCGGTATATATACACTTACAAAACACTTAAAAAACTGAAGACATGACTACTAAGTGGCCTTATGGCTAGCTGTGATTTCTTCCAGGAAACCTTTGGTCGGACTGGATTATTTTATATGGAATTATGGGGTGGTGCAAATAGTGAGAGGAGAAAAAAAAAGGAAAAAAGAATAATCATAAAAAATATATTAGCTTGTGATAAGAATTAGAAGGCATTTTTTTAAATTTTATATTTTATTGTTATTTAAATTTAAATTTATGTTTGAATGCAATACGTATAGTGACATTTTACATTCCTTCAGCAATTTGTTTTAATGAATCTATTATTTATCCAAAGTTTAGTTAATTATTCCATAAATTCTAAGATAAGTTCAACTAGTTATTTAAAGTCCAATAACCGTTAAACTCAATTTATTTGTTAATTCCAATCTTACCTTTGGTGTGTTAGATTAAATATAATTACATATTAAATATTTTCAGTTATGTTGAATAATATTAATTATTGATTTAAAGTACTATACAGAAAGTGCGTGGTGGCCTGTTGGTAAACGGACTAGACGCGCCTGCCAACATGTTCACGGTGGTCGCGGGTTCGAATCCCAGGGCACACCTCTGACTTTTCGGAGACATGTGTGTATTGATAATCAATCCCCACGCACTAAAACGGTGAAGGAAAACATTGTGAGGAAACCTGCATACCATAGCGATTTATAAGAATTTATATGGTATGTAAGTCCGCCAACCCGCACTAGGCCAGCGTGGTGGACTATATGGCCTAACCACTCTCAATCGTATTCTTGATTGTAGAGTAGGCCCGTTCCCTGCAGTGGGACGTATATGGGCTGATACAGATACAGACAGATACTATACAGTAACTTAGTTATATTATCATCAATATCTAACAATAATCAATCAGGACCCCAAATTATTGGCAAATATTTAAAAACTAGTGGTTTTATAATTATAATATGCCTCATAATCTGTATTGTTATCAGCCCATACAATCGAGAGTACGAATGAGAGGGGTTAGGCTGTATAATAGTCATCATAAATTCCTGACTCCCATTTGATAATAAATATAAAAACAATATCACTTTTCCCGACCCGGGATTCGAACCCGACACCTCAGCTTTCTAATCGTACCGTATGACAACTATGACAAAATAAAAACTTAAAATCTATTATACCACCCATTTCACAAAGCACATGAATTACATTTTAAACCCATAGTCACATAATATTAGAAAATCGTCTCTACATTCATAATTCCGAATTTAAAATCCACAAAGCTCTCATTTGTTTTCGGCGACTCTACATAGAGCTGGTAGAGACACTTTTTTCTGTATCCAAAGCTCGTCTGTATATTCCTTTGCCCTTTTTGCACGTGGAGCTTTACGATTAAAAGTTCAGTTAGAAGCTTTTACGTATTTACTTATTTTTCGTCGCAGTTTGGATTAAGAGAAGTTTGTTGAAAATGTTATTTTTAGAACGAGTAGTGTATTTTCCGTAATGAAAACTATCTTGTAAGCTAATTTACGGCTAGATAAATTAACGTACGTAGTTTTTAACATACTATAATAATAAAGTACCAGTAAATACCCGTAAATACCAAGTAAATACCTAGATTATAGAACACAGCAACAGTCACTTGATTACCTACATCGTTGTAACAAATATCACTTTTTACCACTTCAGCACAGACGTTATGTAAGCGATGTGTGTCTCTTAGTTAAATTGGCTAACGGCTCCGTTGATAGTCCTGAACCATTACAACTAATATCTTTGCGCACACATCAAATTGGACTGAGGCAGCGAGCTTTGCTGCGAGTGCCGATAACCAGTACAAAGTATAGGCGTAATGCATTTATGTTACGAAGTGCCACGAGTTTCAATGACATTCCACCTGAACTAAATATTGATGTGTTTTGCACCAGCGTCAGTACAGTGAGGAGAAAACTTAATAAAAAATATTATAAAGAGGATATTGATTCGACACAGTAATTTTGTTGACATTTTTCTTTCTTTTTCTTGTTACGTTCGCTTGTTTATTTTGTCTAGTTAAATAATAATACTGTTTGTGCATATTTGTTTTATATTTAAATATGGAGACTTGTCATTAGCAATAGTTGTTATTTATATTGTATATATCTATCACTGTTATTAGTCTGTAAGTCTTCTCCAAAATTAAAAAAAAAAGGTATAGTCTGATGGCAGATCTCTCGTATGTGAGATGCCGCGTGGGTAAGTACCACCGCAATGTCTATATCTCCCGCCAAACAACAGTGTAAATGCATTGTTTTGAGTCCCGGTTTGAAGGAAATTGTAACCAAACAAACTACTGGATGTGAAAATATTGAAACTTAACATCGAATATCTCAAGATGGTTAGCGCAGTGGAAAGCCAAGCATTGTTTTGTAATTCATGGTGTATTTGGTATTTCTTCTGCCTTTGAGCGGTCGACTCGTTGACCATCAGGCGAATAATCTGCTCAACTCACGCTTTTATTCCCGAAGGGGTAGGCAGAGGTACAACCAGAACACTCTCGTTTCGTCTTGTATTTTCCGTTCCACTATGTGACAGGCTATATCGGGCATAAATAATGGGTGCGTTGTCACTCTTTTCATATAGAAGGGTAAAGGAAAGTAAAAGTGAAAATAGGTAGTAAGATGAACTGGGTCTTTTGTTTTACACTGGTACACCATAAGGACTGCATTGATCTGATGGTAAGCGTAAATGCCACAGACTAAGAAGTACTACAAATGCCGTCCAGACAGAGTATATAAAGCATTAGACGGATGCCATGCCATTCAATACAACAATGCCGGCCTGATAAAATGCATCTTCATCTTCATTTTCTTCTTCTCGCCCGTTATTCTTTAGTGAAAACAGCTTTACGCTCAGGGTGGTAGAATAAAAAATGACTGAATCTAAATGATGTTGAACATTTTAATGGATTCCATAAATAATTTTTATTTTGATTGCAGTATCACCCAGATTGAGCTTATTCCTACTTTAACTCCTAAGTAATTACAATATGCCTCTACTTATGCTCTACTCATACTATTACTCCGACCAATGCAATAAAAAAACAAATCATTAGTCACTATTCAGCTGCCTGGAATCTGCATCCAAGCATAAGCATATTAAATGGTGGGCGTTTATTGGATTTTATGTTGGTACGGTCAGCATATTTTACAACTAAGCGGGCCGTACCGTCAGCATAATAAAGCTGGATGACCTTTTGTCTGAATTGAACGTGGGTTTTTAATTGAGTTGTGGTGCGGTGAACTGCATAACTGAATGCGCCTGGCCTAGTGGTAGGGAAACGTGTGAATTAAGAGGGAATTTAAGATATTTCTAGCGTCAAAGGGAGTATTTTAGTTAGGCTCTCTATACCTGAACATCATAAAAAATAAAAAATAAATCATAAAATACGTTAATATAAGATTACTAGTTAGGTTTTAAAACATAAATAAATTTGCCAGTAGTTGGAAAATTTCAGTTGGAAAACAAAGGATAATTTATCAGCACTTTACCAAAGTTTGGATGTTATTAAAAAATAAAAATAAAAGGAGAAAAAGCGGAGCAAAAGCTAAAAATAAAAAAATCAGCCACAAAAACAACTAACGGCACAAAAGATTAAAAACTAAGAGGCTGAGAGCAATAAACAGTATATCAAGGCGTTAAATAAAACTCCAATGCGTGGTGAAGTCGGGTGGTACTAACGAGGTGTCGAACATCTTACCGCACTGACGCCTCTACATTCTACATCTGTGAGATTTTGTTAGGCTGTCGACACACTATGAACGATAGAGACGTGTCCAGTATACAGGGTATATCTAGACTGCCACAGAAACTGAAACCAGGTAGTTTTAGTGACTAAGGAATGCAATCGAAAGTTTTAAGTTACATCGTATTTTGGTGGCAAATGCATAGTTTTTGCTAAATTGAAATCGAAATGCTTGTGTACCATTGTGGCTCTAAACACGACGTTAGGTAAAAAAAAGAGAAAAAAAGAAACAGGCGCCTAGATTAGATATTATTTGATTCCAACTCCCTCAATTTAATTTCTTTCTAATTAACTTTAATAATTAATTTCCATACAATTTAAAGCTTTTTTCTTTCTGATTAATTTCCAGTTTACAGACAAGCTAGTGTCACAGAGGCTCGCCGAGCTTCGAAACTCAGTGCCGATTCTCTGTGTGCTATTGTTGAATGTTGATAATTCTTGGGATGTGGGTAGGAAAGTCTCTTATCAATAAAGGCTGTCTGGCGCGGAAGCTCGAAAATAACAAACCTTTTTCACCGCCAGCATATCAATAAATCATTTCAAGAAAGAATACTCAGCCATTCCGTATTGCATTCGTAGGAGTTGAGCATGAATGAAGAGATTAATGACAATTGATCAAGTGAGAGAGAGAAGCGCGTATTTGAAAGCACATAGCATACCTACCAACGGAACTTGGTGAATGTTTGTATGTTAGTACTTTGCAGTATACATTATTATGAAAAATAAAACTGTTAATCTATGTAATTTCGCGGGTTCGATCACTGAACCGAGACAAATGATTGTGTGATCCACGAGTATTTGTTTCGGGTCTTGGAGTTTGTGAGACCAACAAGTCTCTCGTAGTTTTTGATACCCACGACACTAGACTCTTTCTTAGTGTCGGATCAGGACTATGTACATATGTAACTTTTGGGTGCGTTTATTGGGAGGATATATTTATTATCTTATTAACAAAGTCACGTAATCCAAATACATACATACATGCCTGGGTAGGTACCACCGCAATGTCTATTTCTCCCGTCAAACAGCAGTTTAAATGCACTGTTGTGTTTCGGATTGAAGGACATTGTAGCCAGAGTAACTACTGGACATATTGAGACTTAACATCTTATGTCTCATGATGGCGAGCGCAGTGGAATGCCAAGCATTGCTTTATAGTTCAAGATGTTGTTTGGTTTTGCTACTGTTCATGAGCGGTCGCATCGCTTACCATCAGGCGAACGGCATGCTCGTCTCGCCATTCACTGCAATAAAAAAAAAAACATACATACAAAAACTCGCTCCTTTTCCAATAGTGGTAGGCAGAGGTAGGAGGTTACTACCACAGTACTGTATCAGTATACAGTACTGTGGTAGTAGTGTACCCCCAGCTTGATATTGTTAACGTGAGCATATTCCGGGCACCGCAGTATTCATAACGTGAATCGACAACTGTTGGTATGGAATGCGCGTCATTATAACATGGATAGATCGTTGCTCCTGAATCTCTGTATACTGTACGGATATGGGTATCTATAGTTATTAGAAGTTCACTGACTATTGGCCTCCCCAAGGTTTTCAAGAACACTTTTGTGGCATGCGATGTATTGCAATCTTAGCTAAATCGTCAGTCCATTTTGTGGTTAGACCCCTGACACTTCTCTTGATTATACGTTCCTATTTAGGTCGTATTTCTATTACTAAAGGTCATGTATAGGACTATAATTGTTAGTCTGTCCTAAAAAGGTCCTCGTTGGATGTTGCAAGATACATTCTACTTCCAATAGGTAGCGGTTTGAAACCAATGGTTACATAATAAACATAGTTTCTCCGACTTCCTGCAACCTTAACCAGGTTCCGTTCGCCTGTCTTCCTCATAGGTGAGCATCCGACACTATGCTTGTCTGTACGTGGCCTCCACTCCAGAACCTTTCGGCCCCAACGGCCATCGGTTCTTCGCGCTTTGTGCCCGGCCAACTGCCACTTCAACTTGCTAATCCTTTGCGATAGGTCGGTTACTTTGTTCTCCTAAGGTTGCAGGAAGTCGCTAGATGCAGGTCACTTCCAACTGGCCAATATGGAGATCCTTGGAGAAGGCCTGTATTCAGCATTGGACTTCTGTCGCTGAAGAGACAGAGAGAAAGAGTTTCTTTGAATTACAGTACATTGTAGAGCTACTAAGCCAGCGTTAGTGAGAGATTTCTCGACGGTAAACACATTATTTGGGTTGCACTGCACTTACCATAAATTATATTTTAATAACTTTATCGTACAATTTATGCCTGTACAATGAAAATATTATGTTATAAAAAAAAAGAAAATTCTTGTAAAAATGTTTTATAGACAAAATTAAAGTATCCAAATTTACAATCTAATAAAACTTTCCGACCAACAAAGTTAACCTTGAAAATATTGTAATTCCAAGCTATAGCCCGTAATGACTGAATTCGTATTCATAGTGGAAAGAATAAAGCACCATTTTTCATATTTCATTTGTCGTATTTAACATTATTTATCAGATTAGAACTCGGAACTCTGAAATAACTTGCTGTCAAGTAAAAATAAATTGTGATTTTTCAACTTGACTTTACTTGTAGGGTATTAAGTATTAATTAGCCAACACTGTGCACAAGGGGCTACTTTAGGGAAACGAAGTTTGAAAGTTCGAACGTCATATGTAAGACTATGCGAATATAATACCTAGGTACTCCACAAAATGCTTGAATCCTCTATCGTGCGTCGTAACCATAAACTAATTTCGGATTGAATGGTAAGTGTCGTAGAGAATTGTATTGAATTTTAGAAGTGGAAAAATTAGAACTTGACGAAATAAACTATTATTTACGGAATTTATCGCGGAATTGGTTTCATTTTTATTTTACTTTTCCATTTTTTAATTTCTCGACATTTCGATTATGATCACGGGGTGGACGTGGCGGTCGTATTTTAATGTGTAACATTCGCGTAAATCTAAGAAACTATTACTTATAACGTACTTCGGACGACGAACGTTCGAATATTCAAACTTGGTATCAGAACATAGAGTAGCTCACCAGGGGTTAACGCCCTTTACAGTGACCTGTGTGACGCATTTTACGTTCATTAATTGTAAGCCTAATAGTATCCGGATATACGCAGTGACGCAAGGGCATTAGCCAAGTTATAATAAATAAATAACACCCAACACTCACATACATAGTGTAGGGGTTGATATCAACAATGGAGTTAACGATGTTAAATGTCATTACCACATTAAATGTCATTACGATTGTAGAAAGTCGACATTGACAGCCTCCATGGTGCAGTTGCCTAGATGCCACTTGGGAAACAAGAGGTCGCGGGTTCGATCCCCGCACAGAGAGGAATGTTTGTGCGGCCTACAAATATTTCTTTAGGGTCTGTGTGTTTGTGAAACCAAAAAGTTTCTCGTGGTTCCTGATATCCACGACACAAGACTCGATCTTAGTGTGGGGTCAGGACTATGTGTACGGGACGCGCCGTATGATAGCATTAGTATGTAAAAACTGCAGTATTGCATACGGTGCGTCGTGTTACATTTCCACTAAGTTAAGGTAAGCCAGTGTTAATTTGAATATAGCATCAGTAACATTCTTCGGGAAGTTTAATTTTATCAGCCTCGAAATTAGCATATTACCATTGTAGGAGATCATATCAAACCCTCTCGTTTCCCAAGTGGCATCTAGGCAACTGCACCACGGAGGCTGTCAATGTTGACTTTCTACAATTGTAATGACACTTAATATGGTAATGACATTTAACATCGATAAATCACGTGTTCAGAGGAAACGAATAGAAAAATCCTAGCCAAAAATACAACATTTCTATTCTTTCGTTACGAGAGACTAGAATATTAGGGTTTCTACAACGCCAAACGCTATTTCATGTACAAATGCTAGCCAAGTTATGGCTAGTTGTATAGTGTTATATAGTATTTTCTGTAAATAAATATAAATAAATAAGTTGCAATCACTCTCAATCGTACTGTCGATTGTAGAGAAGGCCCGTGCCCTGCAGTGGGACGTATATGGGCTGATACTGAAATAAGTTTCAATTTGACTACTGCAAATAGAAAGTTTCGGAAGGCTGACTTTCAAGATCGCTTACGCCAAGGCATTAACGATTGTAGAAAGAGAATAGCTTGGAAACGCTTGCAACTTGGCTAGGGGGTTTCTTGTAGGTACTACGTTTGGATTGCAAAGTTGCACTCGGGTTCAAATCCGGGGTTAGGCAGTGATATTGAATTTTTTACTCATTATTAGCCCCGAGTTAGAAATGTTTGCCTTATATGGTATTAGACTTACCCCTACCTCATTGGACGGAAAATACAAGGAGATATGTGGGTATCCTAGGAGCACTTCTGC
This sequence comes from Hyles vespertilio, assembly GCA_009982885.2. Classification (NCBI taxonomy): domain Eukaryota; kingdom Metazoa; phylum Arthropoda; class Insecta; order Lepidoptera; family Sphingidae; genus Hyles; species Hyles vespertilio. The sequence goes on from CM042823.1 coordinate 8,938,916, forward strand.
CTTACCCTTCTGGAAAAATGCGTGAGGAGGTTATGTATGTATTCATATAAATACAATCAAGTCAAAATAATAATTACAACTGGCGAGAATTAGCCATCTCGCATTAGTGGATTATCTGGACTGAACTGGATTTGCCATCAGCTTTGTAACTGAAAGACTTCAAGACTTCAAACTACTTAAATAGATTAGAAAAGTGAACTGCCTGTAATGAAATGACAGGATCGTTTTCAGGACACATACTACTGCATTTTTAGTAAAGTATTAATGCTTACGTTGCTCGTGAGACCAGAAAGTCTCTCGTATTTCCTAATACCCGCGACACAAGACGCGAGATTACAACCAGACTAGAGGTCACATTTTCACGGTGGTTGTGGGTTGTAATCCCAAGCCACACTTCTGAGTTTTCGATGTTAAGTAATAATAATATAATAAATGTATGTCCGCCAACCCGCACTAGGCCAGCTTGATGGACTGTATGGCCTAACCTCTTTTAATCGTATTTCGGTTGCAGAAAATAACCGTGCCCTGCAGTGGGACGTATAAAGGCTGACACAATACAATACAACCTATTCTTAATTAATAAACATTTTTATTAAAAAATCTACGATCCATCAGGCCGGTAGACAAAACCTCCAGACAGAAAAATAATAAAATTTTAATTATATTTAAATGTTGCTGTTGAATAGAATAAAACTTAAATTTACCCGAAGGACTAATTTATTCAGTATGACCTAATTTTATTTTTACTAACTAGAACTGTATATCATGTTCTAATTAAAATATTTATTTATTGTGACGCAATCCTAGAATTAGGTAATGTATAGGTTTGTTATAATAATAAATAAATAAATAACACCCAACGGTCACATACATAGTCCTGACCCCACATTAAGATCGAGTTTTGTGTCGTGGGTATCAGGAACTACGAGAGACTTTTCGGTCTCACAAACACCCAGACCCGGAAGAAATATTTGTGGGCCGTACAAACATTTCTCTCGGTGCGGGGATCGAACCCGCGGCCTCTCGTTTCACAGGCAGCGTCTAACCGCCTGCGCCACGGTGGCTGTCAATATCCGTTATATCTCGCATGTATCGTAACACAATGTTATACAAACTGGTCAAAACTAGAGTTTCTTGTCCGTTCTTTTCTAGTTAAAACCGCTTTCCGATCCGGGTGGTAGATTAAACAATGACTGTACCTATTTTAATGGATTCTATAAATTATTTTTATTTCATTTATTTTCAATACATAAAAGCTTTTAAGCATTCCTATGTAAACATTTATATAAATATATATCGAGTTGCAGATATTCATGGATGGCGACCTTTAATATCAGGTCAACCGTATCCTCGTTAACCCCCTTTTTCATAAAAAAATATACAACTTAGATACTGCCTCATTTGCGTAGTTGTACTTCGATATAATTGCAAAGCTGCGGTCTGGGAAAAAGGCGTGAGTTTATCCTAGTAGTTCCTAGTACACAAAACTCGATCTTAGTGTGGGTTCAGGACTATCCATGTGACTCAACGGTGTACTTATTTATTTATATGTATAAACCCAAATATAGTATAGTGCGTGGTGGCCTGTTGGTAAACGGACTAGACGCGACTGCCAACATGTTCACGGTGGTCGCGGGTTCGAATCCCAGGGCACACCTCTGACTTTTCGGAGTCATGTGTGTATTGATAGTCAATCACCACGCACTAAAACGGTGAAGGAAAACATCGTGAGGAAACCTGCATACCATAGGGATTCATAAGAATTTCTATGGTATGTAAGTCCGCCAACCCGCACTAGGCCAGCGTGGTGGGACTATATGGCCTAACCACTCTCAATCGTATTCTCGATTGTAGAGTAGGCCCGTGCCCTGCAGTGGGACGTATATGGGCTGATACAAATACAGATAAACCCAAAAATCCCCAATAATCTCAAAAACAAAGTTGAAATCATTCACCCATAACCAAAGCCTAGCCTTCCAAGAAGCCATGCCAATTATTCCTTCTTCAGGGCTAATTGGAACCAAATGACATCGAAGACAGCAGACAATTACGTTCACTCCGAAGCGTTGCGTCAGACAATGGTGCGGTCGATCACAATGAAATGTGCGGTGAAAATAGGTGCTGGGTTCAACCACGGAGGAATAAGGGGAGGAGAGGGCTTTCTTTTAGTTTTATTTCTAGTGTCAGCGTAGTCATGAGTTAGTGCGTGGTTGACTGTTGGTAATGGACCAGTAGCGGATGCTGACTACGGTGGTCGCGGGTATAAATTCAAGGGTACTTCTCCGTTTTTTCGGAGTGATGTGTGTATTGTTAGTCTATCATCACGCACTGTAACGGTGAAGAAAACATCATGAAAAAACCTGCATACCATGGGGATTTGTAAGAATTTATATGGTATGTAAAGTCCGCCAAACCGCACTAGAAAAGGTTGGTGGATTATATGGGCTAACCCCTCTCAATCGTCCTTTCGATTGTAGAGAAGGCCCGTGCCCTGCAGTGGGACATGTGGTCTGATCCAGATATAGTAGCTTGTTAACCATGTAATGGATCTATTTCACTTTATTTTCTAATATAAAAGTCAATATCAATTATTTGTTTCTTTGTTAAGTTGGGTATTTTAATAAAGCGTGTTGATCTTTTTTAACTGTTATCTTTTTTTGGAAGAATATCACTTCCCGCAGTATTTGTACATCCTGGTCGGTAACAAAGTTCCCTGTTCCATTTGAGTGTAGGTACTCCTACACCGTACAACTGTGTGTAACTCAATTTCTTTTGTTTTACACCAGCCCACTTCTTTATTTTAACTTTTGAAGCTCGCCGGGTTTTGAGTGCACCTTGCATATTGTATGAGATTTGCTCCAATGTTTGGTCATTTTTTGTGATAGGTACTGATATTTTATAGGTAAAAACTATATAGCTATTTATATCACATACTTACGTCGGATTTTCTGGAGACCATCTGATGGAAAATACGAAATTTCCAGAAATGTTAACAATTATAAAAAGACTGCCATGACTATTTCTCCCTCAAAACAGCAGTGTAAATGCACTGTTGTGTTCCGGTTTGAAGGACATTGTAGCCAGAGTAACTACTCGATGTAATCAGACTAAATATTATGTCGCAGAATGACTACCACAGTGGAATGCAAAGCATTGCTTTGTAATTCATAGTGTTTTTGGTTTTGCTACTGTCCATGAGCGGTCATATACTTTACCATCTGATGAATGACAAGCTCATCTCGCCATTCTTCGCAATAAAAATCATCTCGTGCCACTTAACGCAATTGTGCTGCCTTCAAAATTATTTTAATTTTAACACTTGTTGATCCTCAATTATTCCTTAACCTTACTCATTTATTATTCATTTATACCTTTCATTGTACACTAAGTAAAATGAAAAATAGAACATAATATGATACAGCAGTACAAAAGGCGGGCGTATATCTTGTCACATAGTGGACAATAAGAGATGAAAAATAAAGAGGGCAGTCAATATTGTACCAAGTAGGATAAAGCTTATTTATGTACATCCATGCTAATTTTCCACTAAATGTTCCTCAATCTCGATTCAAACCAATATCACCTACAACCAACAAACTTCCTAACCTCAATAGCTCACTCTAGATTGAAACCAAAATAGTAAATGTCATGTAAGTGTAACAAACTTTCTAACCTCAAACCACTTGACGCAACCCACACGGCGTCTTGGATCTACAGTCGCAAGAGCCATACAGGTACAATGCTCACTGATTGCGGACCGGCACCTGTAACTTACGGCAACTGTAACTTTGGAATGGCAGAAAAGTTTTAGATATATTTTTGTAGATTTTTATTTTATTTATTTATTTAAACCTTTTTGCACTATACGGAGGTGCTATCAAGATATTGAACAATAAAATAAAAGTACAAGCGGCAGCTGTATTACACTAATTTCTTACAGGCAACCATAGGATATATCTAAGGCGTAAATAAAATTATAATAATCAACAATTCATAACTAAATATAAAAATATAACGTAATATACATACATATACATAAACATATTACACTTTTTTTTATTGGACTGGCGATTTCGTTACTTAGTAACTTTGGGAAGATAATATACTGATGGTAGGTCTCTCGTATATGTACCACCCTGGCCGCCTGGGTACGCACCACCGCAATGACTATTTCTCTCGCCAAACAGCAGTGTAAACGCATTATTGTGTTCCGGTTTGGAGGAAACTTGTATCGCTTACCATGAGGCTAATGGCGGGCTCGTGTCACCATTCTTCGCTTCTTCCTGGTTCTTTCCGCCGTAGTGTGAAGAGGCATCTTAGCAGGCCGGCATAATTGTATCGATTTGCATGAGACTGCCGTCTGATACCAATCGTTACTGTGCCTGGACGGCATTTGCGCTTACCATCAGGTGCAGAGTGGTCAATATGCCGGGCATAAAATGAGAAACATTAAAAAAATATGGCAGTAAAAAACTGGTTCTTTCCGCCGTAGTGTGAAGAGGCATCTTAGCAGGCCGGCATAATTGTATCGATTTGCATGAGACTGCCGTCTGATACCAATCGTTACTGTGCCTGGACGGCATTTGCGCTTACCATCAGGTGCAGAGTGGTCAATATGCCGGGCATAAAATGAGAAACGTTAAAAAAATATGGCAGTAAAAAAGTATTTTCAATAAATATAAACCTAATTGTGACTCAGGCCCAAGTTCGTAGAGAAATTAAAGTCAAATAAAAATATATTTTTTTGGCTTCGGCACTATGAACAAAATGTAAAATGTGATGATAATTACTTTATTTTACAAAAATCTGTCGCCCGAAACAAGAAAACGTTTAGGGACAAACCATAACAATGCTATAATAAATTTTAAGTAATATCGGTAACGAGATCTTCGATATTTTTTACCAATACTATGAATGGGAATTTTCCTTTAAATCATAGTATTGGTAATTTATATGTAAAAGCAATTAATTGGTTGACAGCCTCCGTGGCGCAGTCGGTTAGAGGCCGCCTGTGAAACGAGAGGCCGTGGGTTCGATCCCCGCACCGAGAGAAATGTTTGTGCGGCCCACAAATATTTCTTTCGGGTCTGGTTGTTTGTGAGACTGAAAAGTCTCTCGTAGTTCCTGATACCCACGACACAAGACTCGATCTTAGTGTGGGGTCAGGACAATGTATGTGACTGTTGGGTATTATTAATTTATTTATTGGTCTATTTTATTTCAAGTATTGTGTATCACCTAAGTATAGAATTATTTGTGTTCCAAATCAAATAAACATATAATTTCCATCACTCTATAACACCAATAAAAATGTGTTACCAAAGTGCAATTTTCCCACCCACCCTTACCCTGTACATAAGCTGTAAAATCCGAATATCCTGTATCACCCATGTTTTATTCCGGCGGCATCCCGCGGGAGAGCGTTCGATTTGATCGAAAAGCATTTGCCTGTCAACTTCGATCACTTTAAATTTCTTTCACAACAATATAAAGATACGTTAGGATGTGTTTATACTGTGCTGTTCGACAGCGCGTTTTTTAGGCTTATAAAAATATGTTGAATATGAGAATATTTAGGTAGAATAAAAATATCTTAATGGAAACAGAATAATTGATAAAAAGACGCAACAATTTTTTTTCCGTTTTAAAATGTTATTAATGTACGTACCCCCAAGATCTATTATTTTAAAATAATATACATACATAATGTTCGAGTTTAATTCAGAAAAACAAAAAATTAAATTGTTTCTTTCAACGATGATGTATCTTATAATTTATATTTATTTATTTGGAAGTCGCTAGATGCAGGCCTCTGACTTTTCGGAGTCATGTGTGTATTGATAGTCAATCGCCACGCACTAAAACGGTTAAGGAAAACATCGTGAGTATACCTGCATACCATAGCGATTTATAAGAATTTTTATGGCATGTAAGTCCGCACACCCGTACTAGGCCAGCGTGGTGGACTATATGGCGTACTCTCGATTGTAGAGGAAGCCCGTGCTCTGCAGTGGGAAGTATATGGTCTGATACAGATGCAGGCCGCATCCAACAGGTCGATGTGGAGATCCTTAAGAAAAGCCTATGTTCAGCAGTGGATTTCCTGTGGCGGAGATGATAATGATGTTGATAATAATTTATTTGTTTTTTAAGGTTTCCGTAGCATCCATGAAAACAAGAACAAGTACCTTACAATATAACATTGGACTAATGTGTCTTATTTTTTTTTTTTTTTTTATAAAGTGTGATATATAAAATTACAGCATTAAAAAGCCACATTGTAAACAAGCCCTTACAGAATCCTACCCATATTAAAACTGCTCGGAACGTGTGGAGTCGACAGAGGTCGGCGTGACATCTCATCACTCAGAATTGAACGCGGACATCGCTCGGAGGCTTATTGTCTTTCTACTAGACTATAAACTAGTAGGTATCTATTTCACTCTAAAATTGAAGGTATTCTTTGGGTTTTCAATTAAAACATTCTTGACTTTCTATGGCTGATTAATCTGGCAAACAAAAAAACGTTGATCGTTGAAGTTCAGTCAGTTCAGTCTCAGAAAATTAAAGGCGAGATTGGAATAAGTAAATACTCAATCGTGGCTTCGGGTCCAAAGGTACCACAATGCACTATCTAGAAGTAAAAACTTAACGGAAGAGTGCGGCACCGCAAAAATCACGTTTTTGAAATTTGAAAACAGAAACATTCTAGGCAGTGTAACTACTGGACATATTGAGACTTAGCATCTTATGTCTCAGGATGGCGAGCTCAGTGGAATGCCAAGCATTGTTTTGTACTTCAAGGCGTTGTTTGGTTTTGCTACTGTTAATGAGCGGTCGTAGTGCTTACCATACAAACGGCAAATTCGCCTCGCCATTCATTGCAAGAAAAACAAAAAAAAATAATAGAAGAATAGATAGCTTTACTTTGGATTGAATTTTGTGCGGACTTTTATAAACGATCTACGAAGATCGTCCCAACTCAGTCCCAACTAGTCTACCTCTAACTTTTATATAAAAAGCTCAAAAACCTACCCTTGGCCTTTTTATTCATTTATAATCCCTTTCTATCCCTCATTTGTATTTAGGCTCCACGTTTTTGCAAGTCATATAGTTAGGTGACTAAACAAAATACTAAATATACCTGCAAATAAATGTTACGTTAGTAATATTGATAGCATTAGCTAAGTGACCGTCATGACAGGAATCGGGGAAGGAAATGATACAACTCAGCTATTTTGCCGTGACCCACCCTTAAGGGCAACTAGAGGGCAGATGTCGATCTATTTATTTACAGGGTATATCAAGACTGCGACTGAAAACGAAGGTGGGGTTGGGAACAAGTGGTAGTTTTAGTGACTAATATTCTTGCAAAAAATAGTGATTTTTTATTGTGGCCTTTTAAATACTTTTTGCTAATGGTTTCTTAGATTTACGCGAATGTTACACATTGAAATAAAACTATTATTTACGGATTTTATCGCGGATTTGGTTTAATTTTACATGATGATGAGTCCGCCCCGTGACCACGAAAGCTGTAAAGTAATCGAAACGTCGGGAACTCAAAAAATGTAAAATTAAACCAAATCCGCGATAAAATCCGTAAATAATAGTTTTATTTCAATACTTTTTGCTTAATTATTAATTACAGTTCTTGGGTACTATAGCGTCTTTAAAAATAAAAGGGTGTGTATTATCAACATGAACCACCATTTTATGTATAAGAATGTGGTGCGTGGTGCAAGTTTACATTAAGCTCAGTAGTATATTATTAATATTTCTACGAAAATAGTTAACGGTACCAAATTAAAAAAAATATTCAAAGAAATACAGTCAGATGTTTTAGACAGGCATGAAAAAATAATTATAAGTATAATAACTCTAATTACTATTGCTGTTTAGTCCAGCCTCGGCACCAGCCTTTGTAATTCAGCCAGGACTACCACGGTGGCACTGTTGTACCACGGGCCAACTACAAAACTGAGATCTTGGGCTCGAATTCCGGGTCGGGCAAAATTATATTGATTTTTTGTATTAATTATCAGTCCGAAGTCAGGAATTCGTGCCTCTTATGGTGATAGGCTTGCATCTAAACATATCCTTAAACACACAGCGTAGGTGTTTTGGTAGTACCTCTGCTTACCCCTTCTGGTAATAAGGCGTGATATATGCATGTGTAATCCAGATAGATTATCCCTCGAAGCGAGATGGTTATTTTATACGGGTCGATACTAAATGCGGGCCTGATTGCATTCGAATATCATGGGTGGTACTGACATATTGACAGCCTCCGTGGCGCAGGCGGTTAGACGCCGCCTGTGAAACAAGAGGCCGCGGGTTCGATCCCCGCACCGAGAGAAATGTTTGTGCGGCCCACAAATATTTCTTTCGGGTCTGGGTGTTTGTGAGACCGAAAAGTCTCTCGTAGTTCCTGATACCCACGACACAAGACTCGATCTTAGTGTGGGGTCAGGACTATGTATGTGACTGTTGGGTGTTATTTATTTATTTATTTATTTATTTATTTATATTCGTATTACTGGTAACATTAATTTAACCGCTTAGTTGAACTGCAGTTTGGTTCGGGAACTTACCTGACGAATAAGAAGAGTCATACCTGTAGTGTATTGATAAATTCATACTCTTAGCATCTGTCGTCTCGAACTATACACTACGCGAACCAAGGGTGAGTGAGATAGATATAGAGGGAGATAGATCATAGACGTGGAGGACGGAACGGTGTGAAGACGTGGTGTATAGCAAACGAGCCGATAAATATTAATAATTGTATTCTACTACAATGTTACACATATTAACCGTAAATAGTGACTATTACAGTACCTATACGGGGTAGTCAAACTTTGTGATTTTTGACAAAAAATCACCTTTTTAATATGCTTTTATAAGCTTCAGACACAGAATACTAACAGAAGTCAAGCTTGTATATGTACTTCACTTTTGTTGCCACACTCACACTACGCTCGGTGTTCGTGTAAAAGTTGAAACTCGCTGTCGCAGTGGTCTCGACTGGTTTGAAATATCGTGTCGGTGAACGCTGTCTATGTGTGCCTTGATTTAGCGCGCTTTGTATGAAGTTTGACTTCTGTTAGTTTAGTATTTTGTGCTTCAGACGTATGTTATTATGTAACGGTATCTTTGAACATGATTTTGAACCCCTTCAAAAGGTCGGATTAACTCGAAATTTTGCATACTTATCCGGGACCGATGACAATACAATAATAAAAAACTTCTTATAACCTTTACTTATCCTTCAGCACCCCACGCTTTGTAACAATAAAATGGATGTATTTTACTCCATTTTCTAATCTTAAACTCATTATAAATCAGTTTTTGCTTTTTAGTTGGATCATTTATAAAAGCGTGTTTCTATAAACTAAAATTGAATTAGTACAATGTTGAGAGGAGGTTAAGTACTGTTTGGTTGTTGTCTCAATCTTACTCTCGACTGTAGAGGAGGCCCGTGAACTGCAGTGGGACGTATATGAACTGATACGATCCGAGTGCAATGTCACCTGGAGTGAAAAGAAATATGGGGGTAAAATTATGTTAATACTATACTAATAGTCAGTCACCACGCACTGTAACGGTGAAGGAAAATATCTTGAGGAAGCCTGCATACCATGAAGATTTATAAAAAAATCTATGGTATGAAAGTTCACCACCCCGCATTAGGCCAGCGTGGTGGACTATATGGCCTAACCACTCTCAATCGTACTCTCGATTGTAGAGGCGTTCCGTGCCCTGCAGTGGGACGTATATGGGCTGATACAGAATCTCAATTCACCCAGTCTGCTGGTGATCTGACCGTGAAATCTTAAATACGTCCATTATTACTTAAACTGTACCGTGGGAGGTATTATACCAGATATGAATGCCGTGCCATCAGAAAGTCTCAAAACTTAGGATCAGCAAAATACATTATTTGTTTCAGGTCAAATTAAAATGGACGTCAGAGTTTCTGTTATCAAGAACACTAGGTATGTGCTTGTCTTAATGTAGTATTTTTTCTTATTTACGTAAAAAAACAATGACATAATACAGGAGAGACAAATAACAATTATTAAAGTACTTATGCTAATTATGCCATCGACACCATGTACCACACATTAAAAATTAAAACACCTATAAAAATGACAAATAGATTGATACTAAATTAAAATAAATTTACTAAAAATAAAGATATTAGTGTTGCAATCACTTAACATTACTTACAAAACTAAGATTATTATAATAAATACTAATTACGGAAACTAAGATAGGTGGTATTGTAACTATAGTGTAGTTAGTTGAAAACAATCTAAAATAACATCAAAAAACAAAACAAAGCATTAATTCTGAACGCATTACATTTGTACCGAAAAGTGCGTTCGAAAACTCCATTAATTTTTTTGCGCAGTACATTATCGAGGTTTATTCACAAAGAGATTTTGATAAAGCGGTCTGTTGCTAATGATTTTTTGGCAAACAAAAGGGTTTTGACCACGCGAAACTCGTATTAGTGTTTTTTGGCTGTCTGCTGTTCCAAAGTTTTAACTTTTACGATTATGTCCAAGTTTAAATGGCAGGTCAATTATTTTAGTATTATAAATGTGTATGATTTATGCCTTAATACACTTGCAAGTCAGTCTAAATCTAAATAGGTTGAAATTATGCTCATCAATTTGTGTTTGAAAATATTTATTTTTCTGCACCAGCCTTTCAACCTTTTTAATGGAAAAATCGTTACTAATGTTACATATATTATACCAAATTTTTGAAAATATGTGATCGAGCTACGGGGTTTCTCGTCATATTTAGTATCAAAAAGTTCATTCAACAGGGCGGATATAATTGTATCAGTACTGAATCAGCCTATAAACGTCCCACTGCAGGGCACGGGCCTACTCTACAATCGAAAGTTGATTGAAAGTGTCTAGGCCATATAGTCCACCACGCTGGCCTAGTGCGGGTTGACGAACTTTACAAACCATAGAATTTTCTACAAATCGCTATGGTATGCAGCACGATGTTTTGCTAAATCGGTACCCGCTATAAGTAACTGTTTTATCACTACATAGTATAAAACAAAGTCGCTTTCTCTGTCCCTATGTCCCTTTGTATGCTTAAATCTTTAAAACCACGCAACGGTTTTTTTTAATAGATAGAGTGATTTAAGAGGAAGGTTTATATGTATAATACGTACATATTATTGTACAAAAATCTATTTGTACCGGGCGAAGCTGGGCCGGGCCGCTAGTATATGTGTACAGTATTATTCTGTAGTTGGCCCAATTAGTATTACACATATTAATAATTATCCCAGAATTACAAACCATATTATAATTATCCCAGAATTACAATCCCATACAAAGCATCTATTCACTTTACTACATTCCGTATAATCAAAAGCGACCTTTACACCGTACACACTATCTATGTACAGTCAGCAACATAAGTCGCAGTGGAATTGTCGTATCATCCAAAATAATAATTATTTTCAATATCGTATGGCACTACTTGGCATAAATGACTTTACTTGGTTATATTTTAGTACAGAGTAGTACGTACAAATTTTAATTCAAAAAAGGTTATCAAAAAATGTGAAGTGTTCAGCGACTTATGTTGCTGACTGTACAAGTAATATTCTGGTATCAAAATATATTGTCATATACACAACAGCGTATTGTCGTGTCACTTGAGCGAGAAGTTTAATATTTCCCTCCTGTCGTGTTTTTATAGTCACATTCTATAGTGAAAATACAAGTTATTTTCTATAGTAAATACAAAGCATATCAATATGCTAAAAACGAAGTCGGGTGGTAGTTTTAGTGACTACAGAAAGAATGCAATTTTTTTGTTCATCATGAATGAAAAACTTCATGCCGTATAAATATTATTCATATACAATTTTAGTAGTATCTAATATCTATATCTTTATCAGCCCAAATACGTCACACTGTAGGACACTGGCCTCCTCTGCAATCGAGATAGCGATTTAAAGGGGATAGGCCATATTATAGTCATATTATAGGGGGTCGTTTTTTTTTTTTTATTGCAATGAATGACATGACGAGCAAGCCGTTCGCCTGATGGTAAGCGATACGACCGCTCATAAACAGTAGCAGCATTCCACTGCGCTCGCCATCCTGAGACATAAGATGTTAAGTCTCAATATGTCCAGTAGTTACTCTGGCTACAATGTCGACGGCTACGGTCGTCTTAGAGATCTGGGTGGGGACTATCGCTCTGGGTGGTTTCTTACGCAAAGGATAGCTATCGCCATCCAAAGAGGAAATGATTGCAGTATTCTGGGCTCTTTTGCCCCAGGGACGATGACAGGTGGTCTATTTGATTAGATATTTTTTGTTTGTAACTTCTATAAAAATCTGTATATTTGGTTTTAGTTTTATTGTTTAAGAATGTTTTATGTATATTGTAATGTTGAATAAATAAAATATATATTATAGGGTTTACATAACATAGAAATTCTTACAAATCTTCTTATGCAGATTTTGACGGTAGTATTAGTATATTTATTTTAATAATTACATGTCGCTTGCGGACCCGCCCGCGTGCTTAAAATAGCTCATGAATAGTGGTTATTTAGATATCAAAATTCGTTCAAGGATACCATTTTCTGTAATATATTTCCATGCGTCAAAAATTATAACGCGAGGAAAACATCAAGAAACCGGCCTGCCATGATTTTTTATAGTATGCAGAGTCTACCAACCTATATTAAGCAAGCGTAATGAACTTCGGCCTAACCCATCTCAATCGAACTCATGTTTGTAGAGGAGGCTCGTACTCCGCAGTGGGCTGTTATGAACGGAAAATAAAATTTCGACATCTGATGCATTATAACTTATTCAAATACTACATACAGACATCATCATCATTTATTTCCAAATTTACAAAAACTACCACGTACTAAAGTCAAAGACCTGTTTAAGGAAAATCTTTATTTATCCGGTCATTGGTATAAGTAGGCAAAGAAATACCAAAAAATAGCTTTTGTTCGGTTATTTTTAACTCCTAGTTATTCTACGGCCAAGGACATTGCCACAATGCTTGAAATGAAAAGAGCATTGGTCACAAAACGCTAGTCATGGATGAATCAATTGATTTTTTGTTGTTACTCTAAAATTTAATTCTGATATTTAAATTCATTACAATAATATATGAATATGTGCACATATATATTTCTTAACAATAACCAACTCCCCACGGTATTAAAACACCTCATAGCAATCAAAGTCATGCGTCCGCGAGAGACGTCCGCAGAACATTATTCAGTGTCAACCGCGTCGCGCATTCCCCTAAAATATTGCTGTGTTGATGTGCTTTGTTTTGTTTTATTAAGGAAAATAGTGTTAATACTCTAGAGTAGGAAATGTTGTCTACCATTTTCTTTGTTTTAATTGATGTAGATGCTTGTTTGCTTCACAGGGTATATCAAGACTGCTACTGAAAACGAAGCCGGGCGGTAGTTTAAGCGACTTCAGACACAATGCAATAGAAAATTTTGCAAAGAAAGCGATTTATTAATCGTTATTTTTTTCCAATGGCCATATTTGGGTGGTAAATACATTTTTTCCTATAATAATAGTGTAATCCTTTTATTTATAAATACTCTAAAGTATAAAACAGTTTAAATCATTATTTTAGCAACAACTATGAATTTACCACCCAAAAATTACGATATTTCAAAAATCATTAAAAACTAATGTCGCGTTTCTGTGCGAAATTTTTGGTTGCATTGTATTTGTAGTCACTAAAACTACCACCCGGCTTCGTTTTCGGTAGCAGTCTTGATATACCCGGTATGTATCATTCATCAGGCTAAGTTCGTTCCAGGGATGAACCTTCAATCTAATATACTAGATACAGGGTCCGGAACAAAATCACACGATAAAAGTGTCCGAGGTTGCTTATACTTATACTATTTGAATTTTGAACTACGCGATTTAGCAAAAAGTCTTAAATCATAATCAAATTCGCATTTAGTTAAATACCTAAACTTATTGAGTATATATTATAAGTAACGGTTTAAAACACAGTTCTCTTGCCGTTTTTAAGGGCAAGCGTCTTTTCTTATTTGTTTTTAGTATGGGTCAAAACATAAAACATCTTAATTTAAACGAATAAGGTTTATTGTCACCTGAAGTTGATTATCATTTAACACTTTTTGCTACATCTCGTAGTTCGATAAAATGTGTAAACAACCTCGGCCACTTTTAGCGTGTGATTTTGTTCCGAACCCTGAATTTAACTGTATCACTACATAGTATAAAACAAAGTCGCTTTCTCTGTCCCTATGTCCCTTTGTATGCTATCTTTAAAACTACGCAACGGATTTTGATGCGGTTTTTTTAAAAATAGATAGAGTGATTCCAGAGGAAGGTTTATATGTATGTATAATACGTACATATTATTGTACAGAAATCTATTTGTACCCGGGCGAAGCTGGGCCGGGCCACTAGTCTAGTATATATTTGATCGAAGATAAAACTTCACGTTTATTGTCAAAACAAACGATATCGGTTGAAATGAAACATCCAACTGCCGAGCTTAATACCGATATCTGTCACATGCGATAACGGTTTTAATATCCAACAATAATGTAAATATTTCAATCAATATATTGATTTAGGTCAGTACTGACGAGGTTCTGTAGGTTAATATGTCCTTATCAAATCTTGGGATTATAGCGAGCTTTGTGACTTGTTCCAGTTATTGCAACTCTGCCTACGCCTTCCGGGATATGGCTTGAAGTGTGAAGGACTCATAAGAGTCTAAAAGGGGAAGGAAGGGACCTCCTTGTTTAATTTTTAAGCTGATAGTAAGTAGGTCTTATATGAGAGGCCGTCTGGGTAGGCACCACTGCAATGTGTCGTAAACACGAAACTTGTAAAGCTGTAAAGTGATCGAAACGTCGAAAATTAAAATCAGTAAATAATAGTTTAATTTCAACGTAACATCTTATGTCTCAGGATGGCGAGTGCAGTGGAATGCCAAGCATTGCTTTTTAATTCAGGGCGTTTCGGTTTTGCTATTGTTCAAGAGCGGTCGTATCGCTTACCATCGGGGAGACCGCATGTACGTCTCGACATTCACTGCTATAAAAAAAAAATTTTTCAATAAAACTGTTTAGTTTTCTTTGGGTAAAATTCGCTCATATTTGCTTATTCAGTATTTTTTATACACGTATCAAGAGTCAAGAGGAAAAAACTATCAGCCACCGGTGTTTTTTTAGTTGATCTCCAACTAAAATTTTACATAAATGTAATCTCGCCGTAGAGATAGACCACAAAAACTCTCGATCCACACTCTTGACCTCATGGCCGAACGTCGATCTTTAGCGCTGCAGTCTTCCGTTGACGCCGAAGCATATCGGCGGCTCAATAGACGGATCTGGAAGTCCTTGCGACACGATGTCCGTGCTCACAATACTGTGAGCATTAAGGAGACAATTGAGCGGGACGGAGGCTCCGAAGTGTTTGCAAGAGACTTGTCTATTGGGCAAAGCCAGTTGTCTAGGCTGAAGACGGAAGACGGCCGCGTGGTATCGACGAGGGCAGAGGTATTAAGGGAGATCGAGAGGTTCTACGGACAGCTTTACACCTCGGTTGCCAAACCTGCTGTTAGCTCGGCCGAAGACCCGAGAGCCGAGTTGATCCGACACTTTAGCGATGATATCCCGGACATCAGCCTGTGTGAGATTGAGATGGCCCTGAAGCAACTTAAAAACAACAAGGCGCCGGGTGAGGACGGAATAACTTCAGAGCTTCTGAAAGCGGGCGGAACGCCGATACTGAAAGTCCTTCAGAGGCTCTTCAATTCCGTTCTCCTCGAGGGCTCAACGCCAGAGGCATGGAGCAGGGGCGTGGTGGTACTGTTCTTCAAAAAAGGTGATAACACTTTGCTGAAGAATTACGGGCCCATCTCGCTCCTGAGCCATGTCTATATGTTTTTTTCGAGGGTCATCACGAATCGTCTCGAACGCAGGTTTGATGACTTCCAGCCTCCCGAACAAGCCGGTTTCCGAAAAGGCTTTAGTACCATAGGCCACATCCATACGCTTCGGCAAGTTATACAAAAAACCGAGGAATATAACTTGCCGCTTTGTTTAGCGTTTGTGGACTATGAGAAAGCCTTTGATTCGATCGAGACTTGGGCTGTGTTACAGTCTCTCCAGCGGTGCCATATCGACTATCGATACATCGAAGTGTTGAAGTGTATATACAACAACGCCACCATGTCGGTCCGAGTACAAAATCAGAGTACGAAGGCTATTCCACTACAGAGAGGCGTGAGACAGGGAGATGTCATATCTCCGAAACTGTTCACTGCCGCGCTGGAAAATACCTTCAAGCTCTTACAGTGGAAAGGATTCGGCATCAACATCAACGGCGAGTATATCACTCACCGTCGGTTTGCCGACGATATTGTAGTCTTGGCAGAATCGCTGGAAGACCTTAGCACTATGCTCGAAGACCTCAATCGAGTCTCCCATCAGGTGGGTCTTAAAATGAACATGGACAAAACGAAGATCATGTCGAATATCCATGTTGTGCCCACCCCCATCGGTGTTGGGGGCTCGACTCTTGAAGTTGTTGACGAATATGTCTATTTAGGACAAGTGGTCCGGTTAGGCAGGTCCAACTTCGAGAGAGAGGTCAATCGTCGAATCCAACTCGGTTGGGCAGCGTTCGGGAAACTACGCGACGTCTTCTCGTCCAAAATACCTCAGTGCCTTAGATCGAAAGTCTTCGATAGTTGTGTGTTGCCAGTGATGACTTACGGCACCGAGACGTCGCCTTTCACTATGGGCCTTATTAGAAAGCTCAAAGTCACTCAACGAGCTATGGAGAGGGCTATGCTCGGGGTTTCCCTACGAGATCGAATCAGAAATGAGGAGATCCGTAGGAGAACTAAAATAACAGACATAGCCCACCGAATTAGCAAGTTGAAGTGGCAATGGGCAGGGCACATAGCGCGGAGATCTGATGACCGATGGGGTCGGAAAGTGCTCGAATGGGACCGCGTATCGGAAAGCGCAGCGTAGGACGTCCACCCACAAGATGGTCCGACGACCTGGTAAAGGTCGCGGGACGTCGCTGGATGCAGGCTGCCTCCAACAGGTCTCTGTGGAAATCATTGGGGGAGGCCATAGGTTCAGCAGTGGACTTCCTTTGGCTGATGGATGGATGATGATAAATATTGTGCATTTTAAATTATAGGAGGACACAGCCTAGAACTTCGAATGTTCAAATGATCGACGTCTGGAGTAAGATATAAGTTTTCCACTTCTAAAAATCAATATAATTCTCTATGATACCTATCATTTTCTCCGAACTTAGTCAATGGTTACGACGTATGGTAGAGAATTCCACAATTTTGTGGAGTATCTAGGCACATTAGTGAAGTTTTACGTACGGCGTCTGAACATTCGAATTTCATATCATTTTATAGAGTAACCCCCAGAATCGAGTAGTGTTTTCAGTCTTTGTTATATTATGGGGCACAATCAAGCCGTTGCCTACCTTTAGGTATATTAGCCTCGTGTAAATAAGGTTTACTGTATCGATCGGGCAACATTGAGACAGGTAATGTATTACAGTTTTCATCGTGTGTAGGAGGAAATGGCGCAAATACTACTGAGTAGAATCAGCAGTGAAATTTTATACACGAAATAAGAGATACCTATATTACACAATCACACACTTTAAGCGGCCAATGTTGATTCAGGTGTGACACCTAACAGAATTTGCGGTCTTAACAATGTTGTCAGCTATGTGAAGTATGCGCTAAGACTTGTGTTATGGACCAATTTTTATGTTACTCAGTATTTTATCTTGCCCCCTCTCACCTTATAGAATATCAGGGGTGAATAGGGACTAGCTTTAATATTACTGTTTTAATATTAGTATTTTTCATGCTCCCTATATTAATCAATATTTTAGTTATTCAATGTTTTTGTCCCTTTCGAAAGAAGACAATACATGCAATAGCAAAAATAGGTTTATAGACTGTTTATAGATAGGGCCATGAGTGTTTATGTTTAATATTAACGACGTACAGTCCTCGTGAAATTCCTTTTTGAAATATTTTATAGTTAATGAACGAATACATTCGTTCTTATAAAGCTCGTTCATTGTTAATACTTTTATTTTTATTTCAATAAATAAATAAAACAAACACAAAAACAGTCCTGAAATTCCTTAGTGAAATACTTTGTCCCAATACACCCCGTAAATTGTAAATATTTTCTTGTATTACAATAAATAATATAACAAACACAATAAATAAAATATATTTCTCTTTCACGCAGGCAACGGTATCCTTTTTATTTGCTTTTCAATCTGTTTCAAATTCTTATGTCTTATGTTCGGCACTACAAAGAGAGCGTACACCGCACCATACAAGTTGATACTGGCGAATATATACAACATGGTGTAAATACCGACGTAATCTTCTAGGTATTGGAAGGTGTGTACGTGAACCATTTTCAACAGTTGAGAGTAGGAGAAAAACACGCCTATTAATGTCGCTTGGATCTGTAAAAAATAATAATGTTATATTATTTTTTTATTTATGATTTGATTATGGAAAGGTTTGAGAATGTTTATGTCAAGTTTTGGAATACAAAAATGATATTTTTAGAGATTAAATCATTTCCAGAATATCAGTCTTGATCCCGCATTTAGATCGACTCTCGTGTCGTGAGTATTAGAATCTAAGAGACTTTTCGGTCTCACATTCACCCAGACCCGAAACACCCGTGGATCACACAAACATTTGTTTTCGTTGGGATCGAACCCGCGGCCTCTCGTTTCACAGGCGGCATCTAACCATTTGCGCCACGGAGGCTGAAAAAAAAACTGTCACGGTTGTTGTTAAAACTTACGGCAAATATAAATATACGCCTCTCTCTAATTATGTAAGACGCACAATACTTTTAATTGGTTTTGTTTTTAAGTCCAATTATGTTGTTTACTTATTTATTGATTTTTCTCTTTTTGGCTTGCATAATGGTTTCTTAGATTAAATAAAACTATTATTTACGGATTTTATCGCGGATTTGGTTCAATTTTTACATTTTTTGAGTTCCCGACGTTTCGATTACTTTACAGCTTTCGTGGTCACGTGGCGGTCCGCCCGTAAATCCGCGATAAAATCCGTAAATAATAGTTTTATTTCAATTATCTCTTCTTGTGTGTTATGGTTCGCGCTATGATAATTTAATAGCAAAATGTAGACTTGATAAATTGCGTAGAAAATATCACGGGCGCAATTTTTGTAACTGAACAATTCCTTACCTCAAAATTAAATATTTCCACGGCAATAATAATAGGCAGGGCCCACGACAGCCCGTATCCAAACACGAGAACCGCTAGAGAAGCGACTGGCAGCCATCTTAATGTGGTCACAGTGAGGTCCACTTGTGTGTACACCCCTAGCACTCCTGACGCAAGCGCCATTAGAGCGTAGCCTAAGGTTATTACGTACTGGAAACAGAATAAGTAACCATTATAATTTAGATATAAAAATTAATAAATAACACCCAACAGTCATATACATATTCCTAACCACGTACCAAGATCGAGTCTTGTATCGTGGGTATCATAAATTACGAGAGACTTCGGTCTCACAAACACCCAGACCAGAAAGAAATATTTGTGGGTCCCACAATCATTTCTCTAGGTGCGGGGATCGAATCTGCGGCCTCTCATTTCACAGGCGGCGTCTAACCACCTGCGCCACGGAGACTGTCATGAATAAGTTATTAAGTGAAGCTTAGTTTAGGACGCCCTCCAATCAGGTAGAGTGACGATATTAGAAAGTTGGCTGGTAGCGGTTGGAGACGATGGACTGAAGATCAAGCTCATCGGCGTGCGATAGGAGAGGCCTATGTCCAGCAGTGGACACGGATAGGCTGATGATGATGTCGAAATAAGTGATTGATAAATTAATGGTTAAAGGGTCAATCGCTTTGTAAACGTTATGGGATATAAAGAACTTTCATTACAAAAAATAAACCAATATCTGATATTTTAAGAGAGATCCCAAAAATAATAATAATGAATCTAGACTTATATCTAAAATGTATAATTTATGTAATACCACTTGTTTTAGATCTTATCGTCGTACTATTAAAAATCGATACTAACCATTCATTAACAAACAAATTTATTCTTACTGCATCAAGAAAATAAACATGAGAAAATATTATGTCAATGAACTACAAAATGTTTAATGCTGGAAATATGCCTTTAACAATAATCTCAAATCCCAATTTTCCAAATCAATATATAGCCAACAACCTCCACCAATTCTACCAAGAACAGCTTCTAAAATAACAGTACCTTTCTGTCAACAACACTGGTAGTCACCACAGCACTTAGACCACCCACTAACATGGCAGCTACCACCAGGGTGCTCTGAGGGTCGGTCTGAATCCTCAGTTGGAGCAGGGTCTTCTGCTGGTCTAGGAATAGGATGTTACCACATAAAACCATTGTAGTGTGCAGCACTAGCGCCATTTTTATACTGTCCCACCAGATTTTGTTGCGGTCTGAAAAGATATGATGAAGAAATACTGTTTAAAAAAAGCAAAAAAAATGAATCTGGGTTTTATAAATGGGAAATATATAAAGGCATTGACTTATAGGCACTTAGTAGTTCGGTAAATCATTTATACATTAAAAAAAGTGTTTTTTTAAACAAATCTGGTTTAAAATAGCAATACGAAGAAGGGAGTTGAGGCACATGAGAATTTGATTACTTGAAAATATTAAAGAAAATATTTTTTTAGGATATTAATTATTATTTTTTGATTAGTCGATAACCTTTATCGGTCTATACGAGTAAAAGTCTCATTGCAGAACACGGGCTTCCTCAACAATCGAGAGTACCAATGACAGGGGTTAGACCATATATTATGTAGGAACACCACACTGGCCTAGTGCGGCTGACTTCACACATCATAGAAATGTTCATAGCGGTAATAATTTACCATCACGTGGTTTGTCACTGAATTATCGATTCAGTATGAAAATAGATGTAGGATTTGAATGTTATGATGAAAGAAGAGTAGAATGGAACGTTGGGCGAATTACTAATATGGAACGTAGTGGGTGTGAAAGATGTGACGAATAAAAGTACTTAAGATGGAATGAGTTAGAGGATGAATGATTAAGATGTTGAAGTATGGACTGGAAGACGAGGAAAGACGGAATATGTAGGTGGCTAAGAAGTATTTTAATTAAAACGAAATTAAATTGAAGACCATACCAACAATCTTTGTTTGTTTTGACCCGAGATGGAACTATTCCCACATAAATATTAACAAGATCTGTATGAGCCCATATACGTCCCACTGCAGGGCACGGGCCTACTCTACAATCGAGAATACGATTGAGAGTGGTTAGGCCATATAGTCCACCACGCTGGCCTAGTGCGGGTTGGCGGACTTACATACCATAGAAATTCTTATGAATCCTTATGGTATGCAGGTTTCCTCACGATGTTTTCCTTCACCGTTTTAGTGCGTGGTGATTGACTATCAATACACACATGACTCCGAAAAGTCAGAAGTGTGCCCTGGGATTCGAACCCGCGACCACCGTGAACATGTTGGCAGTCGCGTCTAGTCCGTTTACCAACAGGCCACCACGCACTTAACAACACTTATTAACAAGATCAATTAACAATAACCCAATTACGATACTAATAAACAGAAACTTCAAATTGTACATATAAAGCTCGTACGGACGACAATTGCGACAGTAACTAAATAGATACTTACAAAGAGTGATCGCAGACATTTTCCCACTAGTCTTCGCTCGTTCGCTTTCATTTTTTAATTCTGCTAGATGGCTCGAGACGTTAGTATTGTCTAACGCCAGTCCTTTTAGCTTCGCTATTTTGTTTCGGGCTGCCTGTAAGTATACCGGGTATCTCAAGACTGCTACCGAAAACGAAGCCGGGTGGTAGTTTTAGTGACTATAAACACAATGCAACTAAAAATTTCGCAAAGAAACGCGACAATGATTTTTTATGATTTTTTAAATATCGTCATTTTTGGGTGGTAAATCCATAGTTTTTGCTAAAATAATAATTTAAACACTTTTATATCTTAGATTATTTATAAATAAAAGGATATACACTGTTATTTTAGGAAAAAATGTATTTACCACCCAAATATGGTCATAGGAAAAAAATAACAAAAAAAAAATGGTCGCTTTTTTTTGCAACTTTTTCTGTTGCATTGTGTCTGAAGTCGCTTTAACTACCACCCGGCTTCGTTTTCGGTAGCAGTCTTGATATACCCTGTATATTATATCATACACTTTATTGCACACAAAAAATACTTACAAAATAATTACACTTATATAACATCAATATCACTTAAAGTGCGTGGTGGCCTGTTGGTAAACGGACTAGACGCGACTGCCAACATGTTCACGGTGGTCGCGGGTTCGAATCCCAGGGCACACCTCTGACTTTTCGGAGTCATGTGTGTATTGATAATCAATCACCACGCACTAAAACGGTGAAGGAAAACATCGTGAGGAAACCTGCATACCATAGCGATTTATAAGAATTTCTATGGTATGTAAGTCCGCCAACCCGCACTAGGCCAGCGTGGTGGACTATATGGCCTAACCACTCTCAATCGTACTGTCGATTGTAGAGGAGGCCCGTTCCCTGCAGTGGGACGTATATGGGCTGATACAGACATCAATATCACTTATATAAGATAATAAAGTGCGACTGAAAAGTCTCTCGTAGTTCCTGATACCCACGACACAATACTCGATCTTGTGTGGACTCAGGACTATGTATGTGACTGTTGGGTGTTATTTATTTAATTTAACGAAAATTTCTTCAAGAATCATCATATCATAGCAGGCCAGTATAATTGTATCGAATGGCATGGAACGTCTAATGTCATTCGATACTCTGCCTGCACGGCATTTGCGCTTACCGTGCAGTGCAGTCATTATGCCTTTCCAAAATATGAAAAAAAAAAATACGATTTGCGGTCTTATTGCTCGAAGGAATATACAGGGTATATCAAGACTGCTACCGAAAACGAAGCCGGGTGGTAGTTGAAGCGACTTCAGACACAATGCAATAGAAAAAGTTGCATAAAAATTTGTCAATTTTATTTTTTATTTTTTTCCCTATGACCATATTTGGGTGGTAAATACATTTTTTTCCTAATATAAAAGTGTATACCCTTTTATTTATAAATAATCTAAGGTATAAAAGAGTTTAAATTATTATTTTAGCAAAAACTATGGATTTACCACCCAAAAATGACGATATTTAAAAAATCATAAAAATAATTGTCGCGTTTCTTTGCGAAATTTTTCATTGCATTGTGTTTGTAGTCACTAAAACTACCACCCGGCTTCGTTTTCGGTAGCAGTCTTGAGATACCCAGTATATGTTTATATAACATAATATGTGTATTTTATTATTTGTATTACTTGTAATTTCATTAAATTATTTGTACTTATTTGCAATACTTTTCCTTTCTAAGCAAGTTCTATCCTTTATACTTTACGACTGCCCTTTATTTATCCTATTTTTAAATCCATTCCATGGTTGTCTGTAAGACATTGCCTTTCGGCGATAAGACCGCCAATTGTACTTTTTGTATATGTGATTTCTGTTTGTATTTGTTTTCCTTTTGTGTGCAATAAAGTGTAAATAAATAAATAAATAAAGGAAACAAGACCTTGAATTATAAAGCAATGCACAACATTCCACTGCGCTCGCCATCCTGAGACATAGGATGTTAAGTGTCAATATGTCCAGTAGTTACTCTGGCAACAATGTCATTCAAACCGAAACACAACAGTGCATTCACATTGTTGTTAGGCGGGAGAAACAGACGTATAATGAAATTTGAAAAGAGGAAAACTGTTCCTAATATTTTGACATTTAATATTATTAATTAGAGTAAAGATATTTATAAAAATAAAAAATATTTATTTCGTTTTTTCAAAAGAATTCGCGCCTTTTCTGCCCCATACCTCCGCGTTCCGTGACAAAATATTATCAGACAATTCAAAACATTTTAGAAAATACTTCGAGAATATTTGATTTAAATTTGTCAGCCTAAATAAACCGAGACTTAGTACTCGATATTAATTTGAATAATTCAAGATATTCTCAATGAAAGGGTCTGAAGTTAATAGTGATTACGTCAAGAATTTGTAAAGTTGAGACATTCGTCTGTTAAAATCTTCTAGATAGTAATATTATCAAATATTACTGAAGTAAATTGACTGATTTAGGTGACCTTAAGAACCTGAAAGTGCTTTTAAAATGATAAGCTATTTTAAATATAGACTTTATGCAAAACAAACATACAACCATGAACTCACGCCTTTGTCCCAGAAGGGTAGGCAGAGGTGCCAGGATACCCACATTTCGCCTTGTATGTTCCTACGATGTGATAGGGGGCGAGCCTATCGTCATATCGAGCAGAAATTTCTGAATCCGGGCTGATAATTAATAGAAAAATCCAACATCACTTTGCCCGACCCAGGATTCGAACCCGAGACCTCAGCTTTGTAACTGTACTGTAGTGCAATTACGCCATCGAGGCAACAAAAACAACATTGAGATATAGGCTTAATATATTTGTCTTTACTTTAGTGTACAGACAGTAGATCCCTAAATTACAACTAGTACCGTACGGGATATGAAGGGAATTGTCGGATGTCGTTTATACTTGTTTGCGTTCATCCTGTCTCGGCCGGTAATTGTTGTCAAACTGTCTCTCAACTCACACAGTCACTTTTCATAAATACTGGTTATTTAGTTTAATATTTTGTATTTAGATCTTGAAATAGGTCATGTAAAAACAGCAAAGGAGGTTCTTTTAGATTACGTTGTAGCTATGAAAGGCAATAATATTATTAAAAAAATCAAAAAATTCAGAATCACGAAGGTGGAAAATCGTTTTTTTATGCACTTAATAGACAAAACATAAGGCCCTATGTACGCTACTTAGAGCACATATAGAGGGATATAGAGGAAGCGCTGTCATACATTTGCATCTTAACAAACGTAGATAGGAAAATATCTACGTTTATTCGTAATATTGGTAGCACTTCCATATTAGTGAAATTGAACATCTGTCAATTATCATTATTATTTAACAACAAATTATTTTAAATTCCTTTAATAACCGAAATTATATTTAGCTAGTATCCTTTTTATGTTAGCCTGGGTGGAATTAAATGGCCCTAAACTATTTCTATTTTTCTTTTCCAAGTAATTCGTGCATGTTGGACAACCTGCAAATATCAATTAAATATTTTGAAGTCGGCCCGGCAACATTATTTTTACGTTTTTGACGCCCCAGTGCTCTCTCTATAATTTAAATACACTAAGTTATGCAGTTAAAGTGCGTGGTGGCCTGTTGGTAAACGGACTAGACGCGGCTGCCCACATGTTCATGGTGGTCGCGGGTTCGAATCCCAGGGCACACCTCTGACTTTTCGGAGTCATGTGTGTATTGATAATCAATCACCACGCACTAAAACGGTGAAGGAAAACATCGTGAGGAAACCTGCATACTATAGCGATTTATAAGAATTTCTATGGTATGTAAGTCCGCCAACCCGCACTAGGCCAGCGTGGTGGACTATATGACCTAACCACTCTCAATCGTATTCTCGATTGTAGAGTAGGCCCGTGCCCTGCAGTGGGACGTATATGGGTTTATACAAAGTTACGCTATTTCATTGTATGTATTTTTTGTGAAAAAATTAACAATTCCGACACTAAATTCATTTCAAACAAAAAATATGTGTAATATGAACCCGATGTATAATAATTAAATATGTTACTCCACTGAAAAAAAAGATCATCAAGAATGTTGACACTATATTAAAAAAACCTAGTGTCTTTGCTTCAAAAAACCTCGTGTCTCTGATTTTGCCACCATCTTCTTGCACATACCACTTAATTAATTACGACCAGTTCCTAAAACATCTTCCTTGTTATTTACTGCCCAGTGGTCCAAAATAGATAAATTTTAGAACAACCGAAAGATGTTAAACGAACCGTGAAATCTAGCGCAAGTATCCTTTAGATAAGATTACAACTAAGAAACTTCATTTAGGTCGCTTTACGCTTTGGTAATCCTTTTCTAATAACAACAATACAGTTAAGATCCATTTAAAAATTAGACATTCCATCATGCTGTATTTCTACGTAATCAGTCCCAAATTTAATTCTGCTTGTGTTTGAGTGTATTTTGTGGTATAAAAATATTGTTTCAAAGTGGCTTTTTTGCAAGTTTTATAATAAAATAGGTCACATTTTGGTAAGCGAGATAAACATTGGCAATTCATTACGATTGATTGGAATTCAGTAGGAGTACAAATGTGCAGTTTTATAGTATTATGTTTTTGTTTTTAATTTATTATCTAGTGAAGATTTTCAAAAGGCAGATGCTGATGCAACAACCTAAAGACAGTATGAAATGACGCAATTTGGAGGAGGCCTATGTTCAGCAGTGGACAACAGTCCAGGCTAATGATGATATTATCTAAGGTCATCGATCATAAATCCTAAGACATTGACTAAGATTTCAAAACCATAAAATCCTGTTTGAATCTAAGCAAAATGAACAGGAACTAACACTATTTCTTTACTGACACTACCAAAAACAGCGTCTTTAAAATGCTTACATTTTGTTCAAAAACACATTTACTTAAAAAAAAAACTAACCTCAAAATTCCTCTTCATCACCAAATAACTTGGCGACTCCACGACCAGCGGCAAACACATCACTTGGAACCCAACCACTGCTGCTGTGAAGTACTTCCTCTCCTCAATACCCAGGGCTAGCTTCATCACATACCCTGCTGACGTCATTCCCATCATCAGCGCCAAGCACAACGCTCGGATCTTCGGTGATGTAATCTCTTTGATGTATGTTGGTAGGATTGTGAAGAGACCTCCTGATGCTAGGCCAGCAAAGCCGTGGAGGATTAAGGAGCTGGTCTCGTTGAGTAGGAAGAGAGGTATTAAAGAGGTCTGGAAAAAGAGAATTATTTTATTAGGTATAAAGTAATAACTTAAAATAATTATAAGGCTGTATGAGATTTTCCCGGTGGGACCCGTAGTCAGTGGTGGTTTTACTGTGACTGAAGAGAGACAAAGAGAGATATAACTATTGAAATAGTGTTACAATTAGTAATAATATTATGGTGATGTAAGTCAAAAGATACCATGCTTCATAAGAAGTATTTAAACATCAGATCCTACAGGTTGTAACAAATTTTATTTTATGAGGCAATACATATGCCACAAATAGGACAATGCCTTGAAAAGTATATTAGACAATCATTTAAAACTATTGCTATTTAAAAATGACATTGTGGAGATAGCGTTTGAAACCAACTAATAAATTGCTTCAAAGTGTCACGAAAAATCATGCCTAGATATTAATTCAATTTGTAGGCATTTCACAAACTATTTCGCCTTTAGGCCAACTTTGCAATCTTATAAGCCAGGATCGACAGCAAGAATTTTAATGAAATTGAGCAGTGGAGCTCAGCAAATATCTGTGAATGTCTAAGTTGGTTTTGACCCGAAGCATATTTTTTTTGCAATGAATTGCAAGACTAGGTATGCCATTCGTCACATTATAAGCAATATTGCTTGTGGAAGGAAACAAATTCAAACAACACCAAGAATTACAAAGTAATTCTTGACATTCCACTGCGCACAATGCGAACAAATGCGATAATCCCGCCACATGAGATGTAAAGTCTCAATTTGTCCAGTAGTTACTCTTGCTGCCATTTGATTTCAATCCAAAAGACAAAAGTTTTAACTGCTGTTTGGCGGGAGATTAAGACATTGCGGTGGTACCCACCTAGGTGACCTGTCACGAGAGACCTACTACCACTAAATAAATATAAGTCCTTATGTCCAGTAGTTGCTTTGGCTCCAATGTCTAAATAAAATATTCGTTCGTAGACCAATAATATTGTAATATAATCTACGGTTCTGCCTTTAGCAAATATAACTAGACAGATTTTATACGGTATATTAATTTTCTCATTTCGTTTCTATCAAATATATTTTATTTTTGATGTAACACGTAATTTTATAATCTCAAATTTTGATTAACTTGTAGTTAATTATTTTTATTTCTACCATCTTGTATACAAATAAAAGAACTTACGCCTTGAACCATACTGACGATAAATACTCCAACTTGTCTGCCAAATCTGTTGATGATGAAGCACCATATTGGAGCTGATACTCCAGCCACGAGCACCAGTGTCGTGGTGCTCCAAGGCACATCATCAGCTCTAATGAAGTGGCCAGTGTGAGCTGATGCTGTCAGGATTGTAGTCTCCAACCCATGGGTGAAGAATGGCAGGCTGGCTTTGAAAGAAAAGAAATCATATTTTAAAGTACCCTGAACTGCAGGAACGCATGAAGAGATTAATGAAAGTGGACGAAGCTAAAGTGGTATGTAAGCATCGAGAAAATTGGAGATCCATAGTCTCTGCTTACTCCTATGGGAAACAGGCGTGACATTTATGTATGTATATACGTAAATTTTAATGATAATGGTTTGAGAATTTTTACTTTCACCATAAGTTAACACTTGGCTCAGGATTTTAATGTTTTAGCAAGACCAAAAATCTGGTGGTTGGGTATTGATTGCACTTGAAAATCGAAGGGACCATCGAATATTATGGTTAAAAAATTTATAAATATGTGTTTCGTGTTCAGCCTTTACAAATTGTGGGTGTTCTGGTAACACATCTACCTACCCTTTCTTGGAAAAAGACGTGAGTGTATGTATGTAAAATAACATTTGGCAAATTGTATGAATTGTATCAAAAATATATGCGATGCATAAAAGCGAGCTCAAAATATAACAGTATTCCTAACCTTGGTATGTTAAATAAAACTTGCACAAGTTTATCTAAGGCTGGAAGTAAGCCAGTTTCAAACTATGATTATGCCTTTAAAAACTTGGTATAGTTTCACCCACTATGCTTGCAAAGTATCGTAAAATTGTTGTAAATATGCAGTCACTTCAGCATCGTGGTACAGTGGAATGGCTTTGATGCGTTTTAAGTTTTTCGAGCTCTTGAAAATGTGGTAATATTGCTTTCTCCTAAAGTTTATATTTGAATTCCTTATAAAGTATTAAGAATAAATTAATTTATTATGAATAATCTCCGAAGAAATACATGGTTCACATTTTATTAGGTAGGTGAACGACGAGTTGGTCAGGGATGCTACTATCTAGTGGTCATGGCCTGTCCTAGTATAGGTGCTACGAGTACGCAACCTCGGCCCCCGAGCTACTGCAGTCACCTTAACTTCCCTTCCGTCACTGCAGTATCCACTCCCTCAGGCCATACTCTCCTTTCCTATAACACCCTCTACCAACAAATCCTATTTCCTTTCCCCGGTTAATGATGGGCAGCAGCGTCATTAACGCCAGTCCCCTACTGCGCTCGCCAACCCGCCTGCCAAGCGTGGCGAGTAACGGCAAATACCCCCACAATGACGACACATATAGACACAAGGCCCCCAGTCCCCGGCAGCCCCACTATTCCTGGCTATGGTAGCAGTCATGGTTACGGTGGGGCAGGGGGTGCTAAGAATCCCCGGGTTGGCCCCGGCTACCACCCTCGACGACGACTGGCCCTGGTAACACACAACATACGCACATTGAGGACAGACGAGAAGATTGTCGAACTGGAAGAAGAATTGAGCAGGTTACACTGGGACATTCTGGGGTTATCGGAAGTCCGAAGAATCGGGGAGGATACGATAACCCTGAAGTCTGGTAACCTGCTCTTCTACCGGGGGGACGACCAACAGTCCCGAGGAGGTGTCGGATTTCTCGTCCATAGGTCTCTCATCAACAATATCGTATACATCGAAAGTGTGTCGAGGAGGGTAGTATACCTTATACTCAGAATATCAAAAAGATATTCGTTGAAGGTCATACAGGTATACGCGCCGACCGCCCAGATGAAGAAGTAGAGGAGATGTATGAGGACATAAGTCGGGTCATACATACTTCCAAAACCTACTTCAATGTTGTTATGGGATACTTCAACGCAAAGTTGGGCAAGAGAAGCTATGCAGAGTTGAAAGTGGGGCAATTTGGACATGGGCAACGGAACCCCAGGGATCAGAGGCTGGCCGACTTTCTGGAGAAAGAGGGACTCTTTGCGATAAACTCTTTTTTCCAGAAGCCGCCTCACAGGAAATGGAACTGGCTGAGTCCTGACGGTTCTACGAGAAACGAGATAGATTTCATCTTGACGACGAATAGACGGATATTCAGAGATGTCTCTGTGATCAACAGGGTGAAAACCGGCAGTGATCACTGAATGGTTAGGGGCACACTGAATATCAATGTCCAATCGGAAAGGCGTCGCTTGATGAAATCTACGCTCCGACCTACTCGCGCACATATCCAAAACCCCGAGAGCTTTCAACTTGAGAGCTTTTGATTGTCTAGAAGAAAACCTTGCAGTGGACGAGCTAAACAGCGGTTTGGTAGAAGCTGTCCATACGGTGGGATCTAAGTATTTTAGACCTCGCTGTAGAGATAGACCATAAAAACTCTCGATCCACACTCTTGACCTCATGGCCGAACGTCGATCTTTAACGCTGCAGTCTTCCGACGACGCTGAAGCATATCGGCGGCTCAATAGACAGATCTGGAAGTCCTTGCAACACGATGTCCGTGCTCACAATACTGTGAGCATTAAGGAGACAATTGAGCGGAACGGAGGCTCCAAAGTGTTTGCAAGAGACTTGTCTATTGGGCAAAGCCAGTTGTCTAGGCTGAAGACGGAAGACGGCCGCGTGGTATCGACGAGGGCAGAGGTATTAAGGGAGATCGAGAGGTTCTACGGACAGCTTTACACCTCGGTTGACCAACCTGCTGTTAGATCCGCCGAAGACCCGAGAGCCGAGTTGATCCGACACTTTAGCGATGATATCCCGGACATCAGCCTGTGTGAGATTGAGATGACCCTGAAACAACTTAAAAACAACAAGGCGCTGGGTCTTCTCGTCCAAAATACCTCAGTGCCTTAAATCGAAAGTCTTCGATAGTTGTGTGTTGCCAGTGATGACTTACGGCACCGAGACGTGGCCTCTCACTATGGGCCTTATTAGGAAGCTCAAAGTCAGTCAACGAGCTATGGAGAGGGCTATGCTCGGGGTTTCCCTACGAGATCGAATCAGAAATGAGGAGATCCGTAGGAGAACTAAAATAACCGACATAGCCCACCGGATTAGCAAGTTGAAGTGGCAATGGGCTGGGCACATAGCGCGGAGATCTGATGACCGATGGGGTCGGAAAGTGCTCGAATGGAGGCCACGTAGCGGAAAGCGCAGCGTAGGACGTCCACCCACAAGATGGTCCGACGACCTGGTAAAGGTCGCGGGACATCGCTGGATGCAGGCTGCCTCCAACAGGTCTCTGTGGAAATCATTGAGGGAGGCCTATGTTCAGCAGTGGACTTCCTTTGGCTGATGGATGGATGGATGGAACGACGAGTACTTCTAGACATGATAATTTGTTCAGGAAATAGGATACAATTTTGTTCCATTAATATTATTATTTAGTTGTGTGACTACCGTGAATTTAAAGAATGAATAAAGTGTACGGAGAATGTTACAAAATGTTATATTATGCACATTTTTCTGACTAAGACACTGATATTTATCTTTCTTAACAAAATTAAAAAAAAAAGCCAATAATACCTATTTCTAGCAATTCTTTTGCACATTCGCACCTTGTGAGTTGTTAAATTAATTCTAGTCTATATCTAACATCAATTATATTGTATTTTAAAATAAAAACAACAATAACTTTCCAATAGAACATTCAATCTTTGAAATCGTAACATTTTCCTCATCATAATTTTCCTTAACCAGTCGACTGCAAAAACTCGAAGGTCCAACTATTACGACATTTAGTAATTGCGCATCGGTATCTTATACCCAATTCGACCTAATAGAGGCCACTTAACCCATTGCCGGCGACCGCAGATCGAAGTATCGACTTACAAACAATTGTGTACTCCCACGGGATCATCTGCGTGTGGGGTTAATGGGTATTAAAACACAGGCATATGTGACTTTTTTGAGATTTACGGCCAGTTGAGCTACCGCATAATACCAGATGCTCCAAGTACATTTTAAAAAATTAAGTTATTATAATATTTGAAAGAAAGTAACACAAAGTAATAGTGCATGATGGCCTGTTGGTAAACGAACCAGACGCGGCTGCTTACATGTTCACGGTGGTCGCGGGTTCAAATCCCAGGGCACACCTCTGCCTTTTTGGATAGTGTGTGTATTGATTATTATTATTAGTTGATAGTCAATCACCACGCACTAAAACGGTGAAGGAAAACATCGTGAGGAAACCTGCATACCATAGCGATTAATAAAATTTCTATGGTATGTAAGTCCGCCAACCCGCACTAGGCCAGCGTGGTGGACTATATGGCCTAACCACTCTCAATCGTACTCTCGATTGTAGAGGAGGCCCGTGCCCTGCAGTGGGACGTATAAGGGCTGATATAGATTAGTTGAACCCGCAACCGTTTGTTTTACAGACCTCAATTCTAGGTATTTACTTTGACAAATGTTTCACCTGGGGCCCGCAGCTCCGAGAGTTGAGTAGGAAACTATTCGCCTCGGCTGGGTCCTTCCGGAGATTACGTAATTTTTTACCCATTGCCACGAGATTTCGGTTGCACAATCCCTTCTTCTCCCCATCCTTGATTATGCGGATGCCAGTTATCTTGATATTACTGAGGAGCAACTTAATAAACTTGAGCGCCTTCAAAATTTCTGTATTAGATTTATATTTGGATTATGCAAATATGATCATGTGTCAGAGTTTCGCAGAAAGCTCAAGTGGCTACCCATACGGCTTCGTCGGAATACACACATTCTCTCTCTTCTTTTTAAAATACTCTTTAATCCACTCTCACCCCCATATCTTAGAAATAGGTTTGAATTCCTACATGACTCACATTCGAAGTTTCTTAGGTCATCAGAGAACTTGAGACTGAAAATTCCCGTGCATTCCACTTCCTTTGTAGATAAATCTTTCACAGTACAAGCTGCACGGTTGTGGAATGCTTTACCGGTAACAGTAAGAAGGGCCAAATCTCTACCCATCTTTAAAAGGATGGTTAAAGAACATTACTCCCTGGCTGAATCAGGACATTAGTAATTGTATATTCCTTTGTGTATTTATACTTAATTATATGACCTTTATGTTGTATAGATATGTATATACAGGGTATCTCAAGACTGCTACCGAAAACGAAGCCGGGTGGTAGTTTTAGTGGCTACAAACACAATGCAATTAAAAATTTCGCATAGAAACGCGACAATTATTTTTTATGATTTTTTAAATATCGTCAATTTTGGGTGGTAAATCCATAGTTTTTGCTAAAATAATAATTTAAACTCTTTTATACCTTAGAGTATTTATAAATAAAAGGATATACACTATTATTTTAGGAAAAAATGTATTTACCACCCAAATATGGCCATAGAAAAAAAAATAACAAAAAAAAATTGTCGCTTTTTTTTGCAACTTTTTCTGTTGCATTGTGTCTGAAGTCGCTTAAACTATCACCCGGCTTCGTTTTCGGTAGCAGTCTTGATATACCCGGTATATATATATATATATATTGTATGTATATGTGTATATTGTGTAAGTATATTTACATGGGATATTTACTTATGTATGTATGTTTATGTATATATGTTGAATATAGACACTACTACAATATCTACAGGTATTATTCGTACACCTAATGCTGCCACAACTTTCGTCCTTTTCTATTATATCCATCAAATGGTTGTCTGTCAGAAATTGCCTTGTGCGATAAGACCGCCAATTGTACTTTTTTCTCTAGTTTGAATTGTTTCCTTTTGTTTTATTTATGGTGTACAATAAAGCTTATATAAATAAATAAATACCTAAAATATCTCTCTAAATACGTTATTCAACTTTTATTGGATTATACTCATAAGATGTATTTTGGTAGCATTGTCATGTCAGTAAAAATTTATCTGAATGAACACATCTTTTCTTAAGAGTTTTTTGATTTTGTTTCGATTTAGTTTGATTCGATTTGTTAGAAATAAATCTATAAGGGTGTGATATCAATAGACAAGTCTTTTATTTGACAGCCTCCGTGGCGCAGTTGGTTAGACACTGCCTGTGAAACGAGAGGCCGCGGGTTCGATCCCCGCACTGAGAGAAATGTTTGTGCGGACCACAAATATTTCTTCCGGGTCTGGGTGTTTGTGAGACCGAAAAGTCTCTCGTAGTTCCTGATACCCACGACACAAGACTCGATCTTAGTGTGGGGTCAGGACTATGTATGTGACTGTTGGGTGTTATTTATTTATTTATTTTATGCAATTATGACGTCACTTTTGTATAAAAGTTGCTTAAATTGGAATCATGTTTTCGATAGCGAACCATATGGTTTCTTTTTGCGTTTTAAATACAAACCGTACAAAATATTATAATAACATGAAACATGTAATTAATACATAAGCTAGTAGAGACACCGCACCATAAAAAACAGCAAAACTTGTTTTACAATTAACAAAACGAAATCATGCAACTTGCATTTGAGCGGTGAATTTGCGTGACACTGGTATAAAAATATAGAAGTTCTAACTACCCACAAGAAAGTTGCAGCTTGTATGCGGGTTTGTTCAAGATACATCTGTACAATCGAGAGTACGATAGAGTTAGACCATATAGTCCACCACGCTGGCCTAGTGCGGGTTCGCGGACTTACAAAACATAGAGATTCTTGAAATCGCTATGGTATGCAGGTATCCTAACAATGTTTTCCTTCACCGTTTTAGTGCGTGGTGATTGAATTGATTGTGTTTCAAGTGACTGACTATCACACATACGCACATGACTACGAAAAGTCAGAGGTCTGCCTTGGGATTCGAACCCGCGACCACCGTGAACATGTTGGCAGTCACCAGCAAAGATATATACATGCGATTACCATCTTGCTAAAAAGTAACTTGCCTAATGGAATCACGCCTTTAGCTGATTAGAAAAACTTAAATCTTTCTAGAATTCTACAGACTAATGCACACATGTGTACACTAAATCAAAACCTGTTAAACGATTAAAATGCTAGGAATTAGGCTTAGGATTAAGACATTGAAGTGGTATCACTTAATACCACCACTGTCCATTAGCAGGCATCGTATTCGGTACACTAAACACTAATCCTAGACTGAAACTTGGAATTCTAGTGCATTCGCTTTGAAACAATGTTGTTAAAACTTCTGGACATTTTTGGTACATCACCATCATCAACTCAACCGCGTCCAGTGCTGGACATAGGTCTATGGTACGCCACTGGGCTCGATCTTCAGCCCGACGTCTCTAACCGCTACCAGCCATCTTACTAATATCATTACTCCACCTGGCTGGGAGGCTTCCTACACTACGCTTGCCGAAGCGTGGTCACCTCTCGAGAACACGTCTACCCCATCGGTTGTCGGTTCTCCGACAACTGTGACCAGCCCACTGCCACTTCAACTTGCTGATCCGTTCGGCTATGTCGATTACTTTAGTTCTCTGTCGGATAACCTCATTTTTGATTCTATCCTTCGGAGAAACTACGAGCATATCCCTTTCCATAACTTGGTGAGCGACTTGGTACCCAGAGTAGATATTAATTCTACTGAAAATATTTTGATGGACTCTCACATATAAGAGACCTACCACCAGTATATAATTATGTATATAAGAATAATATGTATATAAGAATCTTTACTATTTGCAACTATGTGTAATGTGTATTCATTCTTACTCAACAAAAGGAAGAAATTAGATACCACCGCAATGTTTATTACTTCCGTCAAAGATTAGTGTAAATACACTGTTGTGTTCCGGTTTGAAGGACATTGTGGCCAGAGTAACTAGTGAACATAGTGAGACTTAACATCTTATGTCTCAGGATGAGCGCAGTGGAATGCCAAGCATTGCTTTGTAATTGATGCTGTTGTTTCGTTTTGCTGTTCTTCATGTGTAGTAGCATCGCTCACCAACAGTTGCCTAGCGCCATGCAATGCAATAATAATACTGAATTAAGGATAGTGTAAAAAATTAATAAGAAAAAAATATTTTGTATTGTAAAAAAAGCGTGAGGTGCATGTTTTCAATAGATATAATTATTTTATCGACAGATATAAGTAGAAGGATTATCATTTTGATAATATCTTAAAAAGCACCCCACGCTTTTTTTACAATAAAAAATATTTTTTCTTATTAATTTTTTACACTATCCTTAATTCACTATTATTAAAATTTATTTTCTATTTTTTAGTTGGGTTTTCTATATAAAGCGTGTTTTTTAGTTTTTTTTAAACTATTATTTATTTTCTACTTTTTAGTTTGGTTTATTTATAAGAACGTTTTTTCTTATTTTTAAATGTCTGTCTTATCAACTGTCGATGGTAGGTTTTAGGCCGACATCTATGTATGTATACGAAACAAGACGCAATTACTATAAGAGTCCCTACGCGCATGCGGGATCCAGAACGAAATTAATGAATCCTGGCGAATCTAATCAGGATAATCATATATTTTAATCGAATTATTGTATTGTCATCGGTCTTTGACAGGTGTGCAAAATTTGAATGAAATCTGTCCGTTTAAATTAGGTGAAAATCGCGTCTTAAGGAGTCGGTTACAAACATACAAGTGAAGCTAATATAAAGCGTGATATGAAAAAGGGACATGTCAAATACACATTGCACTGTCTTTTTGAAATTTCGTATAATTGTCGGTAAAATTCGCTCATTTTAGCTTCACCTGTATGTTTGTATGCATGTAACCGACTCCTTTGAGCTCGATTTTGCCCTACTTAGAACGATCAAATTTAATTCAAACTTTGCATACTTATCCAGGACCGATGACAACGCAATAATTTAAAAAGTATATGACATTATCTTATCCAGAAAAGTCAAAAAAATAATAAATAAATGTTGGTAATTTGTAATTTTTTTAGTTTTTTTAAACTATAATTTATTTAATTATACATTACTTTTGATACACGTATCAAGAGGAAAACACAGATGTTTTATTTTACAATAAAAAAAACCTTGCAAAAAAATAGTCATCAAGATGACTTTTAGTTTGACTAAGAACTGATGATCTAATACTTATTTTGTCTGTAAGATAACCGTCAGACAATCCGCAAACAAACAGAAGTTTAATGAAACCATAAAAATCTTAGTCGTTTATTCGGAATTTGTATGAAATCATACGATTTAAGAATATGTGCTAACAATTAAGGAACATATGCATGAAATAGAATTATTTTACTGGTGGTAGGTCTCTCATATGTGAGAGGCTGCCTGGGTGGGTACCACCGCAATGTCTATTTCTCCCGTCAAACAGCAGTTTAAATGCATGTTGTGTTTCGGATTGAAAGACATTGTAGCCAGAGTAACTACTGGACATATTGAGACTAAACATCTTATGTCTCAGGATGGCGAGCGCAGTGGAATGCCAAGCATTGCTTTGTAATTCAAGGTGTTGTTTGGTTTTGCTACTGTTCATGAGCGGTCGCATCGCCTACCATCAGGCGAACGGCATGCTGGTCTCGTCATAAACAGCAATAAAAAAAAATTTAGATGAATTCCGGTTGTATGTGAAGAATTTGACGGCCTCCGTGGCGCAGTTGGTTTGACGCCGAATGTGAAACGAGTCCGTGGGTTTGATCTCCGCACCGAGACAAATGTTTGTATGATCTATAGATCATATGTAGGTAGTTTCGGGTCTGGGTTTATGTGAGACCGAAATTCTCTCGTAGTTTCTGATCCCCACGACACAAGACTCGATCTTAGTGTGGGGTCAGGACTGTGTATGTGACTGTTGGGTGTATTTTTTTAATTTATTTATATTGTATTATCTGCATATAGTCAGGCCCCAACGACTTTAAACGTATTATATAAATTGCTCCTTTTTTAAATTAGAAAATTCGTGTATTATATTCAGTGCAACAAATTCAACTATTAATTTAGCAGGAAAGGAAGTGTTATACAAATTGGACTGTACATTAGAATAAACGAGCGTGGGTCATGAGCTGAGAGCAATTTCATAATTGTATTGCAATTTTTTTTATTGCAATGAATGGCGATACTAGGATGCCATTCGCCTGATAGTAAGCTATACGACTGCTCATGGACAGTAGCAAAACAAAACAACACCATCAATTACAAAGCTATGCTTGACATTCCACTGCGCTCGCCATCCTGAGACATAAGATGTTAAGTCTCAATATGTCCAGCAGTAACTCTTAGTTTAGTTAGTTGAAAGTTTACCAAACCACAGTAACCAGCGTAGTAGACCCTGGCTTGATCTAAACCTCGGTATTTTAACAAGACAAAACATACGATAGCTAATATAACTTTTAAAACTGTTTATGAATACGGCTGTTCGGATTTATTGTTACTGAACGTAGTTGCATTCTACTCATTGTACTACTGCTATCTGTTATCCTACTACTATAAACTTTAATGGCACAATATCGTGATACCATTATCGCATGGTAAAATAAATATTGATACAACGACGCGCAATAACCGACTACCTGAGAATCGCGAGGTCGCGGGAACAAATCTTTGTTCTTTTATGATCTGATAAATATTGTTTACGTTGGGTCCATGTACCGTAAAGACTGCTTTTGAATAAAAGGTCGGTCAATGCACTTTGAAAAAATCCTATTCGTTTTATATGCGTAGTGTTGTTTTGTTTATAGTTGTTATAAATTTTATTGAAGTATTTTGTCCGCCAACCCGCACCAAGCCAGTGTGGTGGACTATATGCCCTAACAACACATGTTAATCGTACTCTGGATTGTAAAAGACACCTGGGGCTCTATGGACCTACATGGGCTGATACAGATACAAACATTATTTATTTATTATTCCTGTATACAATAATCTTGCTTACTATACTTGCGTTCATTATATCTATGTTTCCAAACCACAAACTTTCTCAATTGTCTTTCAATCCACATTTTTGAACGTTACCCTACAAAGTTTGAGTCGTAAGTGCGTTTATAAATAACAAATACACGTGCACTAACGCCCAGACTTAAAAAAATACATTATGTAGGCGAAACATATTATTACCCGTGTGTGGATTGATAGTTTGTAACGAAAAGCCAATTATTTCACCTCTGGGTCTTTTGCCGCAAATTATCCACTAAATAGAACTAATTGTCACCCTATTTTATTTTCCCTAAATTGAAATTGGTTTAAAAATCATTAGAGTTGTTTAATAATGAAATAAGAGATAATGAGCAATACAAAATATTTCTCGATAGTTAAATTGATTAATATTTGCACCTCAAATATTCGATTCAAACGCAGACTGGTTGCAATTTGGTTGCGAAATAAGATATTATTTTTGTTATTTACTTAAATTATATTATAAAACGCATTGTAATGGTAATAAGAAACTCTTCGAGAGAGATATATAAGATTTGAGATATATAAATAAATGGATTATTACAAAGCTTGAGAGATTTAATAAGTATTAGTAGTGTAATAAGATCAATAATTGCGATACACTACATAGTCAGATTGGATTTAGTTGCAAATTAATTGATTTAAATTGTGTAATATATCCTGATAGGGAATATCATCCTTATGCACATAAATATAATAAAGAAACAAACAAAAATTGTACACATAATAAAAAATAGTAAAGCATTAAAATACTTTTCTTTTTTGAAATCCAGTATTGATATCACGTCTATAAACATCAATAAAAAAACCTTTCTACGTTTTTTTTTACTTCAACTAATTGCTCAATCAATATTTTTTTAAATCCCCATACTTATTTGCCACATATTTTTGAATATCCCGATAATATTCTATTTTTGAAACTCACCAGCAAAAGCAACAACGAACTGCCTCCAAACACTACCTTTATCATTATCAACACCACCACTCGAAATCGCGTACACCATTTTAATAAACCTTACTACTTTCTACCTTTAGTAACTAACATTTATACACCACGTTATCATTTTAATGACTAATTACATTGCACAATACCATTGTAATTTAAACTTTAATTGCTTGTTGTAAAGTTGGTTTTAAATTGAATTTTTGTTTTACGACGTTTGAAGATCAGTAGTGTTGCTTTGTCAATCGGAGAAACGTGACGGACCACGCGTCAGGAGACACGGCTTGTATTGAGCTGATGGATCGTTTACTGTTGGCAAGTTAATTTCATTTATTTTCGTCTAATTGGCTGTTGTTACTGATGGTAGGTCTCTCATATGTGAGAGGCCGTCTGGTACCATCGCAATGTCTATTTGAAACAGCTGTGTAAATCCACTGTTATGTTTCGGTTTGACGGACATTGTAGCCAAGCCGGTAACTATTGGACATATTGCGACTGAGCATCTTATGTCAAGCATTACATTGTAATTCATGGTGTTTGGTTATGCTATGGTCCCTGAGCGGTGGTGTCTTTTACCATCAGGAAAATGGCATGCTCTTTACGCCATTCATAGCAATAAAAAATAATTTAATTAAAAATTAAAAGACAGACTTCAATGTGCACTACAAAGTAATAAATAATATATATTTCATTGTGCTAGTAGTAGTAGTACACATTGATTAATTTTCTTATTGACTTAAACTAGCCAACAAATCTTAAATACGTAATATCTTGAAGGCGGGTCGCCAAGTGACGAACGAGAACAAATTTAAGTAATGTAACACAGTTGAATATTACCTACTTGTAGATGTATCGTTGGCGCTCAGTTAGGTCCATATGTAAACTAGAAACAAATTAATTTAACATATTGATCCTACGTGTACATTTGTTGAAATTTTAATAAAATTAATATGTGTCATATGTGTGGTCTAATTTTAATGTATTGCATACGATCAAAGATACAGTGGTCAAGGGTTTCAACTCCAGGGTACACCATTGACTTATTGGAGTAATTTGCATATTTATATACAATTACTTTAACAGTGATAGGAATCATAATGAGGAAAGTATAAGAAAGGGAAGGGTTGTTAAGTTTGTATGTTTCCCTCGATTGTAGATAAGTCCGATACTCAACAATGTTCATTAAGAGCTGATATATTAAGGACGGGCGATTTTTCTATTAGTTATCAGGCCAGGGACTGGAATTTGCACCCGATATGACTATAGACTCTCGCCCCCAATCACACCGAGGGACAAAACACGCAAGGCGTAACGTGGGTGTCCTGGTTTATACTAGGAGAATCTCTGCATACCCCTTCTGGGAAAATGAAGAAGGGGTATCCCTTCTGGGAAAATGGCGTAAGTTTATATAGATTAAGACAAATTAATATTGCGTGTAAAATTGTGTGTTTTACGCTAGGATGTTTTACACAAATTAATTTTTTTGTGTAGGTCGTCGTGTTTGTCACTTGGCGACCCGCCTTCAAAATATTACGTATTTAAGATTTGTTGGCTAGTCTAGTCAATAAGAAAATTAATCAATGTGTACTGCTACTACTAGCACAATGAAATATATATTATTTATTACTTTGTAGTGCACATTGAAGTCGGTCTTTTAATTTTTAATTAAATTATTTTATTTATTACTTTTTAGTTTTTATAAGCATTGTAATGATGCCAAAGGTAATCATATAATGAAAACTGGAATCAATGTTTATAAAAAATGAACCATTGTAATCCTTTATAATTTCAAAAACGAAATTAATATTTTATGATTTTTAAGGAATATACACTGTCATTTCGTTTTTATGATAAAGAAAATACTAAAATCGGCTCAACCTGCTAGAGATATTGAGTACACTTATGCGTGATAATCATTCGTTACCCCCTCACCTCTACACCTTCTTCACTTCCTATTTTTAATAAAACACATATACTTAACCTAATGGACGAAAAGTCATTGCGTTTCTGCAAAGTTTTGTGGAGGTTTGCTCTCCAGATATGTACCTATTCATCAGATCATCACCATATTTTATGTGACCAACATTATGTATAATTCGTTCCGAAGACAAGTTATTAAAAATCATTTATTTATTGTCGCAGATATTTAGTATTTATATTTGTATATATCCCCCCCCCCCTTCCCACGCCCCTATCTACTTTCCCCTTTCCATCACCCCATCTTTGTAGTAATAAACTTATACTGAACCTAATGTAAAAAGAATTATTGCTGTACTGTTCAATTTTGAGGAGTTCTGCCCTTCAGGTCCAAATATATTCATCAGGTCTTCACAATATTTTTTTAGGTCTAACCTATCATATAATACTCTTTGACAAAAAAGTTATTTTTAAGTCGGTTAAGAACTGCCGGAGATATTGAGTATTAACAATTGTAGCTATTTTCCACCCCCTCATCCCCCAACCCCACCCTTTTCCCATTTTCACCGACCCTTTTAAATAATATACTTATACTTAATCTAACGCAAAAATAATTAATGCTGGACCGTTTAATTTTGAGGAGTTCTGGTCGGCAGATCCTAAGATGTTCATCAGGTCTTCACCAATTTTATATGGGACCAACCCTGTATATCATGCTTTCCGACAAAAAAGAAATTTTCAAAATCAGTTCACAATTGCCGGCGTAATCGCGTAACAAACATACAAAACAAAATTCAGTCGAATTGATTATCTCCTCTTTTGAAGTCGGTCAAAAATGAAAACATTTTGCATCACTATTCCCTATGGTTTATCGCTTATATCGTTTCCTCATTAAGATTTTGTCACGTGTAGTTCTAAAAGTATAAGAGTAGGTTGGTAGTATACTTGGGTTCCTATATAGCTAGGTAGAGGGACTAAGGTTGGTCTAAAAAGACTTGGTATTGCCATAGGAATGTATGAGAGACAATTCTGGATCTGGTACAGTAGATGATGCTAAAGGCTGGGTTGGTTTGGTTGGGCTGGGAAGGTTGAGCAAACAAGAGAATTTAGTTTTAACCATAACATTCTTAGGATAGCAAACCCATAATAATTATTATCATACTGTTGGACGCAATACCGACCAAAAAGGCTGTTTTCAAAAGAGAAAAAATAAATAAACACATGAATAAATACAACCAACAGTCACTTATATAGTCCTGACCTCACATTTAGATCAATTAAGTCTTGTGTCGCGCGAATCAGGAAATATGAGATAATTTTTGGTCTCCGAAGTGCCAAGGACATCCGTACAGAAAGACTATTTTTATTAATAGACTTTCTGAGACTAAATATATACATGGAGTTGATACTAATAAAGCAGTTAAGTCACCCAGATCTAGTAGTAATAAAATTTATCCTGAATCTGAGAAAAGAATATCATAAAAGCAAAGATTAAAATAGGGACACTCAACTAGATTTTAAAAGAAGCATCTAAAATGCGTTACTCGATTCCCACTTTCACTTATGTGCTGAAAAGAGGTCTGGACAGACTGTTAGAGAATTTGTGGACCGTTTCAACGATGTCCTTGGAGAGTTATTGTAGTACCTTGTTTATAAATTTATTCATAGCTGGAAGACTTAGATCTTGCTTATCCATTTAATGATATAAATTATTATAACATGCGATCACATATGAGCTGCAGTAGTCACTTTTTTAATCAAAATGATTGTTTTTATCTTCTACCCTGAGATATAAAATATATTCTACTGTTTTTATTAAAAGTTCTTTACTAAGTCTATTTCAACTTTAATTATGTTTGTTTAAATATTATTATTCTACATTGTGTGTTATTACTGTGTCTTCTCTTTTAGATATATCTCTATTTATTATGTGTAAATATGTCTCAAGGATGACTCTAAATAAAATAAGAAAGAAATGAAAATAATTTATTTAATCCATTAAGATGTTCTACACAATTTAG
Organism: Hyles vespertilio; assembly: GCA_009982885.2. Classification (NCBI taxonomy): domain Eukaryota; kingdom Metazoa; phylum Arthropoda; class Insecta; order Lepidoptera; family Sphingidae; genus Hyles; species Hyles vespertilio. The sequence continues at coordinate 8,982,887 of CM042823.1, forward strand.
ATTCAGTCATTTTTTTATGTACCACCTGGTTTGGAAAGCGGTTTTCACAAGACTCAAGTGAGTCTAAGTTCCCCACTCTTTCTAGCGTAGTCAATTCAACAACAGCAGTCTAGTGATTAGTCAAGCGACAAGTCGAGTGGCAAGTAACTGGCTCGTTCGAACGAGTGCCCCGTACAATCAGGGCGGTTATAAATCGAGTTAGTTGATTCCGCGGCCGCTTTTTCTCGTCCACTGCCGAGCAGATACAACATTTTTACACTGTTATAGCCTTGTTAGTTATGTCATTAATCTTCATAATTTAACACGTGTTTGGTCTAATATTGTAGATGCATTATGATCATGATATATTTGATTTTACATACATATATAATTCACACTCAAGCTCACACATTTTTCTCAGAAGGGCTAGGCAGAGGTGCCAGGACACCAACATTTTACCTTGTATGTCCGATGTGATAGGAGGTGAGACCATTGCCATATGGGGTACAAATTCCTGACTTCGGAAAGTCTATTATCACTTTCCCCGACCCGGAACTCAAACCCGAGACCTCAGCTTTGCAACCGTATCGTAGTACAATTACACCACCGAGGTACCGAGATTAGAGTTTTGTGTAAATAATTCGCTTATTTATCTGTACGTCTAAAGGAAAAGGGCACAGGCTTCATCTCCAATCGCGAATATGATTGACAGGGGTTAGGCTATATAGTCCACTACAATGGCATAGTGCGGGTTGGCAGATTTTACATACCATTTAAATACACAATATATTCTATCCAATATCAGACTGTATATATCTATGTATTTATATAATACATGTACATCACTCTGTATATTATAAACCATTTAATTAACTATTGATAAAATGCGTAACGAAGGTAAATAAATAAAGTACCTACATAAATAGGCTACCCCACGAAAACCGATTTAAATTCAGAACAATTCAAATAAAGCGAATCAATTTTATCGACAGCGCCATCTATCGATAAACTCAGAGTTAAAATGAGATGAAACCGCGGCCCAAAGTTTTTCAATTAACACGCCACATGCGAGTGAACACTTAGAAACTTGGTTTAAATAAGCAACTTTTGTCTCCTCTGACACTTAACATATTAACTTTGCGTCTGTTTAAATATTAAACTACGTTTTGACGCCGACAAAGACTGGAATTATTGGGTTTCTTGTTAGTTCTTATGCGGAGTTTGTTATTTAATAGCTGTGTCATCAGTGTTGTGGTAGCTCATATTATTCGGGCATGTATTTAATACTGATGCTGCTGCCTACACGTGTAGGGTGGTCCCGGGTTCAATTCCCACCGCACACCTTTTCGGAGTCATGTGTGTCATTCACCATGCACTATAACGGTGAAGGAAAACATACTGACATACATAAATTCACGCTTTTCCCAGAAGGGGTAGGCACAGATACTACGGTGTGGGTGTCCTAGCATACTGAGTACCAGCTTTGCGCTGTGGCTCGCGTCGCAGTGCAACATTATGTTGTGTCACCTAAATGTCTCAGCGATGCGACGCACAAACAATTTCCTATTTTTTGTTTGCAAGTTACCATATTTAATATTATGTTCTGTGAATTGTATGATGTATGTATATGTGCCCGCTGTTTTCCTCTTCTTAAATCCATCTCATGGTTGTCTGTAAGACATTGCCTCTCGGCGATAAGATCACCAATTGTACTTTTATATATGTGATTATATATTATTAGTTTTCTTTTTGTGCAATAAAGTGTAAATAAATTAATGTATTGTTTGTAGTAATAAACCTATTTCTTTTCTTTCTAACTAGACCACGGAGTTATAAATTTTAATTATTTTTATGAAAACATCGATAACATTTTATTCACCCTTGTATTCCGACATCGGTCGTGTGTTTAGAGTATTACGCATCGCGATGACTCTACTGTACGTGCGTTTGCTCAAGTAGTAGATGATAAAGACAAGGTTCCCGTTTGTTTGTTTGTATGTTTATTAATTATTTTAAGAGATTAAAATAAGAACTTTGTGTAGTTAATGACGAAATGAGATAGTGATTCAGAATTCCTTTTGTGAGATTTACTGGCTGGTCAGGCTGGTGGTAGGTCTCTCATTTGTGTGAGGCAGGCTGGGTTGGTACCACAGATATATATTTCTCTCGCTAAACAAAGTGTAAATGCACTGCTGTATTTCGGTTTCAAAGGTTCGTGGACTTACATACAATAGCAATTCTTATAAATCGCAATGGTATGCAGGTTTCCTCACGATGTTTTCCTTCACCGCTTTAGCGCGTGGTGATTGACTATTAACACACACATGACTCCGAAAAGTCAGACGTGTGCCCTGGAATTCGAACCTGCGACCACTTTGAACATAGTGGCAGCTGTGTCTGGTCCGTTTACCAATAGACCACCACCCACTATATATATATATATAAATAATGTATAAATAATATCGTCGATATACCTCTCACTATGAAAGATTATTCGGCAAGTTCGATTCACAGTTAGGCTATTAAATGTATCGATAATAATAAAATGGATATCATTCAATCGGATTCAATAAGGGCTCGAGAACATCGACAATTTGGGTTAACGAGTTCTAAACGATAGGCCGGATTTGGAAGCTTTTAGGACATTTTGAAGACACTGAAATCTGTCTGAGGTTTTTTTACTCGGGATGATAAAGAATTTAGGTCGTCTCCTACATTTTCGGTGCTTCAAACAAGGCATACAAACTTTTTTAAGTGTAATAACTACAAAATACCAATTAATTTGAGACAAATTGGCATTCCATTGCACTCGCCATCCTAAGACATAAGATGTTAATATATCTATGTATATATATTTATTTATATATTCATTAGGTTTTTATACTTATTAATATATATGTCCATTTAACCTTTCGTACACCTCGGGGCAACCAAAACCGTCGTTCCATCTAATCCATCCCATGGTTGTTTGTCTGTAAGAGATCTCCTCGAGCGATAAGACCGACTTTTGTAAAAAAAAAAAATTTGTTTTAGGTGTATAAAAAAGTTTTAAATAAATAATATATAAATGTTAAGTCTCAATATGTCCATTAGTTACTCTGGCTACAATAACTTTCAAACCATAACCGGAAATTTATATTCTTTCAAAACTTCTTTGTATTTTTCTAAACTCAGAACCAATTGTTTGTTCGGATTGTTCAGCTTGTTCAAGAGAAGTTGGCGTTTTGTTCTCGACAACTACAGATGAGAATATTTCAATTGTAAAGCTAGTTGAACAAGTTTTGGAACAAGAATGATTACAGACTTGTATCGGTAGATGTCGCTGTTACAACGCGCAGATGCTTATGTCATTGTTATGTTTTGTTTTTTTTTTTATCCATTGTTAAAATATTTTTATGAGATAAATTGACTGAAGTGTATAGTACCGATATATACCGATTCTTTATAAACCGTAACTATTACACTTCTCAGAACGAATTAGTAAGCATTGCTGTGACCCACATACATTCTGTGTAGTTCAAAATGCTTTATTATTTTGAACAAACTATTCGCCTGATGATAAGCGATACGACTACTTATGGACAATAACAAAACCAAAAAACATCAAGAAGAATAAGAAGCTAAGTATCAATATGTCCATAAGTTACTCTGGCTACTATACAATACACTGGCTGCTGTAGTTTCAGTGTGCTTAGTAATTATTAGCTACAAAACTTATTAATAAAAGAAATTGAATATTTTTACATGCTTTTGCTTGACAAAAATAGATGAAGTGGCGGAAGCTTCCCATCTCATTAGATAATAATTAAAAAATATATAAAAAACACGTTATAGTGAAAGAACCAACTCAAAAATTCAAATATTTGTTGCATTTAAGATTCTAAAATTGAGTAAAATACATGAATTTTATACTTACATGCAGGCAAAAACGTTCATCATCATCATCCAAAGCCTGTAGGGTCTCTCCAAACATCATGATTGGAGGTGAGAAATGGTGAGCCACTATGTTGTAAACTTCGGTATTTATAATGTTGGTAATTACACATTTATCTGGATAATTTTCTTCCTCGAATTTAAATCCAATATCCAAAGTTGTTAACGAAGCTGTTACCGAAATATCTGGAACGCGAAGCCAAAGACAATCCAACAGGAAATAGTTCTGCAGTTACGAACTTTATCCTTCTGTTGAACTCACTAATACGTGGGGAAATGAGATAATTGGTACGGCAAATTGGATATGGCTATAGCATATTTTTAACATAAAGTAGCTGATTTTTGTTTTATTTTCTTGAAAGGTCACCAAGTAGTTGTTTGACACCGTCTTAAACTAGAGGTAAGCCTGCGATTTCCAAAACTAAATTTTGTTTTTTTTTAATTATACCTGTAGTAACCTTCAGATATATACAGGGTATATCAAGACTGCTACCGAAAACGAAGCCGGGTGGTAGTTTAAGCGACTTCAGACACAATGCAACAGAAAAAGTTGCAAAAAAAAGCGACAATTTTTTTTTTGTAATTTTTTTACTATTGCCATGTTTTGGTGGTAAATACATTTTTTCCTAAAATAATAGTGTATACCCTTTAATTTATAAATACTCTAAGATATAAGAGAGTTTAAATTATTATTTTAGCAAAAACTATGGATTTACCACCCAAAAATGACGATATTTAAAAAATCATAAAAAATAATTGTCGCGTTTCTATGCGAAAATTTTAATTGCATTGTGTTTGTAGCCACTAAAACTACCACCCGGCTTCGTTTTCGGTAGCAGTCTTGAGATACCCGGTATATTTATAAAATAAATATTTTTTGCCAAATCAACAAAAAGCGAACGTAATTTTATTTTTTTAAACGGAGGGTAGTTTGCTATCTTTTCGACTTCTCACTGCGTTTAGAGTTTAGTCTCGCGTGCAATCCCGAGAGGTAAGCACGTGTTTCGGTGCTCCTCTGAATTTCTCGAGTAGTTACAATGGTTTTGTGGATGATTTGTTTTATGTAATGTCTAGTGCTATCTATTATTCTCATCAACGCTTACCAAGCTAGCTTGGTCGGTCCTGATCCTTCGTCTGTCCAGCTTCGAGAACGGTATGCAGGTAAGTTTATTTGATGCTTATGTATTTATCTGTGGTGGTTATACCGAGTCTTCTGTCCCTTGCTATTAATAGGTAGGATATAGGTAGATAGGTTCTCACATGACTGTTATAGCAGAATTTTGCTGTCAATGTTCTAAAAGAATCGCAAATTGTGAAGGCATCGTGTACATAATTGTAAGTGATACTTAAACCATATTCTGTATAAAAAAAGTGTATAAAATCGAATGACTGAAGATAAGGTACTCGTGAATATCAAAACTAATAAGAAAATACTTAGGCGTACAAATATTTCTCTTAGTGCGGGGTTCGAACCCGCGGACTCTCGTTTCACGGCTGAGGCAGCGTCCAACTAATTAACGGAGGCAATAGAAATAATATTTTAATAACCTCGAGTGTACTCTGAAATGAGACTTAAAACCCATTGACTTTTGCCATACAAAGTTATAATTGGCATGTGCTTGAAAAAATTTAAACAAAATTGAGCACCATTTCGCCGTAAAAAATGTGAAATTTAAAAACGGCACGGTATTTATGTCTATGTGTATCGCCTTCAATCTATCGATACGGGCTTCATCCACAATCGAAAGTACGAAAGAGCGGGGTTAGGCTATATAGTTCAACACGCAATAGGCCAGCTTAGCAGCTCTCGATTGTAGAGAAGGCTCATGCCATGCAGTGGGACGTATATGGGCTGATGCAGTACAATGCAGAGAGAAATGAAATAAATAAATAGATAAAAATAAATATTTCGTAACAACAGAATCATTTGCAATGTAGTCTGACCCGTAACACTCAACGTCTTATATAAATTGGCCCTTTTTAAAATAGAAAATCCGTGTAATATATTCAGTGTAACAAAGGACAATGGCAGATTTCCATACATGATTTTAGTTGATGTAAATTTAGAGCGTTTATTGGTCAAAAAAATATAAATGAATTCCGCTGCCGTTCCTAAACAATAATGTGTTGAGAAATACTGGTGAAAAAGTATACATTACTTACTAAACGTTTTTAATTTATAGATTTTGAGGTTATGTTCTATTTGTCATTTTCAATTAAAATATTATTGTTTTCTTAAAAATGTTATTTGGTGAACTAGGGCTATGATATAAATATTTACCGCACTTGTTTTACCAAATAAAGCTATTTTTCAGATTAGATTTTGCGAGATTCAATGAAAAATATTTTTTGTCGGCTTAAAAGACCTTACGCCATTGCTGAAAAAAAAACGGACTCCCATACAAAATAGTCAATAAAGCTTTTTATTTTTTTGTGAAACTTAAACATCGTTACACAACTATAATTAGTATGCTGAAAAGTCACGAAAAATAATAATATTATTATTAGCAAGTATGACATTTCTAAACGCGTTGTTCATGCAAATACGATTTCGCCATTGTCCTTTAACTATTTATTTAGCAGGAAAAGGAAGTGCTATACAAAGTGGACGGCGACAGTAAATATACGAGTGTAAGTCATGAGCGAAGAGGGATTCTACAATTTAAATGTAATTCTGACGATTTTGTTTTGAAGAGGCCACAGGTTTGGTTCCTGCGCATAAATGTTTTTGAGGTCCCCAAATATTTATCTCGTATCTTGGTGTTTGAGAGACTAAAAAGTCTTTCGTAGTTTCTGATGACCACCCTTATGTGGGGTTAGGACTATGTATGTGATTATTGGCTCTACTAATATTTTTTCAGTTTACAATTTTGCAATATACTTCGTAAAGTAAGTCCCATGTAATTAGCTCAATCGCTCTCACCTTCTACACAGAGCGTCTCTACATAAGAATTATCTGGTAGAGACCGCATCTGTGTATAGCGTTAACAAAATACCTCCATTTATTCACCCGCTCTACATGTTGATAGAGACGCAGTCTCTACGTTCGTAGTGCATATTTGAAATTTAATCCGATCATAATTTTTGTTTCTTTATAGGATTACGTAAATGAAATCATAATTTCTTTTTGGATAAACTAATAATAAAATTGAAAGTCTCACTTGCCAGTCATTTAATAATTTGTATGAAAGATAACTTTTATTTAATGATCAGACCCAAAAAAAACTAATTGCCCTAACCGCTCTCCCTTTCAACGCAGAGCGTCTCTACATAAGAATTATCTGGTAGAGGCCGCATCTGGTCGTAGCGTTAATAAGATACCGCTCGCTTTGTACAAGCGCTACACACGTTGGTAGAGACGCGCTCTACATTCGTATGTGGAATGTAGAGCTAAACTCTTCGGATTTCGTAGCTAATTTATGTTTTAAGGCGTTTGTTCTTGGAAAATAATAAGTTTTTTTTTTGTTTCTTTGCACAAGAATTTCAGAACTGGTTATTATGAATAGTGAAACGAAAATGATCAAATATTTTATTAGTTATATATCAGTGTCTGTGAAACTAGAGGCGGCGGTTTTGATTCCCGCACCGAGGTAAATCTTTGTGTAAACCACAACTATTTACTACTACGGAGACAGGACACTACGAAAGCGATTACCGTACTTGATAAACAAAAAAAAATCTGATATTAAAGCTATTAAAAAGTATTTTCTATCAACCTTATAATTAGGCACTCACAATTCGCTATATATTAAGTATGTAAAACACTACTACTCACAGACAAACCAAGTAATTGGTTTTGTGAGACTAATTGTAATTTTTTTGTTATTTTGTCTTAATATAATAAATAAATGAAAAAAAAATGTTCGTGAGGCTGAAAAAGTCTCTCGTACTTTTTGATACTTACGACACCACATCCCACACTTATTGAATTCCTGACTTATCCTACGGGAAAACTATTTTTTTAATCAGTATATGAAGTAGCCTATACGTTAATCCAGAGTATCTCAACCCCTTACCAAATTTCATGATAATCCATACCTAAGGATTTCAAAAAAAAACACCTATCATAAATTATTAATCTTTATCATTAGAAAAATTATGTAGGCGTTAAAAATAAGTCTTAATAGCGATACTGTACCGTATCACCCCATAATCGCCCACTGTTAAGCACGGCGTTCTTCTACAATTCCCAATTCGATTTAAAAGGTTTAGGCCACAGTCCATCACATCTGCCAAGTGTGGTTTAGCAGACTTTACATACTTTAGAAAATCTAGTCAAGGTTCTTTCACGACATTTTACATCACATTTAAAGATTTAAAATATTTCTACTCTTAAACTAGACGAAGAAAAACTGCTAAGAAATAGGAACTATCTTCATCTATCTTGTGACAAGACAATGGCGACGAGAAGCGACATTAAGCGATGTTGCACACGATTCTTAAATCTAATTCAGTTATACAACTGCTATCTGGCTTGTAAATGTTTCTTGTTGCTTTTAGTTCAAAATTGTATCTTTAAAAATATCGAGGGAATTTTGAGTTTTCAGTTAAAGTAACTAATTATATTAGATCCATATTTGTTAATATTCATACGTTCCACTGCAGACCATGAGCCTTCACTGTAATCAAAAGTACGATTGACAGAGGTTAGGCCATAATATTGTCCACCACGATGGTAAAGTCCGTCAACCCACTCTAGGCCAGAGTGGTGGACTATACAATCTAACCGCTCTCAATCGTACTCTCGATTGTAGAGGAGGCTCGTGCCCTGCAGTGAACGTGTATGAGTTGATAGATACTTCTGGTTCTGGTAGCGCCTCTGCCTACCCCTTAGCGACAAACGCGTCAGTTTATGTATGTATGGTAAAATTTAATTTCAGTTTCAAGGGCAAGTACTACCAATTCGATACTTTCAATAATCTCATCCCTCGAATCAATTTATTACAAAGTCTTATATTACCAATTGGTTTCCTATCCTCCAATTTATAATTCTTATTATACCTTTGCTAATTTGAAACAATAGAACGCCACAAAGAAATGTATTATATTTTAACTTTGCGAGTAAAAATTCGTTAATTAGCTTGAATACTTTCTTGAAACGTGTTTTGTATAATTCTGTGTAGTAACTGTTAAAAGCCTTTATTACTGAGGAAAATTATGTTACTTAATACACAATTGAAAATGTGACTTTTGGAGCGTTAGATAACATAGTATAATATTATTTTACTTTTTTTACTATCGAGCGAAAAGGTCACCTGATGGTACCTAGGATCATGAATGTGTTGTCGGTTCATAAATTGGGAGGAGAGCAGGAAGGAGAAAATATCGGAAAAGGGGAGGGATTTGGTAAATAAGATATAGGACCCAATTTAATTTGTTTAGATCCAGATGTGGGTGAATGTTGGTCATTTTGGTAGTTCTAATTTTTCTATGAAGACTCGTGCTCAAATTGAACTTCTGTTGATGATAATCATTTTCACCATATTGATTCTTTGAATGAAAACCTATTTAAGTTGATGGTTTCTGCTACCCGTACCACTGGTGGTTGGTCTCTCATTGTGAGAGGCGGCCTGGATAGGTAACACCGTAATTTCTATTTACCTGGCCATACACATATTGAGACTTAACATCTTATGTCTCTGGACTGCGAGCGCAGTGGAATGCCAAGAATTGCTTTGTTATTCTAGGTGTAGTTTGGTTTTGCTACTGTTCAAGAACAGTCGTTTCTTTTACCATCAGGCGAACGTCATGCTCGTCTCGTCATTCACTGCAACAACAAAAAACGCATTATATTCTATATTTTTTTTATTGCACTGAATGGCCAGATGATCATGCCTTTAGCCTCATGTTTATTGTATTTTATTTTATTTATTTAGGATCGCAAACGTAACATACAATTGTGAATGATACATTGAATTCAATAAACATAAGTAAAATTGTTGTCAAAATTATAGGCAATCACGACATGACATCAAAGAACAACTTAAACATAAAATTTTAAGAAATTAAAAACAAATGTTACAAAAAATCGTATCATTACGTCTTGTAAGAAAAGTGTTGCAAAGTTTTCCATAAATGATGTGATCGTTACCATCTAAGAGGTCGCATTTCTTACTACCTTCAAAAACGAAAGGGATGCGTAGGGGTGATATTATCCCAGGTATTACAGCCTTCAGGAAAGGGATAAGGGTTGTTAACCAAAGACAAACTTATGTTTGGCGTAGATTACAACATTGGAGACCAGAAGTAAATCAGACGATAAAGCCTGATATTTTACACGCAATTTGTGCTGCGAACATTTGTCATTGTCAAGGAATTTTGTACGGTCCAAGTTATCAACTGACGGAGTTTTTAATTACTTAAAATAAGCGCTGACGGTGGCTGACTTATCGGATTCATGGGTATATTGATTATAGTCATTCACCAAACATAAACCGGTGAGGAAAAACATCGTGAAGAAACTTACATACCAAAGTGATTTTAAGAAAGAAAGGAACATTTGATTGCTACAAGTAAAGGTTACAGCGTTAAGTCACTTAGTATTAATACAACAGTGTTTATCAGCAAAACAACTCATGCATATGCTGGTAATAAAAACAACGCTGATCTTCCCCAAGGCCGGTACGAATTTGCATAGTGTGTAAAGTCCGCTAACCCGTACTAGGAAAGGGTGGTCTACTATAATAAAGGTAATCTCCTCTCAATCGTACTCTCGATTGCAGACGAGGCCCGTGCCATAGAGTGGAATGTACATACAGTGGTTGATATAGTTAAAGCAGAAAAGTGTTAGTTGACAATATTTTTTTTATTTATTTTAGCTGGTGTCAGAGTCCTAATGGCATTGTAATGAATGAATATATGAGGCATAAAATTAAAAAAAATAATCTATGACTACGATTAAAATCATTCATACGCAAAACCGCCATCATTCATACGAGGCCGCGTAGCGGAAAGCGCAGCGTAGGACGTCCACCCACACGATGGTCCGACGACCTGGTAAAGGTCGCGGGACGTCGCTGGATGCAGGCTGCCTCCAACAGGTCTCTGTGGAAATTATTGGGGGAGGCCCATGTTCAGCAGTGGACTTCCTTTGGCTGATGGATGGATGGATGGATACGCAAAACGATCTATATAACACAATGACCAACGCTTAGAGTTAGTGGGATTTGAACTCGTGATCACCATGAAAATGGCAGGCCGTCTGGTCCGTAAAGCGTAATTGAAGCATAACTATATAACTTGAAATTTTAGTTGAATTACCTATTGAAACACATCGACAGATCATGCTTGCATGGGACTATTAAAAATATCCTCAAAAAATAGTAATGAGGAATGACAGATTAATTATATTTCTTTTTTCCTTTAAAGTCTCCTGACGTATGGGTACCCTTGTGATAACTTTCAGCAACGTATTTATGTAGACTGCTGGTGAGACGGGATACTCGGGATTGTGTCTTGTCGGCACATCAGCGGCAAAGCAAAAGAGAGGGGGCCTTGGACGCCGGGTGTCTTTTTATGAAAAAAATCCCGCTTTATCGTTTTTAAGCTCAGTGTCCGAAAATAATGTATTTCATGGAAATTCCCATAAGAAAATAATATCATATAATAAATATATATTTGGGGTAGGTATCGAATATTAAGTAGCTTCCTTAAATAGGTAATTAAAGCAACTTAACGCACTGTATTATGTTTGCCAAACCCCACTAACCAGTCTAGACCAAAACTATTCCAGCGCTTATAGAACAGATTAAATATCCCACCCGTTTTAGGTTAAAAACTTCACTATTACAATTTATATTATAATATTGCTGGAGTAATTTTAATTTACATGAATAGCTTAATTCAAAACTAATCAACATTCTATAATTGAGTAAGTTTTGCATGCATATTAATGTTTAAGGTGCGCTTGGTTTAATTAAATGCAGTTTTTATTAGCATTTTCAGTTATAAAATATCGAGAAGAATTTTAATTGGTAGAGTAGAGATTATTTACTTGGGACATATTGGTAACTAAAAGAATATAAAAATGTTTTTCCCTTTACTGGTGTATTATATTCATATCATGGATATTGGACATTTTTTTAATGAATGTAATTGCTAGAGTGAAACTTCCTAATGCTGAGCTGAGCTGCCTTTCTTATAAATTTTCATGAATTTCTATTTGAAGGTAATTCCCGTATTTTTTGTCGTAACTTTTTCAAGTCTGCCCACTTTCATATTTTGGTAATTACCTATATACATTTATCTACTTCAAAGTGCCCAATCTATCTATGTGTTAAATGGTCTATGTCTATGTACATTTCGTTTTAAAATTCAATTTAATATATTTATTCGCTAAATCTCATCCCTTAGACCAAATTCACTGAACACTTCACAGATCGCTATCGCTTCCTCCACACGAGGAAGCGGAAACGTGTGTTCTAATCAAGACTGTGCCTGGGATAAATTACCTATGTGCCCATAGCTTTACATTTCCTGGACACTTCTCTTCTTAATGAAGCTATTTCATAGTCTCTAATACTATCTTGACAGCCTCCGTGGCACAGTTGGTTAGATACCGGCTGTGAAATAAAGATGAGACGTATTTACGATACCAGGTTTTAAAACCAGGTATTCACTTCGAAGTACGGCGCCCTGGTACGAGCAGAAAATACTTACAAGTATGAAAGTATTGCCATACGTCGATATGCACAGAGCCCTGAAAACTATACATGGAAATACTTGCATAGGAAAAAGGATTCATAACTTAATATAGATAAGAACCACAATCGTATCTGTCAATAACAAATACTTTGAACTTCAAAGTATTTTTTATTCATACTATTTTGCTTTTTATTTACCATCAAATACGGGTTGAATTCCTATGCAAGTATTTTCAAATTTAGGCGCCGCTATACGTCGGTGCGCGAAGAACTTGGAACACTATACATAAAAATACTTCCATAGAAAAACTATCCTTAAATTCATATAGATAAGGATCACAATCGTATTCGTGAATAGAAAATACTTCAAAGTATTTTTTTCATTTATGCATTGTTGCTCCTTATTCGTTACGGAATACGGATTGAATTCCTATGCAAGTATTTTATAGACGCTGCGCCGCGGCTGGGACGCGAAGGGTTGCCGACTCATACTAACAAAATACTTTTAAGTATTTTAGACCCTGGTTTTGAACCCTAGTATTTTTACGTACTCGTACTTAGAAGCCCTGGTATTTAATTTTGCAAGTATGTCTCATCCCTACTGTGAAACGAGAAGCCGCTGGTTCGATTCCCGGGGTAAGTAGCTGTGTAATCCACGGGTATCTGTTTCAAGTCTGGGTGCATGTAAGACTGCAAAGTCTCTTGTAGTTTCTGATAAACAAGACTCGATCTTAGTGTCAGGTTTGTGAGTCCGGAAAGTCTTTCATATTTTCTGATATCCACGACACAAGATTCAATCTAAGTAACTATGTTTGTGACTGTTAGGTGTATTAATTTACTTCATCTTCCAGATGGTAGGATGTTCACACCAACATATGTGACCATAACCCATGGATTGCATAAACATTTTAGGAAGTGGCAGAGCCTCGCTGTTTCCAGTTAAGACTGAGCATGAATAGGCAGGTTCGTCCAGGGAGGTACTGTCTTACAGAAAATCGACGCGAAGCGATAGCTTAGACGGATGCCTGTACTGGTGGTAGGTCTCTCATATGTGAGAGGCTGCCTGGGTGGGTACCACCGCAATGTCAATTTCTCCCGTCAAACAGCAGTTTAAATGCACTGTTGTGTTTCGGATTGAAGGACATTGTAGCCGGAGTAACTACTGGACATATTGAAACTGAACATCTGATATTTCAGGATGGCGAGCGCAGTGGAATGCCAAGCATTGCTTTGTAAACCAAGGTGTTGTTTGGTTTTGCTACTGTTCATGAGCGGTTTCATCGCTTACCATCAGGCGAACGGCAATGCTCGTCTCGTCATTCACTGCAATAAAAAAATAAATAAAAAAATACGCTTAATTACTCTTTCCTCTTCTCTTCCTTTTTCCTTTCCGCTTCCCTCCTAATTTGATGGGCCGGCCACACATCTTCAAATAATCCAAGCGTTGTGGACGTTCATAGGCGGCAGTGATCACTTACCATCATGTGATCCCGTTTACTTGTTTGCCAGACCTTTCTAATCAAGAAAAGACTATACAAATTTCTTGATAGACAGAACGACAAGAATTATCCTACAAGAGTATCCTTTATTAATGCAGAAAGAAATAATTTAGGCAAATTTAAAAATATGACAAAAATTACGCCAGTTTTCATTTCCTGCCTTATTTATAAAAAGTAATTCGAGCTGTATTCCCGCTATTTTCCGCGCCTGATTATATTCCTCTTGGGACAATGTTCTATTTTTCGAGAATATAAATGTTTCATACTTTGCCCATACGGTGCCGTGCCAAGTTTTCAGCAATATATTTTAGGGCCTTTGGGTATTTAGAATTCTACAAATAGGTTTTCAGGTCATGATTAATAATAATAATAACACCCAACAGTCACATATATGTCCAGACCCCAACACTAAGATATTTTCTTGTGGCGTGTATCAGAAACTACAAGAGACTTTTTGGTCGCACCCAGACCCAAAAAAAATATTTGTGGGCCGCATAAACATTTCTCCCGGTACGGGGATCAAACCTACAGCCTCCTGTTACACAGGCGGCGTCTAACCGACTGCGCCACTAAGGCTGTAAAATCAATTGCAAAATGTCTTTTTTGCAACAACCTCAAGTTTCATAGCCAATAAAAACTACCAGTATCCAAGGAGTCCATAAATATCCCGAAAATACTCCCATTTCAACAGTGCTAATCCCGTTTTCACAAGCAACATGAATACTAATCGCTTTTCTAATAATTAAATTCGTGAAACTTTGGCAGTATTTAAAATTCCATAACTATGTACATTGCGTCCGTAATTGCTTTTTGCATGTTGCTTTGGAACTCATGTTCATCAAAACATGTAAATTTCTTTTTGATACGCTTCAAATTATCGTGTTCTAAATATTATAAATATTAGTTTAGATTCTTTGGAATTGGATGTTTGATTGGATGATTTGCATAGTGTAAACTCACGCCTTTTTCCTAAAAGGAGTAGACAGTGATGCCAGTGCAAGTGACCCTTTTTGCCTAAAGTGTTCTGTCATACCATGTTTTGGCTTATAGCCGTATCGGTCACTTATTCCTGACTCCGAGCTGATAATAAATAGAAATATCCAATATAACTTCGCCCGAAAAAAAAAAATAGGTTGTGTATTTGATTTGTATTAACATATTGTGTTTGTATTACTCGTATAATCACGTCATAACATAAGCTCATATTTCCTACACTTAAAAATAATGAAGCTATACCTATTATCCACAACGTAGGCCTTATGCAGGCTGGCGGAATTTTCACACCATAGAAATTCTTACAAATCGCTATGGTATGCAAGTTTCCTCACGATGTTTTCTTCACCGTTATAGCGCCTGGGGATTGACTATGACATTAAAATAATTCATTGGATCCATTAAAATGTTCAACATCATTTAGATTCAGTCATTTTTCGATCTACCATTTGTTTCTGTTCGTGATTGAGTCTTATTGCTTACCATCACGTCCCCTGAAGTGGGTCATATATGGGCTGATACAATATACATCCTGTACACCTATTTCTTCTGGCAAAAATGATTTTCATGTATGAATGAATATCATAATTATAAGCAGACTGGCATATGATCTTCAACTCTAAGTAATCACCCCTTATAGAAAGAAAACAGAAAACTCATTAGTGTAGACGGCTTTTAACAGATGCCGGTGTCGGGAAAGTCATAAGAACATTTGGCCGTCCGCCAATGTTCACTGATTGGATGATAAGAGACAGAAAAAGTATTTCAAAGTTTTCTTTAAAAAGGAAGCTTTTACAATGCAGTTAAATCCATCTACATTAAAAATCTAAAAAAACTCGTTGAATATTTTTCTTTTAGCTACAGTCGGTTTACTTGTTCCTACAACTTAAAAGCGCCACCAGGACTCCCACAATTTGTCTTGTGTGTACCATCCCATGATGTAATAGATGGTGAGCCTATCTCCATACCGGGCACAAATTCGTTACTCCGGGCTGATAATGAACATAAAAGTCCAATATCAGTTTGCCCAATTGGAAATTGAACCCGACACCTCAACGTTGACTCAATGGCGTAGTTGTACTAAGGTACGGTTACCACCTGAGGTCTCGGGTTCGAATCCCGGGTTAGGCAAAGTGATATTGGATTTTTCTATTCATTATCAGCCCAGAGTCAGGAGTTTGTGCCCGATATGGCGATAGGCTCGCTACCTATCACATCGTGGGATGGAACATACAAGGCGAAATGTGGGTGTCCTGGCACCTCTGCCTACCCCATCTGGTATATAGGCGTGAGTTTATGTATGTATGTATGTATGTATGTATGTATGTATGTATGTATGTATGTATGTATGTATGTATGTATGTATGTATGTATGTATGTATGTATGTACGTCAACGTTGTGATCGTATCGTAGTACAATTGCAGTACCAAATCAATATGCTATAAATTAAATCAACCCATCCGTCCCACTGCAGGACACTGGCCTAGTTTAAAGTTGAGAAAGATGAGGTCATATCCCACTCTCTCTCTCTGTTCAGTCGCAGGAAGTCCACTGCTGAACGTAGACCTCCTTCTATCATCTCCGTATCGACCAGTTGGAAGCGGCCTGCATCCAGCCACTTCCTGCACGGATTTTATCGTAGATTAGGTGTAATTTTTTCTTTCGGACGTTTTAATTACGCACTTGGTCTTTCGCACAGTGATGCAATATTACACTTATTTTTCAATTATTATAAAAATCTACGAACCCAGGATTAATCAATAAGTTTGTTTAAACTTTTTAAATCACATTATTTAACACAGCAACCTTGTCACGAGATTAATTATCATTATATGATATTCATTAATGAAGCGCTAGTCACCCGAGCATGTTCGCTCCAATGGAACATATAGCGTAAACATGCGGCATGTTCGTCTCGCCATTCATTGCAATAAAATAAAAACTTGTTACCTAGGATTATGGAAAAATTATATTCAATAACAAAAATATAAGGAAAGATTTAACTATCAATTTTATTACTGTTTATTATTATGAATTTATTTTCATTTAAATGTGGTGGATGGTGGATAAGAACGGCTTGCGAAATACGAGATCAAGAATTTCAACATTTTTGCGTAGCAACTACGCGTATAGTAAAATAATTGTGGCGTTTCATCAACTCGCGTTCGCGACACTCATATAATTCTCATTTAGCTTTAACCAATATGAAATACAAATTCGTATATATTTATTGCTTTACTCATTAAAGAGATACATAAACTCATACATTTTTCCCAGAAGGGGTAGGCAGAGGTGCCAGGACACCCACATTTCGCCTTGTATGTTCTGTCCCACGGTGTGACAGGTGGCGAGCCTATCGCCATATCGGGCACAAAATATTTCTGACTCTGGGATGATAATGAATAGAAAAATCCAATATCGCCCGAGACTTCAGCTTTGTAACCGTACTCTAGTACAACTACGCCACCGAGGCAGTCTCATTTAAGACAGTATATTAAAACCTATTGTAAATTTTTGAGAACTTAATTGTTTGTCATAAATAAAATATAACAATTAACTATTTTTAATTTTCCCATATTTTTAAAATTAAAACGTATACTTACGAAAAAAATCGTGTTTATACCCAGCAGATATAATTCAATATATTATTACGTGGTGTTCAATAAAGTGTTGTTTATTGTTTTGTTCCAATAGTGTGTCTAAAATACAATTCCAAAAAAAAAATCGATATCCCTATTATCAACATATCAAGCAAGATCAAACTTTTCACAGCATTTTATTTCTATGATAAAAGGTGTGTGATCTAAAACCCACACATAAGTATTACTCTCTAAACGTTTAAGCCCGCGGCCTCTCATTGTAGCATGCAATTTTCCTCGAAAGCATAAAACATCTACACAATTTTCTTTATCCCTATTTATCCCGGTCGGGTTAGTGCGGGATATGGAGAGCCATATCGCGCCATTACACGCTGGGTACAGTAATTCACCGCGATTAACGACTTGTTACTGCGCCGAGGTATTCGTGATTAAACAAGGAAGTACAATAAATAAGCGATAATAAGTAAGGATTGTGTACGTTATTAGACCGGGCTGGCATAAATAAATAATAAATAATACACCCAGCAGTGCCATACATAGTTCTGAGGGTTACAAGGGTACAAACACAAAACATAAACGGATTTGTACGGCCCTCAAATATTTCTTTAGAGTCTTGGTGAGACCGAAAAGTCTCTTGTAGTTTCTGATACCCACGACACAAGACTCGATCTTAGTGTGGTTTCAGGACTATGTATGTGACTTTTGGGTGTTATTTTTATTATTTATTATCCCCGCCCAGTTACATTGCACCGTTTTAAATGCTTTAAATAAACCAAAAAATAACCAAAAACGTAGCATATATTTTCGCTTTACGGTTACATGACGCAAATGTGCTTACCAATGAATTAGACGTTTTTAAAAACCGCTGGCACGTAGAAAACAAATTGAACATATTCACAACATGATGGCACAGGGCTGAATGTAGGACACAAACGGGGGATCATTGGGGGTGTTAATTATTATGACAAATTTATTTTCTTATATTGATACGGTATAAAACGTAACTGGTGGTAGATGCAGTGCAATTTAAATATATAATCCATCATCTAGAGGTTATTGTCTCGCTTGTTAATACAAAATAGTTTGGGCAAAATCTGATACATAGAGACTGACCTCAAACTCAACCCCGCCTATGTGGTTTATAAATGCTAAAATACCTACTGAATGTGTAACATTAGTTTTTGTAATCATGATAACAACAAGAAAAAAAAATTGTAAAATAAAAATTTGTAGCATATGCCTCTATCATAGCACGAAATCAAACATCCTTGTATCAGCTTTTGGACATTCAGCATTCTTACTCTTCAAACGGATCGCAACAGCCAAATCCAACAAGTTCTTAAAAACATCGATGAGGTCATGACCCCCACAACTCCTTCCCAAGTCCATGCCTGCACCGCCCAAGCATCTCCTTTAACTGAGTTCGTTACCGCAGCAAGTGAATTTGCAACGTTAGCGCATATTGCCTAACCCACTTTTCGACGCTTCGGCATCGCAAATAAGGCACGGTTCATTAGTTAAATGTGCCGGATTCAGATCGAGGGCATGGGCATCATTTGCCTTTAAGTCTTGTTTTTATTTGAGAGTTAGTGTAGCCGGATTTGAAGGACGTTACAGCCAGAGTAAATACGTCTAGTAGTTACTGAGACTGAGATAATTACTGAGACTTAACATCTTATGTTTCAGTATAGCGAGCGCAGTGAAATACCAAGCATAGGTTTGTAATTCATAGTGTTGTTTGGCTTTGCTACTGTACATGAGCGGTCGTATAGCTTACCATCAGACGAATGGCATACTCTTCTCGCCATGCATTGCAATAAAAATAAAATAAAATGCAATTGTAGACTATATTCTTCTTTGTGGATATGAACGGTCTGCGAGATACGAGGGCAAGGAATTCGATCGATACTCCAAGAGATATGTTTGTGCATTTCAGAAGAATCTTTTGGGTTGGTCAATACTCCGACACGACGATGAAAGTTCAAATGTCATACGTCAAACTATACAAATATGCCTAAAGAATTTACAAAATTTTGGAATTCTTTATAGTACATCGTAACCATAGACTAAGTTCGGGGTGAATAATAATAGTATTGATTTTTGGAATAATAGTATTGATAATAGTATTGATGTTTGGAAGTGGAAACTTATATCTTATAAGTGGATGTTAAACGTCCGAACATTTGGCTCGTTTTGTTTAACGTGTTTCTTGGCTTGGTGCTGTGAGACCGAAAAGTCTCAAGTTTTAGATTCCCACTAGACAGAACTTCTCAATGTAAGGTCAGGATTATGTGTGTCTGTTGGGTGGATAATTTAATTATCTGTACTAATCATATACATTTAATTATACGTTCCAATCCCAGGGCACAACAGTGACTTTTCGAATATTTGTATATCAATAGTCAGTAAGTCAATCACCACGCACTAAAACGGTGGAGGAAAACATCGTGAGGAATCTGCATTCCATAGCGATTCATAAGAATTTCTATGGTATGTAAGTTGGTGGTTGGTGGCAATCTGCATTAGGTCAGCGTGGTGGACTATATGGCCTAACCACTCTCAATTGTACTCTCGATTGTAGAGGAGGCCCGTGCCCTGCAGTGGGTCGTATATGGGCTGGTAAAGTAAAGAATCATATACACTGTTACATCAAGTAGTTTTGTCGAATGTGACTTTTAAGGTATAGTTAACGAACACCAAACATAATGGAAATTTGGTCGTATAGAATCACGAATGAAAAAAGAAACTGCTAAAATAAGTGAAAAAAAAAAACTTAAACAACTATTACAAAATTTAAATACTATTGCCATCTCATAGTCAAAATTAAATTTTCAAATCGCGTTGAGCTTGATAATATGGTAATACTTTATTATGTCTTTATTGCTTGGTCTAATAGCCTATACAACAATATTATTTACATAAAATTATATTCACAAAATAGACTCACAAAACCTAGGGATTTCTCAAATTAAAATATAGATAAAATAAGGACAGGCGAAATGAACTATAAAACTAATGGTATTTCGTTTATTCTTTTATGATGTAGGTAGGATGTTAATGAAAAAAATGTTTGCTTTAAACATATTATCTTAAATGTATTTTAATATTCAACGGAACCTAAGGTTGTTATATAAAACCTGGTTAAGGTTGCAGGAAGTCGCTGTAAGCGCGTGGTAGCCTGTTGGTAAACAGACCAGACGCGGATGCCAATATGTTCATTGCGGTCGCAGGTTCCCAGGGCAATTATTATGACTTTTTGAAGCCATGAGTGTGATTTAATTTGTGGTCAGGACTATGTATTTGACTGTTGGGTGTATTTATTTATTTATTACTAGATAGCCTATGGCTAAAGTCTATTAAATTATTCAGATAAATTATCTTGTGCCCATTATTGTAATTGAATTGATAATTCATTTTACCGAACTATTAATTTAGTATTCATAGTAATATCTAAACCCTCAAGCAATCACGAACTTACTAATTCAGTAGTTTAATTGTTTTATTGGGCTTGAAATTATGCACCTACTACATCTTTACGTCTAATACTTTCTCTTAAATGAAATGAAATTCTTTTATTAGTCTTGTAGGCAATTATATAATTATATTTGGAATTGACAGCATCCGTGGCGCAGTTTGACACGCCGGTTGTGAAATGAAAGTCTACAGGTTCGATTCCCGCACCGAGACAAATGTTTGTGAGACCAAAAGTATTTCGTAGTTCCTAGTATCCACGACACAAGACCCGATCTTAGTATGGGGTCAGGACCATGTATGTGACTGTTGGGTGTATTTTTTTATTATTATTTTTTAGTCACAAGTCAATACACGTACAGTCTTATTCATAGTAAATTATAAAACATAACATGGAACGAACAGCATATCGTGATATCAAGAATAAAAAAATATAAGGAGTAATAGTTGTAATATTAAACAGAATACAGGGTATATCAAGACTGCTACCGAAAACGAAGCCGGATGGTAGTTTTAATGACTACTAACACAAAACGACTAAAATTTTCGCAAAGAAACGCGACAATAATTTTTTATGATTTTTTAAATATCGTCATTTTTGGGTGGTAAATCCATAGTTTTTGCTAAAATAATAATTTAAACTCTTTTATACCTTAGATTATTTATAAATAAAAGGGTATACACTATTATTTTAGGGAAAAATGTATTTACCACCCAAATATGGTCATAGGAAAAAATAACAAAAAAAAATTGTCGCTTTTTTTTGCAACTATTTCTGTTGCATTGTATCTGAAGTCGCTTAAACTACCACCCTTCGGCTAACGGCTTCGTTTTCGGTAGCAGTCTTGATATACCCTGTATATTGATGTTCACGTAGTGATCTCTTTAACATAAAATTTAACTCGCCTGCTGCGTTGTTACAGAGTAATTAAATAACTGTTTAACTGACTTGGATTGAGTTACCAATATACATACGTCACGATTTACTTTATTCCACTTCTAAATTTCCTATTTTGCAGTGTAACTTCATCTGGTATTGTTCTTTGAGCCTCTATTAATAGGCATTATTTATTTTTACCAAAGTATTTTTATTATGTTCAATTCAGATAACTTATTTTATTCTTTTTTGTATAAGATCTTTTTTTAGTCAGTGAAAAATGCCTACACGCAATACATAAATATCAAAGGGGTGTTGTCAGCCCTTGAAAAGGGGTACTAGGGGGAGAAAAGGGGGAGGGTAGGAACCGTCGTCGACAGTCACAAAGCTTAAATTTATCTCTATTGCGAACCGAAATGAGAACAGTTTGCCATCGTTTAACTTGTAAATAAGTCGTATACGACCTGACCCTCCAAATATTCTTAACATCTGGACGTATTTTCACGTCGTTACAATGTGATATACGTAGCTGGAAACTGGCGGTATTAAACGTCATAATATAAATCTAAAAACTTTTATAAGCTCGCAACAAATAGCTGCTTTATGACGTATAATTTCGTCGAGTTGCTGCCGTAAGGTATGAGATTTCAGCGGATTTGTATTCTATTTTTATGAATAAATTACTATATTTATTGTTGGTTTAGTCCGACAAGTAAGCAATTAGTTGCAATAGTAATTAATTTTCAAATAGTTTGAATAAGAAAGAGTAAAAGAATTCAATTATCAGAATTGTAGGGCTTGTGCTTGTTTTATTATGTTAGTTATTTTTCATCGCAAAAAGGATATCAAAACTGTTCATGCTATTTTAAGTGGTCGTCTAGAATAAGTACAGTCGCTTCGTCTATTCCTGCCTCGGATTAGCAGGACAGAAATACTATTGTATGTTCTATTTTGAAGAACATTGCAGCCATTTACTGGTAGAAGGTCTCTCATATGTGAGAGGCCGCCTCAGTAGGTACCACCGTAATGTCTATTTATCCCGCCAAACAGAAGTGAAGTACACATACACTACTGTGTTTCGGTTTGAACAACATTGTATCCCAAATAACTACTGGACCTATTGAGATATAACATTTTACATACTCTTATCTCACTATAGATTACTATTATTTTATGTGTAATTTCTAAATTGTATCTCTGTTTAGTGCAATAAGCATTATATTAATAAATTAATGTGTCTCTGGACGACAAACGCAGTGGAATGCCTGGCATTGCTTTTTAATTTATGATGTTGTTTGCTTTACCTACTGTCGATGAGCCGTCGTATCGCTTACTATCAGGTGATTGGCATCTCGCCATTGGTTGCAGTTATAACAAGCCAGTGGTTACTGAGCCTTTTAAGATTTAACAATGTCGATAAGCGCGTGCAACGTAATTCTATTCAAATTCTATTAATTTCTAAGCAGCCCTAACTTAAAATTTGGGCAAAAGTAATCCTCCTCATAATTCTCTTTTAAAACACTGAAATCGCTATTTCTCCCAACTTGTCCCAAATAAGATGATCATAATAAATAATGGGGCCAATCCACAAACCCAAACAATGTTAGAATGTCACCCAACCTACGTCACGGGACAGAAAAATTATGGGCTCGGGACGCCTCCTGGCAGATACTTGACAAAGGTTCTGTTGCACATGGCTCATGAGCGATGGCGGACAAAGTGTCATTGACTGGCATTTTTTAAATTTATTTTAAATGGTGGAGTGTGGTGGAGATGTTTTGTATTGTATAGTGTCAGCCCATTTTTTTTTATTGCAATGAATGGCGATACTTGCTTGCTGTTCGCCTGATGGTAAGCAGTACGGCCGCTCATGAACAGTACCAAAACCAAACAATACCTTGAATTACAAAGCAATGCTTGGCATTCCACTGCGCTCGCCTTCCTGAGACATAGGATGTAAAGTCTCAATATGTCCAGTAGTTACTCTGGCTACTATGTCCTTCAATCCAAAACACAACAGTGCATTGAAACTGCTGTTTGACGGGGAATAGACATTGCGCTGGTACCCACCCAGGCGGCCTCTCACATATGATAGACAAACCACCAGTAAATGTGCATTCCATTGAATGGCACCAGCCTGCTCTATAATTGGGCACGATTGAAAGAGCCTGCTTACCAGTATACCTCTGAGATAAGAGTGGTTAATTTCCTTTCAGAAGTATTTAGGCACCAAAAGGGTTTGAATTAGTATAATGATCACAGGACACGCAAAATAGTAATAAACTTGATTGGCAGCAATAGTGACGGCAAAATTTTCATTAACATTGCAATTTTTCGTTGAATACTAAAGTAAGATAATATTTTACCCGCCCCTATTAATTAACTGCATGGCTTAAGTAGTTGAAATCGGCTGCCTGGTTAAAATATTGCTTTAGTTTTGTCACGAGATTTTAATTATTCAAAACAAAATAATGTAGATCCAGCTTATAAAAATCCAACTGCATGGCGAAGGCTTTCGTGGCAACCTACTGCACTGGTGGTAGGTCTCTCATATGTGAGAGGCCGCCTGGCTTTGTACCATCACAATGTCTATTTCTCCTGCCAAACACCAGTGTAAGTGCACTATACTGTTCCGGTTTGAAGGACATCGTAGCCAGAGCAACTACTAGACATATTGAGACTTAAAATTGTATGTCTCCAGATGGCAAACACAGTGGAATACCAAGCTTAACTTTGTAAGTCAAGGTATTGTTTGGTTTTGCTACTGTTCATGAGCGCTCGTTTCGCTTACCATCAAGCGAACGGCAAACTCGTCTCGCCATCATTCGTAATAAAAAATAGAGTGCAGAAGCATCTTCTTATCTTATAATATCAGCTGATACAAAGTGAGAGGTTCGCATTATCATGCGCGTGGGAAGCCAACAATCTGATAAAATGCTAATATTCTTGAGTGGGCGACAAATCCTGGAATTTACAGATATTACTCAAGAAGAACTTAGATTAGAAATACTTTACGCGCTTTAAATACAACCTGTTTTGTATGGAAATGCAATATTACCTAGTCAGGTCATAAATTCTGTCACATGTTTAATATAAAATAATTGAAACAAGTTTATTCATTATGTAACGATTTATATACCAAAATGAACTTAACAAAACATAGATTCTTATGACACTAAAGTTTATTCAAAATGACCTTCGTGATTTCTCTCGTAGCTACTGATACCCATGACACAAGATTCGATCTTAGTGTAGGATCAGGACTATGTATGTGACTGTAGGATGTATTTATTATATTAATTTTCAGAGACAAATGTACAACTTATGTTGTAATGTATCAGCCCTTAATCGGTCACTACTAAGTTAAGTTTAAGCAAAAGCCCTTTTATTTACCCCATTTTTTACATTGAGGGCTAAATATGTTATTCCTTTCATACTAAAATATTGATAACTGAACGGGTTATACGAATACGAAATCAAAGTACCGTTGCAGCGTGGCCGCAAGGTCTATGGCGCCCTATAAGGGTTCCCGTCCTTTGCGGGGCGTGGGTTCAAATCCCAGCGCTGCACGCTTTTTGTTTCGAAAATATTTGAGAAAAATATAGATATATTACATGCTATGTAATAAAAAGTTTTAAAGTGGGTATGATATGAAAAAAAAAATGTTACAAATTTTATCGTGAATCTTTTAATGACTAATTTTTAAGGAATAATTTTGATTAGGAATTGTCTTATTTCCGTGAATGTTTGATCTCATTTTCATACGATATTTGTTATGATTAATATTTAAAATAAACTGTATTTTATCTAAAAATCTTTGAGCTCATTTTATACGATATTACAGCTTTTTTCTCTTCTCAGCTTGCACCTCTGACTTTTCGGAGTCATGCGTATTGATCGTCAATACCACGCACTAAAATGGCGAAGAAAACATCGCACGGAAACATGCACATAATTGCGATTTGTATGAATTTCTATGGTATTTAAAGTCTGCGAATCCGCACTAGGTCAGCGTGGTGGACTTATATGGCCTCACAATCTTATACTCGATTTTAGAGTAGGCCCATACCCTGCAGTGGGACGTATATGGCCTGACACAGTACAATAAAATTACAGCTTTGATATCTAATTATCTCTTACATTTCATATAGTACGTTATTCTTCGAGCACCTTGACAAAGTCTTTACAATCATGTAAGTTTTTTTCCAATAGTCCTGAAATCTCATTAAAGCCACGTTACCGCATCAAAGGTAATCCGGATCGGATTAGCTGCACCAGCTGCTAAGTCTTTTTTAATTAGGATAAGTTTAGCCGACGCTTATTGGACTGTCCGATCGATAAAAATCGATAAACGCTTTAAAAAACACCTAAATACACTTCTTGCAGATAAATGTTACTACACAATACAAGATTATTTACAAGACTCATTTATCACTACTACGAGCACTAAGTAATAATATGTTTTTTAAAAAAAAAAGATGGTTATTTGTTTCTTAAATAATTATTACTTTAATAGATTTATTATACTAATTCAGCGTAGATTATAAGTTATTTTCTTCTTTTTTTTTAATGTTTAGAATTTTAATATTTGTTATATAGATTTGATTGATTTCGTATATTGATGATTCTTTATGTTAACCAGTTAACCAGTTTTGTATTTCATATTATTGTATGCCAATTTGGCGGGCCATAGTGGTCCATACAAAACACAACTGTAACACCTTGTGTAAACCTATGTCCACAATAAAAGTTTTTGATTTGATTTCATTTCATTTGATTTGATATCTGTAGGAAGTGCATGCAAGTCTCCAGTTAGACTTTACGTGGGGCGACATCTGGCGGAAATTGGAAAATTATTTTAAGCTCCTTTGATTTTCTATGTGTCGTTTATTTAAAGCTTATAACACTCTTTCAAGCGTTACTTGGGTTCGAAGTAAGATATAAAACCACACCATTGTAAATGCAATCACTTTAATGGCATTAAGCTACAATAAACTAAAGTCTGCGTCAGTGCGTGGTGGCCTGTTGGTAAACGGATTATACGCGACTGCCAACATGTTCACGGTGGTCGCGGGTTCGAATCCCAGGGCACACCTCTGACATTTCGGAGTCATGTGTGTATTGATAGTCGATCACCACGCACTAAAACGGCGAAGGAAAACATCGTGAGGAAACCTGCATTCCACAGCGATTTATAAAAATTTCTATGGTATGTAAGTCCGCCCACCCGCATTAGGCCAGCGTGGTGGACTATATGGCCTAACCATTCTCATTCTGTCGATTGTAGAGGAGGCTCGTGCCCTGCAGTGGGACGTATATGGGCTGATACAGAAACTAAAGTCTAGGATTATAACATGTTGCGTTGAGCGAGCGCGGCCGACTGCCCGCTCGGTGCCCCGGCGCGTGTCTTCCCCGCCCCTGCAAGGGTGACCCCGCACGGACACATCGCAATACACATACAACACGGAAAAAATGTAAAATGAGCGCGTTACAAACTTTATTATACAATGTACACCTGTAACAATATACATAGGAAAAGAACACAAAACAAAATAATCGTATAGGTGGTCTGATCGTACATGCGATCTCTCAGACAATCAACCATGCAATGAATAAGACAGAACGATAATTTTGGAGTATAGTGAGGTGTGTACATGACATAAGGCAAAGGAAAAAAATATGATAACAAAATAAGTATACCGGGTATATCAAGACTGCTACCGAAAACGAAGCAGGCTGGTAGTTTTAGTGACTACAAACACAGTGCAACTACAAATTTCGCTAATAAACGGGTTTTTTTTTAATATTGTCGAGTTTGTGTGGTAAATCCATGGTTTTTGGGTAGTAGTATAGGGTCTTTAAAAATAAAAGGGATTACACTATTATTTAAGAAAAAATTATGTATTTACCATCCTAACAGGACGATAGAAAAAAAAATACAAAAAAAATTCGTCACAAATTGTTGCACAAAATTTAATTGCATTGTGTCTGAACTCACTAAAACTACCACCCAGCTTCCTTTTCGGTAGCAGTCTTGATATATTCTGTATCATGTATGTATGATATATAAACATATACACAAATACATACATACATAGTTACAGTTGAGACAGATGATTAGCATTAAACTTTAATGAAAATTCATATAGCATCATTTCGATCATGTTATTCGTAGCCATCGGTGATCTAATGGCATTCGATGTAAGAAGGTATTTTGCTTTTATCGATTCTGGTACTATTTTGCTTACAAACACAAATACCATGAATGAAAAACAGTATTTAAAGTGCCTTGTAAAATGGGGCCAATATTCGTATTTTAAATTAAAGGGTGGGAGTGTATTGGAAAATCTTACCGTCTCTTTCACATTCACATTGATGCAAGTTAAGCCTAGTGACGTCACTAGTTTTGTCTTGCATCCCTTTTCTTTTAATACCATTAAAATATTTAAATTATTTAATAATGGTTCTTAATTATTCAATTTGGAATGGACTTACAAAATTATTTGTTAGTTAAATCTTGGATATGGATACATTTTTATAAATAAATTAAAAATTAAATGGATTTACTTTAAGATACTTTTTATTAATAGTTATTGGAGGCAAATACTCTATTATGCCGGCCCAAAGAGCTACTTCTTCACGCTACGGTGGAAGAACTTGGGATTATAGGAGAGAGAGAACACACGTGGCAATTAACCATTCCACAATGAAAGTGCCGCAGAAAAATAATTGGCAAACCTTTTGGTACTTATCATTAGAATCGAGTGTAACAGCTTAAATAATAGGTCCCATTAAATATGTTGATAGTTTGATCCGTGGTGCTTTACATCTAGCTTCTCTGGCTGTAAAAGACATTACCAGAGGTTAATGGTAATTAACCTCTGGTAAAGTCTTTTAGCGGGTGACAAATCAATATACTTAAGAGGTATCTTTAGTACATTGATTTGTCACCCGCTTTACTACGGAGGAAAGTAAACAAAAATATTTCCAACTTCTATTATTTTATTATGATTAATTTCATTGCGGGTGAAAGACAAGTTAGACATTTCCGGAGACTCGCGGAGCTTCAATGCTCGGTGTCATTACAATGCGTGGTTGTTGATCCTGGCTTAAAGAAGTTATAGTGGTCGGTGTAAGGACGGGATATTCTCCAAACCTTTTGATTCGGACCGAAATATCTAGAAAATTTTCTGGATTAATATCTAGACAAATCACTGGCTCCAAAGTCAAAATAGGTACAAACATATAGCCCTTACGACTTATAAATACGCTACCATGAGACCAATGATGCGATTTAATACTCCAGTCTAGACAAAACGACATATTACGTCACAATTTTCGTCATATAAGTTGTTTTACCACGGTCTGTTGAGTGTCGTAATAAATCGTATAAAGGTGCATCCACATTGCAGTTATTTTTTATTACTAAATACCCCAACAGTCACATACATAGTACTTACCCCACATTAAGATCGAGTCTTGTGTCGTGGGTATCGGGAACTACGAGAGACTTTTCGGTCTCAAAAACAACCAGACTCGAGACAAATACTTGTGGGCCTCACAAACATTTGTCCCGTGCGGGAATCGAACCCACGGCCCCTAGATTCACAGCCGGCGTCTAACCAACTGCGCTACGGATGCTGTCTAAAATCTGTCTGTTGCAAGGTTTTCAAGTGTAATACAACAACATATTGTGGTTACAAAAAGTTATTTATTGTTAGTATATCGGGTATAGAAGTGTGTGGTGGCCTGTTGGTAAACGGATTATACGCGACTGCCAACATGTTCACGGTGGTCGCGGGTTCGAAACCCAGGGTACACCTCTGACTTTTCGGAGTCATGTGTGTATTGATAGTCAATCACCACGCACTAAAACGGTGAAGGAAAACATCTTGAGGAAACCTGCATACCATAGCGATTTATAAAATTTCTATGGTATGTAAGTCCGCCAACCCGCACTAGGCCAGCGTGGAGGACTATATGGCCTAACCACTCTCAATCGTACTCTCGATTGTAGAGGAGGCCCGTGCGCTGCAGTGGGACATATATGGGCTGTTACAGATACAGACAGATACCGGGTATATTAATTACGGGTATATTAATTACGGCTGTTTGTGACTACAGAGTAAATACACAATGCAACCAAAAATTCGACAATTTTTGTAATGACGTTTTGAATATCAGCGTGTTTCGGCTGTAATTCCTTAGTTTTTTCTAAAATAATAGTGTACTCATTTATTTTTGAAGATACAATGGTACGCAAGATTTAAAATTATTATTTAACCATTAATTATGGATTTACCAAAAAAATTAGTTAGTTTTTTTTAGTATTTTTTTTTAATTGCCTTATGTCTGAAGTCAATAAAACCAGCTATCTCCATTCGGCCGAAGTCTAAATATGCCCTGTGTTGTGTGCCTAGTAACAATTAATTAGAAGCTATCTAGATTTTTTGTTACATTGTGATTACGCAACGCATTGAGAAGAAATGCAGTGAGAATAGCTTGTTTCTGTTATTCCTTGTTATATTTTGTTAACTTCTGTTATTAGTATGGAGCGCTAAGTACCATTCAACATATGAAAATAATTAATTGAATCCATCAAAATGTTCAACATCGTTTAGATACAGTCATTGTTTAATCTAACACCCGGTTCGGAAAGCAGTTTTCACTACAAAACAGGCAAAAAACTCTAGCGTTGCTCTTTTCAAAACCAATTTACAACGTAATGATTATTACAAAATTTACAAGAATTAACAATTAGCTTTTGAGTTACAGATTGTTACCTAATTTTAAAATGTTGCTCTGCAAAAAGAAATGCAATGTGTATGCACCTTATCATATAAAAGTGCAAGGAGTCGAAATAAATTTCGCCTCGTACATGTGCAGTATAAAATTTAATGTTTCGTTGTTTTTATAGTTTAAAGCTTGCGTAATGGCGACGACATTTTGTTGAGCGATTGTTTTGTTAAAAATGTCGTTGAAAGGTTTGTTACATGTTTCCGTATTTATTTCATATGTTAAGCTAATACATTTTCGGATAAAACATCGTTAACATTGAAATTAGTCATAAGTTCTATCTAAAAGAGCTTAACATCGGGCATAGCAAATAAATAATAAATACACCCAACAATCAAATAAATGGTCTTGATCCTTCATTAGAAACTAAGAGAGACTTTTCGATCTCACAAACGCACAGGCCCGAGACAAATACTTGTAGGCCTCGCAAACATTTTTTTCTCCTTTCACAGCTGACGTCAAACTGATGTTCCACGGAGGTTATTTAGTGTCAAAGCTGTAAATGAAAATCACACACCGTTTCTTACGATTTTATAATTCTACCAAACAATATATTATCAAACAAACTGTTGCCCAATTCTAATATGTATAATACAATCTAAAATACGCTAGTTTAATGACACAAAGAAAATCTCACACGATACAAAGTCTCGTAATCCTACAGTCGACAATTAGTGGCGCAACTAATAGTCATTAGTCTGCGCAAACTTTAAGGTACCGTTTTCAAAGCGTTAAACCCGTTTCCTTTATTTCTCTGAATTTTTACTTTGTTATTCAACGTTTTGAAATGTTAAACAGAATTCTTTACCTGCCAGCTTCAATTAAAATTTTTACGTAAAATGTAGATGTTTTAATTGCATTTGTAAAACTATACATTTTTGTTACGGTTAAAATTTAAAGTGGCAGAAATGTTTTAATATTTAAATAAATACGAGAATTATGTGTACTATTTTAGTCGAGACCAAATTATTATTATGTTTGCTACTTGCCTCCGTTTGGTAAAATTATTCATGAATTTGCAATGCAAGTTAAGACCATGTTTCAAAATTAAATTGATGTGAAAGGTGAAGACCGCTGTACAGAATCTTTGAAGATCGGGCGCTCAGCCTACGCAACAGTAATCCATGTAAGAATTGCGTTTGAACATGTGTTATGAATGGCCGTCAGATTGTCGTACGGTCCTCCCTAACTGTATCCGGATAACTGTAGCTCTAGGAAGGGTTTTTCTGGCTAAGAATGGAACTCCATCTCCTTCGATTACAGTATTATTCTCTGATTGTTTTACATCCAATGTAGAAAACATTACACGATCAGACCACGCACCAACAAGACATCAATCAAAAGATACTGTTTTACATTTAAAACTACCTCATTCCATTTTCAAATTTTAAATCTATTTCTTTTTAAACAAGCAACTTTAATTGTAGCTTTAAGTTTGAAAGAGTATTTAATGTTATTGACATAAAAATATAATGATTTAGTAAACAAAAAGTCCACTACTCACACTATAATCCTAAAATATTCACAATAAATTTACGAAATTATTACAGTATGTAGGTACATATAAATGTATCATCATCATCACGCGCAAGCCTACAACACGCGGCTCCTAATATGTTTACAGTAGTCCGGGTTCGAATCCCAAGCACACCGCTAACTCTTCGGAGTCATGTGTATTGACAGTCAATCACCATGCACTATAATGGTGAAGGAAAACATCGAGAGGAAACCTGCATACCATTGCGGTTTGTAGCCTAACCACTCTCTACTACTTTCGATTGTAGAGGAGGCCCGTGCCCTGCAGTAGGCTGTATATGGGCTGATACAGCTAGATTTTTATCCTCAATCCTGACCTCGTTTCCTCATTTGCTGCCGTGCAGTAAGCCGGCGTAAGCTTAACAAATTGATTTCCCTCGGGATTGAATGCATGTCCGCTGCAGATTGTGATAAATGGCCGCCCGTAACTCTATCATTCAATGTTTATGCTTTATTGATTTCAGCTGTGAGTTATGTTGGTTAACGGTTGTAGTGTTTAGTGGCCTGTTGGTAACAGACTAGATTTGGCCGCCAAGATGTTCAAAGTTTTCAAGGGTTCAAATCCCAGGACACAAGAGCCTGACGTGTAAATCGATTTGAATAGTACTAGACAATGAATTAAATGAATAATAAATAGGACAAATATATTAACTTATAAATTGACTTTTTTATAATATATGACACATGGCCATGGACATGGCCTCGGTGGCACATTTAGTAACACGCCGGCTGTGAAACGGGAGGCCGCGGGTTCGATCCCCAAACTGAGTCAAATGTTTCGATTATATTTGTTTCGGGTTCAGATTTTCGTGAGACCTAAAAGTATCTCGTTCTTACTGATACCGTACACACAAGATTCGATCTTAGTGTGGGCATGTGACTGTTGGGGTTTTTTATCTGTTGTCTATTAGTCAGTGACAGAAGCTTAACCAAACAAAACCTTGAATGACAAAGTCATGCTTGGCATTCTTCTGCACTCGCCATCCTGAGACATAAAATGTTAGGTCTCAATAGTGCAATGTCATTTTGTCCGCTAGTGACATATAAATGGTTCTTTTCTTTCTTTCTTATGTCTAGTATTTACTCTGGCTACAATGTCCTTCAAACCAAAACACAACAGTGCATTTACACTGCTGTTTGACGGGAGAAATAGACATTGCGGTGATCCTACCCAGGCGGCCTCTCACATGTGGGAGACCAGTAAAATGCCCCAGTATTCTATTTCACCTGCACCAATCAGTAAAGTAAAACCCGCAATAAAGAGTCGAAATCTAAGTCATTATGCATTCCGTTTAAATGACGAGAACAGTTGGACACGAGCCAAGTGAAACGGGGCCTGTTTCGGCGCAACCATACCCCTTGAATATTTTAAAACGGCTTTTCGTAATCAGTTTCTCGTGATTATGTAGGAAAATTAATTTTCGAGGTTAAATTTTACTTCGTTTTTTTATTTGCGATGTAATACGAAACGAGCATGCTGTTTTCCTGATGGTAAGCGATGCGACCGCTCATAACCAAACAACATGAGTTATAAAATAATGTTTGTCCACTGCGCTCGCCATCCTGACACATAACATTAAGTCTCATTATGTCCAGTATTTGCTCTGGCTTAAATATCCTACAAATCGAAATACAATAGTGCTCTACACTGTTGTTTGGCTGGAGAGTAGACATTGCGGTGGTACCCACCCAGGTGGCCTCGCTCGTATAAGCGATCTACCACCAGTCAATTTTGAACTAGATTTTAATTAATAGTTTCTTAGAGTTTGGTTTAATATCGGCACGACCAAATTGCAATGCACCACAAGGTAAAATATCACATAAATATTTAAAAAAATCGGAAACGTTATTCGTATTTTTGATTTTCTTTAATCTAGGTCTATTTACTGTTATTAGTATACAGGGATTGAATTTAGTAAATAAAATTTGCTTTATTGAGGTAACGGTATAAATTTAATATTAGTTCAAATAGTAATTTAGTACCTATACAATATACGATCATGATCACGATGTTTACGTCACGAGAGTACGATTGAGAGTGGTTAGGCCATATAGTCCACTAAGCTGGCCTAATGCGGGTTGGCGGACTTTACATACCATAGAAATCACTATCCTCCTAAGGTTTCCTCACGATGTTTTCTTTCACCGTCATAATGCGTGGTAATAGACTATCAATACACACATAATACTCACAATCATTCTTTAAAGTCAGACGCCAGCTCTGGACTTCCCCTGCAAAAATTTGCAGAATATTGTCCAGTAATATTCTTGCAAATATTTCAACATAGCTTGCGCTAAACAAATATAACAAGAATTTTCAAAGAAACTAGCTGACTTGGGAGATGTTCTTATCTGTATCAGCCCATATACGTCTCACTGCAGGGCACGGGCCTCCTCTACAATCGAATACCGATTGAGAGTGGTTAGGCCATATGGACTATATAGTCCACCACGCTGGCCTGGTGCGGGTTGGTGGACTTACATACCATAGAATTTTTATAAATCGCTATGGTATGCAGGTTTCCTCACGATGTTTTCCTTCACCGTTTTAGTGCGTGGTGATTGACAATCAATACACACATGACTCCGAAAAGTCAGAGGTGTGCCCTGGGATTCGAACCCGCGACCACCGTGAACATGTTGGCAGTCGCGTCTAGTCCGTTTACCAACAGGCCACCATGCACTTATACTTTAACTAAATTTAAACTATGTTATTATGATCAAATTGAGGTTACTGTTACCGAAGTTGTTACAAAGTTTAAAGTATTCTACTGTTGAGCGTGTATTTCTGTTTTGTTTCATGAAATTAGTTGGAATTTTACTTATTTTATTTTTAATACATTACCAGAAATACAATGTTTTATATTTGCCTCATATGTAATATGCTGTTGGTGCAGGTGTACTACAGTACGAGCGGTCTAAGGTTCGAATCCCGGGCAAAGTGATATTAGATTTTTCTATTCATTATCAGCCCAGAGCCAGGCATTCGTACCTCATATGACGATAGGCTCGCTTCCTTTTACATAATGTAACGGAACACACAATTCTAAACGTGGCTTTCCTTCACCTCTGTCTACTTTCTTCGTTTCTGGGAAAAGACGTGAGTTTATGTATGTAACTTTTCCATTAAAAAATTAACATAATTTATGAAAAAAGAATAAGTTTCGAAAAATTTCCCAGGAATTGTGTAATAAATAGAGTTTTACTTCTTAATATTTGATTCTATGAACTCAATGTTGCCAACTGCACGCAATAAATTTAAATTATGGCCGATTCTTTGAAATATTTTCTTCGTAATAGTTCAGACAGAAATATGTGGGTGGTTTTAAGTGTATTTTATAAAAGACTACCGGCTGGCTTGGCTCCGCTCTGGTGCAGAATATATACTTTTTTGAAAATTTTCTATCGCCTGTGTTCTAATGGTGAAGAAATTATTAAATAATAAGACTACCGAAAACAAATAAGTATGATATAAATAAATATAAATATCTACAGGTATAAAAAAATATAGCAGAATGTAAATATAGAATAAGTACTGTGTATTGATTTGTCATAAGAGCTGTTGAATTGCCTAGGTGACAAATAAATCATTCCATTTCATTTTTCCATTGAATTTTTCAATAAGTTCAAATCGGTCCAGTTTCAGAGCCTATTAAATGCAAACAATCAAGTCTTTCCTCTTTGTCATATTAGTATAGATAAATTGATTTTGATATTTTATACTGATATAAACGGTTAAATTCAGAGCTTAGCGCCCTGGCATGTAGATTATTGAAGGATGCTTTAAACTTTTGGACGTACTAACACAATTATATTTGCATCATTTTTATGTCTGAATAAAGAATTATTTTTATTATCTCACTAGATACATAAGTTTGAATCTATACATCTGGTACTCTGAAGTCTAGATGTAATTAATTAATTATGTTATTAATATATTTTTCTGTAACATTGAAAAAAGAAGGTCAATATAGGATAGGCGTGGAATAAAATGATCTGTAGAAAGTAACTTAAAAAAAGTATTGTAAGTTTTTCTTCTTTTTTTATATTTATTTTACTCTACAATATGATGCCTATTCTACCATATTTTCTTAATTCCTAGTATGCTCATTGTCATTGCTAATCCATCGATGTCGATGTATCGTAGCGTGGATCCAAGATAGAACATCTCCTGCTGATACTAATGTGACGAAGCTAGGCCCAGGTGACTCATCATAGCAGTTTTGCGGTTTCCACGACGACACGATGCCCCATAGCACTCCATTTAAGACCACTGGTGCTCCCGTGTCTCTCTGTAAATGGATGTGAGTCATATCAGCTGCTTAGACAACCTCCATGGCACAGTTTGTTAGACCCCGGCTGTGAATCGAGAGGCTGCTGGTTCGAGGAAAGGAAACAAATATTAGTGGCATCCACAGGAATTTGTTCCGATTTGGATGTTTATGAGAAACAAGTATATGATAGCCACGACACCAGAGTCGATCTTAATGCGGGGTCAGGACTATGTGACTATTAGTTGAAATTATTTATTTATATTAGCTGTACATTTAGGTCTAATTGCAAAGCATAAACTTTCTGCCTTGAATATATTTTTTTTTGCTTTCTTTCTTTTGGAAATAGTTTATAGAACTCCCAGGTAAAGAAGTTGCATAGAGCTTCATAAATAAACCTGTATCTTTATGATAAATAAATAATCTATCACCGACAAGACGCTGGATGCATTCCCCTTACTTTAACGACCGTATTTATGAACAAATAAAATTTTAATTACAGTTTGAACTCCATTTTAGTTATCAAATGTTTTGTCCTCCTCACTCTAACTGGATTTCAAAGAATTCATCATTAATTTATTGAATAATTTGAAAGAAACACACTTATGACCGTCCGCGGCTCAGGAAATACTAGAGAGCGGTTGATGGTCAGCTAAAGACTTGATTGTAACTGAGAATAATAATTATTATAACGGAACAACTGATAACATTCCTCACCCCACAAGAGTTAGCCCAGCCAGCAGGTTCCAAACACATGACCACGTCAGTTTTGTTGACTTCCAATACCTTCAGCTCATCAGCACAATCTTCAGGGTCTGATGGATGAAGATGTGATACTGACAACATGCGGCGCCTGATGATAGAATCCATGGATTTTATATGACTGGTGCTTTGATTCTGGTTCTGT
Organism: Hyles vespertilio; assembly: GCA_009982885.2. Lineage (NCBI taxonomy): Eukaryota > Metazoa > Arthropoda > Insecta > Lepidoptera > Sphingidae > Hyles > Hyles vespertilio. The sequence goes on from CM042823.1 coordinate 9,020,392, forward strand.
AGTGAATTTAAATATGGTTGGTAAATTACTGGTTCCAATAATCACGATTTCATTAAAAAAAATAAAGCTATATAATTATGAGTAGCAGACTATAAGCTTCTTTGGTTGGACCACATTACAACTCGCTTCTCCGAACGCTCGTAGAATATTCAAATTCTACCTATTCTATATAACTAACGTCCAGCTTTTCGAAGGTTTCTAACAAATATGCTGTAAAAGATCAGCCAGATTAAACTAGATTAAAACTTCGATAAGCCAGCAGATAGCCAAATTATAGATATTACGTATATAAATAGAAGAATTCACTAACCAGTGCAGAATACCACGAAGTGACAAGATAATGTGTGGCTGCGACCACTCTAGGCGTCTTCAGCAGCCGTATAGGTCTTAAAGTCGGAGTAAATCTTACTGGTTCTGGCAGCATGAGCAATGCGATATCAAACACTGGTCTTTGATCATCGAAGTTGGGATGAATATGGAACATCTTGATGGGCAGAAGGACGCCTCCCTTCTTGTAGTTGATGCTGCCAAGCCTGACTCGCAGGGTCTTTAATGTTTCTCTTGTTCTGGAAAAGAAATATATATATTTACATTGGTTAGGTTTAAGGGCATGAATATTCTAAAAGAAAACTGAAAAACCATGATCTGACCTTTGAAATAAAATTAATAAGGTCTGCTAAATTAGGACAGTGCTATTCTATTAGAAGATGGATATGTAATGATTATTTTGCTGTTGCGTTTTGGTAACCATAGAATGTTACTGCAAACTGAATACTTTATAACCTATACTTTATATTGAATAATTCTTTAGTAACCTGCCCATGATTCTTGATCCACAATGATTGAAAATTCACATACGTTATCTTAAATTTAAATGGGCATCAGATTAACCAATTGCTATTTCAATTTTCCAATTATGCAGATAAATATTACTTCGTTTCAAAAATCTTCTTTTCCACTAAAATCACTTTAAAAACTACTTACAAAAACAAGCTGTCAGCTGCCGTCAGCACCCAGTTCTCATCAATCAAAGCCCCGGCACTAATATACGTAGATCTTCTTAATATAGCAGCAACATACGGAAACACATCACTATCTGTTACCATAGTATGATCAGCCAGATTTTTGTACTTAGATTCCTTGTCTTCTAATCCTAATCTATCTTTTGCGTTGAATAATGGTATAACTAGAATAATAGGTATAATGGCGAGTAGATTATGCATTGCTGATTAGAGTTGCAATGAAATGCAATTGTTAGGTGATGTTTTGAAAACGTGCTTTGTTTTGGAAATAGCGAGCAAAATGTTAAACTACTATGAAATGGAATTTTTCCTTCCTCGCCTGGTGTGTTGATTTCCGGTTTTATAGAATTATGCATAATGGCATTAACAGTTTGCCTTAGTGTCTCGCCATTTCGGAAATAAGAGCTTCGAATTAACAATTGGTAATTAATCGTTTCGCGGGACTGCGTTCGCTCCTCATCATGAGACGTTGGGTTTAAACCTTAACGGCTGGTTACTAGTTATAACATCCTTGTCCTGGGGAGAAATAAATATAAACAAAGTAATGACAAAAGCGTTGTATCTTCGATCAAATACATTCATGAATTGATCGAATGATGTGAGTAAAAAGAGATGATAATAATATGAGGTGTGGTCCCCCTCCGTCCGTTCGTCCGACACAATTAATACCTTTTGCATCATGATAATGCACCTGTTCAGTCATCGCTACATGTGAGAGATTTTTTAGCCAAAAACAACAGCACAATCATGCCACCGTATTCACCAGATTTTGCCTCTTGCAACTTTTTCATGTTCCCAAGATTGAAGAGACGCGTGAAAGGACGTCGTTTTGCCATGAATCCAAAATATTACATTTTGGTACGAATAACTCGCGGGCGGTATAATCTTCCAAGGATATTAGTATGAGTGGTTTTCATACATTTTGGACCCTCAGGCGTCCATTTCAAGAGATTCGTATCGCATATATGATCTAGTAGCAGAGTATGCGCTGTGAAGAATGTATGCCCCGCCTTCACATCTTAGATCTAAGGTACCTTGTGTGATTTTTATTTGAAATCTCATAGACAGCCTCCGTGGCGCAGTTGCTTTAATGCTGTGAAACGTGAGGCACCGGGTGCAATCCCCGCTCCAAGAAAAAAATTATATGATCTACAGGTATGTGTTTTGGGTCTGGGTAATTGTGAGACCGAAAAGTCTGTCATGTTTTCTGATACCGATGACACAATACTCGATCTTAGTGTGGGGTCCGGACTATGTATGTGATGGTTGGGTGTATTTATTTATGTTTAGACTTTAGGTCATCCGCTATGTTAATAGATTAGAATTTAAAAGTAGTAATATGTCATCACATAATACACATATATTCGGCTACAAATGTATACCTACAATCGAGCGTTTAATTGAAAAAGCTTAGGCCAAAGTTAAGTTAGTACTCCATTTCGGTTATATATTTCCCCAACATAAAAATAATACCTTTTTCAAAATATATATATCGGGCATCATGAATGCTTATTTATTCCGGTTATTTCTACAGCTTCAATTCGATTCAGTGTTCACATGTGAAATGTCGAGACGCGGACAGTGCTGGCCAACAGTTTGTCTCACTACAAAAATAATAAAACTGAACCCACGTAAAGTAAAATGCAGCGTAAATGCACTGTTATGTTCGGTTTGAAGCACGTTGAAGCATTGCTTTATAATTCGTGGCATTGTTTTGCTCCTGTGTATTCTTGTCTCACCATACAAACAGCCATGGGCTGGCAACATGTGTCGCAGAACGGATGTCGCTGAACCACTGGAGTAAGCGAGTTTTGAATAGGAGGCCAAGTCTTGAAAGACGATGGTGGGACGACTTGCACAAGTGGGCCGGCACCGACTGGATGCATAAGCTGCAGAACGGACACTGTAACGTATTTTGAGAGAGGCCTATGTTCAGCAGTGGACTGCAACAGGCTGATGATGATAAATTAGCTTAGCTCTTGAAAATTGAAAAAATTATAATTTCATCATATCACGTTTACTTTCATTTACAATAACGGTCGCATATTTATCAAGCATAAAACACAATGTTTAAAAAAATGTTGCTCATATCAAAATTGTACATTTTCAGGGCGTTATAAAAAGCGTCTGACTTAAGGGAAATCTTTTTATGCCGGCGTCACGATACGAGTGTCGCTTTATTGTCGCGAAACAATGACGCTTTGTCGCCAAGGGCTTTAGCCTCTTTTTCGTGACATAAATAATGACCTTAGCAGCATGTGCAAACAAAATTATATTCTTTGTATCGTGCTTTGTGCTATTAATAAAATACATACGGAGAGCAATGCAATTTAAATGGTATATGCGAGTATTTATAAAACCTATACTTTTTTTACTGCAGTAAAGGGCGAGGCGAGCATGCCGTTTGCCCGATGGTAAGCGATACGACCGCTCATGGACCGTGGCAAAACCAAATAATACCATGAATAACAAAGTAATAACTGATTTTGATCTAACTAATATTATAAAGGCGAAAGTTTGTGTTTCTAACTTCTTTACGCTCAAACTGTTGGACTAATTTTATTTAAATTTGGTATAGACAAAGCCGGAATTAACACATAGGCCACTTTTTATCCCGAGAACGTAATTTCCCGTAGAACGAGGAAGAGATTCAAATATGTTTATTTGCTACTCAATCCAACTCAAAGGAATGGTTTGTTATAGAATATAGAGCTCGTGAATTGGGATATACCCATAAAACAGTTAGTGTACAAAATAATACGTGTCATGTGGACTTGCCTAAAAAAAATATGCACACAGGGCAACTGGGTCGCTTCGCTTGTTTGATAGTTAGATATTAGCCGTTTATTACTTAAAAAGACACTAGTTTGTTCAAATTTATGTATTTCATTTGTTAATGTTGTTTTGTAAATATCAATAGATATTTACAAAACAACATTAAAATACTCTATAAAAATCATACGTACTTGGAATGTTCGGATGTTCGACGTCCTGAGCAAGATATAAGATTTCCACTTCTAAAAATCAATACTTTCTCTATTATACTTATCATTTTCTCTGAACTTAGTCTATGTTTGTGACGTACGACAGAGTAAGCCAAAATGCTGTTGAGTATCTAGGCACATTATTGAGATTTTACGTACGGCGTCGGAACATTCGAAGTTCGTATCGTTTTTATACAGTCACCCTCCTGGTTTCATTTTGGTTCCTGTATAATTCTGCCCATTTTTTATATATATTTTTATTGGCCTCAAGTGTACACATGTAAATGAGTGTTGCTATTACCGAGGCAACTCGTGTGTGGTCGCCACCAAGCACGTGTCTCCTTCACTTGCGTTCAAGTTAACTTTATTCCGAAGTAGCCGTGCGCAAGGAGGTGTAGCTCGATTTTTATTAAAACTAAATATATTTTCTTGTGTTGTTTCTTGTTTTTATATAATAGATGTCTTCTTTGATTAGTTAGGACTGATGTGTATCGTCTACGGTCTTTTGGCGTTCGAATGCGCGGTTGTCTGTTTTTCTCTAAAGCCTTGTTTGAAATAGGTTATCATAATATAAACAACAAGCATTGATTGGTGCATATATGTTTTAATATTTATATTTGTATTAACTTGTAGGTATATGTATATATACTTATAGATATAACAGTCGTTCCCTATTATCCATCCCATATTTGGTTGTCTATAAGAGGTCGCCTCGAGCGTTAAGACCGCCTTTTGTACGTTTCTTTTTTCTTCTGCTATTGGTTGCCTCTTGTTAGTCTTAGTTGTATGTACTGGTGGTAGGTCTCTCATATGTGAGAGGCTGCCTGGTTGGGTACCACCGCAATGTCTATTTCTCCCGTCAAACAGCAGTTTAAATGCACTGGTGTGTTTCGGATTGAAGGACATTGTAGCTAGAGTAACTACTGGACATATTGAGACTTAACATCTTGTGTCTCAGGATGGCGAGCGCAGTGTAGTGCCAAGCATTGCTTTGTAATTCAAGGTGTTGTTTGGTTTTGCTACTGTTCATGAGCGGTCGCATCGCTTACCATCAGGCGAACGGCATGCTCGTCTAGTCTCGCCATCCATAGCAATAAAAAAAAACAATAAAGTTTTTATATAAATAATAAAATCAACAAGCATTTATAATCGTAATCTAATAGTATTAACATTAAGTATAGCTTGGCAAAAAAGAGTCTGTTTTTAAGGAGGCTAAGATCGAATCGAATACGGGACGTATCGGAAATACTCATGGTTGTTGTCTTAAGTTGGACCCAAAACAAGCCCACTGAGTCTTAGTCGCTAGATATACTCAGGACTGGGTCGCGTCGCGTAGTTCCAGTGGTAGTGTAAGCCCACTGAGTTTGTTTCGCCGGGTCTTCTCAGGAAGGGCCGCGTTGGATCCGGTGGTAACTATAAACCGCTACGCACCGTTGTAATATTTATGGTCCACAAATAATATAATTTAATTTGACTAACGGAAATAATGTATTTCTTTAACAAATAAATTACTATAAAGTAAAAACTAATACTTTAAATAAAATATGAATAAAAACTAAATAAATAAATAAAACTAATTATAAATAAAAATAAAATTAATTCAAAAACAAATAAAATTAATAAATAAATTGATAAAAGCAAGAAATTAAAATAAGTCATAATAAGTATAGGAAATATATTGTAAATAGAGATTAAGTTCTATGTGTATTGACTTGTCATAAGAGCTTTTAAATTGCCTACGTGACCAATAAATACATTTCATTTCATTTCAGAATATAATATTAATATGGCAAGCCGATAACTACGCACGCACTAAAACGGTGAAGGAAAACATCGTGAGGAAACCTGCATACCATAGCGATTTATAAGAATTTCTATGGTATGTAAGTCCGCCAACCCGCACTAGGCCAGCGTGGTGGACTATATGGCCTAACCACTCTCAATCGTACTGTCGATTGTAGAGGAGGCCCGTGCCCTGCAGTGGGACGTATATGGGCTGATACATAATGGCAAGCCGATATACTGCAACTGACAATGTTTAGATAAATAAATAAATACACCCAACAGTCACAATATACGAGTGCATAGTCCTAACCACACACTAAGGCTGAGTTACACAAACTAACTTTGCCAATACCTTTGCCTATGAAAATGTCATCGCCATACATTTGAGATGTATTTGACCTTGCGAATGTATGGAATTGACAGTTTCAAGGGCAAAGGTATTGGCAAAGTTAGTTTGTGCAATTGAGCCTAAGGCTGAGTTACACAAACTAACTTTGCCAATACCTTTGCCTATGAAAATGTCATCACCATACATTTGAGACGTATTTGATCTTGCGAGTGTATGGGATACGAGAGACTTTTCGGTCTCACAAACACCCAGACTCGAAACAAATACCTGTGGTTCACACAAATATTTGTTTTGGTGTGGGGTTCGAACCCGCGGCCTCATGTTTCACAGCCGGCGTCTAACCAACTCACCCAAGAAGGCTTTCATATACTGGGTATCTCAATACTGCTACCGAAAACGAAGCCGGGAGGTAGTTTTAGTGACTACAAACACAATGCAATTAAAAATTTCGCAAAGAAACGCGACAATTATGTTTTATTATTTTTTAAACGTCATTTTTGGGTGGTAAATCCATAGTTTTAGCTAAAATAATAATTTAAACGTTTTATACCTTAGATTATTTATAAATGAAAGGGTAACACTATTATTTTAGGAAAAAATGTATTTACCACCCAAATATGGTCATAGGAAAAAACTATTTCTGTTGCATTGTATCTGAAGTCGCTTAAACTACCACCTACCTTGTTACGCAACCGATTTTCTTTTGCATAATCTTTATGTTTAGCTTTTTATATTTAAGCTAAATAGCTTTCAATTATATTCAATAACCGTAAATAGTCTGCTTTCGATATTACTTATTTGATTTAAATTGAAAAACTTTATTTAATTTTATAACTTTTGAAGTAATATTGGTTCTATCGGTATTGAGTCTACGTGTTTAAAATCGAATACGTGTGGAATTTATTTTCTTGGGAATTTTCCAAAATCATAGAAAATTCCTAATAAATAGAAAAAATAAGCAACATTGAGCAACAACAAGAATCCTAAGCCTAAGAATCTTACTTTTCACCAAAATTATACTAGATATCACTTCAACTATATGCACTTTCTTTAAACAATCTCCACATCATTTGGTAGTTAATAAGCCATTGCTAGACGCTGACAATCTCGGCAATGAAGAGCTGCATTTGCCCTGAAAGGATTTTTGTCTCAGTCAGTCAGGCGCCAGATAAACCCAAGTGCTGTTGCATGCATTACAGGGCAGGGTGGACAGTATTGCAACATTTTGAGACTTAACATCTTATGTCTCACTGTCTCAGGATGGTGAGCGCAGTGGAATGCCAAACATTGCTTGTTAGGGTGTTTTTTTGGTTTTCCTACTGTTCATGAGCGGCCGTATCGCTTACTATCAGGCGGTCGGCATGGTCGACTCACTAATAAATCATACATACTAATATAATAATCATACATAATAATTCATAGCAATAATAAATAAAAAATATGTTTTATAACCAAGGCATCCATTTCTATGCGAGGTTATTTTTTATTGCAATGACTGGAGAGACGAGCATGCCTTTTGCCTTATGGTTAACGATACGACTGCTAATTGTATTGTATCAGCCCTTATACCTCCCACTACAGGGCATGGGCGTCTTCTATAATCGAGAGTACGAATGTGAGAGATTAAGCTAAATAGCCCACCACGTTGGCCTAGAGCGGGTTAGCGGAATTTCCATACAATATAAAATCTTACAAATCGCCATGTGCAGGTTTCCTCACGATGTTTTCCTTACACATGACAACATGACATGACTCCGAAAAGACAAAGGTTTATCCTGGGATTTGATCCCGTGACCACCGTGAGCATGTTCGCAACCGCGTCTGATCCGTTTACGAACATGCCACCACGCACTCCTTCACCAGTTGATAATATTTCTGAATGGCATTGCGCGTACCATCATTTCGAACTAGGAAAAATCTATACTTAAATAAGTATACATTTTTTCTTTTTATTAATAAAAAGAAAAGAAACCACTCAAAGTACTGTTTATCCCCATACTTCTATCGAAAAAGCGAAGTACTGGACAAAGAGTACTTAGTGACAATATTCCACACCTATCTTACGTCTAGACTTTAGAATGTACACTTTGCAGCCAACGACGCGTTAAACTGCAAAGTCGCAGTTATTTAGAGACTGTAAATAGACTTAGTAGTCTGATATTTTTCTTTAAATTTGCTTGTAAAATAATAATCCTTGAAGCTTATTATCGGCATCGATAAAGAAGGAAAATAATCTGTGTAGCGTTCAGGTATGTGTGTGTGAGTGTCGCAAGGTAGTCCGCCTCGGAGAATCAAACTAGCACTTGGAAGTTGGAACACACGTTTAATCAAACAGAACGACGTACAAATTTACAAACTTAGCCTACGCTACGCGCGGTATGGCGGTGCCGGGACGACTGGCTGCGCGAGCGCGCGCGGCCGCGGGTGTCCTGAGGGAGCGAGCGGGTGGCGGGGCGAGAGCGGGGAACCGAGGTGGTGCGACTCGGCAACACGCGACACGAGAGCTCCGCGGTGTGGCGCGGCGGGCGCCTAGTAACAGCACAGCGCGACGCAGAGCTTGATTGGAACGCGGGTTCGAATCGCGGTGCGCTGCTACATCTGTAAAAACAATAAAACTTCTTCTACTATTTACTTGTTTATTCTACTTGATTATTATTGCGCTTGAACGAGAAAGGGTTGCGGCGGGTTAGGCCGCCCGCAGGTAGGGGTAGGTAGTTAAATGAGAACTCAGGGTAGTTACGTGGTTCGGGCTTTAATAATTTCGCATCACTATTTACACCCGGCACTGTTGCTGGTGGTATGCAACAGGAGTCACTGGCCTTCACTGGACACTGATCCGGGTCTTCGGCACGTGGCGGAACCCGGCGACAGCTCGCCGGCGAAGTAAGCTGCCACGTGGCCGGGCACGGTGCGCAGGTCAGCGGCAGGCGCAGGCTCGGATGCAGTCCGGCAGGAAGCGGTGCGGAGCAAAGCGGGCAGTAGGCACGGAGTTAGCGAAAAAACGCCAAGTACGCCAAGAACGAAGAACGCCAAGTGGAAGAAGAAGAACGAAGAAGAAGAACGAAGAACGAAGAACCTGGAATCAGCGTCCAAGAAATCGGAATGCAAACTAGGCTTGCATTCCGTGCCAGCGACTCGTGATAGTTCACAAGCCCGGCAGACAGAATACACTGACAAACAAGCAGTAAAAGCGATTAGTAAATAGAACACTGAACACTCACCCCAGCGGGTTCAGAAAGACGCGTGGTAGCACGCGGCTTTCAGGTTAGGGAAAAGGACGCGAGCGCCGTTACACGCGTATTTATGCGAACGCCGATGACAGTTCGCACGTCAAATTTGACAGATGTCAGTCAGTAAATGAATCGACCAATCAGCGCAACGGAGGCGTTGATTGGCATAGACAATAGGATTTATGTCGACTATTGAACTATAGATCGCAAATATAAAAGGTGACATTCCCACAACGTCACAGTACCCCGCCGAAAAGACCAGGATTTTACTTATAACTGAATATGAGTAAAATCCGTCTGCCTATTTAGCATTCTTGTTAGATTACACTTTCATTCCATCCTCTTACATACTTCATCCTTACAAAATGTCTAGCATCAAAATATATTATGACCAAGACCCTATAGACAAGAAAGTATGGTATAGGTGTTTTTTTTTTTTTTTTGTACACGCGTTGTTTTTCGGGAGAAAGTATGTAGTAGTGTTGTCGCATTGGTTGTGAGTTAGCAGTATCAATGCGATGAGTGATGAGATGTGTTCTGCCTAGGCCTCGCTTTTCCGTAGAAATAGAACGAAATAGGTCAATAGTATTATCAGCGTTTAGACGCTGTGATTTGGTTAAATCGTCATAAGAAAATAATTTACCTTTGTTATTATTAAAATAAGAAACACTACTGGTATTAGAATCACCTATAGTTATTGATTTTAAATACTTGGGGCAAATCTCAAACCTAGACCAGAAATCAATACCTAAAATTAAATACGATGATACTGTAGGTATCACGTAGGCTTTAAGAATATGAAAATTATTCTCAAAACTTATAAGAATATTTATATAACCTATAGGGTTTAACCGTTGGCCGCCAGCGGCAACAAAATATATGTCGTTAAGGTCTGTACACAACTTAAAACCAGCTGATAATAATAGTTTATGTGAATCGTTCCCCAGTATAGTCACTGAAGATCCAGAATCCAACAAAGCACAAAAAGAAATTTCACCAATTTTTACATTAAGATACGGGCGAGAATCATTATCCGGTTTACGTTCCCAGATTGATGTGATGTTATAGGTAGAAAAAAAAAAATAATAGTGGAAAGCCATTGTTCCCAATCTTCCTTATCAAAATTAACACTTTTAGTAGTAATATCACAACAATCTGGCCCTAGAAGTTTTTTGGTTTCGATTTAGAATGACAATTCGTACAATTAGTATAAATAACACCTTTGGTACCACATTTAAAACAATTGGAAACCTATTTTGTTTACACTCAGCGAGCGTGTGGTCATTAGTGCGGCAGCGGGGACAATGTGAATGACTACCTGAGCGTCTTTTGTTCTCGAGCGATAAGCGAGAAACCGGTTTACTTGTACCAATAGATGTATTTAAAGTGTTAGTTTGTGTATTTGTTAGTTTATTGAAATTGTAGGAATGTGTAAATTTTTTATTAAATTGAATATTAGGGTTAGTAGTGTTATTAGAGTAGGCTAAATCTGGAGCTAGCGTATTATTAGTTATGGGAGGCGGTTCACGATATTGAGCAGTCATACATTGGATATTTTCGAAATTTTTACATATCAAACGAAGTTCCTCGATAGTAGAAATTTTAGGTGAGCATGCTATAACGTTAGAGTAGCACGGACGGATGTTGTGTAACAAAATTTCCAATTTTTCCGACTCAGGCAATTCTTTAGAAAGACGAGAAAAAAATTCAGACATTATAGAAAAATATACAGTGATGTTTTCAGTTTCATGCTGAGTACGATTACGAATTTCTGAAACCAAACGATAGTCATAATCGAATTCGCCAAAATCCTCTATCAAAAATTTAGACAATTGATCCCAATCCTTGACTTTACTTTTAATGCTACGGAACCAATGTAGTGCATTGCCACAAAATATTTCTGTAGCAAAATTTAATAAATCAGAAGATGAAATACTCCTAGCGGCTTTAAAATCATCGACCTTTTGCAAAAATATACGAACGCAAGTAGAACCGTCGTATTTTAGTAGTTTGAAATCTGACAAACGAGGACGCTCGCATAGATACGTTGTAACATCTGTTTTATCAACTGATGTGGGTAAATTAAAAGTAGTCGGTTCACTGGAGTTAAGTTTTTTAAGCCTATTGATAAATGAATCATAATCAGTGTTAAATGTATGCAATAGTTTTTTATCGGCAGATGTTATCGGTTTCAATCTACGTGCTCTGTGATAAATATGATTTGCCAAAGTGGATGTACGCTTGAACATGTTTATATCAAATGAACATTTTGGTTTGAAATTTTTGATTTTAAGTCATTAAAAGAAACATTTAAGGAATTTAGATCTATATCAATGCTAATCCCGACTCATCAATGTCCTCAGATGGGTATAACAATGACAGTTTATGAATCTGTTTACGAAGTTGTAACACTGTGTCGGCTGGATCTTCGCCGCGAATTAATACTTCGTAACACAGTTCATTATTATTTAACAAAAAATACTTAATGGGGTGAGTGTCCATTATAAGTGAAAATGAATTTAAAAGATAAAGAAGAAGATAAGGCAGAAAAAAAAAATGCAAACAATGTAATTGGAAATTAGTTATCAAGGTTAGACTTTACACTTCACTTAGTTAGAAAAAAATTGACAAACCTGTTTGCACTTTTAAACCGCTCGCTTGCCCAGTTACAGACTGCGCAACCGGACTGTGTGTGGAGTACCGGGTATAACGGTGATGCGAAAACCCACGTATTACAAAGAATTGGGCGCCACTGCGGCGGGTTAGGCCGCCCGCAGGTACGGTGCGCAGGTCAGCGGCAGGCGCAGGCTCGGATGCAGTCCGGCAGGAAGCGGTGCGGAGCAAAGCGGGCAGTAGGCACGGAGTTAGCGAAAAAACGCCAAGTACGCCAAGAACGAAGAACGCCAAGTGGAAGAAGAAGAACGAAGAAGAAGAACGAAGAACGAAGAACCTGGAATCAGCGTCCAAGAAATCGGAATGCAAACTAGGCTTGCATTCCGTGCCAGCGACTCGTGATAGTTCACAAGCCCGGCAGACACAATACACTGACAAACAAGCAGTAAAAGCGATTAGTAAATAGAACACTGAACACTCACCCCAGCGGGTTCAGAAAGACGCGTGGTAGCACGCGGCTTTCAGGTTAGGGAAAAGGACGCGAGCGCCGTTACACGCGTATTTATGCGAACGCCGATGACAGTTCGCACGTCAAATTTGACAGATGTCAGTCAGTAAATGAATCGACCAATCAGCGCAACGGAGGCGTTGATTGGCATAGACAATAGGATTTATGTCGACTATTGAACTATAGATCGCAAATATAAAAGGTGACATTCCCACAACGTCACAGGGTCGAGGATATTTTAAGTACTCAAGTGTAGGTTTCATCCAAGTATTTCAATTAGTTTAATTGCTAGCTTTATTGGTGGTATATCACTCCCCTTCGGTTGGCCGACGATATTGTAGTCTTGGCAGAATCGCTGGAAGACCTTAGCACTATGCTCGAAGACCTCAATCGAGTCTCCCAACAGGTGGGTCTTAAAATGAACATGGACAAAACGAAGATCATGTCGAATGTCCATGTTGTGCCCACCCCCATCGGTGTTGGGGGCTCGACTCTTGAAGTTGTTGACGAATATGTCTATTTAGGACAAGTGGTCCGGTTAGGCAGGTCCAACTTCGAGAGAGAGGTCAATCGTCGAATCCAACTCGGTTGGGCAGCGCTCGGGAAACTACGCGACGTCTTCTCGTCCAAAATACCTCAGTGCCTTAAATCGAAAGTCTTCGATAGTTGTGTGTTGCCAGTGATGACTTACGGCACCGAGACGTGGCCTCTCACTATGGGCCTTATTAGGAAGCTCAAAGTCACTCAACGAGCTATGGAGAGGGTTATGCTCGGGGTTTCCCTACGAGATCGAATCAGAATGAGGATCTCCGTAGGAGAACTAAAATAACCGACATAGCCCAGCGGATTAGTAAGTTGAAGCGGCAATGGGCGGGGCACATAGCGCGGAGAACTGATGGCCGAAGGGGCCGGAAAGTTCTCGAATGGAGGCCACGTAGCAGAAAGCGCAGCGTAGGACGTCCACCCACAAGGTGGTCAGACGACCTGATAAAGGTCGCGGGACGTCGCTGGATGCAGGCTGCCTCCAACAGGTCACTGTGGAAATCATTGAAAATGTTCATATTGCCCATATATTGGAATAATTCAGATTCGAATTTCGTGTTACAGAGTAGGTTTCGAAACGAAAAACGTCACGAAGTTTCGAACTTCGTTTCGGATTTATATAGTCCCTACCCCTGGCTTGTAATGTGAACTGCGATTGATACTAGTGGCAAGTCAACTAAATCTTCTAACAAAACAGCGTGATATTTAGGTGCAATGTGACGACTTTTGTGCGTTTTTTCGCATAGAGAAACGTTAAAATTCACTATTACCACCATTTTTATTCAGACGCCAGTCTACAAGGTGAATTGCTGGTTAAGATTGCAAGTGGTTGGTTTTGACCGATTTTAACAGATTGATGTGGAGATCCTTGGGGGAGGCCTATATTTAGCCGCGGATTTCCTGTGGCTGAAGGGATAGAATATTAAAGAATAAATTAAATATATAACCAATTTAATTAAGGCTCCCTCTGTCTTGTGTTGGAAGTATTACAGAGGGTAAAAGTGTGCACATTACAAACAGAAATAAATTGAAGCTAGAGACTGATTTTGAGCTTACTGCCATCTATGATATTCTTTAGTAACAATTTCAAACCTTACTCTGGAAGTATTATTGCAAATTAGTTGATGGTGTTTCGTATAGATGTCGCTAGTGAAATTAAATATGATGTTTTGTGAACTAACGTATTGTTTATTTTCTCTCTATTGTAATCTTCTACGAAATCATAGACGTAGTATCAATAGACTTGACATGCATTTGACATATATAGTCCATCTCACTTAGACTTATGCATAAACCTTAAAAATGAAAGTGACAAAACATAATTTGCGGTCCTTGTCATAGTTTCACATAATTTTGTAGGGGAATACTGCGTGTACCCAAACAAATAAGACGTGCGGTTTGTTATAAACTTGAATTACTGAGTATTTTACGAATATTTGCGGTCAAAAATGTATGTAAAAGAGTGTTGAAACTGATTATAAGACAAAAGGTATGGTGTGCTGCTTTATTATTGGCTGTGATAGCCGATCTAAACGATAATATGAAAATATAACCTCTCACTGGTAAATGCATTTTATTTAGTATATTGGTAAAAATAAATGTAGACGTTCATTATTACTAACATCTGCAATTAGTATTTCATAGAATACATTGAAAAATAGGATTATATTTGCATAAAAAAAAATGCTTTTTTTTTACTTTATGTCTGTCCCTTACGGTGGAACTCGAATGTCGAGTCCATTTGATACTACGTCCATGTACGAAATACTGTCAATAATAATATTTATTTCCTTTCATTTCAAAGGATTCTAATAAATTATTCTTTATTTTCATTTACACTGAAAAATTACTTGAAAATTAAGGGATACGCACTAAAACTCACGCCTTTTTCCCGGATGGGGTAGGTAGAGCTGCTACCAGAATATTTAAGTTTCACCTTGTGTGTTCCTCCACATGATGTGATAGGAGGCGAGCCTACCGCAATATCGGGCACAAATACCTGACTAAATGCTCATAAATACCACTTTGCCCGACCCGGGATTCAAACCCAAGACCATAGCACTTTAATCGTAGCGTAGCACAACAGCGTCATCGACGTAGTCCAAATTATAGTAATGTTGTTTAAAATAATTTTGTAGGCAATAAAAGACCATCCATATGCCAAATGTTTATTAAAATACAATTATATTAATAATCACATCATGTACTTAAACAAAATCTCTACAAGATTAACATTTTACATCACTAAATAATTATATTTACGAAGTCTTAAATAAGTTAAGAACTAGTATCGACAAGTCCCAAGAACAAAATCGTATCTCATACATACACTTTAAAATATAATAGGTACCTTAGAGTATATATATATATATATAGAGGGAGCGCTGGTACTTCAAAAACGTAGATAAAAATGGTGGCCGCGCCGGGCCACCTTTTTCTGCCTTCCTATTGGCTAATAGTTGAACAGGTTGTGAACCATACATAAACTACTTGAAAAAAATAATAGAAATAAACGCGAATGTATGACAGCGCTCCCTCTATAGGTATATAAATACTCTAAGATATGTACATACAGGGTATATCAAGACTGCTACCGAAATCGAAGCCGGGTGGTAGTTTTAGTGACTACAAACACAATGCAACTAAAAATTTCACAAAGAAACGCGACAATTATTTTTTATGATTTTTTAAATATCGTCATTTTTGGGTGGTAAATCCATAGTTTTTGCTAAAATAATAATTTAAACTCTTTTATACCTTAGAGTATTTATAAATAAAAGGGTATACACTATTATTTTAGGAAAAAATGCATTTACCACCCAAATATGTATGTATGTATCAGCCCATATACGTCCCACTGCAGGGCACGGGCCTCCTCTACAATCGACAGTACGATTGAGAGTGGTTAGGCCATATAGTCCACCACGCTGGCCTAGTGCGGGTTGGCGGACTTACATACCATAGAAATTTTTATAAATCGCTATGGTATGCAGGTTTCCTCACGATGTTTTCCTTTCACCCAAATATGGTAATAAGAAAAAAATAACAAAAAAAAAATTGTCGCTTTTTTTTGCAACTTTTTCTATTGCATTGTGTCTGAAGTCGCTTAAACTACCACCCAGCTTCGTTTTCGGTAGCAGTCTTGATATACCCTGTATAATATTTATTCTGACATCGATTTGTTACATCGTAAAGTGAATCAATAGATTTTAAACGAATGACCTGAATAAATATAGCTTCATTTTCGTACTAATTACATTACAATCCTTTTTTTGGTTACTGTATTGTGCTGTACAGCCCATGCCCCATATGCGTCCCACTGCAGGGCACGAGCCTCTACCACAATCGGGATTACGAATGAGTGATTAGGCTATATAGTCCACCATACTGCCTTAGTGCACGTTGGATCACTTTAAATACATAGATATTCTTATAAATCACTATGGCATGCAGGTTTCCTCAACATATTATCCTTCGTTTGTTGGAAAAACCTAGTGGCCCATACAAATTCATATTCAAAATTCAAATACAAACATTTGTTACATTCGATTTCGGCAAAGCCGGCATAATTGTGTTGACCAGTGAGACTTACTATGAAGATGCTTTTAGATGCTCACTTCATTAAGGGTATTTAGATTAATTTACATATGATACACTGCCCTTTTTCTTTCTCATAAATCCATCAAATAGTCGTCTGGTAGAGATTGTCTTAGTGCGATAAGACCGCCATTTGTACTTTGTTGTTTCATTATCTCTATTAACTGTTATATTTATTGTGTGAAATTAAGACTAAATAAATAAAACATATGTAACTTTATTATGAGATTAGGTTCTTGGGTCCCGTCGATTTGTAAAACGATTCTTAAAATACTTAATTAGTCTCAAATAGTTTTATTTTATGACAGAAGACATACGACCTTATTCGCAAACATTTTTAAAACCTATTTGAATATTTTATCTTCTTCACTCAAACGGAATTCAAAAGTCATTCGAAAGGGACAGAATTTTCGATAGCTAAAATATATTTTAAATTTCCAGGAATAAGGTCGGTGAAAAAGATGACTTTGAAACATTGAGGTATTATACTAGAGAGGACATCGGGAATAAAATCTCTGCGTATGGTGCGTGCACAAGGGTACACATTGAAGCGAGAGGGAAGATAATATGTTACTTCGTAGGCGTGACAGAGACAGAAATAGAATGTACCCTTCATTTTGTTACAAACATTTTGTTTGCAGTGTCCCCTCTAGTATAATATTTCAATGCTTTGATAATAATAGGTATAATATAAATGATGTTGATTAAAAAATCAGACCTTCAGGTCACATATCCACGCTCAAAGTCACCCAACGTAATATAGAATAGTTTACGCTGTTGTTGTTTTAGTTGTTTTAGTTTATCCTTTCAAATCAGTAATAAATATGTCCATAAAATAAATACTGTCAGAAGTCATCCGATTCGCTAGTTGAAAACTAGCTAGTTCTAACACCAACATTTCAAAAGATTACCAGCCATTCGTAGGTGCTTTAAAATCAAAACTGACATAGAAAGAAGAGAGAAAAAGGTGATAATGAATCTTAATAAACTAATCACAAGATTTAACATTCTCAGGCGCTTCAACATCAAATCATGGCCACGTCAATCCAAATTGATACCAAAAGGAAAGAACAGAAAAAGAAGGTGACAATAATCCTCAGAGCTAAACCAATTCACATATTAAGTGAAGTATCCATTCTTGTATCCGTTTTGTATAAAGGTGGTGCTACAGACGTTTCTCTGGTTGTTGTCGAAATCTCCGAGCTTCTTCTTCGAGGTGGTCACACGCGTGAGGCTCGTGAAGTTCTCCTGCGCCGGGCTGGTGGAACAGCAGAATGCACGGCGAAACTCCCTGCGGAATTTCCCTGGAAGATGGGGAATTATAGGGTTCATAAGGAGATTGTTAGACCTGTATTTATGCTTGCAACACGAAAAGACTTTTAAGGTTAATCTTTCTTTCGTTCTCCTTCTCATAAATCCGGCTAATGGCTGTCTTGTAGATATTGCTTTAGTGCAGAGTTTATAAACCTTTTAGTTATTTGACGTTTTATAAAATTTGGCACGCGTGTTCAAACGTTGATATAGACTAGCATATCCAAAATTAGATGCTTTTGACAATATTAAATACTATATACAGGGTATATCAAGACTGCTACCGAAAACGAAGCCGGGTGGTAGTTTAAGCGACTTCAGACACAATGCAACAGAAAAAGTTGCAAAAATAAGCGACAATTTTTTTTTTGAAATTTTTTTCCTATTGCCATATTTTGGTGGTAAATAATTTTTTTCCTAAAATAATAGTGTATACCCTTTAATTTATAAATACTCTAAGATATAAGAGAGTTTAAATTATTATTTTAGCAAAAACTATGGATTTACCACCCAAAAATGACGATATTTAAAAAATCATAAAAAATAATTGTCACGTTTCTATGCGAAAATTTTAGTTGCATTGTGTTTGTAGCCACTAAAACTACCACCCGGCTTCGTTTTCGGTAGCAGTCTTGAGATACCCGGTATACATTAAACCTATAATCTCCATTTTTGAAGTCGATTAAAAATAGATACTTACCACTCATAAAGTTATAGATGAGTGGGTTGATGGCGGAATTAGCGTAGCACATCACGTGGGACACCAAAGCCAGGAACGTAATGGCGTCATTCTGTTCCATGTCCAATGTGTATCTGAAAAATAATAACAAATCTATAAGCATACTATCAGGATCAAACCAGGAAGGTCACTGCCTTAAGTGGAGGTCATCCCCCCATAGTAATAATAAGACCAGCTATAGTTTTACGCGGGTTTTTTTTTTATTGCAATGAATGGTGAGACGAGCATGCCGTTCGCCTGATGGTAAGCGATACGACCCGCTCATGAACAGTAGCAAAATTCCACTGCGCTCGCCATTCTGAGACACAAGATGTTAAGTCTCAATATGTCCAGTAGTTATTCTGGCTACAATGTTCTTCAATCCGAAATACAAAAGTGCATTTACACTGCTGTTTCACGGGAGAAATAGACATTGCGGTGGTAGCTACCCAGATGGCCTCTCACATATGAGAGACCTACCACCAGTTAAAAAAAAAACAGTTAAAAAGCTTTTTTATTTCTTGCATCTTAAGTTCATAATAACAAGTCTATTATTAGTTTAACTATAACAATAGACAGACACAGACAAAAAAGTTCCTCCTTACATTCTTCGATTTATATTACAATAAGTACACTTCATTCAACATTAATAATTTCATATTTTTTTATTGAAATGAAATGAAAATATTTGTTGAATCCATAAAATGTCATACATTATTTAGATTCAGTCACTTTTTTTCCATTACCACCCGGTTCACAAGGCTGTTTATTAAACTCCTAATCTAGATACGTAAGGTGAGACGGTTACGCGGACGTAAATCGGGGCGCCCTTCTCCCTAGGAAGTCCGGTACCGCCCACAATGCGTGTGATAGCCATCAAAGGCTTTTTAGTCCGTATGCTGGCGTAGGTATTGCTATGGACCCAGCTCGGCCACAATATCCGTGTTTGTACCGGGCTGGAAGGCCAGAGACATTGACATAAACCCCTTTCGGCCTCTCCCGGGGTATCGAAAGGGGAGCTTCTCAGCTTTCCTCTCGACATAACAAAAGGTTAAAACATCTGTATATACCTATCTGGTCCATAGAATTACATCTACCATTCACCTCTACCTCTCACTACGAAGGAATGTAAAAAATACATATTGTTAAGTAAACAAAACAAAACGATCTGTTTGCTCTCACAGCGAGACGATTCACAAACATACCAAGTTAAAATGCTTCATTAATACATTTCCATTTGGTTTTTATGGGTTCAAAACTGATTGCTTATTGACTTTTGTACAATCGTTTGACTTTTGTATAATATATACTCGTAAGCGTGTGGCGAAATTAAGTACGGGAAATATAATTTAAAAAATATCTGAGCATTAACAAATACAAAATTAATAAAAAAATTGCATTTTATTAAATATTAGCGGCCCGGCCCAGCTTCGCCCGGGTACAAATAGATTTCTGTACAATAATATGTACGTATTATACATATAAACCTTCCTCTTGAATCACTATCTATTAAAAAAACCGCATCAAAATCCGTTGCGTAGTTTTAAAGATTTAAGCATACAAAGGGACATAGGGACAGAGAAAGCGATTTTGTTTTATACTATGTAGTGAAGTAGCATTTTTTATACTTCTTTATTTTCATCATATAAACAACACTTGTTCTTGATCAGTGGATCTTGATGTGGGGTCAGAACTAAGCTTGTAACAAAAATACATACAAAAATAAGTACAAATAATTTTGGACACACACCAGACTTTTCTGTGGTATATAGTGATATAGTAAATGGCTTGTATAATTATTTGTACTGGCGGTAGTACTTTAATGGTAGTTCGAAGTATAATAATGACACAGTGTCAGTCATGTATTAAACGTATTAAAATGAATACGTGTTTTTCTTTATGTACATACATACATAAACTCACGCCTATATCCCAGAAGGGGTAGGCAGAGGTGCCAGGACACCCACATTTCGCCATGTATGTTCCGTCCCACAATGTGATAGGTGGCGAGCCTATCGCCATATCGAGCACAAATTCCTGACTCTGGGCTGATAATGAATAGAAAAACCCAATATCACCTCGCCCAACCCGGGATTGGAACCCGAGAACTCAGCTTTGTAATGGTATCTTGGTACAACTACGCCACCGAGGAAGTTTCTTTGTGCAAACATTACGTTTTCGAAGATACGAGTGTATTCTTAGTAAATTATTATTTAGAAATTAATTTTTTTTTTTTTTTTCATTTTTTTTTTTTTTTTTTTTTCATTTTTTAAGGACACAAACAGTCAATATTCAACAGCCTCCGTGGTGCAGTTGGTTAGACGCCGGTTGTGTAACGTGAGGCCGCGTGTTCGATCCCCACACTGAGATAAATATTTGTGATCCCCATGTACTTGCTTCGGGTCTGGGTGTTTGTGGGACCGAAAAGATATAATAAATAGTATTTGTTATTTTGTTCTTAGAACCGTAATGGCACGCGATGTGCGTACACGGCCAAAATTTGCATCTCATCTTGCCGTACCAATGCAGGAGTGCGCGCACCTTTGCGCCGCTTAATGAATAACTGTAATATGCTTTTTCCAAACATAGATATATTTGCATCAACACCCAGTAAATTCAAACTCTCTTTAATTAAAGTCATTGAAACTTTGGAAATTCAGTAACATCATATTGTTTAAATAGCCATTCAATGTTTAACATGACGTTACGAATATTATGTTAATAAATATATATCATGTAGTTGTTTAGTTGATAATTTACATTGATTCATAAATACACTTAACGCTAGATTTAAGCATCTGTGGATAACGTAGTTGGTTGCGCATTTAATTGTATCTAAAATTAAGTTTTCTTTATCTATTAACAATGTGTAACTGTTTGAATTCCCAAATAAATAAAAAAAAAAAAAAGTTTCTCGTACTTCCTGATACCCACGACACAAGACTCAACCTTAGTATGGGATTAGAACTATGTGACTGTTGGGTGTATTTATTTTCATCTTAAAATGCGACAAATTCTAACTTTAAACTGCTCAAATTCGATTTGTCAAAGCGAAATACTCCCAACAATGTTTGACTTTGGGAATCCGAACCAATGACTTAACATTTCACAAGAACTGTCACGAGACTAATGAATCGATTTAATAAATTTCCGTTTACAATTACGGCTAAAGAGTTCCAAGGTGTTAGATAAGTGCTAAGTTATGCGCATTATTATCATATGCGTATTTACAGATCATATTTGAGCTGCCAGTTTGGCGTGAAATATATAATCTCTCGGTTACCTACACATTGCGGAGTAGACGTTATATGTAAAAATGAAAAACATCTATCGAGTCCAAAATGTCACAAATTTAGATTCAGTCACTTTATTCCACTACCACCGGGTTCACCGTTCACAAGGCTGTTTTCGCTTGAAATGAACGGGCAAGAAACTCTAGCATTGCTTTTACAAAATAAGTTGCAATTAAGCAAAATTCAGAGCAGTTCATAAATTATTTATAATAGTAATTGAATTATCATTTTATTGTATAACGGCCGTTCTCTATATTCTATCTATCTTCAATAAGGGGTTAAAATAGTTACCATGACTATGTCGGTACAATTCTACGCTTCATACGAAAATAGACATATATATTTTTCTAATCTAGCTATTTACAAATATGTATATGCACTAATATACCTTTCTATCTTTGTTACCTAAAATATAAATTGCATCGAAATATTTAATGAAATATCTTGTTAAAGATAGACAGATTACAGAGAACAGCTGTAAGTTACTTTTTACGGCTGAGTTAAGCGAAGTAACCCAGAGCTCGGAATTGGTATACATACATGTAGGAAGTTTCTAAACGCACTATTGTCTTTAGACTATTGATTTTAAAAAAACAAACTATGTTGTCTATAGATATATAATGGCAGACCTTATGATGTATATGGTGTAGGTGTGAGATGAAAGTTGTTATTCATATATTGTAAAGTTGATCGTTTTAATGTTAAAGTTGTGAGCCAAAAGTTTTAAATGTGTTTCGCCCCCCCTGATGTATGAGCTAAATATGTTATAAACTATGTGTAACAATATCAAAGAATTTCCATACTGACCGATGAGAACACGCATTGGTAACTATGACGTCATGTAAGAAACTTCGAGAAACTTTTCGGTTCCCTAATTCGTAAGCTCAAAGCCAATATGTCCAACAAATATTTACCTCGTTACCATAATTGAGCGGTCCACTTTCAGTGTCTGGTTGAGTAATAAGAATCGTGGATAATTGGTTTAAGATATACGCTATTATCAACAAAAGAGTAGGCAGAAATGTTAGTGCCACAGTAAGAAATATAAATATGAATAGCATGTTTTTAAATGTATGATTTTTTTTTTCTTTTCGTCTTTTTTGTACGCTACAATAAAATTACAACATAAAGAGAATCAAATAAATACAAAGTACAAAAGGTGATTTTATCGCTTTAAGAGATCAGTACAAAAAAGCTTTTCCTGGATATAAAGGATGGAGAAAGAAAATGCAGTGTAAATATAAAGAATAAATGCTTAAAAAAAACAAACATGAATTAACTTAATACACAAATAATTTGTGTATATTTAAATCAGTTATGTCTTAGATTTCTTGTTTTTTCTGTGGCACCACAATAACGATTAAGTGATGAAATCTCAGCGCGAAAATGATTTATGGTTTAATCATTTTTACCAGTGCTGTGGCGTAGTTGATTAGACACCGGCATTAGGGCCCTACTATATTCATCCGAAACGATTTTTTTAACGCGATTTTCACGGTCATCGTTTTGTAACTCTAAATGTAACCAAGTCAACCAAACGTCAATGGAAATCAAGCTTATTTAGACACGAGAAGTGTTTTCCTGTAGCATGTATTTAAATTCATAGCTGTAAGTGCCACCCACCGTTTATTTCCATCGCCACATGCGATAACAGCGAGCCTTTCGCTATATCGGGCACAAACTGCCCTCGGCACAAATTTACGAATTTCGAAATCCAAATACACAGATCGGAGAGGTCCGCTTCAAATTTTGCACTAGAAATAATCTTTCGTCTAGTTTATTTTCGTACCAATATTTGATAGAGGCTAGCCACATCGGATACAAATTGCAGTCCTTGACAACTTGTTTGTCAATTCCAAAATTGAGATACATAGATTGGAATACCTGAGTCGTATTTTTAATCCAGGATCAATGACCAAATTTTCAAAATCTACACTGTTGTTGCAAAGTGATATAGTCACGCTACTGACATACATGACTCAGCATGAATGGGCATGTTCTCCGGAGCGGACTGTCTCACAGGAGATCGACTAGAATCGACAACTTCGTAGTCGCGTTTCGTTCTGTGAATAAGATTACTATACCTAGTACCCCTTTATCTTCCCAACCTTTTTCCCGATCCCCTCACGATTTGATGAGTAGGCGAATCATCTGTAATCCCAGCGTTGTGGATGTTCTTGGTCGGCAATGATAGTTTACCGGGAGATGTCCAGTTTGATCTTTTGCCGGATTGTATCAAAAAAATCTCAACAACCCACAGCCATACACGCCACATTTTACCAGCCCTGTTTGATTTATGCGTAGTACTTCTTGGGTCAGTGTAATTCAGACCATTATATTGAATCTAATAAAAACAGACTGTCTAGTCAAGGTTGCAATAGTCAGTGGATGCAGTTTTTTTTGACAGATCGATGTGGAGTTCCTTTAAGGAGCACATATTTAGCACTGGTAATTTTAAAGCCGAAGTGAGAGTGATCACATAAAACTCACCTCAATACAGAGAGCAGGTGCACAGGGAAGTAGCACACAGCAAACATGACGACTACAGCCACCAGCATCTTTGCCGCCTTCCTACGGGAACGCAGCTGAGCTGGAAATAAGAATAAATAACAATTAACCCAACAGTTACATACATAGCCTGACGCCACATTAAGATCGAGTCTTGTGTCGTAGGTATTAGGAACTGCGAGAGACTTTTCAGTCTCACAAATACCAGGGCCCGAAAGAAATGTTTGTTCGATCCCCGAAGCTGCGGTCTCTCGTTTCGTCTAACCTATTGCGCCACGGAGACTGTCAAATGAGATGAACATTTTAATTAATATATAATCTGTGTTAAATTGGGGACGGAAGGCAGTAGTTCATTAATAGAAAACATTTTGTGAAAGATGTTAGCTGATCTATTTTCAGGTCATCATCATCATCATCATCATATCAGCCACAGGAAGTCCACTGCTGAACATAGGCCTCCCCCAATGATCTCCATAATGACCTGTTGGAAGCGGCCTGCATCCAGCGACTTCCTGCGACCTTAGTCAGATCGTCCGTCCACCTTGTAGGCGTGCGTCCGACACTTCGCTTGCCTGTACGTGGCCTCCACTCGAGAACCTTTCGGCCCCAACGGCCATCGGTTCTACGAGCAATGTGCCCGGCCCACTGCCACTTCAACTTGCCAATCCTATGGGCTATGTCGGTAACCTTGGTTCTCCTACGGATCTCCTCATTTCTGATTCGATCTCGTAGGGAAACACCGAGCATAGCCCGCTCCATGGCTCGTTGAGTGACTTTGAGCCTTTTAATGAGGCCCACAGTGAGAGGCCACATTTCGGTGCCGTATGTCATCACTGGTAACACACAACTATCGAAGACTTTCGATTTTAGGCACTGAGGTATTTTGGACGAGAAGACGTCGCGAAGTTTCCCGAACGCTGCCCAACCGAGTTGGATTCGCCGATTGACCTCTCTCTCGAAGTTGGACCTGCCTAACCGGACCACTTGTCCTAAATAGACATATTCGTCTACAACTTCGAGCGTCGAGCCCCCAACTCCAATGGGGGTGGGCACAACATGGATTTTCGACATGATCTTCGTTTTATCCATGTTCATTTTAAGACCCACCTGTTGGGAAACTCGATTAAGGTCTTCGAGCATAGTGCTAAGGTCTTCCAGCGATTCTGCCAAGACTACAATATCGTCGGCAAATCGAAGGTAAGTAATATACTCGCCGTTGATGTTGATGCCGAACCCTTTCCACTGCAAGAGCTTGAAGGCATTTTCCAGCGCGGCAGTGAACAGTTTCGGAGATATGACATCTCCCTGTCTCACGCCTCTCTGTAGTGGAATAGCCTTCGTGCTCTGATCCTGTACTCGGACCGACATGGTGGCGTTGTTGTATATACACCTCAACACTTCGATGTACCGATAGTCTATGTGGCACCGCTGAAGAGACTGTAGCACAGCCCAGGTCTCGATCGAATCAAAGGCTTTCTCATAGTCCACAAACGCTAAACAAAGCGGCAAGTTATACTCCTCGGTTTTTTGTATAACCTGCCGTAGCGTATGAATATGGTCTATGGTACTAAAGCCTTTTCGGAAACCGGCTTGTTCGGGAGGCTGGAAGTCATCAAATCTGCCTTCGAGACGATTTGTGATGACCCTCGAAAACAACTTATAGACATGGCTCAGGAGCGAGATGGGCCTGTAGTTCTTCAGCAAAGTGTTATCACCTTTTTTGAAGAATAGTACCACCACGCTCCTGCTCCATGCCTCCGGCGTTGAGCCCTCGAGGAGAACGGAATTGAAGAGCCTCTGAAGGACTTTTAGTACCGGCGTTCCGCCCGCTTTCAGAAGCTCTGAAGTGATTCCATCCTCACCCGGCGCCTTGTTGTTTTTAAGTTGTTTGAGGGCCATCTCAATCTCAAACAGGCTGATGTCCGGGATATCATCGCTAAAGTGTCGGATCAACTCGGCTCTCGGGTCTTCGGCCGAGCTAACAGTAGGTTCGGCAACCGAGGTGTAAAGCTGTCCGTAGAACCTCTCGAACTCTCTTAATACCTCTGCCCTAGTCGATACCACGCGGCCATCATTCGTTTTCAGCCTAGACAACAGGCTTTAAGTATTTTCAGGTAGTGAAACCAAATTTTGCTAAATTCGTTGGGTAATATTTGAAGTGAGCATTCCAAAATTGGAGTTATTCATAGCATTTCTATACGGCTTCTATCTATTCTTGGCACATTTGCATAGCCTTTATGGAGATATAAGCGATGTTAACGCCTTAAAGTGTAAAATATATTTTTTTTAAATACAGTACAGTACAGTCACATACATAATCCTGACCCCACACTAAGACCGAGTCTTTTTCTGGAGACTGTCCCGCCCTCACACCCACCACTGCAACTCCTGTAAGCCAGGATCAACAGTGGCACGCAATGTATTGACACCGAGCATTGAAGCTCGGCGAGTCTCCGGGAATGTCTAACTTGTCTTTAACCCGCAACGAAATCAATCAGAAAGTTAAATTAATAGGAGGAGTTGGAAATAAATTATTGTCCACTTCCCTCCGTGCAAAGCGGGTGACAAAACAATTAAATAAAGAGGTAAATAACCTCGCAAAAAGACTTTTACAGCCGGAGAAGCCAGCTGTAAAGCACCACGGATCAAATCCTTATTACATTTAAATGGGACCTAATATGTGAGCTGTTACACTTGATTCCAGTAATAGGTATGGCAAAAACGCCGGAAAGCACGGAAATTCGTCCTAGTCTCTACAAGGTCCGTGTAGTATACAACTCCAGATGATATTTGCATACTATCCAGCATGGTTTTACGCTCATTCTGCCAAAGACTACACTCCCAAAGTATATGATGCGCGGATTGTTCATATTCGCAATTTGCTGTTGAACATGGGCACGCAGGCGATTCCACAAGCTTAAAAGAGTATAGTTTAGACTTAAAGTTACCATGGCCCGTGAGGAACTGTGATACGCAATAATCGACATCTAGCCATGTCTTCGTCAAACGATCACGCACGCAAGGAAAATATTGGTATAAATGCCGTCCCTTCAAAGATACCTCCCATCTATTTTGCCATTCATCTAATAGTTCGCTATATACCATAGGAAGCGGTTTAAATAATCTGTCGACTTTTAAGAGTTCACGTGCAGTTAAAAATCTTTTATCCATATTCTCCCTAGTAGAGTAATACATGGCGGCGCGACGTTGCACCTCCAGATCGACTGGAAGTACACCCGCCAGGACAGGCAAAGCTTCGGTACTAACAGTTCTATATGCCTTGCACAAGAATATCAACGCCAAACGTTGGCTCTGGAGCAGTTTTCTTCGCACAGCACCGATAGTAGCCCTATCAGCCCATACGGGAGATCCATAACAAATACATCCTAAGTAAGTTGCTCCATACATGATTTGTAGTGTATTGAAAGATAGCCCCCACATTGATTTCGATATTTTTGTCAAAGCAAAAAAGTTCCTTTTCGACTTTTCCCCGACGTTTTTAATATGTTCCAGAAAGGAAAAATTCCTTTCCAAAATTAAACCGAGATAACAAACCGATTCTTTTTTCTTTACAGTGATACTATTAAATTTAATTCGCGGCGGTGATTTTAAAGTTCCTTTTAAAAGTAATTGGAACGTTTTATGTGGTGCAAACTGTAAGCGATTTCGATGTCCCCAATCACATATTAATTTTAAACACGCGTCTGCCATATTTTCTAATCCCGACCTACTGTTTGACTCTATAAGCAAGAGGCCATCGTCCGCATATCCGGTCAAAGAACACCCTGACGGTAAGGGGATTGTAAGAAAATCGTCGAAGCCTAAATTCCATAAATAAGGACCTAAGACCGAGCCTTGTGGACAACCCATCGTCAGTGGTTTCGACACGGCATAGTGTCCAAGTTTAAGTTTTGTTGTTTCATGCGAGAAATACGAGTAAATAAGTGAATATATATTTTAAAGCAACCTCGTAATTTCAATTTAAGAAGCAGCATTGGCCACCAAGCGTTGTCGAAAGCACCGGAGATGTCCAGAAAAATACCGGGTACATATTTACACACCGATGTACTTACCGCTCTTCTAACCGAAATTGCCGCGTCGATAGTTGACTTACCCGGAGTAAAACCGAACTGATTTTCGTGAAATTTTGGTCCGCCCGGTAGCAATCGAGGGACGATAAGACGTTCTAAAAGTTTACCTAGCGACGGCAAGAGTGTAATAGGTCGTATAGACCTACTAAGACTATAAGACCGAGTCTTGTGTCATGGGTATCAGGAAAAATCAGAGACTTTTCAGTCTGACAAACATCCCGAAGAAATCAAGTTAGACATTCCCGGAGACTTGCCGGGCTTCAATGCTCGGTATCATTACATTGCGTGCCACTGTTGATCCTGGCTTACAGGAGTTGCAGTGGCGGGTGTGAGGGCGGGACAGTCTCCATCCCGAACAAATACCTGTGATTCACAGAAATATTTGTTTCGGTGCGGGAATCAAACCCACGGCCTCTCTTTTCACAGACGGCATCTAACCAATTGCGCCACGGAAGCGGTAACATTTTTTGTTTCACAGCGTCATGAAGTGTATACAAAAATATCTAATAAATAAAAAGCGAAGAAATATGAATTGACAGACATAAATATTCTTCAGGAACGAAATAATACCGTATTTCAAAAGTGTAATAATAAAGATACATACGCCTCGACATCAATAACAAACTTTTCTACAACAACGTAATAAAACAAATATTTTAACTACTAAATTAACCACAAAAAACAAACTACGTATTATATCAAGGCCCTTGGCAATGATATATGGCTAGATGACGTCAAAACCATCGCTACATTTTAACTATAAAAATGATCGTAAATTTGCCATTTCTATAATATAAATTGGGGCTTGTAAATCAATCGAACGTGTGTGATAAGGCCAGATGAAATATTATGGATTTATGTGCAAAGTTCTGCTTCATTCCATATCTTTTCTGTATGAGCTAATCGATAAAAGTATATACTTGAGTTAAGTAATTAATTCTTGTAATTAAATATTCTATCGAATCAGTTGTTGCGGATTCGAGTTCACACTTTTGTGTTTTCAAATCATGTGTATGTAGTCAAATACAACAGAAAATTACTAGGTACTTAAACATTTTACTGGTGGTAGATCTCTCATATGTGAGAGGCTGCCTGGGTAGGTACTACCAACGAAATGTCTATTTTTCTCGCCAAACAGCAGTGTAAATGCACTGATGTGTTCCGGTTTGAAAGAACAATGTAGCCAATGTTACAATGTAATTACTGGACATATTATGACTCAGGGTGGCGAGCGCAGATGTTGTTTGGTTTTGCTACTGACCATGAACGGTACTATAGGATGATGTAGGCTAATATATTATATTTCCTTATCGCCTTTTTCTAATATTCCACAGATTGTATCGTTACATTAGTTTGTAATAATAATGTATTTTAATAACATTTGGCAAATACTGAATCAGCTGCTATATGATTGTTCTTATCGACAAACACTGCGTTATTAAATTTCAATTCTTGGGAATTGAACACAGGGTTTCGCAAATCACTAATCATATTTATAATAAACTAACATCATACAAAAAATTATAAAAAATGAATCCGCCCAGTCACAGTTATGACTCAAAGAAATGCTTTACAGAAACCAAACATTTCAACAAAAACAAACTTATTGTTCAAAAGCATTTCTTTATTTTTGTTGTAATTATTTTCGAGTCACAATGTGTGTCGTGTCGCTGTCGTGTGGGTGATGTTTGTTGTATTTAATAGCTTCTGTTGTTTGTTGACAAACGTAGTGCGATAATAATTGGCTCTGGTGATAGATTTTATTGTCTTTTTAGCGGTAGGAAAATATTTTATAATTTTTGTATGTTTAACACGTGAGAATGTTTATTTTTAGCCAGTATTTACAAAGAAAATTGTAAGGAACATTTAGGCTATAAATACATCCAATACTTATGACCGCTACCCCGCAAAAAACCTGCATACCATAATGGTTTGTAAGAATTGCTATGATATGTAAAGTCCGTGAATCCGCATTAGGTCAGCGTGTAGGACTATGTGGCGACCCCTCTCTTTTGTACTCTCGATTGTAGACGCGGCCTGTGCCTTGCAATGGGCCGTATATGAGCTGATACATATACAGATATAATGTTACACGTATTCATGATCCACAATAAGATAATAGTCTTGTTGTGGGTATAAGAAGCCACGAGGGACTTTTAGATCTCACATACATTCAGAGCCGAAAAAATATTTGCGCTCACACAAACATTTGTCTATATTCATAGAGGGGTTACTCTATACTCCACGACACGATGACGAATGTTCGAAAATTACACGTGAAACTGTACGAATATGCCTAAGTACTTTACAAAATGGTCGAATCATGTATCGTACCTCGTAATCTTAGACTAAGTTCGGAGTGAGTGATAAGTTTCAAATAGATAATATTGATTTTAGAAGTGGAAAACATTTATCTTATATGTTGACGTTGAACTTCGAACATTGGAAATTGCCTGTGTTTAGCAATGGACTTCCTGTGGTTGAAGAGAGAGAATCATTTATCTAGGGGATTGAACCATCAGCCTTTCGTGTCACAATCTTCCCAACCAGAAGTTGACTCTGTGATCCGAAACGAAAGTGGAATATTCGGACTTCAATATTCGAACTAAGTTACAAGTTTTCCACGTCTAAAAATGAATACTATTAGAGAATGATAGGTATCCTAGAGATGATACCAATCATTCACTCCAATCTTAGTTTATCGTTATGACGTACGATAGTGGATCCCTAACATTTTGTGGAGTACCACATTCGTACAGTTTAATGTATAACGTTCGATGATTCGAGTTTCGTGTCAGATCGCAGAGTAATCCCCCAATTGCGTCACAGAGGTTGTCCGATAAAAAAATACTGCAAAAATAACTCCATTTTTAGCGACTAAAAACATTTTAATGACGAAACCGAAACTGGAATGAAATCGTGAAACTTTACCCGAGAGTGCTCGAAACAGTTCGAACAAACAAATTATTTTTCCTTTGATGGCAGCGTTTTAATTATACTTCGTAGTCTATGTTCATAGTAAATTAAATCGTTACGCTTAATGATCTCACCTTGTTTTTTTTTTATATTTTATTGCAATGAATCGCGAGACGAGCCATGCCGTTCGCCTGATGGTAAGCGATACGATCGCTCATGAACAACAGCAAAACCAAACAACACCTTGAATTACAGAGCAATGCTTGGCATTCTTTTGTCGACTATTTTCCTTTGGACCACTAATCGTTTCATGGAATCCTTGAATTATGTGCTCAAGAACTAAATTCTCGTAGTTGCACAATCGACGATAATTTCTGCTCAATATTTAGGTGTGCCACTAGTTATCATAGTTATTATACTTTCTTTAGAACACAAAATACGCCCTTTTCTACTTTTTTAACAAAAAGTTAAAAATAAAATTGATGCTAAATGAAAATCAGATAGAATAGGCAACAACAAACCGACTAGGCGAGAGAACATAATAACTGATTAGAGGAATGATCTTCTAAATGAACATACATCATTGTGCCAGCCTGATTGTGCTGATGCATACTTACTCTGCTCGGCTGGAGCAAGTTTCATGGTCTCGGCCTGGCCTGGTATCTTGTCTGAGTGCCACAGAACCCTCACGATCTGGTAGTATGCCACAGTCATCAGGAGAAGGGGGATCCTGGAAAAAATAGTCCATGTATTAGTGAATGAGTCGATGTGACAAAACCACAGTTGGAAACATTATTGAGTTTCAAAAATATGACCTTGAAGTGCATTTACACTGCTGCTTCACGAGAGAAATAGACAATGCGGTGGTACCTACCCAGATGGCCTCTCACATATGAGAGACCTACCACCAGTAAGTAGACAATGCGCGCTAAAATAAATATTAAATAATTACATTTAGTAGATTTCGTCTGGAGGATGATTAATCTTCTCTTTTATAAAACTTTATAAAAGTAAGCATTTTCAAAGCCGTTGTGAGCGAAGACTAATTATTTCAGTAACAATCCACTAGAGATGTACTGGAGCGCGCGGGCCACTTATGTCGGAACACTTCATATGCTTTCCGCCCTTTCCATATATTTATTTCAATGGTTGGAAAATTTAATTCTAAATAAGGTTGGAATTAGAAATTCAGTTTCAAACTAACTAACTTCTTAAATACAGACAAACATACCCATAATCGCATGAATATCTTTATCAATCTCATACAGCTAAAGAAAATAGCATGTTTTTATGTCTTTGTGGGCCTTTTCGAAAGATTTCCTTATTAAATGACGGAAATTGCCCACATCCTATAACTTCGTACAAACTTAGCAAGGACGCTTTCGCAAACACGTGGCCTCTACTTAAGAACTTTTGGGCCCAATTGGCCAACCATTATCCGCTCTATATACCCTGCCCACTGCCACTTAAACTTGCTATTACTCTGTGCTATTTCGCTTACTTTTGTTCTACAGATCATTTTATCAGAATCAATTTCCTAGGAAAATAGTGACATTATACTGAAAGCAAACAGAATTTTAATTAAAATTTGCAATGAAAATTTTCAACCATTTCTGTAGTAATATCAAAGAAAGGAAAGGTTTTTATTTCCTTAAGACTTACATTTAAAATTAGAACCTTTGCGATATTCATTTTAATATTAAAATCTTGAAATAGAACTTCTTTTTAATGAGTTTGCTTAGTGTTTCAAAGAAGTGAGGAATTATGCAAGTGTAATTAGGTAGTATGCGGGCGGTGGCCTGTTGGTAAACGGATCAGACTGCCAACATGTTCACAGTGGTCGTGGATTCATATCCCAGGGCATATCTCTGAGAGCTAGCCACCACCACAGTCTAGTATGGGTTGCCAATCTGCACCAACTTTCCACACCATAGAAATTCTTACAAACCGCTATGGTATGCAGGTTTCCTCACGATGTTTTCCTTCACCGTTATAGTGCGTTATGATTGACTATCAATGCTCAAAAGACTGAAAAGTCAGAGGTATGTCCTGAGATTCGAACCCGCTACCACCGTGAACATGTTGGCAGCAGCGTTTGGTCCGTTTACCAACAGGCCACCACGCCCTTTTGAATCATAGACACAGTGAATAAATTAGTGTGTCAAAATATTAAAGATTATCACATTATCGCGACAATTTTACCGCTCTCATAAAAAATCACAAGACCGCCCACTTATTACGCCAAGACAGATTAATAAAAACAAGTTCCACCCAATTGAATTATTTATTTATTTTATTTATTTAAACACTTTGTACATATTAATAGTACAGGCGGACTTAATGCCTAAGGGCATTTTCTACCAGCCAACCTTAAGGTAGTGCAGAGAGACGGAAGCAGGTGCTTATTAATTTATAAGGAAATAAATGAGAAGAGAATATATATTTATAAAACATAAATAAATAATAATATTTATACGAATATATATCTATTTAATTATTATTATTTACCAATACAATTATATATATACCTACACATACATACATACACATACATATAATATATATATATATATATATATATATATATATATATATATATATATATATACACACACAAACATATATATAAACAAGTAAATAAATAAATACCTACATTAGTGGTGAGAATCTGCTACTTCGGCGAGGAGTAATTGTCGAACCTTAATCTTGAAAGCCTGCCGTGTTGTGCACGACCTGATTTCGAGTGGGAGTGCATTCCAGAGAAGAATGGATTGGATAGTAAAGGAAGAGTGAAGGAAGTCAGAACTATGAGGAGGACATTTTAGAAGGAGATTGCTAGACGAGCGCAGATTTCTAGAGTGAGTATCACTGAGGTAAATGAATTGCGGAGACAGATAAGAAGGAGGGGAAGGAGACTTTAGAATAGAGAAAAGGGTAGTGAGGGCACGCAACGAACGGCGCTGCCGGATGGGAAGCCATTTTAACTGCGATCGGTAGGAAGAGATATGGTCAAACTTGCGAAGATTAAAAACAAATCGAATGCAGTTATTTAGAAGACGGTCGAGTTTGTTGAGTAAATCTGCATTCAGATCAAAATAGCACACATCACCATAGTCGATAACCGGAAGGATTAAGGTTTGCACTAGCATAGCCTTGGTTTTAAATGGTAGGAAATTCTTCAGGCGATAGAGAGAACGAAGAGTACCGATCACTCTCTGACTGACAGAAGTCACCTGGGGTCGCCAGCTCAGGGTAGCGTCGAATTACGTAAACAGAAAAAATTTGCTAAGAAATATTATTATCACAATGTCCTTCAAAGTTGAGCAATATAGGATAAGACAGATGCTTGTTACGTTTTCAACCCCTAAACAGGAAAAAAGCGTTACGGGATGACTAAACACATTCGCAAATTCTCCTCATTTTTATTCATTATGTTTAATCTCTTGAAACATATTATGTAAGCGACCATGTTACTGAAAAAAAGGCTTTGTATATTTTTCTAAGCAAAATAAATATTTACATAGCAATTAATGGCATTCCAATGCACTCATCACCATAAGACATAAGATGTTGAGTCTCAATATGTACAGTTATACATACTACAATGTTCTTAAATAAAATAGTTATCTATTTACAAGTTTAATAGTTTGTACACCACAGAGTATATTGTATATATGCAGATATAGTCAACAGTCAGAATAAGGACTTTAGCGCCCTGTGTCGGTGTACAACGTTATAAAGAAACAGGACTTGTTAATATTCAAATTATATTTCCATAGTAATTTTCAAAGCCAGACAATTTTAATTGAGTAGGCTTTTGGAAATAATATAAAGGAAAATAGTAATAGTGTTTAGCATACGTGTTTAGGCAAATTAAATAGCATTTTAGCGGTTGTTTCCAGATTCAATTAAGGGCAAATTGCTAAGCGAATCGGTTTTCACAGTTTCAGTCGTAGTATCATCGTGAAAGGAAAGAATTCGATATCTAGGGATAAAGCAAAGTTATTGAGAACAGAGACATCTGACTGACAGACTGCAACATGGAAAAGCCGAATAAAAAACAATGTATGAATTGTTAGGCCACACTATTGGTGGTAGGTCTCTCATATAGCCACCTGGGTATGTACTACCGCAATGTCTATTTCTAC
This sequence comes from Hyles vespertilio, assembly GCA_009982885.2. Taxonomy (NCBI): domain Eukaryota; kingdom Metazoa; phylum Arthropoda; class Insecta; order Lepidoptera; family Sphingidae; genus Hyles; species Hyles vespertilio. The sequence continues at coordinate 9,056,008 of CM042823.1, forward strand.
CGCCAAACAGCAGTTTAAATGCACTGTTGCGTTTCAGATTGGACATTGTAGCCAGAGTAACTACTATATAGGATATAGGGAGACTTTACATCTTGTCTCAGGATGGTGAGCGCACTGGAATGCCAAACATTGCTTTGTAATTCAAGGGGTTATTTGGGTTTGCTACTGTTGCTTTGCTACATCAGACGAACGGCATGCTCGTCTCGCCATTCATTGCAATAATAAAAAAATACTTCCACGGAACTACTTAGTAGCCGCGTCAATACCCAATTCAGCGATAAATATTTCTATATCAGTCTTGAATGGCCTGTTTTCAATCGAATGCTTGTATTTCGAGCCAATGACGTACAAATCACACAGACAGTTTACACAGTAACCAATCGCTTTGATATTGAAATCCAATTGAGCAATAAAGCATTTATTACAACAAATTAAACACGATTAAATTTTCCATTCTGGTCGCTAATTCAAAGAAGGTTTTGGTATGAGAATAATTATGTTTAAATTTAGAATGATACGATTATAGATACAACCTTTGAAGCTACTTTTAATTAATCTGTTTTCCAAAAATGGTGGTGCCTTATTGAAGAATTACAGGCCATCACTCTTGAGCCATACAAGCTATTTTCAAGGGTTATGACAAATCGTCTGGAACAGAGATTTGATCTCTTTCAGCCTCCATGTTCAAAGTTGTCGACGAATTTATCTTAAATAAGTGTAAATTGAAATTGAAAATCAATATTTCGAACTAATGAAATGGAAATATATAGATCATCAAAGATCTTGTGGCGCCCGAATGCGTTGTTGTAAAAAATAAGAATAGTTTATCTCCATATACATCAAATTACATTGGAGGTGTTATTATTAGTTGATCAGTGTATAGAAGCTTTTTTATTATTATTACTAGCCTATACTGTCCCACTGCAGGGCAAAGGACTACCTTTTCTTCTTCACCCGTCTCTATTCAAGGCTTTCATCCTCTAGTTGTTATGAAAATAATCTAAGTCATCTTTCCACCCTTTGCGCGGCCTACCATGAGGTCTTTTCGTGTTTTGGGGACTCCATTCGGTAGCAGTCCTAGCCCACAGCTCTCCTGACATGCGACAGACGTGGTCTGCCCAGTCCCACTTTAATTTGGCTGTTTGTTGCCCAACGTCCACATGTTTCGTTCTGGTGCGCAGATTTCTTATGCGGTCGCAATGCGGTCATATAGACGCTACTTCTTTTATTTAGTAAAAAAAATATATTTCAAGCAATGTTTTTTTTTTGTTGTTGCAATAAATGGCGAGACGAGCATGCCGTTCGCCTGATGGTAAGCGATGCGACCGCTCATGAACAGTAACAAAACCAAACAACACCTTGAATTACAAAAGAATGCTTGGCATTCCACTGCGCTCGCCATCCTGAGACATAAGATGTTAAGTCTCAATATGTCCAATAGTTACTCTGGCTACAATGTCCTTCAATCCGAAACACAACAGTGCATTTAAACTGCTGTTTGACGGGAGAAATAGACATTGCGGTGGGGTACCACCGCCACCCAGGCAGCCTCTCACATATGAGAGACCTACCACCAGCAAATGTGTTAAAAAATATATTTGTAATATGAATTTTCAAATTTCGCCACACCCCTATGGAATTTAAATGAATGAATATGTCCCATAATGATTCCTATTAAATAAATATCATATTAATAATTGAAAGAATTCGTTATATTTGAAATCATTGTATCAGCCTATTTACGACCCCTTGCAGGACACGGGCCTCCTTTACGATTGAGAGGGGTAAGTCTGTATAGTCCACCACACTGGCCTAATGCGAGTTGTCATTTTTTAAAGAACAAAAATTACATATATAGAGATCCTCAGAATAATAACTAACGCAAAATATTCTATAGTAATGATGTCTGTCGCCTAATATTTGAAAAAATATCTTTGTTCATAAAGCTGCTTTTGTGTACGCGTTCAAATCGAAAAATGCTTTACCCTCAATCTCTTTTTTAAGGTCCTTCAGCCGATGTACTTATATTCAAGGTCAATCCGAACCTTTTGTAGAAGGAATAACAGTGTAAGTTATTTAAGATGAAATATTCCTTGTCGTTGTTGTACCTGTAAGATTAAGCTCAATTCACATGGGCGGAAATCATCTGAATTGTGTTACATATGTGTTATATCATTTGAAGGGTTAGTATTTTTATCATACATACATACATACATACATAAACTCAAGCCTATTTCCCACACGGGGTAGGCAGAGGTGCCAGGACACCCACATTTCGCCTTGTATGTTTCGTCCCACGATGTGATAGGTGGCGAGCCTATCGCCATATCGGGCACAAATTCCTGACTCTGGGCTGATAACGAATAGAAAAATCCAATATTACTTCGCCCAACCCGGAATTCGAACCCGAGACCTCAGCTTTGTAACTGAACCCTAGTACAACTACGCCACCGAGGCAGTATTTTTATCATTTGAAGATAAATATAAGATGAAAGATCGTATTTCTTGAAGAAGATCACCATCTTTGACAGGCTCTGTGACGCAGCTGGAGACCGGGTGTAAAACGCGAGGCCGCGGTTTCGATCCCCGAGACAAATATTTGTGTGGTTCATAGGTATATGTTTCGGATATCGATATTTGTGAGACGGAAAAGTATCTCATAGTTTGTGATACCCACGACACAAACCTAGATCTTAGAATGGACTATGTATGTGACTGTTAGGTGTATTTTATTTATCATCTTTGATGACGAATAGTCCACAGGCCTATCCTATCCTATCTATACCTCTTTTATCAATTGAAAGAAAGAAGAAAAAAGAAAACAGATTTATTATACCAAAATTGTCTTGCAGCCTTTTCTTTGTGGTTTGCATTCATCTAATTTATACCCATCAATTATATGTACTATAAATGCTTTTAGTCTCCTTGAGGCAGGTGATTTAGATGCGAGAGGACGCGGGATCCATTTCCGCTCTGAGATTAATGTTTGTAGGGCTCTCAATTTATTCCGGGTTTGAAAGATAGCAAACCAAATAGTGTTACCTTATTTACAAGCTTTGTTATCTTATTGCGGGGTCAGGACTGTGTGTATTTTTTTATCGCAGTGAATATTGAGACGAGCATGACATTCGCGTGATGTTTAGAGATACGACTGCTTATAAAGCAAAACCATCCTAAGACATAAGATGTTAACTCTTAATATGCCCAATATTAAATAAAAATGAAAAACTCCTTACGTGTAAATGAACACGACTTTCAAGATGTGCCAGATGAGGTCAGCCTGCGAGGACCACGTGGCGATGCACTGCACCAGGTAGTCCAGGTCGAAGCGAAGTGGAACCAGCTTGTCCGTCTTCAGAACCACCAGGTCTGGGCTGTCTGGAGACAAAGATGTTAAAAAAAATATTCATGTAATCTTTATTCATATTATCTTTTTCACTGTTTTATTTTATTTATTTTTATTTTATTTTATTTATTAAATCGATACACCATCGGTGCGCCACCTATAAAATTACATGTTGTTTTATATATAGGTATTGTGCAAGGTGACGAGCCTTTATAGGTGTATACAGACAGCATTACAATTTATCTTATTAAACAATACAAAAGCACAACTTAATCTAAAACAAATTAACTAAAATTGAATAAAACGTATTACAAAATAAAAATATATATAATAATTATAATCTAGAGACGTTTTAAGTTTAAAATGATAAAATTTTCGAACCATGTAACATAGTTAAAATAAAGAAATTACAACATACAATGAAATCTAAGCAAGCCTTAAAATAAAACTAGAATAATTATAGGAAACAATGTTAATTTCGGAACATGGTGTTACACATATGTCGTACCTTAATAACACTGTCCACATGGAAAATATCAACGATGCCACTGCAGTTTAGATTGTTATAAGTCCTAACTATGCGATTCAACGAAGCATTTTGACCCAAATTTGTTCTACAACTGGATAAAGACAAAGTATGTTTTATATTCTGTAATGTTCACACAAATTAATCTGTTGAAATTAGAAAAAAAGAAAAACTATTTATTAGTCACAGACGCCACGTGACTTTACATGACATTCGGAGTCATGTGTGTATTGATAGTCAATCACCACGCACTAAAACGGTGAAGTAAACCTGCATACCAGAGCCATTTATAATAATGTCTATGGTATGTAAGTCCGCCAACCCGTACTAGGCCAGCGTGTTGGACTATATGGCCTAACCACTCTCAATCGTATTCTCGATTGTAGAGGAGGCCCGTGCCCTGCAGTGGGACGTATATGGGCTGATACAGAATCTTTATCTATTTATACCTATTATCTTTTTCACTGAAACTTTTATAAAAAAATAATCGGTAGAAATTAGAAAAAAAGAAAAACTATTTATTAGCCATAGACGCAACAAGCCATAAATGTGGATTTATATGAAATATACAAAGTAATCGTTAAAAATTGCTGGTCACGGCTGTGATCAGTAGGCCTCTCAGCTTCATGTTATGATGTGGTGCAAAACAAAAAACAGTCTGGAATCCCCAATGTAAGATACACATTAATAGGATTGAGCAAGTAAAAAATACATTTTTAAGATTTTTAGACTTCAAGGCCCCACAATTAACATCTGGCTATCATAGTCGTTGTCAGCGGTATCATTTCTTACCATTAGAAAATACGACGATATATAAATGGTACATGCGTCTTCATGAAATTAGCTAGGGATCCATTGACTGTCCTGCTCTTTTATCAAAGCTACAGATACGAGCAAATCAGCAGAGCCTTAGACAAAGACCCATAACACATACAGCACTCAAATTATAGGAAAAAAAACACAACACAATGTTGATTTTTAGTGACCACCTTAAGGTATTTGAAATCGAATTAGGGAATTTACAGATTACTTAGATTAGTCTTAGAATAATGTGGCGATAGAATTTGGGGATTCTCTACGACCCGAAACGAAACTCGAATGTTCGGACGATATACGTAAAACTGTACGAATTTGCCTAGTTACTCCAAAAACTGTATGAATCCTCTATCGTACGTCGTAACTATAGTCTAAGTTCAGAGCATTGGTTCAGAGTTAATGATAAGTATCATAGAAAATAGTATTGATTTTAAGACCGGCTTCACACATACGGAATAGCTATCTGAATTCATATTATTGATTTAGAAAGCCCGGTTTACCATACAATATCAATATACCACACACATTCTGATTTTTTCAGATTATGAATGCAAATTGATCGGTAAAAATGATACTAACGAGCGGTCTGAATTCCGGATCGGAATGAATTCAGATACCTAACCCGCATGTGTGAAGCCGGGCTTAGACGTAGAAAAAAAATATCTTACTTCGAACTTCACAATCCGAATATACGAGTTTCGTTTCCTATAACATAAAAACCCCCTTTATAAGTAAGTATTGTAAAAGAAAAAGTAAAATGTAGGTAAGTAAAGTGCATGGTGGCCTGTTAGTAAACGGACCAGATGCGGCTGCCAACATGTTTCCGCTGGTCGCGGTACACCTCTGACCTTTCGGAGTCATGTGTGTATTGATAGTCAATCACCACGCACTAAAATGGTGACGGAAAACATCGTGAGGAAACCTGCATACCATAGCGATTTATAAGAATTTCTATGGTATGTAAGTCCGTCAAACCGCACTAGGCCAGCGTGGTGGACTATATGGCCTAACCACTCGCAATCGTACTCTTGATTGTAGAGGAGGCCCGTGCCCTGCGTGTTTTATCTAAATATAGCCACTCAATGAAGCGTTTAGAAGTCAGAAGGAAAAATCTTTCAAATGGAAAAACTGATTACATTCATACGGAGATATCGAGACCGGAATAGGCCATTACGAAATACTTTTTTACATAATCCCTTGATCAGAGCCTTGGAAATTACATTTCACGCAGAATTGGCTGATATACCGAAACGTTTTATTATACTAGCATACACGCAGCTGGCAAGCAAATTGGGTTGATAGGGAATTATCATTGTCACCTACGAACACCCGTTAATATTTTTATTTTTATTTTCTGGGTAAAATTCTCATTAGGTATCTGAGTATCTACAAGGTTAGTCATATAGTATAGATCGCAAAAAAGAGTCTATTTGTTTAATTGTTTAATGAAAGCGCAAAAATCGATTTTAACATTAACATGGCAACCGGATATACTACAACGGAAAATGTTTAGACACTTCTTATTTTGATTTATTGTTGTAATTAGGCTCTTTGTTTATTTTAATCCCCAAAACAAACAAAAACCTATATAGTTCAGTAAATATGTAAATTGCCCTCCGAATAAAGACCTACCCTTATTTAACATAATGAATCGTTAGGAGGGCATGTCAAGAGGTTGATCCATTAGCGCCCTCTACTTTTTGCATTTCACGTCGGATGACGTCACTTCAATGACAAAAAATGTAGTTCGCAAAGCCCTCCACATTTTTTAAAACCAATAGTTTCCAAGAAAAAAGCATTTCAATTTTTTTTTATTCATGTCTGAATTTCTCAAAATCAGCAAACAGCGCGACCTTTTTAATTTTTCTGTGACCTCTTGACATGCCCCCCTAACGATTCATTATGGTCTTTATTCGGAGGGCAATTAATTATTCCTTACATATTGACTGAACTAATATGTATAATTATTTAACGAACATAATGACATTTATAATAGTGTTGCCATACTTGTTTTTCTTCAATGTCAATTGTCACCGCATCGTACTATTTTTTGCCAAGTGATATATGAAGCTGAAATTGAGATACTACATTCAACATAATGAACAACTTTTACTATGGAGCCAACCCTGAAATACCGAAAAATATCAGCCGTCCCATACAAAAATAAGTGTTTCAATCTGCTAAATGTATGCAACAGCTGTTTTTTTTCGTGATTTAAGGGTAGGACCCGTAGTGAATTGTAATTATAATGAATGTAGCATCCCCTTTCGGTTTTTGCATCAGCCCTTATACGTCCCACTGCAGGGCACAGGCCCCCTCTACAATCGACAATACGATTGAGAGTGGCTCAGTGGTTGAAACCTTTCGGTTTAATATAATAAATAAAATAAATAACGCCCAACAGTCACATACATAGTCCGGACCCCACACTAATATCGAGTATAAACATTTCTTATTTGCCTTTATTTTGTTTTTCTCTTTTTCATTACACTAAATGTTGAGACTAGCATGCCGTGCGCCTGATGGTAAGTGATACAAAAACTCATGGACAAAGCAATGCTTCCACTGCGCTCGCCATCAATATGTCCAGTAGCTACTCTGGCTACATTGTCCTTCAGACCGAAACACAAAAGTGCATTTACACTGCAGTTTGTTGGAAGAAATAGACATTGCAGTGGTACCTACCTACCTTTATGAGTAGAACATATTATAAAATAGAAAATAAAGTCAGAGAAGAAGAAAGGAGGTCTCCGGCTTTGCCAAACTGATTACTGTGGTTAAAATCAACATCAAACAAATCACTGATCATAAAAGAAGAATGTCCATTTTACAATGAAACCTGATATCGGTGCGAAGATTTTAGTCATATTTTCAATAAATATAAACATAATTGCGACCCAGGCCTGGAGTTTTTGGAGAAATGAACATGAAGTCCATTAAAAAATATTTTTTTGTCTTCGGCTCTTTGAACAAATTGTAAAATGTAGATGATAATTACTTTATGTTATAAAAACTGTCGCCCAGGATAAAACAGGAAAACTTTTAAGAACAAACCATAAAAAATGCTATAGTAAATTTTAAGCAGAAATAGTATCGGGATCAACGCTATTTGTATTCTTCAACTCCATCCTACTTTCCTCAAAGTATATTCAACCACTCCAATGGAATAAGATTAAAAACACAAATTCAAATTAAGTCTGTTTTACTTACAAACTCTAGAAAAGTAAAGAAAAGGTATTCAGATTGGTCAACAAAGAGAGTTAATGAAAAACTTTTTTCAATCGCAATTCTGTTTTTGTATACAAATGAACGGGCAAACTTTGAAAAGTTTATTCTTGTTACATTTCTGCCGCAAAGTATCTCGTTAGTCTTTAGAAAGGTTATTCTTTACGATATACTGGTAGGTCCTTCATATGTGAAAGGCCGTAGGTAGGTATTTTTTATTTATTTTATTTTAAACACTTTGTACACAGATGTAGTACAGGCGGACTTAATGCCCAAGGGCATTCTCTACCAGCCAACCTTAAGGTAGTGCAGAGAGACGGAAGCAGGTGCTTATTAATCAAATTAACAATAAGCGAAAAGAGAATATATATAAAATATAAATAATAATATTTAAACGGATATATAAAATTTTAATTATATATATATATATATATATATGCATATATATTTTTACTAAAATAATTTTATATATAAATAAAATATATACATAAAAAACTAAATAAATAAATAAACAACTAAATAAATAAATACCTACATTAGTGGGGAGAATCTGCTACTTCTGCGAAGAGTAATTGCCGAACCTTTAGCTTGAAAGCCAGCCGTGTTGTGCACGACCTGATTTCAAGTGGGAGTGCGTTCCAGAGAAGAATGGATTGGATAGCAAAGGAAGAATGAAGGAAGTCAGAAGTATGGGGAGGACATTTTAGAAGGAGATTGCTAGACGAGCGAAGATTTCTAGAATGAGTATCACTCAGGTAAACGAAGTCAGGAGACAGATAAGAAAGAGGGGAAGGAGACTTAAGAATGGAAAAAAGGGAAGTGAGGGCACGCAACGAACGGCGCTGGCGGATGGGAAGCCATTTTAACTGCGAACGGTAGGCAGAGATATGGTCAAACTTACGAAGATTAAAAACAAATCGAATGCAGTTATTTAGAAGACGGTCGAGTTTGTTGAGTAAATCTGCATTCAGATCAAAATAGCACACATCACCATAGTCGATAACCGGAAGGATAAAGGTTTGCACTAGTATAGCCTTGGTTTTGAACGGTAGGAAATTCTTCAGGCGATACAGAGAACGAAGAGTACCGATAACTCTCTGACTGACGTAGGTCACCTGGGGTCGCCAGCACAGGGTGGCGTCGATGAGTAACCCTAGATCTTTGACACTTGGGCACCAAGGTATGACAGAGCCATCAAAGACAACCGGAGGGATGTTAGAAAAATTCAGCCTGCTAATCATTCTCGGGCTGCCGATAATGATGGCCTGGCATTTCATCGGGTTAACAGATAGCCCGAAATTATCCGACCAACGCTTGATATATTCCTGGTCACCGTTAATCCTATCCACCGCAGTAGGTACACAATCGACGCCAGCCTGATAGTATAACTGCAAGTCATCAGCATACAGATGATACGCACATTGAAGCTTAAGAGTTATGAGGTTTATGAAGATAGAAAATAACAACGGAGAAAGTATACCGCCTTGAGGGACACCAGACTCGATATTGCACTCAGAGTCGTTTATACGCACCGACTGCTGGCGTCCCTGAAGATAGGAAGAGAACCAATCCAATCCCACGGGAGAGATCAATAGATGGGAGAGGATAGCTAAAAGGAAGTCGTGACTGACGGTGTTGAAGGCGTTTGAAAAATCCACCAAGGCCAGTACGGTGACTTTGCCGGTTTCCATGCCCGCCCTCATGGCGCCAGTCACTTTGAGGAGCGCGGAGATGGTGCTGTGACCTGGCCTAAAGCCAGATTGAAGTGGGCACAACAAGTTATTTACGTGCACGTGCTTGAAAAGTTGCTTGTGTGCACAGGCTTCCAGCACCTTAGAAAGGAAAGGGAGAATAGAGATGGGACGGAAGTGATTGAGAAGAGAGGGATTAGGTATTTTAGGGAGCGGAATAACAAAGGCTTTTCTCCACTGAGACGGGAAAACGCCAGTGCTTAGGGAAAAATTGACAATGTGGGAGATGGGCGAAAGAAGATGGTCAAGGACTGCGACTATCATCCGACGGCTAATGTTGTCGTAGCCAGTTGCGTTGGATTTGATCGGAAGGATAATCTTTTTGATCTCTCCAGGTGGAACTGGAGAAAACTGAAAAGGGTTCGTGGTAGGCCTCGGAAGATCAGCTATAAATTCCAAGGTACGACGCTTGGTTTGGTGATTGATTAGGGTAGAAGTGGAGAAATGTCGATTAATCTCATCCAATCCAAGGGTTCCACCATGAAAATCTATGCTAGCTTTGCCTATACCCAGAATTCTGAGGAATCTCCAGATATTAGCAGGGAAAGACATGGATATGTTACTAAGAATGTGTCGGCGTTTAGCATTACGTACCATCTGATTACACCGATTCCTTGCAGCCTTGAATAAGCACCAGTTTTCTTCAGTGCGGTCCCTTTTATAAACTCGAAAAGCGCGGTCTCTTCGTCTCATCGCCATCCGAACACCTGGTGTCAACCACGGCGCAGGAGGACGCTTAAGCTTAATTTTCTTAATGGGGGCGTGCGCATCAAAAAGAGATAGAATCTTGGTGTTAATGTTTTGAACCTCTTCGTCGACGGATTCAGCAGATGTTAATTCATCCCAGTTAATGTTAGCTGCGTCCCCATTAAGCTTGTCTCTATCCATTCTGCCAAAACAACGCAAGTGCAAAACCTTAGGGGAGGGTTTGGGGGGTTTGAGGGCGTAACAGATGTAAATAAGGTCCTGGTGAGAGAAGCCAGGGGCAGGCAATTGTCCATGAGAGGAAACAAGGGAGGGAGCAGAGGTAAGGATGATATCAAGCCATGTGTCATGACCGTCAATGTTATGGTGAGTGGCTTGTAAGGGTAATAGGTGAAGGTTAACGGAATCAAGGATGTCAAGAAGTTTACGGCGTCTGGAAGATTGAAGGGCCAGGAGATCGGTATTAAAATCGCCCATGATGAGAACTGTTTCCAGACTGGAGAAGTAGTCAAGAGAGGGAAGACAGTAGACAACACCAAGTAAGGATTGCACTCCCTTGACCCAAACCTCAAGAAAAAGATATTCTACGGAAGCCGAACACAAACCAGAAGAAGAGGCAGCAATCACATATTTAAAGTCGTTGCGGAGATAAATAGCGACACCGCCTCCCCTCCTGTCAGTTCGATCATTCCTAATTAGAACGAAACCATGAAGGGGGTAAAATACGGAGGGAAGATGAGGTTTGAGCCAAGTCTCTGAAATCAGGACGGCATGTACGTTGGCTTTCGTGAAAGCCTCCGACAAGTCACTGTAATGGCTCGGTAGGCTTTGTGCATTAATGTGACAGACATTAAAACTAAGCAACGGCGATTGGTGAAAAGTTTGGCGTATGTACCACCGCAATGTTTATTTCTCCCGCTAAATAGTGTAAATGAAAAAAAGAAAAAAAACTGAAAGAAACACGGTTGTGTTTCGGTTTGAAGGACATAGTAGCCAGAGTAACTACAGGATATAATTTTAATTTTATTTTATTTATTTATATTCCCAACGCAAAGTTACAGTATTACCAATGCGTTTGTGGTCTTAAAAACAAACATGTTTAACTTACGAAATATTTAAGGTAACAAACAAATTAAAACAAAACAAATAAATATTATAATATAATTAAACAGTCAAGTGAGAAACAAAAATAATAATAGTTAAAAATAAAACCAAATAACATAATCACAGTTAACTTCTTATGTCTCAGTACGGCGAGTGCAGTGGAATGCCAAGCGTTGCGTTTTTCATAGTGTTGTTTGGTTTTCTACTGTTCAAAGCCGGAAAACCGGAGACCTCCTTTCTTCTTCAAAATATGTATCTTCAAAATATGCAACTGCATAGAACTCGCCTTAATTCACAAAACAATTTTTTTTTAATATTACATTATTTTATTTTATTTTATGGATTTTAGAGCAGATTTACAAACTCTTTATAATCAACATGGAGCTAATATTTTTTTTGTTACGGTACCTATGGAACAAATGTCGACATGGATTCAGTAACTAATCCAAAACTTAATACCAGTGTTTGGAAATAACGTAACTTGTGTAATTACGAACTTCTTGCTTCATAAATAATGTTACCTACTTACAAACTTTAATTCTCTGATAAGCCGCTGAAATTGCAAAAAATATTTTCAAGTTTTCAACTACGTCATTATGTCATGAAGTTCCACGAATTTCATTTTAGAACTTCAAGACATAACAGAAGTTGTTTGTTATTTGCTAATAAATGAAGTTTAACAAGATTTTAGAAGAATGATGTATTTTAGAACTTTAAAAGTGATGGTAAAGAAGTAGCGTATTTTGTTTTAAGTAAACAACTTCGGAAATTTGCTTGAGTGGACCTCGACCGAGGGGTGACCAATGAAGCACTGGCTAGATGTCGTCAAGGGAGATAAATAAATACAATAATAAATATACCCAACAGTCAAATACATAGTCGACCCCACACTAAGATCGAGTCTTGTGTCGTGGGTATCAGGAACTACGAGAGACTTTTCGGTCTCACAAACACCCAGATCCGAAACAAATAATGGGGAATACACAAATATTTGTCTCGGTGCGGGGATCGAACCCACGGCCTCACGATTTACATCCAGCGTCTAACCAACTACGCCGCTGTTTGGACTGGTGGTAGGTCTCTCATACATATGACACACATACATATGTGAGAGGCCGCCTGGGTATGAACCACCGCAATATATTTTTCTTCAGTGAAACAGCAATGTAAATGTGTTTCGGTTTGAAGGACTACACACTCAGAGTAACTACTGGACATAATGAGACTTGACATTTCTTGTCTCAGGATGGCAAGGACAGAGGAATGTCAAGCATTGCTTTGTTCATAATGTTGTTTGGCTTTGCTACTGTCTATGAGCGGTCGTATCGCTTACCATCAGGCGAAATGTCATGCTCGTCTCGCCATATATTGCTATAAAAATACATGTCTAAATTACCTAGGTTTGTTACCATCGATAATGTTTTCACTATGAATTTAGCTCGATTATCGTTCAAATCGATTTATTTCTACTTCAGGTTAAGTAAACTGTAATTTAATGATAAGATAAGATTCGCGAGGTTAGTAAATAGATCAGCTTGATATCTATTTTGGGGAATAGTAACTTTTACATCGAATAGATAATTTAGGGGAACCTATTTTATTATTTAAAAATACAAACTAATTCCGTGCAAAAATCTTTACATCTTATGTCTTAGGATGGTGTGCGCAGTGGAATGCTAGGTATTGCTTTGTAATTCATGGTGCTGTTTAGTTTTAGTACTGTCTATGGGCAGTCGTATCGCTTATCATCAGGCGAATGGTAGGCAGTAAAAAAATCACATTGAAGCATAAAATAAACTAAGAAACACATGATATATTTTACTAGTGGCCTCACTAGGCTTCTCCCATTTGAAGTTACTTTTGAAGTTAATTTTACATTTTTTCCACAATTTTTTTTATCGCATACAAACTGTATTATATTTATGTACTACATTGCTTCTGCCGTCCCGTCCCGTTCCAACCCTTTCTCTCCACTCTCATTTAGTATCCTGTATCAGCCCATATACGTCCCACTGCAGGGCACGGGCCTCCTCTACAATCGTCAGCACGATTGAGAGTGAATGAATATGTTTGAAGTGCGTGGTGGCCTGTTGGTAAACGGACTAGACGCGGCTGCCCACATGTTCACGGTGGTCGCGGGTTCGAATCCCAGGGCACACCTCTGACTTTTCGGAGTCATGTGTGTATTGATAATCAATCACCACGCACTAAAACGGTGAAGGAAAACATCGTGAGGAAACCTGCATACCATAGCGATTTATAAGAATACCTATGGTATGTAAGTCCGCCAACCCGCACTAGGCCAGCGTGGTGGACTATATGGCCTAACCACTCTCAATCGTATTCTCGATTGTAGAGTAGGCCCGTGCCCTGCAGTGGGACGTATATGGGCTGATACAGTTACAGAATATGTTTTTAATGTAATGACTGTATTTTATAAAAATCTGTCGCCCGTGATAAAACAGGAAAACTTTTAAGGAGAAACCATAAAAATGCTAGAAATTTTTAAGCAGTATCAGTATCGGGGTCAACGTTTTTTTTCACCGCTACTATGAATTATTATTCTCGTTTGTGTATGTTACTTTCTCACACTCATACCACTGGAACAAATTAGATGAAATTTAGTGTAGCTAACACCCTAGATTAACACAGACTACTTTTTAGCCCTTATAAAAAATGTAATGATTCCGTGGGATAAAAAAAGGGATAGAGTATACTAAAACGGTGAAAGAAAATATCGAGAGAAAACCTGCATACCATAGCGATTTATAAAAAAATCTATGGTATGTAATTCCACCAACCCGTTGAAATAAAACTATTATTTACGGATTTCTAAGAAACAATTATGTCCGTCAACCCGCACTAGGCCAGCGTGATGCCTCAATCGCACTCACGATTGTAGAGGAGGCCCGTGCCCTGCAGTCGGACGTATATGGGCTGATACAGGGGCCTTACTCTGTAAATCCAAAACGAAGTTCAAATCTTCGGACGATCGAAATTCATGACAATACAAATGCAAATGTTCGGAATCGTATAACATACATCGTGACCTATGTCTATGGTTACGACCACAAGTCAATAACTACCATAAGTCTGTGTATGTATATTCGTATCGTCATAAACTTGGATAGTCCGAAGATTCGAACTTCGTTTCAGATTTTCAGAATAGGGCCCCAGTATAGTAAAAACAGCTGAATAAACTCAAAATTAGTTGATATTCTATCCATATGAACCTTGATAAAGATAGGAATTTACAAAGTTTTGGAGTATATAATTTCGTGTGCTGTGCAACGCTTTGATCGCTCACTTGTAAACATTAATTACTTGGTCGGGATACATGATAATAAACTAACATCACTGCTGGACGAAATTAAACTGAATTGATCTTTTTGAAAATAAACTTGCCTGCCATTTACAAGCATAAAGATAAAGATATATTTATTTTGCAAATACAGGTATTACAATGTGGTGGAAGCATTTATTAATTCGAACAGCCATATTTAACCATCTACATGGTATGCAAAATTATATTATTTTAAAGACAGAAATATAAATGTATCTTAGTTATTAGAGTTTAAGTTTAATATTATAGTATATTATTTATTATGTCATTAGTATTTTTTATTAAATATGTCAAATGTTTAAAAGAAAATAATTTAGTATCAGTTGTTTACATCATAACAAAAGTCTTTCCGTTAAATACTCTGTCAAATTATAGTATACTTTGTTTGCTAGAAAATTTCGTAACTTTTTTTAAATAATGTCATATTGTAATCTTTAATAGTCTTAGGCAGTTTGTTGTAAATGACCGGTGCCATACAGAAGACACTACTGCGCATGAGGCTCGTCCTAGCAGTATGCAGACGTAGTCTGCTTTTGTCGCGTCTGTTCCTGGGTACCTACATCTTCTAGGCGTTCAAAACGTTCTGGGTTGGACTTCACAAATACAGCCATTTCAAATATATAAACACAGGGCAGAGTCAGTATTTTATGTTGTTTAAAATATGGCTTACAACTAGCATTTGCTTTCAGTTGGAACATGGACCTTATACATCTTTTTTGGGTTTTAAATGCAGTTTCTTTGTCTGTTGAGTTGCCCCAAAATATAATACCGTAACGCAGGTGGGATTCGACTATACCATAGTAAGCAGTGAGGAGTGCATCTGCATTAACAATTAATGATAGTCTATGTAAAGCATATGCGGATCTACTTAATTTCTTGCAAAGAGAGTCTATATGTGGCTTCCAGCATAGCTTTTTATCTATTTCTAAACCCAAAAATTTTGTGCAATCTACTTCTTCAATATTTTCACATTTATAATATATATTAAGCTTCTTTTCTTTATAATTGCGTTGAATAAATTGTATAATTTTTGTTTTACTTAAATTGATTTTAAGATTATGATCATTTAACCATGTAATAGCAGATGTCAATGTATTATTAATTTCATTTTCATACGTGTCTACATGTTTACGATGTATTGTCATAGTACTGTCATCCGCGAACAAGTTGATAGGATATTCTATGCTGTTAGGTAAGTCATTAATCTACACTAATATTATAAAGAGGAAAACTTTGTTTGTTTGTTTGTTTTGTTGTAATGAATAGGCTCAAAAACTACTGGACCGATTTTAAAAATTCTTTCACCATTCGAAAGCTACATTATCCACGAGTAACATAGACTATATTTTATTTTGGAAAAAATAGGGTTCCGTAAGATATTTGGATTTTTCGCACACAAACTGAAAAAAATCAACCAAAGAAGTTACTTATTTTGCGTACGCTGCCTAAACTACAAAAGATAGAACTATAAAATGTTATAATTAATTGTAGATCTTATAAATATCTACAGAAAAGTCCGCGACACACTATACCTATATATGTCGAGTGAGGCACAACAACCGCATTTTTATTTAAAATTCTTGAAATTTTTTTGGACTACATTTAAACGCGTTTATTTTACTCATGCTATTAATCTTTATCAAAATAAATTATTTCATCAATAAGTACAGTTTATGTTGATAATATTTGGTCTTTGAATGATTAAAATTGGACGTTTGGTTTTGAAGTTGTGGTGAAATTAAAATATTACGATTTCTGCTGCACAAAAATTTCATAAGGCAATCTTTATACAGGGTATATCAAGACTGCTACCGAAAACGAAGCCGGGTGGTAGTTTAAGCGACTTCAGACACAATGCAACAGAAAAAGTTGCAAAAAAAAGCGACAAATTTTTTTTTGTTATTTTTTTCCTATGTCCATATTTGGGTGGTAAATACATTTTTTCCTAAAATAATAGTATATACCCTTTTATTTATAAATACTCTAAGGTATAAAAGAGTTTAAATTATTATTTTAGCAAAAACTATGGATTTACCACCCAAAAATGACGATATTTAAAAAATCATAAAAAAAAATTGTCGCGTTTCTAGGCGAAAATTTTAATTGCATTGTGTTTGTAGCCACTAAAACTACCACCCGGCTTCGTTTTCGGTAGCAGTCTTGAGATACCCGGTATGTACATGTATATGGAGAGACGGGATATAATAGAGTGGAAGGTACGGGAGAAGGCTGGGATAGCTGACAGATTTGATAGGACGAAATATAAATGCACGTTATAAGACGGGATGGATAATAAAAAGAAAGGACGGGATGGATTGGGAAGAGACTGAACAGACGGATGAGACGGGATTGAGCCGGACAGTAGGACAGCTACGTCAAGTTTAGGTATACAAGAGTTTATACGAAAAATAACATGTATTTGGTGTGGAGTGAAATCAAAAAATATATGCACCCAGACGGAGCTGGGCCGGGCCGCTAGTGTATAATATAAACAATAAGGGTCCCAAAACGCTCCCTTGCGGTACCCCGTATCACAGAATACTAACAGAAGTTAAGCTTGTGTATGTACTTCACTTTTGTTGCCACACGCACACTACGCTCGGCGTTCGCGCAAGGGTTGTTAACTCTGGCTTATGCGTAAACACGTATCGTGGTAATAGCACTCGTATCGTTTGATAAAATTTTTAAATAAAATATATAAAACACAATAATACAATAAATAAATTTTAATTTTATTTAGAACTCGCTGAGAATGTGTATGTCATTATTCTAAGTTTCTTGTTATTGTTTTTTATAATATATGTTTTTTTTTAAATGAAATTTATATTCAATTATTATAATCTGGTGTTTTATATACAAGTGTAATAACTTTTATTCATTTGCTCCATCTTTGCACAAAACATCTCACTATTTGCGTTCCCGAAGCGGGTGACAATCACGCGCGCAGTGGTCTCGACTGGTTTGAAATATCGTGTCGGTGAACGCTGTCAATGTGTGCGTTTATTTAGCGCACTTTGTATGGAGCTTGACTTCTGGTAGTTTAGTATTCTGTGCCCGTATGTAACTTTGCGTTCCAGGGACCTGTATATCTGTTCCGTTTTTTTATTTATATTAAGTTTGCTAATAAAATTGCATCAGTATGTATAAGTATAATTTAAATACAATCTTGTAAATTATGTATCTGTAAAAGTCCATTTACGTCCCACTGTAGAGCACAGGCCTCCTTCACAATCGAGAGTACGATTTAGAGTGGTTAGGCCATTACCATAGAACATACCATAGAAATTCTTTGCAAATCGCGTATGCATGTTTCCTCACGATGATTTCCTTCACCATTATGGTGCGTGGTGATTGACTATCAGTACACGTATGACTCCGAAAAGCCAGAAATGTGCTCTGGGATTTGAACCCACGACCACCGTGAATATGTTGGCAGCCGCATCTGGTCTGTTTACCAACAGGTCACCCCGCATTTAGCAATATACAGTTATACCAGGCAAATGAGAATTTCAACAATTGTACGAGAAAACTTTTCTAATGTAAAAATTCCTGTGAATTATTTTTGCTTATATTTGGCTTTAAGCTAGAATTATTGTGACATAAGCATTTTTCACGCCGGTGTTTTCGATTTCTTGTATCTTTTTATTTAAAAGCGCTATATAATATTTGAGTCATATGGAAGATCATCTCTTAATTCCAACAAAATATGACCGTATTGTCAATAATTATATTATTGTAGTTACTAAAATTTTCTTGCAATAACTATGACAGATGGCTCATAGACTTACCGGTATTAGCTTTAGGGTGGAAATCATGGAACCACGGTTTCGTATTTAAGACGGACAAATTACCAAGAGTTAGTTATGACTAATTTAACAGCTTTAATGTATTTTGATAAATCATGTATACTCGTATTATTAATATCGACGCAGGAAAGCGATTTTGTCGTATCTCGAAACAAGCAATTTTACACCAGAATAAAAAAATATATTTAAAGAATGAATAACCTCTAAACTATAAAACTTAGGAATCCCATATCTTTAATAATAACATTTTAAAATTAAACCTTGCATTTTCACGAGGAAATTCAATGCGGTATTTTTTTTATGAATTAAATAATATACAACACGCATATACGCATTTTTTGAAATACGACAAAATCGCTTTCCTGCGTCGATATTTTTCCGGGCCGCAGTCTATACGTAGATTATACGCCGCATGTGTAACAACTAACAATAGGTCGCAGGTTCGACCTCCATCCATCATCCATCCATCAGCCAAAGGAAGTCCACTGCTGAACATAGGCCTCCCCCAATGATTTCCATAGAGACCTGTTGGAGGCAGCCTGCATCCAGCGACGTCCCGCGACCTTTACCAGGTCGTCGGACCATCTTGTGGGTGGACGTCCTACGCTGCGCTTTCCGCTACGTGGCCTCCATTCGAGCACTTTCCGACCCCATCGGTCATCAGATCTCCGCGCTATGTGCCCTGCCCATTGCCACTTCAACTTGCTAATCCGGTGGGCTATGTCGGTTATTTTAGTTCTCCTACGGATCTCCTCATTTCTGATTCGATCTCGTAGGGAAACCCCGAGCATAGCCCTCTCCATAGCTCGTTGACTGACTTTGAGCTTCCTAATAAGGCCCATAGTGAGAGGCCACGTCTCGGTGCCGTAAGTCATCACTGGCAACACACAACTATCGAAGACTTTCGATTTAAGGCACTGAGGTATTTTGGACGAGAAGACGTCGCGTAGTTTCCCGAACGCTGCCCAACCGAGTTGGATTCGACGATTGACCTCGCCCCAAAAGAAATGTTTGTGCGACTCACAAATATTTCTTTCGGATGTGTTTGTGAGACCGAAAAGCTCTCGTAGTTCCTGATACCCACGCGAGACTCGATCTTAGTATGAGGTCAGGACTATGATTGGGACTGTTGGGTGTTATTTATTATTATTTATTACACTAATTAAAGAAACACGTTATTGCACAATCACTAGTTACTTTTCTTGAATAAAATCCTTTTATAGACCTCTTCGTAGTTAGTACAGCTATAAATAAAAAGAAATAGTGTGAGAAAATAAATCAAACAAACTGCACCAATTTGTCCAATTACCCAAGAAATATGATTGTAATCTCTAATAAGTAGATTTATTGTTAATAACCTAAAGACTTACTCATAGGCTTAATACCATACTTAGGAAGGAAATTACTCATTAAAGGACTTGACAAAGGGTTCTTAATATTCCTTTAACGACATTCATTAAGGCAAACGCGTGTTGAATTATACGCTGTATGGTTATTGAAAGAAGGGTGAATTTGAGTTGGTTAAATTAAATTTTAACATGGTTGCCATGAGATTTTACATTCACATTGCCTGGGGTACAGAAAAGGACATAAGATTTATTTTATAAAAGGACTAGCGGCCGGCTTCGCCCGGGTGCAAAATGCAGACACTTTTTTGAAAATATTTTATCGTTTATGTTCATCAGGTATAATGTGTTATCCTTATTCTTTCAAATTGGTCTAGTACTTCCAGTTTGTTTGTTTGTTACCTCTCATTCCGGAACTACTGGTTTAAATTGAAAAATATTTATGTGGTAGATAGATCATTTATCGAGGAATGCTATATTCTATATACCGTCACACATCACCTATAGGATGGAAGCAGCAGTGAAAAATCTATCAAATACTAGGAATTTTTATTCCAATTGTCTTAAAATCGATATCTGTATAATATTCGCATAATTCGTATAATATTCTAAATTGACAGCGAGAATGAAAAATTATGGCTGCCATTTAGAACTTGATTTAATTTATATTTATTTAAGCGCGTTTGGAAAAAAAGGGGTTAGGTAAAATTTATATGTTGCGCATATCCAGCGAAAGCCAAAAAGTGACATAATTAAGTTAGCTGATAATTTATAACGAAATAATAATTATGTTTCTTATGTGAACTGAAGTCAACAACAGGGGCCCTACTATATTCATCCGAAACGAAGTTCAAAACATCAGATGATCGAAGTTTATATACGATACGAATGTACCTATATATGGTCGTTATTGACTTATGGTCGTAACCATAGACTTATGGTTACGATGTACGTTATACAAATCCGCACATTTACAGAGTAGGTACATTCGTATCGTCTCAAACTTCGTTCGTCCGAAGTTTCGAACTTCGTTTCGGATGAATATAGTAGGGCCCCAGTATCTGCACCTGAGCGGAGCCGCGCCCGGCCGCTAGTATTGGTTATAATTAGAAATAGAGCCAAGGACTTAACGTATCATAAACTTCACACGCTCCACTATACCAATAATAATATTTCAACTAAAAAATATAAGATGAGGTTACAAACATAAAAAACAAGTCGAATTAAAAACCTGCTCCTATTTACACGCTTTATATTAGCTTCACTTGTTTGTTTGTTTGTAACCGACACATTTGGGTGCAATTTTGACCCACTTTAAACGGTCAGATTTCATTCATTTCAAACTTTGTGGATTTGTCGAGGACCAATGACAATACAATAATTGAAAAATTATGTGACATTACCTTATCCAGAAACTTCACTATTTTTTAAAATATTTTATCTTATATATATATCTTATATATATATATATATATATATATATATTATATCTTCCTTTAATAAGATAGTAGCCGTAGATAGTTTTTTAGTTAAACAATTAAATAATAGTTTAAAAAACTAGAACTACACGCTTACATAAAAGACCCAAGTGTGGGATGCTTACAACAATTACTCATCCTCAAGCACCCTAACTTTTACTCCATTTTCCAATCTTAAATTCATTATCAATTATTTTTACTTTTTTATTTCGATCTTTTATTAAAGCGTGTATTTTTTTAAAGTCGGTTCAAATATGTGAACGATATACTTACTGAATGTAAGAGAGACGACCCATATGACAATGATGGCGGTCTTGGCTCGTCCCGTGGTGGACTTGAACTTGAGCGGGAAGCAGATGGCGTACCAGCGGTCCACCGAGATGAACGTCAGCGTCAGCACGGACACCGTCACCGACACTGACTGTGGAAGAACAGACTCTTAGAACTAAAAGAACATAAATACCTGAAGATATAAATAAATTAAATACATCCAACAGTCACACATAGTCCTGACCCCACACTAAGATCGAGTATTGTATGGGTATCAGGAACCACGAAAGACTTTTCCGTCTCATATACACCCAGACCTAAAAGAAATGCTTAAACAAAACGACAGATGTGATATAAATTGCGATTAATTGATGAGAAAGATGCCCAACACCCCTTTCCTCTTCCCATAATTTTTCCTTCCCTCTCCTCTCCCGATTTGACGACCCCACAACACATCCATGATCCACATGTTGTGAATGTTTATGGGCAGTGACTTATCATCAGGTGACCTGTTTGCTCGTTTACCGAAATTAGCAAAGCAATAAAAAAATATAGATATACAATAAAAAAATTCAGTTCATCCTTTCCTTCCACACTGCCTCCATTCATCAGTTTCACCTACACAACTAGGATCCCTGAGTGTTGTGGGTGTTTATGGATTACAGTAATCAAGTACACCGATGGCTCGTTTGTCCATTCCATCCACTTCCGTGCACGTATCTAGTTTACTAAATGCGATCTCTGAAGATCAGAAACTATAAAAGTATTTTTGGTGTTGAAATTATACCAACTGCCGTCTTTTTTTTCTTAAAATATTTGTTGTGTGTTTTTAAACGGCGTTAAATTTGTCAAAATGTAAAATTAATGTAAAAAAAGTTGTTCAAGAAATTGCGATTAGATTAATTATTGATTTTGATGAAGCCTGAAAATGTTATCACTTCTTAGCCTCAGAAAGAAAATTATATCCATCTCATGGCTGCCTGTAAAATACTGCTTTAGAACGATAATACCGCCAATCTACTTTTATATTTGTGAATTCTCATGGTATTTAAGTGCGTGGTGGCCTGTTGGTAAACGGACTAGACGCGGCTGCCCACATAATCACGGTGGTCGCGGGTTCGAATCCCAGGGCACACCTCTGACTTTTCGGAGTCATGTGTGTATTGATAGTCAATCACCACGCACTAAAACGGTGAAGGAAAACATCGTGAGGAAACCTGCACACCATAGCGATTTATAAGAATTTCTATGGTATGTAAGTCCGCTAACCCGCACTAGGCCAGCGTGGTGGACTATATGGCCTAACCACTCTCAATCGCACTGTCGATTGTGGAGGAGGCCCGTGCCCTGCAGTGGGACGTATATGGGCTGATACAGCTACATGGTATTTATTTTTTGTGTGTGCACTAAAGCGCACATCATTAATTAAATACAGACATGTTTCATAAATTGACTTATCTTCTCTCCTCTTCTTCAGCCTATTTATTTACCGAATGCTGAGTATCTTGTAATGTACGCCAGGTTTTTCAGTTGTTCGACCTGGCTGGCCCGGTTTCTATATCCGGTTCTTAGTAAATAGTACTTAACTGTATCAGCCCATATACGTCCCACAGCAGGGCACGAGCCTCCTTTACAATCGAGAATACGATTGAGAGTGGTTAGGCCATATTGTCCACCACGCTGGCCTAGTGAGGATCGGCACATTTTACATATCATATTTTTTTTACAAATCCTTATGGTATTCAGGTTTCCTCACGATGTTTTCATTCGCCTTTATAGTATGCGTTGATTGACTATGGAAATAGTTAACTGACTTAATTGTGAAAAATATATCATCCCTTGCATTTCAAAATGTGGACAGGGCTTAAATACTGGGAGAAGCCAGAACGAGACAAATTTTCAAAATGTATTAATCGTCAAAATATTTGTCTGTTAGCGGTTATTGAACCCGAAGCTTCTCAAAGCTGGCCGGAGAATTTAGAAAGACTTTGTTTGCTTGAATAAAAACAATTTAATTGCTTCAATTCATGAATATTAAATGTCTATTCTCTACAGTTCTAAGTTGAAGAGGTTCTTTTAAAGAAATTTAATTTTAATCGAAATTGAATCCTGTTTACATAGTTATTCCTGAGAGACTGAAATATATTGCGGTGGTCGGAATATTCGTAAATATATCTTTTGCTTTCTGTTTTTCGGTATTGGTTGAGTGCCCGATGGGATTTATTAGTCTAACGAGCTGTCCAAATATTTGTCAACAACATTGTACCCTGTAAGATGATGCAATATTAATATTATTGTTAATCTTTGTCAGACATTTGTTTAAATATCGGCATCTAGATTTTTCTAAGTCATCTTTGTATATTGGAAATTTAATTTATTTTCCTTTCGAAACATTAGTATTACTTTATGTTTTAGAAGATCACTTTAATAAAATAATGACTAAGAGTTCAATTTATAAAAAAATGCTTATCTTATTTTATTCGTTCTCTTTACACACATAAACTGAATTTTCCTATTGAATTAAAACTATTGTTTACAGATTTTATCGCGGATTTAGTTTAAATTTTAATTTCCCGAATTTTCGACTACTTTACAGCTTTCGTGGTCACGGGATGGACTGTGACCATCCATATGAAATCCGTAAATAATATTTTTATTTCAATGAGTGATATTCGCGTAGGTAACATCAGCGTAAATCTAAAAACCCATTATGAATGTTCTTACTTCCGAAACACTCAAACTCTTAAATTTACGAACAAAAAGCATTATTACTAAACAGCAATAGCAATTTCGGCATTTACAAAAAAAGGCTAAATAGCAAACGCTTTATTCAAGTTAACCCCTTTAGGAATTCAAATAGGGTTAGGTTAAATTTATGCGGGCGAAACTCTCTTTATGTGTACCTTTTCGAGCTCCGAATAAAGTGAGTTAATACAAATTGAGGTGTATATGAGCGGGCTTCTATCAGCCCATATAGGTTCCACTGCACGGCACGGGCCTCTACACTCGAGAGTACGATTGACAGTGGTTAGGCCATACATACCACTTTTACCGGTGGTAGGTCTCTCATATGCGAGACGCGGCCTGGGTAGGTATCACCGCAAATTTTCCTACCAAACAGCAGTTTAAATGCACTGTTGTGTTTTGGATTGAAGGACATAGTAGCCAGAGTAACTACTGGACATATTAAGACTTAACATCGTATGTCTCAGGATGGCGAGCGCAGTGGAATGCTAAGCATTGCTTTCGTTATTTAAGTTATTGTTTAGTTTTGCTACTGTTCATGAGCGGCCTTATCGCTTACCATCAGCATGATAAGCTCGTCTCGCCACACATTACAGTAAAAAAGCACTGGCCTAGTGCGGGTTGGTGGACTTTACATATCATAGAAATTCATACAAATCGCTATGGACTGCAGGTTTCCTCACGATGTTATCCTTCACCGTTATTGTAAGTGGTTTATGGTGATTGATTCTTAATACTCACTTGTCCGCGAGAATTCAGAGGTTTGCAATGGGATTTGAACCTGCGATTACCGTGAAAAAGTTCAGGGCCACCTTTGATTTTTTTTAATATTTGTGTATTGTAAGTCATTTACCATTACCGACATATATGCATTTTAACGGCCTGACCATAAAAATCTTTGCAAGAATTCATAATTTCCTTTGAGATTTTTATAGATATTTCTCTATAATTAGCATGAATGTAAACACTGATTACCTTCACAGTCACAATGAGCTAATTATAGAGTGTTTCACTCCATTTCTTTATTGTATTTATCAAAAGGTATTCATATCCAAAATGTTACAAATATAGAATTTATTATTTGTGTTTGTATTATTACCAGTATTTGTGTTTGCACAAAACAACAAATCGATCGTAGCAAAATATTCTTTATACAATATCCACGTGTTCCAAAGTCGAAGACATGTTTTAGATTTACGTGAAAGTTACACTATCAAATATAACTATTATTTAAAATAATTGAAATTGGTATTGCTATTTTCAGTAATAATGTTTTTTCTACGATATTTTAAGATATTGGTGTTTCGGAAGTAGGAAAATTCGTAATGGTTTCTTACATACATTTGGTACATATTGCAATAAAAATATTATTGATAGATTTCAAATGGATGGCCACCGTCTGCCCCGTGACCACGAGAGCTGCAAATTGATTGAATCGTTGAGAAGTTATTATATGTATAAATAAAACCAAATTCGCGATAAAACTCGTAATTAATAATTTTATTTTTAATGATGTGGGTTTTGGTATACCCCCAATTACTGATTTTATATTGCAAAGATATATATCTGACAGCTTAATTAACATATTGAAAACCTTTGTTGTTAAATTAAGTATTCCAATTTCACAACGGTTGTCATTATCTCTTCAAAGCGTCAATATTGATTTAGGTTACAGAAAATTTAATTATCCAAAATAACTACCTCAATTATATTGACAATATTCAATTTTGTAACTTCAAATTGCTATCTATTGAAAATTAAATTCTGTTTTGTCTAAAACCGTCTGTAATAATAATGAAAATTTTAGGTAACACGTATTTTTTTGAAATGGTTAACAGTGTGCCTGACACCAGACTGACTGACTGAAAACCAAACACCATGAATTACAAAGAAATGATTGGAATTCCACTGCACTCGCCAGCCTTAATCATAAGATGTTATGTCTCAATATGTCCAGTAGTTAAATAAATAAATAAATAACACCCAACAGTCACATACATAGTCCTGACCCCACACTAAGATCGAGTCTTGTGTCGTGGGTATCAGGAACTACGAGAGACTTTTCGGTCTCACAAACACCCAGACCCGAAAGAAATATTTGTGGGCCGCACAAACATTTCTCTCGGTGCGGGGATCGAACCCACGGCCTCTCGTTTCACAGGCGGTGTCTAACCGTCAGCGCCACGGAGGCTGTCTACTTATTACTTGGATTTATATTTATATGTTCAGATGTTTATTCATATAATATTCATGATGGTAGAACCATTCCGTAGTCAGATTGTACTTCAATATTAAAGGCCTGAACTGACCTAATTATACCACTAACTTATGCAAACCTAATATTCACAGTAGCGTTCCGTTTGATTAGTCAATTTGCTGGTGAAATAATATTTATATTTCCGTTTTTAGCGTCTCTATTCTAGTTTTGTACGCTTTATTGATGTGATCACTCACTATCAAGTTACTTACTCATTCATAAAATTTATGCAAAAATATACCACTTGATCTCTGCAGATAATGGCTTTCACTTTCATACAATAGGCCAGGCAAACTAGCAAACAGGTCACCTAATGGTTAATTATCACTTAGGATATTCTACTTAGGATGCTTCCAGGGATCACCGGTTGAAAACCATTGCCCTAGATAATTTGTCTCACTAAATGCTACCAAAGTAATTTTACTAATCTCACCTGAAAGAACAGTAGCACTTTGCACAATGCGTCTCCAAGGAACCAGGTCTCAGTAACATCCCAGAGCACCGTAGCAGGTAGGCAGAAGAGAATCACCATGAAATCCGCCACAGCCAAGTTGACTATGAAGTAGTTTGTCACAGTCCTCATAGTATGGTTTCTGTAGACCGCTGCACACACTAGAGCATTCCCTATTAAACCAGTCAGGAAGACCAGAGAATGCGTGGCTATTAACACCCATTCATATGTCTGTGGATAGATGTAGTCTAGAAGCATTGCGGTGTACGCTTCTCGCGTCATGTTGCAAAACTCCGCTGCGCCCACGCATTCTTCTGTTGCGTTTTCATTTATCTTTTCTTTTTCTTCTGTAATGTTAGCTTTTGCGGGTTTCTTTTCATTATCTGGTATGTTTCTTTTGTATCTTTGGTTATCATTACTATTGATTATTTCGTTAAGTTCTATTATTCGGTTTAGGTGTAAATCTAGCTCTGTTTCTATGTTGCTAAGTTTAGTTAAAGGTTCGATAGTACTTTCAGCTAATTGTTCTGTTGAACTTTCGTTCACAATTATTATTAATATTAGGACTACGGTGTTTATCATCTTGTCTTGCATTTTGAAGTTTATTTGTTCTTCTTAGTACATATTGTCTGTAACAAGATAAAAAATGTTTAAAATATACATAAAAATAAGGTTTATAGAAAAGGAAGGTAAGAATTTAAAGGTGGCTAAATTTATAATTTGTAAACAACAAATGAACCAATTTGGAAAATAGCCCTTAAAATCCTATTCAATCATAAATATTTCCAGTCTCCAGATTCAGAGATATTCGTCAGATATTCTAGACCAGCCCAATTATATTTATTATTATACCCTTTAAAACATAAAAACAGTTTTCCAAATCAGTTGAGGTCTCTTCGATCAATCAATAAACATATATAAAAAGATCGGAAGTATACATTTATTCGATTTAGATACAGGATTCTTGTTTACTATGGTTCAATAAGTACTAATAAGATTTGGCACCCGCATACTTGATCATTCATGAATGGCACAGGCAACTACGATCTGTTTTTAAAGGACCGCGTATTACATAATATTATATCCTTCAAGAGCTGTCCTATTTTTAGGATGAAAGGTGCGTGACAAAATGTTTCTGACAACGTATATATAAAATTTCACGATGATTATAAAACATATAAAAGTAGCTGAGGCACAAAGTCTAACACAGGTCATTTCAGATTATACTACAAAAAATATTCTAAATATAAAAAAAATATGTTTTATATAGAGATTGGTTGCTATGTGTATTGGCTTGTCATAAGAGCTCTTTAATTTTCCCCGTGACCAATTTATACATTTATAAATACAATACACATAAGATAAAATATAAAATAAAACAGAACGAGTATACCTAATTAACCTGAATTTTAACAAAAATATTTTATTTTATATAAACATTAAAACCGTTATTCATATACAATACATAAACCTATTTTAGTTATCTAGTGTTTTGTCCTTATCGAACGACCTTTGAATTCAGTATGCACCAAGAAGACAAAACCGTTGATATCCACAATTGGTTTATAAATTGTCTATGGATAAGGCCATAAAAGTGAAAAGGCACATATACACTATCAGTAAAAGTATTTTTCTTCTGTTTAAAATAATATTTAAAATTGGAAAAGCAATGTAGACACATCAATAGGCTTGTTTAATCAAGTGGAACAACCGCTTTGACTTTGAATATAAGCACTAAATCCCTAAATAGTATTCTAGGAATGCTGAAAGAGATTGGAAGTTACGCGACTGAAAAAATTGAAGTCGATTTAAAAAATACTTTGTGCAGACATTTTGGAGTAACATAAAATGTTATTTGAACCTGTAAAATTCTTCTGCTTATATACTACGTCACGTCTTTCTCATATGCTGCCTTTTATGCATATGTGTTTGTTATTATTTTAATGTAATAGCCGTTCTCTCTAATACATATATATTTAGCGAGAGATTTCATTAGATAGTTCAATCCATTTTATGTTTCAGTTAACTAAGATAGAGAAGTATAGATATGATGTATATATTTATATATAGCTAGGTTAAATAGATGTCTATCTTTGTTGCGTAGGATTGTACCGACGTAGTAATAGTTGCTATTGTAATCTCTTATTAAAGATAGATAGGATATAGAGAATCGCTGTAAAGCTGCTGAGCGGATTTTGATAAATAAATACTTTCAACAGTCACATACGTAGTCACATTCTACGAGAAACTTTTCAGTCTCACAAACACCCAGAACCGAAAAAATACATGTGGATTACACAAAAACTTGTCTCGGCACGGAGATCGAACCCGGAGCCTCTCGTTTCACAGCCGACGCGGCGTCCAACTGCGGCATGGAGACTGACCATGAAACGATTGTCATGGGATACATATTAGAGTAATAATTCAAATAAATATATTGCGATAATTGTTCGAACTAAATTGTTAAGCGAGTTGAAAAGTAAAAGAACGAGAAATTTGTCACAAAAAAACATTAATTTATATTTTTTCCTATGATTCAACTAAAACTGTGCATGAAAGAAGGAATAAAATATTTATTGATACTACAAAAAGCACAACATTCTAACACGAGAGTGTACGAAAAAAATAGAAGACAATAACACCTACAATAACTGATAAAAATATTTACTCATAATAATTGCGCCAACTACAGGAAACGTCGTAAAGTTTATTATAAATTGTTTCAGCCCATATACGTCCCACTGCAGGGCACGGGCCTACTCTACAATCGAAAGTACGATTGAGAGTGGTTAGGCCATATAGTCCACCACGCTGGCCTAGTGCGGGTTGGCAGACTTACATACCATAGAAATTCTTATAAATCGCTATGGTATGCAGGTTTCCTCACGATGTTTTCCTTCACCGTTTAGTGCGTGGTGATTGACTGTCAATACACACATGACTCCGAAAAGTCAGAGGTGTGCCCTGGGATTTGAACCCGCGACCACCGTGAACATGTTGGCAGCCGCGTCTAGTCCGTTTACCAACAGGCCACCACGCACTTCATTTATTATAAATAGAGAAGTAAAAACGAGAAGCAATTTCCAAGCTTAGGTAAAATATAGTTTATTAGTGTATAGTGGTATTATAGAGCTGGTACGAGGCTCTGTCGGATCGCTAGTACGTTCATAATCTGTATAAGGCTCGCAGCTGTGAATTCGCAGGGGATGCGGGCGGGATTACAATCTATTAGTTGAGCCATTCGCTTCATAACAATCCCTGAGTAATTAGGAAATAAACCTTCAGAAGCATTTGGTTATGTGTACTATCTGTGTATCGGCACATATACGCCCTACTGCAGGGCACGAGCCTCCTCTATAATCGAGAGTACGATTAAGAATTGATTTTGCTATATGGTTTGCTATGTGGATTGATTAAACTATATGGTCAATCACGCTGGCCTAGTGCAGGTTGGCGGACTTTACATACTACTAGTACTTTTTTTTTATTTTATTTGATTGCCGCGGATTATATATTTCTCTAAAAAACAAATAACCCTAAAGTAGTGACTAATACTTTAAATAAAATACTAATAAGTAATTAAGTAACTACAATTATGTAAATTAAAAATTAATAAATTAGCTAAAGAAAAAAATCATATAAATAATATTAAGTATAGGAAATATTTTGTAAATAGATATTAAGTGATATGTGTATTGACTTGTCATAAGAGCTCTTTCATTTACATTCATAGAAATTCGCTTTTTATGCAAGGTTTCCTCACAAAGTTTTCCTTCACCATTCATTGCAAACAAACAATGAAATCTTTCCTTTTTATAATATTACTTTAAATGTCCTAGGTGGGCGTACGATTCGGCGCTTACCTATGGCATCCACTCGACAAATAGAACAACAACCTTATTTTAATATAGATAAAGTTATCCACACGTCTGATTAACGATTTCTGTATCGGTAATAATGTTATCTCCATGGATCTACTACTGATAACAATTTGAATTAAATTAGTATGTTTTGGGATTAGTTTGTTTTTACCTTTTTTACTAGAACCGCCCGCTGATTGTTGGGGTTTTTCCTTTCTGAAATATAATTGGGTACGTATTCCGATACTGAGAATAAATTGCACTCGTGTTTTGTCCTTTTCAAACTACTCTTTTTTTTGTTTTATTGCTACGAATGCATGCCGTTCACCTGATGGTAAGCACGACCACTCATGAACAGTGGCAAAACCAAACAACACCTTGAATTAGAAAACAATGCTAGGCATTCCACTGCGCTCGCCATCCTGAGTCATAAGATGTTAGGTCTCAATATGTCCAGGGGCCCTACTATATAAATCCGAAATTCGAATCTTCGTGACGTTTTTCGTTTCGAAACCTACTCTGTAATACGAAATTCGAATCTTCGGATCGAAGAATGAATGATTCGAATAAATCGTCAATCCGAAAATTTACATTTTTATTTACTATATTCATCCGAAACGAAGTTCGAAACTTCGGACGAACGAAGTTTGTGACGATACGAATGTACTGTCAGCAACATAAGTCGCTGAACACTTCGCATTTTTTAATAACCTTTTTATGAATTAAATTTTGTATGTACTACTCTGTAGTCGTAAAATATAACCAAGTAAAGTCATCTATGCCGAGAAGTGCCATACGATATTGAAAATAATTATTATTTTGGATGATAAGACAATTCCAATTCTCGTGACTGTGTAGCGACTTATGTTGCTGACTGTACCTACTCTGTAAATGTGCGTATTGCCGATATATTGGAATAATTCATTCTTCGATCCGTAGATTCGAATTTCGTGTTACAGAGTAGGTTTCGAGACGAAAAACGTCACGAAGTTTCGAACTTCGTTTCGGATTTATATAGTAGGGCCCCAGTAGTTACTCTGGCTACAATGTCTTTCACACCGAAACACAACAACTTATTTACATTCCTGTTTAGCGGAAGAAATAGACATTGCGGTAGTATCTCCCCAGGCCAAGCGGCCTCTCACATATGAGAGACCTAGAAACCTACCTACCACTACTTTTAAATTCCGTTTGAACGAAAAATACAAAATATTCAATAGCTAAAATATATTTAAATCTGTCTATTAATAAGGCCGACGAACTCATAGAAGTAAGAGAAGCCTATAGACATGCCAGGTATAATTCAGTCCAAGTAAAATTGACCAACATTTCTTAAATCCAAAAACTTGATCATTTTAGAGTTGCCTGAGAATCAAACCTAATACTTTAAAGTTCACAGCTAGTACACGCGAAGCATCTTCTAAGCATGCCCACAAATAGCATAAGAATAACATTTACTTTTGTTTTAATAGTCCGGCAAACGAGCAAACAGATCGGATCGAAAGAATCACATTCACTTTCATTTTAATGGTCTGACAAACAGGCAAACAGGTCACCTGATGGTAAGAGGCCGACCATGAATAAGTTCTGCTGCCATCCACAAGGCTTCGATCATATTGTTGCCAGCCCTTCAAGTTGGGAGGGGGAATGAAAAGGATGAGAAGAAGAAAGGGATATTGGGCTTCCGGCAATCCCACTGACCAACCGAAGTGAGACAGCCTTTCACGTCACTTTTTTTGTTGAAAATCACTTTGTAAGACTCGGTAGACAAAATTTTGTAGCACAGATTAAATCCACTTCCCGATATTAAAGGGGCATTAAAATAAATGAACCTAAAAACTCAACTGAAATAAATATTTCATACCAAAAGTAGCAGTAAGTTATTGCTAATGACACAGATGTTGCCTTATAAACTCTCATTTCAGCTTTGA
Source organism: Hyles vespertilio (assembly GCA_009982885.2). Taxonomy (NCBI): domain Eukaryota; kingdom Metazoa; phylum Arthropoda; class Insecta; order Lepidoptera; family Sphingidae; genus Hyles; species Hyles vespertilio. Next base: position 9,088,968 of record CM042823.1, read on the forward strand.
CGATAAATCTTTGCGAGTAAGTTTTAATCAACATTTTCAGTGCTTTTAAGGTGCTTTGCTGTTTACTAGAGCATGTTATTAAAGTGAAGTAGCGGAGGATCGTCCCCAGGAGATCTATATTTCAAACTCGGCGACCTAATTATTAAAACTATGTTTTTATTTATTTTTACTGAAGGGTCTCATACAGGGTATATCAAGACTGCTACCGAAAACGAAGCCGGGTGGTAGTTTAAGCGACTTCAGACACAATGCAACAGAAAAAGTTGCAAAAAAAGCGACAATTTTTTTATTTTTATTTTTTTCCTATGGCCGTATTTGGGTGGTAAATACATTTTTTCCTAAAATAATAGTATATACCCTTTGATTTATAAATACTCTAAGGTATAAAAGAGTTTAAATTATTATTTTAGCAAAAACTATGGATTTACCACCCAAAAATGACGATATTTAAAAAATCATAAAATAAAAATATCGCGTTTCTAGGCGAAATTTTTAATTGCATTGTGTTTGTAGCCACTAAAACTACCACCCGGCTTCGTTTTCGGTAGCAGTCTTGATATACCCAGTATAATGTAATTTGGCTAAACTATGTATATAATGCTACAATATAATTAATACGACTAATATGAGTAAACATATAACTCTCCGACAAATATTTATGTTGTCGAACTTTGCGGAACGAAAACAGATATTAGGGCTCCGAATGTTTACGAATGTAAAAGTAATGTTTACACGAACTCGTGGTAATGGACACGGGGCGTATTTCACTGTCTGTCCATACATATTTATAGGTGGGAAACAGATTTAAAGTCATTGAAATAAAGCTATTATTTACATAAAGCTATTATTTATAGATTTAAAGTCGTTAGAGTAGTTTTAAAGATATGGATTTGGTAATGTAAATGAAATATGTATTTATTTATTTTTATTTATTGTATACAGTAAACAGAAATAACAGTTTAGAGACAGTATAAAACAACAAAGTACATATGGCGGTCTTATCGCTCTAAGGCAATTTCTACCAGACAATCATGGGATATATATATGAGTAGGAAAAAAGAAAGGGCAGTGTAAAATAAATACAAATTAAATGAAAACATATAAATACATATTATATATACATACACACAAGTATTGTACATTTACATACTTATATACATTTATAGACGAATAAACATACATATATATACACATTTATATATTACCAATATAATCAATAAGAGGAAATAATCCTAATCAGTTTATAGAGATAGGTAGTGTTCTTTTAATAGCTTTTTAAATGATTGTATGAATGTATTATACTGCATCAGCCCATATACGTCCCACAGCTAGGCACGGGCCTCCCTACAATCTAGGGTACTATTGAGAGAGAGGCCATTTAGTCCACCACGCTGGCCTAATGCGAGATGAGAGGCAGCGGGTTCGATTCCCGCGCTGAAAAAAATGTTTGTGGGGCCCACAAGTATTTCTCTCGAGTCTGAAAAGCAAATGAAATCTAGTAGTTTCTAATACCCACAAGTCACGAAACAAGACTTAAATGATTTTAATGTGGGACAAGACTGTATGTGACTGTTGGAGTGTGTATATATTTCCTTTACTATTGAGACACAGGCCTAAGTTTATAAACATACAAAAATATAAGACTACTTCGGTGGCGTAGTTGTACTACGGTTCGGATATAAAGCTGAGGTCTCGGGTTCGAATTGCGTGTCGGGAAAACTGTTCTTGGAATTTTCAATTAATTATCAGCCCGGAGTTAGAAATTTGTGCCCGATTTGGCGATAGATTAGCCTCCTATTATGAGACAGAACATACAAGGCGAAATGGCACCTCTAACTACCCCTTCTCGGAAAAAGGCGTGAGTTGCATGTATGTAAAACAAAAAATAATATTTACAAAATAGCACAATGATTGGCAGTCGTGTTTATTTTAACTATTTTTTAAGCCGTGAACGGTAAACAATAACAAATAAACAACGTATGACCTATTTAAATAACATATTGTTTAACTCCACCAAAACTCGTTTATAACTAACATTAACTTATCGAACCGTTGTAAAGCGCCGCGTTTCCGAAACAGCTTGTGATAATTCAATAGATAGTTTCATTTCGATAATCAAGAATGCCGCTCCTACCCACAAGCATAAATTAATTTTGTTTTATTGCAATGGATGCTGAGATGAGCTTGCCGCTTATAACGGTGAAGGAAATCATCGTGAGGATACAAAAGTGATTTGTGAGAATTTCTGTGGTATGTAAAGTCCGCAAACCCGCACTAGGCGAGCGAAGTGGACTTTACGGCCTAACCCCTCCCAATCGTACTTTCGATTGTAGAGGAGGCCCGTGCCCTGCAGTGGGACGTATATGGGCCGATAGAGATACAGAATAAATTGACTATTAAACCAATATTGATTCATCATTATTTATTTAACCACAAGAGATACAAATGTGTTAAAATATTTTAAAAAATATATGAAAATATTCTATCGCCTATGTTCATCAAGAATAGTATAGGATTCGAAAAGTGAAAGAATTGTTCTAATCAGTCTAGTAGTTTAAGAGCCAATTCAATGCAAACAATCAAATCCTTCCTTTTTATAATATTATTATATTTATAGTGTATAGATATTATCATAATATATGTATATTAATATTATAGTTATAAGTATGAAAACAAAAATAGACATACAGGGCTATTATTTTACAATAAAAGTTACGGCATACATAACAGTGTATTTATTCCAAAGCATTGCATGAGAACTGTTGGAGCACTCTTATACTTCTTAAGTGGTCCTGTCTGATACCTCGAGCAAATGGTATGACAATTCACATAACAGTTTGCTGATATTGCATTTCCGTGAGTTTCTCGTAAAACGATTCACGTGGCTCTGAATATTGACTTCATAGCTTTTGCATTAAAGACATAGGAAGCAATGGTTGTTTCATTTTGATAGTGTCGTAATATGGTGTTTTAAAGAAAGGAATAAATGAATGAAGAATGATTATATTATATCTTTTATACATTATTCACAAAAATGAAACGATATTTTTTCGGTATTTCTTGACGGTTTGTTGGAAGAAATTGATTGTTAGGAAATTATGAAACAAAAATTGAAAACTTAAAATGTCTATTTAGATTTCTTTATGAAATGCCTGGTTAAATGTAATTGTAGGAGAATAGACAAGATAAAAAAAAACTTTTACTCGTCTTTGACGCCGTGTATTTACTTGGATGGTAGTTATTTGGTGACACCATCACAACGTGCTTGTAGATAATTCAAAATTCCTTTTAATTTGATATTTTCGTAGCATGATTTGAATCTGGCTTAAAGTTAACAAAGTAAAATGGTCTTTTCGACTATGATACTGGGTTTATACCAGAAATATTTTTTCATTTTTTTTTTTTCATAAAACCCCCCATACGCTATAAGATGTTACTAAAATCTTATAACTGAAAACAATATCTCCGACTAAAATTGTAGACTAAAGAAAAGGCAATAAAACGATTATTTAAGAGTTAAGGATATTCGGAATACTTTGCATATCTTTGGATAAACTGGACCTACGAAGAATATCGTCGGTAAATTTTCAACCTTAGAGTATTTTGAAGGCACCCAAAATATTTCGACCCGCCTCGATTTGATTATCTTAGGGCCTCTTCAGTGCGACGCGGACGACCTACGCGGATGTCCGCGACGGACGGTAAAATGTATCAATCCTATACAACGCGTTCAGAGCGACGCGGAGCGCCCGCGCCGCGCCGCTGAGAGCTGTCCGCGCGCGGATCGAAATCACTCCGCGTCGCTCATCCGCGGCGCGGGCGTCTGCGCGCGGACGGTAATGCACTTGTACAGACTTGTTCAGTGCGCGACGGACGGTCGTGCGACGCGGATGTAAAGTACTATCGTCGTCAGAATAGAAGACTATAGTTTCGCATGTAACTCCTCAAATGTCTTGATGGACATTTTAAAATACATGAAATATTTCATTTCGTCTTCTTGTAATTCCGAAAATAAAGTTACAAATTCTCCTTTAAAAAGCCTTTTTCCAACGTTTGGATGCCCATTAAATCTTCTTATACCATGGCGACGATTTCTGCTATTTAATAAATAGGCAGCAACCACCAACTTCATTTTTTTATCCATAGGCTTACTGTTATAACTGTACCACTCTCAATCGCGCTCCGCGTCGAACTGAACGATGATTTGATCCGCGACGGACGCAAGCACTAATCCGTACGCGGACCGTCCGCGTCGCACTGAATAGGACCTTAGTGTTCGAAAGGTTTAAGCTTGCTTTATTCGCAAAAAACCATCGACCTGACCAATTTTCCACTGTTTACTCACTTTTTCTTGTTGAAAATGCTTTTTGTAGTTAATACCCATTTTATTTTAATCAAATACTTATAAATACTTCTTAAAACACATTTAAGATACTCACTAATTATAAAAATTACCTGTCCCTTTAACCAGCCTGCTTTAAATGCATCAAATTTTGATAAAAATTACTGACCATTATACGAATTGCTGAATTTTATAACACAAATAGTAATTTTTATTCTGTTGAAATTATCGGATTTTACTGCAAGGGTTGAGAGAAATGGAATGTTAATTTAAAAGCTAGCAATAAGACCTTCAATTAGACATTTTTGCAATAGTCTTGTGTCGTCGTGATATTTCAACTAAATCTATAGTCCAAGCGTTGTGAGTGTTCATGGGCGGCACCGATCGCTGAACTTTAGGTGAACGCCCTACACATTTTTGGTTAGAAAAAAAAAGTCTCTAAAAGGCATCGATTCGGAAACACCGCGAAGCCATAAGGTGATTGTCCGACGAATGCTTTGAAGCCGAAAAACGGATAATTCTTCTACCAATAATTCATTTTCACGCATCAGAAAACAAAATACGAGTATAGTGAAAATATTTGTAGGTACTCCGATAAACAATATCAGATAAAAGATACCCTACATGGGTACATCTAAATGTCGGGTTGGGAAATAAATTCTACAACAATAATGTGAAAGTGAGACTTTTTTTAACACCCGAAACAAGCAGCTGTAGATCATACAAACATTTGTCTTAGTTCACAACTGCGGTAAACTCACTGTGACACCAAAGCTGTCAACAACCGAAAACTAAGATTGGTAATAGTGACATCCCTGCCTACGCCTTTTTTATTGCTATAAATTCCATTCGCCTGATGGTAAGCATTACGACAGCTCAGACAGTGGCAATGCTTGGCATTCCACTGCACTCACCATCCTGATACATAAGATGTTACGTCTCAATATATCCAGTAGCTACTCTGGCTACAATGTCCTTCAAAACAGAACACAACTGTGCATTTACACAACTGTTTGGCGGGAGAAATAGACATTGCTGTGTACTACCTCTCACATATGAGGGACCTACCACCAGTGCACTGTATACAGGCGTTATACTTATGCATATTGATTATGATATTGAAAAGCACTGAATACAGAGTCATACAAAGCCACCCACATAGTGACGCGAATGATTCATGCGTTTGGTTAATAAAAATAAAATCTCCCGGAATTCGTATGTTTTCTTTAATAAACTACACGCCTACAAGCAATTTGTTCTTGAATTACTTACTCTTAATACATTAAAACGTTAACGTATTTATACCTTTTGAACAAATAAATAGCGAACAGAAATAGCGAAAGCATTTAACGAAAATATAAATTTAAATAATATTGGATATTAAACAAATAAATAAACCGAAAATGTAATAGAGAATTAATTGGATTGTATTTAGAATAAAACTGCAGATATAACAGGTCAAGGCAAAAGGTCGTGGGTTTTAATGTCAGATATTATGTTTGTTTATCTACTCTTTATTATATACAAAAGTAACCATAACATATTAGAATCACATATATACATTAAGGTATGTAACTGGAGGGGACATCTAGACCAAATATTTTAATGTTACGAACAAATAGGTGAAAATTCAACTTTCGTTTATTTAATTTATTTCATATATTTCATCATCAGATACATTGGATATTATAAATATGTTTTTAATTATCCATATTTTAATACAAAAGTATATTCTAGTAAGATATCTCAATTAAAGGTTCTATTGTCTATATACGTATAATAATGTACCGTTATAAGTAATTATAAATACATGATTATATTTTGTTTTCATATTGTGCACAACATATCTTCAACTCGTCCGCTCCAATTTTAATACCTCAATGCATATACCGGGTATATCAAGACTGCTACCGAAAACGAAGCCGGGTGATAGTTTAAGCGACTTCAGACACAATACAACAGAAAAAGTTGCAAAAAAAAGCGACAATTTTTTTTTGTTATTTTTTTTTCTATGGCCATATTTGGGTGGTAAATACATATTTTCCTAAAATAATAGTGTATATCCTTTTATTTATAAATACTCTAAGGTATAAAAGAGTTTAAATTATTATTTTAGCAAAAACTATGGATTTACCACCCAAAATTGACGATATTTAAAAAATCATAAAAAATAATTGTCGCGTTTCTATGCGAAATTTTTAATTGCATTGTGTTTGTAGCCACTAAAACTACCACCCGGCTTCGTTTTCGGTAGCAGTCTTGAGATACACTGTATTGAAAAGTTCAAAAGTAAAATCACTAACAGCCGATGCCAATAATCAATCGAAAAAAATAGATTGAAGTCAATCTGGATTGTTTTCTACTTTTCGATTTGTCATTTACCATATTGCCATAGTTTTTTCACTACTGAGATTGATTATTGGCAATATAGTATCAGAAAAAAGATTGAGCTGTCAATCTTAAACGGCAAATTTTGGATTGGGATTGTTTATTGGCAGCGGCTGTAACTAGGCAAAATAACTCCAAACACTCTTAATCGTACTCTCGATTGTGGAGGAGGCCCGACCTTGCATTGGGACGTATGTATATGGGCTGATACAATAACTAGGAAAAATATAGATCATAGGATGAATCTTAAAGAATGAGTTAAGAGTTGGAATATTTCAGTAGATCGTAAACGAACATTAAATAAATAAATACTCGCAATCGCTTCGTCTTGTGTCGTGGGTATCAAAAAGTAGACAGATAGATAGAGAACACTTGAAGCCGTTCTCTATAATCTATCTATATTTAACAAGAGATTTCATTAGATATTTCGATCCATTTTAATGTTCCAGTTAACAAAGATAGAGAGGTATAGATAGGGTGTATTTATTGATATATAGCTAGGTAATAGGTATAGGTAGTATACAGGCCGGCATAATTGTATCTATTGGCATGGGACTACCGTCTGATGCCAATGGATGCTCTGCCTGGGCGGTATTTGCGCTTACCATCAGGTGCAATGTGGCCACTATGCCGGGCCAGAATAAAAAAAATATATCTATCTTGGTTTAACGAAGCGTACAATTGTATCGACATAGTAATGTTAGCTATTATAACCTTTTTTTAAAGATAGATAAGATATAGAGAACGACCGTTAATGTTCCCCACATATTACAATCAAGCAAACAGTTTAAATTCATTTTGAAATTGTGTAATAACTGGCGGTCTTCTATTAGCAATTTCTTCCAGACAACCAAAGTACTACACAATTTTTGAGGTCTCAAGTACACAGATCCGAAACCAATACTTGTGGATCACACAAATATTTGTCTCGATGCGGGAATCGAACCCGAGGCCTTACGTTGCACAGCCGGCGTCTAACCAACTGCGCCACGGTGGCTGTCGAATAAAAATCACTATTTTTTTTTTCCGATCAGGGGTGCTCCTATCTAGTGGTCATGGCTTGTCCTAGAATAGGTGCTACGAGTACGCGACCTCGGCCCCCCGAGCCACTGCAGTCACTACAAACATTCCCTTCCATGACTGCAGTATCCACTCCTACAGGCCATACTCTCCTTTCCCATTATATCCTCTACTCACAAACCCTATTTCCTTTCCCCGGTTAATGATGGGCAGCAGCGTCGTCAGCGCGAGTCCCCTCCTGCGCTCGCCAACCCGCCTGCCAAGCGTGGCGAGTATTGGCAAATCCCCTCAATGGCGACACAAAAATTGACCAGGCCCCCAGTCCCCGGCAGCCCCACTATTCCTGGCGATGGTAGCAGCCATGGTTACGGTGGGGCAGGGGGTGCTAAGAATCCCCGGGTTGGCCCCGGCTACCACCCCCGACGACGACTGGCCCTGGTAACACACAACATACGCACTTTGAGGACAGACGAGAAGATTGTCGAACTGGAAGAAGAATTGAGCGGGTTACACTGGGATATTCTGGGGTTATCGGAAGTCCGAAGAATCGGGGAGGATACGATAACCCTGAAGTCTGGTAACCTGCTCTTCTACCGGGGGGACGACCAACAGTCCCGAGGAGGTGTCGGATTTCTCGTCCACAGGTCTCTCATCAACAACATCGTATCCATCGAAAGTGTGTCGAGCAGGGTAGTATACCTTATACTCAGAATATCCAAAAGATATTCGTTGAAGGTCATACAGGTATACGCGCCGACCTCGACACACCCAGATGAAGAAGTAGAGGAGATGTATGAGGACATTAGTCGGGCCATACATACTTCCAAAACCTACTTCAATGTTGTTATGGGGGACTTCAACGCAAAGTTGGGCAAGAGAAGCGATGCAGAGTTGAAAGTGGGGCAATTTGGACATGGGCAACGGAACCTCAGGGGTCAGAGGCTGGCCGACTTTCTGGAAAAAGAGGGACTCTTCGCGATGAACTCTTTTTTCCAGAAGCCGCCTCACAGGAAATGGACCTGGTTGAGTCCTGACGGTTCTACGAGAAATGAGATAGATTTCATCTTGACGACGAATAGACGGATGTTCAGTGATGTCACTGTGATCAACAGGGTGAAAACCGGTAGTGATCACCGAATGGTTAGGGGCACATTGAATATCAACGTCCAATTAGAAAGGCGCCGCTTGATGAAGTCTACGCTCCGACCTACTCGCGCCCATATCCAAAACCCCGAGAGCTTTCAACTCGAGTTGACAAATCGCTTTGATTGTCTAAAAGAAAACCTTGCAGTGGACGAGTTAAACAGCGGTTTGGTAGAAGCTGTCCATACGGTGGGATCTAAGTATTTTAGACCTCGCCGTAGAGATAGACCACAAAAACTCTCGATCCACACTCTTGACCTCATGGCTGAACGTCGATCTTTGACGCTGCAGTCTTCCGTTGACGCCGAAGCATATAGGCGGCTCAATAGACGGATCTGGAAGTCCTTGCGACACGATGTCCGTGCTCACAATACTGTGAGCATTATGGAGACAATTGAGCGGAACGGAGGCTCCAAAGTGTTTGCAAGAGACTTGTCTATTGGGCAAAGCCAGTTGTCTAGGCTGAAGACGGAAGACGGCCGCGTGGTATCGACGAGGACAGAGGTATTAAGAGAGATCGAGAGGTTCTACGGACAGCTTTACACCTCGGTTGCCGAACCTACTTTTAGCTCGGCCGAAGACCCGAGAGCCGAGTTAATCCGACACTTTAGCGATGATATCCCGGACATCAGCCTGTTTGAGATTGAGATGGCCCTCAAACAACTTAAAAACAATAAGGCGCCGGGTGAGGACAGAATCACTTCAGAGCTTCTGAAAGCGGGCGGAACGCCGATACTGAAAGTCCTTCAGAGGCTCTTCAATTCCGTTCTCCTCGAGGGCTCAACGCCGGAGGCATGGAGCAGGAGCGTGGTGGTACTGTTCTTCAAAAAAGGTGATAACACTTTGCTGAAGAACTACAGGCCCATCTCGCTCCTGAGCCATGTCTATAAGTTGTTTTCAAGGGTCATCACAAATCGTCTCGAAGGCAGGTTTGATGACTTCCAGCCTCCCGAACAAGCCGGTTTCCGAAAAGGCTTTAGTACCATAGACCATATTCATACGCTACGGCAGGTTATACAAAAAACCGAGGAGTATAACTTGCCGCTTTGTTTAGCGTTTGTGGACTATGAGAAAGCCTTTGATTCGATCGAGACCTGGGCTGTGCTACAGTCTCTTCAGCGGTGCCACATAGACTATCGGTACATTGAAGTGTTGAGGTGAATATACAACAACGCCACCATGTCGGTCCGAGTACAGGATCAGAACACGAAGGCTATTCCACTACAGAGAGGCGTGAGACAGGGAGATGTCATATCTCCGAAACTGTTCACTGCCGCGCTGGAAAATACCTTCAAGCTCTTGCAGTGGAAAGGATTCGGCATCAACATCAACGGCGAGTATATTACTCACCTTCGATTTGCCGACGATATTGTAGTCTTGGCAGAATCGCTGGAAGACCTTAGCACTATGCTCGAAGACCTTAATCGAGTTTCCCAACAGGTGGGTCTTAAAATGAACATGGATAAAACGAAGATCATGTCGAATATCCATGTTGTGCCCACCCCCATTGGAGTTGGGGGCTCGACTCTCGAAGTTGTAGACGAATATGTCTATTTAGGACAAGTGGTCCGGTTAGGCAGGTCCAACTTCGAGAGAGAGGTCAATCGGCGAATCCAACTCGGTTGGGCAGCATTCGGGAAACTTCGCGACGTCTTCTCGTCCAAAATACCTCAGTGTCTAAAATCGAAAGTCTTCGATAGTTGTGTGTTACCAGTGATGACATACGGCACCGAGACGTTGCCTCTCACTGTGGGCCTCATTAAAAGGCTCAAAGTCACTCAACGAGCCATGGAGCGGGCTATGCTCGGTGTTTCCCTGCGAGATCGAATCAGAAATGAGGAGATCCGTAGGAGAACCAAGGTTACCGACATAGCCCATAGGATTGGCAAGTTGAAGTGGCAGTGGGCCGGGCACATAGCTCGTAGAACCGATGGCCGTTGGGGCCGAAAGGTTCTCGAGTGGAGGCCACGTACAGGCAAGCGAAGTGTCGGACGCCCGCCTACAAGGTAAATAAATAAATAAATAAATAACACCCAACAGTCACATACATAGTCCTGACCCCACATTAAGATCGAGTCTTGTGTCGTGGGTATCAGGAACTACGAGAGACTTTTCGGTCTCACAAACACCCAGACCCGGAAGAAATATTTGTGGGCCGCACAAACATTTCTCTCGGTGCGGGGATCGAACCCGCGGCCTCTCGTTTCACAGGCAGCGTCTAACCGCCTGCGCCACGGTGGCTGTCAAAAAAGTCAAAAGGTGGACGGACGAGCTGACTAAGGTCGCAGGAAGTCGCTGGATGCAGGCCGCTTCCAACAGGTCATTGTGGAGATCATTGGGGGAGGCCTATGTTCAGCAGTGGACTTCCTGTGGCTGATATGATGATGATGATGATGATTTTTTTTTTAATTGCCTTGAATGGCGAGACGATCATGCCGATCGCCTGATGGTAAGCGACTCGACCGCTCATGAACAGTAGAACAGTAGCAAAACCAAACAACACCTCTTTAATTTCTTTAAATAAATGCTGTTCAATTTAGTTATCACATAATAATATACAGGGTATATCAAGACTGCTACCGAAAACGAAGCCGGGTGGTAGTTTAAGCGACTTCAGACACAATGCAATAGAAAATGTTGCAAAAAAAAGTGTCAATGTTTTTTTTTAATTTTTTTTCTTAAGTTGTATTTGGGTGGTAAATCCATTTTGTCCTAAAATAATAGTGGGTACCCTTTAATTTATAAATAATCTAAGGGATAAAAGAGTTTAAATTATTATTATAGCAAAAACTATGGATTTACCACCCAAAAATGATGATATTTAAAAAATCATTAAAAATAATTTTCGCGTTTCTCAGCAAAATTTTTAGTAGCATTGTGTTTGTAGTCACTAAAACTACCACCCGGCTTCGTTTTCGGTAGCAGTCTTGATATACCCGGTAAAATCTATAATTTCTTAAAATACTTTCTATTCAATACTATAAACGCATTCCATAGTAAGTGCTTTTATATAAAAGATTACCAGTGATACATCTTCGGATATTTTTATATAATTTTACACTTTTAAACATATGATTCATACTTATGAAATGTCTAGAAGTTGTTTGTAAGCCTATATAAATACATATACCAAACGAAATTTTCTTGCCTGCTGCGGGGAAAACTGCCTTTGTATAATATACAATAAAAGTTTATGACTTCCAAAAATCAATACTATTCTCTATTAAACTTAACATTCACTCCAAAATTAGATTCTGTGAAAGAGACAATTAAACAATAAAAAAATTTGAAATTTAATTAACAGACTACCCCCAGATTTATGTGATAGTTTAACACCAAAGAACATCAAATATGAACTCAACACATACTTTTTAAATAAGCTAAATGTGTATGGATTAATTTTAAACTCCTAATAACACTACAGTATAAATGTTTTGTTATAAGTTACTAGCGGCCCGGCCCGGCTTCGCCTGGGTGCAGATACTTTTTTATTTTACTCCACACCAAATACGTGTTATTTTTCGTATAAGCTCTTGTATACCTAAACATGAATTAGCTATCCTACTGTCCTGCTCAATTCCGTCCCATCGCGTCTGTTCATTCACTTCCCGATACGTCGCGTCCTTTCTCTTAATTAACCATCCCGTCTTATACCGTGCATTTACATTTCGTCCTATTAAATCTGTCAGCTATCCCAGTCTTCTCCCCTACCTCCCACTCTATTATATCCAGTTTCTCTCTACTTTCTAAACACTTGATCGATTTTGATTATCCATGCAATATCCCATCCCTTATTTCATCCCCACTATGCTGTTTTTCCAAAAATACTACGCCATTACTCTTGTTAGTAATAAAGAGATGAAATATTAATTTTCGTAGAAATGCACTCACACACACACAATTAACGTAGAAACAATTATATTTAACTGGTTTTTCAAGACACAGGCAACGCCTAATTTGAGAATCCCTGCAATATTCTCCATAATTATATAAAATTTTTATTTTATTCAGTTCAGTTCAGGTTTTATTTTTATGTGTTATTTTATTAAAGATTTTTCATTTTCAAGTGAAATTCGAAGTAAAACTTAATACATGTGAATATTATTTATTTAATTGTCCTATATTTATGTAGCATCATAATATACTCTTTAGTTTACAATAAATTCCTGAACGTATGCATAAATATTTGACAATCAATTTAAATGTCAACCACTTTTCATTACTGTCATTAATTTACATCTTTAAAATCTAAAATACGCCATAAATCGAATATTGTGGCTGTGTTTTTGTCGATTCGAAACCTTTATTTAAATACGTTATTTAATTTTAGGGAAGAGTTTACCGTATCGACGCTATGAACATTAAATCTTTGACAGTTACAAACCCATGAACATTTTGTATGGCAAAATGTTTTTTCCTTTTTTTTATACTTTCGTCAATTCAATCGAGATAAAAACTATCCCACCTTTAAGTTGGAACAAACAACACATATCTACAAAATTTCATTATAATCAGTTGAGTGGTTTAGGAGTCCATCGCGGACAAACAACGTGACACGTGAATTATACAGGGTATATCAAGACTGCTGCCGAAAACGAGGCTGGGTGGTAGTTTAAGCGACTTCAGACACAATGCAACAGAAAAAGTTGCAGAAAAAAAGCGACAATTTTTTTTTGTTATTTTTTTCCTTTGACCATATTTGGGTGGTAAATACATTTTTTCCTAAAATAATAGTGTATACCCTTTTATTTATAAATAATCTTAGGTAGAAAAGTGTTTAAAATATTATTTTAGCAAATACTATAGATTTACCACCCAAAAATGAGGATATTTAAAAATTCATAAAAAATAACTGTCGCGTTTCTTTGCGAAATTTTTAGTTGCATTGTGTTTTTAGTCACTAAAACTACCACCCGGCTTCGTTTTCGGTAGCAGTCTTGAGATACCCGGTATATATTAAGATAACCCCATTGTCAACTCTGATAGCATAAATATAAACCTTAGGGGCCTCATTAATAAACTCGGATGAGGGAAGGATTAACTTTAGGCATTGGGCTAGAGAATTCAATCTATTATTATGAATAACTAGATAGTAATGACTATATTAATAAAAATCTACATTCTTCAGCCTAACATGATGATCCTGTTATGGCAATCCACTGATTTTAAAAGTAAAAAGGACGGTAAAATAAAATAGTCAATTTTATAGTTTTGGGCTAAAATTTAAACCCTCGCTCACCCGAGTTTATTAATAAGGCCCTAGTGGTTTTCAATGTTATCTAGTAACAAATATTGTATGTATCCTTAAGCATGTTAATAAATGAAAAAAGAAGACGACATATTATCATATGTCGTCGAGAATTCGAACATTTTAGTAGCAGTCTTGATATATTATGTATGAAGCTTTAAAAAAACACAAAAAATAATAAGTTCCTTTAAATAATATCCATACCAGTTACATATTTTGATGTATAACTTTGACTTCAAAGCATAAAGTTGTGAAGTAAAAACTAATCATCCGGCCTTGTCAATTCTATGTCCCGTTTTCACTGGGCTATGCTTGAAAGTTTGTCAATTAAGGATCCCAGCACATTAGTATTGGAGATCCGAAATAGTTGCCCAACTAAACTAATTAATTGTTACCTACATACGAGTGGCTTTTGCTATCGTAAGCTTTGACTTCCCTGTGGAAAATTGTACAATTGTTAGAACAATAAAATGAACAATAAAAATATCTTTCCTCCTATTTTTTTTTACTTTTCGATAGTTAAACTAATTACAAAGGTATTTATCAATTAATTGTTCTACTCGCATGCGTCTTTTCACCTCATTCCCTTTAATTCCCTAAATTCATTAGCTGTTGGTCTCTTATATCTTCACTCACCGTCACTACATTCCATTATTCTCAGCATTTATTCCATCATACATTTCATGGTGTTTTTCGGTTTTGTTACTGTCCATGAGCGATTGTATCGCTTCCCATACGAATGACATGATCGTCTCCACATTCGTTGCAATAATTAAAAAAGCCTCCTTTACTGACATCTTTTTTTTCAGAATCAGAGGTTCTACCAAGAGATCCACACTTCACCTAGTATGCTACGTTTCATGATGTGATAGTAGGGGTGAGGCTATCATTATGTCGGAAATGAATAGAAAATTCCAATATCACTTTACACGACGCGGGATTCGAACCCAAAACCTTACCGATATTTGTAATCGTACCAAAGTTAAATTTTAATGTACATACTTGAAATGACTCGCTTTAAAGTGGCAGTTAAAAATAACGATAGCTTAATAAACACAACAATGATTTATGTTGCAATATGAAGTATATTGTTTACTTGTCTGGTAATATATCTATGACATTGAGGAATAATGGAATTCCGAAACAAAAAACCAAGCAGTGCTCGGATAAACACGTCACAAACAACAATTTATTTTCGTCTATACCTTCGAAAACACAATGAATTTACACGTTAGTATCTCAGGGGATTAATAGGTTCTGTTATTTATTTATTCAATTCTTTATAGCACACAATAAAAAATAATAAAAGTTTTAGAGATCATGTTAAATAACAAAGAACAAATAGCGGTCTTATCGCTCCAAGGCAATTTCTGCCAGACAACCATGGGAACATATGAGCAGGATAAAGAAGTTAAAGATATAATAAATTACAACGAGATATGCATGCCATTTGCCTGATGGTAAGCGACACGACTGCTCATGGATAATAGAAAACCAATCAACCTAAACAACAGCTAATTTATGCAGTTTCTGTTCGTTTAAGCTAATCCGCCATTTTGAAACTGCGTACCAAATGACGTAATTCCTCAATAAATCAATTGAAACCCAAATTCAATATTACATCATGGCAGTAAATTAAATGATCCGATGGCCTCGCAATCGACTTTTACGATTTTATAAATTCATTACTGTTATTTCAGGTTAATTAGCTTTTATCGAATTGGACTGGACAATTGGATTCTTTTATTGTGTAATAAAATTTGGATCTTGCACACTGTTTAACTTAGTATTTTTTATGGGCCAGCCGAGTAAATTATTTTGCATGACTATCTATTTTAAAGTGCATTATGGCGTGTTGGTAAATGGTTGGAAACGAAGGCATTTTCAGACATGTTCACAATCGCGAGCTCAAATCTCACGGTGCACCTCAGACTTTTCGGAATCATGTGTGTGTTAATACTTAATAGTTAACCGCCATGCACTTTATGGATGAAGGAAAACATGGTAAGAAAATCTGTAAACAATAACGATTTATAAGAATTTATATGGTTTGCTTAGTCAACAAATACCATGCCAACATGGTGGACTATCTGACCTAATTATTCTCAATCATATTCTCGATTGTAGCGGATGCACGTGCTCTGCATTGAGCGGTATATGGATTGATACAGTAAAACTAGTAAAATTAATTTAGATGCGTTCTAGTAAAATTAATTTAGATGTGTATATATTTGGGTTTAATTTAGACTTAGTCAATTGGCAAAAGAGAATAATTTTGTTTGTTTTGAAAACACATACAATAATTGAAGCTAGTGCGTCAGTATTGTGTAAACTGAACTAATCAAATAATTTTCGACGGTGAATCCATTGGATATTTCAGCAGATTAATTTCTACAGGGTACATTTCGTTGAAGCCGTGGAACAATATCACAGCTAGCACTTGATAATATTTACAATATTGGATATATCGATATAGATTGGCATCAGACGGCAGTCCCATGCCAATCGATACAATTATGCCGGCATGCTAAGCTACCTATTCTCACTACGGCGGAAGGGCTCAGGATTATAGGAAGGAGGGAACACGCGTGACGGCAAACAACTCCACAGCCTGACAGTGCGGCAAAAAAACAATTTGTAAACTAGCTATGGCTTCGCAAGCCAGCACGCGTCGTTCTGGTTAGGAATGGAGAGGAGGGGATCAAGTTGAACAATGTATTAGCAATAAGTCAATCTACAAGTTCATTAAAAATATTTCACACAACTCTACTGTAAATTGTATTACATGTCACATCCGCCATTATTCCACGACTTCATTAATCTCTTTCGTATGAAATATTGATCTCATACCTCCTTTCGTCGGGACTGACGTAATTGCTGAGGCAACCGCTAAAAGGGTCAGTATTTAATTCCCTAACCCTTAATTCCTCACTAAAGCGTTTACCCAAACGTTAGTGACTGGCGCGGGGCGATTACAGTTATTAGATCCTATGTCTGCGGTTTCGGACCTTTATGTCAACGGAATAGGTGTATATTTTATACATAATAGGATCCAATAGTACCTTCGATAGGCACGTACATTTTTGTGTATATTATAATTCCCAACAAAAACATTTTCATCTGAAATCCTGCCGACACGACCCTATTATAACTCGTACTGTTAAAAAGTTATCAGATATATTCATTACTCCAAATTTGTTGCTTGGTCATTTCGTTTCACACAGGCTAGGCGTAAAGTGAAAAATGTATCACTGTTCAAAACAAAATAATAATATTTTCTGATATTATATCTAGAGGCAACGCTGTCATACATTGATGTTTTCAAAAACGTAGATATTTTTTTGTTCATAATGCTGGTAACACTGCTATATGAGTAATTAGACTAATTAATTACTTAACAACAAATTGTTGTAAATTACATTGGTAATCGAAAGTGTATTTATTTATCACCCAAAACCATTTTCAAATAAAATTCAAAAGCGCTGAACTACATTATTATTTACCTTTTTTATACTGGCACGACACAATGAAAGCACTGAACTTGATGCGCAAATGCCGCCCGGGCAGGGTCGAATAGCATCATATATTTTTTCATGTAATTCGACGTATTTCAACACTTTCAAACGTCATCCAATAGGATAGCAAAAAAAGTTCGATGTGTATGTAATTTTGTTTAAATTGCACAGTTTTCGGATATCTTTCAACGCACATCAAAAAGGATATGTCGGATTTCAATTTTTTTTTCTTTGAATTGTGTATAAGTCCTACTTAGGAGCAGGGTACGTTTAATAAAAATCGATTCTGTAGTGTTTAGAGCAGGGTTGTCCCATCTTTTGTAGTCTGCGGCGTGCACACATGTTAACTATTTTGTCTCTACAAGGTGCCTACTCGATGGTCGGACGACCTGGCTAAGTTTTCGATCGTCGCTGGATGTCGCTGGATGCAGGCCGCTTCCAACAGGTCGATGTGGAGATCGTTGGGCTCCCCCAAAGGCCTGTGTTCAGCAGTGGACTTCCTGAGATAATGATGATGATGATGATGATTTTGTCTCTTCGTCGTAAATATCTAATTGGCCAAAATAGAGAAGTATAATAATAATAGTTAGACTTAATGTTTGGGACTAGCTTTCCCCGCAATGTTTTGCGCATGGTTTCGGATATTTTCGGTCGTGTTCATAAACAGTTTTAAAACCTATTTTAGTTTGATTGCTTATGAATAAAGCCATATTATGTATATTTTTATGTTTCAAATAATGGCAAGACGAGCATGACTTCATAAGATGGTAATAGGTACGACCACCGAGTCCCCATGGACAGTAGAAAACCAAACAACACAATGAGTTTTGTAATTATTGCACTGTGCATTACACGGCAATATGTCTCATTATGTCCAGTAGTTAACCGTTGCTACAATTTTATTCAAATCAAAACACAACAGCGTCTTTACACTGCTGTCCGACGGGAGAAATAGACATATTCTAATCTAGTACCATATGAAATCACTTTAACCGTAAACTTCGATGGGTATAATAAGAATATCAACTACTTAAATTGTATCGATTCAATACTGTTCTGGCAGGTGCCGACAAAAATATTTTGCGTATCTAAATTTGCTCCGCACTATTTTATACTGTAAAGGCAAGGTGAACGGACTGCTAAATTTGTGGTAAAGCCACGCTGTTAATATCATTTGCCACTGAAAGGGGCCCTTCGACCGCATTTGCTAGCAAGGTCTAAGAAAATTGATGAAAAGCGGCGGCTTTGTTGTCGTATTTCGTTTATAGAGTAAGATTGTAGCTACCGAAAGCTTGTTGGACAGAGATTACTGATTAATTATTAGAAAAAAAAAATAAACAGTTGAATTGAGAACCTCCTCCTTTTTTTGAAGTCGGTTAAAAATTGAAGAATGTGACGGATTTGCCATCTGTAGTGTACTGTTGTGTTTCGGTTTGAAGGATATTGTAACTAGCTACTACTAGATATATTGAGGCTAGGAGTGGAATACCAAGCATTGCTTTGTAATTCAAGGAGTTCTTTGATTTTACTACTGTCCACTTACCATCAGGCGAACGGCATGCTCCTCTCACCTTTCAAAAAGGAAAATAAAGAGGCCAAATTATCCTTTCCCGCCCTTTTGATTTTATTTTACCCTCATGTTTAAAAGCAAGATAAATATTATTTAAGAAAGAAGTTTTGTTGGTACAAAGTATATGTAAATGATCGGCGGAGTGTATATGCATATAATTACCATCAAATAAACCGCTTCTTGGTCTTACGTATAGAACAAAAAAATCCACTTATGTTCAGTCCATAGCCATGCCTACTGTCCACTGTCGACTGTCCCACCCTCACACCCACCACTGTAACTCCTGTGAGCCAGGATCAACAGTGGCACGCAATGTAATGACACCGAGCATTGAAGCTCGGCGAGTCTCCGGGAATGTCTAACTTGTCTTTAACCCGCAACGAAATTAATCAGAAAGTGAAATTAATAGGAGGAGTTGGAAATAAATTATTGTCCACTTCCCTCCGTGCAAAGCGGGCGACAAAACAATGAACTAAACAGGTAAATAACCTCGTAAAAAGACTTTTACAGCCGGAGAAGCCAGCTGTAAAGCACCACGGATCACATCATCACTACATTTAAATGGGACCTATTATGTGAGCTTTTAGACTTGATTCCAATAATAAGTATGGCAAAAACTCCGGAAAGCACGGAAGTTCTTCCTAGTCTCTACAAGGTCCATGTAGTATACGACTCCAGATGATATCTGCATACTATCCAGCATAGTTTTACGCTCATTCTGCCAAAGACTACACTCCCAAAGTATATGATGCGCGGACTGCTCATACTCGCAATTAGGTGTTGAACATGGGCACGCAGGCGATTCAACAAGCTTAAAAGAGTAAAGTTTAGACCTAAAGTTACCATGGCCCGTGAGAAACTGTGATACGCAATAATCGACATCCAACCAAGTCTTTGTCAAACGGTCACGAACGCAAGGAAAATATTGATATAGATGTCGTCCCTTCAAAGATACCTCCCATCTATTTTGCCATTCATCTAATAGTTCGCTATATACCACTGAAAGCGGTTTAAATAATCTATCAATTTTTAAAAGTTCACGTGCGGTTAAAAAACTTTTATCCATATTCTCCCTAGTAGAGTAATACATGGCGGCGCGACGTTGCACCTCCAGGTCGACTGGAAGTACACCCGCCAGGACAGGCAAAGCTTCGGTACTAACAGTTCTATATGCCTTACACAAGAATATCAAGGCCAAGCGTTGGCTCTGGAGCAGTTTTCTTCGCACAGCGCCGATAGTAGCCCTATCAGCCCATACAGGAGATCCGTAACAAATACATCCTAAGTAAGTTGCTCCATAGATGATTTTTAGTGTATTGAAAGATAGCCCCCATGTTGATTTTGATATTCTTGTCAAAGCAAAAAAGTTCCTTTTCGACTTTTCCCCGACGTTTTTAATATGTTCAAGAAATGAAAAATTCCTTTCCAAAATTAAACCAAGATAACAAACCGATTCTTTTTCTTAACAGTGATATTATTAAATTTAAATCGCGGCGGTGATGTGAATGATATATTATACAAATACGACGTAGATATCGCACTAGCACTTCAAAAGTGAGGCGTTCAAATTCGGGCAATTGGTGTAATTTCATCTAGTCGCATAGCAACGCCGACAGAGGGAAGACCTCAGTGCTGTCAACATAATTTATTACGAAAATATTGTCTACAGTGTCGAATTATATGTTTTATAGGTGTAAAAACATTGGTACAAAAATATGAAACTAAATTGGAGTTACACATCATACGTAAGTATATGAAATCACACAAAATTAAATTTTTACTTTAAATTATTAAATATCGCCTTCAATTGTGTAAGAAGGATCACCTAATACAAAGATTGTGAAGTGCGATAGGGACAAAAAGCGTGCTTCATAGATTAATAAGTCAGAAGCGAAACCGATGATACAGAAAATTGACGATGAAAGTATGAATGGATTTGGATTGTTGTATATTTGTTTCTAATTCAATCATATTTAAAACAATTAAGTTATTTGTTATGAACTATTTTAATAATAAATAACTTAATCCAACCACGGACATTACAAAATACATTAGCTTCCCCATATATTTTGATTGACATACATACATACATACATACATACATAAACTCACGCCTTTTTTCCAGAAGGGGTAAGCAGAGGTGCCAAGGCACCCACATTTCGCCTTGTATGTTCCGTCCCACGAAGTGATAGGTGGCGAGCCTATCGCCATATCGGGCACAAATTCCTGACTCTGGGCTGATAATGAATTGAAAAATCCAATATCACTTTGCCCAACCCGGGATTCGAACCCGAGACCTCAGCTTTGTAGCCGTATCGTAGTACAACTACGCCACCGAGGCAGTCTTATTATTATTATTTTGATTGACTATATATATAATGTATATATATTTACATATATCATTGAATGTTTCCAGATTTCCACGTGATGAGCTTTTGAGACGTAAATGGGTATGCACTAAGTACAGTTCGAACAAAAACAAAGGATTGTGACTGAATGCCTTTAAAACTGATTAATATTGGTTTAACACATTATAATTATTAATAAAAATATCTGTATCAGCACATATACGTCCCACTGCAGGGCACGGGCCTCCTCTACAATCGAGAGTACGATTGAGAGTGGTTCATATGGCCTAACCACTCTCAATAAATATATACAACTACGAAATACATCCACCTAAAAAACCCTGCACTACCGGTTGTAGTATCGGTTGTTTACTAATGGAAGATCTCTCATATGTGAGAGGTCAAGCCCACCAAACGGCAGTTAAAATGCCATGTTCTGTTCCAGTTTAAAGGACATTCTCGCCAGAGTAATCGCTGTACTTATTGCGAATTAAGAACTTATGTCTCGGGATGGCGAGCGCAGTGAATGCCAAGCATCACGTCGCGGTCGTATCACTTGCCATCATTACAATAAAAAAATAATATCAATAAGTGATCGATTTTTCAGTGCATGCTTAATATAAAAAAATGCAATCAATTTATATCTTTATTTTTTCATGGTTGTAAGCAAATAAAAATATATTTTGTTTCAGGATGGCGTACCACAGATAGACTCACGTAGCAACCTCAATGTTAATGCGAGTATATTAAATACTTATAAAACTAAATAGGTAGTTTTATTTATCATCACCCTTCTGTTTCTATCGCTTCGATTCTATGTTTGGATAGCGCAATGCTATCTCTGTCCGTCTCGTACTTTCTTTATAATCTGTTTCATTCACTAAAATTGTCATAAAGTATTAACAAATGAGTATGTATATGCATAGTAGGACAGATTTTAAACTTCACGCAATATGGATATGCGTCATCTTTATTAAAACATCATTGGGTGCAAACTTTAAGCGATTTCGATATTTACATATAACTTATTATAATGTTGTTAATAAATGTTATTTATTGATGCGAATTATATTCGTCTTGTTCTTTTTTCCGGGATTATTTTCGTCTATAGTCCGTTGATTCTCATAACTTCATCTTTGTTTATTGGCTATATCGGCAAATATTCATTTCAAACGGCAAATAGGTACGCAACGCGGACCTTATTCACTGACCTAAATAGAAGCCAAGCTATATCGAGGCCTAGGGATATATTTACAATTTACTCCTGTGGTTTACATAAACCGGAATCAACCTCATGCTGTATTTACTAAATTACATTTCAGAAGGCGAAACGTGTGTGACCTGGTAGCACCTTTGCCTACCCCTTGTGGGAAAAAGGCGTGATTTGTTTGTTTTGATTTATATGTCATGTATTATACATTTAGACTTTTAAGTGCGTGGTGGCCTGTTGGCAACGGACCAGACTTGGCCATCAACATGTTGACGGTGGTCACGGGTTCAAATCCCCAGGTAAGGCTCTGACTTTTCGGAGTCACGTGTGTATTGGTAGTCAAACACACGCTATATCACGCACGCATGTTCAAGAAAACATCATCATCAACTTCGACAGCCTCCGTGGCGCAGTTGGTTAGACACCGCCGGTGAACCGAGAGGCCGCGGGTTTGATCCCTGCACCAAGAGAAATGTTTGTGCGGCCCACAAATATTTTTTCCGGGTTTGGGTGTTTGTGAGACCGAAAAGTCTCGCATATTTCCTGATACCCACGACACAAGACTCGATCTTAGTGTGGGGTCAAGACTATGTATGTGACTGTTGGGTGTATTTATTATTTATTATCTTATGTCTTTAAACGAGAAATTCTTGTATATATATATATATATATATATATATATACACACAGGGTATATCAAGACTGCTACCGAAAACGAAGCCGGGTGGTAGTTAAAGCGACTTCAGACACAATGCAACAGAAAAAGTTGCAAAAAAAAGCGACCATTTTTGTTTGTTATTTTTTTCCTATGACCATATTTGGGTGGTAAATACATTTTTTCCTAAAATAACAGTGTATATCCTTTTATTTATAAATAATCTAAGGTATAAAAGAGTTTAAATTATTATTTTAGCAAAAACTATGGATTTACCACCCAAAAATGACGATATTTAAAAAATCATAAAAAATAATTGTCGCGTTTCTATGCGAAATTTTTAATTGCATTGTGTTTGTAGCCACTAAAACTACCACCCGGCTTCGTTTTCGGTAGCAGTCTTGAGATACCCGGTATATATATATATATATATATATATATATATATATAGAGTATTTATAAATAAAAGGGTATACACTATTATTTTAGGAAAAAATGTATTTACCACCCAAATATGGCCATAGGAAAAAAATAACAAAAAAAAATTAAACCCTGTATATTCTCTGAATCTCGGAAACGGTTTCGGGGGCGATAAATCTATCTAGCTAGGATTCATTTTTAGAAAATGTTATTAACAATAAAAAAATTAACTGATAATATTACTCTTCCTGACATCTATTGGCGAATAATAATACTATTTGTTTTATTGTGTGCAACTAACTGCATAACCATACAATAACACTAAAGATATTCCAGCAGATGGCGTTGTTAAGCAACGCTAAGCCAATGAGTGGTATTAGCTATTAGGTTTTATTGGGATATATGTCAAAACTTTAAAAATAGTAAGTGAAATTGGTAATTTGGCGTTTCATTTTGGATATGGCTATTTGTTTGAATCATGGATTATTAAACATATACTGCCGGATTGAGCGAGTATTGAATCGAGAGAGAATATATTATATAAAGTACGGTATATTCCGCGGAGCGTTACTAGGAATAATTTGTAAAAGAAAATAAGACCATGTTGAACTGTATTGGAATTATAAATAGTAAAAAGTACAAGAAGACTTTTAGTGGAGTAATTCCTTCAGGGGGGCAATTTCTTAAGTCCAAAAAAAACGAGTAAAGCTCGGTCATCCAGGTACTTATTAACTTATACGGTAAGTCCGCCAATCCGCACTAGGCCAGCGCGTATAACCATACGACCAACCCCTCTCGATCATACTCTCGATGGTAGATGGTGCCCTGCAGTGGTACATATATGGGCAGATACACATTCAAATTTAGACTTTCTGTAAAAATAACCAGTATCATCTATTTCTCCCGAGAACAGTCACAATAAGTGTGACTGGTATTTATTGGACAATTTGTGATCTAATAAGAAATTTGATTATTTATCAATAATAATAACTTATTATATCTCTATTTCAGATAACTAAGCCGCCCTTCTCAATCGCCTTCGGTCGCTTCGCATTATTTATTTATTGGTAAGTCCTCAAAACCTCCATAACATGTACATTTATTTTTACTAGTGGTCGCCCAGGGGTCGAAATTCGACCAAATCAAGAAGAGAAAAAGTTTTTACCTGTATGATGATGTTGTTATTCTGATAATTCGTGCACATCTCTCAAAATCACTTATTTATCCTGAAGTATATGCAATTACTGAAATCGTAAACTGCAATAATTGCTTTGAACCAGCAATAGCAAATTATATATATGTTGTTATTGCAGATTGCTGCTACAGATCTTTCTTTATGCATATAATGATAGTCCGTGTACATTTAAATGTATCTTACTACTACACAATTTGTATAAGTGCTCAGTATTTCACGTAGTATTCGTCAAATAAAACTTTTCTGTTTGACATTCAATAAACTTGTGTATGCGTGTGTCAAATGCATGCTGGTTTGTGTAATGTTTTATTTATTGATATAATGTACTTTTTATGCATTATTATTAAAATCTTTTTTTGTATTAAATGAGGCAAATAAAACTTTTTGTTTGATATGTCTATATCAGAAGAACAAAATGAAAAAGAAAAGATACAATTTGACAACAGAGTATGTATGCGTGTACAAATACTTGTGTATGTATGTGTGTGTGAAATGCATGGTAGTGTGTGTAATGTTTTATTTTTTGATTTAATGTACTTTATAAGCATTATTATTGAAAAATATTAGCATTCTGCACTTCTCCTACATATAAACTATAAGTGTGCCAAATTTTATGCTCCTGCGTCCGCGCAATTTTCGTAAAAAGGGGTCCAAAGTTTTTGCATCACGTATTAATATATAGATTTCTAGTTGACTTATGTTCCTTCTATTTATTACTATGACCGATTATTGTAATATAAACTATAGAAATATACATATATTAGTTACTCAGATAAATCTACTACTTAAGTTAATTTTATTCTCCGTTAAAGAACTTTAATAAAATAAATACGTTTCTCAGTATCCGTAAATAGCCTAATCAAACGAAAACAACAGATTTAAAACAAGCCTAGTCATAACACAACAATCACAGTACCAAACACAACTCAGCAAAAGTAAATGAATGGTATTTATCTGTAAGGCTAGCCAGTCTTTAACAGACAACAGCCGCGTAAGCATATTTCGCGAGTTTTACGACCCCACGTAAACTATAAGAGATGTTTAAAATCAGCAAAACATAGCCCTTAAAAGCTTTCCAGGTTTACGGCGACTTAATCCTGAGTTATTATGAACGTGGGTTTAGAGTTATATCTACTGACAGGGCTCAACAAGAGTCCTCTGGCGAAAGGGCAGATATAAATGGTTTAAGACTCTAATGATTGCAGATACCATTTTTTGTTTAAATATTCTATCGCCTATGTTAAATAATAATAATATCTTTATTTTCAAGCAAGTTTGTACATTATCCATTTTATGAATCGCTTATATGTAATACAATATAACAACAGATAGGATAAAAATTACACTCTAACATCCAAGGTAAGAGTTAACCTGAGTTTTGGATGTTAGCGCTTTACAACATGTTTCAAAGGGAGTTACATTGTATTCGGAATGAACGTGATCCATGCTATTTAACAACATTGAAAATTAAGGCATAAAATATTAATAATAAAACTAATGGTATACATAACAAAAAAAATACAAAAATTGGCAAAAATATAGCTAATATCAGCATGTGTCCAAATAATAGATAATTTGATTATGTCTTCTGTCTCATCGTAATTCAAGAACTGTAGCCATTGTTGTACTTTCATTTTGCAGGATTTTCTAGTAAGCGGAAATATATTACATATCCTATTGATTTTGTTATAGAGATAGCTCCCTATAATGTGGTAATGTCGCTGGGCAGTGGCGGTATTTGACTTATAAGTAGTACAAACTTTATATGAGCGGCGCTTTTTCGTACAATCTGCTTTAAATATGTTCATAAGGGATAGTGTTTTTTTTATTGCAATGAATGGCGAGACACGCATGCTGTTCGCCTGATGGTAAGCGATACGACCGCTCATGAACAGTAGCAAAACAAAACAGCTTGGCATTCCACTGCGCTCGCCATCCTGAGACATAAGATGCTAAGTCTCAATATGTCCAGTAGTTACTCTGGCTACAATGTCCTTCAATCCGAAACACAACAATGCATTTGAACTGCTGTTTGACGGGAGCAATAGACATTGCCGTGGTCCCACCCAGGCAGCCTCTCACATATGAGAGACCTACCACCAGTAGGCAGTTAGTAGTGTAGGATTGTAAAGGTGTTTTTTGTTTTTTTCAAATCGGTCCAGTAGTTTCAGAACCTATTCAATACAAACATCCATCTTACTTACCTCTTTATAATATTAGTTTAGAATAATGCAGATGTTAAAATAATTTTTATTTTTTGTATTGGTTGATTGGCAAGACAAGTATGCCATTCGGCTGAAGGAAAGCGAGTCTAATTACGTTCAGTAGTTACATCTGGCTACAATGTCTTTCAAACTGACACACAACAGTGCGTTTACACTGCTATTTGGGAGAAATAAGATTGGTGGGATAGAAATTGTGGTGGTTGGTACCTACGCAGGCTGTCTCTCATATACGAGAGACCTACCACCAGTGTCTTAGGGACCTGCAGTCTCTTAGCGAAACTAGCTTGTTTTTAACCCGCATCGAAATTAATTAGAAATAAATACAAATTGGAAACGTGACAAAGTAAAATTGTCCTCTAGGTACCAATATAGAAACAATACACCCCTAAACACGCATAGTGTTAACTCTACAATAACACGTAAGTCTTGTATCAAAGATGCCACAGTTTTATCTCTTACTAGCGGCCCGGCCCAGCTTCGCCCGGTTATAAATAGATTTCTGTACAATAATATGTACGTATTATACATACAGGGTATATCAAGACTGCTACCGAAAACGAAGCCGGGTGGTAGTTTAAGCGACTTCAGACACAATGCAACAGAAAAAGTTGCAAAAAAAAAGCGTCAATTTTTTTTTATTATTTTTTTCCTATGGCCATTTTTGGGTGGTAAATACATTTTTTCCTAAAATAATAGTATATACCCTTTTATTTATAAATACTCTAAGGTATAAAAGAGTTTAAATTATTATTTTAGCAAAAACTATGGATTTACCACCCAAAAATGACGATATTTAAAAAATCATAAAAAAAATTGCCGTGTTTCTAGGCGAAATTTTTAATTGCATTGTGTTTGTAGTCACGAAAACTACCACCCGGCTTCGTTTTCGGTAGCAGTCTTGAGATACCCGGTATAAACCTTCCTCCTGAATCACTCTATCTATTTAAAAAACCGCATCAAAATCCGTTGCGTAGTTTTAAAGAAATAAGCATACAAAGGGACATAGGGACAGAGAAAGTGACTTTGTTTTATACTATGTAGTGAAGTAAAACTATAAGAGGTGTTTAACATCAGCAAAACCAGGTCCTTAAAACCTTTTAGTTTTACGAGGGCTTAATTCTGAGTTATTGTGAACGTGGGTTTATATTCTTGTCGATTTTTTTATTCCACATATTTAAGGGCTATTCACAAATATATTTTTTAATGAATGACGAGACGGGCATGGTGTTCACCTGATGGTAAGCGATACGACTGCTCATGAAACAATGCTTGGCATTCCACTGCGCTCGCCACCCTGAGATGTAAAACGATAAGTCTCAATATGTCCAGTAGTTACTCTCGCTACAATGTCCTCCGATCGCGGGTTCAAATCCCAGGGCACACATCTGACTTTCCAGAGTCATGTGTATATTGATAGTCAATCACAACGCACTTTAACGGTGAAGAAAAAATCGAATATTTTGATTATCGAAGCGTATTAACATTATGTAATATTTATGCACTGGAACAGTCCTTATAATTAAACTTCCTCTCGCTGCGTTCCTTGGGAATTTCACAAATTCACATTAACCTGAGTTGGCTAAAATAGGAATTCGTGCATGGCATTACGATAAGCTTAATATAATTTTAGGACGGAAATTATCAGGTGAAGTTTGAATCGTCTACCTTCTAGAATACTGTCGTAAGTTTTTGTACTGACAATGGCAATGGGGGGAGGTCATGACGTCATAGGCTGGCTCCAGATTTACAGAATTTATTTATTATCTTGATGATAAAATGTATAAGTACAATTCATTTGTAAGTCGATAAATAAAGAAAAAGTGTGTGTGTGTGTGTGTTATATAATATATCATGGCTATAACAAACTTTAAAACATCATTATTACGAATTCGAGTATGGAAATTGTACCCTGTCTACAAATATATGACCCCCCCTCCTAGCCTGATAGCTGGATTCGCCCTTGTCTATGGGGTACATACACCAAAGCCGTAGGCAACACAACCCGACGACACAACCCGGCGGCCAATAAGAAAATAATCATGTCGGCCACAAACACCCGCCGACGTGTTTAACAGCCGCTGCCAATAAACAATCCCAATCCAAAATTTGCCGTTTAAGATTGACAGCTGAATCTTTTTTCTGATACTATATCGCCAATAATCAATCTCAGTAGTGGAAAAACTATGGCAACATGACAAGAGACCAATCGAAAAGTAGAAAACAATCCAGATTGACTTCAATCTAATTTTTTCGATTGAATATTGGCATCGGCCGATAGCCATTTCGGCCACGCAATGCCCTAGCTCAGTTGCCCGGCGACATTCAACCTCATAACTGAAGTCAACTATGTTGGCAATATTTACCAACATAGTTCGTCGGGTCGGCGGCTTTGTTGTATAGTGCGCTTTATACTAGCAAGAAATAGTGTCTTCATATGCCTGATAGATCACCAACAGACATAAATACATGGCAAGAAAAATAGTTTGCCATTAAGTAGTAATTAATACTTTAAATAAAATGCTAATAAAAAATTAAATATATAAACAAAAACATTAATAATTAAATAAATAAATTTGAATAAATAGATATAAAAGATACTAAAGAAGATATTTTGTATATAAAGATTAAGTGCTATGCGTATTGACTTGTCATAAGAGCTCTTTAATTACTACCTACCTACCAGACTAATAAATACATTTCATTTCACAATTTCGCCGGCGCTTTTCTAAAATCAATTTAAAACTATTTCTAATAAAAACTAACTTAAAATGCAACTTTATTAACTTATTTTAAAACACGAAGCTCTATATCTCGCTGAAATCGGTAACGTTAATTGTTAATCCTCCTAATTAATGCTGATTAGATATTATTCAGCGCACGCCGATACTGCAGTCAATTAATTTAATTTATTTAATGGAGTTACCAATAAAAAGTTGATTAATCCTACTTTTTACTACAATATATTATATTACGCTGGCGGCATGGCGCTAGAATGGATTATAAAAATTGAAATATTTTTTGTATGGAAATAAGTTACTACACGTGTCACATTATTTATATTTATTATTATATTTTACAAATAGGAAAGGTTTCGTTGTTTGTTTGCTTAAAATAGGCTCTGAAACTACTAGACCAATTTGAAAAATTCTTTCATCATTAGAATATTACATTATCTGTGATGAACATAGACGATAGAATATTTCAGAAAGTGTACTAACTTACCCGGGCGGAGCCAGGCCGGGCAGCTAGTAAAGATAATTAATGCAGGTTTTTCAAGTGGACACGGACGACCAAATCCAAAATTATGAGGCAAAGCGAAAAAATTAAAAAAACTCTGGAGCCCGATTTGAATGGAAGCTAAAACCGCATACTCACTTTTTCTAAAAATCAATATATTCGTAGCCAAAAACGAATCCGATGATTTTGAAAAATAAGCACATGCTGTATTTTTATGCCATTAAATAATGCACCTTATAAAGAGCAAATTCCGGAATAGGAATAGGAAGGGACGGACGGGAGTTAATTAATGAAATTTAGTTCGTTAATACAATTTTAATAAGAACCAAAAGCTTCTAATTTAATAATATATAAAAATCATAATAAACACGACTCATATTTTGTTTTTATTTTTAATTGAACAATCATCATCGTTCAAGCATCAAAACACATTAAAAATGACATCAAATAAGCAATAATGCAATGTCAGTTGTACGCATTTTTCACTCTGTACAAACTGAAAATATGGACGTTCCAATGAATTAAACAGTTGGGCCAACGTTGGCCAAATATCAACAGTATGCACAAACAACATCAATATCTCATTATTGAGTTGGTGAGTCACTGGTATTATTGGAGCAAATTGTATGCTCTCAATTTTATAACCTTGACATGAAATTATAGAATTTGGGATATTTATTACTGGATTACTGGTGATAAGTACGTGGTGGTTGGTAATTGACTAAATGGAGCTGTAATGGTGGTGGTCGCGAGTTCGAATCCCAGGGCACCATTTAACGTTTCTGAGATGTATGTATGTTTTACTGGTAGGTCTCTCATATGTGAGAGGCCACCTGCCCACCACCGCAATGTCTATTTATCCCGATAAACAGTAGTGTAAATGCAGTGTTGTGTTTTGGCATGAAGGACAATGTAGCCAATCTTTTGTCTCAGGATGGCGATCGCAGTGGAATGCTAAGCACAGCTTTGTGATTCAAGGTCTTGTTTGGTTTTGCTACAGTTCAAGAGCGGTCGTATCGTTTACCATCGGGAGACCAGCAGGGTCATCTCAATTCATTGCAATAAAAACAATCAGAAAGCGCTCGAAAGAAAATATAGTAAGGAAACCTACGTACTATAAAGATTTCACAAGAATTTCTATGAAAAGTCCGCCAACCCAAAATAGACCAGGATGATGGACTGTGGCCGTTTTAATCGAACTTTTGATCGCAGATGAGTCCTCTGCATTGCCATTTTTGTGGTTTTGTCACGCCAATTAAACCATACGTACTATAGTTAATATGGTTCTTTATTTACCTTTACATCTCACTACGACGCATAGACCTCTCTTACCTTCTCCCACGTCTCTATCCAAGAGTTTCTTCTGTCAATTTTTATAAAATACAATATATAACAATATATTTATATACAATTTTAAATCCCCCCTCAATCGCTTTTGATCATAAAGGAGGCCTGAGCCCATCAGTGGGACGTATAATATATGGGCTGATACAGATACATACAGGATATATCAAGATTGCTACCGAAAACGAAGCCGGGTGGTAGTTTAAGCGACTTCAGAAACAATGCAACAGAAAAAATTGTTAATTTTTTTTTTGTTATTTTTTCCTATGACCCTATTTGGGTGGTAAATACATTTTTCCTAAAAAAATAGTGTATACCCTTTTATTTATAAATAATTTAAGGTATAAAAGAGCTTAAATTATTATTTTAGCATAAACTATGGATTTACCACCCAAAAATGACGATATTTAAAAAATCATAAAAAATAATTGTTGCGTTTCTTTGCGACATTTTTAGTTGCATTGTGTTTGTAGTCACTAAAACTACCACCCGGCTTCGTTTTCGGTAGCAGATACCCAGTAGGAGATACCCAGTATATATATAAAGAATGTCTCAGAACTAAACGACAAACTATCGGGGATATGGCTATTATTTTTGTTCCTATGCCTTTACATTTTGGTCTCTCTTCCATTATTGGTGTATTGTCTAGTTCTGGGAAACCCTGTATATGTAATTAATTATTTGTTATACTACTAATATATATACAGGTGTCTCAGAACTAGACGCAAAACTATCATGGATATGGATTTTGTTTTTGTTGCTTAGCCTTCACATTTTGTTCCACCTCCCGTTACTTGTTGATGTTTTACTTCTGAGAAGCCCTGTATATTTAAATAATTATTTGTTGTACTACCTCCTATTAAAACTTAACTATTTTAATTAATCTCTACTTCAATACCACCTATTTGAGTTTCGGCGGAAAGTCAGACGGCGCGGTCGGGCGCTTATTGAGTTTTCAATTTCGCGTTTAGTCTCGATTAGGTCTTCGTAGAATTATCCTACAGTATATATACCCTTGGAAAATAGCAACAATTAATTACTTCTAATTGTTTTATTATAGATATTTACTAAATTTTATTTCGTGAAGTGGTAGAGCCACGCTGCTGACAGTCATGACTCAGCTTTACTGCAACTAGTGTTATTATAGATATTTACTAAATTTTATTTCGTGAAGTGGTAGAGCCACGCTGCTGACAGTCATGACTCAGCTTTACTGCAACTAGTGTTATTATAGATATTTACTAAATTTTATTTCGTGAAGTGGTAGAGCCACGCTGCTGACAGTCATGACTCAGCTTTACTGCAACTAGTGTTATTATAGATATTTACTAAATTTTATTTCGTGAAGTGGTAGAGCCACGCTGCTGACAGTCATGACTCAGCTTTACTGCAACTAGTGTTATTATAGATAATTACTAAATTTTATTTCGTGAAGTAGTAGAGCCACGCTGCTGACAGTCATGACTCAGCTTTACTGCAACTAGTGTTATTATAGATATTTACTAAATTTTATTTCGTGAAGTGGTAGAGCCACGCTGTTGACAGTCATGACTCAGCTTTACTGCAACTAGTTTTATTATAGATATTTACTAAATTTTATTTCGTGAAGTGGTAGAGCCACGCTGCTGACAGTCATGACTCAGCTTTACTGCAACTAGTGTTATTATAGATATTTACTAAATTTTATTTCGTGAAGTGGTAGAGCCACGCTGTTGACAGTCATGACTCAGCTTTACTGCAACTAGTTTTATTATAGATATTTACTAAATTTTATTTCGTGAAGTGGTAGAGCCACGCTGCTGACAGTCATGACTCAGCTTTACTGCAACTAGTGTTATTATAGATATTTACTAAATTTTATTTCGTGAAGTGGTAGAGCCACGCTGTTGACA
This sequence comes from Hyles vespertilio, assembly GCA_009982885.2. Lineage (NCBI taxonomy): Eukaryota > Metazoa > Arthropoda > Insecta > Lepidoptera > Sphingidae > Hyles > Hyles vespertilio. Next base: position 9,122,720 of record CM042823.1, read on the forward strand.
GTCATGACTCAGCTTTACTGCAACTAGTTTTATTAAGATGTTTACTAAATTTTATTTCGGAAAGTGGTGGAGCCACGCTGTTGTCACTCATGGGTCAGTATGGGCAGGCACCTCCAGGGCGGTACCACTGTCTCACAGGAGATTAACCTGACAATTGCTGCCCAATACCCTTTTCCTCTTCTCACTCCTTTCCTCCATGTTACCCTCCCAATTTAATGGCAACGAACAAATCAATCGAGAATTAAAATAGAATTATAAATTGTTTATGAATAAGGCTTTTAGCATCGCTTTTTAATAACAAAAATAAATTGAATATTATAATAGAGTATTTATAATATAGAGGGAGCGCCGTTATACATTCGCGTCTGAAAAACGTTGATATTTTCTTGTTTGTAATGTTGGTAGCGCTTCCATATCAGTGAAAATTAAATTAATTATTTAGCAATAAATTGCTATAAATTCTTTTGATAACCGGAACTGTATTTAGAAATTATCCTTTTAAAACGAGTTTGAATGGACTTAAATAGCACTAAACTATTTATTTTTCCTTTTCTTTTCCAATTAATTCATGTATGTTGGACAAGCTGTGAAATATCAACCAACAGGATGGCAGAAAAGGTGGCCCGGCACCACCAATTTTATCTAGGTTTTTGAAGTACCAGCGCTCCCTCTATATTACAGATACTCTTAGATTATAATCTAGAAAGAAAGGAAAATGTATTTACTCCTAGTAATAAAGACTGAAAAAATAAAGAAAACAATATTAGCAAAACATCTCAATCTAAATCCTACTTTTTTTTTCCCCAATATTTTTCATGTCAATTTTTCCTCATGATTAATATACATCGACTACTTAGCCGGAGAGCTTTTAAAAGGGCACTACGAGGGCACGTCAATCATTACCATCAACGTCACTTGAAAAATTAAAATGGGTGAAATACGGCTACCACGCAATTCTCGGTCACTTTGAACGAGTTTTCAATTCGTTAAACATTATTTGCAAAGAATTATAAATTAAGATTAAATGTCAGATTGTCAAGAGTGAGATGTTATGACATATTTTTAATCGAATTGTACATAGAAGTATTGAGCCTTATCCTTATTAGCATCGTTGTTCTAAACCTCACGAGAAGTCTCTTACTGGTAGTAGGTCTCTCAAATGTGAGAAGCCGACTGGGTAGGTACTACCGCAATGTCTATTTCTCCCGCCAAACAGCCATATAAATACTCTGTTGTGTTCCGATTTTACGGACATCCAGAGTAACTACTGGACATATTGAGACTTAACATCTTATGTTTGAGGATGGCGACCGCAGTGGAATACCAAGCATTGCTTTGTAATTGAAGGTGTTGTTTGGTTTTGCTACTGTTCATGAGCGGTCGTCTCGCTTACCATCAGGCGAACGTCATGCTCAAATCGCCAATCAGCGCAATAAAAAAAATGGTTGTGAGAAAATTACAATCCTCTTTTACTCAGCCCTTTACTAGGTACAGCAAAACGTGACCATATATTAAACTTTACAAAGCATTTTAGGTCGAACAGGTGTCCTTTATGTCCAGAGAAATTTGCGAAAGGGTTTGGAAGGATTTTCTAAGGCATTATTGGACCTTTTCGAGGCTATAATTCATGTGACAATGTTGTAAGGGATTTTATATGTGGCAAAATACATAAATGCCTTGATTTATGATTTACGTCAAATTTATAAAGATTCTAGGAGCGACTATTAGGGTTTTGGCATTGAGTCTACTTGAACTGCGTGGTGGCCTGTTGGTAAAGGGACTAGACGCGTCTGCCAACATATTCACGGTGGTCGCGGGTTCGAATCCCATGGCACACCTCTGACTTTTCGGAGTCATGTGTGTATTGATAGTCAATCACCACGCACTAAAACGGTTAAGGAAAACATCGTGAGGAAACCTGCATACCATAGCGATTTGCAGTGGGACGTATATGGGCTGATACAGAAGTTTCGAGACCCTTGCGGTTTTTTTTGTGTTAATAGTTTCGATCCGATGCTACTTGATATTCGCTTCTCGAAATTGAATCATAATAAATATAATTAGAAAAGTACAAACCGACCGATTTGGATGGTGTAGGTTCGGTGAGGTCGACCCCTACGGACTCTTCCATCCACACTCGCCTCGTATAGTTGATTGGTTACACTACTTTTATCCATTCTCTGTACACGACCGTATCTTCATTAATACTTGTTACTACTGGAATTCCCATTTTAAACAAAAATTTCAATAGAGCTATTGAAATTTGGTACTAAATAAAATTCACAGTGAAATACAATAAAGTGACGTGGATTAATTATAACGCAGAAGCGAAAAAATATTTTTTTGAAAATAAAATCGATTGTATTTTTGTAACTTCAAAACTCAAATGTTGCAATTATGATCGTTCATATATCACTGTCATTACTCAGTAAATGCAAAAGGACATGGAAAATTAATCATACGAATTGCGCCAGAAAGTTTCGGACAGTTTGAAATCGTTATTAAATTGTTTGTATGTTCGTAGAGAGTTTTTGAAGCAATTAAGTGTTTTATTAACGGTCTCGGTAATATAAGCTTTCTAACCAAAAACAAGCAATTCTCTCTCCTTTCTTTTATGTCCATCCAAAGGTGTCCTGGAAGATATTGCTCAGTGAAATAAGGCCGCCGATTGTACTTATTTCTATGTTGTTATTATTTCTGTATTTCCTGGTGTGCAATAAAGTTAATAAATAAATTATACTTAAATACATAAATAAACAAGATTTCGGTTTGCTCTCCGTATTTACTTAGAAAAATAACTTGTTCATTGTTATGTTAATGCTTCCTATTAAAACAACCTGAATTGATCGAGAAAATCTCCACGTGAACGAAGTTCAGGTCGAAATCACACTATCTCTCTTTTTCTTTCTGTTCTGTTGGTAATAGAGGTCTTAATTTTCAATGTAATGCTAACTTATTGTCAGTTAAAATAAGGTGTATTTTAATTAATGATGGTATATAAATAAGGTATGTTTGCAAAAATTTACGTCTGGTTTTCCTTCAAAACGTATCAAAATTGACGTAATTGCTGGACGTTCAAGTAGCTATACATTATGTAGATGTTGTTTTATTGTCTCTGTATATGTTATGTTGTATAAAATCTATGTAGTCAGCAATATAAGTCGCTGAACACTTCATATTTTTTGATGACCTTATTTTATTAAAATTTGTACGTACTACTCTGTAGTCGTAAAATATAACCAAGTAAAGTCATCTATGCCGAAAAGTGCAATACAATATTGAAAATAATAATTATTTTGGATGATAAGAAAATTCCAAATCTCGTTGAATGTGTAGTAACTTATGTTGCTTCCAACAATTATATATATATATTTTATTGCTGTGAATGGCGAGACGTGCATGCCGTTCGCCTGATGGTAAGCGATGCGACCGCTCATGAACAGTAGCAAAACCAAACAACATCTTGAACTATAAAGCAATGCTTGGCATTCCACTGCGCTCGCCATACTGAGACATAAGATGTTAAGTCTCAATATGTCCAGTAGTTACTCTGGCTACAATGTCCTTCAATCCGAAACACAACAGTGCATTTAAATTACTATTTATTAATTAATTTATTTCACAAGTCCTTCGTTAACCCACATACCAGTTTCTACTATTATTTTCTTGAAATTCGAAGCAGTAATTAAAATTCCGCCTACTCAATTTCCAAATCATTGCTTTCGAAATTCTATTTTAATCGCACCCGTCCGAATTTCATACAAGTAAATAAAAACGTAAATAATACGGCGAGTATATCACTCACCTTCGGTTGGCCGACGATATTGTAGTCTTGGCAGAATCGCTGGAAGACCTTAGCACTATGCTCGAAGACCTCAATCGAGTCTCCCAACAGGTGGGTCTTAAAATGAACATGGACATAACGAAGATCATGTCGAATGTCCATGTTGTGCCCACCCCCATCGGTGTTGGGGGCACTACTCTTGAAGTTGTTGACGAATATGTCTATTTAGGACAAGTGGTCCAGTTAGGCAGGTCCAACTTCGAGAGAGAGGTCAATCGTCGAATCCGATAGTTGTGTGTTGCCAGTGATGACTTACGGCACCGAGACGTGGTCAATCGTCGAATCCAACTCGGTTGGGCAGCGTTCGGGAAACTACGCGACGTCTTCTCGTCCAAAATACCTCAGTGCCTTAAATCGAAAGTCTTCGATAGTTGTGTGTTGCCAGTGATGACTTACGGCACCGAGACGTGGCCTCTCACTATGAGCCTTATTAGGAAGCTCAAAGTCACTCAACGAGCTATGGAGAGGGCTATGCTCGGGGTTTCCCTACGAGATCGAATCAGAAATGAGGAGATCCGTAGGAGAACTAAAATAACCGACATAGCCCACCGGATTAGCAAGTTGAAGTGGCAATGGGCAGGGCACATAGCGCGGAGATCTGATGACCGATGGGGTCGGAAACTGCTCGAATGGAGGCCACGTAGCGGAAAGCGCAGCGTAGGACGTCCACCCACAAGATGGTCCGACGACCTGGTAAAGGTCGCGGGACGTCGCTGGATGCAGGCTGCCTCCAACAGGTCTCTGTGGAAATCATTGGGGGAGGCCTATGTTCAGCAGTGGACTTCCTTTGGCTGATGGATGGATGGAAATAAAAACGCCTAATATTCACATTTTTTCATTTTAAGTTGCATTGTTTCTGTAGTTACCAAAGCTTCTTACAGGTTTCGTTTTCGGTCGTATTCTAGACCCTGTTTTTACTAGAACCAGGACATAGAATAAATATTAGTCATTTTGCAAGCTTCGTGACATTAGGAGCAGAAATATTTTCAAAATCACTTCCTTCATCATAAACCATGATTATTTAACTGGTGGTAGGTCTCTCATATGTGAGAGATCATCTGGGTAGGTACCACCGAAATGTCTATTTCTCCCGTGAAACAGCAGTGTAAATGCACTGTTGTGTTTCGGATAGAATGACATTGTAGCCAGAGTAACTACTGGATATTGAGACTTAACATCTTATGTCTCAGGATGGCGAGCGTAGTGGAATTTTGCTACTGTTTATGAGCTGTCGTATCGCTTACCATCAGGTAATAATAAAAAATAAAAACATGGAATTTAATACAAAATACTGCTAAACGAGATATGGGTTTTGCTATTGAATAAAATGAATTAATATACCAAACTTTCACATACATAGTCCTGAACCCAACACTAAAGTCTGTTTGATGCTGTGGGTATCAAGAACTAAAAGACTTTTTGGTCTCACAAATCGTACCCATAACAAATACCTATGAATATAACAATAATATATCTATCGGTAGAGGATCAAACCCGCGGTCTTCGGCGGTCGTTTCAGAGCCCGTGAAGTAAATCGTTGGTGGTAGAGCCCAAAATTCATAATGTATTGAATTTAACCAACAATGGACTCAATCGTTGGTAGGCGAGAAGATCCTAAAATTCCTAATGTATTAAATTTAACCAACAATAGAATCTTCTTTGCTGAAAATAAGAAGACAATAGCCGACATCGAAGGTTCGATATTTTGTAAAATACATCACCCTTATCTGAAGTTTTGATGGATGGTGCTGAAATTCTCGAGTTTCTCATAAACAATATGTGTCGAATTTTATTTAACAACTAGCGATCGGGCCCGGCTCCACCCGGGTGCATACACGTTTAAAACGGCGGTCAAAATGTTTAATTCTGACTATCAGTTTAGAATATCGACCAATCGGACCACGATAAACGAACAAAATTTCCTCGTATTTGCTAGAAATATCACTACTGCTTTCCTCCTATAGGTCATAGCGTGACGATATATAGCCTATAGCCTTCCTCGATAAATGGACTACCCAACACTGAAAGAATCATTCAAATCGGAGCAGTATTTCCAGAGATTAGCGCGTTCAAACAAACAAACAAACAAACTCTGCAGCTTTATAATATTAGTATAAATGTGTTAAAGTTACCGACTGCGTTTATGACGCAGTTGTACCACGATAGGATTGCAAAGCTGAGGTCTGGGTTCGAATCCCGGGAGGAGCAAGTGGGTATTGGATTTTTCCATTCATTATAATAGTCTCGATTCAAGAATCTATCAATATGGTGATAGACTCAGCGCCATTTCATTATGATACGGTACACAAAAGGTAAAACGTGGGTGTCTTGGTGTGGCTCCGCTGCCTACCCGTTCAATAAAAAGGCGTGAGATTAAGTACGAATAATTGACGTTTTGGAATATATATTTAACAAAATATAATCAGAGTTACAAACATTTTAACAGTAGTTCCCAAACTAAACTAAGCTTGTATCTTGGGGTACCAATAAATAAAATAAAATAAAAATAAAAAAAAATAAAAGTAAAATAAAATAAAAAATAAAAAATTTCTTTCAGAAAATTGTAGTTTACAAAGATTGGTTTATATTATAGAAAATAAAAAATATGTATATTTGGTTTAGTATTTTAGTTGTTAGTATTTTTAGTTTACAAAAAATTATTTAAGATGCGTTAGTATTAAAGTAATTATTCTGCAAGAACCCCTCTGCGGGTAAAGGCCTCCTCCAAATCAAGCCAGTTTTCTCTGGATTTCGCTATTTGCATCCATTGTGGGCCTGCGGTTCGTTTGATTTCATCCTCCCATCTGTTATAAGGTCTCCCTTTCTTTCTTTTGCCTACTGGTCCCCCCCATTCTGTCACTCTTTTTGTCCATCTTTGGTCTTGCAGGCGGGCTATATGCCCGGCCCATTTCCATTTTAATGCCAGAGCTTGTATTAAGCCGTCTGTTGCTTTTGTAATGTTGCGTATTTTTGTATGTCTTATTTTATTTATTCTTTTAATGTTTAACATACTCCGTTCCATTCCACGTTGGCATGTTACAATTTTATTTCTGATATTTTTGTTAAATTTCCATGTCTGGCAGGCGTAGGTCAGACATGGTATAAGGCAAGAATTCATAACCTTAGTCTTCAGTTTTAATGGCATGTTGCTCTTAAATATTTCTTTTAGGCTCCAGTACTTATTCCAAGTTAGCTGGGCCCTTCGTTCAATTTCCTGGAGGTTGTTGAGTCTGTTGAAGCTTATTTGTTTGCCAAGGTAGATATATTTCTCGGTATATTGGAGAGGCTCGTTGTCCACGTATATTTGTACTTTGGTGCTGTTGGTCATCACCATAGTTTTAGAAAGATTCATTTCTAATCCGGCGAGCTTGCTAGCTTTGTTTAGTGACTCTACCATGTGCTGTAGTTCTTTTCCTTTCTCTGACATCAGGACTAAGTCATCGGCAAAACGTAGGTGGCTTAAATACTTGGTGTTTACTTTCAATCCGCATTTTTTCCAGTCAAGATTGCTTATTATGGACTCTAATGTGGCTATAAATAGTATAGGTGACAGTGGATCGCCCTGTCTTACTCCTCTCTTTACTGGGAACCAAGGACCGGTTGTTTCTAATTTAACTCTACTTCTACTCTTGCCGTATATGCTTTTGATAACTCTTATGTAATCGTATTCCACGTTCTGCGTTGTTAGAGTTTCCCAGATATAACTGTGTGACACCGAGTCAAAAGCCTTTTTGTAGTCGATATATGCTAAGAACAATGGTCTGTTTCTCTCTTGATATTTCTCGATGAGAAGTTCGAGTGTATGAATATGGTCAATGGTAGAGTAACCTTTTCTAAATCCGGCCTGTTCGACTGGTTGGCTTGTTTCTAAAGTAGAGCTAATTTTTTTGGTCAGGATTGTTGAGAATAACTTATATATGCTAGGTAGCAGGCTTATAGGTCTATAGTTGCCAATATCTTTCGGGTCGCCTTTTTTATATAGTAGAATTATGTTAGATTCAGACAATTGACTGGGTGTCTCCCCAGATTCGAGAATAGAGTTAAATAAGTTTGTAAAGGGTGTTGTTAATATTGGGGCCGCTATCTTTAGAATCTCGTTTGTTAAGTTATCCGAGCCCGGGCTTTTGTCTAGTTTCAGTTTGTTCAATGCTTCGATGACGTCATTTTCTTTAATTTGTGACCCTTTTAGTTTGTTACCGCCGTTGCTGTTTTTTTGTTGTTCGTGGTTGCTGATTCCTTGCTTTTCCGTATTGTAGAGATTCCTGTAGAACTCTGTTGCTATGCTAATTATATCACAGCGGTTACTTTTGATTATTTCGCCTCGTTTTAGCTGTTCAATCCAAGTTTTATCTGGTCTTAACTCTTTAAATGCCTTTTTTGTGCTTCCAGTTTGGTATAGGTGTTTTACAATAGTGTTATATCTGTAGTTGGCGTAATCTTTTATTATGTATTTGTTGACAAGTTTGTAAAGTACCGAGATTTCGTTTCTTATTGCTCTATAATAATAGTGTATACCCTCTTATTTATAAGTACTTTAAGGTATAAAAGAGTTTAAATTATTATTTTAGCAAAAACTATGGATTTACCACACAAAATTGTCGATTTTTAAAAAATCATAAAAAATAATTGTCGCGTTTCTTTGCGAAATTTTTAGTTGCATTATGTTTGTAGTTACTAAAACTACCACCCGGCTTCGTTTTCGGTAGCAGTCTTGAGATACCCGGTATGTTCGAATGGCTAGATGTTAATTCTTGCGTTTTACAGTTAGTTTAGACTAAAACGAATTTCCGTGCCTACAGGCGTTTTCGCCATACCTTTTACCAGAATGTACACGGTAACGGCTTACACAACAGGTCCTATTAAATATATTAATAGTTTAATCCGTCGTGCTTTACAGCTGGCTTCTCGGGCCGTGAGTCTTTATTATAGGTTATTTACCTCTTTAGTCTATTGATTTGTCACATGCCCCCCCAAAGGCAAGTGGACAATAATATTTCAACTCCTCCTGTTATTTACTGTACTGCATCAGCCCATATACGTCCCACTGTAGGGCACGGGCCTCCTCTACAACCGACAGTACGATTGAGAGTGGTTAAGCCATATAGTCCACCACGCTGGCCTAGTGCGGGTTGGCGGACTTACATACCATAGAATTTTTATAAATCGCTATGGTATGCAGGTTTCCTCACGATGTTTTCCTTCACCGTTTTTAGTGCGTGGTGATTAAAACACACATGAGTCCGAAAAGTCAGAGGTGTGCCCTGGGATTCGAACCCGCAACCACCGTGAACCTGAACCCTGTTATTTACTTCAGGACTAATTTGGTCTAAATACAAGTTAGACATTCGCGGAAACTCGCCGAGATTCAATGCTCGGTGTCATTACAATGCGTGCCACTGTTGATCCTGGCTTACAGGAGTTGCAGTGGCGTATGTGAGGGCGGGACAGACCCCTGGTATAGGCAAAGATTATAGAGCGTCAAGTAGTATGGTCAATACATACCGCTTGTGTTCACCTTGATTTACATTCATGCATAAATCCCCAAGGGATAGGCAGATTTTATACGAATGGTTCACCTTTATTGCATAAGCCCATTCTTACTTCTGAGTTTTGAACACGAAAAACTACAACTACTAGTTAGTTTAAGATGACTTAGGCCGTACTAATTTGAGTTTAAAGATATATTTTAAAATATTATGATAATCTTTGACTACACAAATTTGACTAATGGACCAGATGGTTTATTAAAATGGAGCTTTTAGAATACTGTATATTAATATCTTTAACAAGCATCTGCGTTCATTTCTAAGTGAATATTAGCGTCATTAATATTAATAAGATTCTGGGCATGTATACGAAAATCAGAAAGGAAAATTTCGTTTCCTTTCAACAAAGGAACTCTTATATATATATATATATATATATATATATATATATATATATATATATATATCCCTCCTATCCTTCCTTGGGTTATAGGGTTCCTTTGTTGAAAGGAAACGAAATTTATAAATATATTTAATGGTCTTTTATATAACTCCAGGCAAAAGGCAAGAAGGTTAAGTAATGAAAGGCGTTTTTTTATATACGTGATTCGGTCAACCTTTCCGGGAAAGTAGAATGCCTATTCATAATATTAAAATGTATTATGTTTATGGTTTGTCCTTAAACGTTTACCTAATTTTCATAAAATAAAGTAATAATTATCATCACATTTTACATTTTGTTTACAAAGCCGAAGGCAAAAACAATATTTTTATTGGATTTCAAGTTAATTTCTCCAAGAACTCCCGGCCTGGGTCGTAATTATGTTTATATATATTTTCCCTACTCAAAAAAGTAGGTTTCATTGAGGGACAAAAATTTTCGCACTAATACTAAGTTAAGGTCAGGGGTGCTCCTATCTAGGTCAGGGGTGCTCCTATCTAGGTCAGGGGTGCTCCTATCTAGTGGTCATGGCTTGTCCTAGAATAGGTGCTACGAGTACGCGACCTCGCCCCCCGAGCTACTGCAGTCACTACAAACATTCCCTTCCATGACTGCAGTATCCACTCCTACAGGCCATACTCTCCTTTCCCATTATGTCCTCTACTCACAAACCCTATTTCCTTTCCCCCGCTGATGATGGGCAGCAGCGTCGTCAGCGCGACTCCCCTCCTGCGCTCGCCAACCCGCCTGCCAAGCGTGGCGAGTATTGGCAAATCCCCTCAATGGCGACACAAAAATTGACCAGGCCCCCAGTCCCCGGCAGCCCCACTATTCCTGGCGATGGTAGCAGCCATGGTTACGGTGGGGCAGGGGGTGCTAAGAATCCCCGGGTTGGCCCCGGCTACCACCCCCGACGACGACTGGCCCTGGTAACACACAACATACGCACTTTGAGGACAGACGAGAAGATTGTCGAACTGGAAGAAGAATTGAGCGGGTTACACTGGGATATTCTGGGGTTATCGGAAGTCCGAAGAATCGGGGAGGATACGATAACCCTGAAGTCTGGTAACCTGCTCTTCTACCGGGGGGACGACCAACAGTCCCGAGGAGGTGTCGGATTTCTCGTCCACAGGTCTCTCATCAACAACATCGTATCCATCGAAAGTGTGTCGAGCAGGGTAGTATACCTTATACTCAGAATATCCAAAAGATATTCGTTGAAGGTCATACAGGTATACGCGCTGACCTCGACACACCCAGATGAAGAAGTAGAGGAGATGTATGAGGACATTAGTCGGGCCATACATACTTCCAAAACCTACTTCAATGTTGTTATGGGGGACTTCAACGCAAAGTTGGGCAAGAGAAGCGATGCAGAGTTGAAATTGGGGCAATTTGGACATGGGCAACGGAACCTCAGGGGTCAGAGGCTGGCCGACTTTCTGGAAAAAGAGAGACTCTTCGCGATGAACTCTTTTTTCCAGAAGCCGCCTCACAGGAAATGGACCTGGTTGAGTCCTGACGGTTCTACGAGAAATGAGATAGATTTCATCTTGACGACGAATAGACGGATGTTCAGTGATGTCACTGTGATCAACAGGGTGAAAACCGGTAGTGATCACCGAATGGTTAGGGGCACATTGAATATCAACGTCCAATTAGAAAGGCGCCGCTTGATGAAGTCTACGCTCCGACCTACTCGCGCCCATATCCAAAACCCCGAGAGCTTTCAACTCGAGTTGACAAATCGCTTTGGTTGTCTAAAAGAAAACCTTGCAGTGGACGAGTTAAACAGCGGTTTGGTAGAAGCTGTCCATACGGTGGGATCTAAGTATTTTAGACCTCGCCGTAGAGATAGACCACAAAAACTCTCGATCCACACTCTTGACCTCATGGCTGAACGTCGATCTTTGACGCTGCAGTCTTCCGTTGACGCCGAAGCATATCGGCGGCTGAATAGACAGATCTGGAAGTCCTTGCGACACGATATCCGTGCTCACAATACTGTGAGCATTAAGGAGACAATTGAGCGGAACGGAGGCTCCAAAGTGTTTGCAAGAGACTTGTCTATTGGGCAAAGCCAGTTGTCTAGGCTGAAGACGAAAGACGGCCGCGTGGTATCGACGAGGGCAGAGGTATTAAGGGAGATCGAGAGGTTCTACGGACAGCTTTACAACTCGGTTGCCGAACCTACTGTTAGCTCGGCCGAAGACCCGAGAGCCGAGTTAATCCGACACTTTAGCGATGATATCCCGGACATCAGCCTGTTTGAGATTGAGATGGCCCTCAAACAACTTAAAAACAACAAGGCGCCGGGTGAGGACGGAATAACTTCAGAGCTTCTGAAAGCGGGCGGAACGCCGGTACTGAAAGTCCTTCAGAGGCTCTTCAATTCCGTTCTCCTCGAGGGCTCAACGCCGGAGGAGCGTGGTGGTACTGTTCTTCAAAAAAGGTGATAACACTTTGCTGAAGAACTACAGGCCCATCTCGCTCCTGAGCCATGTCTATAAGTTGTTTTCAAGGGTCATCACAAATCGTCTCGAAGGCAGGTTTGATGACTTCCAGCCTCCCGAACAAGCCGGTTTCCGAAAAGGCTTTAGTACCGTAGACCATATTCATGTCGGTCCGAGTACAGGATCAGAGCACGAAGGCTATTCCACTACAGAGAGGCGTGAGACAGGGAGATGTCATATCTCCGAAACTGTTCACTGCCGCGCTGGAAAATGCCTTCATTCTCTTGCAGTGGAAAGAATTCGGCATCAACATCAACGGCGAGTATATTACTCACCTTCGATTTGCCGACGATATTGTAGTCTTGGCAGAATCGCTGGAAGACCTTAGCACTATGCTCGAAGACCTTAATCGAGTTTCCCAACAGGTGGGTCTTAAAATGAACATGGATAAAACGAAGATCATGTCGAATATCCATGTTGTGCCCACCCCCATTGGAGTTGGGGGCTCGACTCTCGAAGTTGTAGACGAATATGTCTATTTAGGACAAGTGGTCCGGTTTAAAGAAGTAGATATTCTTACTGTTGCATCTCAATATATTTATGAAAATTTATTATATGTTCGTAAAAATATAACTCAATTTAAGCGTAATTGTGACATGCATAGTAAGAACACTAGGAACAAACATAATCTTGCCTCACACGTTACTCGTCTCCACAAGATAAATAATTCTTTTATGGGTCAAAGTGTACGCTTCTTTAACAAGCTTCCCAACAGTTTAAGAGAACTTCCAATTAATAAGTTTAAAAAAGTAATAAAAGCTAAGCTGTGTAAAAAGGCATACTATAGAATTTCAGATTATGTGGAAGATAAAACTGCTTGGGAATAAATTTATCATGTTCTGAATCAAACTGACATTATTGTAACTTGTGACATGAATCATTTTAATTGTAAATGGCGATATAAAAAAAAAAAAAAAAAAGAAAAAGACAGAAAAAAAGAAGACAGTTCGTGTTGCTGAGGGAGTTTCTTGCGCCGCTTCTTCTTCACAGCCACAACACGTTCCGAAGCGGTGGTAGCAGAAAAGGACGATTCAAAAGATCTTGTGAAAGACTATTTGAATAAAGAATATTTTGATTTTGATTTTGATTTTTTGATTTTTTAGGCAGGTGCAACTTCGAGAGAGAGGTCAATCAGCGAATCCAACTCGGTTGGGCAGCGTTCGGGAAACTTCGCGACGTCTTCTCGTCCAAAATACCTCAGTGCCTAAAATCGAAAGTCTTCGATAGTTGTGTGTTACCAGTGATGACATACGGCACCGAGACGTGGCCTCTCACTGTGGGCCTCATTAAAAGGCTCAAAGTCACTCAACGAGCCATGGAGCGGGCTATGCTCGGTGTTTCCCTACGAGATCGAATCAGAAATGAGGAGATCCGTAGGAGAACCAAGGTTACCGACATAGCCCATAGGATTGGCAAGTTGAAGTGGCAGTGGGCCGGGCACATAGCTCGTAGAACCGATGGCCGTTGGGGCCGAAAGGTTCTCGAGTGGAGGCCACGTACAGGCAAGCGAAGTGTCGGACGCCCGCCTACAAGGTGGACGGACGATCTGACTAAGGTCGCAGGAAGTCGCTGGATGCAGGCCGCTTCCAACAGGTCATTGTGGAGATCATTGGGGGAGGCCTATGTTCAGCAGTGGACTTCCTGTGGCTGATATGATGATGATATGATGAATACTAAGTTTCGTAGTAAAGTGAGTATTGTCTTTTGAACATACATAGATTTGAAATTAGAAGTCCAGGTTCAATCCCTGTATCCATGACAAATGTAAGTGTATAATATTTTGCAATAAACACGCATAGTCAATAAACACGCACTAAACTTACAGTTTGCACCACATAAAACGTTCCAATTACTTCTAAAAGGAACTTTAAAATCACCGCCGCGAATTAAATTTAATAGTATCACTGTAAAGAAAAAAGAATCGGTTTGTTATCTCGGTTTAATTTTGGAAAGGAATTTTTCCTTTCTGGAACATATTAAGAACGTCGGGGAAAAGTCGAAAAGGAACTTTTTTGCTTTGACAAGAATATCGAAATCAACGTGGGGGCTATCTTTCAATACACTAAAAATCATCTATGGAGCAACTTACTTAGGATGTATTTGTTATGGATCTCCCGTATGGGCTGATAGGGCTACTATCGGTGCTGTGCGAAGAAAACTGCTCCAGAGCCAACGTTTGGCGTTGATATTCTTGTGCAAGGCATATAGAACTGTTAGTACCGAAGCTTTGCCTGTCCTGGCGGGTGTACTTCCAGTCGATCTGGAGGTGCAACGTCGCGCCGCCATGTATTACTCTACTAAGGAGAATATGGATCAAAGATTTTTAACTGCACGTGAACTCTTAAAAGTCGACAGATTATTTAAACCGCTTCCTATGGTATATAGCGAACTATTAGATGAATGGCAAAATAGATGGGAGGTATCTTTGAAGGGACGGCATTTATACCAATATTTTCCTTGCGTGCGTGATCGTTTGACGAAGACATGGCTAGATGTCGATTATTGCGTATCACAGTTCCTCACGGGCCATGGTAACTTTAAGTCTAAACTATACTCTTTTAAGCTTGTGGAATCGCCTGCGTGCCCATGTTCAACAGCAAATTGCGAATATGAACAATCCGCGCATCATATACTTTGGGAGTGTAGTCTTTGGCAAAATGAGCGTAAAACCATGCTGGATAGTATGCAAATATCATCTGGAGTTGTATACTACACGGACCTTGTAGAGACTAGGACGAATTTCCGTGCTTTCCGGCGTTTTTGCCATACCTATTACTGGAATCAAGTGTAACAGCTCACATATTAGGTCCCATTTAAATGTAATAAGGATTTGATCCGTGGTGCTTTACAGCTGGCTTCTCCGGCTGTAAAAGTCTTTTTGCGAGGTTATTTACCTCTTTATTTCATCGTTTTGTCACCCGCTTTGCACGGAGGGAAGTGGACAATAATTTATTTCCAACTCCTCCTATTAATTTAACTTTCTGATTGATTTCGTTGCGGGTTAAAGACAAGTTAGACATTCCCGGAGACTCGCCGAGCTTCAATGCTCGGTGTCATTACATTGCGTGCCACTGTTGATCCTGGCTTACAGGAGTTGCAGTGGTGGGTGTGAGGGCGGGACAGTCTCCAAACACGCACTAAAAAGGTGAAGGAAAACATCGTGAGGAAACCTGAATACCTGCTATAAGAAATTGTATGTAAGTCCACCAACCCGCATTAGGCCAGCGTGGTAGACTATATGGCCTAACCACCCTCAATCGTACTCTCGATTGATGAGGAGGCCCGTGCCCTGCAGTGGGACGTATATGGACTGATACAGATACACAATATTTTGCAAAGGTCTGGTTGCTACTAGATCAAAGTTTCTCGTAGCTTTCGATCTGTGAGTGTAAGTTTAGGATAATTGATGTAAATATTAGATGTTTTACAAATCACATACATTATCCTGACCACATTAAATTCAATTAACTCTTGTGTCGTGAGTATCAGAAACTACTAGAGACTTCCCGGCCTCACTAATACACAGACCCGAGATAAATATTTGTGGGCCTCACCAACATTTCTCTCGGTGCGGGAATCGAACCCGCGGCCTCTAATTTCACAGCCGGCGTCTAACCAACTGCGCCACAGAGGCTGCTTTATATTTGTATTTCATTAAAAAACGGATACAAAATGATCATTCCGATTGCTGAATAAACAATTGTCCTCGTTTACGACTCATTTCACTAATTAAACTAATGATACGACAAATTAAACGCATAATTAATTAATCTATTATGGTATTACAATTTACCTTCCTGACTGGGTCTACGTTTTACGTTAATCATAGACAATTTTAAAACCTTTTTAGTTATCGAATACTTTGTTCGTTTCAAACGTCTTTTGAATTCAGTTTGAACGAAAAAGAAAAAAAAATATTCGTTAGCTGAAATCGTTGAAATAGATTTTCCTGTCTATAAATAAGACAATTAATGTCTATCCCAGCTAGTTCTAAACTTCTAAACTATACATTATGCTCCCATTTCTCTCTTTGTCTCTTTAGACACAAGAAGTCTACTACTGAAAATGGATCTTCCTTAAGGAATCCTATTGATCTTGTATGAAAATATTTATTTATTGTGATTTAACATTGTTAATGTATTTTTTAAACATGTAGCCATTGCTTAGTAGCCTATTATCGTCTTGTTTCGGCCTTGTATACACCACAACACTGAAATCACATGGCCTATTGACTTGCATTCCGTAATACAATATGATTTTTCTAGAATTTTTTGCAAACTAATAAATTCAAATATAAAATGCATTCGATAATACTCCGTTAACATAATAAACACGAACATAAGTCGGCAAAAACTGCAATATTTCTCAGAAAACCAAACAAATGAATTCGCGAGTTAAAAACAAATCGAATATAAATTACGCAAATTGAGCCGTGAAACATGAAGCTGGAATTTAAAGTACCAACAGTCAACAAACTGCCCACGGGAATATAAATAGACGAAAGCATTAAGTAACTAAACGTTTTGATGACGTCACCAAATAGGTATTTATTTATTTATTACATACATTAATGCAACAAAATATCACAAAGTAAATCAGTGTTTCATCAGTTATAGGATATTATAAAACGTCTAACGAATAATAAAAAAACTGAAGTATACTATTTACTTAATTATTAAAATAAGGAGATTGAGATCGCAACAAAGAAACATAAATGCAGAAATCATAGAAATATCGTAAACGTAGAGACCTTAACTAAATCCTTTACATCAAACAATATTAATCCTACTCCGAATAGTCACATACATTAATTTTATTTATTTATTTTTATTAGTATTTTATTTAGATTATTATTCAATACTTTATGGTATATTGTTATTCAATTGGAATTTTGATAATTACAGCAGAAAGCAAGTCGTTGAGCCTCGCGCATTTGCTCATGCGTTCGGGATAGTGCGTGCCCGCGAGCAAGTACGCGAACACGCGTGAATTTTAATGCGTATTTTGAAATGTATTAATTGTGTTATTTGTTAATTTAAGACGTGAGTATATTCACCTCACGAGTCCAATTTAAGTTTCGATTAATTTATTCGGT
Source organism: Hyles vespertilio (assembly GCA_009982885.2). Lineage (NCBI taxonomy): Eukaryota > Metazoa > Arthropoda > Insecta > Lepidoptera > Sphingidae > Hyles > Hyles vespertilio. Next base: position 9,140,103 of record CM042823.1, read on the forward strand.
TGGTTGATGTTTTTATGTGATTGCGTTGCATTTATCACCTTCAATAATACATGGTTAACCTTTAAATCGGTTTAGCCTAAACAGATAATTTTATTTAACGTTTTTAAATAATGAATTTAAGCAAAAACTAACACTTTTACTTTTTATACATTTGAGGGTACTATTGAACTATATACTAATATATATCTATGTATTTGTAAGGCCGAAAAGTCTCGTAGTTCCTGATACCCACGACACAAGACTCAATCTTAGTATGGGATCAGGACTATGTATGTGACTGTTGGGTGTACGAGCATTTTTTTTTAAATTCTTATTTATTATCAAAATTGGCGGTGCTGCTATCTCAAATCTTCGTTACGCCGACGACACTACACTTTTCGCGTCCACAGAAGAAGAAATAGCCGATTTATTAACACGTTTGGAACAATGCAGCAAAGATTTTGGACTCACAATAAATAAAGAAAAAACCAAACTAATGCAAGTCGACCGTTCAGAGACTTTTGGGAACACTAGCTAACTGTTTTGGATGGTGGTGAGAATCGCCGTTCAGATATTTATCTGTATGGGTCTTTTTTTTTATACACAGTGTGACTTAAGGACTGATCGGGATTACGGATAACTAAAACATCTAAGAAAGTAAGAGATTTATTATGTTCTAACTCCATAGTAAATTGAATTTTATTGTTGAACCTTAACTCCATCAACAATAAAATTCAATGGCGATTCTCACCACCATCCAAAACAGTTAGCTACCGTGGGTAAATCCTTGTTTCAGAGAGCACGAGGAATCTGTGACGAGAAACACCTGGCGACTGAGCTGCAACACATCAAGCAGGTACTGCGAGACAACAAGCTCCAAATCCCACGCCGCCGTCACAGAAACCGAGTGAAGCCAGCCACAGTCGAACGAGTCCCCGTTGTCTTGCCTTACATAAAAGGAGTCACAGACAAAATTGGTTATATCCTGAAGCGTGTTTCTATAAAGACCTACTTCAAGCCGCCCAAGAAGATATTTAAAATTAATTTTTAAATTAATAATTGTAAAATAAGGGTAGTTGAATTGTAACAGTCACAGAGCGGACGTCTAATACCTCAGTCCGCCCCGTGACCACGAAAGCTGTAAAGTAGTCAAAACGTCGGGAAGTCAAAAATGTAAAAAATTAAACTAAATTCGCGATAAAATCCGTAAATAATAGTTTTATTGCAATGTGTAAATCTAAGAAACCATTATAAAAAAACATATTTTTCGAACTTCGCAAGTAATTCCTGAAGGTATGGTGTTCTATCATACAAACTCTTCATCTTTATATATAACTAGCAGTCCGGCCCGGCTTCGCCCCGGTCCAAATACACTATTTGAAAATATTATTTCGCCTATGTCCATCGGGGCTAATGTAAGATTCTAAAGATTACCGCTCATTAGACCCACCCGGCACCGCTTCGTCGCTCGCGACCTACTCATTGTCGCAGGTGGAACACGGGTGGACCTCGCGTGGTCCACTCGGTGGCAACATGTGGTTCATTCGGGGCTTGTGAATTGTCAATACGCAACAACGCAAGACAAGAATGCGAGCAACGAGTTGTCACCGAGTGGTACACGCGTGGACGGCGGCGATCCGGTGACGTTACGGAGTTGATGTAGTGTGCGTATGTCCATACAATTTCATATAAAGAATGTTTAGTGTTCCAGTAGTTTCTCTGAAACTATTACCTATGCAATGCATACAATGAAATTTTTCCTCTCTATAATATTAGTATAAAAGTATAAACATATGTATATATATAACAAGAAAAGACCATTTACCGTCTATAACACTGCAAACGACTCATTCAGTTACAGACGATTAAATATTTTATAACTTCTTCATATTTTACTAGACACCTGTAAGCCTTAAGTGGCTCGTAATGTTATTAAATATCATAATTAGATTTACTGTCTTATACATCTCCAGTTTAAGGAGCTTTATTATTTCATGTCTTTAAGAGCATTTTAATGTTATGAACCGTGTTCTTTGTTCAAATATGTATGTGAAAAAATAACATTAAAGAAACATTCTTAAAAACGTGTATGTATGTAAATGTTCTAAAAACATAATATACTTAAACTAAAGTAGCTAAATCATTACTCACTAAATTGTTTTATAATAAAGTTCGATATTATGACATGAGAAACAAAAATACATATTTTATTATTTTTTATTCAAATATGTGTCTACTTTTAAGTATATTTTTACATATTATTCTGATAGTTACATAGAACAGTAACAAAAACTATACCAAGAATAATTTAGCAAAAAAATGTACTTAGTTTTACTTAAAATTTGTGCAAAAAACGACTAGATTCATTCAATAACAATAATATATTATATTTACAACCAGATTGTAAAATCCTCAGCAGAAAATGATGTAACCTATTAGAATTGCAAAATAATCCCATAAACTCGAAAGATATCAAGGTTTCCCATCAATCATGAAGACTTCAAACGTAAACGTTTAAATTAAACAAAACGCTGTTACCAGTTGTTGAAACGATACTTCTCTACGCATGTTTTATGAGTGCTGAAAAATAAGATCAGTCATTCCGACTTACACAAACCATTAACACTTCAATAAAAATTAAAAGTAATAATTTTCTGTTAAAATTTTAAAACTGCCTCAGTGGGCAGTAACTACACACTACTGTACGATTACATTGCTTTTTTAACCGACTTCAAAAAAAGGAGGAGGTTCTCAATTCGACTGTATGTTGCTTTTTTTTTTATGTTTGTTACCTCGTTTCTCTGTACTGTGTGAACCGATTTCAATTATTCTTTCTTTGGTTGAAAGCTGGTGCTTGTCGTTTGGTCCCATAAAAATATGGTGAAGATCTGATGAATATCTTCGGACCTGGAGAGGGGAACTCCTTAAAATTAAGGAGAATTGCAATGGTTCTTTTTGCATTACGTTCACTAGAAAAGTTAAGTTACAGTGAGAGAGGGAAAAAGGGGTGGGGGTGAGGGGGGGTGGGTGATAAAATTAAAATACACGTAAATTCTAATATCTTCGGCAGCTTTTAACCGATTTTAGTGATTTATTTTTCATTGGAAAAAACGTATTGACAGGTTGATCCCAGGAATACAACATGAAGATCTGATGATTATGTTCGGACCTGGAGAATAGAACTCTTCAAAATTTAGTAGGATTCCAATGGTTCTTTTTGCATTAGGTTTATTATAAAAGTTAAGCTACAATGAGGGAGGGAGAAAGGGGTAGGGGTGAGGGGGGGGGGTGTTAACGTTAAAATACACGTAAATACTAATATCTTCAGCAGCTTATAACCGATTTTAGTGATTTCTTTTTCATTGGAAAGAACGTATTAACCGGTTGATCCCAGGAACACAACATTAAGATCTGATTATCATGTTCGGACCTGGATAGTAGAACTCCTCAAAATTTAATAGGATTTCAACGGTTCTTTTTGCATTGGGTTCAGTAAAAAAGCTAGGCTACAGTGGTTGAGGGAAAAAGGGGTAGGCGCGAAGGGAGGGGGGGAGGGAGCAAAAATAATAACCATGTGAATATTCCAATATCTTTGGCAGCTTTTAGCCGATTTTAGCGATTTCATTGTCATCGGAAAGAACATATTCCTTGTGGGGAGCAAATCTTCTTCATTTAAATGCCTATCAACACTAAAAAGATAAAAATAACTAAACTTTTTAATAAAAAAAATAAAAACCGACTTCAAAACAAAAATCCACTAAAAACCAAAAAGTAATAACTACTTACCACTCCAAAGCAAAAAAATAATATTTATTTCATGGAACTCGTGCATGTTGATTAATTTGCTTAATGACTTGACTAGCCAACAAATCAAAATATATGCGTAACATATTGAAGGCGGGTCGCCCAGTACCAAACAATAGATATTTAAATTAATATAAGGCATAGGTCCTACATGTTTGGTACTTGGCGGCCCGCCTTCGATATGTTACGCCATTGAGTTACACAACTGGAGGGGACATCAAGACCAAATAGTTTGGAACATTCGCAAGAGTACATGTACCGTTAGGCTGTCAGTCGTCCCTGACGTTTCAGCGAAGACGGACCTAATTAGGTGTAAATATAATTGGTGCATAAATGCCGTATTGCATGCTAAAAATGTGCAAAAACCATTCCAGAATAATAGGAAGACAAGATGGAGTGTCATTCCATACGTAAATCAACCATATTTGAAATAAAGAAGCACGAAATTAAATTTAAGAAATTATTGGAAATTATTTACCGGAGTCGAATTGACAACCGCCATTTTTGAATGAAATTATAGTTTTATAATAATGTAGTGACAGATAGGTAAAAATTGAATTTTTCGTATAGGGATAGTGGATATTGTACGTGATGATAGATGAATATAGTAGGGTGTGAGTAGGGTCCCATTGCTGCTGTATTGCTCACAATTTGAGATAGTTACATAAAGTAAGTGTGTTACACGAGAATTATTTATATAACTGTCTAATAATGAACGAATTCTTGCTTAGTTAATTTATTTCTATCAAAGTTTTGCTATGAGGTCACAATTAGACACTACAATAGTAATATTAGAAGTTTGCGGTTATAGTGTTCAAATAAAGTCACTTAGTTATTTCTGTAAAACAATTTATTTTACCCAAAATTGGGATAATATTAATATATAAGAAATAAATATAAATGATTTGATTGAATTATGCTTTTTTATTTGACATCACGCGTATACAGGGTATATCAAGACTGCTACCGAAAACGAAGCTGGGTGGTAGTTAAAGCGACTTCAGACACAATTCAACAGAAAAAGTTGCAAAATAAACGCGACAATTTTTTTTTGTTATTTTTTTCCTATGACCATATTTGGGTGGTAAATGCATTTTTTCCAAAAATAATAGTGTATACCCTTTTATTTGTAAATAATCTAAGGTATAAAAGAGTTTAAATTATTATTATAGCAAAAACTATGGATTTACCACCCAAAAATGACGATATTTAAAAAATCATAAAAAATAACTGTCGCGTTTCTTTGCGAAATTTTGAGTTGCATTGTGTTTGTAGTCACTAAAACTACCACCCGGCTTCGTTTTCGGTAGCACTCTTGAGATACCCGGTATAGATGTAGGTAGAAATTTCTGAAGCGTCGCATCTGGAACAATGTCGACTTAATCTATACTTCGCTGTCATATTGAAATGAGCACAAATTTTCTTCTACGTGTCCGCTCCAGTTGTAATACCTCAATGTGTTACGCATATATTTTGATTTGTTGGCTAGTCAAGTCATTAAGCAAATTAATCAACATGCACGAGTTCCATGAAATAAATATTATTTTTTTGCTTTGGAGTGGTAAGTAGTTATTACTTTTGGTTTTTAGTGGATTTTTGTTTTGAAGTCGGTTTTTTTTTTTTTTTTTTTTTATTGCAGTGAATGGCGAGACGAGCATGCCGTTCGCCTGATGGTAAGCGATACAACCACTCATAAACAGTTGCAAATCAAACAACACCATGAATTACAAAACCATGCTTGGCATTACACTGGCATTCGCAGTACAGTATTCGCAGTAGTAGGGATTTTTTTACTTTTTTTTTGTTACACCGGCAGAGTCGCCTAGACTATAAGTAGGTTGTAAGAGATTTGCATTTGGCGAGATAGAGACGATGGGATTATATGTTTAATTTGATGACCAAAACTATTAAGTGAATAGTGACCCCTAACTCTACAAGCGAATGCCCTCAAACTAAACTATGCAGGCTATTGAAGCATACATTAATAGTTAAAGTGCAGTTTGATAACTTAAATTGCTTGAAATGTTTGAACAACGCCTGATTGTTGCTGTCAATGGCATACTATCAATTTCGAGCTCTTTAGGTCATCCAGTCAAATGGTTAGTAACATTACTTTTCAAAGTGATATTGGATTTTTCTATTCATTATCCGCCTAGAGTCAGAAATTTGTGCCCGATATGGCGATAGGCTTGCCACCTATTATACAGGGTATATCAAGACTGCTACCGAAAACGAAGCCGGGTGGTAGTTAAAGCGACTTCTGACACAATGCAACAAAAAAAGTTGCAAAAAAAGCGACCATTTTTTTTTTTGTTATTTTTTTCCTATGACCATATTTGGTTGGTAAATACATTTTTTCCTAAAATAACAGTGTATATCCTTTTATTTATAAATAATCTAAGATATAAAAGTGTTTAAATTATAATTTTAGCAAAAACTATGGATTTACCACCCAAAAATGACGATATTTAAAAAATCATAAAAAAACATTGTCGCGTTTCTTTGCGAAACTTTAGTTGCATTGTGTTTCTAGTCACTAAAACTACCACCCGGCTTCGTTTTCGGTAGCAGTCTTGAGATACCCGGTATAGTGGGACGGAACGTACAAGGCGAATTGTTGGCGTCCTGGCACCTCTGCCTACCCTTTTAAGAAAGCGTGTATTCATGTATGTATGTCTATTTATTTATACTCTTTATTTTACATATCAAGTTACACAGTGATTAAATACAGGGTATATCAAGACTGCTACCAAAAATAAAGCCGGGCAGTAGTTCAAGTAACTACAAATGCTACAAACACAATGCAACTAAAAAATTCGCAAAAAAACGCGACAATTTGGTTTTGGGTGGTAAATCCATAGTTTGCTAAAATTATTATTAAAACACTTGCTTACTATAATGCTTTTAATAATAAAAGAGTGTACATCATTATTTTACCAAAAACTATGTATTTACCATCTAAATCCAATGACATTTAAAAAGCATAATTCATGTTTTATTTTATATATGAAGATAGCTGTCCCCATGTATTAATACAAGCTCATTATGTACCTTATATCTCAACCAAAAATGCCTAAATGTTAGGTCTAGTGAAATAACATGAAATATAAAACAGAAATCCTTTAAATAAATAATAATATGTTTACATACATATAAAACCTTCCCTTTCTTAAAAAAGAAATTCATGTAAACGAAAATTCTTTACGTGTGTCTGACGCGACCAGAATCAAATCCTTTTAGAGACAAAATGGAATTAAACTTGATTTGCATTTAGGTATGTTTAATGTATACGCACATTAAACACATCGCTTCGCAAAGGTAAAAAAGCTCTATTTGGTGAAGTCTACCAATATAAATAGTGACTTGTTTATAGTTAAATTTATTCAGAATTCATAAATTGAATTTTCATGAACTTTGTATGAAAAATAGTTAATATCAATACTCATCAAAGTTTGATAACGAATATCTTTGCAACGCTTAATTTAATCGATAAATCCTTACACATTTTTTTAGAGTAGTTAATTTTGTACCTGGTTTTGTATTGTACACTTCATATCTGGGGGCACGGCAGTGCCCCCTCCAAGTCGAGCTAAAAAGCGGCACAGTCGTACCATGCTTTTCTCGAAGCAATTCAGACCCCTCATAACTTCGTTGTGGTTAAAGCAAGAAGCCTAATTTTTTTTTTTACTAAGCAGGAATGGTGTAAACATGGTATATTTAAAATTTCATTCAATTTGAACCACTAGTATAAGAATTGTAACTAGTCAATCTTTCTTAATTTTGTCACTCACTGATTGACTGACCGATCATCAAAAGTCTCAGGCACTTCTAGCAGACATAGAACCTTCAAATTTGGAATATAATTAGTGTTTACTTTCTAAAGTAAGGGAAATTCAAATTTTTCATAATTTGTGTCTAGTTTTCTAGATACACCAACTGCGTGAATAACGTTGTAATCCCATATAAATGTATAGGATTACATTTGCAGTTAATGAATCATTGTACCCGTATATAATGGAATAATAGTTTTAGATAGGTGTCTATATATATGAGGCATAAAAGGAGGGGGTATAGAGAGGGAAAGGGTGTATTCAGCCCATGAAACTGTACAACATTCCTTTAGAAAAACATGACGAAGAAAAACTTGCAAATAAATAGACTAAATAGCTCGAAAATATCAGTTACCATGAAAGAAAGAACAGGTATAATCAAATCCACTATATTTGTGATAAATTGATACCTAGAAAAATAAGAAAAATCCATAAGACAGAGGCTTTAAGAAAAATCGTTAGTGATATTCTAGAAGTAAAAAGTACCGAAAAGGAAAAAAGTACGACTCAACAAAAAGACGTGAGATCCCATCAAAAACAACCTGTAAAAAAAATCCAAGTCTCGCAGCTCAGGTTTTCTACCGCAAAAAGTTGTGAGATCCATGTAATACCTAGTCGATTAATTTATTTAGTCCTTGCTTAAGGGACCTTCTGTATAAATTTATTACGTAAGTAATTATCATATGAGTATTAATAATTCTTTACGTGTTAAATAAATGGATCGACTTGGCCATCGCATGAAAACATAATGTATCGTACAATTTATACATAATGCTGCTGGCCAAGTCGATCTAGAAAACCGGAGCTGCGAGACTTGGAATTTTTTTACAGGATGTTTTTGATGGGATTGCTTAGTCGTTTACGAGCTGAAATTAAGAGACCATACTTGGTGAAAATATATCCAAATTTTAAAAAAAATCTACTTTTTGTTATTTATATTCAAAAAGAATATATTTGAATGCTATGCTTTACTATATCTTATTCAAATACGCGACTGCCTTTAAAATCGCTAAAGTACATTTTCTATTCGCACAGTGAATGTTCAAATTCACTCTTTTTTGCTTTATTTGACATGACGCAAAAGGCGTTTGCGCCAGTAAAAAGTACAAGACGAAAGACTCAAAGGCAATGTACCTTCAAGCCTTTAACTTGCAATTCTACAAAGTCTTTCAAATATAAAATATTCCGTATGTCTAATCCTATTCCTCTTCCGTCCTTTTTTATTCCGGCCCCTCTCTCGATTTATCACTACATAGTATAAAACAAAGTCGCTTTCTCTGTCCCTATGTCCCTTTGTATGCTTAAATCTTTAAAACTACGCAACGGATTTTGATGTGGTTTTCTTTAATAGGTAGAGTGATTCAAGAGAAAGGTTTATCTATAATACGTGCATATTACTGTAGAGAAATCTATATGCATCCGGACGAAGCTGGGCCGGGCCGCTAGTCTTAATATATATAATTCACGTGGCACGTTGTTTGTCCGCGATGGACTCCTAAACCACTCAACTGATTATAATGAAATTTTGTAGATATGTGTTATTTGTTCCAACTTAAAGGTGGGATAGTTTTTATCTCGATTGAATTGACGAAAGTATAAAAAAAAGGAAAAAACATTTTGCCATACAAAATGTTCATGGGTTTGTAACTGTCAAAGATTTAATGTTCATAGTGTCGATACGGTAAACTCTTCCCTAAAATTAAATAACGTATTTAAATAAAGGTTTCGAATCGACAACACATAGCCACAATATTCGATTTATGGCGTATTTTAGATTTTAAAGATGTACATTAATGACAGTAATGAAAAGTGGTTGACATTTAAATTGATTGTCAAATATTTATGCATACGTTCAGGAATTTATTGTAAACTAAAGAGTATATTATGATGCTACATAAATATAGGACAATTAAATAAATAATATTCACATGTATTAAGTTTTACTTCTTTTCAAGATAGAATTTCACTTGAAAATGAAAAATCTTTAATAAAATAACACATAAAAATAAAAACTGAACTGAACTGAATAAAATAAAAACTTTATATAATTATGGAGAATATTGCAGGGATTCTCAAATTAGGCGTTGCCTGTGTCTTGAAAAACCAGTTAAATATAATTGTTTCTACGTTAATTGTGTGTGTGTGAGTGCATTTCTACGAAAATTAATATTTCATCTCTTTATTACTAACAAGAGTAATGGCGTAATATTTTTGGAAAAACAGCATAGTGGGGATGAAATAAGGGATGGGATATTGCATGGATAATCAAAATCGATCAAGTGTTTAGAAAGTAGAGAGAAACTGGATATAATAGAGTGGGAGGTAGGGGAGAAGACTGGGATAGCTGACAGATTTAATAGGACGAAATGTAAATGCACGGTATAAGACGGAATGGTTAATTAAGAGAAAGGACGCGACGTATCGGGAAGTGAATGAACAGACGGGATGGGACGGAATTGAGCAGGACAGTAGGATAGCTAATTCATGTTTAGGTATACAAGAGCTTATACGAAAAATAACACGTATTTGGTGTGGAGTAAAATAAAAAATGGTTGCCTGTAAAGTCGGTTTTACGGGCGAAGATTTTACGTGACAACGTCTTTTTCTCGGTAGAATATTTATTGATATGAATATAATTAAATTGCACAATAGGAACAAGGAATTGAATGAAAATAAGAATTGCACAAATTTTAACTATAGAAATATATTTTGTTTACTAAAACATTGTACATGTAATGACGAATCTAAGCACTCCATATTTTCACTACAGACACAGCTGACGATACTTTAACCACACGTGTGAACTTGTATTGTGACGCTTTCTTGTTTTTCCAACGCCAAGAACGTTCGAGAAAGACAAAGACAGAGACACAAGCATGCGCCGATTCAATGCGCCTAATTCTCTAGTGCTGCGCGCGCACCGTTACGTTACCGGGCGTTACACTTTTTCATAAGTGACTCCCAGCCGCAACCTAATTTAAGACGTTGTCACGTCAATAAGAAAAATCGTATTTTGCCTGCTCTCGATTGTCGAGCTCGTCAAGACGATTCCTCTGACTCCAAACACGGGGGGTTTACTTTAAGAAATGACGGAGTTATGCCTGGACAAATATTTTAGGGGAGAGAGGGAGGAATTTGGGGATTTGGTTGGGGCCAATCTGTAGAGCTCACCGAGCCGGTTCCAAAGATACCAAACTCGGTTGGTCTACGATCTATATTGGCCGAGATAGGATTGGGGGGGGTGAGGTAAATTTTCGGGGTGGGGGTAAGGGAGGGGGGGGGAGGAAGGTTTCGTGGGGAGGCTAACTTAAATTAATTTTTTGGAGGTAAAATATTTTTTTTTGGGGGGGTAATTTTTTGCGTAATTTGGGATTTCTGGCGGGGTCAATTTGTAGCCCTCACCAAGACGGTTCCGAGGATACCAAACTCGGTGGGTCTACGACCTATGTTGGCCGAGATAGGATTGGGGGGTGAGGTAAATTTTCGGGGTGGGGGTAGGGGAGGGGGGGGGTAGGTTTCGTGGGGAGGCTAATAGGCACTATTTCGGAATAAGGGTGGGGGAAGGCAGGGGGGGGGCTATGGGACAATTTTGGAAAAAGTGGGTGAAACTGAAAAATAATTCTCTAGTGCTGCGCGCGCACCGTTACGTTACCGGGCGTTACACTTTTTCATAAGTGACTCCCAGCCGCAACCTAATTTAAGACGTTGTCACGTCAAAAAGTATCTGCACCCAGGCGAAGCCGGGCCGGGCCGCTAGTTATATTATATATTACATTCGAAAAATGATGAAAAATGAATGAGTGGGAACAAAAAAGAACTTAATGATCCAGCAACAAATCTATGATCCAAGCGTTGTGAATGATAATAGGCGGCAGTGTTAACTTAGCATTAGGTGACCTGTTGGTTCGTCTTTTTATTGCATATAAATAGACCGATGCAATAAAAAGACATTCAAAATATACTTTTTTCAACTTAAACAGGCCCGAGTATTATCATTGATGATTTTATAAAATAATTTTGCATTATTCATACTTTTACTTTATCAATAATAATAATCTGGCAACACCAAGACGCATCGTGTGCAAAATTGTGAAAAATTGATTTTATTTATTTAATTACTGTACAGCATATATTTTTCGCTTTTTTAAAGAAAATATCAACTGCAATCAAAAATTATGTATTTTGTAAGAATATTTTGGTATTTGCAACAATTTATTATAGAAAATAAGGAAGAAATTTCATTGACAACCATGACAGTGTCAAATATTACAAAATTACAATAAAATCTTAAAAAATGATCACACAATGACGACACGCGCCAGCAGACGAAACGCACAAATAAGATCTCCCAGCTCGTCGAGCTCCGCGTCGTGGGCGTCGGCCTCGGACGTGTTCGAGGTGACGCCGGACATCGACGTGTCGAGCCAACGCGACGAGCTGCAGTCGTCCCCGCCGCCACCAAGACCTGCGCGGTGAAGAGGACGACCCCCTCCAGCGGTGGGCTTGGGACCCACGGGGCCGAGTGTCCCGCCTACGGTCCCCGCTACCGGTGGAGTAGTGCGCCGCATGAGATGGACTCATCAAATGAATGAAAATGTCATGCGGGCCTACTTTGGGGCGACAAAGGGAGGAACTAACCTCACTGCATACCGTGCTCAGATGCTGTCTATGTTTCAGGTTCTGGAACCAACGGTCAATGTGTCATCCCAGCGACTATCGGATCAAGTGCGGTTTATCCAACGACGTAAGTTGTTGGATGATGAAGTACTTGAGCGGCTGCGTACTGAAGCATGTGTTGCTCTAGATGTTATCACGCCTATCACCCAGCGAGCTGCAGAAACACCATCCATTCCTGCTGCTGACATTGAGCTGGTGGACAATCTAGACAACACTGTAAGTCCCCAGGATCAACAGCGTTTGAGAAGGACTTTGGAGAGTGCGATTTTGGAATATAAATCCATACCAGCGTCCTGTAGACCGCGCGTGCCGCGTTTGCCTACGCATAGACGAAACTTAGCGCTGATGGGAGCATTGGACTCCATTGTTTCTACCTATATGGAGTCCAGTCGGGACCTTGCTGATACGCATTCGATCCTTTACTGCGCGGCCGTCGCAGCATGTCGGGTGGCTAATGTAAAATTTCCAATTAATAATGTTACTACCTCTCGAGATGTTGCGACTGTGCCTGCATGGCAGCGTAGGATCGAGGACCGTATTAACAGGGCCCGAACTCTCATCGGCAAGCTTATTGCTTTCCGAAACGGAAACAATAGGCAAAGGGTCATGCGTTTTGTGGCCCAGGCCTTCTCTGGCACTAATATAAGTCCCCGGGATTATGGGCTTTGGGTCACAGAACGCATAGACTATTACAAACAAAAAGTATATGCTTGGGCGAACCGCATTCGGCGCTATAGGAAGCTGTGGGATCGATTCCAGCAGAATCGTACTTTCCAAAGTGACCAAAAGAGGATGTATAGATGTTGGGAGCGTTCTCCACAATGTGTGGTAGATGGGCGGCTGCCTAGTGTTCATGACATGCGTAATTATTGGACAAATATCTGGTCGTCATCTATCTCCCACACTGAAGCCGACTGGTTTGGTGTTGTTGAGCGAGCTTGTGAGTCTATATCAATTATGGAAGCTATTTCAATTAGTCCAGAGGTTGTCCTGGTTGCAATCCGTCCGACACAAAACTGGAAGTCTCCTGGTCCAGATGGTTTGCACAATTTCTGGTTGAAATGGCTTCCATGTTCGCATGCTCGGTTGGCAGCACAATTCCAGGATGCGCTTGATGGAGGATCGCTTCCAACATTTATGACTACCGGTGTTACTCACCTCCTCTATAAATCTGGTAGTGCCACGGACCCAAAAAATTATAGACCTACTAGCGGCCCGGTACGTGCTTCGCTACGTATAAAGTGAAATAAAATAAACAAATCGGAACATCAAATTCATTTATTTAATCAAAAAAATATTTTATTTAAAATCGAAATCAATTGCTAGCTATTTACAACACACTTAATCCAAAACATTTGGATAAACAATATTTTTTGTTTTTCCATTTTGAGCATAAATAAACAAAGGGCTGGGGGTACCGACTCTGGAACAGGCAACATATAACTGGCCATGTGAAAAACAATGTTCCTCCAAATTCACACCACAAACGTGAAGTGTTTGACCTTGGGCCTTGTTGATGGACATCGCAAATGATAAACGCACAGGATATTGTAAACGTTTGAACTCAAAAGGCATATCAGTTGGAATCATAGGTATACGCGGTATCAAAACAACTTCTCCTTTTGATTTACCAGTTAAGATCGTAGCTTCAATCAAATTTGGCAATAACTTTTTCACTGCCAATCTGGTTCCGTTACACAGTTTTGGTGGATTAATATTTCGCAATAATATAATCGAAGAACCAACTTTCAGATTCAAGCAATGCGGTGGCATACCAGCCGGCTCCAATGAATTTAAAAATTCAATTGGATAATTCATTGCCTCATCTTGATTCATAACACTGTCAATTGATTTATATTTCGTGACTACGCCTGGCAGTTTCGCTTGAATTTGAAAATTAATTGCATTGACATGAATGTTTTTCGGTGCTAAAATGGCGCGTTCTGTCAACCAATCATGATTTCTGTAATTCTGAACAATATTCGGAAAAACACATTCAATCAATTCATCTATCGATTGCGCAATTGTACAAAAATTGTTCGGTACAGCGATCAATCCGTTGGTTCTGTCGATTTGTATTTTGCCGTCACCAATTTCTAACAATTGTTTTGAGAACTCATGGGCAGCTGGATCATTTTGTAGGTGAACACGCATATTAATGTTTAGTGTCAATTTTTGTAGATATCTCCAAAGAACTGATGACTTCAAGCAGGCATTTATTTCATCAGCAGGAGTTGATCGAGGAATGACAGGCAATGTTTGACGAAAATCCCCTGAAAGTAATATCAAAGCACCACCAAAAAGCTGTTGATTACCACGTAAATCTTGCATTGTTCGATTGAATGCTTCTAGTGATTTTTTATTCGCCATTGTACACTCATCCCATAAAATAATTGACGTTAATCGCAGAACTTTTGCCATAGCAGAATTTCTCGATATATTGCAAGTTGGAGTTTCAATCACCTGTACATTCAATGGCAATTTTAATGCAGAGTGTGCGGTCCGACCACCTTCTAATAATGTAGCAGCAATTCCCGAAGATGCAAGTGCTAGTGCAATTTTCTGATCTGATCGAATAGTCGCTAAAATCAATGATATAACGAACGTTTTACCTGTGCCACCAGGTGCATCCAAAAAATATAATCCACCTGCATTATTGGAAACGGCTTGCATGATTGTATCATATACATGTTTTTGCTGAATATTTAATTTGGTTATATTCGATTGTACAAATAAACGCAAATCATTACAGTTGAATTCCTGCTCACGTTGCAATTCACGATCAAACAAATCATGCATGGGACGATTTGGTGCGGTCATACCCAATTGTACTAATGCTTTATTTGCAATCGTTAGACATATATCTTCAATTATTATCAAAGCTTCGTTGCACATTTCCAAGGTAATCAACAAATCAGGATTTCTTGCATGATGACGCATACGAATTAAAATATCTTCTGCCATATAATTTTTATATTTGTTCCATAATTCAAGTGGATTTGATGGCATACATGTCGATAATATAATGGCAAATAGCATTCGTATTTGTTGTGGATGAGCTGACGTAGATGCATCATTAAGTGTTGAATCCCAATGTGCATCATCCTCCAACAAATGCAAGAGTTGACATGCTTCACGATATGTTTGACACAAATGACCGTCGACTGTTCTTAATTCTTGAAATGATTTTGGGCCATTGACGTTAACTAATAGCAATCGCAAATAAAAACACTCAGCATTGTTTGGATGTACTGTATACATTCTCCCAATTGCATCTGTTTTGAAAATGCCTGAATGCCCATCGACTGCTGTTCCTTGTTTACGTCTTTGAAATTTTTTTGAAGACACATTCCATGTATAGTACTGAGGCACTTCGGAATATAACAAATTTCTAGCAAATGTATCAGTTTCGCATAATTTGAAAAAAGCTGTCAACGTAGTCGCTGGTGGGTGTGCTGCTCTTTCCAATGCATTTGCTTCATTAAAATAAATACGTTGGCCATTCTCAAGATGCACAGCTAAGTGAACAACCACAGGATGTCTTTCGTGCATTGGAAACGACAGAATCCTCCAGACAGCTTCATTACTACTAATATAGCGCCCCAGTTGATACTGAGTAATTTCATCATTTCTATTATCACCAGCTACACCGAAAACAGCCATATCGCTCCCTTTATTTACATACTTGCAAATATATTTAATGGATTTGACTGAATTACAATACTCCACATTTATATGAGCCTTGAATATTTTCGATAATAATGGACAATACGGAACCACCCAACGATTATCAACTTCAACGTCCTGGTTACGCATTCTAATGGTTGCCGTTTTGCCATTATCATTAGGTGATCTACGTCTATACAACGGATATCCGTCATTGCCCGTTATTGTGTCTGAAGTCAATTGTCTTGGGTATCGTTTCGAACACTTTCCATCAATCATACATGGCGAATTCATATTTAGTTCACCGCACGGACCATGTATCATGTTTTTAACGACAACATCAAATAACTCAGGATCAACAGTTTGATCAGGAATTTCACCTGATATAACGTTATCGATTTGATCCGGAGTTATTTTATTTACCAGCCAAATTAATATATGTGCGTGCGGCAATCCCCTTTTTTGCCATTCGATGGAGTACATATGGCAACGCACCTCTCCAAATACACGTAATTTCACAATTAAATCCATAAGTGCTTTCAATTTTCGCCGAAAAAACACGTGTTGTAATGTCATGACGATCAGTTGTCGACTGGCCTTCAAATAAATTGTTCTTGATGTCATCCCACTGCGGATTACATGTAAATGTAATGAACAGATCCGGTCGACCGTATTTTCGTACATAAGACATTGCGTCTTGTGCATATTCGTTCATATGCCGTGGGCTACCAATATACGAAGATGGCAATATAGTTAAACGTCCGATGTCATTAACATTAGCATCATTCGCTATCGCATCTTGCAAATGAATATATTCTTTGGATCTTAATTTTGCTTGGTTGAAACGAATAAAATTAAGGTGTTCTATCAGCTCTTATTACGATTTTGTGATTATCAGTTGGCATACGATCGAGAGCAATTTTAAACAATTGAACTAATGCGTTATGCTGATGGAAAAACCTTTGTAGCTCACGAATAATTTCTCGTCTTGTATTCGAAACAATTGCACAACGTTGATCCAATTCACGATTTTCATCACCAATAAAATAAATTTGCAAAAATTGATGATCAGCGTCGGGGTATGGCAATAACGAACCAGCTTGATGATAAATCTGGCCCTGAATCTGTAACATGTATACAATTTTAGGTAAATCTTATATCAGTTTTTTTTTAAATATACTTTATGCTTCAGATTGATACAAACATGGAATAATCCTGTTGAAGTATTTACCTTAAACGTCGGCATAAAATTATCTCTAATAATTTTAGTTGCACCAAAAGAAGTCATTTGAAATGCCGAATTGTATTGTTGAATATGACTCAGAAAGTGCTTCGACGCTTGCAATGACCCAAAAATAAATGAATACAATGGTTCGGGTGGAGTTTCTAATGCTGGCAATCTCACTTTGCCATTAGCACAACACATGCCGGGCGTTTCACCTGGAAAGTTAGCCGCATCACAATGTGGACATATTGCGTCCATCATTCCAATGTATCCATACATACTATAATCAATCTGACTGTTGTAATTAAAAGCAGCACGCATCATTTCAGCCAAAACAGCACGACGTATTCGTGATGGCCGTGCAAGATTCAGTACAGGTAATGGGTTAACAAATCCATTGCGTGCATTACGTTCACGCTGCGATGCATTAGCTTGTGCGCGTTCATCTGCAGTCTGTGATCGTCTTAGTAATGCCACATCATTTGCATTACGCGTTCGCCGACCTATATTTGCTCGTCTGGCTGGTGGCATTTTTCCCGTATGCACATATGTTTTCGCTTAAAAATCGAAAAAAAAAATTAGAAAAAAAAAAACAAATTCCCAAGAAGCTGTCGCATATGATGCCATGTGAAATCATATACGGCAACTTAGAAAAGTACACATAAATTCAGGACTCACCGTTTGTATGAATGCACTGCAAATGCAATTATGTGAAAAGAAATTTATCGCTGATAATATGCTTTAATCAAACCACGTCCAAAATGAACTGAATGACATAACAACGTGCTTGTCCTGTCAACAAAACTTCAAAAAAGTTTCTGTGAAAAAAGTTTCTATTGAATTCATTTATGACAAAAAATGTGACAAATGAGGAACCGCTCGACTAAAATAATAAACACAAAGAAATTTATCGCTGATAATATGCTTTAATCGAACCACGTCCAAAATGAACTGACGGCATGAATGACATAACAACGTGCTTGTCCTGTCAACAAAACTTCAAAAAAGTTTCTGTGAAAAAAGTTTCTATTGAATTCATTTATTACAAAAAATGTGACAAATGAGGAACCGCTCGACCGATTTTATGCAAACTTCACATAAACCATCTACTAAATATGCCGACCAAATCCTAAGCATTTGGTTTGGATAGGTGAGCCCGTTCTTGAGTTATGGAATTACAACGAAAAGTGGCATTGATTTTTATATATAGACCTATTACATGCCTCCCTACCACATATAAACTTTTTACAT
This sequence comes from Hyles vespertilio, assembly GCA_009982885.2. NCBI lineage: Eukaryota > Metazoa > Arthropoda > Insecta > Lepidoptera > Sphingidae > Hyles > Hyles vespertilio. The sequence goes on from CM042823.1 coordinate 9,158,535, forward strand.
CCATATTAAGGGCTAAAATAGCAAACCACCTCACCTCAAATAATATTCTTTTTCCAGGCCAAACTGGATGCAAGAGTGGGTCGCGTGGTACTAAAGAACTCCTTCTCATAGACATGACCATTTGCCAACAGGCTCGTCAAAATCGTAGAAATTTATCAGCTGCCTGGATTGATTATAAAAAGGCATTTGATTCGGTGCCCCATACTTGGCTCATGAGGGTGTTAAGTTTGTACAAAATTGATACAAACTTATGCAGCTTTCTTGGGTCTTGTATGGAACAGTGGACCACTGTCCTTAGATATCCAGGTGGTATGGTTTCTCCTGATTGTGACGAGCCAATAAGAATCAAGCGGGGTATATTCCAGGGTGACAGTCTGAGTCCACTGTGGTTTTGTATGGCCCTGAATCCTCTTAGCACTCTGTTGGTGGATTCGGGGTTAGGCTACCGTCTTCGGAGAGGGACTGAGCCTATTTTTCACTTGCTTTACATGGATGATCTCAAGTTATTTACATCAAAACAAACAGAATTGATTGAGTTGTTAAAAATAACTGAAAAATTTAGCAACTCAATCAATATGGAGTTTGGTGTAGATAAATGTGCGATTATTCATGTAAAGCGGGGGGAAGTTGCAGTCTCTGATGGCGTACAAGTCTCTGATGCTGTAAGACTTAGATCCCTTTCCGAGACAGAAACTTACAAATATCTGGGTATGCCAGAGGCACTGGGTATTTTGAGTGCAGACGTAAAACAATCGGTGAAGGAGCGTTTCTTTGGCCGCCTGGCAAAAGTTCTCAACAGTCTTTTGTCAGGTGGAAACAAGATTCGAGCCTTCAACGGTTGGGTTATGCCTGTGCTTATGTACTCTTTTGGCATACTCAGATGGACTCAGACCGAATTGGACGCCCTGGATCGTAAAGTCCGGACTCTACTGACTGCACATCGTATGCATCATCCACGTTCGTCAGTGATGAGATTGTACATCCCGCGGAGATGTGGGGGCCGAGGCATCCTTAATGCTAAGGACTTGCATAATCGCGAGGTGTGCAATCTCAGGGATTATTTCCTTCACAGTGACGTGGATATGCATAGGGTTGTAGTTAAGATAGATAAAGGACTTACCCCGCTCTCTTTGGCGAATGAGAACTGGCGGAAACCACTGGTGATGAGCACGAAAGATCGCGAGGAAGTATGGAAGAGCAAAGAGCTGCATGGTCGGTTCTATCGGGCCCTCCATGGACCTGATGTGGACCGACCTGCGTCTGTATCTTGGCTACGTTTCGGTAACCTCTTTGGGGAAACTGAGGGTTTTGTCTTTGCAATTATGGACGAAGTTATTAAGTCGAACAACTATAGGAAATACATCCTGAAGGACGGTACGGTCGACATTTGTCGGGCATGCCACCGTCCGGGCGAGTCAATCAGGCATGTTATCTCCGGTTGTTCGTATCTTGCTAACGGCGAGTATTTGCATAGGCATAACCTAGTAGCCAAGATCATACATCAGCAAATTGCACTTCGATATGGACTTGTGACTCTTGAAATGCCATATTACCAGTACGTTCCACAACCAGTTCTTGAAAATGGTCATGCAACGCTATACTGGGATCGTTCTATTATCACAGATAGGACTATTCTAGCCAATAAGCCTGATATTGTGATAATAGATCGATTGGCGCGCCGGGCTATACTTGTTGACGTCACCATCCCGCATGACGATAACCTTGTCAAAGCTGAAAAAGACAAAATGTCTAAATATTTAGATTTGGCACACGAGGTTACCGATATGTGGGATGTGGACTCAACAGTTATTGTCCCGATTGTTGTTTCTGCACATGGACTGATGCCAAAGAGCTTCGACCAACATCTTCAGAGGCTCTCAATTGGTCGTTGGGTCAAGAGTCAGATCCAAAAGGCGGTGTTGTTGGACACGGCACGCATAGTGAGGAGGTTCCTCACTTTGGATCCCTAACCGCCGGTGGCTTGGGTCTTGAGCCCCGCCACCGAAGGGTCATTACTTTTTTATATTGTTATACGACATATTGTTATATATATACCGGGTATCTCAAGACTGCTACCGAAAACGAAGCCGGGTGGTAGTTTTAGTGGCTACAAACAATTAAAAATTTCGCATAGAAACGCGACAATTATTTTTTATGATTTTTTAAATATCGTCATTTTTGGGTGGTAAATCCATAGTTTTTGCTAAAATAATAATTTAAACTCTCTTATATCTTAGAGTATTTATAAATTAAAGGGTATACACTATTATTTTAGGAAAAAATGTATTTACCACCAAAATATAGCAATAGGAAAAAAATTACAAAAAAAAATTGTCGCTTTTTTTTGCAACTTTTTCTGTTGCATTGTGTCTGAAGTCGCTTAAACTACCACCCGGCTTCGTTTTCGGTAGCAGTCTTGATATACCCTGTATGATGTGTAAAAATGTAAAAAAGAATATTATGGAAATAAAGAGAAATAATAATAATAATAAATTTCTTTATTCAGATAACAAAGATCCAAATATAATTGTGTTAGTACTTACAAAAGATTTATTTATACTATATTAGTAGAATACATTCACAAGCAATAAAAATTCCTCCTGATTAAGGTATGCATTGAATGTTTAACAAAAGGAGCATCAAAGCTGTCTGCTATCATTTTCAGGATGTCATTGTCACTTGTCCTAATTCTGCCTAATAGAGAGGCAGTTCTTTTGCGGATGATAGCGTAAAAGTCATCCGTGTGTGCTAGCGCAAACATATTAGAGGCACTACAGAATCGAGACAAGCCCAATAACATCCTGAACCCGTTATTATATTGGACACGTATAACATCGAGCACCCTTTTTGTACAGTTACTCCACAGACTGCACGTGTAGAAGGATTGGCAAAAAGCTTTGAAAAGCGTTACCTTCACCTCTTCACTACAACGCGCAAACCTGCGAGCCAGCATGTTTCATCTGACTGCCAATGCCCTACGTTCTCTTTCTACATCTATATTGTCCTTAAGGTCGTCGGTAACATAATGTCCCAAATATTTAAAATTGTGGACTCTTTTAAGAAGAGCTCCATTTAATTTTATCGGAGGGATCGATTCCGGACATGCTCCTTGAGCCTTAAAGACCATATATTCGCTTTTATTTACATTATATACCAACCCATGGCTGGCCGTGTACTTCTCACATAAACAAATAAGCTGCCTAAGCGCTCAACTTTTACCTTTTAACTGGTGGTAGGTCTCTCATATGTGAGAGGCCATCTGGGTAGGTACCACCGCAATGTCTATTTCTCCCGTGAAACAACACTGCTTAAATGCACTGTTGTGTTTCGGATTGAAGGACATTGTAGCCAGAGCAACTACTGGACATATTGAGACTTAACATCTTATGTCTCAGGATGGCGAGCGCAGTGGAATATTGCTACTGTTCATGAGCGGTCGTATCGCTTACCATCAGGTGAACGGCTTGCTCGTCTCGCCATACAATGCAATAAAAAAAAAAAAAAAAAAAAAAAAAAAGCGCTCCCACTGACGGTGCCAGCAACCCCATGTCATCTGCATAGCTGATGTTGTTTACAGAAACACCATCAATGTAGCATCCGACATGGCTATTGCTGAGTCCTACTATCAGATCATTCATGTATAGGTTGAAAAGCATAGGCGAGGTTAACCCTCCCTGTCTTACTCCGCACTCCAAGCCATACTCATCTGATAGCACTTCTCCCCAACGTACATAGTTGACTTGGTTGTTGTACCAGCACTGAAAAACACGTAATAGTTCAGTGGGGAGGCCCACATCCTTTAACTTCTTCCAAAGTTTCTCATATGACACAAGGTCAAACGCCTTGGAGAGATCAAGGAAACACGCATATACAGGTGTTTGTCTGCTCGTATAGTATTGAACTGTATGCTTGAGTCCCAATATTGCTGTTTCTGTGGACAGTTTAGGACGGAAACCAAACTGGGCGTAATGCAAATAAATATGTTTCTTGAGTTGGGACTCAAGCAGGCTGTCCAGCACCTTTGCTACTGTTGTTGCCAACGAAATAGGTCGGTATTTTGTTGGGTCCGCAATATCCCCAGTCTTATTTTTCACTACTGGTACAACAACAGTCTTCATTAAATCAGGCGGTAAATATGCATGACTTAGACATAAGGAATAAAATAAGGACAAAACTCTTGGCAAATGAGCTCCAGCATATTTTAGATGCTCAATGCTGAGACCGTCATGCCCCGGCGACTTGCCCCCATCCATACTTCGTATTACATCTGTGACCTGTTTTGTAGAGAAGCGCATAGGTGCAGTTTCATGATGTGTCTCAGAATTGAACATCATGCGCAAGGGACCCTGCGGAGACTTGACCCTAAACTGCTTCTTAAACAAATTTGCATATGTTTCGGGTCTGTTTTATTCGATACGCTCACGGGTCGACCAGGTTTAATGTTTAAACTATTGGTTGACTTCCAAAATTGTCTAAAATCGTTTTTCGAATGGTGGGTTGCCAGTATGTCTAAACGCACCTGATCTTGGTGGTTTAGGCACCATTTAAGTCTACTTTTAAATATTTTACGTGACTCAACCATTTCATCATATATCTTACCAGTTTGTGGTTTATTATAAAAACTCCATACTGAGTAATTTTGCCTAGCCTCCCAGTGAGCATTACGTACATGTTTATTCCAACCAGTTATGCATCGCTGTGGTCCCTTACGCAAGTGCTGTTTAGAGTTGCTTTGAACAGCTGCATCTGTTAAAATGTCAATAATATTTTTATACATATTTTTAATAATATTACAATGGGTTTTATTATCACAATAATGTTTATCACAACATTTAGAGAACTCAGAAGGAAAATCAATAATTCTTAGTCTTTTGTTACAGGCCTCTGAATATTTGTTTATCTGAACCGAGTCTCTAGTGCCCCAAAAAACTCGATTATTCATACTTTGAATTGGCGCATACTTACATCTAACATAGCTTAAATCACATTCCATAACAATCGGGTAGTGGTCAGACCAAAAAATATCATATTCAATGTAAATATTTGTAATTGTATCCCAAGCTGATCGAGATACCACACAATGGTCTAACCATCTCCTAGAGCCATGTGCTTCACTAATATAAGTATGAACACTAGACTCTAAACCTAATATATTTAGGTCTGCGCATAACAAATTTTGCTCATGACAATAGTCAAGCAATTCAATTGCAAAAGGCTCATTGGGATGAGCGTTAAAATCACCTAATATATAAATCGATTTCACTTCAATATTTTCTACAATGGCAGTAATCTCACATAAGCAATTAGTAAAATCAGGCAAATTTTCTGGACAATCAATAGGCATGTATACACAAAAAACTAATATTGAACGTTCGTTTAGTGTGAGCTTAATGGCAGTTAGTCTTTTATTTAAACAGTCCACATTCATTACCATCCGAACCGCACTTTTTCGCCACATGATTGCTACGCCACCATATGGTCTTTCTTGTAAAAGCCCGGTAGATAGATCCACTGCTGATTTACCTGTATACTCAAAATCCTTGTGGATAGTAGTTACCCAACATCGGAATATCGTATGGGAGTAGCCAAGTCTCTTGTAGTGCTATTATATCACAAGTTATACACAATCTTCTAATATCTTCTTTGGATCTCTTAGCAGATCTGCAGTTAAAACTCACAAATTTATATTTCGTACTCATAATTATTGTAATATAGATTATACTTTCAAAAACTATATTAACATACAGTTGCAGCTGGCTCAATAGATTCAGATTTTTCTGTTTTGTTTTTAAAATTAACAAAACGTCTAAAAGATGTCCCATTTGGCCAAAATGACTCCTTGAGATATAATCCTAAATTAAACTTAGAAACGTATAATTTATAAGAATTATAACTTTTCTCAATCTTCATATTTAATTTCACTACATGTACATTTTCATTTGTTTTACTTTTAACATAAGTAATAATATCTTCCATCTTCGTTTCTTTAGATACATTTGAAATGTAGATTGGCACTTTAATTTCAACTGCCCTAAAATTATCTTCAGTCTCACTCTTGGCTTTACCTCTTTGACCAATATATCTATACTTAGAACATTTCTTTCTCTGTACTTTGGTCCATTCATCGACCCCTACTCGAGGTTGCCACTCTTTACTCGCCTTCATTACTTCAGCTAGTGTTTGTTTAGCCGGTGCACACAATAACTCGCTTGATCGAATCGATTCACTCTGTTTCATGAGAGTCGCACCAGTAGTAGGGTACACGCTTTGAGCGCACACGCATTTATTTGTAATAGGCGTCGAAACCGCAGTTTGGGCCTCGCTTATATTGCGCGTCCCGTTCTTGTCACGTTGTACACTATGTCCTTTCTTTCTTGCGTCACTTTCTAATGCAGTCGTAACCACAGTGCTATCGTCGGGCGCCTCCATTATTGGTCTGTCCGATGACTCATACGCAGATGATAAACACATTTTTTCGTTTTTATCGTCCATTTGCTGTACTACCGACGAATGAGAATCGCATGACTTCCCCACAGCTGATTTGATGTTATTGTTACAATTTTTTTGTATACCCTCCAAGACTTTTGTCTTTAAAACTTATATTTTTATCAGTTGACTGACACTTGAGATTATCTAAAATACATTTTACCTCGGTTAATTGTTGTTGTGTAACGTATTAGTCTTTGATTTCTTTCAGATCTTTCTGTATTATTAGTATATAATTTAATATATAATTTAATTTGACTAACGTAAATAATGTATTTCTTTGACAAATAAATTACCATAAAGTAAAAACTAATACTTTAAATAAAATATGAATAAAAACTAAATAAATAAATAAAACTAATTATAAATAAAAATAAAAATAATTTAAAAATAAATAAATTTAACAAATAAATAGATAAAAGCAAGAAATTAAAATAAGTAATACTAAGTATAGGAAATATATTGTAAATAGAGATTAAGTTCTATGTGTATTGACTTGTCATAAGAGCTCCTTAGTTGCCTACGTGACCAATAAATACATTTCATTTCATTTCATTTCATATCTTTTATAGATTCCAAGCTAAATTGTTTTCCGTCATTGTATTCCGACAATTTACAATTATTATTCTCTCTCAGAAACTGTCCCAATAATTAATTTATCGCCGAACTCTGAATATCTTAAATATGATGTCCCTTTAGTTAGGAGAACCCAATAATTTCTCTAAAGGTCAGCCAACATTAAGTCAGGAGTAGTGATGGAAATTATTGCTATTTCAAATTAACATCACCTTGTTATTTTTGAAGCCTTAGCATGCTCTATATTTATACTAATGCTAATTGCCCCAGACAGAATTTGTAAACAAAAAAATTACTCTATATTATTATAACAATTTTTCACAACTAAAATTACACACACAACATGGACTGTTCAGTTTCTTCTTTAAACGGGTTCGAAAACCCACTCTTTCATAAATTACACGAAATCCTATAAAAATATTAGCCGATCGGCTTTGTGAATCAAAATCGCAAATCGCAAAATTTAGCACATTTATAGAAATTGTAAAATATTATTATCGAATTCACTTGCTATTTTTAATTGATATTTATTCCAACACTACTCGGGAGTAATATCTACGAATCCCTTAAAGTCATGGGTGTATAAGGGTTGAGGTTGCCATTATATTCTTCAGAATATGTTCTCTAGAACATATTGGTTTATATGTAGTTTAAATGTCATAACTAAATATACATAGGTGAGGATATATCTATTTCTCCCGCCAAACAGTTGTGTAAATGCACTGTTGTGTTTCGGATCGTAGGACTTTGTAGCCAGAGTAACTACTGGATATATTGAGAGTTAAAATCTTATGTCTCAGGATAGCGAGCGCGGTGGAATGCCAAGCATTGCTTTGTATTCTAGGTGTTTGGTTTTGCTACTTTTTATGTGCCTGGAGTCAGGAATTTAGGCTCGCCCCTATCACATCGTGTGACGGAACATACAAGACGGAACATAAAAGGGTGTCATGGCACCTCTGCCTACCTCTCCTAGGATTAAATAAAAAAAAAGGCGTGAATATGTATTTTAACTCAAGTGCGAACGGAACTATTGCGCGGTTAGTTCTGAATTTGGCTTAATTAATACTATTATGGCAGCGAAGAGGCCGCAGACGGTAATGCCATTTGCAAATACCCATGTATCACGTTCAGCTGAACCGAGGATTAATTGAACCATTAATCTGTAACATTACTTATACTGTATCAGCCTGCAATTGCTTACAGCTGAGTACACTCAGACACAATTGAAAGTTCGGTTTAGAAGGCTTACGCCCGAATACTGGAACGCCATTCAAATAATAAGTTGCTCTTAACAGCGCACGGCCCACTTATCCAGTACATTTAAGCGGGATTAACGTAGTTAAGCGCAACTTATATTTAAGTTGCGTTCCAGTATTCGGGGCCCAGATTTGTCTGGGTCATTGGAAATTATTTCTAAATATGATACTTAATAACATATATATTCAGGCTTCCTAAAGTGACGTAGGTTCTCTCATTATTTTGCGATTTTTAATGTGTCAGTTATAGCCCACAGGAAGAGTCTGGTAACTGTGTATGTTTGTTTATATCAATATCATATATGGCCACAGATCACTCCCAATAGATACCTAATGCAAGGCAGCGGTTGCGTCCAACACATATAAGATATCAGATAGATATATATCGATGCCAAATGTCACGTCATCAGTGTCGTCCAAGTAGTGGACCCGCACATGGCGTCGCACGTTAGCGAAAATTACATTTTGAGAACATAATATTACAGTTTATAATGATTTGTTCAATAAAATTGTGTGCAAAAAACTCAAATAATAAAGTATCTAAAAAACGCAATAAGTTTTCATCGATAACTAATATTCTTTAAATTAATTTGGTCCCGAGCGAGCTCAGTTTATACTGGTTAATGTATCAATGTTAAACAGTCGAGTTCGGATGGAGAGTCAGCCGTCTCTTTTTCGCATAGCAATAACCGTAATAAGCCATCTTTTTTTGGCGAAATCACGCGTTCTTCTAGTGTTTTACGCATGTTTATAATATAATTCCCAGAAATATCGATATTGTAAAACAATAATGTAAATTAAATTTATTAAATCACAATGTCACAAAATATATAATTATTTAAATAAAAATTGAAAATTACCATAATTACGTTATTTTGTGTAATTTGAAATAGTTAAATTTGTTAACAAGGTACTTTTACAATATTTTTTTTTCATCTTTGGTGTAATTAAATTTCCTTTTTTCCCTCTAGTTGTATACGTTTTCAAATATAATGGGAGGGCATTTATCATAAGTTTTAGTATACTAAGTTTATTGAGAATCAGTAGCACAAGCTATTGTACTAATTTTAACATACGTTGTATATATCGTCTCAAAAACATTCATAGTTCGTCAAGTGGGTTTCATCGTCACTTGTCGATACATATTACATTTACTACAGCCGCCGCGCCGTCAGAATTCAAGAAACGGTATAAGTTATTGTAGCCCTTTAGAGCGTGAGGTTTAGTTATTTACTATTTCATATTTTTATTTGATCTTTTATATCAACACTTAATTTGGGTATTTCGCTATTATGGTATACAAAAATACACGGACACGGATAATAGAAATAAAACCGTTACATACTAAAGTATAAATCTTAATCCTATTTTATTCCTAGTTAGCGGTGTCCGGTTGTTATAATTTATCAGATCAGGCCGGTGAAAAAATATTATCAAACATTTAACAAGTTGGTAATTAAGTTATAGAAGCGATCATAACACATAAACTTACTGGCAAATCGAACTATCGATACATTTTTTTATTTATCGACTTAAGCCTCATCTCTCCAGTGAAGTCCACGTGACCGCGCTGCAACCCGCCCACCCCCCGCGCAGTTCCCTTCGTTGGCGTTTTCGGTTCAAAACAAAACTATCGTAATGCGGTATCTATTGGAAGTGATCTGTGTATATGGCATATTAAAATTAACTTTAAAAAGAAACAAATAACTAAAATTTTAAACAAAAATTTCAACATTAAAAAAACACTATCATCATCATCATCATATCAGCCACAGGAAGTCCACTGCTGAACATAGGCCTCCCCCAATGATCTCCACAATGACCTGTTGGAAGCGGCCTGCATCCAGCGACTTCCTGCGACCTTAGTCAGATCGTCCGTCCACCTTGTAGGCGGGCGTCCGACACTTCGCTTGCCTGTACGTGTAAAAAAACACTATAAAGTGAAAAATTATGAGTATAAATTTCCACTGAAAAGCAAAAAATAATATTTATTTCATTGTACATGTTAATTAATTTGCTGATTGACTTGATTGGTTCGCAAAGTACCAAAGATATAGAAATTTAATTAATTAATGTAAGGCATACACCCTATCCTATTATAAACTACCAATAAAAGTCCATGTTCAATAAAAATGAGTATACAATTCAAGGTTTGTTTTTCTTTCTAAAATATTTTTGACGAGGTCCGTGAACTAATTTAAATTTAGGTAGGAGTCAGTGACCGCAAAAAGTTTAACAAACCCTAAGATAGAGTATATGACTGATGTAATAATATGTCTATAAAATGTACTGGACTTAAAAGTATTTGCGCCCGAGTGAAGCCGGTCTGGTTCGCTAGTTGGAATATAAATATATATTCGTACTCAGTTTCTTTCAAACAAAATGTTATATTTCTTTGATCTATTCACAGTATCTTTAAAAGAATTCACTCGTGTCTCGTGAAATTAATCGTGTAAGTGTCTACATTTGATTTTTTCTCCGAGTGTCTATTACTTGTTATTTATTTCCGAAGTTAATAAGTTCAAAGAAACATACAATTCCTCACAAACTTTAGTAAATGTATAATCGGCCTTTGGCCTATAAAAATGTTAGTGACATTCATACTACATTAATGGATAAGAAGCAACCCGTGAACTATAGCGTCGCGGGTTCGATCCCCGTTGCACCGAAGTAAAATCCTACTAAAATGTGAAATTTCGCCAACATAAATCGATGTTTAATATTATTTTCAATTGAACGGAATTTAATTAAACTTCACAGTGCTACGGCTTATAAATATAAATAACAAACCTTTATCATAAAAATATTGAGTGTCGCCTAAATATTAATTAATGTTAAAGGAAATAATCTTAATATTTACATTTGGCTCACGAGGTCCCCTATTTGTGGGATGTCGACTCAACAATTATTGTCTCTATTTTCGTTTCTGATCATGGGTTGATTTTAAAGAGCCTCGACCAACATCTACAGAGGCTCTCAATTGGCTGTTGGATAGTCAGATATAGAAGGCATAGTATTACTGGACATGGCACGCTTTGTGAGGGGATTCCACAGATAGTCGCCTTGACGTATTTCTATTTAAACAAAATCGATAAATAAATAACACTCAACAGTCACATACATAGTCCTGAACCCACAATAAGATGGAGTCTTGTGTCGTAGGTATCAGGAACGACGAGAGACTTTTCGGTGTCACAAACACCCAGACCCGAAATAAATATTTGTGGGCGGAAAAAACATTTCTCTCGGCGCGGGGATCGAACCCCGAAGTTAAAGTTCTAAAAAAAGTGAGAAATAAAATAAATAGAAATGTCAAGTATGGAAAGTCACAGTAATTGAATTAAATGAACATTTTAGGAGTTGTAGCACCGTGCTCAATTTTCTTTAACACAAGTAAAATTGAATCCCATCAAAAACATTCTGTAAAAAAATTCCAAGTCTCGCAGCTCAGTTTTTCTACACGAAAACAATAATGTATCGTACAATTTATACATAATACTGCTGGCCAAGTCGATCTATTTATTTAAAACGTTAAGAATTTTTAATGTTGATATGATATTAACTCACGTAAAAACTTTATACAGAAGGTCCCTTAAGCAAGGACTAAATAAATTAATCGACTTAGTATTACACTGATCTCACAACTTTTTGCGGTACGGCGCTACAACTCCTAAAATGTTCATTTAATTCAATTACTGTGAATTTCCATACTTGACATTTCTCTTTATTTTATTTCTCACTTTTTTAGAACTTTAACTTCGGGGTTCGATCCCCGCGCCGAGAGAAATGTTTTTTCCGCCCACAAATATTTATTTCTGGTCTGGGTGTTTGTAACACCGAAAAGTCTCTCGTCGTTCCTGATACCTACGACACAAGACTCCATCTTATTGTGGGTTCAGGACTATGTATGTGACTGTTGAGTGTTATTTATTTATCGATTTTGTTTATATAGAAATACGTCAAGGCGACTATCTGTGGAATCCCCTCACAAAGCGTGCCATGCCCAGTAAAACTATGCCTTCTATATCTGACTATCCAACAGCCAATTGAGAGCATCTGTAGTTGTTGGTCAAGGCTCTTTGAAATCAACCCATGATCAGAAACGAAAATAGGGACAATAATTGTTGAGTCGACATCCCACAAATAGGGGACCTCGTGAGCCAAATGTAAATATTAAGATTATTTCCTTTGACATTAATTAATATTTAGGCGACACACTCAATATTTTTATGATAAAAGTTTGTTATTTATATTTATAAGCCGTAGCACTGTGAAGTTTAATTAAATTCCGTTCAATTGAAAATAATATTAAACATCGATTTATGTTGGCGAAATTTCCCATTTTAGTAGGATTTTACTTCGGTGCAACGGGGATCGAACCCGCGACGCCATAGTTCACGGGTTACTTCTTATCCATTAATGTAGTATGAATGTCAGTAACATTTTTATAGGCCAAAGGCCGATTATACATTAAATATACGTTAAAAAATTCCAAGTCTCGCAGCTCAGTTTTTCTACCGCAAAAAGTTGTGAGATCCATGTAATACCAAGTCGATTAATTTATTTAGTCCTTGCTTAAGGTACCTTCTGTATAAAGTTATTGTGTAAGTTAATATCATATCAACATTACAAATTCTTTACGTTGTAAATAAATATATCGACTTGGCCATCGCATGAAAACATAATGTATCGTACAATTTATACATAATACTGCTGGCCCCTTAAGCAAGGACTAAACTAATTAATCGACTTGGTATTACATGGGTCTCACAACTTTTTGCGGTAGAAAAACTGAGCTGCGAGACTTTGAATTTTTTTACAGAATGTTTTGATGGGATCTCACGTCTTTTTGTAGAATCCTACTTTTTTCCTTTTCGATACTTTTTATTTCTAGAATATATATATAACGATTTTTCTTAAAGCCTCTGTCTTGTATTTTTTTCTTATTTTTGTAGGTATCAATTTATCACAAATATAGCGGATTTGATTATGAGTGTTCTTTCTATCATGGTATTGATATTTTCGATCCATTTAGTCTATTTATTTGCAAGTTTATCTTCGTCATGTTTTTCTAGAGGAACGTTGTACAATTTCATAAGCTAAAACACTCTTTCCCTCTCTGTACCCCCCTCCTGTTATGTCTCATATATATACACAGTCAGGTCATAAGTATTGTCACACAGTAAAAACTTTTCTTTTAGAATGGTGGCCACAAAAAAGTTTATTGAATTCGAATTGTTTATGAAAATAAAAATGTATACTTTTTAGAATTTTACTCATTTTTAAATATGGAGTGGACGCTTAAAGAAGACCGTGTTGCAGTTATTGCGTTGCATCGTTGCGGTTACGCGCCAATTCAAATTTTTGACATACTGAAAAATTTGACTATTACCAAAAGATTCGTTTATCGTACCATCAAACGATACAATGAAGACTCTAGTGTAGATAACAGGTCAAAAAGTGGTCGCCCGCGGTCTGTTAGGACTCCAGCAGTGATAAAAGCTGTGAAGGCGCGAATTCAAAGAAATCCCAAACGTAAGCAGAAACTGTTGGCCCTTCAGATGGGGTTAAGCAGAACCACGGTGAAAAGGGTGTTAAATGAAGACTTAGGGCTTCGGGCATATCGAAGAAAAACAGAACATCGTTTGAATGCTCGTTTAATGGACCTGAGACTAAAGAGATGCCGCGCTTTGTTGAAGCGGTACGCGGGAAAAAAATACCGGTTTTTTTTTTCAGATGAAAAACTTTTTAGGCCCGGCGCCCATTATCGGCATCGGTACGACTGAGGATTTTAGGTGGCAAATAGCAATGTACTATAACATAATGGCAATAAAGTAGAAATTTCCGTGATATGTGGTCGTAATAATAAAAATACCGCTTCGGTATGCTTGAGGCTGATGTATCGGCAGCCTTGAGAATGCCTCGGGATGCTTCGGCATCCTTCGGCAACCTTCGGTACGCCACCGGCGCCGAGGCAACACTCGGGGGATAGTTTGCCCTGCGGGGCGAGGGGAGGCATCCGCCATTTGCATCATTTGACTCACACAACACCAAAGAGTAAAGTAAGTATAATGGAAAAGAGTAACAACTCTATAGTAAAATTTGCATGTATGGAAAGTGCTGCCCCCTTGAGATCGGTGGTACCAAACCTTAACACTAACAATACAATTCAGACAACTAGCTTGTAACAACTCTGAGACTGTTATGAAGACAAATACGATATTGAGACGCTTCGGAAAGCTACAGGACGGTGCGGCATCCAGCATCCTTAAGGACGCCTCGTCATCCCTAAGAACTTTACAGCAGTGAGCGCTTGCATGTAGGATGCCGAAGGATCCTTTTCCTTGCCGATGCCGATAATGGGCGCCGGGCCTTACCGTAGAAGAGAGCTACAACAAACAAAATGATAAGGTGTACGCACACAGTAGTGAAGAAGCGAGCAACCGTATTCCGCGTGTCCAACGAGGCCATTTTCCATCCTCGCTCATGGTATGGTTGGGAGTTTCTTATTGGGGCTTAACAGAGGTACATTTTTGTGAGAAAGGTGTAAAAACGAATGTTGTGTATCAAAATACAGTCCTGACGAACCTTGTGGAACCTGTTTCTCATACCATGTTCAATAACAGGCACTGGGTATTCCAACAAGATTCGGCGCCAGCTCGAAGAGCACACAAGACTGGTTGGCGGCGCATGAAATCGACTTCATCCGGCACGAAGACTGGCCCTCCTCCAGTCCAGATTTGAATCCGTTAGATTACAAGATATGGCAACACTTGGAGGAAAAGGCGTGCTCAAAGCCTCATCCCAATTTGGAGTCACTCAAGACAATCCTCGTTCGTGCTGCGATAGACAACTGGCCGCGCAGATTGAAGGCCTGTATTCAAAATCACGGAGGTCATTTTGAATAAACTTTAGTGTCATAAGAATCTATGTTTTGTTAAGTTCATTTTGGTATATAATTAGTTACATCATGAATAAACTTGTTTCAATTATTTTATATTAAACATGTGACAGAATTTATGACCTGACTAAGTAGATACCTATCT
This sequence comes from Hyles vespertilio, assembly GCA_009982885.2. NCBI lineage: Eukaryota > Metazoa > Arthropoda > Insecta > Lepidoptera > Sphingidae > Hyles > Hyles vespertilio. The sequence goes on from CM042823.1 coordinate 9,173,899, forward strand.
ACAACTATTATTCCATTACATACTGGTACAACGAATTATTAACTGCAAAGAACAATGATAATCCTCCATAAATTTTTTTGTTGTAATTTTTTTTTATGTGTATTGAGATGAAAAATATTTTAAAATATAGATTTCGAATTCCTTAACAATTACTTCTTAAATTTTACTATTGTAGCAAGCCTAGTAAAAAAGATATTCCACTATAAAGTTTTACATCTTGTCAAACTCTGTGGGTAGTTAATGTTATTTTGTTGCGTTTATATTGGCGTGAGGCAAAGCTATGACGCACAAATAAAATTAAAAAAATATATTTTACACGCAATTTAATCATCAAGTACGTATTTATTTTAATAATCTAATAGTAATATCATGTGCAATGAAATAAAAAGGAAACCGGGGACAACTATATATTATTATTTGCACAATAGCGCTTTCGGGCGACAGAAACAAAGTGTTATTCCTTAATTAATTAATCAGTGATTATTTTGCTGTTCTCATTTCTCTGCACTATTTTTTTACATTAATTATCTGAGAAAGATAATGAAAGAAAGCCAGTCAAGCTTATATTTTAAAAATGGCAACATTGAAACGACATAACGCTACTTCAATAAAAATAAAGCAAATATCAATAGAGTTTTACGAAAAATGTGTTTTCGTAATTCGGGCTTAGGTACGCCGTGAGCTAGGCACCAAAATTACTTAGAAAATTAATTATTAACATTTTTATACATGAAATTTATAGACGCTTAAGAATTGCATTAACAATGATTTTACCAATGTTCTTTAACTTTGTAATCCTATACATTTATATGGGATTACAAAGTTATTCGCGCAGTTGGTGTATCTAGAAAACTAGACAGAAATTATGAAATGTTTAAATTGCACTGCCGTGCCCCCACATTTCTCAACTTTTTAATTGTACCTGGAAGAGTTTTTCTTCTAAACATTATATTCGTGTAGCTTTTAAAATTATGAAACTATAAAAAGTTATTTCGTTTAACTCGTGCCAACCATCCTGAATTTGAACTAAGCGCCTAACAAATTTTACAAAATATTTTTCCACCACTATTTAAAAAACTTACCGCTAAGTGCATTTAATGAAAAAACCTTTGATAAAGCAAAAGTAAAACATCACAGCGTACTTAATAAAAGAAATATTTCCAAAATACGAGATATGATAACCTTTGTGGAACTTTCTAGAATCGTATCTTTCTTAAAGATACGTGTTCGGTGTACCTAAACAGAGTAATTTATGAAGTTTTGCTATTTGGACGGCATTTGTCAACACGTGATGTACGGAATATGCAATTTTGATGGCCTTAGGGTTCACTATTGCATTAAGTAATGTATCTAGTAATACGTTTTTGTTGCCTGGATAATAACCACCGTACCTAATGTTAAATCCAGTTAAGTAGAAAAACGCATTTTTTTAAATTATGATGAATGGCGAGACGAGCATGCCTTTTGACTGATGGTAAGCGAAACGATGGGTAATTGACAGTAACAAAACCAAACAACAGCATGAATTACAAAGCGATGCTTGGCATTTCAGTACGCTCGCCATACTAACCGCTAACTCGCAATACTCACCTGCGCATTAGCAGGATTGGGCGTGCGTTGGCCGATCACCCAACTAGCAGTCGTGCTTATTGGAGGTTGGCCAGGGCCGTTCAATCTAACTTCTGCTGTCCAGCGTTGCCGCCGCTGAGGTACCCAGAAGGGTCGCTGGCCCACAAGCCGCAAGAGAAGGCTGCCTTGCTGGCAAATCTCTTTGCGGCTAATTCCCGCCTCGAAGACCGTGGTTCCCAGTCGCTGCCTACACTGCCTGATTGCGGTTTCTCAATGGCAGATATTCGCATCAGGCAGTGTGATGTGCGGCGTGATTACGGTCCCTCGATGTGCGGAAAGCCAGTAGCCCGGATGGGATACCAGCGGTGATTTTAAGGGCTTGTGCAGCCGAGTTGTCTCCAGCACTGACTCGCCTCTACCGAGCGTCCTACCGCACAGGTGTTGTGCCGGAATCTTGGAGGGAGGCCAATGTGCAACCGATCCCCAAAAAGGGTGATCGATCGGACCCTACCAATTACCGCCCTATCGCTATCACCTCAGTGATGTGTAAGGTCATGGAGCGGATCATAAACGCTCATTTGGTCCGCTACCTGGAGGATCACTCGTTGATTAGTGACCGACAATACGGATTCCGTCATAATCGATCGACGGGTGATCTTCTAGCGTTTGTCCTGCATCGCTGGGGTGAGGCGATTGACCGGCGTGGCGAGGCTCTTACTGTGAGCCTCGACATTGCCAAGGCGTTTGATAGGGTCTGGCACCGTGGTCTTCTGTCCAAGCTTCCGGCAAACGGTCTACCCGGCAACCTGTGTTCGTGGATTTCCGGCTTTCTTCATGGGCGTAGAATACGTGTAGTCGTTGACGGACACGCTTCGGCGCTCATGTCGGTAAATGCCGGAGTTCCTCAGGGCTCGGTACTGTCGCCCACCTTGTTTATTCTGCATATCAATGACATGTTGTCGCTTGGCAACATTCATTGCTATGCAGATGACAGCACGGTTCATGGGCGATACCACTGCGGGCCTCCAGGTTGCCGTGTCGAAACTGTGAAGGGACGCGAAGATCTTGTCATTGAACTCAACCGACTTGGATCTCATTTCTACATGGGGTTCCAGGAATATGGTTGAGTTCAATGGCAAGAAAACCCAGGTGAGTGAGTTCACGTGCAAAAAATCCCCGTTCTCTCCCCTCCCCATTCTTCAGGGTACTCCCCTCTCAGTGCGAAATGACCTGAGTATCCTTGGTGTGGATTTCCGCTGTGATCTCAATCCAAGGAATCACATCGAGGGCGTAATATCTGCCACATCACGCAGGGTTGGAGTCCTGAACAGGGTGCGTCGGTTTTTCACGCCCGGTCAGCTTTGTCGCTTATATAAAGCGCAGGTCCGGCCGGGTATGGAGTACTGCTCGCACCTCTGGGATGGATCCGCCCAGTACCTGCCCGATGCCTTGGATGGATTGCAGCGGCGGGCCATCCGCATTGTGAATGATGCAGACGTTACGAGCAACTTAGAGTCGATACAACTCCGGAGAGATGTCGCCTCTCTAAGCGTGTTCTACCGCCTGTATCACGGTGAGTGCTCTGAAGAATTGTTCAACTTGCTCCCTTCCTCTCCGTTCCTAACCAGAACCACGCGTGCTGGCTTGCGATGCCATAGCTTGACGGTCCACACCATCCCGGCGCGAACCAAACGGTTCTCAAATTCGTTTTTGTGCCGCACCGTCAGGCTGTGGAATTGTTTGCCGGCGCACGTGTTCCCTCCTTCCTACAATCCAGCGTCCTTCTGCCGCGGTGTGAAGAGGCACCTTAGCAGGCCGGCAATTAAATGTTTCCATTGGCATGGGACTGCCGTCCATGCCAATGGATACTCTGCCTGGGCGGCATTGGCACTTTCCATCAGGTGCAATGCCGCCACTATGCCAGGCCATTACAAAAAAAAAAAAAAAACTAAGACATAACATATTGTACCTACGGGTGATTTTTATTTTCTTAACGGGTGTCACAATATCCTCCTCCTCTACAATTGAGAGTACGATTAGGAGGGTAAGGCCATATAGTCCACCACGCTACCTTAATGCGGGTTGGCGGACTATTACACACCATAGAATATTTTACATACGCCATGGTCTGCGAATTTCCTCACGATGTTTTCTTTCACCATTTTAGTGCGTGGTGATAGACGCATGGTCAATGTCTCTACATTCTTTATATACTAAATCCTTTACCGTTGACTGGTGATAGGTCTCTCATATGTGACAGGCTACCTGGGTGGGTTCCACCGCAATGTCTATTTCTCCCGGTAAACAGCAGTGTAAATGATTCGGATTGAAGGACATTGTAGCTATAGTAACTACTGGACATATTTAGACTTAACTTCTTATATGTTAGGATGGCGAGCGCAGTGGAATGCCAAGACTTGCTTTGTAATTCAAGGCGTTGTTTGGTTTGCTACTGTTCATGAGCGGTCGTATCGCTTACCATCATACGAATGGCATGCACGTATCTAATTCATTGCAATAAAAAATATCAATCCTGCGTTTATTCTGCCTATAACCCATCAGATAAACTCCACACTCATAAAAATAGAGGAAAGTACGGTAATCCTAAAGAGTGTACTTATTGGGATCTTTACTAGGGTTAGCCTGCCCTTACAGAGGTCGAATGGCAACGACACCGCAATTTGTAATAAAAAGGGTTTAGGGGCTGGTTAATTAAATGAAATCCTTTAGACACTTTAAATGTAAATTTACTAATTCCTTTACGAGACTATTTGTGGCTCCGCCTGGGTGCAGATAAATTTTGAAAATATTCTATCAGCTATATTTATTTGGGATAATGTAGGATACTAATGGTGAAAGAAATTTTGAAATCGTTTTAGTAGTTTCAGAGTATATTCAATGAATAAAATCATTTTTTTTTCCACTTTGTACTTTCAATTTAATTGTTTTTTTTTTTTATTGCACCGAATGGTAAGACGAGCATGCTGTTTCCCTAAGCGATACGACCGCTCATAAACAGTAGCAAAACCAAACAACACCTTGAATTACAAAGTAATGCTTGGTATTCCACAGCACTCGCCATCACTCGCCATCTAAATGAAGAAGCTTCCTTTTTATAGGAATTTTTCTATAAATTTTAATTGCCATACAATACGTCATTTTATACATATACCTGCAAGTTTTTATTTATTTTTTTATTTACAGTATTATCTTATTACAACTCAAATACTAATTATGATTAATAATGACATTAATTCGTTAACATTATTAAATATTAATAAGAAGACATAGCGATAAGACCGCCAATTTTCACCTAATTAAACAAATTTTCGTATTATTGTATGTGGCGTTGAATAAAATATTTATAAATAAATAAATATTATTTTTACAACAAACAAAATATTTTTAAGGAACTCGCAAAATATCCTCATTCTAATAAATAATACATATGATTGCAAACATACACACATATTTTTTAAGTAAGTTCTCATTGGAGTAAAGAATGATGTCAGACGTACTAGGGCTTGTATTTCAAATCATGTTTGTCTAGTCGATGTAGTGAAATGATTTGTGGACAATGATTTATTTCCAACATCTCCTATCAAGTTAACTTTGTGATTGATTTCGTTGCGGGCTAAAGGCAAGTTAGACATTCCCGGAGACTCGCCGAGCTTCAATGCTAGGTCATTACAATGCGTGCCACTGTTGATTGCCACAGTTGCAGTGGTTTGAGGGCGGGACAGTCTAGTCTAAGTAGTCGATGACCCTTCGGTCTTTGATACTACTGTGTGCAATATAAATTCTGACTCCACCAAACTGCAACAATAGGTTCGTTTCGTTCTACTTCGATATTAAAACGTATAAGTCATATCGACAGTCATACTCATATCTGGGAACGTGGGCAGACAAAACAGAGAGAATAAACATTGTTCCCGAAATTGTCAATTACTGGAACAAAAGTCCTGTTTTGTCGCTCCGTATTGTTCTCTTGTGTTTCCCTGTATTGACAGCATTACTGGCGCAGTTATTTTGACGCCGGCTGTGAAACACGAGACCGGGATTCGATCCCCGCAACCAGAAAAATATTTTTAATATTTGTGTGATCCGCATATTGAGATATTATACTAGAGGGGAGACCGCAAGTAAAATGTTTGTAATAAAAATGAACTGTCTCGTACCACTCCTTCTGTTCCTGTCTCTGTCACACCTACGCAGTAACATCTTCGCTCTCGCTTCACTGGGTTCCTGTACCAGTACAATTCGCGGAGATTTTGTTCCCAATGTCCGGTCTATAATACCTTAATGGACCCGTAAGTATTTGTTTCGGGTCTGTATTAGTGAGACTGAATCGTCTCTCGTAGTTTCTTATTCACAAGACTCGATATTACTATGGGGTTAAAACTATGTGAGTGTTGGGTCTATAGTATTTGTTATTAAATTATATTGATTCGCTGTGATTTGTGTGATGGTTATATGTGGATTCCATTTTAATGGAATGTGACGGGACTCCTATTTTGGGCAGATACTCCAATCACGGGACACATGTGAGATTATGAAAATATCTCATATAAGATAATAGATCGACTTGGCCAGCAGCATTATGTATAATTTGTACGATAAATTATATTTTCATGCGATGGCCAAGTCTAAATAAGAATAAGAATTTTTTATATTTTGATATGATAATAACTTACGTTATAACTTTATACAGAAAGTCCCTTAAGCAAGGACTAAATAAATCAATCGACTTGGTATTACATATATGGATCTCACAACTTTTTGCGGTAGAAAAACTGAGCTGCGAGACTTGGAAATTTTTACAGGGTGTTTTTGATGGGATAATATTCTTCTGGAAAATGACAAAGAATATTTAAAAAAAAATATATATTTCCATGACCAAGCTCAGTCATACTCCGGGCTATTGATAATTAGGGATCCAAAATGGGGAACCTACTCACAATATGAGCCATGTCTAAATAATATTATCATATTCTTTTATACCGGGTATCTCAAGACTGCTACCGAAAACGAAGCCGGGTGGTAGTTTTAGTGACTACAAACACAATGCAACTAAAAATTTCGCAATGAAACGCCACAATTATTTTTTATGATTTTTTAAATATCGTCATTTTTGGGTGGTAAATCCATAGTTTTTGCTAAAATAATAATTTAAACTCTTTTATACCTTAGATTATTTATAAATAAAAAGGTATACACAATTATTTTAGGTAAAAATGCATTTATCACCCAAATATGGTCATAGGAAAAAAACAACAAAAAAAAAATGTCGCTTTTTTCGCAACTTTTTCTGTTGCATTGTGTCTGAAGTCACCTAAACTACCACCCGGCTTCGTTTTCGGTAGCAGTCTTGATATACCCTGTATACAAATACAAAATAAACTAAAATTTCTTTAAACTATCGACCCCAAACTATACTAGCCTATCTCTTGGGAATATTATTAATATTTGCATCGTTAAAAGTTATGAAAGATAATCTCAAGAGGAATTCCTACCCCTTGAGAGTTTTCCACAATTCAAAGTTATCTGAAAGTATTAAAACGCACTAAGGAAGCTTGGTGGATAATGGGGCTTATGCTCTTCAATTGTGAGAGCACGGATCTAGAGAGTAATCCGTTTTAATTAAACGCCTTGTATTATTATTGTTATTTATTTATTATTATATTACTGATGTGTTTATAGGAAAATACGCTTCTTCTTTAATTAGATATGTAATCTGATTTGATAACCTATTTGTTTTACAAAAAAATATTACATTACTAGTCCTTATTTAAATTAAAAAATAAATAAAGTATACGTACCGATTTGCAGCGTAACAATTTCACAAACTTCCAAAAAGTTCACACACTTCAATTTTAGTTTAGTTCAGTTTGAAAAAGAAATCTACACTTTTATTTTAAAACATTCAAAACAATATTGCATATGCCGCCAATTCAACATCCTTATAATTTTAAATTTCGAAAACGCGCACTTTATTAAATTGAAAATAAAAACTGTCTATGATAACAAAGTCATAAATCAAAATAAGAACAATAGTTGAAATCGATTACCAAAAAAATCGAATATTATGGAAAAATATTCGAAATTAGAACGAAGTTTGGATTTCCCGCCAGCCAGCGTTTCTACGAGTGCGCTACGCAGGGCGGTTGCCGAACAACTGGCAAATCCGACCGCCCATATCCTAATACTGATAGGCGCAAATTCTGCGCGAAATTGGAACTTTATTGACTACAAATATTTTCTTATCTTAGTCCCCCAGTACCTTACTTTTGTGGGTTAGTTCAGTTTATTTATTACAAACAAACAAACAAAGTTTTCCTCTTTATAATATTAGTGTAGATAGACAACAGGCTTGACAGTTTTGGAGACGTATTTAGATTATTTTAATGAAGGATGAGCTATTTACTTGTGACTTTCTTTAGAAAGAAATCAATTTTATCGGTTTTATTTCAAAGATCGCGAGATTTTTTTTATTGTGTATGATTGAAAAATCATGTCAAACCATCACTGCTTTACGACGGCGCTCCAAGCAGAATTATCGAAGAAACTATAGTAAGACAATCGTATACGTGCGTCTCCAACAATGTAAATATGTTTACACGCGCGTCTTCAACATTTTAGATATGTTTGTAGTCGTATTGTTGGTAGTACTGCTATACCTCTCAGTTAAAATTGAACGAATTATGTAACAACAAATTGCTATACATACTATTAGTGAAAAAAGTATATTTAGTACTATTGAGAGAAGCAAGGTCTAGTGCAGATTGGCGGACTTATAAAAACAAGTCCAATTATTATTTACTCACAAATAATTGGTGGTAGGTCTTTCATATATGAGAGGCCGCCTGGGTAGGTACCGCCGCAGGACATAGAGAGACTTAACATCTTATATCTCAGGATGGCGAGCGTAGTTGAATGCCAAGCAATGCTTTGTAATTCAAGGTGCCGTTTGGTTTTGCTAATGTCTAGGAGCGGTCGTATCCCTTACCATCACTCTAATGGCATGCTCATCCCGTCATTCATAGTAATAAAATATTTAACGAAATATACCGGGTATCTCAAGACTGCTACCGAAAACGAAGCCGGGTGGTAGTTTTAGTGGCTATGCAATTAAATGCAATTAAAATTTTCGCATAGAAACGCGACAATTATTTTTTATGATTTTTTAAATATCGTCATTTTTGGGTGGTAAATCCATAGTTTTTGCTAAAATAATAATTTAAACTCTCTTATATCCTAGAGTATTTATAAATTAAAGGGTATACACTATTATTTTAGGAAAAAATGTATTTACCACCAAAATATGGCAATAGGAAAAAAATTACAAAAAAAAAATTGTCGCTTTTTTTGCAACTTTTTCTGTTGCATTGTGTCTGAAGTCGCTTAAACTACCACCCGGCTTCGTTTTCGGTAGCAGTCTTGATATACCCTGTATATATATACCGGGTATCTCAAGACTGCTACCGAAAACGAAACCGGGTGGTAGTTTTAGTGACTACAAACACTATGCAACTAAAAATTTTGCAAAGAACCGCGACAATATTTTGCTATGATTTTTTAAATATCGTCATTTTGGGGTGGTAAATCCATAGTTTTTGCTAAAATAATAATTTAAACTCTTTTATACCTTAGATTATTTATAAATAAAAGGGTATACACTATTATTTTAGGAAAAAATGTATTTACCACCCAAATATAGCCATAGGAAAAAAATAAAAAAAAAATTGTCGCTTTTTTTTTAACTTTTTCTGTTGCATTGTGTCTGAAGTCGCTTAAACTACCACCCGGCTTCGTTTTCGGTAGCAGTCTTGAAATACCCTGTATATAGTTTGTTATATTGTATATAGGTATAGAACCATAAATATTCCCGCGTCACGTCCGTCCCTCCGGACATGTTAATTAGAATGTCATTTCGTATACACATGACATGTTTCCAATTACTCGTGGTTATTATACCCTGATTGACTCCATAAAAATATTATTTCGAGTTTACTATATTAGTAGGTATCAAATATAACTATAAAGGGTATGGATATTTATTTACTCTTTTTTTAATTTATTTTTTGCATACATAACGCCCCTTTAGAGTTAGTGACCTAATCCAACAAAAATATATTTTGGCTATTAAACATATTTTGACTCTAAATAATCTATCGACCCGTATTAAAGAATATTATTATTCACGTATGAAAGGCAGTTTTTTAGATGTATCTTCCATAAGTACAAAATTTCTTATGTTACAAATCTTCAATGAACGTTTTCCAAAAAATGAGATTTTTTAGTTAGGTCACTCTAATTATAAAGGTATTTCATTTGAAAGAAAAACTTTTGAGGTATTACAATAATAAAAAGTACAGATGGCGGTCTTACCGCTCTAGACAATTTCTTACAGACAACCTACAAACTGTATACAGGCGGACTTAATGCCAGAGGCATTCTCTTACAATCAACATTTGGGTAAAGCAGAAATGGAGCAAAGCAGGTTTTTGAGATTTTTATTTCGTATACGACGACGAAAAACTTTCAACATATACTTTTTTTTTTCAAGCATGTTTTTGAGAAAATATTTAAACATATACTTAACCCAATTACATGATCGTCCATTGAACAGAATTTTTGAGACACGCTCACCCAAACAATTAAAAGTTATAAAGGCGAAATAAGTGCTCGTTTAAGTATTTTTCATATTAACGCCCAAATACTGGAATGCAACTTATACCGGGTATCTCAAGACTGCTACCGAAAACGAAGCCGGGTGGTAGTTTTAGTGGCTACAAACACAATGCAATTAAAAATTTCGCTTAGAAACGCGACAATTATTTTTTATGATTTTTTAAATATCGTCATTTTTGGGTGGTAAATCCATAGATTTTGCTAAAATAATAATTTAAACTCTCTTATATCTTAGAGTATTTATAAATTAAAGGGTATACACTATTATTTTAGGAAAAAATGTATTTACCACCAAAATATGGCAATAGGAAAAAAATTACAAAAAAAAAATTGTCGCTTTTTTTGCAACTTTTTCTGTTGCATTGTGTCTGAAGTCGCTTAAACTACCACCCGGCTTCGTTTTCGGTAGCAGTCTTGATATACCCTGTATATAAATGGCGCTTAAATACGTTAATCCCGATTAAATCCACTGGCTAAGTGGGCCGTGCGCTGTTAAGAGTCACTTATTATGTGAATGGCGTTCCAGTATTCGGGCGTAAATCCAATATTTTTATTTCATATTCTTTTAGTAAGACTATAATGGTTATATATAAGAATATGAATATTATATGATAAATCGTTAGTAATACTTCTTTTTTCGTCCTATCCAAACAAATATATTAAGGCCACACAACCTTGTACCGGTACTGGAATCGAACCTACAGCCTCTCGTTTTAGAAACTAGCTATCGATCTGCGCCTGCAGGCTGTTGATAATACTTAAATGTTACAATGGAAATTTCGAATATATTAATTTTCTTTAAAGAAAACAAATTACAAAACAGAACTCAAAGCAATAAAAAATGACCTTTATACAAAGCTTTATCTTTTTTTTTAATAAAATTGCTTTGTTTTCTAGAATTATAATTATTAATATAAATACATGCATACAGGGTATATCAAGACTGCTACCGAAAACGAAGCCGGGTGGTAGTTTAAGCGACTTCAGACACAATGCAACAGAAAAAGTAGCAAAAAATAGCTAATTTTTTTTCTTGTTATTTTTTCCTATGGCCATATTTGGGTGGTAAATACATTTTTTTTCCCTAAAATAATAGTGTATACCCTTTTATTTCTAAATACTCTAAGGCATAAAAGAGCTAAAATTATTTTTTTAGCAAAAACTATGGATTTACCACCCAAAAATGACGATATTTAAAACATAATAAAAAATAATTGTCGCGTTTCTTTGCGAAATTTTTAGTTGCATTGTGTTTGTAGTCACTAAAACTACCACCCGGCTTCGTTTTCGGTAGCAGTCTTGAGATACCCGGTATATCGTTAGACGCGTCTCACATACGATACAATACAATAATTCTTTATTGCACACCAAATTACAGTATTGAGCTTAAATATAAGTTATGTTTGGTAATACAATGGGCAGTCTTAACGCTTAAAGCGATTTCTATGAGACAACCGTGAGATGGATAATATAGGAAATAGTGGTAGATGGCGGTAAACAATAAAGAAAGAAAACAAAAAGGTAAACTATCCAATAGCATACTAAAACTTAAATACCAAAATCAAATAAACCAATACATATTTAAAAATAATACTAATAATAATAAAAAAATGCATATTGCAATTCAAATTCACTTCTGATTCTTCATACACGATGTCAGCCATCTGTTGATTCTAATTTTATTTTCGCCTGTTTTTACTGTGACTGCTTTGGTTACATAGTTGTAAACCAGTACCATTACAATGCTGAGGTCTCGGGTTCGAATCCCGGGTCGGGCAGTGGTAGTGGATTTTTGTACCCATTATCAGCCTGGAGTCAAGAGTTTATGCCAGTTTGTGCCCGATATGGCGAAATATGCATCACCAGACATTGGTGTAGACGGTTAACTGTAGGTTAACCTTCTATCTATGACCAAGGTATCCTTAGATATCTTAGTAACAAACGTCATTACCAACCAAATATCCCCATCCGGAAATCGAACCCGATACTTGTTCAAACAGACAACTAGCAACAATTGAATATTTATACGGCCCCAGCTGTACGGAATACAAGTTTTATGAACCCCTCAAAACCTTCCTAAGAACACAGTGAAGTTCGAATTCATTTGAATATATTACCATTGATAAAGTGGAAACAGGAAATTTTGTGGCATAAATCTTTTTTTACTTGGAAGATAAAGTATCTTCTAAGCCAGTTAGAAAAAATACAAGGGATAGACTTTTGTTTTTTGTATTTAAGCATATTTATATCAGCTCCAAAACTGTCAATAATTAACGTGCAATAATAATAATAAAAACGAAAAGTTCTAAATAAACAGAATTATAAAAAAACCTTTTCTTAGGAATCGATGCCTTAGAAATCAACAGGAAAAGCTTGCTGATCGTATAAAAAAACTTTAAACTCCTCGAATATAATATTATATTATTATATCCGTGCACATCCGTGGCAGTCTTGGCGTCCGCTTCAGATGGTATGGTCACGTACTAAGGAAACCACAGGAGTACGTCGGTAATGTGTACCTGAGTCTCAATAACGCCAGGTAGAAGAAGAAGAAGAGCGAAAACCGCCATAAAGAAAATATATACTAAAAGTTATTTATTTATTCATTGACCTGTTGGAAGCGGCCTGCATCCAGTGACTTCCTGCAACTTTAGCCAGGTCGTCCGTCCACCTTTTTGGCGGGCGTCCGACATTTCGGTTGCCTGTACGTGGCCTCCACTCTAGAACCTTTCGACCCAACGGCCATCGGTTCTACGCACCATGTGTCCGGCCCACTGCCATTTCAACTGATATCTGTGGAGCTCCTTGGGGGAGGCCTATGTTCAGCTGTGGGCTTCCTGTGGCTGAGATGATGGTGATGATGATGATGACGATTTATTCATTTCCTCTTCATTCTACATATACCAAAAGCTATACAAAACAATTAAATATAATATTTAAAGTAAATAAAATAGGCCGCCTTAATGCACTTGGCAATCTCTTACAGTTAATTTATATTTTAATTTAGATTATATAGCCGAAAGCCTATTTCATGATAGGTTTTCGCCTGGATAGCGACCACTGTAAATAAATAAACACACCTAACAGTCACACACTGTCTTGTGTCGTGGGTATCAGGAACTACGAGAGACTTTTCGGTCTCACAAACACCCAGACCCGAAACAAATACCTTTGATTCACACAAATATTTGTTTCCGTGCGGGATCGAACCAGCGGCCTTTAGTTTCACAGCCGGCGTCTAACCAACTGCGCCACGGAGGCTGTAGATGTTGGGTAGAGCCGGCCTCTTTATAGCTGGCGTCTCCGGCTGTAAAAATATTTTTACGAGGTTATTTACCTCTTTTATTCATTGTTTTGTCACCCGTTTTGCACGGAGGGAAGTGGACAATAATTTATTCAGAACTCTTCTTATTAATTTAAATTCATGATTAATTTTGTTGCGCGTGAAAGACAAGTTAGATATTCCCGAAGATTCGCCGAGTGTCAATGCTTGGTGTCATTACATTGCGTGCCACTGTTGATCCTGGTTAACAGGAGTTATAGTCCACCATGCCTTTAGTATGGATGGCGAACTTTACATACAATTTAAGTTCAGTTACAAATCATTACAAATCTATTGGTATGCAGGTTTCCTCACATTGTTTTCCTTCAATGTTATAGTGCGTGGTGATTTACTATTAATACACACGTGACTCCGAAACGTCATATATTTTTTATAAGTCCAGCCTTGTACCAAATCTTACCTAATAATAAGGAAAAAAGCAAACTGTGGGTGTTAATGGCACTCCTTTCGCGTTGGCGTCACAATTATTCTATATTATTGTTGAAACTGAAAGTCCGTTTGCCAAATCGACGATTTGAGGTAACGAGCAATCAGCAAAAAGTTTGGGGTATAATGAGAGACTGTTAAAATATTAATTCCATTATAAGTACTTGTATCATACATTGTATTGTATTGAGATCGAATCAGAAATGAGGAGATCACACAAATTACTACTAGTACTAGGGTACGGTTACAAAGCTGAGGACTCGGACCAAACCCGGGTTGGGCAGTGATATTGGATTTTTCCATTCATTATCAGCCCAGAATATGAAATTTGTGTCCGATATGTCGATAGGCTCGCCACCAATCACATCGTGGGACAGAACATACAAGGCGAAATGTGTCCTGCACCTCTGCCTACCCCTTCTCGGCAAAAAGCGTGGTTGTACTAGGGTACAACTACGCCACCGAGGCAGTTTTATATTATTAAAAATATAGTAGATTGTAGGTCCTGATACCCACAATACAAGACGCTATTTTAGTGTGGGGTCAGGACTATGTGTGTAACTGTTGGGTGTTATTTATTTTATTATATCTCAAACAATGCGTTAAAAATGTAAATTATATTTAATTATAACAAATTTATACACGCCAATTATTAATATGATCTGTAAATAAAATCCAATGGAGGGTAGTTTGTCGTCATTTGCCTCTCAGTTGTCATTTTGTATTAAGTCTCGTGTGCGCTTGGCAACGCATGGACCGTGCTCTGCCGCCGAGCTGTATTCGCGTATCCAGTCTGTGTATCGAGGACTATCTGGTGCAAAGTGTTTTGTGGGTGTATAGCCATTATCGTCGTCTGCGCTTACCATCTAGCTTCGGCAATAGGACTCCGGTACGTGGACATGATTTATTTATCGAAATAAAACTATTATTTGATATAAGAATGTAAAAATTAAACCAAATTCGGTAAGAGTTTAATAGTAAATAGTAGTTTTATTTCAATGTGTAACATTCGCGTAAATCTAAAAACCATAATGCAAACCTGACGTATTTTTTACCTTTCGACTATTGGATTATTGTCGTTTGTTTGCTATCTTATTTTCATATATTTTCGAAGTGTTTTACAGACCACAATATTTGTGAATTTGCATTACAAGTAAATTACAACATAAGCCACCAAAATTCAGAGTCAAAACTACAATTACTCAAGCTTACAAAGACAACATTAAAAAACAGGTAAACGTTTCAAAGTAATCAGGAGGTTGAAACTTGTAATAAATCTCTGGAATTTCTTCATAAATTAGTGTCCAAATGTAACTAAGGGTGAGGTCTAGAATACGTTGGCATGAATTGTAGGTAGGTAGGGGGTGTGGGCGGCAGGGGGGAGTGCCCTAAGCCCCGGGTACTACTCCCATGAAAAGGTAACGCACCATTCCTGAGAAAACCCAATTAAAGTAACCTAACCGCAAAATACATGTTGTCAAAACAAAAGTTGCTTCTGCAATGTCTCCGGCGCTGCGGGAAGTGCAGCCCCTTCGCCCTTGCGTAACAAAGGATAGGCACCCACGCTCACCTCCGCAGCTTCGGCTTGCTGGTCGCCTCCGGCGACCAGCCTCAGCCGCTACGGCTCGCACGGTCACCTATCCTTAGTTACGGCGGGCGGGGGCTGCTCTCCCTCCGCGCCTCCGGCTTTTTATAAACACTCTAGGGGTAGTACCCAAAAGTCTACGTGAAGTAGGGGTGCTCGAAGTCGGTTTTGGGACAACGTCGACCTATTTTACCCGCAAAGGTGTTATACTAACTACCACCGGAACATATCTTCTAAGTTGTTAATAAACAAATAAATAAAAAGGATTCATAAAAAGTTCCCTAAAAAAATTAAGTCAGTTTTGGAACAAATTCGACTTATTTTATCCTTAAACTTCCATCGGAACATAATATGTTTTAACTTTTAACAAGGTTGTTATAAAACAAATAAAGCAAAAGAACATTTATAAATTATTTATAATCTACCGTATTTACGTTCCGTTTCACCTAATTATAAACTATGAACAATATATTTGACATGTTATTATTGATATGATTGTCAATCGCCCATAATTACGTTCCGTTTTACCGAATATGTGATTTGAGGTTAGTAACTATTTTAATTAATTTTTCGAAAACTATGCATTACCTTGTAATAACAGTGAAAACATATAATTTGGGACCCAATCCCTACCGCCTCTGATAGTTTTTACTCCTCAAATCGTGCCAACCTATTCTAGACCACGACCGTAACTAATTTTACAAATTGTATGGCGGTTTGATTAAATTATAAGCGTCTGTATTTACCAGTCATGGAGAGGACTGAAGTATTGACATTGAGGTATTATACTAGAGCGGACATCGGGAACAAAATCTCTGCGTATGGTGCGTTCCAAGGGTACACATTGAAGCGAGAGGGAAGATATGTTACTTCGTAGGCGTGACAGAGACAGAAAGAGAATGTACAGAGACTTAGATTATATACTCGTGTAGATGACACATCACACCTCACCGCACGGCTCAAAAAAACTACCAAATTTGGAAGACTCGCTTCTCACGTACGTCAGTGTCATTTGAACTACATGTGGATAACGTGCTCCCGAAAAATAATTAATTATGCCGGTTTGTGCTGTCGAATTGTATCGCAATTGTGTGGGAAAACTGTATAATAATACCAACATCACTTTCTATCGGTAACATTATTGTTAAACCACTATTATTTGAAGAAAACATGAACTTTTAATTCATTATTTTGAAGATGAGTTTCATTGGCCAGTGTTGTCAATTTATTACTAGGAAGATTTGTTGAAACTATGGGAGAAACTATAAAACACAAATATCATTACATAATATTTCGATCAGAATAACAACAAGAAGAATGGCATTATTTATTTAATGAGTAAATAATACTTACCTACACGATATTAATGAAACCCACGACGACATACACTTCATAGTAATTTTATTAATTCTTTGCCTTGCATGTGTATTACCATTCAAAATTTCACAAACGGGGTACTGCTATTGTCATCTTTGAAGAAACAGCGAGAACTTATTCAAGGTCCTAATAATATTTTTAGACTTCCTACGGATTCCGTACTAGCAAATTGCTGGCGAGACATTACACAGCGGAAACGAAAAGAAGACCATTCGTAGCCTCACATGACTTCAGTTGTGTGTTCCGAACATTTTACTTATGATGATTTATATTTTACATAAATACAGAAATCAGATAACATCCCAGGCAATAAATCCAAAGAGTTAATTCTATTCGGAAACAAACACTAGGAGATGGGTTTAGATCTTTATTGTTTTTACTAAAATGCGTTATAAATATAATTAATAGTATGATTACTTTAAATAAAGAAAAAATATTTTATTTAACCTATTTTTTATATCAAATAATGGGGAAAAGTTAAGTTAATAATCTGGAGTAGGCATCCCTAAACACACACACCTTCACAGTTGGATTACAATAATTACACGACCGGTACTCACACATATCAACGAAAGTGAGGACACTTTTAGCGCATCGTTTGTTGACATTGCTCAATCTAGACGAGTATATAATCTAAGGTACAGAGAGTACAGAGAATGTATACCTACATGTGTATAATTTGTGAAGTGACTTTTACAGGAATAAATTTTCCTGAAAAAATATATTGTTTGAACAAAGTTAAGAAAACACAAAATTACTAAAGGCATAATTTAAAAAAAAACTAAAACTACTAAATAGAATAATACAGACGAATTGAGAACCTCTTCCTTTTTTTAAAGTCGTTTAATAAATAGACACAAAGTCACATACAGTCCTGACCCCACTCTAAGATCAAGTGATTTCTTGTCTTGTCTTTGTTACTCAACACAAATATTTTCAAAAATAATACATTTTGAGGAAGGTAGGTGATCAGCTTCAGACATGCATTTGAAAATATATTTAAAATACATGTAAAATTGAAAGGGAGGAGGCCTTTGCCCAGTAGTGGGACACTATTAAATAATCATAAAACATGTAAAGTAAATATAAATCTACCTCATCCCGATTGTCCCCCAATAAACTTGAACTTGATACAATTGTCCCCCCACCTTAACTATCAATATACTCGTATATGATTAATTGCATTACTATGACGTATCCAGACGCCCTTGAGACTTCAATTGGTGGTCATTAGAACCGCCACGGGAAACGCTTTAGGTTATTTTTCCGCCATAACGACTTTCGCCGAATTTCTGACATTAATATTGTTTACGTATTCTTTGCTATAAGGTCACGACGGTAATCTGAAAGGGGTAGGTAAAGATAACACTGTGCCATGAGGCATATATTATTTATTTATTTGTTCATTTATGATTAAAGAGAAAAAATAAGTTTCTGGTGGTAGGTCTGTCATAAATGATAGGCCGCCTGGATAGATACCACCGCAATGTCTATTTCTCCCCCCAAACAGCTGTATAAATGCACTGTTGTGGTTTAGTCTGAAGGATATTGTAGCCAGAGTAACTTCTGAACATATTGAGACTAAACATCTCGTGTCTCAGGATGGCGAGCGCAGTGGAGTGTCAAGCATTAATTTGTAATTCAAGGTGTTGTTTAGTTTTATCACCGTTCATGAGCGGTCGCATCGCTTACCATCAGATTAACGGAATCGTCTCGCCATTCCTTGTAATTAAAAAAAAGGATTATAAATGCAGTGTCAGTTTACAAAATATATAATTAAAAAGAACTAATAGAAATTAAGTAAGAACTAAAAATGAGTTTTTGGGAATATCTTCAATCGAATAAAATGTACCAGGAGACGATCTCTACCTTACACTCACCACTACAAGTCCTATAAGCCTAACTAAGGATCAAAGGGGCATACCATGTAATGACACCGAGCATTGAAGCTCGGCGAGTCTCCGGAAATGTCTAACTTGTCTTTTACCCGCAAAGAAATCAATCAGAAAGTTGAATTAATAAGAGGATAATGGTTTCATAGATTACGTTAATGTAAGATATTGAAATAAAACTATTAATTACGACCATACAAACACGAAAGCTGTAAAGTAGTTGAAAAGTCAGGATGTAAAAAAAGGTAAAAATTAAACCGAATTCCTGATAAAATCCAAATCCAAATAAATAATACTTTTCTTTAAATTAATATTAGTTAAAAAAATATTTGGAATAAAATTTACCTGTAAAAGGGGAAGATCAAAGAATCCAGTAAATATGGAACATCTTCAAGATAGCAAATAGTAAGAACAGCTTCCATATATTTTCTTGTTGAGAAATTTCTTTGCCGGTTGAACTCAAATTAAAGATCCCTCGAGAACCGTTAAGTTTCTCTGTTCAAAATAATTTTAATGCTTGCCAATTAGTCTTGTCTAAGGGGCTGTGACGGGAAGGGATCGTGTAAACTCTGAAGAGATTAGACACAAGAGTATTATTTCAATATAATTAGCATGTATTTAGCATGACAGCTTCCATGGCGTATAGTAGTTATCTTTGAGTTTAAGCGATCATGGATATATTGGTAGTCAATCACCGTGCAATTTAACGGTGAAAGAAAACGTCGTGACGAAACCTGCATTACATAGCGAATGAATAATTGAAATGAAATTCAAAATTATATATACTTATAATCTACGTTTAGTTAGTACAAATATATACATTCTATATACAGGGTATATCAGGACTGCTACCGAAAACGAAGCCGGGTGGTAGTTTTAGTGACTACAGACAAAATTTCGCTTAAACGCGACAATTTTTTTTTTTTAATATCGTTTAGTTTCTGTGGTAAATCCATAGTATTTGATAAAATAATAATTTAAAAACTTGCGTACAACAGCGTCTTTAAAAATAAAATGGTTTACACTATTATTTAAGAAAAAACTATGTATTTACCACACAAATACGACCATATGAAAAAATAACAAAAAAAATCGTCGCTTTTATTGCAAAATTTTCTATTGCATTGTGTCTGAAGTCACTAAAATTACCACCCAGCTTCGTTTTCGGTAACAGGGTTGATATACCCAGTATATAACTTTAAATATAGACTAATATCGTATCACCAGAGAAATTACCCACACAACCCATATTTACGAAAAAGAAAGCTATTTACATTTCCTTTCAGGTGTCATACGCGGAACCGAATAAGGACAGTCTTTGAAAGGAATGACCTATCATAATAAATAAAGAATGAGTCAATCTAAAAAAATGGGTACGGTTGTTGTCCCGGTTTCTAAGAAAGTATCGCCGTATTTTATTTTATTTCACTCACCATTCATAAACAAGGTAGGACGATTCACGTAATTTCTTGACGCGCCGATCAAATTGCGGTGCGGTTACAATTAAGTTTACGTTTTGGTACAAAATTGTATTTTTGTAAATGTTTAGCTGCGCGTGAGCTGCGCATCAACTGTTCGTCAGACGTATGAAATTTGTTTGACATTCACATATACGCGCAGCAATAGAATACACTAAAGCGCTCGCGTGACGCGAACTCGACGCGAGCGTATTACGAGAATACGAAAAGGGATGTTTTGATCGAAACGTAACTGCAACTGCGCCGCAACTGAACTTATTTAATTACGTGAATCGCCCTATTGACCCCACACTAAGATCGAGTCTAATGTCGTTGGTATCAGAAACTACGAGTGTTTTCAGCCTCATGAACACCCCAATTTTATTTATTTATTCTTAACTGCACCTAAAACGCAATAATACTTAAAGTTATTAAAACATTTAATAAGTACAGACTGTGTTTTTATCAGATAATCAGATATTCACATACTTTTAAAAATATATTCAAAGGGACTTAATAGCTACGGTATTAACTACTATTGAAGCAAACGTTTAACAGAAATAAAACATTCGACAGCCTCCGTGGCGCAGTTGGTTAGACGCCGCCTGTG
This sequence comes from Hyles vespertilio, assembly GCA_009982885.2. Classification (NCBI taxonomy): domain Eukaryota; kingdom Metazoa; phylum Arthropoda; class Insecta; order Lepidoptera; family Sphingidae; genus Hyles; species Hyles vespertilio. Next base: position 9,194,849 of record CM042823.1, read on the forward strand.
AAACGAGAGGCCGCGGGTTCGATCCCCGCACCGAAAGAAATGTTTGTGCGGCCCACAAATATTTCTTCCGGGTCTGGGTGTTTGTGAGACCGAAAAGTCTCTCCTAGTTCCTGATACCCACGACACAAGACTCGATCTTAGTGTGGGGTCAGGACTATGTATGTGACTGTTGGGTGTTATTTATTTATTTATTATTTAAAAGAGGTGAATATAAAAGCGTAAATATAAAAATACATTTTATTTTATTCTATGGTCATCATATTAATAGTAATTTACATAGTTAGTTAAATTATATTAAATAAGATGGTACAAATAAGAAAAGTTGTTTACAAGAAAGTCTTAGTTTGATTTAGTCATATATTTCATTTTATATTATAAATATGTAGTTGTAATATCATCATCATCATATCAGCCACAGGAAGTCTACTGCTGAACATAGGCCTTTCCCAAGGATCTCCACAGTGATCTGTTGGAAGCGGCCTGCATCCAGCGACTTCCTGCAACCTTAGCCAGATCGTCCGTCCACCTTGTAAGCGGACGTCCGACATTTCGCTTACCTGTACGTGGCCTCCACTCAAGAACCTTTCGGCCCCATCGGCCATCGGTTCTACGAGCTATGTGCCCGGCCCACTGCCACTTCAAGTTGCCTATCCTATGGGCTATGTCGGTAACCTTGGTTCTCCTACGGATCTCGGAGTTGTAATATACATGAGAGAGTATAAGAGTAGAGTGTTAAGTACATTGTCTTCAATATTTGTGTAAAGTCCCTCCAGTTTAAATTGTGTATGTGTACCTATAATGACTGTGTGTATTGAATAAATAAATAATATATAATAATAATATTTTAATTATTATATTATATTAGGCAGAATTTGGAGAATGGAGAAAGTTTTTATAGTGCCTATTATAATTTCCACAACATGTGTTATACATCATAAACCATCAAAAACATCCTGTAAAAAATTCCAAGATCTATTTATTTAAAACGTAAATAATTATTAATATTGATATGATAATAAATTGGGGGTGTAAGTGGTCCACCAACACCTAAGGACCAAAGCCAACCTCACCTGCTCGCGGTGCACTCTGCTGACCTTACGAACGAGGCAATGGCGAACCTTTTGGTTCCCAATTTATGGGTTGCGGGGGTCAGACGGCGGGTCGCCCCACGTAATACCAAAAGCTCCGTCATATCAAATGACATGGAAAAAGGGAACAGTCTTGGTACGGCTAGGGCGTCGCCGCAAAACGACGCGCAGGCCCATCGCTCTAAGCCTGTGACAAGTGGGCAAGACTGTCCCACCCTCACACCCACCACTGTAACTCCTGTGAGCCAGGATCAACAGTGGCACGCAATGTAATGACACCGAGCATTGAAGCTCGGCGAGTCTCCGGGAATGTCTAACTTGTCTTTAACCCGCAACGAAATTAATCAGAAAGTTAAATTATTAGGAGGAGTTGGAAATAAATTATTGTCCACTTCCCTCCGTGCAAAGCGGGTGACAAAACATTGAACTGAAGAGGTAAATAACCTCGCAAAAAGACTCACAGCCGGAGAAGCCAGCTGTAAAGCACCACGGATCAAATTATTATTACATTACACCCTCATGATCTATCAGCCACTATTAATACCCACCTAAATTAAATGTCTTTCACATCGAATAAATATCTACCTAAACCTTTAGTATTCCACCACAATTAAAGAGATTATGCTGTACCGGTAAATTACGATAAAACATATTATACACGGATGCACTGGTTGCTTATACATACATAATACTAGGTATCAATGCTCACTTGAACACACACTCACGCAAATACACACACACACACATACACACACACATTAATACATACTTGGCACTTTCTCACACTCACACACTTAATTTTTAAATAAAATATTTATTTAACTGGTTTCTCAAGACACAGGCAAAGCCTAATTTGAGAACCCCTGCAATATTCTTGTTATGTAACATTATTATTTTTAATAAAGATTTTTCATTTTTTTTCATTTTTCATTTAAATGGGACCTATTATGTGAACTGTTATGCTTGATTCCAGTAATAGGTATGGCAAAAACGCCGGAAAGCACGGAAATTCTTTCTAGTCTCTACAAGGTCCATGTAGTATACAACTCCAGATGATATTTGCATACTATCTAGCATGGTTTTACGCTCATTATGCCAAAGACTACACTCCCAAAGTATATGATGCGCGGACTGCTCATACTCGCAATTAGGTGTTGAACATGGACACGCAGGCGACGCAACAAGCTTAAAAGAGTATAGTTTAGACTTAAAGTTACCATGGCCCGTGAGAAATTGTGATACGCAATAATCGACATCTAGCCATGTCTTTGTTAAACGATCTCGTACGCAAGGAAAAAATTGGTATAGATGCCGGCCCTTCAAAGATACCTCCCATCTATTTTGCCATTCATCTAATAGTTCGCTATATACCACTGAAACCGGTTTAAATAATCTGTCAACTTTTAAAAGTTCACGTGCGGTGAAAAAACTTTTATCCATATTCTCTCTATTAGAGTAATACATCGCGGCGCGACGTTGCACCTCCAGGTCGACTGGAAGTACACCCGCTAGGACAGGCAAAGCTTCGGTACTAACAGTTCTATATGCCTTGCACAAGAATATCAACGCCAAACGTTGGCTCTGGAGCAGTTTTCTTCGCACAGCACCGATAGTAGCCCTATCAGCCCATACGGGAGATCCATAACAGATACATCCTAAGTAAGTTGCTCCATAGATGATTTTTAGTGTATTGAAAGATAGCCCCCACGTTGATTTTGATACTCTTGTCAAAGCAAAAAAGTTCCTTTTCGACTTTTCCCCGACGTTCTTAATATGTTCAAGAAAGGAAAAATTCCTTTCTAAAGTTAAACCAAGATAACAAACCGATTCCTTTTTTTTAACATTGATATTATTAAATTTAATTCGCGGCTGTGATTTTAAAGTTCCTTTCAGAAGTAATTGGAACGTTTTTTGTGGTGCAAAGGTTAAGCGATTTCGATGGCCCCAATCACATATTAGTTTTAAACAAGCGTCCGACATAATTTCTAATCCCGACCTACTATTTGACTCTATAAGCAAGAGGCCGTCGTCCGCATATCCGGTCAAAGAACACCCTGACGGCAAGGGAATTGCAAGAAAATCATCGAACCCTAAGTTCCACAAATAAGGACCTAAGACCGAACCTTGTGGACAGCCCATCGTAAGTGGTTTCGACACAGCATAATGTCCAAGTTTAAGTTTTGTTGTTCCGTGCGAGAAATACGAGTAAATAAGTGAATATATATTTTTAAAGCAACCTCGTAATTTCAACTTAAGAAGCAGCATTGGCCACCAAGCGTTGTCGAAAGCACCGGATATGTCCAGGAAAATACCGAGTACATATTTGCGCGCCGATGTACTTACAGCTCTTCTAACCGATATTGCCGCGTCGATAGTTGACTTACCCGTCGTAAATCCGAACTGTTTTTCGTGAAACTTTGGTCCACCCGGTAGCAATCGAGGGACGATAAGACGTTCTAAAAGTTTACCTAGAGACGGTAAGAGTGTAATAGGTCTATACGACTTAGGATCATGTGGAGATTTATCGCCACCCTTGGGTATTATACTAATGAAACCGGTACGCCATACCCGTGGAAATACCCCTTCAGCAATACATCTGTTATAAACAGTGAGTAATGCATCGCCGGCCAATTTACACGCTTCTTTGATCATTTTATTAGTTATTTTATCGTCACCAGAAGCCTTGTTTAGGGGCAAAGCTCGTACAATTTCGCTAAATTCATCAAACGACGCGAGATTTGAATCGGAAGAGTTCGGTACCTCCAAGGCCCACATCCTAATCAGCTTATGGTATTCTGTATCATTTTCAATATTATCATCCGGAATTAACGATTGTAACAGAGCCTCCGTTGTCTCCTCAATACCAGTTGTGAAGTTGTTGTCAATTTTTAAATTCTCAATATAAGCCAAATTGATTGACCTATTCGCTTTGAATTCATGGTATAAAGGAGACCACGGACCCTCACTATCTAACCGGGCCACAATTTTACGTAACAAATTACCTTTCGATTTTTGGACGGCCGCTTTATAATGTGATCTGGCAACTCTCAGTTTATTTAAAGCAGATGTAATTGCTTCCCCTGTGACACAACGTCTCTTAAGCCCGTTGAAACGCCTACGCGCTCTGCGAAAAGTCCGACGTAGTTGGACCAATAAGTCATTCCACCAATCGCACCTCCGAGTGTTAGTGATGGAACCTCGACCGATGGTAATGTCTGCGCAATATGTAAAAGTGTCCGACATAATCTCGGCACAGGTTTCAGCTGATAGATCATTGCGAGTGAAGTCCCCAGCATGCCGAGCAAATAGCGAGCTAAATAAATCCCAGTTAGCACCTCTAGATTTATATCTAAAATTAAAATTATTCTGTACCGGACCCTGTGTCAATCTAGGCAAGAACTCGTACACAATCAGGCGATGGTCACTACACGACGCGTCCGGTAGGACGCGCCACCTATCAATACGGACGTCTCCACTAGAAAGTGTGACGTCAATAGAAGATTCGCCCGTAGGGCTACTGTAAGTAGGTGGTGCATCGGGGGTGTTGTGTATTTCGAGATTCATCTCTGCAATGAAATCTTCTACAGCGCAACGTCGCTCGGTATCAGTGGAGCGATATTTGCCATACCAAAGGACAGATGACGCATTAACGTCAGCACCTATAATAATCTTATGTCCTGCAAGGGACCGCAAGACATAGCGGAGGTGATGCAGATGAGGACCCACAGGATCTGAGTATTGAAAATAACAGCTCACAACATAAACCTTACAAATCGGACTAGACACCTCAGCGACAGCACAGTGTGACGTCATAAGGTTACGCACTGAAGTAGCGGTAAGATGTGAACCCGACACAAAAATACCTGCTCGTGAGTTGTTATCGAGTTGTACTACCTTACTACGTAACCGCGCATGTTGGTATTGCTCCTGAACTAGAACGATATTTAATTTATAATCATGAATTAACGTGTCTAATTCTGACGTCGCTACCCTATCGTTATGAAGGTTTAACTGACCGATTGTAAATTTATCCATATTTTTTAGTATTGGGTCGAAAGAAGTAATATCTCGATTTTGTTTTTATATGTTGGGCACTCTTGAGACCCACAACGATGGTCATGTGGTTTTTTAAATCTTTTACAAGGCGCACACACTGACTTAAATTCCGGGTTCGATTTCTGCGGGCAAGCCTTAGTTTCATGAGACTCAGCACAAATGGCGCACGTTGGTGTTTTAACTGTGCAAAATTTTTGAACGTGCCCGTAATATTGACAATTTAAGCAACGTACTACTTCTATGTCATCAATAAAACGGCAGGTGGCCCAATCAATGAAAAGTTTCTCTTTTGTATTCATCAAATGTTTGCGAATCTCTGAGTCCAATTCTAATCCTATCCATTTACGACCGTTATCTAAAAGACGTCTGCGAGTTATTTTGACGGACTTTGAAAAGTCATCCTCCTTTATGGGCAATTCGTCCTTGATGTTTTGACGATATAATGCTGTTAAGAAAGCGCGGTCTTCCATGGAGGATGGCACGTCTTTAACTAAAATACGGGGGCGGCGACCCTTTGGTTTCTCAAGACGCAGCCCCGCCGATTTTATCGCGCCGACAGATTCCAATTTTTTTATTTGTTTGTCATTTGCAAGACGCAGAGCAACACCAGATTTAGCGGTTTTTTTAACCCCAACGATTTGGAACCCGTCGTCACTAGGATTAATTGCCTTAAAGAGCGCCTGTTTCGTCGCGGATGACGTCTGCAAATCAGCTGACCGTTCGCTCGTCGGGTAAGCTATTACGCACGGGGCAGGGGCGCGCGGCTGCACTACCGGAGCGGGTTTCGCTAAACGCAATTTTAAATTATCCGAATATGTACTAGTGGACACGTTAACGCGTTTGCATTGATCCAACTCGCGTTGCATATTAGCTATCTTGGTTTCATTACACGATGATTTTAGAGCCAGTAACGAAACAATTGAAGTTACGCGTTGCGTAATATCTAACACGGCCGACCTATTTGCAATATTCATGCGCGAACCCTGGTCATTAACGAGTTCGTTTATCTTTGACAAATAACTCGATACTTCCAACACCATATCGCAATAGTCCGCGCGGCTCGCGTCGCTGCCGTTGTCTACAGACGAAGTATTTGCCGATTCTGATAATTGCAGACGTTTCGATTGAACGGGGGAAACAGATGTGGGCGAATTCACATCGCTGAATAAGCGTTTGGCCGAACTGGGTGACCGAGGCGTGAGTCTACTTTGACCGAATGGATTTGGGCCCCGATCGGGCGGATCGTCATTGTGAACCGACATTTGCTTATCAGAAATAAAATGCAAGTTATTTACAATATATATTGTAAACTAAAACGAACTAATTAACGTTAAACAAATCAGCTGACTGACCGGCCGGGCGATATTTTATTTCGCAATACCCACTTTAGAAAAATAAAAGTACTTACCGAGAAATAAATTTGAGTAAATCCACTAATAAGCCATATAAAACTTTAAAAAACTTACAGATCGCTGCTGACAATACGATACCATACAACAATAAACAACTCACGAACCGATAATCGCCGTTAAAACACACAAAACACAATTAATAATGACGAGCACGTAAACACGTCACTACACTGTGCACCCGCGGGAGGGGAAGTGACAAGTGGGCAAGGGCTACCGCGCACGGTACGGGCGCGGCCAAAGACGCGAGTACCAACCAAGCTCCGTTTCGCCACATGGAACATTGGCTCTCTCACCGGTAAATGCCGAGAGCTTGCAGATGTTCTCGAGAGACGTCGGGTGCAAGTCGCGTTTCTTCAAGAGACGCGATGGAAGGGTGGCAAGTCTCGGGATATCGGGCAGGGTTACAAGCTGATTTACAGTGGATCTCCCACTGGCCGGAATGGGGTTGCCGTAGTGTTGTCTTCGAGCGTTCGGGAGAGTATTCTTGAAGTCGACAGACGGAGTGACCGGCTTGTGCGGGTTAAAGTAATGATTGAGGGGGTTGTTACCAACTTGATCAGTGCTTACGCCCCGCAAGCTGGTTGTTCGGAGTCGGAGAAAGAAGCCTTCTGGACCCTTGTTGATGATACTATGCGTAATCTGCCCCAATCCGAGAGCATTGTGGTGGGTGGGGACCTAAATGGGCATGTAGGTGAGGACCGTCGGGAGAATGAGCGTGTTCATGGCGGCTATGGTTTTGGCGCACGTAACGCAGAGGGGGACTCTGTTCTCAGAGCCTGCCTTGTGGCAGACCTGGCCGTTGTGAATACGTTCTTCCAAAAGAAACCCGAACATCTCATCACATACAAAAGTGGGCCCCACTCAACACAAATTGACTACCTGCTCATAAGGAGATACCACATCAGCAAAGTGACCAACTGCAAGGTTATCCCGGGAGAATGTCTCACGACACAGCATCGTCTCCTTGTTATGGATGTGAAGGTAACACCGAAACCCAAAGTGACCGAGTATCGAGCACCAAGGATAAAGTGGTGGTTGCTGGATGGACCTGCTGTGCATGGTTTCCGCGAAGCTTTGATCCCCTTATTAGAAAATATTTATTTATTTATTTATTTTATTCTTAACTGCACAAAAAAGGATAAACACTTAAATATATTACAAATGAAAAAAAAAGTACAGATGGCGGTCTTATCGCTCTAGGCGATTTCTTACAGACAACCTTTGGATGGATAGAAAAAAAAGGAAAAGATGAGAGGGCAGTCTAGAAAAAAAAAAAAAGGATACAAGCTCCAATAAAATAATAATAGACGAATTATTTATAATTAGTATTTACACAATATATGATACATAATTATATACATACACCTATTATAAATATAAATATATATATATATATATATATATATATATATATATATATATATATATATATATTTCTACAGATATATATACATACATAAATAAATATACTATAAATTACTTTTAGGTTCAAATGCAAGGAATTATACTTTTCATTTTGGCTGTTCAGAGAGAAAGGTAGTCAGAGAGAAAAGTAGTATCTTTGACCATTTTTTTGAATGCAGTTAGTGTTTGAGCCTGTCTCACTTTAACAGGTAGTGCATTCCACAGTCGAACAGCTTGGACTGTAAACGACTGATCCATGAACTTCGTGGTATGCACTGGCATTCTCAACTTCAGGTTCTCCGACGACCTCAAGGACATCGAATGTGTCTCATGGAGAAATAGAAAACGTTCTTTAAGATATGTAGGAGTGAGAGGATTAAACAAGATATTGTAAAGAAAATGAAGAATATGAGCATTCCGACGAAGTCGTATGGGTAACCACTTGAGCTTAGCACGAAACTCGGAAACATGATCATATTTGCGTAAATCTAATACAAAAATTTTGAAGACGCTCAAGTTTATTAAGTTGGTCCTCGGTGAGATCAAGATAGCTGACATCGGCATAATCAAGGATGGGGAGTAGGAGAGTTTGTGCAAGCGAAATCTTCGTTGTGATGGGAAGAAAATTGTGTAACCTTCGCAAAGACCCAGCGGAGGCAAAAATCTTACGGCTAAGTTCCCGAAGTTGTGGACCCCAGGTGAAACACTTGTCCATATAAAGGCCAAGGTTCTTAACCGTGTCACTGTATGGTACAATGATACCATCACAGTAAACAGACGGTAGCTTGTCCCAAGCAAGTTTTGATATCATCCTGGGGCTGCCGACAATAATGACTTGGGTTTTGGAAGGATTTACTTTCAATCCATAGGCATTACTCCAGCGACAAATATGTTGGATGTCGTTGTTGATTGATCTTATTGCGTCGACCATCTTGTCCAAGGGTGCCTGAGTATAAATTTGCAGATCGTCAGCATAAAGGTGGTAGGATGAGCGAAGATTAATAGTAATGGAATTAATAAAGACAGCGAAAAGTAAAGGAGATAGTACGCCGCCCTGAGGTACGCCAGCAGAAACAAAGCACCAAGAAGAAAAGCTTTCCTCAAAAGTGATGCGTTGCTGGCGACCATACAGGTAACTACGAAACCAATCAACTGCCGTTGGAGATATGTTGAGAGAACCCATTACGCCAAGTAATAAATCGTAATCGACGGTGTTGAAGGCATTGCTGAAGTCCAGCAATGCTAAGACAGTCAGCTTGCCCTCCTCCATGCCCGACCTGATGCCATCCGCAATATGAGTCAGTGTGGTCGTCGTGCTATGTCCAGGACGAAATCCCGATTGTAAAGGATTTAGGAGATTGTTTTTGGAAAGGAAATCATTCAGCTGGGTATGGATTAGACGTTCAAGGACTTTGGAGAGGAAAGGAAGAATGGATATGGGACGGATATCTGTAAGATTGGTTGCATTGGATTTTTTAGGGATTGGAATGATATGTGCTTGTTTCCAAGCAGCAGGAAAGACACCAGAGGAAATAGAATAATTGAGGATATGGGAGATGATGGGAAGGATTTCGTCAAGGATAAGGAGAATCATATTACGGCTGACACAGTCGTTTCCCGTCGCATTAGACGAAATGAGCGCAATGGTCTTTCTAACATCACAAGCAGCAAGTTGTTTAATGACGAAAGCAGAACAATCGGGAGTCTTGAGGGTCGAAAGGAGCTTAATAGTGTTATCTTTCATCGCCTTATCAAGAAAAGACGATGAAGAAAAATGATTATTTAAGGAAAAATAGTATGGGGATCGAAGATGTGGGGGAACTGTGGGGCGGCATTCAGTCAGCAATCACCACCCTTGCGAAGTCGAAGCTCGGAACAACTAAGGGCGGTCGCACCCTTAACAGGGAGACTTGGTGGTGGAGTGGGACAGTCCGGGAGGCAATTCTCAGGAAGAAGACACTCTTCAAAAAGTGGCAAGCGACTAACTCTCCTGAAGACCGCGCTGCGTACAACCTCGCCAAATGCGCTGCAAAGCGATCGGTGGCCAAGGCCCGACACGAGTCTCTGACTCCTCTGTATGAGAAGTTGGAGACTGTGGAGGGTCAAAAGCTCATCTATCGACTCGCAAAGACTCGGGAAAAGGCGACACTCGACATTACCAAATGTCGATGTGTCAAGGATTCCCGAGGCGCCTTGGTATGTGAGGCTAGCGCGGTGAAGGAGAGGTGGCGCTCTTACTTCCACGGTTTATTTAACACCATACCTTTGGGAGTGTCCTACCCTGAATTGCCCCCGAACCAAGGTCTTATTGCACCTATTGCACCTGAAGAAGTTCTCTGTAGTCTTCGTCGCATGAAGAACCGGAAAGCGGTAGGGCCTGACCATATTCCGATCGAGGCGTGGAAGTCGTTGGGGCTTCATGGTGTGGAGCTTCTTGCTGCGTTATTTAACCGCATCCTGAATACCAAAAACATGCCTGACTCATGGCGGTTGAGTGTGATAACTCCCGTGTACAAGGGTAAAGGCTGTGTTCAGGAATGCGGTAATTATCGTGGCATTAAGGTCATGAGTCATACCATGAAGCTCTTCGAACGCGTCATCGAGTCCAGGCTCCGCCAAGAGTGTACAGTCTCTGGGTGTCAATACGGCTTCCGTCCTGGCAGTGGTACTACCGACCCGATATTTGCACTCAGGATGCTCGGCGAGGCATACAGGGCGAAGAAGACGCCACGCACATGGCTTTCTTGGACCTGCAGAAGGCCTTCGACTGTGTGCTGCGACAGGCAATCTGGTGGGCGATGAGGGTGAAAGGGATACCGGAAGCCTATGTGGACATTATCAGAGACATGTACCTCCGATCCGAGTCCTTCGTTCGGACCGCCGTTGGCGATACGAATCCTTTCCCGATTGATGTCGGTGTGCACCAAGGCGCTGAGTCCATTCCTCTTCAGTGTTGTGCTCGACGCCATTACGTCTCACATCCAAGACCCTGCGCCCTGGTTGTTGATGTATGCCGATGACATTGCACTGGTGGAGGAGGACCGGCGACTTTTGGAGCGCAAGGTCAACCGGTGGAAGGAGACGCTCGAGAGCGGTGGTCTGAAGTTAAATGTGGCGAAGACCGAGTACATGGCTTGCGGGAGTACGGGCCCCCAAAGCATCGTGATAGGGAACGAACTTGCCGTGAAGACGGACAAGTTCAAGTACCTTGGGTCCGTACTGCATGAGTCCGGTGACATCGACCTTGACGTCAAAGCCCGTATAAGCGCTGCTTGGGCTAAGTGGAGGGAGGTCTCGGGCATACTCTGCGACCGCAGGATGCCGATGAGGCTCAAGGGTCTCATCTATAAAAGCATCGTGCAGCCGGTGCTCCTGTATGGTTCTGAGACGTGGCCTGCCCTCAAGCGGCACGTCCAGGAGGTCCACGTCGCGGAGATGAAGATGCTGCGGTGGATGTGCAACGTTACGCGTTTGGACAAAATCCGTAACGAGCACATCCGTGGCAGTCTTGGTGTCCGCGATGTGGCTGATAAACTCCAGGAATCCCGCTTGAGATGGTATGGTCACGTCCTAAGGAAACCGCAGGAGTACGTCGGTAATGTGTGCCTGAGCCTCAATATTCCCGGACCTCGACCGCGGGGTAGACCCAAGAAGCGCTGGCTCGATGTCGTCAAGGAAGATATGCGGGTCAATGGCCTTACTATTGAGGATGCCGAAGATCGGGCGAAATGGAGGAGAATTTGCCGGAAGGCGGACCCTGGCACGGGCCGGGATAACGCCAGGTAGAAGAAGAAGATTGATATGATAATAACTTACGTAATAACTTTATACAGAAGGTCCCTTAAGCAAGGATTAAATAAATTAATCGACTTGGATCTCATAACTTTTTGCGGTAGAAAACCTGTGCTGCGAGACTTGGAATTTTTTTACATGTGTTTTACATGTTTCTGATGGGATCTCATGTCTTTTTATAGAGTCCTACTTTTTTCCTTTTCGGTACTTTTTACTTCTAGAATATCACTAACGATTTTTCTAAAAGCCTCTGTCTTATGGCTTTTTCTTATTTTTGTACAATTGTTACAATTCTTAAACTACTGGTTGAAATTTAATGAAATTTTAAATATACCGTGTTTATACAATGCCTGCTTAGTAACTGAAAATTCAGGCTTCTTGCTTTAACCACAGCGAAGTTATAGAGGGTAGGAAATGGTCTGAATTGCTTCGAGAAAAGGATGGTACAACCACAGAATACGAAACTAACAGAAGACAAGCTTCATACAAAGCGCGCTAAACCAACGCACACATAGACAGCGTTCACCGACACGATATTTCAAACCAGTCGAGACCACTGCGAGCGCGAGTGTCACCCGCTTCGGGAACGCAAATAGTGAGATGTTTTGTGCAAAGATGGAGCAAATGAATAAAAGTTATTACATTTATATATAACACACCTGATTATAAAAATTGAATATAAATTTCATTAAAAAAAACATATACAAAAACAATAAAAAATTACTTAGAATACACGTGATACGCATTCTCAGCGAGTTTATAAATAAAGTTAAATTTATTTATTGTATTATTGTGTGTTTACATTTTATTTTAAAAATTCAATCAAACGTTACGAGTGCTACTAACAAGATACGTGTTTACGCATAAGTCAGAGTTAACAACCCTTGCGCGAACGCCGAGCGTAGTGTGAATGTGGCAACAAAAGTGAAGTACATACACAAGCTTGACTTCTGTTAGTATTCTGTGGTACAACAGTGCCGCTTTTTAGCTCGACTTGGAGGGGGCACTACTGTGCCCCCAGAATTGGCCAAGATATCCCGTAATAAACCAAAATAAAGTATTTTTTTTCTAAGATGGTAAGAATACAACTTGAAATGTATTTTCTATCTGATGAAGGCATTTGTACAATAATTACTTATTTATTTTATAATATAAATAGATATTTTTTTCTGAAATAATAATGCACACCCTTTTATTTTAAGAATCTACGGTATGCAAGCATTTCAATTGTTCTAATAGCAAAAGCTATAGAATTACCATCCAAATTCCAAACACCATGATATTTAAAAAATCACAAAAAAAAGTGGCGTTCCCAAAAAAGTTGATGGCATTGTGTCTGTAGTGCCAGCCAACTTCGTTTTCGGTCACAGTCTGAATATACCCTACTAGCGGCCCGGCCCAGCTTCGCCCGAGTACAAATAGATTTCTGTACAATAATATGTACGAATTATACATATAAATCTTCCTCTTGAATCACTCTATCTATTAAAAAAACCGCATCAAAATCCGTTGCGTAGTTTTAAAGATTTAAGCATACAAATGGACATGGGGACAGAGAAAGCGACTTTGTTTTATACTATGTAGTGATATACGAATATGAATGAATGGCACAGACTTCAAATTTTTGCATTTGTTATCATCCAAATTTATCCCTCTATCTCAAGCATCGTAAGTTCATAATATGACGAAGTTATGTATGACACAAACTTTACATATTTACGTTTCTTGTTATCCAATTTAATCATTTGCCTCAAGCCTTGTAAGTTCATAATAAGACAATAAATATATTTATTTTTCTTCTCAAGACAAAAATATTAGAATATAGCATTAGTCCCAATTTCGGTCCATTGTTATCATGTTGTTATTCCTTCATTATATAAATAGGGTACATGTCGCGTTTTTGAAATGTGAATATGGATATCTGATCTTATGTTTCATGTAAAATAACAACAAGAAAAAAAAGAACATAAAGTCAAATTGAGAACCTCCTCCTTTTTTTAACGTCGATTAATTATAGACTTGCTGTAAGTCAAAGCTACAGTATATATACAGTATCAGAATACGAGAGACTTTTCTTCGCAACACCCATTTTCGAATCAAATGCTAGTGAGACACGCAAAGATTTGTCTCACAGCAGGGACCAAACCCTTACAGCCTAATTCATTGTCAATTTTAAAATATATTTTAACGTCGACTTTTGAATTCAGATTGATTGAAAGAGGCAGAACATTCGATAGATAAATATTCGATATACATTCGATATATAAATATATATTGTTTATGGATAAGGCCTTTACGCCCAAATACTGGAACGCAAATTAAATAAAAATGGCGCTAATCCCGCTTGAATGTACTGGCTATGTGGGCCGTACGCTGTTAAGAGCAACATATTATTTGAATGGCATTCCAATATTCCTGTGGCCTGTTGGTAAACGGACCAGACGCGGCTGCCAACATGTTCACGGTGGTCGCGGGTTCAAATCCCAGGGCACACCTCTGACTTTTCGGAGTCATGTGTGTATTGATAGTCAATCACCACGCACTAAAACGGTGAAGGAAAACATCGTGAGGAAACCTGCATACCATAGCGATTCATATGAATTTATATGGTATGTAAGTCCGCCAACCCGCACTAGGCCAGCGTGGTGGACTATATGGCCTAACCACTCTCAATCGTACTCTCGATCGTAGAGTAGGCCCGTGCCCTGCAGTGGGACGTATATGGGCTGATCCAGATTCCAATATTCGGGCGTTAGTCTATCGATTTACAGCCGGCTCTCAACTAACTGCACCTCGGTATTTGATGAATTAAATATAATTAATTCTGAAGTCACATCTTCATTAAAATAACGTGTTCTACTAACATAAAAATATAATTATTTCGGGACTTGGTATAATGGATACCTATAATTATTTTCATGTAACCTGATGCCACTCGTATTGTGTTAGTATTTATTAACCCGAGGCACGAAAGCTTGGAGTGACGTAAATCTCAATAACATGCATGCTCGTCTCACCATTCATTACAATAAAACAATCATAATGTCAAAATAATAATATTGTAAGAATGCTGATACCCATAACACAAGTTGAATCTTTTGTTTGGGTATCAGAGTTCAATCAAATACTACGACGGTAATAAGTGCTAAGAACTTTTTACTTATAAAATGTAGTTGTTTGTGTACTCAATCTTTTTGTATTTGTATTAATAAATTATTTTTATTTTTTATTTAAATAAAAACAATCCTCCCTGTTTTGCGGTCGGTTAAAACTTCTTCTACTTTTCTCTTGTTTTCACTAAAATATTGCTTAGTATATAAGTCAGATTAGTAATTTCCACAGACGTTCGTTAAAAATAGGAAGAAGAAGAAAACTAGCCTTAAAACACCGCCGTATACATAAATGTAATTTTTATAACTAATAAACTACACAGTAAAAAAAAATATAGGTGGTAAAGTAATAAAAATATAAAGCTTGCTATTAACTAAACGACTTGTTTGTATTTTTACCATTGAACGACAGCCTCCGTGGCTCAGTTGTGTTAGACGCTGGCTATGCAACGTAAGGCCGTGGGTTCGATCTCCGCACTGAAATAAATGATTGTGCGATCAACATGTATTTGTTTTGGATCTAAGTGGTTGTGAGGAAAAGTTTCTAATAGTACCTGATACGACACAAGATTTGATCTAAGGGTCAGGATTATGTATGTGACTGTTGAGTGTATTTATTTAATAACTATTAAGATCTTTGTATATCATCCATAATAATTAAATTAATAATTAATTAATAATGAATTAAATTCAATACAAATAGCTTGTGCGTCTATACCAAAATTGTGATTTGGATTCGGGTATTATCTTGATGCGTGCATTGTAATCCTATTGAAACGCTGACTGACAACGAAACAGCTTTTAACAGCTTTGCTCGCATCAAAAAATACAGTCTAATCTAAACCGCTGTCCAAAATAGTAGATTTGTGTTAGATTCTTTCTAAAATAGTTCTATTTTTAACACGCTTTTATATGCTTCACCTGTACGTTTGTATGTATGTAACCGACTCCTTTGAGCTCGATTTTGCCCCACTTTGAACGATCAGATTTTTTATCATTAAAACTTTATATAAAACTAGCGGTCCAGCCCAGCTCAAAATGTTCTGACAATTAATTTAGAATATCGACAGCCATATATTTTTACATTCTTAAGATTTATTTGATAATTAATGATGATATAAATAGAACAAAGAATTAAAATAATATAAGCCGCTCGTGATTTCTGGATGCTCATTATTCCCTCTTTACATCCGTTTTTCCCGGTCCCTCCCGATGTGATGTGCCGGCAGCACATCCCTACATAGTATAAAACAAAGTCACTTTCTCTGGCCCTATGTCGCTTTGTATGCTTAAATCTTTAAAACTACGCAACGGATTTTGATGCGGTTTTTTTAATAGATAGAGTGATTCAAGAGGAAGGTTTATATCTATAATACGTACATATTATTGTACAAAATCTATTTGTACCCGGGCGAAGCTGGGCCGGGCCGCTAGTCTATTATACAAATGTTATAGATGTTCATGGGCGGCAGTAATGATTTACCATCAGGTGCACAGTTTGGTAGTTTTACGGACCTATATATAGGTATATATATTTTATTGCAATTAAGAGCAAGACGAACATAGCGTTCGCCTGATGGTAAGCGATGCAATCATTCATAAACTATAGCGAAACATACACCTTGAATTACAAAGCTTTAATTATAAAAAAAATTACAATTGTTAAATAGATTTTCATTTTTATTTTTACCTATAAATATATAAATGTCCTTAATTGTTGAAATTTTAGAAAGAATATTGTTCATTTGCCATTGTTTATTGATTAGAGTGTAAGTGTTTTGGTTCAAAGACTGTAAACTTGCATTTAACTTGAAATAAATAAATAAATAACAAAAAAAGCAATATTTGGCATTTCACTGCGCTCGCCATCCTAAGACATAAGATGTTACAATGTAACCAGTAGTTACTCTGGCTACAATGTTCTTTAATTCGAAACGCAACAATGCATTTACACTACTGTTTGGCGAGAGAAATAGACATGTTTTTGATCCTACCCAGGCGTCCTCTGACTTATGAGAGACCTACCACCAGTAATTATCACTGTTTGGCCCTTAAACGGACTCAAATAATAAAATGTAAAAAATATAGAATTAAATTCGTGAATGGCAATTTTTATTCGCCATCAAAGTACTCCCTATATTCATAAAGCAAATACATGGCCTAATTTTTACGATATTTTTATGATGTATGAATGGTCGAATATGTTTTATGAGATACTTCCGTTATTACTAGTTGATATACCAGTTATTATACCTTTATGTGGTAACTGACCGAACTTTGTTCTGACCTTTCCGGCATAAAATCACGCTAGTATCTGCTGAAGGGGTAGGCAGATGTCAAAAGAGAAAAGTAATTTAAGTGCAACAAAGCAAACCAAGCAAGTCTTCGAAGCAAGTGTACAAAGCTGTGATTGATGAAATATATTTTCATATGTAACTCCGACTGATTGTCCGCTACTACTTTTGGGCGTCCCATTGAAAATCAGCGTTGTAGTATTGCTTATACTGCAGCAGAAAGCTGAATAAGAGGTTCCATTGCTGGCGCAATATTTATAATTTTATTATAGTTATCTTTTATTATTGTAATTCATTTTTATGTATTCTTAGTCTTTTACTTTTCCGTGATTTAATTTTATTGTGCTAGCAATAAATATTTCTTTCTATGTTTTGACGGCCTTTTGAAGGGTTAATTATTCCATTTTATTCTGCATAATATAATATTTTATTACATAAAATGAAGGGAGTTACTAACCAAGCAAATATACAAGGCGAGTGTGGATATAAGAGTCGGTAGGGGGGACCCCACCTAACCTATACCATCCAAATTGGTGATACCCTCAACAAGGGTCAGGTCAAAAGTGTCCTGAATCGACGAAAATACGAGATGAAGCGAAAGTAATATGTCAGAATCGAGCAAAGAAGCGATCTATAGTCTCCGGCTACCCTATGGGATGCGAGCGTGACAATTATGTACGTATTATTTTAAAATAGGGATACAAAACAGATTAAGACTTGTTATAACTTGCAATAAGTTTAGTAATTTTAAAAAAATGTGAGTTCGAAAAATATCTCTTAGTTTCTGATACGTCACACGACTCGAACTTAGTGACTCAAGACTATGTATGTAACTGTTGGGTGTATTTTTTTTAACGGTCGCACTCAAAGCCTTTTCGGTATCAGCCCATATACGTCCAACTGCAGGGCACGGACCTCCTCCACAATCGAGAGCACGATTAAGAGTGGTTAAGCTATACAGGTCAGGCCAACAGGTCTCTGAGGAAATCATTGGGGAAGGCCTATGTTCAGCAGTGGACTTCCTTTGGATGATGGATAAGTAAGATAAGTAAGAGAGTAGTTTAGTTTAATATAAAACTATGATGAGTTTTAAAACTGTTATGGTATTATATTTAAGATGATATATAAATAAATACCATCCAGCTTTAGATATTGACTTATCTGTACCCTCTCATAGATCATTCAATGCGAATTCAAAGTCTTGTAAACGTGCATTTCACTTGGCCGATTATCATAAAATTAATTTAGAGCTTGAAAAGATAAATTGGTTTAAAGAATTCCAGTTTCGAAATGATTTAGAGTCTACTGTAAAATACTTTTATTCCGTTTTAAATAAATTAATACACACATATGTTCCACTCAGGCAAATAGTTTCAAACACCAGATATGCACCTTGGGTCACGCGTCCTCTCATAAAGTTACTAAATGAAAAACGTACATATCACCGCAATTGGAAACGTTACAAAAACGATATGGATTATTATACTTTTTCTGTTTTAAGGCGTAGAGCTCAAAAACTTGAGAAGTCCTGTTATGAAACCTATACAAGGCTAACCGAAGAAAATATTAGAAGAAATCCAAACTACTTTTGGACTTATGTAAAGTCTAAAATAGGTAACCGTAGTATGCCACAAAAAATGTGTTTTAATGACATTACCAGTAGTGACAGCGTAACAATTTGTAACTTATTTAACAATTACTTCAAGTCAGTTTTTATAGAACCTAGTGTTCCTTTCAATGATGATTCAAGCTATGGTTCGTCTACCTCCAGTCTAAATACAATATTAAACGTTAACAATATACATATAACTCCAAGTTTGGTATTAAAGGAATTAAAAAGTGTTGATGTCAGAAAGGGAGCCGGGTATGATGGTATCCATCCTTTGTTTATATCTAAATGTGCAGATAAATTATACATTCCCATCACACATATTTTTTCCCTATCTTTAAACACTGGACATTTCCCAGATATATGGAAAAAGTCTTTGATTACTCCCATCCCTAAAACTGATAAAACTAGCGATATTACTCAATATCGACCGATTTCGAAACTATGTGTTATTGGTAAAATATTAGAGAAAATAGTGGCTGGCCAGTTGTCCTTTTTAGTAAAAAATTTTATTACACCGTCTCAACATGGCTTCATACGTGGACGATCAGTGGACACTAATTTGGTAACTTTTGTAAATTTTTTGTTGAAATCCATGGCTAATAAACATCAAGTAGACGTAATTTATTCAGACTTCTCCAAAGCCTTTGACAAAATTAATCACAGTATGCTCATTAATAAACTTTGTAAAGCTGGAATACAAGGCGATTTGCTACGCTGGGTGAAATCATATATAAGTAACAGATCTCAGGCCGTTTGTATTAAAGGTTTTCTCTCTGACTTTCTGAATGTACCCTCTGGTGTGCCGCAGGGCTCCCATCTGGGGCCCTTATTTTTCATTTTGTATATAAATGATATTGAAAACTACCTATCTAATAGCACCGTTCTTCTTTATGCAGACGATGCAAAGATTTTTAGAGTTATAAGAGATGAAACTGATTGTATTCGGCTTCAAGAGGACATAAATAACTTAGTTAGCTACTGCTTTCAAAATCAGCTATTCTTGAATCAAGATAAATGTTATGCTATGAGTTATACTCGTAAACGTAATCGTGTAGAATATACATACACTTTAAATAATCATATACTTGCCAGAGTGGATCATATTCGTGACCTTGGAATTATCTTGGATGATAAATTATCTTTTAAATACCATTATGATCATATTATTAAAAAGGCGTACAGACAACTTGGATTTCTTCTTAGGGTGTGCAAACCTTTCAAAAATGTTAGTACTTACAAAATCCTATATTACAGTTTAGTAAGATCCATATTGGACTTTGGCTCAGTCATATGGAGCCCATATTATTCATGTCATATTAATAGAATTGAAAGAATACAAAAAACATTTATTAGGTCTCTTGAATATAGGATTGGATCTCAGTTTGTTTCTTATAATAATTCATTGGTAAAATATAAAATGCTATCCTTGTCACTCAGGCGTCAATCTCAGGACATAATGGTTTTATACAAAATTGTTAACAATATTATTGATTCCCCTAACTTGCTTGAACAAATAAAGTTCAAAGTACCCACCAGATCAATGCGTAAAATTAATAATTTGTTTGTAGTTCCGTGTTACAGTACCAACTATACCTCCAATACACTTTTCTATCGTGGTTTGACCGTTTATAATAAACAAATATCTCATATTGATATGTTTAACACTTCATTGGCACAATTTAAAAGAAAATTAAAAGAGTTCTTCTTGAGTAAATTATAAGAATTTTGTTCTAGACGCTTAAACGCTATGTATCTTAAATATGATCTTAAAAGTACACTAACGATATGTGTGCATAGTTTATATTGTGATCCTTTTTATTTGTAATGTAATATCTAGCTTTATAATTTAAGTGTTGGCACTCAAAGTCTGTAAGTTGTAAACATATAATCTTTATTTTTTGTTTATGTACACGACTGTTTGTTGTCCAAAATAAAATAAATAAATAAATAAATAAATAAAATAAATAAATAAATAATGTCATAAGTGTCTTCGGCCCCACGAATAGTAGAATTGTTGTATTATGATGGCTTTGGAGCCAGCTGAAAGTTAGTGCTGTTGTATATTGAGCTGGTATCCATTCTCCACGCATATTACGAAAAATGTGAATGGACCTTTTAACTGTTACCTTATACTTATATTGTTATTTAGTTGTATTGTGTGTGTGGAAGAAATAAATGGTTTAAATGATATAATAATTGTGATTAAACGCGAGCCTTTTACCATGTCAGTCACATTCCAATCCAGCACACATATCATTGTTTAAACACTAAAATTGACACAAAGTGGATTGCCTACGTTGGCAAACCAAACCAAAATATTACGTTTCACATCCCATTCATATCGTCGTTTCGCAGAAATGACATCGACGTATCTACTCGGCGATTTTTCTACGAAAAGAAAAGGTCATGATATGTGGATATGACCTACATATCAGATTTTAGCGTAAGGGGTTCATATTTTTTGTATATTAGCCTGTGAAATTTTATATTTAGTATTTTACCGCCAGTGACCGCCAGTTATATCACCAACTTTATATGTTTCTGTGACTTGTGATTGTATCTTCTTCTTTTTTTTTTCTTTTTGTTTTTTTTTTATCCTCTGTTACATGGTGTCATAATAAAGAGTTATTATTATTTTAAAACATTCATTTTAAAGCCTATTTTAAATTGATACTGTTAAATTGTGATATATTACTGTGTTTCTATTTAGTTTAGACGTAGTTCTGTTGTTTTGTGTTTGTGTGTAATCATACGTATAATATAGTCTTGAGATTGTCATTCATTCAGGTTTCATGATTGACATTCAACGAAATTCACAGTCATCAGGTGACCTGAAGTTAGGCCATGCTGCTAAAATACATAGAAATTATTTTATAGTATTTAATTCCCTAGAAGAAATAAAAACTCGAAAGATCTCCGTAACATTGAATTTTCAAAACGTGTGAGAATAGAACTAACATTTATTACTTTCTGATGTCGATCAATTTGCAAACGGCAATATAAACACGACCCTCACATATTTATTGGATTGTAAGGACGTACAAAGCAGCCAGCTGTCTATTTGCACGACTCTACTGTACGACTTTAATACAATTACAACGCCGAAGTCTCGAGTTTGAATACCGAGTCGGGTATAGTGATTTTTAATTTAATTCAGTTTTAGCCCATTCAATGCGGCGCACGCCGATCGGCGTATTATTTTTTCTTACTCAGATACTGACAACGCCGATCGGCGTAATATAGAGTTGGTTTATATTTTGCCCAAATTTAAAGTTATTATTATAAAATGTAGACCAATGTGTATGTAATTTATAAGTGAAAAGCTTGGTACAAATAGTTTCTGGATATTTCAGTTCTAGAAAAGTTGAGTTTTCTTATTCAGGTGCGGCAAACGCCAATCGGCGTTTTCCAGAGATTCACAACTATTGGCTATAAAACATAAATATTATATTTATTTCATTTTATTAAACAAACTTATTAGTATGTTAAATGTGAAAGTTTGTGAGTGTGGATGGATGTGTGGATGTGTGGATGTGTGGATGTATGGGTGTTTGTTATTCTGATGAAATTTGTTATAGGGATAGCTGACACCCTGGGTTGACACATAGGTTTTTAGCCCGAAAAAATGTAATATTCCCAGGATCCTCCTCCGGGAATATTACAGCAGTCAGGAATTCAAAGAGAAATATTTGCTACTTTTTAAAATTCGAATGGTTGGCTCGCAATAGGACAGGACAGGATTGCACGTTTTTCGTCATGAGACTGAGAGACGGAACGAACGGAATATAACGGGACGGGAAATATAATCGACACCGCTCGGGAAATTCATACAGTTATCACGCGAAATAATATGTTTTTGATGTGGACTGGATTTAAAAACTATCTACAACCGGGCGAAGCCGAGCCCGACCACTTGTCCTATTTAATTATACATGAATCCCTATTTTCCTTGGTCCCGCACAATGTCTTAAACAAGTAGGTTTTGCTGCGTAAAAACAGTGAGCAAAATGTGAAATTAACAAATAATATATTTCGTTTATCTTTTTTATTAATATTTTATTGATAATCTGGCAATTATCACATGCTTCCTGATATTTTAATTATTTTTTAATCTCTTTACTGCTTTCACTTTTCCGTTGCTTTTGTGGTGCCAATAACGACTGAGATAAGTAAATGTCATCCCAAACTTGACAATCAATTAATATATTAGGCGACCAGGAAAGTTTTCTCTCAGTAAAAGAAGAACTGCATAATAATAAAATAAATAACAACGTAATAAAACTATATTTTTCGGATATTGTCGCGGTATTTTAATGTGATTTCTATTCCCATGTAAGTGCGAAAAATAGTAAATTTCAAAACATCAAATTTTGTCCATTACACTGAAATCAATTCTGTCTATTTAACGTCATCCAGTTATGTATACGTTTTCAATCAAGAACATCGAGAGAAAATATTTATGAAGATATTTAAATGAGATTGAAAAAACCCACAATCAACAATAAATTGAAGGTGTAAAAAAAATTTATTCCTGAAATTATTTTTATATATTTTTATAATTAAATTAATTTAATGGTTTCTTAGATTTACGCGAATGTTACACATTGAAATAAAACTATTATTTACGGATTTTATCGTGGATTTGGATTTGTCAGTCCGCCCCGTGACCACGAAAGCTGTAAAGTAATCGAAACGTCGGGAACTCAAAAAATGTAAAATTAAACCAAATCCGCGATAAAATCCGTAAATAATAGTTTTATTTCAATTTAAATTAATTTAATAATTTCTATAATAATAAGTACCTATGCACTAACTATGTATTGAGAATTAATTATTATGAAATTTAAAAAAAATGGTTTGCAACCCCTGATAATATTCGAAGCAATCAATAATATATTTTTTATGCTTTAAAAAGGGATGTTTGTAAGACGGGAAAGCACAATAGAAATACTTATAAAATAAAGAGAAATTACTCACCATTTAAATCCATAATAATCTATAAAAAACTGCAGATATTTCTTTTCTCAAATTTCTATCACCAAATCTTCACGTCATCATCTCATATAAAACTGGCTAAAATAATTAAATTAATTCTGCTACTTGCTAAAACCAGTCCTTATTGCAATAACTAAAGCGCACTAATGGGGAAATCGCATGAATTCGAAATGAATAAAATCAAATTCATAACGAAATGCTGAAAACGCCAATTGGCGTTTTATTTTTGATCCTTCAGGGGCGGCTCACGCCGATCGGCGTTTACATTAAGAAGTATGCCGCATCTGGGCAACGGGAGCAAAATTTGTTGCCGCATTGAATGGGTTAGCCCGGAGTCAGAAACTTGTGACCTATATGGTGATAGGTTAGGCCTCTATCACATCGTGGGTCGGAACACACAAGGTGAAACGTGCGTGTCCTGGTAGCATCTCTACCTACCGCTTCTGCGGAAAAGGCGTGAGTTTATGTATATACAAATTAGATAAATTGTGTGTATTGCCATAGATTCCAAACAAGTAGAAACATCACCAAAATAAATTATCGTGCAATATTCACATCTACTATTTTGCTATGAACATTCTGACAGGCGTTTAATTATATTTATTTGTGCGCTCCGCAATCCTTTTTAAACAACTTCATAAAAATGGGATTATGATAATAATAGTAATATATTATTTTCTCTATTAAATAGTTGTTACTAGGGATTTTTTATTTTTGTATTTCGAGTAAATATATGATCCTTCTACAACACTCGAGTATTCTGCCTAAAAAAATGTTTTAACAGATTACACTTTGAAGTTTTAAAAAAAATCCTAAAAATAATTTTATTTCTTTGTGTAACATTCGCGTAAATCTAGGATACACCTTTTTATGAATGCTCATGGGCAGCAGTGATCACTTTCCATCTGTGATCTGGTGACCTGCTTGCTCGTTGCGGGATCTATGCAATAAAAAAACATCCTTCTCCGAAAGCAACTCTATCGATTAATGTACGGTCTGGGTGCTTATGAGACCGAAAAGTCTCTCGTAGTTCCTGATACCCACTATACAAGACTTGATCTTAGCGTGGAGTTAGGCCTATGTATGTAATTGATGGGTGCTATTTTTTATTTATTTAGTAAAATCAAGTGCGTGGTGGCCTGTTGGTAAACGGACTAGACGCGGCTGCTAACATGTTCACGGTGGTCGCGGGTTAGAATCCCAGGGCACACCTCTGACTTTTCGGAGTCATGTGTGTATTGATAGTCAATCACCACGCACTAAAACGGTGAAGGAAAACATCGTGAGGAAACCTGCATACCATAGCGATTCATAAGAATTTCTATGGTATGTAAGTCCGCCAACCCGCACTAGGCCAGCGTGGTGGACTATATGGCCTAACCACTCTCAATCGTATTCTCGATTGTAGAGTAGGCCCGTGCCCTGCAGTGGGACGTATATGGGCTGATACAGTAAAGTCGTTTTTTTCATTTTAATATAGGGACTATCTATAAATTAAAAAGTTTCCAAAAAATATTCAACATCCCTATTACATCGTTATAATTAAAGTATGAAAAAAAAGTTACTGGTGGTAGGTCCCTCATATATCAGAGGCAGCCTGGGTAGGTACCACCGCATTTTCTGTTTATCCCGCCAAACATTAAGTGTAAATGCACTGTTGTGTTTTGGATTGAAGGACATTGTAGCCAGAGTAACTACTGGACATATTGAGACCTTATATCTTATATCTCAGGAAGGCGAAATGCATTGCTTTATAATTCAAGGTGTTGTTTGGTTTTACTAATATTCATGAGCGGTCGTATCGCTTACAATCAGGCGAACGGCATGATCGTCTCGTCATTCGTTGCAATAAAAAAATGATGATGATGACATGATACTTGAACAAAACAATTTAAAAATATCTAATAAGATTTCCAATAATTTCACATTTCAGTTAAAGCATTTAATTAAATATTACTTTGTTGTTAATAGACTAAACCTCAAACATGGTTTTGTACTTAAAGTTTGGAAACTATACATGTATTAATTAATATAATATGCGGTTGTATATGCAGAAATGCTTCGTCGAACTTTATATTATCAATATTGTTTTCATGACAATATACAGGGGATATTGAGGAAACCTGTCTACCATAGCGATGTATAAGAATTTCTATGGTATGTAAGTCCGCCAACACGCACTAGGCCAGCGTGGTGGACTATATGGCCTAACTACTCTCAATCGTACTTTCAATTGTGGAGGAGGCTTGAGTCCTGCAGTGGGACATATTTGGGCTGATACAGAATACAGAAAATACAGGGTTCATCAAGACTGCTACTGAAAACGAAGTCGGGGGTAGTTTTAGTGACTACATACTGTATCAGTCCATATACGTCCCACTGCAGGGCAAGGGCCCCCCCTCTACGATCGAGAGTACAATTGAGAGTTGTTAGGCCACCACGCTGCCCTAATGTGGGTTGCCATAAAATATAGTAATAAAAATCATGGAAGTCAATAAGTGAGTAAAAAAATAATTATCGTCAATATGTATGCAAAAAGCGTATTTTGCCTTTCCCAATTCGCTTCCAACAAAAATTCTTTCACTTTAGAATTGGTATCCATATCACGTAATACATAAAAAATCGAAAATACCTGAGAAGTGATATAATCATAATCTTTTCCTTATTATTTTTGTGACTATATTTTGTGAGTATATTTTGACCGTAAGTACAGTATTAATTAGGCTATTGATATTAGAACTAGGCGAATAAATAAACAATTATCCTAATATAATTATAAAGGCGAAAGTTCATGTTTTTGATAATTCTTCACGTCAAACGGCTGGAGTAAAAAAATAAGCGGAAAACAAGCGGCGAGCAGGGAACGAATATTTAGGCTGCCGCCCCGCTAACTTCGTGGGCGTGAACTTCAACATATAACATAAATGTTTTCCACTTCTACAAATCATATTACGAATATTCTCTATGAATTCTCCATTCACTTTGAACTAAGTTTAAGATAACGTCTGACGATGCGGGATCTGAACATTTTGTAAAAGTATTTAGGCATATTCGTACAGTTTTAAGTGATGATCGAACATTTGCCGTCGTGTATACAGAGTAACCCCCCAGATGTTATCTGAATTTCAACTACTCTTGGAAACAAATGCAGCTCTTGTCACAGATTACTTTGTTATATAGGAAGCTCTGGTTCAGAGACTTATGACCTATATTAATGGAGGTAAATGGGGTTTAGTCAATCTTCTCGTCTCGTCTTTCATTTAAAATACGCAGAAAATGTATTACAGAATAAAAAAACGTAACACAAAAAATGCCATTTATCACATAGCTTCTTAGAACCTGCTGTACTAAGTGGTATGTTTTGAACGTCATATTTCAAATATCCAGTACTCCGTTTTCCTCTTTGTTTTTACGAATACAAAGAAAAAATACAATGGGTATTTTTTAATTTAGTTAATAAGATGTTAGAAGGCAGCTTATTAATTTAGACTTAGAGGTGCCATTTCTATATCAGCCGATATATGTATATACCGGGTATCTCAAGACTGCTACCGAAAACGAAGCCGGGTGGTAGTTTAAGTGGCTACAAACACAATGCAATTAAAAATTTCGCATAGAAACGCGACAATTATTTTTTATGATTTTTTAAATATCGTCATTTTTGGGTAGTAAATCCATAGTTTTTGCTAAAATAATAATTTAAACTCTTTTATACCTTAGAGTATTTATAAATAAAAGGGCATACACTATTATTTTAGGAAAAAATGTATTTACCACCCAAATATGGCCACAGGAAAAAAATAACAAAAAAAAATTGTCGCTTTTTTTTGCAACTTTTTCTGTTGCATTATGTCTGAAGTCGCTTAAACTACCACCCGGCTTCGTTTTCGGTAGCAGTCTTGATATACCCTGTATACGTCCCATTGTAGGGCACGGGCCTCCTCTGCAATTGAGAGTGCGATTGAGACGACTTAGGTCATAATCCACCGCCATGGCCTAGTGCGGGTTGACGGACTTTACATAGAAATACAAATGGTATGGTATGCAGATAGTCGCTGGAGGTATGCCCAGGGATTTAAACCCGCGACAACCGTTAACATGTTGCTAGCCGCATCTGATCTGTTACCAACAGGCCACCACGTACTGGAGAACACATGGATAGGATGTGAATTGTGAGATCCTTAGTTCGATTTCCAGGTTGAATATTCCCCTCAGTCACAAAATTAATCCGGGCTTCATACTATGCATAATATACAAGTCTTGTGCCGTGGCTATCAGATCTTTTGCGGGGTTCTAACCCGCGGCCTTTCGTTTCTCAGCTAGCGTTTTACACAAAGCGCCGCAGCTTTCTAAAAAAAGACAACCTGATAAAGGTTACAACTTCCAACAACCTACTATTAGCAGTTTTCCTCCCTCAACTGAAGATGATGAATAATATCTTAAGCGCACTACACATCGAAGCCGCCGGCCTATATGAAAATAATCATGTCGGCGACTAACGCCCGCACGTGTTTCCCGCCGACTTAACATTTCGACAATGTAAGCGGTCTGGTGGGGGTGGGGGGGTTAAAATCAATGCTATTCTATACGAAACCTATTATATACTTCGAACTTAGTCTAAGATTACGACGAACGAAACAATACATATTCGCAAAGTATTTAGGCATATTCGTAAAGTTTTACGTACGATGTTCGAAAAGTCATTGTCGTGTCAGGCTACAGAGTAACCCTGTTCGCCATAACGTCAAGTGTAATAAAAATTGTACTTATTATTTCGGGCCGATGCCCTGTCGCCGACAAAAAGCTGCCGACATAGGTCGGCGAGTCGGCGGCTTTGGTGTGTAGTGCGCTTTAGCAGATCATTGTTCTGACATGCAAAGTGTTGACGTAATGCACGAGTCGAGTTAAACGACGCTTCACACACAGACGTGGGTGTTTTGTCATGCAGACAGATATCTGTATTAATTAAGATTAATTGCATTTGCAATTACTAACCCGTCTATCTCCACGATAATATATACTAATATTATAAAGCTGCAGAGTTTGTTTGTTTGTTTGAACGCGCTAATCTCTGGAACTACAGTTCCGATTTGAATGATTCTTTCAGTGTTGGGTAGTCCATTTATCGAGGAAGGCTATATGCTATATATCATCACGCTATGACCTATAGGAGGAAAGCAGTAGTGATATTTCTAGCAAATACGAGGAAATTTTGTTCGTTTTTCGTGGTCCGATTGGTCGATATTCTAAACTGATAGTCAGAATTAAATATTTTGACCGCCATTTTAAAACGTGTATGCACCCTGGTGGAGCCGGGCCCGACCGCTAGTTTATAATATGTAGGTAATGTTAAGTCACATGCATAATTTGATCACTGAAGAAATCGTAGAGCCACGCTATTGATAGTTATGACTCAGCAGGAATGGCCAGGCTCTCACGAGATCGACGTAGCACGATAGCTTTGCTATCTTGTTTCGTTCGATGAGATTGCCGGATGCACAATACCCCTTCGATCTGCCCATCCTTTTTCCTATAGAGGAGAGTGGAGACTCTCTCTCTTCTATACGATATGATGCAAGCGTTGTGAATGTTCATGGTCGGCAGTGATCAGTTGCCATCAGACCTGTTTGCTAGTTTTCCGGACATACACTTCTCACTACAGGCCATAGGCCTCCTCCACAACTAAAGACTTAGGTAGTAAAGCTGACTAAACAAAAAGACTTGATTCCACACTCATCTGAGCATCCACACTTTATCAGGGGTCGCGACATCAAGCACGCGCGGCTGATATCAATGTTGTGTCGTTCTCTTATCGAAGTGCACACGGACCGTACCTACCTACAATGATTCCTTGTAAAAGATGTTTACTTAAAATATGGTTTCGAAAGTAAAATATTTATGATTAAATAGGAAGTAGTTTGATAGTTTTCGTGATGCAGTTTTTAGAGCTGGCTGTGGAATGAGACTAACTTGTGGCAGGTCTCTCATATGTGACAGTCCGCTTGGGTAGGTACTACCGCAATGTCTGTTTCTCTCGCCAAATAATAGTGTAAATGCACTGTTGTGTTCCGGTTTGAAGGATATTGTAGCTAGAGGAACTATTGGACATACTGAGACTTAACATCTTACGTCATTGTTTGGTAATTCATGGTATAGGTTGGTTTTGCTACTGTCCATGAGCAGTCGTCTCGCTTATCATCATGCAAATGGTATGCTCGTCTCACCATTAATTGTAAAAAATTATAAAATGAACTTTGCATTCCTAGGACATCATAATTATATGAGTTTCTATTATGAGCAAAGTACAATTACCCGCAACCTATGGTGACCCATGGAACTCCATCGCAATCGTAGAGGTGGCCAATGTTTTGCCTTGCACCACAAAAGAACTAAATTGTATTTTCTTTATACTTTCTCGCCAAATTTACCACTGACAAGAACTAAGCTTATCACGCAAGAAAGCATCTCTTTGATAATGCGCATGTGACCTCCCCCTTTTCACAAGTTGAGTAATCGATCTATCTGTTGACATCCGATCAATGAATCATCACGATATGTTACTGTCAAAGGCATCGAGTATTTTGACTATGTACCTACATGTTTCGTCTCCATACGTCATCAACTGATTAAAAATGATCATCCTTCCTTCCTTCTATTTGGCGTTATTGCTACTGGTGCCAGAGTCCGCCTTTAGGTAGGCCTTAAAGATTAAAAGCGTCAAGATTCATAGTTGTAAAGACATCGCATATCTTTCTCTTAAGCGTGATCTTGGCAATTGAGAGATCACAACTGAGAATTTTTAATTTATTATAAATCATTAAAATTCTGTTTTCTTTTGTCTTCCATCCGCTTACACATTTCTTAGCGTTTCTTTAAAATTTATTAGGATTCAGTTCTTAGAACGGGTTGATGGACTTCAAATGAGTTTTATTCCGTTAATATAGATCTTGGAAAAAGGATAGTGCCAAGCTATTTACCACTATAGCAAATATAAACCGGTTCGACGAGGCCAGTACTGTTATCATAGAAAATGGTTTTGTTACGTGTTTCCTTCAGTGTAAAGGATTACAGGAGACCCAATATACCTTCTCTGCAGTTATTTTCTCTTCGCGTTCCCCTACAATTTTAAAGGGCTGGAAATATACGATCCAATTGTCATATAGCCGAAATTATACGATCCAATCGTCACATACTTCCATATATCGCAACAACCACCTTCAATCAATGTTCGTTTGACGGACTTGAGCATTTGAAATAAAGTAAGTCCGCCCTGTGACCACGAAAGCTGTAAAGTAATCGAAACGTCAGGAACTCAAAAATGAAAAAAATTAACCAAATCCGATATAATCCGTAAATAATAGTTTTATTTCAATGTGTAACATTTGTTAATCTAAACAACCATGCTGGACTTGACCAATCAAAACATTATGAAGAAGTGATTATGGTTTCCGACAATTTAGTTTCTTGTTTCTCAATTCGCAATATTGATCTTCGGGAGAGCCCCAATAAAATTCCCCCAATTCGCAAGCGAGTGAATGGAAGATTTAACAACATCCGGAAGTACAATGACCATTATGGAACGGCCACTTCGACTATCGGCGGACACGTTGAGAATATTAAATATTGTAAAAAATCCAGTTTGGAATGGTTCAAGTTTCAACATGCTTATATTTCCACGTGTTTATATTGGATTTCTTAGGAAACATACAAACCATATGTGCTGTTTTCTTTTTTTGCCTTCACCCACCATTCCTTTAAGCCAGGATCAACAGTGGCACGCATTGTAATGACACCGAGCATTGAAGCTCGGCGAGTCTTTCTCCTTCATCTTATGTCCATCCAAAGGATGCCTGAAAGAGATTGCCTAGTGCAATAAAGCCACGGATTGCACTTATTTTATATGTTGTTATAATCCCCTTTTTTTCTTGTGTATAATCAAGTTAATAAACAAATAAAGCCACACAATTAAGGATCAATAGGAAATTATTGTCCACTTTCCTCTTATTTAGGCCTCATAAAAAACGTTGCAATGAAACAAATGTAAATCCATTCGTTTGTTCACACGAAGGCGATTTTAAAAAGTACTGCTTTTATCAAGCTCTGTCGAATTATCGACATTGAGCCTTTGATGTTTTTACATTTCAGATGAACACAAATATTGGGAAAAGTAAAAAACTGTCAAAGTCGACGCTTTTGAGTGCTCGTGCAAATGGGGCCTCAAGGTGCATTTACGCGTGCAGTTATGTTTCAGTTCAGTACTTTAGTTTTTAAGGTATGATATTCAGACAATAATTTCCAATTTATACATTCATGCCAACAGGCTGAATTTTTATTGCTTTAGTGGTCTTTTTTTTTTAATTTATTAGGCATCAAACAGTCATTAATTTACAAACGTTTTTTACAAAATGAAGTTTAACAATAGACCTATAGTGCCGTAAACAAATCAATATAAGAAAAAAGGGAGAAGGACGCGAATAATGTACTAAATAAAGTAAACTACACACATCATTGATAATCAAACATAAGGAAAAGAATATGTTGACACAATAATTGAAAATAAACATGAATTACACAAACAATAACAAAAGAAATTAATTATAGTAACAACAAAAATGCAAATTCTGGAAAAAAAAAAGATAATAATAATATATATCATATACAACTTAATTTGTACATAACATTTGTTTCAATTTTAATTTTAGGCGGTCAAGAGAGATGTTAAAAATATCTATATTCCTTGTTATATGTGCTGGTCGAACGATATACAAAGGAATTACGAGTATATGTTTTATGATACTGAGGAGGAACAAAAAGTGGTAATGAACGTGAGGAGCGTACGCGTAAGCGAGTTGGGGTCCAAAAATTAATCTTAGCCAAAAGTGCGGATGAGTCAACAAGGGAGTTTACAATTTTATATAAATAAATAATATCAAACATTTTACGCCTATCATAAAGAGTTGACATTTTATGTCTGACTAGAGCATCGTCGTAGGTTTCAGTTATACCATGTGCGCGATGATTGAGAGATTTTAAAAATCTCTTTTGAACATTTTCAATTCTCTTTATATGTACAGAATAACAAGGGCTCCAAACTGTGCAACAAAAGTCTAGGATAGATCGGACAAATGAAAAATAGAGAATTTTTAGGGTCATTACATTTTTAAACGGTTTACTAATTCTGAGAATAAAACCTAAAGTACGATATGCAGTAGCTACTACATAGTCAATATGAAGATTATAGGACAGTTTTGAATCCATGATCAATCCCAAATCTCTTATATTTGAAACTCTTGCAAGGGGTTTATCTTTAATACTGTACTCAAATGTAATATTGTTGATTTTACGTGTGTATGATATAATAAAACATTTATTGGCGTTAAGGAAAAGTTGATTCTTACCGCAATACGTGGATAAATTATTTAAATCTTTTTGCAGTTTCACACAGTCTTCCAATGTTGTAACAATAGTCAATAATTTAAGGTCGTCAGCGTAAAGTAAGTGATGACTGTTATTGAAAGCATTACCAATGTCATTGATATAGAGCGTGAAGAGTAAGGTGTGATCATTGGGGTACACCAGAGGGAACAGGGAGAAAAAGAGAAGTATAACCTTTAACGCAAACCGCTTGGCTTCTATTTGTTATGTAAGAATGAATCCATCTAAGAAGGCTGCCATGCACACCGGCCTCTGCGAGTTTGTTCATTAGCATATCATGATTTATTTTATCGAAAGCTTTCGAGAAGTCGGTGTACACGACATCCACCTGCATATTATTATCCATAGCACATGCCAAAAAGTCTGTAAAATTAATCATATTGGTATCTACGCTACGATGTTTGAAAAAACCGTGTTGAAACGGAGATATATAATTACTTACAGAACGCGAAATAAAGGCAGTAACTATCTTCTCAAGAATTTTACCAAGAACGCACAATTTGGAAATAGGTCTATATTCAGTGATAATATCTTTATTATTATTCTTAGGTATAGGCGTTACTATTGTTTTTTTCCACTTACTGGGAAAAACTCCGGTGTCAAGAGAAGTTCGGAATATTAATGTTATAGGTATAGCGAGGACACTAGCGCATTTAGATAGAAGAATCGGGTGAATGTTATCATAACCCGCACCTTTATTAATGTTAACATGTTTCAACTCTTTAAAGACCTTATAATAAATTTTCTAAACCTCGAAGATAGATCAAATTTTTAGTGTATAAAGTTCTATTTTAAAATAATATAACATGTCAACAAAAATTAGAAACAAAAAATACAGTACCAAAACAATAAAATTACTGACTGTAAATCCAATCTACAAAATACACAAAGGCAAAAAACTAAACGTAAAAATATAATAATGTGATATAAATTGGGAGGCACAGTGTGTACTTTGCCAGACTTGGCCATCGTATGAAAACACAATGTATATCACAAGTAATACATATTATATTCAATAAGATAGTTTGATCCGATTGCCAAATCAATATATTTTATTTAAAACGTAATATTTAATACTCATATGGTCACTATATTATGTGATTGGGTTAGCTAATTACGTAATAAATTAAGACACCTCACAATGTACAGTCCCTTATGTAAAGATTGCATTAATTAAACGACTTGGTATTACATGGATCTCACAACTTTTTACGGTAGAAGAAATGAGTTACGAGACTTGTTTTTTTAAAGTTTTGTTTTTGATGGGATTCTATTTATATGACACGGGTACATCCGAACAAGTATTTAATGAATTATTAATGAATCATACAATACAGGTACTAGTACAACCCAGTGCAAGGCACCGCTATCTATTACTAAGAGGTCTTAAATCCTAGCGTGACTATTTTTATATGCTAAATTTAAATATCAAAGCGCTAACACGTATTATCCATAGTCGGTAATTGTCTCGACATAGTTACAAGGACTTCCCCTTGAGTTTTCCTTTAACTTACAAAGTTAACCGAATTGCATTAACTAAGACTTCATTAGCAGCTAATCCTTAGAAGATATATTAAATAATCACGCATAAGTCAAGGAAAATGGGTTACAGGAAAATCGGAATACTTATAACATATTGCAATATCTCACACAATACATCATGTATAATATTATGTTTTTCTCAAACTTTAAATCAACTCTTTCAACACTTTTTCAACTTTAAATCATATCTTATGTGCTATATATATATATATATATATATGTGTGTGTGTGTGTGTATTATTAATATATTAAATTTATATACTTTTGCATACATGTATCTCCATGTATATATTATCTATTGTTTATAAAACTATAACCATGTTTACTTTTGCGCCTACTTTATTTTCTCTCTGCACCACACAAAGGTAGACTAGCAGAGAATGCCTCAGGCATTAAGTCCGCCTTTATACAATATTGTATATAGCATAAAGCATTATCTATACATCTACACATATAAATAAAATTAAAGTGTCTGTTTGTAAAGTGAAAATAAAAAAATATGTCCAACTACATATCGTTATATACACGATACCTATAACGAAAATGACCTTAGATTTTTTTTCTGTGTGTCTGTCTTTCTGTCTGTTTGTTACGGCTAATCTCTGAAATGGCTGGACCGATTTTGATGCGACTTTTATTGTCAGGTAGCTGATATAATAAGGAGTAACTTAGGCTACATTTATTTTAGAAAAAATGTTTAGAAAAATAAAGTAGTACTGTCCAGTACTGCGCGCAGCTCACGCGCATACCACTACTGGGCCGTCACGACGGGCGCCTCCCACAACTTATTGTATACAGGGTATATCAAGACTGCTACCGAAAACGAAACCGGGTGGTAGTTTAAGCGACTTCAGACACAATGCAATAGAAAAAATTTTTTTTTGTTATGTTTTTCCTATGGCCATATTTGGGTGGTAAATACATTTTTTCCTAAAATAATAGTGTATACCCTTTTATTTATAAATACTCTAAGGTATAAAAGAGTTTAAATTATTATTTTAGCAAAAACTATGGATTTACCACCCAAAAATGACGATATTTAAAAAATCATAAAAATTAATTGTCGCGTTTCTATGCGAAATTTTTAATTGCATTGTGTTTGTAGCCACTAAAACTACCACCCGGCTTCGTTTTCGGTAGCAGTCTTGAGATAACCGGTATATTGTACAAAATATTGATAAAGAAATTCAATAAAGCTTTTAATAAAGCTAATACAAAAAACTAAAAATGAAAATAAAAATGCAAAAACCAAAAAAAAAAAAAAAAACTAATTAACTTTTTTATAAAATTCCACGCGGACGAAGTCGCGGGTACAGCTAGTGTTACTATATATCTTTAAATGGCAGATCTTATATTTTTGCAAGTGATCGTTTACAATTAGGTAGATATTTTTGGCAGCCTCCGTGGCGCAGTAAGACGCCGGCTTTCAAAAGAGAGGCTGCAACAATCCTCGCACCAATATACACAAATAAATACACCCAACAGTCACATCCACAGCCCTGATCCCACACTAAGATCGAGTCTTGTTTCATGGGTATCAGGAACTACAAAAGACTTTTCTGTTTAACAAACAAATACGCATAAATCATATAAATATTTGTCTTGGTACGGGGATCGAACCCGCAGCGTCACGATTCACAGCCGGCGTCTAACCAACTGCGCCACGGTGACGAAATAAAAATAAAGCTCTGTTTGCAATGATGAGCAATGTTCCTCAATATATAAATAACTGGAATTTTCGCGTTGCAACACAATGATAATTATTACATCAAACAACAATATCGCCAAGCGTCATGTTCTTAGAACAAGTGTAAGTATTAAAAGTAATCGATTAATATTTTATATATTTATGTATTAGATGTAGGATTGTTTGTTTGTAAATATAATATAAATATATGCCTTTAGCTCGAACATGGATGCGGTTTTTTGTTCTCCAAGTAATAAGGTTATTCTTCGCTACATGTTAATTTTGATCAATTGAATAATCGGTCATTGAAATAAGACTACGGATTTTAACGCGAATTTGGTTTAATTTTTTATTTTTTAACCACCCAACGTTTCAATTACTTTACAATATTCGTGGTCACGGGGCGGACTGAGATACTAGGCATCCGCTCAGTGATCTCGAGATCGAATCCAAAATCTCGGGTTCAAATCCCAGGTCGAGTAAAGGATAGGATAGGAAAGATATAGGTATTGGATTCTTCTATTCGTTATTAGTTCAGAGTCTGGAACTTATGCCCGATATGGCGATAGGCTCGCCCCTATCATATCGTGGGACGGAACATACAAGGCGAAATGTGGGTGTTCTGGTAGGGCCTCTGCATACCCCTTCTGGGAATCTATAGCCAAAATAAGTCAAATCGTGAACAAACGCCTCCCCTAAGAATTTCCATAATAATCTGTTAAAAGCGACCTGCTTCAATCAAACAAATTTAATGATTCATAATGTGTTCTTTATCAGCCTTATACGTACTACTGCAGGGCACGGGCCTTCTCTACAATCGAGAGTAGGATTAATTATACAGCTGTGGAATAGAATGTATAATATATATTATTGCATAACATAAAATACAGTGACGACTAACAAACATGTGGTAATTGATTGACGTTATTAAGAACCTTAAAATATTCAGAATTTGAAGACAAATCTCTGACTTTTTGAATGATGTAATTATGTATTGTTTGACGATTACCACGCACTTTCACAGTGTTGGAAAACATCGACAGGAAACTTGTATATGTATAAGCCAATATACTTCCCACTAAACGGTATGGGACTCCTCAACTCAACTCAACAAACAACGATTGTGAGGAGGCCCTTTATGCATATCATAGAGATTAATTCCGCCGTAATTAATCTCCGTAATTTAATTCCGCCGTAGTGTGAAGAGGCACCTTAGCAGGCCGGCATAACTGTATCGATTGGCATGGGACTGCAATCCGATGCCAATCGATACTCTGTCTGGACTGCATTGGCGCTTATTATCAGGTGTAATGTGGTTACTATGCCGGGCCAGTATTCTTAATTGTAGAGGAGGCTCATGCCCTACATTAGGACATATATGCGAGAAGTTATAATTTAACTACAGATTACTTCACTACTTTACTGAAAGCATACAACTATGAACTTAATATGTTACCTCCACCATGACTAGTAATCCACACATGACTCCGAAAAGTCATGTCTGCCCTGGGATTCGAATCTGTGACCATCGTGCCAGCAACCATATCCTATTCATTACCAACAAAACTACTATAAATAACTAAATATCTATATTAACATTATTTACAATTCATTATCGGATTGTTTTATCGGCCAGTGCAGTGGAGCCCCGCGTTTTCCTCAAGGAAAATGTTGATCGGTAAATCACTGCAAAACTTAAGTCGTTGCTCTGCATATCAACTAGCATGAGGAATTTCGAAATAAAATGTGGTTCATATTTATAAAATATGTTTTAAAACCTGGAAAGCATTTTTATTTTTTTATATAGTTCTATGTGTGTAAGTAAGCCCTCTAAACGGCTGGATCTACTTTCATGAATTTTGAGTGTATTCAAGTAGACTCAAGAATTTCTTTTATTTCGAGGTAATATTTACAATTTGGAACATCACATCAAGCTGTCAGCAAAAGGAATGTAGCATGAAATAAGTAAAAAAATAATTGAGTTCACTATTTCGAATTGAAAAATAATTTGTGTGGGATAGTGCATTTAACGAGGAATGCTATAGGCTACATATCATCTCGTATGACCTGTATCAGGGAAGGTGTAGTGAAAAATCTAGCAAAGACGAGGAATTTTTATTCATTTTTCGTTGTACGATTGGGCGACATTCTAAATTGATAGTCTGTATTAAACATTTTAGCCGCTATTTTGAAAGTTAAAACATTAATAGAAACGAAAAGTCTAAATTATTTAATTAGTAAATTTGGAGTGTCGTATATTAATATCTTCAGAAAATCGAAGACAAGACCTAAAACGGCTGTCAACAAGTTCACGGTCGTCGCGGGATAAAATCCTAGGGCACACTTCGGACTTTTCGGAATCGTGTGTTTTGATAATAATTAATTAATCACTACGCAGTACAACGGTGAAAGAAAACATTAGTAGAGAAACGTGCAAACCGTA
Source organism: Hyles vespertilio (assembly GCA_009982885.2). NCBI lineage: Eukaryota > Metazoa > Arthropoda > Insecta > Lepidoptera > Sphingidae > Hyles > Hyles vespertilio. The sequence continues at coordinate 9,233,719 of CM042823.1, forward strand.
ACGAATTGTAAAAAATGTATGTGGTAAAAAAAGCCAACTCGGGCTAGGCCAGCGTGGTGGACTATATGGCCAAATAAATTTCTATCGCACTCTATATTATAGAGGAAGCACGTGCCCAGTAGTGGGATGTATATGGGCTTATACTGGTACAGAAAATTAGTATTCCAATATCTACAATAAAATAAGATAAATTGTAGTGGAGTGGATATACCGGGTATCTCAAGACTGCTACCGAAAACGAAGCCGGGTGGTAGTTTTAGTGGCTACAAACAAAATGCTATTAAAAATTTCGCATAGAAACGCGACAATTATTTTATATGATTTTTTAAATATCGTCATTTTTGGGTGGTATATCCATAGTTTTTGCTAAAATAATAATTTAAACTCTTTTATACCTTAGAGTATTTATAAATAAAAGGGATTACACTATTATTTTAGGAAAAAATGTATTTACCGCCCAAATATGGCCATACGAAAAAAATAACAAAAAAAAAATCGCTTTTTTTTGCAACTTTTTCTGTTGCATTGTGTCTGAAGTCGCTTAAACTACCACTCGGCTTCGTTTTCGGTAGCAGTCTTGATATACCCGGTATAATATTTATACACGGTCGAACTTAAAACTTTTTACTTATTTATTTTCAATTTAAAACAAAACACATAATTATGCAAGTCTATATTGTAATGCATACAAAATGATGTGTGCAAATACAGCATTATAAGCGGTAAATACTTGTAAAAGCATGATTCATTGTAGACATCTTTTGTTATTACGGTGAAAAACCTATACGGGGGCCATCTTAAACGTTACGCCTTTTAGTATCGCTTAATAGTAATTTACTGAAAACCGGATGTATAAGAAGAGCCTATTTCCAATATTAAGGCCTTCAAAGTATCTCTGCAACCTATGGTGTTGCAGATGTTCATGGGCGGTGATCGCTGTTCTGCAGTCAAACTACAGTGTTCTCGAGAATTGTTCGGACATATCCCTGCTGCTGAGTTCCGCCACCGTACAACACGACAAACCTCCAAATACCACTCACATCACCTTGGAGGTTAGAAATCTACCACAGTACGTTTTTTCCGACACTTTCTCCTTTGTACTACAAATCTGTGGAACCAGTTGCCAGCGGCATCATTCCCGGACAGATACGAACTAGCGACCTTCAAAAACCGGTAAAGCCGGCAACGCAGATGCGTTGCCGGCATCACACACACGCATCACACCATAGCGCATGGAGATCCATGCGCTATGGTGTTGCAGATGTTCATGGGCGGCAGTGATTACTTACCATCAGGTGAACTGCATGCTCGTTTGCTCTAAAAAAAAACTTACCATCATACGCATGTATATTACATTTTATTGATTTTATAGGTAATATACAAACATATATCAACACTGCGACCGAAAACCAAGCCAGTTGGCAGCTTTAGTAACATCAGACATAAAGATTTTATTGTATTTTTTTTTTTTGTAATTTTTGGGTGGTACATCGTTTTTGCTAAAATAATAATGAACCCCCTTTAATTTTTAAAGACTATGGCACACAAGGATTTAAATAACGATTTTAGCAAAAGCTATGGATTGACTACCAAAACACAACGACATTTAAAACAGCACAAAAAAAATTGTCGCGTTTCTTTGCGAAATTCTTAGTTGCATTGTGTTTGTAGTACTCACTATACCTACGACCTGGCTTCGTTTTTGGCAGCAGTCTGGGTATAACCTGTATTTTATAGATTTTTATAACAAGATAGATTATGCAACTGATGAAAATTAACATGTAACGAATCATTATCATCGTCTCAGCCACAGGAAGTCCACAACTGAACATAGGCCTCCCCCGAGCACCTGTTGGAAGCGGCTTGCATCCAGCGACTTCCTGCAACTTAAGCCAACTTTCTTATGTAGCGAATAGCCTTATTGTTTGGAGATCTGAAAACCGTAATCTCATATTGGGATTAAAAGCACATACTATCTTCATATATCTGCAAACAAACTGCATTTAAGGCATGGATATTTTATAAATTATCTATCGATTACTGGTAGTAGGTCTCTCATATGTGAGAGGCCGTAGGTGTAGATAATAATAACATAATAACACCCAACAGTCACATACATAGTCCTGACCGCACACTAAAATCGACTCTTGTGTCGTGGGTATCAGGAACTACGAGAGACTTTTCGGTCTCACAAACACCCAGACCCGGAAGAAATATTTGTGGGCAACACAAACATTTCTCTCGGTGCGGGGATCGAACCCGCAGCCTCTCGTTTCACAGGCGGCGTCTAACCAACTGCGCCACGGAGGCTGTCAAAGATACAACCGCAATGTCTATTTCTCCCACCAAACAGCAGTGTAAATGCAATATTGTGTTTCGGATTGAAGGAAATTGTTGCCAGAGTAACTACTGGACATATTGAGACTTAACATCTTATGTCTAAAGATAGCGGGTGCATTCAATTCATGGTGTTGTTTGGTTTTGCTACTGTTTATGAGCGGTCGCATCGCTTACAATCAGGTGAACGGCGCGGCGTGCTCGTCTCGCCATTCATAGCAAAAATAAAACTTTTATTACTTAAACTTGTTCTAAGAACATGCCGCATGGCGATGCGGTTGTTTGATGTAATAATTATCATTATACATGTGTTGCAACGCGAAAATACCTGTTATTTATATATTGTGGAGTCATTGCAAACAAAATATTAATATACATAAACATATACACCCAACAGCGACATAGAAACAGACAGACAAGACACACAAGTAGATATAAAGATTTAAATAAATAAATACACCAAACAGTCACATACATAATCCTAATGCCACACTAAGATCGAGTCCTGTGTCGTGGGTATCAGAAACTACGAGAGACTTTTCGGTCTCACAAACACCCAGACCAGAAACAAATACATGGGGATCACACAGATATTAGTCTTCATGCGGGGATCGAACCCGTGACCTTTCGTTTCACACCCGGCGTCTATCTAACTGCGCCGAATGGATACTTATCGAAAACTTTGGTAGAGAAGTTCCATTTCCGAGTCCGGGCGTCAATCGATCATCACAATCTGTTACAATATGCATTTCTACATATTTCTGATGAAATCTTTAATAAGAATAAAAATCGGTTCACTCACCATTGTGTGAAAACATTGATAAATGATAAAGTATAACAATTTTCGACACTTTTCCTTGTATGTAGACATTGATATAAAAAATAAGTATAGGCCTTTCAATACCTTTGGAGTTTCAAAAAGATGACGTAAAATTGCGCCACAATAACTAACTATTCATCTAACTTAATTTAATACATATTGTCTAGAAGGTGATGAGAAATATGATCTACATTTTTATTAAACTTTCTGAGTATTTCCTTTCTTTCTTTTTTTCCCTTTGTTTTGTGCAATTCTAAACTTAGTTATGATTTTCTTAGATTTTCTTCAGATATGTCATCATTTTCCAATTCAAATGTTTTGTAATTTTATTGCATACGATGCGAAAAAAATTTAAGTTCAATGCAGTCCTGATTGCCTCTGATATCTCTTGCCGTATCTAAATATTTTTGCCGGCCGTCCTTTTGGTATAATTGTATCGAATTATATTGGACCCCAGGTTGATGTATTTATCAGCCCATATCCGTCCCACTGCAGGGCACGGGCCTACTCTACAATCGAGAGAACGATTGGGAGTGGTTAGGCCATATAGTTCACACGCTGGCCTTGTGCGGGTTGGCGGACTAACATACCATACATTTGTTTATAAATCGCTATGGTATGCAGGTTTCCTCACGATGTTTTCCTTCACCGTTTTAGTGCGTGGTGATTGACTATCAATACATACATGACTCCGAAAAGTCAGAGGTGTACCCTGGGATTCGAACCTGCAACCACCGTGAACATGTTGGCAGTCGCGTCTAGTCCGTTTACCAACAGGCGACGCAGTCACTCACTCCACTCAGGTTGATGCCATTCGATAAAGTTTGGGCGGCATTTGCGCTTAAAATTCCGTGTAGTGCAGTCATTATGCCGTGCCAGTTTAAAAAATATATACATATTCACAGTCAGAACCCGAGTTATTGCACTTGCTTGAGTCATAACGGTTTTTTACCTTTGTATACGTTTGCCCAACTATCCATAGACATATACGATAATCCTAGAAACATCAGATTAAATACTTACCTTCACTTGTAACGTAATGATGATGTCACAAAATCTCTAAGTACTGCAAACTTCAATAGTTCTTTGAATATTCAATTACAAGAAACATGCATTTTACTATAAATATAATTTTCCTTATGTATTTAATTTAAGGTTTACGGTGTATGTTTCAACAAAAGTGTATGAAGCGAAAGTAATATGTCAGGATCGAGCAAAGTGGCGGTCTATAGTCTCTGCCTTCCCCTATGGGATACAAGCGTGACGATTATGTATGTATGTCTGTATTTAAATTAAGACTTAATTTTACCATTATCTTTAGCTCAAGGAAGTCCAATCTTAATTATAAATATAATTATCCTTGCATACTTAAATTAGTGCTGAATTTTGCTATCCTTAACCTAAGCTTTAGGAAGTCTAATTCTGAACATAAGTCCCCATTATGGATGTCCACAGGAGTATATCGGAAGCGAATTGCATCCAGCGACTTTTTAGTACTACCTATATTTTGTATGGATATGCTATATAGCGCAAGAGCCTGTGGCCGCCAGACTTTAGTCATTTTATAAAGGCTGAAAGTTTGCCTGCGCATGCATCTGATGCAGGCATCACACGATCAGCTATTATGAAGTTCCGGACGTGGTGGCTTTGGGAGTTATCAGCTTCTATGTGTCTGGCAAGTTTAAATAACCATCGGTTAGCCTGTTGAGGAAAGTAGACCACGCGGACGCAAACCAGCTCGTTGGACTGATCACATAAGCAAGCCGCTAGCCACGACTATCCCAGAGGAACTACATCTGGCGAAGGACTGTCAAGCCTGGTGATCAGCTGTCCAGGACTCGACCAAGTGACAGGGGTCACGATCCTCAGCATTGAAGGAACGATTAGAGAGAGAGCGCCTGTTGGTAAGCGGACCAGACGCGGACGCCAACATGTTCACGGTGGTCGCGGGTTCAAATTCCAGGGCACACCTGGCTTCTCAAAGTCATGTGTGTATTATTATTCAATAAAAGAATGAAAAACGGTTCATTTATCAACACGCACTTTAACGGTGAAGGAAACATAGTGCGCAAACATACTACTGCTTGGCAAAAGTATAGATACTAAACGGTGGTACTTAGGTAGACGGTCCCATGAATATAAAATATCTGAAATCGAGATCAATCTAAATCCTCAGTCTCGGTACGAGTTTCGAACCTGCAGCCTCTTGTTTCTCAGCTTGAATGTAACTAAATGCGCATATACTATGCTTGGAGCCTTCAAGTTTAAGGTGGAAATATACAAAGCGATTGTATTTAGTACCTACCTCGATACTCTAATCACTAATGTACATGAAAGACCTAATTAAATTGTCCCAGAACTTCACCGTACTGCTTGAGCGATAGCCTTGCCAGTTCCCAGCGATATCGAAATCAGAGGTCGGTAGTTCAAGCCATATGCATATCATATGGCTTATTCGATATTAAATAATATGAACTTATACTTACATTAAACTTTAAAGATAACATGGCCAAGTTACCTGCAGAATTCTGCATATTTTTAAAGGTAAAAATCGTCATTGATTTTTGAAACGACTGCCTCGGGGGCGTAGTTGTACTACGGTTCGAATACGATGCTGAGGTCTCTGGTTAAAATCCCGGGTCGGGCAGTGACTAGATTTTTAATTCATTATCGGCCCGGAGTCAAGAATTTGTGCCCTATAAGGCGATAGGCCCTACCACGTCCTGGGGTGCAACTAACAAAGCGAAATGTGGGTGTCCTTGCACATCAGCCTACCCCTTTTGGGAAAAGGCGTGAGTTTATGTATGTAAAATGACTTTTTAAATATATTTTTGTGGTTCTACGTTGCTCGTTATGTGCCATAATATTTTGTCAACATGAAAGGATAATGGGTGTACCAAATTTAATATTTTTATAATTCCGCCTAACCGCTTTATTCCAGCGTGGTCTCAACACTTTGAATCGTAAAAGAGACACGTGCTTATATGACGTATAACAATTAATATTTAAAAGGGCGACTAAACGTATACAATCAATACGTCCACATGTACTTGTGTAGTTGTTTGGCGCAAATCAATCGTCGTAGTACTGAGTAGGCCGCCAGTAATTGGTTCGCTCTTCATATTATTAAAATGAATCACGACTGTAGTTCTCAAACTGTTTTTCCTTTTATTCATTTATTTTTAACATTAAAGTTATGCTTACAATTCTTCAAAGCATATTAGGTATAGGTATATGTATTTTTTCTGGTACATAACAACTATAAATATTGACAAATTTACTAAATAATGACATGAAAACTACTAATAATGAGCTAACATAACATTTTATAACTATACAAAAATGGGGTTAATAATATTACGGATTAAACAAAATACGACTATAGCGTGTTTAGTTTGGATATTTGCATAATATTTCAGAATTAAATAATACACTATATACGTCCCAAGGCACGAGCCTGCTCTACAGTTATTTTATCATTGTTGGTCATTTATAACCCTATCGCATCATGAGATTAAAATAACCCCGGGTAACAGAACCTGTTTTTAGTACTTAGCAACACTCCTGCTTACCCTTCAAACAGGCGTGAATTTATATATTCTTTTTATTGCTTTAAATGGCGAGACACGCTTGCCATCCCCCTGATGGTAAGCGTTACGACCGCTCACAGACAGTAGCAAAACCAAACAACACCTTGAATTAAAAAAAAACAATGCTTGGCATTCCACTGCGCACGCTATCCTTAGATTATCTGGCTATAAGTTCCTTCATACTGGAACAGAACAAGGCATTTAAAATGCTGTTTGGCGGGAGAAATACACTTTGCAAAACTAATCAGGCGGCCTCTCACATATGAGAGACCTACCAACAGTAATAAAACGAATATACTCAATCTTTTTAAGTCGACAATGCACTCAATATAATATCTTTGTAAATGGCAGTGACCACTTAACACCACGTGACAGCAGTCACGTTAGAAACAAAAGATTTGCTAAAGATAATTCAGATAGCGTCTAATACAGGGATAGCTTGATAATATATCGGTTTATTCATAGATATTCGATATCCGTGAATTTTTGTGTACACAATGACTTTCAAGATGACTTTAAAGTGACACTGCACTGAGATAAGCTTAAAACTGCATTTAACAGATTCTGGCGCTGTTAAGCTGCCGCCGAAAAGAGAGACGACGGGTTGGATCTCCATGACTAGATAGTTTTTGTATAATCCATAATATTATTATAAAAAAACTATTATTTACGGATTTTATCGCGTGTGTTGTTTAATTTTATCATTTTTTTAACTTCCCGGCGTTTCGATTACTTTACAGCTTTCGTGGTCACGGGGCGGACTCTTTTCAGAGTTTTATTTCAATGTGTAACATTTGCGTAAATCTAAGAATCCCTAATATTAGATTATATTAGCGAGCCAGGCCAGGTGCAAATACACTTTTATGAAAATATTCTATCGTCTATGTTTATAAGGGATAATGTAGAGTTGTAATGGTGAAAGAATCTTCAAATCAGTTCAGTATTTTGAAAGCCTATTAAATACCAGCAATCTTACTTTCCGTCTTATAATATTCGTTTAGTAGAAGATTGGACTACCTAAATGACTATGACTGTCATAGTGAGATTTGTGGCCAGGAATCCAAACCCACGACAACTGGCTAGGTCAATCGCGTCCTATTCATTACCAACGGGCCAGGACTGTCATATTTGAATGCAAGCAGTTATTGTATTTTGTAATTTCCGATGAACATACTACGCCCATGTTTTAATAATACACTTACTAAAATCAATTCACTATTCAATGTGCATCATATGCGTTATACGTTTTGTGTGTTTACATGTAGTATGCAGGACTACTTTGAACATTGACATAATATGGTATTGAATTTATACCACCCGTTTCTAACCACACTCCTTACCAGTGTAGTGGAAAAAAATCTGCCTGGGAGTTTTGTCAAAAGTAGCCATTTTACAAGTACGAGTACGAGTTTTTCTACCGCTTAGGTAAATGCCCGAACCGAACCGAAGTTTCGCTAAAAATACTCTTATCTATGCATTATCTATCATCAATCATCTGAAAAAGAAAGAAAAACGATTGAGTTGTCACTGTCGCCGCATGGCATACTGGTCTCGGCCTTCATTCCAATTTAAAAATACAATATTTTTAACTGCAATGAATGGAGAGAAAAAAATATCGATTTCTTTTATTTTACCATGCCTCTGTGGAATAAGAAACTTGCCAGTAAACTAAATACTCGCATTATATGTCAATACCGCCCGGTATTTATTAAATAGTGGTTAAAGTTTGAGAACCGAAGTTCAATCATTCGCAGTACCAGTTATGTTAACCATGATAATTGTCCGCATGTGTGTGCATAGGTTTAAACCCATGTTTATCATATTGTTTTCAATAGGTAACGTTTTTATTGCTTCCGTGATTGAATTATAAATCATGATTCATGTATAATCTGTGTTTACTGGTGGTAGGTCTCATATGTGAGAGGCTGCCTGGGTGGGTACCACCTCAATGTCTATTTCTCTCGTCAAACAGCAGTTTAAATGCACTGTTGTGTTTCAGATTGAAGGACATTGTAGCCAGAGTAACTACTGGACATATTGAGACTTAATGCCAAGCATTGCTTTGTAAATCAAGGTGTTGTTTGGTTTTGCTACTGATCATGAGCGGTCGCATCGCTTACCATCAGGCGAACGGCATGCTCGTCTCGCCATTCAATGCAATAAAAAAAACGAATATGGACAGCGGACGTCCCACAGTTGGATGGAAAATATGTGTGCGATCTTCAAGGAATTATTTCGGGTTGAATGTTTGTGAGGCTTACAATCTATGGGTTTTTTCTTGATTAGATATCAATAACTTATGCAGGAAATGAATACCTGCTGATGGATGAATAATAAAAACGAGGAAAATAGTAAAAAACTTTTCGAATTTTGCATAAGAAAGTAGAGTTTTAAAGAAGAATGCCTATTTTACTATTTAAGTTAGAATCGGTGCGTAGATTTTGTGCCTTGATGAAGCCTACTTTTTGTATAGGGAAAATGTAAATGTTCAATAAATATAAACATAATTGCGACCTAAGCCCGGAATTCTCGGAGAAATTAATTTGAAGACCAATAAAAATTATTTGTTTGTCTTCGGCTCGGTAAACAAAATGTAAAATGTGATAATAATTACAATATTTTAATAAAAACTATTGCCTGGGATAAAACAGGAAACATTTAAGGACGAACCATAAAAAATACTAAAGTCAGTATCGAAATAAATAAGCAATATCGGGATTAACGATTTTTTTACCGATATGAACGTAACAGACAAAATGAAAATTTGATGTATTATTATGAAACCTCCCGGAGAGGTAATGCTCTAGTATTCAGTTTGTAATTCATACAAATAAATTGATGCCTGATACTTTCATAGTAAGGCCATGGTATACTTCGTTGTATGGCATAGAGGTTTAGTTTCAAAAGCTAAATTTTCGAATAACAAACAATAATTGATAACTAGAAAATTAGTTTTCAATTATTGTTTGTTTTTACACGATAATGACTGTCATTTGAGAAGTTCGGGAAAAAACACCCGTAAAAATAACGATAAAATAGACACAAAAAGATGCGTCGACCGTGACAGGACTCGAACCTGCAATCTTCGGATCCGAAGTCCGACGCCTTATCCATTAGGCCACACGGTCAGATTAACATGGTGACTAAGTTACGGATCTGTAAGTCCTATATTAATTAAAATTTTGTAATTGAAATTTTCTTTTGTTCTTATTAATATAAATGGCATCCATTTGTCTGATGGTAAACGATAAAACAACTCACATACTGTAGCAAATCCAAACAACCGCATGAATTACAAAGCAATGCTTGGCATTCCACTGCATTCCCCATCCTGAGACATAACATGTTTATTATCTACATGTCCAGTATTTATTCTGGCTACAATGGCCTTCAAACCGGAGCACAACAGTGCATTTACAGCGTTGTTTGGCGGGAGAAATAGACATCACGGTGGTACCTACCCAGCCGGCCTCTCATATATGAGAGACCTACCACCAGTAAAGTGCCAGTTTTGCATAGGTATGTACCTATGCACTATATTCACCTATGCATTATACAGGGTATATCAAAACTGCTACCGAAAACGAAGCCGGGTGGTAGTTTAAGCGACTTCAGACACAATGCAACAGAAAAAGTTGCAAAAATAAGCGACAATATTTTTTTTGAATTTTTTTTCCTATTGCCATATTTTGGTGGTAAATAATTTTTTTCCTAAAATAATAGTGTATACCCTTTAATTTATAAATACTCTAAGATATAAGAGAGTTTAAATTATTATTTTAGCAAAAACTATGGATTTACCACCCAAAAATGACGATATTTAAAAAATCATAAAAAATAATTGTCACGTTTCTATGCGAAAATTTTAGTTGCATTGTGTTTGTAGCCACTAAAACTACCACCCGGCTTCGTTTTCGGTAGCAGTCTTGAGATACCCGGTATATTCACTCAATACGAAACAATGTTCAAACTAAAATTAATAGAAAAAATTGAAATTTAATCAAAATCCTAGGGCACACCTCTGACTTTTCGTAGGAATGTGTATTGAGTATTGATAATCAATCATCATGCACTACAACGGTGAAGAAAAACATCATGAGAAAACCTGCATACCATAGCGATTTATAAAATGTCTATGGCGTGTAAAGCCCGCCAATCCGCACAAGGCCAGCGTGGTGGACTATATGGCCAAACCACTCTCAATCCAACTCTTGATTGTACAGTAGGCCCGTGCCCTGCAGTGGGACGTATATGGGCCGATACAGTAATAGAAAAGTTGCTGACATAGGCCGGCGCGGCGGGTTGACAGCTTTGGTAGCACATTTTACATATCGTCAGGCTTATACCTAACCACTCTCAATCGAACTCTTGATTGTGGAGGAGGCTCGTGCCCTGTAGTGGGACATATATAGGCCGATACAGTAATAGAAAAGTTGCTGACATAGGCCGGCGCGGCAGGTCGGCAGCTTTGGTAGTACTTTACACTTCGTCATGCTTGTTCAAACAAAACATAATATGAATGTCAATCAACCCATAGGCACTTAGATATATGGAACTTTCCTATATCAATAGGGTGGCGTGATAGTATCGATAATTAATCGCCTTTAGTCATTTGATACTGTTATTGTTTCCTAATATTGATTGATTGATCTAAAGGTCAGTGTCCTCCAAGGAGACCATAAGGGTCAAAACTATGTGACTGTTGGGTGTATTTATTTGATATTATTTATTTATATCAAGGCAAGGCTGCCAACATGTTCACGGTGGTCGCGGGTTCAAATCCCAGGGCACACCTCTGACTCTTCGGAGTCATGTGTGTATTTGTTATGGGCCAAGTGATTAATCGGGCATTATTAATAATGCCCCGGAAATATGAATAATGCCCAATAAGAGCGGGCAATGTGATTATAACTAATCAATTTATCAAATTGCCCGGGCATTATGAATAATGCCAAGTGCCCATTGGGCAGAGTGATGTAAAGGGAATCAAAATCAAAAAAATGAGCCGAAGTGGCAGAATTTAGAATAGGGCAGCACGAGGGGGTGAGTTGGGAGGAGTGGAGGGGGAGTGGGAGTGTCGCACCTCCTCTGGTACCACTTGTTGTCAATACAAATTAGCTTCTGCATCGTCTCCGGCGCTACGGGAAGTTCAGCCCCTTCGCTCTTGCGTAACAAAAGATAGGCACCCATGCTCACCTTCGCAGCTTCGGCTTGCTGCTGCAGCCTCAGCCGCTGCGGCTCGCACGGTTTCGAGTCGGTTTTGGGGCACAGTCGACCTAACAGATCCATAAAGTGGGTACACTAATTTTCTTCTGAAGATAATGTTTCGGACGTTAAAAAACACCTAAACATAGGCAGGTCAATTCAACCTGTCTTATTTATGGGTCTATCGCAGATGCGACAAAGTGGCAGCCCAGCACGTAAAAAATCACCTATTAATCACATTGCCCGATCATCATGTAGCCATATCCATAATGCCCGGGCTATGTGATAAATAGGTGAGTTTAGATTGTAATTAATCACTTGGCCCGATATGGCTCGGCAATATTCATACTGCCCGGGCATTAATCACTTGGCCCATAACATATTGATAGTCAATCACCATGCACTAAAACGGTGACAGAAAACATCGTGAGGAAACCTGCATACCATGTCGATTTATAAGAATTTCTATAGGATGTAAGTCCGCCAACCAGCACTATATAGCCTAACCACCCTCAATCGTACTCTCGATTGTAGAGTTGGCCCGTGCCCTGCAGTGGGACGTATATAGGTTGATACAGAAGTAAGATTTCCCGGTGATTTCGTTTTTACGACGATATATTTGTCGTGAATTTGTATCCTTAAGATTATTTCTGACTTTTCTAAGTCGTGTATAAAGAGTAAACTACCTAAATACCATAGAACTTCTTTGCTGAATTTCTATGATATGGCATGCGGCCATCGATCAACTAAATTTTAAGGTTGGTTCTTGAAAACAGACCAATTTGATTAAAAATTCGAAACGACGACATTTAACTTATTTTGATTTGTTGATTTTTTGTACAAGGAAGTGAAAAAAAAAAACTGTTCCATACAAAAATAATCGTTTCAATCTGCAAAATGAATGAACAACTGATTTTTTTCCGCGATTTTAGGGTTGGCACCTTATTAAAAGTTGTTCATTATGATGAGTGTAGCATCTCCCTTTCGACTTTATATACCCTTTATGACTAACCTTGTATAGAGATTAGGATCACTCATTGATTTCGGACGTAAATGCGGTCAGCTACATATTCGCATCGTACGGATCGGACGCATCGCATCAAACGGATCGGTACGGTTACTCTATAAAAACGATACGAACGATGCCATGCGTCCGAAAGGAGAATGCCCATTCTACTAGGAAATTTAATATCGATGCGAAGATTTTTGTCCCTCAATGAAACTTACTATTTTGTGAAAAATAAATATTTTCAATAAATATAAAGATACCTTATTGCTACTTAGGCCCGGAGTTCTTGAAAAAATTAACTTGAAGTCTAATAAAAAAATATTTTTCTCGGCTCTGTGAACAAAATGTAAAAATATTACGATAATTGTTTTAGTTTATAAAAATCTATCAGCCGGGATAAAACAGGACAACGTTTAAGGACCGACAAAAAAATGCTGAAATGAATTTGAAGCAGTATCGGTATAGGAATCAACGATATTTTTTACCGATACCATGAACGGGCATTCTAGTTTACGATGACGAAATATGATCGCGTGCCTTAAATCAAAGTCTGTGATTTATTAGACATTTTTCCTTATGCCCAATGGAAGATTTATGAATGTACCTTCACAGAAATCTGTCACCATCAATGGAAATGTAATCTATTTATCTAAACTTATTGTCTGTCTTAAATATGCAAACGAATGCTGACAAGTGAAAATATGAATCGATGCGCACCCATCTTCATTCAATATGACAATTTCAGGAGATAAAATGCCAATTGATGCTGATAGATGAGTTTTTGGTTTAAGTTTACCGGTTCCTTAAGGGGTGATAGTACTTCGATGTTCTTTTATTTATGGTTTACTAGCGGCCCGGCCCAGCTTCGCCCGGGTACAAATAGATTTCTGTACAATAATATGTACGTATTATACATATAAAACTTCCTATTGAATCACTCTATCTATTAAAAAAATCCGCATCAAAATCTGTTGCGGAGTTTTAAAGATTTAAGCATACAAAGGGACATAGGGACAGAGAAAGCGACTTTGTTTTATACTATGTAGTGATTATAAAAAAGAGAGAAAATAAGTTTATGAGTCACAAACCTTAGAAAAATTACGTACATCTCATCAGGTAGCAATAAGAAGTTAACAACAAAGAACGGCCATTAAGTACGATAGATAGCACGTCATGGCTGTGACATGTAGGTGACCACTCAGCCTAATGTTGAGCTGTGGTGTGAAACCACAACTCAACGCTGATTTTCAGTGGTCACCTCGTGTGACATTCATTTATTATGTACTTTAATTTACTTTGAATTTTCGGAGTCATTTGTGTTGATATTTGATAGTCAATCACCACGCACTATAACGGTGAAGAAAATTGTGATGAGTGATATAATAGCGGTTTGTCAGAATTTCTATGGTATGTAAAGTCCACCAACCTGCACTAGGCCAGCGCGGTGGACTATATGGCCTAACCACTCTCAATCGTACTGTCGATTGTAGAGGAGGCCCGTGCCCTGCAGCGGGACGTATATTAGCTGATACAATCAGTCAGAATGATATGCTCGTCTCGCCGTTCATTGCAGTAAACGACGCACGATGACTTTAGCATGCCTCAAAAAAATATATTTAAAAGAGGCATTTTAAATCGACATATCACCTTCCTAAAACAAAAAATATTTAGTCATATACTTGATAAAGCTATCGGTATTCGAAAATATGATCAAAGACGCTCCATGATCGAAGCAAAATAGATCAACGACACCTGCCAGATAAAACTCCAATCACAATGATTCTTCACAATCTCGTGACACCCAATTGACTGATTTCATCGCTACTTGTGTTAAATTTGACTTTCCATTTCGGAAGTGAAGATTATTGCGATAAAAAATTTCCATTTGCTGATGTTCTCAAAGTTTGGTAACCCAATGGTTCTTATATACTAGTGTTGAGTGAGATATCCTCACGATGTTTTCCGTTTTAGTGCGTGGTCATTGACTATCAATATACACATTACTCCGAAAGTCAGAAGGGTGCCCTGGGATTTGAACCTGCGACCACCGTTAGCATAAGCAGTCGCGTCTGGTCCGTTAAAATCAGGCGTACCACACACCTGCGTGTTTTGTCAGCAAATATTTCTATACTGATGTACAAATTGTGTTGGCAACACATCCGCCTCGGTAGCGCAGTAGGCAGCGCGTAAGTCTCATAATCTTAAGGTCGTGAGTTCGATCCTCAACCGGGGCATATTTTTTACATACTCTTCAATTACAGTTTTACTTTGAACACTACATTTTTTGAAAATACACTTTATCCAGTTGAAATATTTAATTTTAATACTAACATACATCGCAATACAATATGTAAGATTTATTTTAATAATAACTAATACAGGGTATATCAAGACTGCTACCGAAAACGAAGCCGGGTGGTAGTTTAAGCGACTTCAGACACAATGCAACAGAAAAAGTTGCAAAAACAAGCGACAATTTTTTTTTTTTGTTATTTATATTATTTATACCCTTTTATTTATAAACTAGCGGCCCGACCCAGCTTCGCCTGGGTGCATATATTTTTTTGATTCCACTCCACACCAAATACATGTTATTTTTCGTATTAATCTCTTGTATACCTAAACTTGACATAGCTATCCTACTGTCTGGCTCAATCCCGTCTCATCCGTCTGTTCAATCTCTTCCATCTCTTCCCGATCCGTCCCGTCCTTTCTCTTTTATTATCCATCCCGTCTTATAACTTGCATTTACATTTCGTCCTATCAAATCTGTCAGCTATCCCAGCCCTCTCCCGTACCTTCCACTCTATTATATCCCGTCTCTCCATATACATGTACATATAAAGATTGCCTTATGACATTTTGACATTAAAAACTTTAGCGTTTTTTATTGTCCATCCAATATTCCGTCCCTTATTTCAGCACCAAAATGCTGTTTTTCCTAATAATATTGCACGCCATTACTTTTTGTTAGTAATAAAGTAATAATAACCATTTAAAAAAAAATGGTTGCCTGTAAAGTCGGTTTTACGGGCGAAGATTTTACGTGACAACGTCTTTTTCTCGGTAGAATATTTATTGATATGAATATAATTAAATTGCACAATAGGAACAAGGAATTGAATGAAAATAAGAATTGCACAAATTTTAACTATAGAAATATATTTTGTTTACTAAAACATTGTACATGTAATGACGAATCTAAGCACTCCATATTTTCACTACAGACACAGCTGACGATACTTTAACCACACGTGTGAACTTGTATTGTGACGCTTTCTTGTTTTTCCAACGCCAAGAACGTTCGAGAAAGACAAAGACAGAGACACAAGCATGCGCCGATTCAATGCGCCTAATTCTCTAGTGCTGCGCGCGCGGCAGACCGATCATAGTTGAGTGGGAGAGAGACGCAAGGCATTCGGCGGGCCTCTCTCTCGTTCGGTGACTCATCGTAACGTTACCGGGCGTTACACTTTTTCATAAGTGACTCCCAGCCGCAACCTAATTTAAGACGTTGTCACGTCAATAAATTTTTTGGAGGTAAAATATTTTTTTTTGGTGGGGTAATTTTTTGCGTAATTTGGGATTTCTGGCGGGGTCAATTTGTAGCCCTCACCAAGACGGTTCCGAGGATACCAAACTCGGTGGGTCTACGATCTATATTGGCCGAGATAGGATTGGGGGGGTGAGGTAAATTTTCGGGGTGGGGGTAAGGGAGGGGGGGGGGAGGAAGGTTTCGTGGGGAGGCTAACTTAAATTAATTGTTTTGGAGGTAAAATATTTTTTTTTGGGGGGGGTAATTTTTTGCGTAATTTGGGATTTCTGGCGGGGTCAATTTGTAGCCCTCACCAAGACGGTTCCGAGGATACCAAACTCGGTGGGTCTACGACCTATGTTGGCCGAGATAGGATTGGGGGGGGGTGAGGTAAATTTTCGGGGTGGGGGTAGGGGAGGGGGGGGGTAGGTTTCGTGGGGAGGCTAATAGGCACTATTTCGGAATAAGGGTGGGGGAAGGCAGGGGGGGGGCTATGGGACAATTTTGGAAAAAGTGGGTGAAACTGAAAAATAATTCTCTAGTGCTGCGCGCGCACCGTTACGTTACCGGGCGTTACACTTTTTCATAAGTGACTCCCAGCCGCAACCTAATTTAAGACGTTGTCACGTCAAAAGAATTGGCCAAATGGGTCCAGGCGTTGTTGAGTTATGCGCTTACCAACACATTTTGCGATTCATTTTTATATTATAGAAGAAGATATTATAGTCCACCCTGCTGGCTTAGTGCGGGTTGGCGGATTTTATTTCACGTAGAAATTAATCCGAAAAGTCAGAGGTGTGCCCTGGGATTTGAACCCGTGACCATCGTTAACTTGTTGGCAGTCGCGTCTAGTACGTTACCATATACAAATTAATAAAACCTTCATACTGCCTTACCCGGTGACGTAAGTAATAGAACAAATATTTAAAAATATAAAACTACATATCGTTTCATTATAATGTCTAGATACGGCATCAACGTACCAATATTTACTTTTTTCTTGAGTCTGAAAACAATACTAATGCGAAATTTAAATATGTCCCCCAGCGCATCTAAAAGTATCAATTCAAAAAACAATGTCGTTTATGAAAACGAAAAATTATAATTAGATATATTTTGGTGTACTCCGGCAAAACGCTTCGATAGAGTATACCTTGTTTAAAACTGTTGCAATATTCTCAAAAAACAATGGGCGATTTTGGTAGATATGGACATCGTTTTAATTTACATTTAACAAAATTATGCGCAAGACGCCGTATCTAGATAATATTATATACACGATGTACACATTTTTTGAATTTTGATCTATTTCGTCAGCCGTCAATGAAAGACAATGGAAAGATAGATCATTTTACGTTGGATGGTAGTTGAAGCTGGACCGTCTTTTACGTCTCCGGTCAAATAAACAAAGATCATCCTATATTGGCTGGTCGCATCACGCTTGAACGATACCCAAAAAAAAAGGTTTTTAGTATCTTCCTCAGAAATTTTCCTATTTTTCTCACCCCTATAACCTTCCCAGGACTTCCACGAATATTTCAAGACCAAAATCAGCCAAATTAGTCCAGCCGTTCACGCGTGATGCCGTGACAACGCGAAACGGGTTACATTTTTATATATATAGATAATCTAAGGTATAAAAGTGTTTAAATTATTATTTTAGCAAAAACTATGGATTTACCACCCAAAAATGACGATATTTACAAAATCATAAATAATAATTGTGGCGTTTCTTCTCGAAATTTTTGGTTGCATTATGCTTGTAGTCATTAAAACTACCACCCGGCTTCGTTTTCGGTAGCAGTCTTGAGATACCCAGTATAATATTACATGAAATTAAATTTGATTTTAATTATTCTGTATCAGCCCATATACATCCCATTGCAGGGCACGGGCCTCCTCTACAATCAATAGTGGTTAGGCCATATACGCCCGAATACTGGAACGCCATTCAAATAATAAGTTGCTCTCAACAGCGCACGGCCCACTTAGCCAGTACATTTAATCGGGATTAACGTAGTTAAGCGCCATTTATATTTAAGTTGCCTTCCAGTATTTGGGCGTTAGTCCACCACGCTGGCCTAGTGCGGGTTGGCGGACTTACATACCATAGAACTTCTTATAAATCGCTATGGTATGCAGGTTTCCTCACGATGTTTTCCTTCACCGTTTTAGTGCGTGGTAATTGACTTTCTACTATTGACTAATGTGTGAATGGATTTTTTTTTTTTTTGATGTTGTTTTATGGCGAATGCCGTAATACATCATTTCAATAACGATCTAGCCTTATGACTAATAAGTTATTTAAATTTAACCTAAACTTCTAAAGAGACTACTACTAAGAATATGTCCAATAACACGTTTCTTATTGTCTCTATTAAGGGGAAGACACAATGTTCGCGTGTTCTTTTTCACTAGCACTCACTGCACTATGTTTCACTAACTGTTCATCACTAACTCGAAAGGTTTTGTCCTTTTCAGCCTTCTCACTAAGTCCGTGTTATCAAGGAGCTGGATAGCCTCGACGTTCACGTGATGGTGAAGCCTATGTTCATGAGCTTCAGCGTACTTTTTTGCAATATTTCTAACGAAGTCTACCTTGAGGTCCCGATGAAGATCTTCATTTCTTACGTACCATGGGGCGTTTGCTATGTTCCGCAGTACTTTGTTTTGAAAACGCTGTATTATATACATATTGCTTGGTTTGGTACATCCCCACAACTGTATACTATAAGTCCATACAGGCATAAGGACTTGTTTGCATAAAAGTATTTTGTTGTGTACTGACAACGAAGAGTGTTTACCAAGTAGCCAATACATATTCCTGTAGCGAATTTCTAGCTCGTCGCGTTTCTTTTTGACGTGTGCCTTCCAGCGTAGCTTTGCGTCCAGAGTCATGCCAAGGTATTTAGCCGTATTTTCATATGGTATAGTTTTACCGTTAATAAACACAGGCTCATACTTTGGCTTTTTGTTGGTGAAGTCAATATGAAATGATTTTGATTCATTTATTTTCAAACGCCATTTTTCAGTCCAATTTGAGATGGCATTGACAGCTGTTTGCACTTTATCCACTGCTTCTTCGTGAGTCGATCCTGTGGCTAAAATTGCCGTATCGTCTGCGAAAGTTGCAATGGCATTGTTTTCTATTTTAGGAATATCACAGGTGTATAATAAGTACAGGACCGGACCTAGTACACTTCCCTGTGGTACTCCAGCTTCTATATGCTTAATTTCTGAATAAGAATCTTCATGTTTGATACGAAACATTCTATCAGAAATGTAAGATTCCAGTATGTCTGAGAACTGCTTGGGAAGCATTTTCCTAAGTTTGTAAATGAGGCCGTGGTGCCAAACCTTGTCAAATCCTTGTGCCACGTCTAGGAATACCGTTGAGCAAACTTTTTTCTCTTCTAAAGCCTTTTCTATTAGATTAGTTATCCGGTGGACATGGTCTATTGTTGAATGTTTTTCTCTAAATCCGAATTGGTAGTCTGGGATTAATTTCCGCTCTTCTATAACAGGCTTAAGCCTTTTCAAAAGTATTTTTTCATATAGCTTAGCCATTACTGGCAACAAGGAAATCGGCCTATAGGATTTCACGTCATGAGGAGGCTTACCAGGCTTGGGTATCATAATTACTTCAGCAAATTTCCAAATGTCAGGTACATATTTCAGTCTGAACGAGGCATTTATCAAAGTAGTCATTTTGACAACTGCTTTGCGCGGTAGATTTATCAGTACTTCTCCTGTAATCAGATCGTATCCCGGAGATTTCTTTTGATTTATTTTTTTAATTTCATTTGTTACCTCCCTAGGTGTAACGAATTTTATTGGATGGTTGTCTTGTGAAACGTAGTCTAGGGTGAAGTCCAGTACAGTACCTTCATTTGGTTTAAATATGTGCTCTAGATGTTCAGCAAATATATTTGCTTTTTGTTCATTGTTTATGGCCCAGCGTCCATTTGTTGTTTTGATAGGAGGGACTTGCATAATTGGTTTTTTAATATTTCTGGTAGCTTTTCACAGAGAATAATCTGACATACGGTCGCTAGATAACCCACGAAGATAGGTATTCATTGATTCGTCTTTGAAGCGTTTTATTTCTCTTGTGAGCCTTTTTGCGAGTGTGTTATAAATTTGTTTGTCCTTAGGAAATCTGTTTGTTTGCCATTGTTTTCTTTGTTTCCTTTTTTCAGCTATAAGGTCCCTGATTTCTTCTGGGTAAGAGTTGCCTCTAACTCTTAACCTAGCCACAGGTGTGTTACGCCAGGCACATTGTTGTATGTTCACTATAAACTGTCTCAAGTCTTGTTAGAGTTGCTCAACATTTCTAAGCGGAACTTTTAGATCAATTATAGATTCTAGATCTAACTTGAAGCTTTTCCAGTCAGTGTATCTATTTGATAACGAGGGATGGCTTTCCATTTGAATTTTTACAGCGGATAGAGTAAAAATGATCGGCGAATGATCTGAACTCATGTCGTAGCCCTCCTCAATATGCAGAGTATCGAGGGGGAGATTTTTTAAGATGAAAAAGTCTATTAGGTCTGGGATCTTTGATGTATCCGTAGGCCAGTAAGTAGGCTTTCCTGTAGACATCACATCACATTTGAGTTCTCTAGCGGCTGATAATAATTCTCTACCTTTGGTTGTCGTGAGTCTAGATCCCCAGAAGGTATTTTTTGCATTGAAGTCACCACCGAGTATAAACCTGGAGCCAAGTTGTTTAAACATATGTATATACCGCTCAGCCTTTAGTGAATACCTAGGTGGGGAGTATATAGCAGATATAGTAACAGGATAGCGTTTTGTCTGTATACAAACCGCCATAGCTTGTATGTCTTCATCCTCTATCTTGGATTGTTCGTAGTGACAAATTTTGTCTTTTATTATGAGAGAACTGCCCCCCCTTGGTGTGTTGTAAGGATGCAAGGCATGGTAAACTTTGTATCCTTTTATTTTTATTATTGTTTCTTTCGTACAGTGCGACTGTGATATGAGGCAAACATCGAAGTTTTCAGTGATTAGGACGAATTCTATTTCATTTAGGTGTTGAAGTAGTCCATTGGCATTCCAAGCTATGATTTTAAGCGTCATTGTTTGGTATTTGGTAAGATAGCAGTGTTGGTGCTATGCTCCAGCTTTTTCAGGTAATTATCGAATGAAGTCATAAATTTAAGAATTTTGTTGATTTTGTCTTCAATGTTATATTCTTGTGATTGTGGTTTCTGTTGTGACTGTGACAGGACCTGTGGCTGTATTTGCATCTGTCCAGCTTTTGCCATTTGTGAATATGTCACATCTTTTTTAATACTTTGAGTGTTTATTATTTGTTTAGTTCTACTGGTGTCTGGAGTTTTAATTGTATTTTTACTACTCTTCATCACCTTATTTTTCATATTTTGAAGTTCTTTGGCTACTATGCACCCTCTGTAATTAGCAGGATGTGGTTCACCACAGTGTATGCATTTTGGTTTAGCATCCGCTGGTTTTGGGCAGTCACGAGTAAGATGCTTACCCGTACATTTAACGCATCTAGGCTCCTTACTACAGTATTTTTGGGTATGGCCGTATGCTTGACATTTCTTGCATTGTGGAATCAGTTTAGATGTTTTGATTGGCTGTATTTCCACTTTGCAGCCGAGAATTGAGCTGATATTATATATATTGTTTATGTCTTCTTCTTTTTGGAATGACAGCATAAACATATTAAGAGGTTCTTTAGTCCTCCAGCTTAATTTATTCACCTATTATTTTAAAGCATTTAGCTTTAAGGCCTTCAATAATTCTTCCCGGTACATACGTGTGGTGAAGATTTTTTGCCATTACTCTGATCGGCCTGTCTTGTTTATTCTCATAGGAGTGCCACTGATTTTTATTGTCTACTAGTAGTTTAGTGGTGGCCTTGTATGAGTTCTCGCTTTTGGTATTAATTTTGGCCATATCGCCTTTCATCAATTTAATAGTGAATGATTCACTAGGAATACTGTCACTGAGAAAATCATAAAATTTCTGGAAGTTCTTGATTCCTTCCACAACGATAGGAGGCGGTAGAAGTGCCTTCTTTTCCTTTGGCTTCTCCGGGACTTTTTTGTTGGGCTCGACTTGTTGTGACGGGGAAGGTGTTAAGTTCCGCTTTCTTTTCTTCCTACTCTCTTGTCGTATCCACTCAGTTTCTCTCGCGAGTTCCTCATCGTCTGTTTCGTATTGAACTTCAGAGGGGACTTCTTTACTGACTCCTGGTTTGACGCAGGCTTCATTTTTATTGCCTTTCTCAGCTTTACGCAGTTGTTGCTGGAGATTTTCTACTTTTATTTGAAGTTCATTAACTAAGCATTCCAATTTTTCACGGAGATGTTTTTCTTCGTTGTATAGCTGGTACAACACTTGTTCCGTTTCAGTCTTGATGGTGATAGTGCTTTTCGGTTGGGCCATATTAATTGATCTAATTAATATAGCTTGGCCTTAACAGTTGTTAGTTGTTTTTGCCGATGTTTTGCATGCGTTGCAGAAATGATTTCTGGGTCATCGCGGCGATCGCGGTCCGCAGCCCGTCGCGACGGCGTGATTGCTGCGTCAGCACTTTACCCGAGTAAGAGCTAGAGCAACAGTACGACGCAACCGTTCTCTATAGCTGTCTAAAAAGAACTGTATGGATGATTTAATTATTATCATGATATAGAATATAATATGTTTCTTTCTTTCTTTCTTTCTTATTTCTTTATTATTATTTTATTCTGGCCCGGCATGTGGCCAACATTGCACCTGATGGTGAGCGCAAATGCCGCCCAGGCCGAGTATCCATTGGCATCAGATGGCAGTCCCATGCCAATAGAGATACAATTATGCCGGCCTGTTAAGATGCCTCTTCAAATTTTTATAAGTATTTGAAATTATTAAAATATGTTTGCAAAGTAATAATGGAAAATATTTGATTTTTTTGTACTATTACATTTATTTTGTACTGTTAGTTTAAATATTCACGGGGATCCTACAGGCAAATTGCAACAGCAGTTTTGTGGGGCAATGTATTTGATGTACTGTTTCTTATTTTGTAAATGTTTGTAACAAATAAATAAAAAATAAAAAGGGTACATAGCCCTGACCTCATTAAGATCAAAACAGTTGTTTCGTAAGAAATATAAGACTTTTTGAAGTCACAAACACCCAGACCCAGAGAAATAATAGGCTAGTGTTATCAATTTTTAGTATTATTTATATAGAAAGGTTACGTCATGCATAATCATAATACGGAAGAATTTAGTAACATATATAATGTATCCTATTATACAGGGTATATCAAGACTGCTAACGAAAACGAAGCCGGGTGGTTGTTTAAGCGACTTCAGACACAATGCAATAGAAAATTTTGCAAAAAAAAGTGACAATTATTTTTTGTGTTTTTTTCGTATGTCCATATTTGGGTGGTACATATTTTTTTTTTTTAATAAAATAATAGTGTGTACCCTTTTATTTATAAATAATCTAAGGTATAAAACAGTTTAAATTATTATTTTAGCAAAAAATTATGGATTTACCACCCAAAAATTACGATATTTAAAAAATCATTAAAAATTAATGTCGCATTTCTTTGCGAAATTTTTAGTTGCATTGTGTTTGTACTCACTAAAATTACCACCCAGCTTCGTTTTCGGTAGCAGTCTTGATATACCCGGTATATAAATGTTGGTGGTAGGAGTAATAGAAAAGGATGCAATATGCACAATGTGACGTCATCTTTCATAAGGTGCATGCGTGCGAAAGGCCATATCAGGCACCAATTCCTCTTTCCGAGATAATGAATAAAAAATCCAATATCACTTTAACCGACCCGGGATTCAAACCCGAGACCGCAGCTGTTCAATCATACTGTAAACCACGCCACCGAGTCAATCAAACATAACAATATATTTATTTCAGGCTGTGGAATTGTTTGCCGGCGCACATGTTCCCTCCTTTCTACAATCCTGGGTCCTTCCGCCGTGGTGTGAAGAGGCACCATAGCAGGCCGGCATAATTGTTTCCATTGGCACGGGACTGCCGTCCGATTCCAATGGATACTCTGCCTGGGCGGCATTGACACTTTCCATCAGGTGCAATGCCGCCACTATGCCAGGCCATTGTAAAAAAAAATATCCAAATAAATATACCAAACGGTCACATTCATAGTCCTGACCCCCCACTAAGATCGAGTCTTGAGCCGTGGGTATCAGGAACTACGAGAGTTTTCGGTCTCACAAACACCCAGACCCGAAAAAATATTTATCTCGGTGCGGGGATCGAACCCGCGGAGTCAGTCCCCAGCCTGCGTCTAACCAACTGCGCCACGGAGGCTGTCATAGATAGATAGAATACCTATTTGGATCCTTTTCCTCTTACAAAACTGACCCAGCACACTGACCTCTGGGCGTAATCGGGTATTCCCTATAAAGTAATTATTGATAAACCCCACATCACTGACTGATAACAGATGCATTAAGACATCGGCAACACGATAATTGTTTTATTGCTAATTGCTTATTACATTGCAATATTATGAAGTTGTTTCTTTCTCATCCTTATTACAGATGATTTGGAAAATGGATAGCTTAACAAATTCCTTAACCTGCAGTTGATACATATTTTTTAAATACAGGGTATATCAAGACTGCTACCGAAAACGAAGCCATTTGGTAGTTATAGTGACTTCAGATACCATTCCACTAAAAATTTTGCCTAAAATATGCAAATTGTATTTTTTTTTCTTTCATCATATTTGGGTGGTAACAACATAGTTTTTTTAAATAACACAGTAGATCCTTTTATTTTTTAACACGCTATAGTACCCAGGGGTTTAAATTATTATTGTAGCAAAAACGATGAATATACCACCCAAACACGATGATATTTAAAAAATCACAAATAATTATTGAACCGTTCCTTTGTGATGTTTTTTGTTGCATAGTGTCTGTAGTCACTAAAACTACCACCTGGTTTCGTTTTCGGAAGCAAAGTCCTGACGACCCCACACTAAAATCGAGTTGTATCATGGGTGTCAGGAACTACGAAAAAAATCGGTTTCAGAAAAACCCAGACCCGAAACGAATACCTTTGGTTCACACAAATATTTGTTTCGTTGCGGGGATCGAACCCACAGCCTCTCGTAACATGGCCGGCGTCTAACTAACAGGGACACGGATGCCTGCTAAATACATAAAAAAGTGAAATATAGTGTGCCTAGTCTATCTAAGATTAATACAACCACTTGACTTGCACTTGAAAATATTTCGAAATGTTATGTTTAATTGCAACTCAAGTGTAGTCTACTATTTAGCTGAAATGAGTTTAAGTGGAAATCTGAGGTTGTGCTGGGACGTCCCCTAACAGCCGCTGCCAATAAACAATCCCAATCCAAAATTTGCAGTTTGAGATTGACAGCTCGATCTTTTTTCTGATACTATATTGCTAATAATCAATCTCAGTAGTGAAAAAACTATGGCAACATGGTAAATGACAAATCGAAAAGTAGAAAACAATCCAGATTGACTTCAAAGTTCAATCTATTTTTTTTCGATTGATTATCGGCCGTTAGAGATACGTCGTTGAACTACGAAGGTCTGATAACAATTTTAATAAATATAAATACAATCAAATCGACTGTACACTCGGTATAGACTGGCTTGGTAGCGTAGTTGTACTAGGGTAAGGCTACAAAGGGGTGCTGTGTCGGGAACGTCCACGTGGTGCACCCTGGGCAACGTGGGTCATCGTAGTTGCAGTTTTGCAACTACTATGGCCGACGGCGAATATCCGACGGGGAGGGCAGGGGGTTTGGCGGTCGCTGTCTTTTGTGGCGGCCGCCTCCATCTGTCGTTTTTAGGTGGGGCCCATCTCAGGGCCACCCTCCGGTTCTGTCCCGGAGGCATCGGCGGGCCCGGTGTGCGCTTACCCCGCCGCCGGGCGGGCTGTGGGAGTGTCCCTCCTACGGTCGCCGTCGCAAATCGTAATCCGGTTGTGAGGTTTGTGGTCATGTCTCGCACTCCTGTCGGACCGAGGGTCTTGGCTTAACCGCCCGGACCGCGAGGGAGGATGCCTCTATAAAAAGTACCCCGAATCCTAAGCGGCGGCGCACCGCGAGGGGATGCATGGCTGATGGGCAATTCAGTCTCTAGTGCAACCCCCGCCAGAGTACAGGCCGACCCTCTGGCGGGTTACGCTAGGCTTACCCAGGTACAGGGGGCACTGCCTGGGCGGACCTTCTTTTCCCCCATACTCGTGGGACCAATATGAATACTTCATTAAAAACTAAAATCACGAAAGATTTTTACGTAGTGGTGGATAGGTTGCCTGACTCGGACACGTCTCAAGCGTCCAGTCGGGTACCGTCCAGGATGGGGCATCCTGCGGAGAGGACCGCGCTACCCCGCGACTTCGACTCGGAGTCCGGGGCGTGCAGCGACTCTTCGCTGCCAAAAAGAAGCCGATTTAAACGGCGGGGCTCTCGTCCTGCCGAAAACAGGCCCAAAGCTAGCGATGGAGGTAGTGCGGTGGAGACAGATTCCCGCACTGCCACCAAAAAGCTGAAGAAGCGCCCACCGGCGCCGGGAAGTAATGACGAAGCCCTTGCCAAAGCCCAAAGGGAATACGAGGCCGCCGTGGCTGCTGAAAGCATCACCGAGGCCGAGATGCTTGAGGTGGATGAGGTCGAGCTGCGGAAGGCCAAGGAGGCGAATCCTTCGACCAAGCCGGCTCCAAAGGATCCTCCCCCAGCCACACATAGTGAGGCCTTATTAAAGATGGCAGACCGGCTCCGACACATCGCTCGTACGGCCAAAAATCTAAAGGGCACGTACATCAAAGAAATTAAATACAGCGCGTCGGAGCTGCTCGAAATCGCGCAGGAGCCGCCATCAGCCGAGCTCGCCCGAGTCGAGGCGGAGAAGGCCAACCTCCGGGACAAGGTGACGGCACTAGAGGCGGCCCTCAGGCCGCCCAGGGGAAGATGCTGCAGGACCTGATGGCCATGGTCCGAACACAGCAGCGGCCAGCGGCTGAGTCGGCCGCAGGCGGATCGGAGGCAGAAGCGGTTAAAACGCTACTGGAGGTGCACATGGCAAAAGTAGATGCCAAGCTGGAGGCAATTGCCATGCGACTGCCTCCAGAGCCGATTCTCCGGCCTCCGCTGGCCGCTGACCGGGCCAGGGCCAAGGAAGCCCCGAAGCCGCGGCCACCTGTCGCGGGGATGCCAGCCGTTTCATGGCCTGCCCTGGGAACGGGGAAGGGGAAGGCAGCCCCTACGGCCGTTGGTCGCCCCGCACCAGCCGCCCCTGCGGTGACTGGCCGTCCCGTGCCAGCTACCCAGCCGGCCGCGGCTTCGACGGCTCCGCCGCCAGGCGCCTCTCGTGAGTCTCGCGGGCGCAAGCGAGGTAACCGGAAGCGCGCCCCGCCACGGTCGCAGACGCCACACCCGCCCCTTCAACCCACCACATCCACGGAGACTCCGTGGACTGTGGTGGCAAAGAGGGGCAAGAAGAAGTCCCGGGTGGCTCAACAGCCGGCCCAGACCCCACGCAGGGCTGCTCCCCAGCTCCGCCTCCCGCGTAAAGCCGCCGTGACTCTCACGGTGACGCCGGAGGCGTTGAAGCGGGGTATTACATACGCGCAGGTCCTGCGTGAGGTCCAAACGAAAGTGGGCCTAGCCAGCCTCGGCATCACAGCCGGACTGAGGTCGAGGTGGATAGCCACCGGGGCTTTCCTTTTTGAGGTGCCCGGGCCCGAGTCGGAGGCGAAGGCCGACTCCCTCATCGTCAAAATGAGGGAGGCCCTTCGCGGGTCCGAGGAGAACGTGCGCGTCTCCCGGCCCGTGAAGACTGCGGAGCTGCGCGTCTCTGGATTGGACGCGTCAGCCACCTCCGAAGCAGTCGCAGCGGCCATCGCCCGTCTTGGCGAATGCTCCCCCGACGAAGTCAAGGTCGGGGAGATTCGAGACGAGCGCTCGGGCTTGGGCGCGGTGTGGCTTCGCTGTCCAGCCAAGGCAGCGGAGAAGGTGGTGAAGGCGGGGCGCGTCCTCGTAGGATGGGTGGCAGCGGGAGTACGCCTACTGGAGCCTCGGCCCATGCGTTGCTTCCGCTGGCTCTACAAAGGGCACGTACGCGTGCAATGCACCGGCGAGTGCGACCGCAGCGGGCTCTGCTACCGCTGTGGTCAACCGGGACAATGCGCAATTTGCGCAGATGCCGGGAAACCCGCGGACCACCGAGTGGGCGGCAAGGCCTGCGCTGCCTTCTCGGTCCCGCACCGTTCGCAACGCGGTGTGGGAGCCGAGGTTGCGACGCGGCCGCAACCGTCCCGCCCTGAGGCGATGGAGATCGCCCATACATAGATGGATCTAAATTTCCTCCAGGCGAACATCAACCAAAAAAACCAAAATGAAAGTGCGTGGTGGCCTGTTGGTAAACGGACTAGACGCGGCTGCCCACATGTTCACGGTGGTCGCGGGTTCGAATCCCAGGGCACACCTCTGACTTTTCGGAGTCATGTGTGTATTGATAATCAATCACCACGCACTAAAACGGTGAAGGAAAACATCGTGAGGAAACCTGCATACCATAGCGATTTATAAGAATACCTATGGTATGTAAGTCCGCCAACCCGCACTAGGCCAGCGTGGTGGACTATATGGCCTAACCACTCTCAATCGTATTCTCGATTGTAGAGTAGGCCCGTGCCCTGCAGTGGGACGTATATGGGCTGATACAGAACATCAACCACTGCCAAGGAGCACAATGGATGCTCGAACAGTCCTTGGCGCAGTGGTTGATCCACGTGGCTGTGGTCGCCGAGCCATACTCTGTCCCTGCCCGCGACGACTGGGCAGGGGATCTTGATGGCTCGGTGGCCGTCTTCACCCAGGGCGCCGCCGGCTCTCCGCCCTTCGAAAAAGTAGCGAAGGGTGCGGGATGCGTGGCGGTCCTGGTGGGAGGGGTGTGGATAGTGGGAGTCTATTTCTCTCCCAACAGGTCCCAGGCGGAATTCGAGAGTTTCCTCGCGCGCCTGGGGGCCCTGGTACAGCATGACAGCCAGCCTCGACCCGTGCCCGTAGCCGGTGACTTCAACGCCAAATCCTCGGCTTGGGGTTCGTCGGTGACCGACGCGCGGGGCGAGGCCCTGGAGGAATGGGCGATCTCCATAGGGTTGGTCGTCCTGAATCGGGGGTCGGAGAATACGTGCGTGCGGCACAACGGCGGTTCGGTGGTGGACATCACGTTCGCCACCCCGGTGTTTGCCCGCCGTGTTCGGGACTGGAGGGTTTTGGTTGAGGAGGAGACGCTGTCCGATCATCTCTACATTCGGTTCAGCGTCTCTTCCTCCCAGGTCTCCACCCGCCAGTCCGGTGGTGGTCCGACTGCCCGATTCACGGGCGGCCGTCGTTGGGCCGCAAAGCGCCTCGATGTGCAGGCCGCGAAGGAAGCTGCCATTGTTCAGGCGTGGCTCCCTTTGCCGGACGGGCCGGTGCGGGTCGAGCAAGAGGCGGAATGGTTCGGGGTGGCGATGTCGCGCGTCTGCGACGCGGCCATGCCCCGGGTCACCCGCCTCCCAGCGAAGCGTCAGGTGTACTGGTGGTCGGCCGAGCTCACAGAGCTGCGCGCGGCTTGCCAGGTCGCGCGCCGCCGACTCGCCAGGCACCGTCGTCGTCGGACTCGTAGACCCGGCGACGACGAGCAAGGGCAGCACCTTCTCGACCTCCACAGAGAGGCGAAGAGAGCGCTGCGGGTGGCCATCGCGCAAGCGAAGGCCGCGGTGAACGAGGAGTTCCGGAGGTCTCTGGACAGAGATCCATGGGGGCGTCCGTATCGTGTGGCGATGCGGAAATTCCGCCCATGGACGCCCCCTCTGACACAAAGTCTCCGGACCGATCTTGTCAAGTATGTCGTCGCGGCCTTGTTTCCGGCCACCGAGAAGTTCACTCTTCCACCGATGGCGCCACGTCCACCAGCGCCGTCGTCGTTGGTTTCGGTAAGGGATATCCCGGAGGTTTCGCCGCAAGAGCTAGAGGCGGCAGTGCTTCGGCTGCGGGGCAAGAACTCGGCCCCGGGGCTCGACGGGGTGCCCGGTCGTGTCTGGGTGCTGGCCGTCGAGTCGCTGGGTACGAGGCCCCGCGGCCTTTTCTCCGCGTGCCTTGAACAGGGCATCTTCCCGTCGCGGTGGAAGACGGGCAAGCTTGTCCTGCTCCGCAAAGAGGGGCGACCCGCAGACTCGCCCTCGGCCTACCGGCCGATCGTGTTGCTCGACGAGGTGTGCAAGCTCTTCGAGCGCGTAGTCCACGTGCGCCTCGTCGAGCATTTGGAGGGTACGGGCCCGGATCTGGCAGACTGCCAGTTCGGGTTCCGGCGGGGCCGGTCGACGGTCCACGCGATTCTGCGGGTGAAGGCACAAGCGGAGCGTGCGGTGTCCCGGGGTAGGGTCGTGGTGGCGGTGTCTCTCGATATCGCCAACGCGTTCAACACCATGCCCTGGGCCTGCATCGAAGAAGCACTGCGGTACCACGAGGTTCCGCCCTACCTTCGGCGTCTGGTGCACTCGTACCTGTCTAATAGGTACGTGGTGTATCCAGGCGCCGACGGGTGGCACCGCAGGGCTCGGTTCTTGGGCCGCTCCTGTGGAACATCGGCTACGACTGGGTGCTACGTGGTACCAACCTTCGGGGTGTCGCTGTCGTCTGCTACGCGGACGACACACTGGTGACAGCGACGGCCAGGACATTCCAGAGGTCCGCCCTGCTCGCCTCGTTCGGTACTGGACTGGTGGTGGGCAGGATTCGGCGACTGGGCCTCACGGTGGCCCTCAGCAAGACCGAGGCCGTGTGTTTCCACGGTCCTCGGTGTGGGCCTCCGCCTGGGGCCCACATCACGGTGGAGAGCGTGCGGATTCCCGTCGGCTCGAGGATGAAATACCTCGGTCTCGTCCTCGACAGTCGATGGGATTTCCGCGCGCACTTTGAGGAGTTGTCGCCGAAGCTGGTGAGGGCGGCGGGCGCACTGGGGCGCCTGCTGCCCAACACTGATGGTCCTGGCATCCCTTGCCGAAACCTATATGCTGGAGTCGTGGGGTCCATGGCCCTCTACGGGTGTCCCGTTTGGGCCGAGTCCCTGGGCGATCGTTACGTCCGCCTGCTGCATCGTCCGCAGCGCATGGTGGCGCAGCGGATAATCAGGGGCTACCACACGGTCTCGCACGAGGCGGTCTGCGTTTTGGCGGGAACTCTGCCCTGGGTGCTGGACGCAAAAACCCTTTCGTCGGCTTTCTTCCGGCGAGAGGAGGCGTCCGGGCGTGGGCAGAGGTTGGTCCCCCGAGAGGTCGAGGCCATGCTGGCCTCCCTCCGCAGGTCTGCTGTGGAGGAGTGGCGTTCCAGGCTGGAGAACCCTAGTGCTGTTACGAGGACCGTCGTAGCAGTGCGACCTGTCCTCGAGCAGTGGCTGGACAGGCGCCACGGTGCGCCGACATACCGGCTGACGCAGATGCTCACCGGGCATGGCTGCTTCGGTGCGTACCTGTGTCGCATAGCCGGAGCGGAGGAGTCCGCCGTGTGCCACCATTGTGGCAACTGCCGTGAGGACACGGCCCAGCACACGCTGGAGGAGTGCCCAGCCTGGGACGAGGAGCGCAGCGCTCTCATTGCGGTCGTTGGAAGCGACCTTTCGCTGCCGGCCGTGGTCGCCGCCATGGTCGGCAGCCGGAGTTCGTGGCGAGCCATGCTCTCCTTCTGCGAACGCGTCATGTTGCAGAAGGAGAGCGCCGAGTGGGATCGGGAGCAGACCGATCCCGCTCGTCGCCACAGGAGACGTAGGAGGCGCCGGGACAACAACTAACCCGGCGCCGCAGAGGCCACATGGGGCCGCCGTCCCTACCTTGGCGGCCCCCGAGACGTGACGCTACAAGCGTCTCGTGCCGCGTCGCTAAGCGGCGGTGCACATAAGAGGCGGTCCTGGCGCGTCCGTTCATCGGTATCCCGGGGCCGTCTCTCAAGTGCACCGATGGTGGCCAACGCGGGGTTTTTAGTCGGTATTTCGGCGCGTATTGTGGTAGGAACCAGACCCAGCGGCCGCCCGTCCACATCCACGGGCGGTATTTTTTATTTTTTATTTTTTATCACTATTGTACACCATATACAGGGTATATCAAGACTGCTACCGAAAACGAAGCCGGGTGGTACTTTAAGCGACTTCAGACACAATGCTACAGAAAAAGTTGCAAAAAAAAAAGCTAATTTTTTTTTGTTTTTTTTTTCTTATGGCCATATTTGGGTGGTAAATACATTTTTTCCTAAAATAATAGTGTATACCTTTTTATTTATAAATACTCTAAGGTATAAAAGAGTTTAAATAATTATTTTAGCAAAAACTATGGATTTACCACCCAAAAATGACGATATTTAAAAAATCATAAAAAATAATTGTCACGTTTCTATGCGAAATTTTTAGTTGCATTGTGTTTGTAGTCACTAAAACTACCACCCGGCTTCATTTTCGGTAGCAGTCTTGAGATACCCAGTATACATAAAAATTACAAAACAACATGAAAAAAAAAATGCATAAGTGGCGGTCTTATTGCTTGAAGCAATCTCTGCCAGACAGATTGGGATGGATAAATGATAAGAACGTAACGTTGGGGCTTCAGGTGTACGAATAATTCAATTTATATAGTAATATTACTAATATTTATATAATATTATTAAGTTTACATATAAACATACATATATATGTTGAATAAACATATAAATACACAAAATACACATATAATATATATATATACCTATATATATATACATATATATTTATATACATAAATCATATAAAAAATAAATATAAAAGCGATATAAATAAATAATAAACAAAGGAAAATGTGAACAAGTCCAATATCATCATAGAACCTGAAAGCAGTGTTCTTTAACCAATTTTTTAAAGATGGGCAGAGATTTCCCGATGATGATCCCGTCTCACCGTTACTGGCAAAGCATTCCACAACCTGTACCGGGCGGTACACACACCTCGCTGGGCTCGGAAGGCGCCGGTGAGTCCGACACACCCTCGCCCCTTCGGGGGTGGGATGGTCCGTAAAGGGATTTTTGCCAAGAGAAAAAAAAAAAAAAAGTTTACAAAGCTGAGGTCTCGGGTTCGAATCCCGGGTTGGGCAAAATGATATTGGAATTTTTTATTCATTATCAGCCCAGAGTCAGAAATTTGTGCCCGATATGGCGATAGGCTGAAGAATTGTTCAACTTCATCCCCTCCTCTCCATTCCTTACCAGAACCACGCGTGCTGGCTTGCGAAGCCATAGCTTGACGGTCCACACCATCCCGGCGCGAACCAAACGGTTCTCAAATTCTTTTTTGTGCCGCACCGTCAGGCTGTGGAATTGTTTGCCGTCTCACGTTCCCTCCTTCCTACAATCCTGGGCCCTTCCGCCGTAGTGTGAAGAGGCACCTTAGCAGGCTGGCATAATTGTTTCCATTGGCATGGGACTGCCGTCCGATGCCAACTCTGCCTGGGCGTACTTGCGCTTCCCATCAGGTGCAATGACGCCACTATGCCGGGCCAGATAATTAAAAAAAATATATAATAATAATTAGTGATTCTTACTAAAACTGTTTTATTGCTATGAATGGCGAGACGAGCATCACGTTCGCCTGATGGTAAGCGATACGACCGCTCATGAGCAGTAGTAAAACCAAACAACACCTTGAATTACAAACTAATGCTTGACATTCCATAGCACTCGCCATCCTGAGACATAAGAAGAAAAGTTTCAGTATGTTCAATAGTTAATCTGGCTATAATGTCCTTCAATCCGAAACACAACAATGTATTTTTTTTATTTTTCTTTTTTATTATTTAAATTTCGTTTGCCGTATTTTACATTTGTTTTGTATTATTTTAATTTAATAATTTTAATGTGATTTAATTTAATATTTGAAATTTAATTTAATATTGTCACTAAATAATATTCTATTAATATTTCTTTTTGTGTAATTTTCTATGAATGCTGTACGCACCTGAAGAGACGGTAACGCCTTGTCCAAGACTTTGATGTTATAAATCTGTGCATATTTTAGTGTTATTGTCAATGGTGTGTCCAAAATAAATAAATAAATAAAATAAAATAAAATTTAAACTGCTGTTTGGCGGGAGAAATAGACATTGCTGTGGTACCCACCCAGGCTCTCACATATAAAGAGACCTACCATCGTTAAAAAAATACGTAAAATACTGCAAGGCTCTATCACATTGGGCTATTCCAGGCAAATATGTTTTACTAATCAAAAACACTCAAAATATTCAAATATTGTTAAACTTGATATTAATCACGATAGTAAAATCCTAAATGAAATTATTAATTAATAAAACATACACAAAATGTAAATTAACATTCCTATTTGGAGCGTGCCGCCAATTAAAATTATATTTAAATATTTTATGAATTTAATTGAATTAATATAACGATAATATGATTCGTAAACTTCGAACAGCCTTGGTTACTCCGTTGTTAAGACGCCGACTATGAAACTAAAGGCCGCGAGTTCGATCCAGACCAAGACAAATTTTGGTAATGCGGAATATATTCCTTATATTCGTGGGTGTAATAGCTGCTATCAGTATAATCTCTGCCTACTCCTTCTGTGAACAAAGCGTGAGTGTCTGTAAAATATTTGTTTCGGGTCTGAGTGTTTGAGACCGAAAAGCCTTTCATAGTTTCAGATGTCCACGAGACAAGCCTCGCTTTCAGCTTGCGTTGGAACCATGTATGTGCTTGTATACCGGGTATCTCAAGACTGCTACCGAAAACGAAGCCAGGTGGTAGTTTTAGTGGCTACAAACACAATGCAATTAAAAATTTCGCATAGAAACGCGACAATTATTTTTTATGATTTTTTAAATATCGTCATTTTTGGGTGATAAATCCTTAGTTTTTGCTAAAATTATAATTTAAGCTCTTTTATACCTTATAGTATTAATAAATAAAAGGGTATACACTATTATTTTAGGAAAAAACGTATTTACCACCCAAATATGGCCATAGAAAAAAAATAACAAAAAAAAATTGTCGCTTTTTATTGCAACTTTTTCTGTTGCATTGTGTCTGAAGTCGCTTAAACTACCACCCGGCTTCGTTTTCGGTAGCAGTCTTGATATACCCTGTATAAGTATTTATGAAAATTTATTCAATACTCATAGACAACGAAAACGGGCCTTTGTGTTGTATCCAAGTGTCTTTGTGATAAAGGAATCCCCCGGTCCACGCGACCTTACAGACGTGCTCGAATACAACCGATTGTTATGACTCATTAATACATACGCATTGTGCATGCTAAGAGATAATGGAGATTCTGAGTTGTAGTGACGTCATAGCTTTCAAGAATGATTAAAAAATAAAAAATCTTAATTTATTTCAGATATTAGACATAATAGTTTAGACACACACAAAAAATATTAGTAATTAAAGATTATAGACAAGCCTTATTTAAAGTCTTTACTGGGGGTAGGTCTCTCATATGTGAGAGGCAGCCTGGGTAGGTTACACCGCAATGACTATTCCTCCAAATAGGAGGGTAAATGCACTGTAGTATTTTTTTTTTATTGCAATGAATGGCAAGACGAGCATGCCGTTCGCCTGATGGTAAGCGATGCGACCGCTCATGAACAGTAGCAAAGCCAAACAGCACCTTGAATTACAAAGCAATGCTTGGCATTCCACTGCGCTCGCCATCCTGAGACATAAGATGTTAAGTCTCAATATGTCCAGTAGTTACTCTGGCTACAATGTCCTTCAATCCGAAACACAACAGTGCATTTAAACTGCTGTTTGACGGGAGAAATAGACATTGCGGTGGTACCCACCCAGGCAGCCTCTCACATATGAGAGACCTACCACCAGTATTCCGGTTTGCAGGACATTTTTGCCAGAGAAACTACTATACATATTGAGACTTAACATCTTATGTCTTACGGCGAGCGCATTGGACTGCCATGCATAGCTTTGGAATTCATGGTGTTTGGTTTTGCTACTCTCCATGAACGCTTACCATCAGGTGTAAGGCAAGTTCGTCTCGCCATTATTTGCGATAATAAACCCTTAGTCAGGTCTTCGCCGGATATGGCGATAAGGTCTCTCATAGTGGGCGGAGTACATATAGCAAAACGTACTGATAGTTTTTCTGCCAATCCACCTGATGTAAAGGCGTGATTGTTATGTGTTTGGTTTCGCGCAAGCAGTAAATTGGATCACTACATCACTGTCATAATGCCACAGATAGGATAAATTGACATGACCTGGCGAATAGCGTGGTGACCTGATGGTAAACGGACCAGACTCGACTGCCAATATTTTCAGTATCAGCCCATATACGTCCCACTGCAGGGCACGGGCCTACTCTACAATCGTAAGTACGATTGAGAGTGGTTAGGCCATATAGTCCACCACGCT
The DNA here is from genome assembly GCA_009982885.2 of Hyles vespertilio. Taxonomy (NCBI): domain Eukaryota; kingdom Metazoa; phylum Arthropoda; class Insecta; order Lepidoptera; family Sphingidae; genus Hyles; species Hyles vespertilio. The sequence goes on from CM042823.1 coordinate 9,270,679, forward strand.
GGCCTAGTGCGGGTTGGCGGACTTACATACCATAGATTTTTTTATAAATCGCTATGGTATGCAGGTTTCCTCACGATGTTTTCCTTCACCGTTTTAGTGCGTGGTGATTGACTGTCAATACACACATGGCTTCGAAAAGTCAGAGGTGTGACCTGGGATTCGAACCCGCGACCACCGTGAACATGTTGGCAGTCGCGTCTAGTCCGTTTACCAACAGGCCACCACGCACTTCAATATTTTATTTTATTTAATTTATTTAAGGACATTTTTTACTGCCTGAATGATGACAATGCCGTTCGCCTGGTGGTAAGCGATACAAACGCTCATGAACTGTAGCAAAACCAAACAACACCTTGAATTACAACGCAATGCTTGGCATTCCACTGCGCTCGCCATCCTGAGATTTAAGAAGTAAAATCTCAATATGTCCAGTAGTTACTCTGGCTACAATGTCCTTTAATCCGAAACACAACAGTGCATTTAAACTGTTGTTTATTTTCTTACATTTTTAATCCACTAACTTCGTTAACAGTTGAAACTTATAATACCCTCGTGATTTTAATATCTTAGAACAAGATTTATGTAAAATTGATTTTATTACATTTTATCATTGATTACATTTTCCTTTTAAAGATATCGATGTTTACCTAGCTAGTTGCCTTATTAAAAATAAGAATTCTATTTTAGTACCTGCAATACAGGCCTAGGAGCCTAGTGCCTAATTAATTAAATGTATACATTTAATTAAGTTCAAACAGCAGTATAAATGCACTGTTGTGTTTTGGATTGAAGGACATTTTAGCCAGAGTAACGAATGCACATATCTTTATTCTCAGGATGGCGAGCGCAGTGGAATGCCAAGCATTGCTTTGTAATTCAAGGTGTTATTTGGTTTTGCTACTGTTTATGAGCGGTCGTATACCTTACCATCAGACGAACGGCGTGCTCGTCTCGCCATTCATTGCAAAAAAATAAAATCAATAAAATGATTTTCTGTATGAATGTGTCTTTCTCTGCATCAGTCCATATACATCCCACTGCAGGGCACGGACCTCCTCTACAATCGAGAATACGATTGAGAGTGGTTAGGCCATATAGTCCACCACGCTGGCCTAGTGCGGGTTGGCGGACTTACATACCATAGAAATTCTTATAAATCGCTATGGTATGCAGGTTTCCTCACGATGTTTTCCTTCACCGTTTTAGTGCGTGGTGATTGATTATCAATATACACATGACTCTGAATTTGTCTTTACATCAGAGTAAAGTTGGCCACCTGTTCTGTATAGACACCACGCGGCGTGTTTTTAGTTTTTGTACTATGTAAATGTCAACTCCATCAATGTTATTGTCACAATCTAATCATAATCGAAAGAAAACATGAAAACATATTTAGATACTTCAAAAACAACCACACCAACACCACTCTCAATTGTGGTCCCGATTGTAGAGGATGCCTGTGCCCTGCAGTGGGACGTATAATATGGCCTGATACAGAAGTAACATGAAAAAGGAATTAAATATAATAAATTGCGTTAATGGTCCATTGTTTCTTTTCAATTTATTTGAAATTAGACTTTATTTATACAGATTTCTACATTTATACAAGTCAATTAATTAGGTACAGGAAGTTGTGAAAATGTTTAATGTTACCAATTTATATTATTTATTATTTTTGAAAAACAATAACAAAGAGCATGTCTTTTATTGATAACGTGCTAGAAATGAATTATCTTGATTTACGACGGTTTATTTGTTTATTTGTTTACTTTATATGCAAAATATAATATGAAAAATTAACTGTCACCACTTTTTTAAATATAGGTATATGTAAGTATGTACGTATATTATAAGGGTATATACATATTTCAAAACATTAAATATATGTATATGTAAACTTATTTGTACTTATATTTACGCATATGCATTATGTTTATTATACTTATACATATTAATTTAGATATGTATTTTCTCATATATTTTTTGCATAACTACTTTGTTCAATGTCTGCATTACCCAAAGGTTGACTGGTAGAGAATGAGTTAGGCATTAAGTTCGGTTTCATACAACTTAATGTATAAAAAGCTTATTAATATAAAATATGCATACGAATTACTAAAAACATAAGCAAAATAAATATCAAAAGTTTAGGAGCGTGACATAACATCGCGCAAGATTTCTAGACATTTTTTTTTAATATGACACTTCAGACTTTAGACAATACACATCAAAAAACAATGATATGTCTCTAATTCTAATTTTAAACTAAAGTTATAGATTGTCTATGGTCTTTTGGCGTGCAAATGCGTGGTTGTTATGCTGATTTCAAAATATTACGAACAGTTTTTATCTATTTAACGCTATGTTTGAGGTTTGTTTTCGTATTATAAACAATAAGCTTTTATACTTGCAAGCGAATTGTATTAACATAAAATCTGTAAAAAGACAATCCGTTCGTAATATTTTGACAACAACATGACTACGCCAAAAGACCATAGACGATCTATATTTTAATATCCAAAGAAAATAGTACGATTGATTTTTCCACCATTTTTGTTCAGTAAAAAAATAAAGAGTGCAGATGGCGGTCTTATCGCTTTAGACGATTTCTTCAACCTTTGGATGGATATAAGAAAAGTAAGAGAATATACAGGATACAAACTCCAATGAATAAGAGATAACAATTCATAGGACTCATGATTTCAAATTCATTTGTGTATTGATAGTCAATCATCACGCACATAGGGATAAAGTAAACATACATAAACAGTTTAATAGTTGAGGCAACCTGCTTTATACAGGGTATATCAAGACTGCTACCGAAAACGAAGCCGGGTGGTAATTTAAGCGACTTCAGTCACAATGCAACTGAAAAAATTACAAAAAAAGCGTCAATTTTTTTTGTTATTTTTTTCCTATGACCATATTTATGTGGTAAATACTTTTTTTTTCCTAAAATAATAGTGTATACCCTTTTATTTATAATCTAATCTAATCTAAGGTATAAAAGAGTTTAAATTATTATTTTAAATACTTATTTCTACTACCCAAAAATGACGATATTTAAAAAATCATAAAAAATAATTGTCGCGTTTGTTTGCGAAATTTTTAGTTGCATTGTGTTTGTAGTCACTACAACTACCACCCGACTTCGTTTTAGGTAGCAGTCTTGAGATACCCGGTATATATATATTAACAAACACTTCTATGGTATATGAACTCTGCCAAACTGTACTTAGACCAGTGTAGTGGAACCTAAGCCTTCGAGATCTTAAAGGGCCTGAACTCTGTATTTTTTTATTGCTATGAAGGGAGAGACGAACATACCATTCGCTTGATGGTAAGCGATACGACCGCTCATGAAAAGTAGCAAAACCAATGAACAGCATGAAAGCAATGCTTCTCATTGACATCGCTTGCCATACTGAGACAAGATGTTAAGTCTCAAAATGTGCAGTAGCTAAACAAACTATGTCTCACCTCTGACGATAGTGTCCATCAAACCGAAACACAACAGATCATTTACACTACTGTATGGCGGGATAAACAGACATTACGTTAGTCCTGTATCACGGTGAGTGCTCTGAAGAATTGTTCAACTTGATCCCCTCCTCTCCATTCCTAACCAGAACCACGCGTGCTGGCTTGCGAAGCCATAGCTTGACGGTCCACACCATCCCGGCGCGAACCAAACGGTTCTCGAATTCGTTTTTGTTCCGCACCGTCAGGCTGTGGAATTGTTTGCCGTCTCACGTGTTCCCTCCTTCCTACAATCCTGGGTCCTTCCGGCGAAGAGGCACCTTAGCAGGCCGGCATAATTGTTTCCATTGGCATGGGACTGCCGTCCGATGCCAATGGATACTCTGCCTGGGCGGCATTGGCACTTACCATCAGGTGCAATGCCGCCACTATGCCAGGCCATTATAAAAAAAAAGTACTTACCCAGAGGACCTCTCTCATATGGGAGACTCACCACTAGTAGGAAAACGTACACACTGATTTGATTTACAAAATGCTAATTATATTCTATTGAAGCAGTAAAAATTGCGGTCAATTGCTGAAATTTAATTCAAATGAGTACACAACTGGTTTAAATTCAATATATTGTAATACAGTAGAAACTCGATTAACTTGACTAGTTGTTGTCGTGGTTCGAATAATTGAAAATATATATAATCGTCACACTCGCCTCTGCAAGTCCTGCCCCCTTAGCCATGTTGTCTATTCTCTTTCTACAACTGTTAACGCTTTGAAATAAGCTATAACGTTTCGTTCGCGCTTATCAAATTGCAACTTGGATAGTATGAGCTTGAGAGTTGGCGTTTGGCGTTGTGGATAACGATGTTATTGTAATATATCGTAACGAATGAAAATAAATATTGTATTTTTGCTAAGATTGTTCAATTCTTTTTCTCTGACCGCGTGATTTATCGATGTTGAATGTTATTGGCATATATTTTTTTTTTTGTTTTCTACTGGCGAATACAATTGTAGAAAGTTAACTTGTCTAACCCCTCTTGGGGGTTTTCTACAAATGCTATCCAAGTTGCAATTTGATTAGCGTAAACGAAACGTTATCGCTTACGCCAAGGCGTTAACGATTGTAGAAAGAGAATAGATTGGAAGCTTTTGTAACTTGGTGAAGAGGGCTGTAACAGCTGTGAAAGCATTGTAATGACATCGAGCATTGACGCTTAGCGAGTTCTGGAAATGAATAACTTGTTAGCCCGCAACTTTATTCAAACTATTATTATAAAGACAAAAAAGAGACGAGTGATTTTGGGCCTGACGTTACACTTGTGGAATGTTCATCAATATTGTCTTCCTAATTTTTCTGATTCTTATCGATTAGTAATAGGATGAATGACAATAGGATTTATATAAAATCAGTAGTTTGATGTCGTTGATATCAATTTTGACAGCAACCTTACACCATATTGTACAATAAAGTTACTAGCTAGCTATTACCCCGATGCAGTGTTGCATAATATTTATTTTATCATCTGTTAAGGTATAAAACTATATCGTGTAGGTATCTTAGATATCAAAAATAAAGTTGATAAACATAACTTTATTAAAAAATGAACGAAGTACAAACATCTATTTTTTTCCTATCAAATATGCGTCCTCTTTGGCAGCCAAGCAGTATGTACGCGGTACGCCATGAAACTTTGAGATAATTTGCAATAACTATTATTTTTGCACTATAATGCATCGTGATTATTTATTTAGTGCATGAAACTTTGACATAATATTATGCAACAACTATGATTTTTGCAGTAAAATGCATAGTGATTATTTCTTTACTCCAATTGAGCAGGCATATTTTTGTCTGTTGGTATAATTGTTTTCTTCTGTAAGGCTAGGCCAAAGTTTCTATGAACTTGTTTTCTTTGATTGTTTACATTGAATATGCTCTGAAACTATTGAATTGATTTGAAAATTATTTAATTATTAGAATCATTATCCCTGATGAATAGAGGCGAAGGATTTTTTTATTTTTGTTAGATTATAAATTGAATAAGAGGAGTTGGACATTATTTTTGGTCCACTACCCGCCGTAGCATAGTGATAGACAAAACTATGAACTAGAGATTGTACGTAACTTTTACATACATAAACTCACGCCTATATCCTAGAAGGGGTAGGCAGAGGAGCCAGGACACCCACATTTCGCCTTGTATGTTCCGTCCCACAATGTGATAGGTGGCGAGCCTATCGCCATTTCGGGCACAAATTCCTGACTCTGGGCTGATAATTATGAATGATACGTACCTTTTAATGTTTTGTTTAGGGAATATATTATACTCTAAGGCAGGGATTCTTAAAGTGTGGTCCACTGACCCCCTAGGAGTCCGTATCATGTGTGCCAGGGGTCCACAGCAGCTCAGTAAACTTTAAATATAATTATCAGAAAATTATCATTTAAATAACAAATAATAAAACTTCAAAATTAAAAAAAACACTATAAAGTAAATAACTATAATTATAGATTCCACTGAAAAGTAGTAAATAATATTTATTTCATTATACATGTTAATTAATTTGCTTATTGAATTGACTAGCCAACAAATCAAAATATACGCGCAACATATTGAAGGCGGTTCACAAAGTACTAAAAAGATATAAAAAAATAATTATTTAATGTAAGATTTAGACCCAATCCTATTGAAAACTACCAATAATATTACATGTTCAATAAAAAAAGTATTCAATAAAAGGTTTGTTAGTCTCTCTAAAATATTTTTTGTTAGGGTCCATGAACTACTTAAATTTAGTTAGGGGTCTGTGACTGCAAAAACATTAAGAAACCATGCTCCAGAGGATAGATTAAGAAGTATATTTTCGTCTAATCGGATAGTAAAGCATATACAATGCTGGAAAGTGTCAAAATGACCAGCGCATATTGCGTTTCGGGTAGAGTAAATGGGGTATGGGGTAGGGTAAATGAATTTTAACCACTTTAAATATTGGACGTGCCCCACGATTTTATTTTAGTTTAATCAATGCATATGTTTAAAATTATTTTTTAGCTTTTAGTAGGTACATTTATCTGCAGTATAAAACCGTTTAACTTAAAATTTTTTTTTAACTTTTTTATTAAAATCTGTAATAGAGTTGAAATTGCTGTTTTACATTTAATATCACATTTTCTATGAACTATCGGCCAATAAAAAAAAATGTACCTAAATTCATTACATTAATTCATCATTGGTCTCGTATTACGATTTAAAAAGTTTTTTTATATATTTTATAGAAATCCGCTCGGCGTACTGTAGGTGACTCTAGGGACACCTTTGCCCAAATTTTCGGGGATATAGTCCTGACCTTATGTTATGTATGATTGAAGCCTATCAAATTTAATATATACTTTTAAAATATATTGAAACTCAAACGATATACAAATGCAGTAGATTGATACGGTACACACACACTCACACGCACACTTTTTTATTTGGCTTTATTTTATTTTATCCTCGATTTTGTCTGAATTTTTATTTAAATCTTAATTCATGTCTATTTTATTCAACTGTTGTAAAACTTTACTTGTAATTCTTGATGTTTGATGTATTTTGTATGTATAACTACGAGATTTCACTTGGTGTATATTAAGACGCGGATGTTTTGGGGTCTCCTGTCACAAGCATTTCAAGCTTAAAAGGTGCCTAAAACCTCTTCAGAAATTGTAAACTTTATTGTTACTGAATAAATAATTTATTTATTATTATTTATACGGTTTTAAAGCACATAAAAGTAATAAATTATAGACAAGTAACTTCATAAAGTATTTTGAATTAACTTGGCATCTACCACAATCCAGATATCATATGACCATAAATCGCCGTGTCACATTATAATAAAATAACTTCACTGAAAAAAATAAAAATTTAAATGCATATAAACAGAAAACTTAAGACGACAAATTATTTTTTTCATCACAACTACGCAGAATTAATTCACCCCCTTTGCCCGAACTGTTATATAAAAGAGCGGGAAAACGGCGAAGACGCAGTGTGCGGACGCATCTTTCGCGCGGCATCACGCTGCCCGCACTGACCGCGACCCAGCACCCGCGACATTTGAATTTAGAATTCGAACATAAATAAATAATAAAAAATAATAAATCGTGTGCCAGTAATATTTATTTTAAAATTAAATTAAATTTAAAATAGTGATTATATTTTTAAATTAACTGTGATTTTATCTGTGGTGTGAGGAACTTTTTCAAAATGGTGAACAAGGCGTATAATGTAAATTCAGTTTCTGAAGAGAAAATTGGAAGCAAACATCATCAAGTGTTGATGTCCATAATAGGTAAGTTTAGTGAAATTAATAATACTGATAAATACATGATTCATTATAATTATTAATTAGTTATGAATAAAGTACCCATTATCTTATAAAATATAGCTCGGCGTGTTTAACATGATGTAATATTGTTTGCCCGATAGCGGGCTGATATTTTTTCCGCGAAGTGCTGTAAGAATATTACATTATATTTTAATCTCAAGATCATAATTAGTATATCTAATACTTGACACTCAGGGATTTTTTATTTAAATCTCTACGTATAGAATATATTTTCAATTTCTTAAACTATAAAATTCGCTTAATATATTAATATTTCAAAAAATAGTGTTCAAAATCAAAAATATATTTTTCATAAATTACAAATTAAAAATGTGAAAATAATATTTTACCAAAAATGCACATTAAAGAAAAAAGTATTTGTAATTAAATTTAAAACAAAATAATAATTAATTACGATAATTAAAATTCTGATGATTCGATAAAAAGTCTTGCTACAATGTATCCCCATCATAGTAACACGTGCTATTGTATCATATTTTTCTGGTTCAGTCTGGATATATCCGGTTTTGTGCAGACCGGCATAATTGCGTCGACTGGCGAGAGAAAAACATTTCTCTCAGCAGAAAATAAACAAGAAACCTACCATAAAAATTATTGAAACCATGTCTTTAGTTTTTAAGTATTTTGTATGCGTCTTTCATTTTGGTGTACAATAAGGCATATATAAATAAAATTATTGGTAAAATCACTACAATAAGAATGTATGTGCGTTCCGTCATAAGATGAGTAGGTAAGTTTCCTCACGATGTTTTCCATCACCGGTTAAGTGCATGATCGTGGACACAAATGATTGCGTATTCAGAACCGTGTGCAATATCCAGTTATGAAAACTTTTGCTTGTAAAAATGTTCATTTCATTTCTTTCCTTTTTTTCATTCATTCATTCCTTCATCACTTTCATTCATTCCTTCTTTTTGCACAGCAAAACTATTATATAATTATTTATTTTTCTGTCCTCCTGGCTCCTATTGGCTGACATTTGACAGTCTGTCCAAGATGCACGAATTATTTGAAAAAGAAAAAAAATGAGGCTTATTTAATTGTACTCAAACTCTTTTTAGTAGGACAATAACTAAATTTACAAATATTGAATTGCTGAACAAAGCCCCCCAAAGAATTTCTATAGCGAGCTGTTGGAAGCCGCCTGCATAGAAAATTCACTCACAATCAAATCTATCCTTATTTGTTACCAACTTTTAAAATCGGTTCAATTGTTCCCGACCTTATGACCTATAAATTAACAATAGCTCTTTATGAAGGGTAAATAGTTTGCAATTTAGATTAACTAGATATTTAGTGAGAATTAAAACTTATGCCTCGCATTTTCAATATATTATTATGCTTTATACTCAATAGTATTTCTTAGGAATAAAAGCAGATAATCTAGATCACCTCGTATATCCAATGTAGGGCATAGGGCTACAATCGAGAGTACGATTGAGAATGGTTAGGCCAAATAGTGCACCACAAATGCGGGTTGGCAAACTTCATATTATATGGCAAACTTCATAAACGGCAAGAAAATTCTCAGAAAGATCTATAGTATTCAAGTTACGTCCTATTTTTTTCACCATTAAAAATCCATTAATCTATATAAATACGCTGTTCTTATTAATTTGTTAGTTAATGTTAAATAACAAAAGAAAACAACATTACATTAAAAACAATGAAACATATCTAAATTTTCTACAAAGAATTTTTCAAAAATAGAACATTCCACCTAATTGACTGAATTTGGTTAAGGTTCTAAAAAACACGTGTTTCTTCGTATTATTTAACGAAGGAACTTGACATAATAAGTTACGTATCAAAAATAAATAGCAAAATTAGACGTCCTGCTCGTTCTCAAACAAAATGTGTTCCTATCCCTTTCCCGCCGTTCCCTAAATAAATGACCGCGAATCTTCGTACTATTTCCGGGTATTGCGTCACACAACGCGTGGATTTTTTAGAGTTACAAGCTTTGCGATTCCCGCGCAGGGCTGGAACTTTTTTATGATAAAGGAACCAAAAGCATAATGCCTTATCAATTGCAACATAGAGTTCAGTTCAAAATAGTATGAAGGTTATGATAATAACAATTAAATGTACTCAAATTAGTTGCCTAATATTAAATCAAAGTTATAATGTAATAATAAATAAAATATAAGCCCATATACCTTTATACATATATACTAAGAGCCCAGGCTTATTGAGAGTTAATAAATAGAATAAAAATAACAATTCATTTCATATTTATGCTCTTTGAAGCATGGAATACACTAGAAATAATATTGTGGATGTAGAATGTATTTAAATAAATAACGTGACCGTAGACCCATAAGTTTTTACCAGAATAAATATTACTGTCTTATCATTTCAAATTCGTATAATTTTAAAAAAATATTCTCTGAAACAGTGAATTTGTTAAGTATATATGTTTTATTAACTGTAGAGTTATAAAAATAACAAAGGAATAATATTTTATTACGAGAAACATTTCGGTATTTATTTTTGTACAACATCTCTTCTAGCCTGTCTTATGTTTTTTTTTTCTGTGATGCTTGGTAACTGAACCTATATAAAAACTTAGAGATAACTAATAAGAAGTAACATTGAGTTCACCTTTTGAAATAAATAACACTTCGACTTAAGCAATTCCCTCCGAATTTAATTGTAATATACATCTCACAGAATAAAAAAAGAAAAAATTTACAAATCACATACGTAGGTAAATTAAAAGATACTAATGGATATCATAAAGCTCAAAGTTTAGTCAAGGCAATATCTAAATCGAATCAATGTCTACTTAAGAAGGCGTGCCTAAAGAGATATTAAAAGACTTCAGATAAAAGCCGAGTTGATAATAATAAAGAACCGTAAAACGGGATGAATAGTAATAATAATATAACTGGTCTAGACTATGAAATATGAACAATATATGACGTACTCAATTAATGAAATTCATACGCGTGTGTTCTTCTAAATTCCAAAAACAAATTATGTGAGTTATTTATAATATTATCACATAAATGCATTAATAAACACCATCATATTTTTACTGCAATAAATGGTGAGACGAGTATGCCCTTCGCCTGATGTTCCATTAATTACAAAGCAATGTTTTGCATTCCACTGCGCTCGCCATCGTAAGGCATAAGATGTTAAGTCTCAATATGTCCAGTATTTACTCTGGCTACAATGTCCTTCAAACCGGAATACAACAGTGCATTAACACCGCTGATTGGCAGGAGAAATATACATTGTGGTGGTACCTACCCAGGCCGCCGCTCACATATGAGAGACCTACCACCAGTAGATTGTTTCAATAGTGTCTGTCTGTATCAGCCCATATACGTCCCACTGCAGGGCACGGGCCTCCTCTACAATCGACTACCGATTGAGAGTGGTTAGGCCATATAGTCCACCACGCTGGCCTAGTGCGGGTTGGTGGACTTACATACCATAGATTTTTTATAAATCGCTATGGTATGCAATAGTGTAATTGTTTATAATCCCCCTGAATTCCGATCTTCCCCGTATCGTGTATTTCATAATTATATTGTAAAGTGGACTCACCACTTTACAATATAATTATTTTACTCCTTAAAAATACCTAGAATCTAGAATCTAGATAATAAAGGTTTTTTCTCTTAATTATGCCAACCCTAAGGCCAAGGCAAAATTGTCCATTATAAGAGCACGAAGCGTTTATATGGCGCAAACATGATATTTTTGTCTTTACTAGCCTGTGACGTCATATTTCCCATCTATGACGTAATAATTGTTTGAATGGTATAATATGTAGGGCTGCTCGCAATATATTTTATTACATACGCCCGGCAAATGAGCGAACAGCCCCCAGATGTTTCGTGATATATGTTTAGTGACTACTGCCGCTTATCTACAATAGCTGAAAATATTTGTAGTATCCAAATAATAAAAAAAGCATACAGTCGAATTGAGAACCTCCTCCTTTTTTTGAAGTCGGTTAAAAAAAAGGTGAAGGAAAGAATCGTGAGGTAACCTGTATTCCATAGCGATTTGTAAGAATATCTTAAATATGTAAATGAATGCTGACAAGCGAAAATCTGAATCGATGCGCCATCTTCATTCAAAATGTAAATTTCAGGAGAAAAATTCCTATTGATAATGATAGATATGATTTTGGTTCAAGTTTACCGATTCCTTAAGAGGTGGTAGTACTTCGATGTTCTTTTATTTACATAATTACATACATCAACTCATTCCTTTTTCCTAAAAAGGGTTGGCAGAGGTGCCAGGACACCCACATTTCGCCTTGTATGTTCCGTCCCACGATGTGATATGTGGCGAGCCTATCGCCATATCGGGCACAAATTCCTGACTCTGCGCTGATACTGAATAGAAAAATCCAATATCATTTTGCCCAACCCGAGCTTAGAACCAGAGACCTCAGCTTTGTATCCGTATTCTAGTACAACTACAGCATCGAGGAAGTCAGTTCTTTTATTTATGGATTATAATGGACTTTGAATAGTTACTTTGACTTTTCGGAGTCCTGTGTGTTGATTTATGATAGTCAATCACCACGCACTATAATGGTGAAGGAAAACATCATGAGGAGTGATATAATAGCAATATGTAAAAAATTCTATGGAAATTGGAATTGGAGATTCCACTAACAATGTATTGTTAAAAATCTTAGGGTGCTCAATGATAGTTATTGTCATTAGTCCATAAAATGAGTACATTTCAAATTAATCCGAAATTTCGAATTATTCGAAACTCAATGATTCCGTTACATTCGGGCACACGTCAGCTACCAAAAAGACCTGGTTTTTGCATCGGTAGTTAAATAAGCGTGTTAAAAATTACCTCGTTAGACTTTATCAGACTGCCTCGGTGGCGTAGTTGTACTAGGGTACGGTTACAAAGCTGAGGTCTCGGGTTCAAATCCCGGGTTGGGCAAAGTGATATTGGATTTTTCTATTCATTATCAGCCCAGAGTCAGGAATTTGTGCCCGATATGGCGATAGGCTCGCCACCTATCACATCGTGGGACGGAACATACAAGGCGAAATGTGGGTGTCTTGGCACCTCTGCCTACCCCTCCTGAGAAAAAGGCGTGAGTTTATGTATGTATGTAAAAATTACCTCTGAAGTCTGAGGTTCGAATCTCAGGTAGGCCAAAGTAAAGTTGGAATTTTATATTAATTATCAATCTGGAGCTAGATATTTGTGCCCGATTTGTATAGGCCCGTATTCTATTACATTGGACACACAAGGTGAAACGTAGATGTGTCCTGCCTACCTCCTCTTCGTAAATTCCCCTTCCCCCAATCTCCCCTTCGTTTCTTAACATAATTTTGTGTGTAAGACTCCCCTTCTGGGTAAAAGGCGTAAGTTTATGAAAAAAAATGACGAATTCGCTTATTTTAGGCCGGGTTAGATTACACTAGTCCAGGAAATCGCGTAGCAGTGCTAGATTGTGTTATCACTGTGTTATCGCATGACCCCGGTTCGGGAGACCGCAAGTTGAGACCAATTATTTTTGTCACATCACGCGATGCGCGCAAGCTTTTCGTGATACATTCGGTTGATTCTGATATAGTTATTACATAAAAATAAATATTTATTATGGAACGTCAAATTTTGTAGATTTGTGAGAAAAAATAAACACTGAAAATTTTATAATTTTAAAACAAGGTGCCGATGAATTTACCTTATTTGATTTAAGAACAACGTTAGAAATTGTGTGGATAAGAAATATGATTTCATTTCTTTCGTTTTTTCTCGAAAATATTAGTAATTATTACAAATAACAAAGGCATCGTATCTACATACCTAGCACTTAATTTATAAACACGACAGAAATACTGTTATAATGATTTAATATTGTGTAGGCATATTGTACCTCTAACAGGTAGGCGCTCATCACAATATGAAGTGTGGGCGCACCACAACACAGTGGCAATTTTCAGAGGCACACTGTGTACGGATTATTAGCTAGAATAAACACCAAAATACGTATTACTAGCCAACTAGAATATTATTTTGTTGTTGTTACTTACATACATAAATACACGCCTTTTTCCCGGAAAGGGTAGGCAGAGGTTCCAGGACACCCATATTCCGCCGAAACCTATCGGCCATATTTCGCACATTATTTAGTTATTTCGTCTTGAATGACAAGCAATATTCAATCGATTATAAATCATTTATAAACTCCTCTGAATTACTCGTATATACTGAATTGTAAACTATTTTATAAAAGAGCAACGCTAGACTTTCTTGACCATTCTTCACTGGTGAAAAAAACCTTGCGAACTAATGGTGGACAAAAGTGACTGAATCTGAATGATATGATACATTTTAATGTTATACATTTTAAAATTCAATAAAGTTACTTTTATTTTCATTGACTTTACAGACACATCGAACAAGACTGCTGTTAGTAGCCAGAGTAACTACTGGACATAATGAGACTTACACCCGAATACTGGAACGCAACTTAAAAATAAGTTGCGCTTAACCACGTTAATCCCGATTAAATGTACTTGCTAAGTGGGCCGTGCACTGTTAAGTGGAACTTATTATTTGAATAGCGTTCCAGTATTCGGGCGTTAACATTTTAGATCTCAGGATGACGAGCGCAGTGCAATGCCAAGCATGCTTTGTAATTCATTGTGTTGTTTTCTGAAAAAGTAATATTCAATGGCTAAAGAAAGTCAATAAAATATCTATGGATAAGGTCTTAAGAGTAATTAGACTACAGTAAGAGTATTAGGATTAACGAGAAATGATCTCATTTTGCCAGCCGCCACAATTATAAATATGTTGGCCTAATTCGTATCGCATTTTTATGACGCGTTATTTTTTAGGTCAACAAAACAGTGTGGTTATCAATCTATGTTAAAACGCAAACATGTAACAATTTTAACATATTTGTAATAAAAATTCAATAATATAATCGAATATGCGTGGTGTCTTGTTAGTAAACGGACTAGACGCAGTTGCCAACATGTTCACGGTGGTCGCAGTGTTAAATCCCAGGGTACATCTCAGACTTTTCAGAGTAATATTTGTATTGATAGTTAACACTTTTAGCTGAGCAGATATTCAAATGTTTGTTACGGGGTGCACTACTTTGTAATACAAAATAAATTACGATTATTAACGTTCTGCTTTTCATATAAATGTACAAAAAAACTAACGTAGAGTAGCGCAAAAAGTCCGAAATTTTAAAGTGATACGGCGCGATAACGTAGCATAAAGGAATTGCTATAAGCCACAGCCGTTTATACATGTTCTTTATAGGAAACATATTATTACAACTAGCATTATTCCTATTTTACGAATTTAACGTTGCTCCGCTGAACATGATGCGGCTGCATGCTGATGACATCTAGCATTGATGATTTGCAAATCGAGATTTTTTTATCTCACTTGTCAAAACTGCAATGTGCCTTTAATAAAATTATTATTTACGGATATTATCGCGGATTTGTTTATTTTTTATATTTTTTAACTTAGAAGTTTCTATTACTTTACCTACAGCTTACGTGGTCACGTACATACAATATGCCTAATGGGAAATGGAGTCTAGAGCACGGTGGTTTAACTTAGAACAATAACGACGAATTATAATCATCGTTTTGACTAACTTAACACCAGAGGGCGGAAAAATCGTTGGTTTGTACGGGTTTCTCCATTTTACGTAGATTGTATTATACGCGGATATTATTGGCCCTAAATTACTTTTAACAGCATTGATTAGCTTATTTGCTGACGAGTTAATTTTAAAACAATTATTAAATTTATTAAAATACATACACATGCGGAAATGAGAATTGTTATGTTCACATTTCTATACAGAATAATTTTATTTCAAATAGACAAAATTCAAATCGATTCTGTTAGATCTTATTCAGGTCCAAACCTCCCTAAATCTTTTCTTTCGTATATAAACGTAATGAAAGTAAGTATAGATATATTACTGGATTGTTTTTCTTACTTAACGCCAGAGGGCGCCTTGAATTGATTGAGTGACGTCTCTATCTTAGTATGTAAATGTACTCTGTGGTCTAGAGTATCATCGGATGTGAGAATTTCATATATCTCAAATCTTAACGAAATCCAAAACTGCCATGCTATTGTTAGTCGAAATTATTATGCGAGCAGGCAACAATACTACTAATACAATCAATACGAGAAACTCACAACACCGTTTGACTTCACAACACTTAACCCGACTTGCCTTAACAGTTAAACTAACACAGTTAAACGACGATGGTCAAGTTTAACTACGGTCGTACAGTTAAATATTTTGTCTATTACGGCAAATGGAAATTGAAGGTTCTTTTGGCAGCGTTGATGATTTTTAGTATTAAACATTTAGTAATTTGTAGGTACAACGGTATCTACGTAAAAATTACCATAAAATTAAATTAATAAAAAATATTATCACCCAGTACATTAAATATATAAATAATAACTATTATGGCATGTTGCTTACATGTGTTCACTAAAAAAAAGAACACATCTCCAAAACGTCAGAATAGCGTCAAGTATCAATAAATGAGGCTGTATAGTTTATTATTCCTTTGCCTTCTAAAATAAGATGCCATCGAAAAAAATAAAGAAATATGGCTGCATATTTTATTCTTTTGCCCAATATTACGTCAATTCAAAATTATTTAAAAAATAGAATGGAATATTATGTAGTAAAAATGCATAAAATAAATCTGATAAATTATCTGAACTGTACCCCTGCAGGGCAGGAACCGTTTCATGTCCCTACTACTAGAGATAAAAATATGTGAGTTTTCTGTATATAAAAAGTAGTGTCTGGCTGTGTTAAATTTCCAATTATTGTTTATGCATTTGTTTTTTGGAATATATTCAACATTTTATTTAA
Organism: Hyles vespertilio; assembly: GCA_009982885.2. Classification (NCBI taxonomy): domain Eukaryota; kingdom Metazoa; phylum Arthropoda; class Insecta; order Lepidoptera; family Sphingidae; genus Hyles; species Hyles vespertilio. Next base: position 9,287,429 of record CM042823.1, read on the forward strand.
ATCGGGTCACTCTCATTTTCTGGCATTGCAGTATTTTTTAAGCCTATTTTTCGAAATATTTACAGTTGAGCAGTTCAGCACAAATTAATCATAATGACTTATACGTAAACCGGGTGTATGTTTAGCGGATCAAATTAGCATTTACTTATTACCTTACTATTTGATTTTGAAAAGTTATACCTTCCAAGCTTTAATACTTATCACATCTTGAACAAAATATGAAACCAAGCAAGCACATCAATTTGTCTAACAAAAAGACCCTCAAAATAATTGAAATAAAACGAATTATTATAGAATTTATCGCGTATTTGGTTTAATTATTCCATTTTTGTTATTCCCAACATTTCGATTACTTTACCAACTTTACAAAAAAAAAAAAAACAAATCCGCGATAAAATCCGTAAAAAAACATTTCAATATGTAACATTTCTGGAAATCAAAGAAAGCATCACCAAAATCACCTCACAATTGACAAAGATATCGCGTGTCAACCCTACAAAGTCCAAAGGAATCGACCGAATCCGTAGAAAGTGCTAGTACACAAGAGACGTACCTCAAACAGATTGTAATCTCAAGAGCTTCGATAACGCCCGTCACCGCAATCTTTATAATGTATCTGCGCATCAGATAAGTTTGATGTGTATTGTGTATCCAAAGTGGCCGCTTCTTTACACTCAAGTGTTGTTTCCGAAATCTGAATTAGGGCTGTCAGGTGACAATAATGTATTAACGGTTTTATTGCTTTGATTTTCTCGATAGTTAATGTATAGCAGATAGATTTTCGTTCGACCGCCGGCCTTTCGGCCTTTTTCCAAGTTACATTCTGTTGCATATACCAATTACAGGAGTACACACTTAAAAAAATACGCACACATGCAAAGAAAAACAAAGAAATATATTATACTAAAAAAACAGATCAAGGAATTTAAAGAGAGTGATGAATTCGCGCCTTTGGAGTTAAAGTGACTAATAGAAAAAAAATATTTTGGCTTTAAATCATATATTGGCTCAAAATGGCCCATCAACCCATTATAAAAGAAGGACCTATTGACGCATGAAAGACAGATGTATACAGAGATGTATACTTCGGTCTTCTCGATGTACCTTCTATATGTAAAAAAAATCTTTTGTTACAAATCTTTAGCGAACGTTTCCCAAAGAATAAAATTTTTCAACAATCATGATCTGTAACTATCTAGAAACATATATTAAACTCCAGAAAGATAACTGGACACCACAAATCAGCATTACATTACACAATAAAAATTTCTCTCGTCGAAGTTATCTGGTAGATTTTTCACCATCCATTACACCGTTATCTCGACCCACGGAATTATTTTTCAATATTACGCCACGTACCATCAAACGTTGTTTACTGGCTGTGGGTATTTCTCGACGTCCAATATTATAAACGTAACTTAAAATTATCTCTTTTCTTAATAAGAATATATAGGACTCTCTTAAAGATTTCCTTGGAGACGAATTTGTACATCTACGTAGACAAATTAAAAATAAATGCAGTCACTGTTTTCAATTTTACGTACACAAGTTAACGGTTGTATCTTCCCAAAGGGGTAGGCAGAGGTGGCACTATTGCCATATATAGATCAAATCAATAATTGAATTAATTTCCGTTCCAACATATGATAAATATATAGGTATATTATACTATACTAGGCACAAATTATCTGAAACCAATCGTTAACAGTAGCATCCCTGGATCAATTCGACCTGACGACCTTAAAATAAAGAGCTCATTCCCGCCTTAAAGGCCGGGTACACATGTCTATACCCTATGGTTTTGCAGATACTTATGGGCGGTGTGATCACATACCATCAGATGGGCGCAAATAATATAAAAAAACATTGTCAGGTAACGTACTCAAAGTGCAGTGCATTATCTGCGAATCCAACCCAGATTTAAACGGGTCACAGCCCATATAAGTCGCCATGGGGAAAATAATCTCTCTTTTCAAAATTACTATGGGTAAAAAATATCCCAAATGTCTTCCCCGTGTCATATTGTGCCAAAGTTGCTATAAGAAAAGGGTTAACGATTCAAAGATTAATCGTGGCATTCGCAACACATTGGGTCAGTTTTCTTTTCCCATGCACTTAATTCTATATTTACTAATAGCCAACGCTTCCCAAACTTTGAAGCATCGCTCGCGGAAAATATATAAAAAATAACTTTAACATTATCTATTTATTGAAATGATAACAACATTGTAGAACGGTTCTTGTTTGTTATATTTTTTTAAATATTCAAAGCACATAAGTACGGATTTTCCTCGCGAGCATTCCTTTCAATACAATGTGACTGGGAACTTGAAACTCTTTTAGTATGTTGTTTTATGACTGGGCTCTTTAATAACAATACATACTGTATAATATAATAATATATTTTAAGATAGATTTTTAAATTAACGCATTTTTCTTTCAATGTATTCTTTATGTATCTTTTTATGAGAGGGCAATGTTTTCATAGCTTATCCAGTAATCTCAAGGACCCTTTTAGGGGTGCCTCATTTACCAAAAACGGATTTTAAGTTGGTTTTATACGCCTCCTAAACACTGACTGATCTAAGTCAATCTTCGCGTCCAACACACCGTATTTGGCAAGCCCTTTGCTTGCGTGTAATACCCAAGCTCCTTTTGCAGTGAGGGGTCAAACTCTGAACCATTACTGGCATCGATCAATATCTAACATTAGTCAAAACAAATTATAGATTAACTTCTATATGCCATTTATAGCTCTTCTGCACTCAATTGGATAAAGTAAGGATTCAAGATTGAGAAACGCTGTCAAAGGGTATTTTTAGCCGCAAGCGGTGAAGCAGGCTTTTGTGGCGAGTGCAACGTACTTAACACTATTTATATGACCATATATTTACACTAGGGTACATGACCATCTTTCTTTACTCGTTGCTTCCTTTTTTTATTTTCACATTTTCGGTATATAAGAAACAATATTCATTTAATTATGCATAGCAATTTAAATATATTTTTTCTTCATGGGAGTTTTTATTTAATAACTTGTTTCTATCTTCTTTATTTATGAAAATTATTGATCTATCGATCACAATTATTTTTCTGACACGAAAGTAACAAAAAATAATAATTAATTGTACCTATAGATTATTTTTGCAGCAACTGTAAAGCAAGTAACTCAATCTATTGGCGAGAATATAAGACTCAAAGTGCCGCATAATGGAATTTATTTTATCCTCATATGCTCAGAGGAAAATGTAAAAATTTACAATTTAATATCGCCTTTATTACACGGCGTAATGTGCGAAGCAATTATCTAGGTGTAGACTTTCCTAGAAATATCAATAAATCCGTATGGAATAAGAAAATTACCGCATGTGTTACCGATTCTACTGAAATAAATCTTTAATTATGTAATATCTACTTAATAAGTGTAGTAAGTTACATAAGTAATTATAAGTAGGTATCTAAAAACGTAGAATCTCAGTCTCGATATAAACGGATATAAAATTGCGTTCAGAAGTTCAAACGGCGAGGAAGAATTTTGAAAATGCCACATTTTTTAGTTTAGTTTTTATTTCATCGAAAAGTAAATACTCGTTTAAGAACCCCTTAAACTTCTTGCAAATATTATTGGGAATTATGAGGAATTATTTTAAACTTAACGTAATTAATGTGTCTTTTGCAACCATTTAACCATTCGAATTTGGATTCACACATTTTCATTCAAAATGGACATGTTACGTAGTATAGTTTATTACATAAATACACCATTTATTCATAACTAATACACAATTTAATAATTTAATACGATTTGTTTAACCATAAAATTCAAAACATAAATACAAACGTACGAAACGTGGGATCTGGTTACACCCTACCTCTTCTAAGAAAAATGCGCGAGGTTTATTATGAATGACTTATGTTTTTAACAATTTGAAACTCTTTCACCCAATGTCTAACCAGTAACTTTAAAAAGGCTATACCATTAACAACCTCCGTTTCTCCACAGTATGCCTGCCAATCGTCGCGTACGGGACGGCCATGGGCTGGATATCCCCCAACAAGGCCCTGCTGATGCATCCAGAGAACACGCCTTCCTCAAAGCCAGTGACTGAAGAAGACGTATCCTGGATGGCGTCCATCATGTTCATATTCGCTCCCATCGCTGTATTTATATACGGATCTGCTGCTGATAAATTTGGAAGGAAGAATGCCTTGTTGTGCGCGTCTGTGCCTATTGCTGTAAGTTGTATACATTTATAATAAGTTTTCAAGGAAATGTACTGTAGTTTTACAGCCCATACACCACCCAAGGCATGGGCCTCCTCTACAATCGACAGTACGATTAAGAGAGGCTACCTCGCTGGCCTTGTGCGTATTGTCTTGTGTTAGCGTTAGAAAGAAAATAAGAGTCTAAATTTAAGTATATTTCTTCTTATCCCTTCAATTTCCACTGCATTTCTAATATATCCATTCTCTCCTTTTGAAGATTAAATATTAACCGAATCAAAACAGAGATGAACCTTGAAAACAATAGCCTAACGACTTAAATATCAAGAATGGTTAGCTGAAAATTGCCTGGCAAAAATCGAAAGTCTTGTGAAACCCATTGCCTCTTAAGATCTAACATACGAGTATTAACAATAATTTATTTTCCCAACAGTTGGGTTGGACAGTAAAGATCATCTGGTCCCATCCGATCGCTTTCATCGCGGCCCGCGGGCTGATCGGCTTCGGCGCTGGCGGAGCGTTCGTCGTCTGTCCTCTCTACGTCAAGGAGATCAGCGAAGACAGCATCCGAGGCATGACTGGAACCTTCGTTATATTCTCACAGGTTGGTATTACTTTTTACTACAATTTTATGCATGCCATTCGTCTGATGGTAAACGATACAACCGCTCATGGACAGTAGCAAATTTAACAACACCATGAATTACAAAGCATGTTTGGTATTCCACTGCGCTCGCCATCCTGAGACAATTAGTTACAATACTCGGGCTACAATGTCCGTGAAGCCTGAACACAACAGTGCATGTACACTGCTGATTGGTATTTGTTTATACTGGGACCTTCAATAGTATGTAGAATCAACCCGCACTAGGCCAGTTGTCTTTGTCCTTTTTAGGACTAAAATATTTGCTAATGTGAGTGATATTTTACTAGTTAGGTCTAGACCAGAAAACATTCAAATGAAGAAATTTCACGGGCTGAATTCACGCTTTTCTAAAGTAAAACGTCTAATAGAAATGTGGACCCTTACACATTTCTATTAATTTAAAATCGACAAATGAAATACTCAAATCTCGTGTAATTAAAATCTACAAACGAATATACACTCAAACTACATACATATAAACTTCAAATTCCAATAACAAAATCATCCAACACACACAAATTTATCATTTTGAAATTGGACTCTATCACAATGTACTAAGGTGATAATTACCTTGGCATATGCTAACGAGGGTAGTTGGAAATTTTAATTCGGACGTGAGTGTTTCGATTTAATTGAATGTTACGGTTGCAGGCGCCGTTCCGACGTTGTTTGAACTTTAATTGATGGTAAAACAGTAATTTAACTTAGAAAGCATTTGTTAGCATAATCAGACTATTTAGGGTCCCAGTACTTGCGTCACTATGGGAAGAGTTTGTTGTCTATATTTACTGATAGAGTAGCCTAGTTAGAACTAGTACAGTTGATAGTAAGTTAGAATATTGTGTTATTTTAAGTTCAAGTTTATACTTATGTACAAATGGTAGGCTACTTCAGTTTTTTTTTATTCTGATCGTTCCCGACAATCCTGAGAGTAAATAACTGTGAGGAGGACTCTTATATAAATAGTTATAAATAATAAATAAGAAGGTTTAATTTATATTATTATATAATCATATTTTTGTAAATAGAGATTAAGTACCTACTATGTATTGACATGTCATAAGAGCTATTTGCTTTGTTGTGACAGCCTCCGTGGCGCAGTTGGTTAGACGCCGACTGTGAAACGAGAGGCCGCAGGTTCGATCCCCGCATCGACACAAATGTTTGTCTGGCCCACAAACTTTCTCGTAGTTCTGATACTCACTAAACAAGATATAATTGATCTAAATCGAGGTGAGAACTATGTATGTGACTGTTATGTGTATTTTATTTAATTAACGATAACTAATAAGAAAAATGGTTTTATTTCATTTCTATTCAGGGCCGCCAGTAGGTACGTCCCGATCTATAGTTTCTGAACTACTGCCATAGAGCATGGTTGCTATGCGAGCGTAAATGAATAGTAAATGACTAATATCCTAAAACAAGGGCCGATAATTTCATTCACACAACACAGCAAAGCTAATAAATACATCACGACCACTTGAATTGTAATGGGCTCTTCCACTGACGTAAACAATGACGCGAGACAGCGGTACAGATTGTCTAAAATCTATTGGCGAAATTTGGAACTATAAATAAAATTTCGGAATTTCGGAAGCAGAATATCGTAGACAACCTATATTATTTTATCAGCCCATGTACGTTCCACTGCAGGGCACGGGCCTCCTCTACAATAGAGAGTACGATTGAGAGTGGTTCATCAAGCGCGGTGTAGTCATTATGCCGGGCAAGAGTAAAAAAAATCAAAAATAGCCAACATTCTAGATAGTATGTAATACAAGAGTTGCCACCAAAATGACATAAGATACTCACGTGCAAATTACATAAAGACAAAAGACAGCTCACGCAAAAAATCTCGAATATAAACATGCCATTGGGTTATAATTGGTAACACGTTTGCTGGACGTTTGACAAGATTCTCACACTATGTAGTGTAAAACTAACGTCTGAAAGATGTCTGGAGTGTGTCATGAATCGAAAATAATTTTCTTCTGGCCTTTTTTATACTGGTTATATTATGTATAAATTAGACGTAAGACCGACCGGGGGGGTTCCTCTATGACCCGAAACGAAGTTCGAAAGTTCGAAAGTAAGTTATTAGTTTTTCACTTCTAAAATCAATTCCGAACTTAGGCTACGCTTACAACGAACAATAGCAGATTCGAACATTTTGTCGAGTACTTAGGCACATTGGTATAGTTTTACGTGCAACGTCCGAATATGCAAATTTATTTCAAATCGTAGAGTAACCATTGTTTACCTGAAAAAATTTCTTCCAATAATTAAAGTTTATAAATTATTAGGTATATTGAGTACCTACGTATGCTTAAAACACAGGCTTTATCCATTGAAAAAATAATTATAATTAGTTATTATATTTATTAATATTATATTATAGTATTATTTTATATATTTCAAAAAACTTGTCTCATGATGACGAGCGCAGTGGAATTTAATTTAGTGTCCATGAGCAGCTGTATGGCTTACTACCTGGCGAATGTCACGCACGTGTCGCCATTAATTGCCATAAAAATACTTACATAATCTGTAATCATTTATGTCTGTGGTGCGAATCTGTCAACGGTATCAATGAAAAGATAATTTTCTTTCTAATTAGCGTTATCTAATATGGGCTATGACGTCAAGGACGGGGTCACAGATGCCATCGTTGCGACGGGTAATATAATATAATACATAAGTAATATAAGATATAATTTTGATAATATGTCTGCTTGAAACCGGGTGTATAGTCGAAAATGAGACACAAACGGTCTGTATGTAAACTATCAAACCTGTTAATTCGGTACTTTAAATATTTTATTATGTTCATATTACACACTTTCAATTTTATTCCATTGAAAAATGTTGAAGGTATATTTGTACATAACGAATTGCTAGAATGTAAGTTCGTTATCATGCTGGGTGTATGCTCGTCATTATGCTTCACAGCTACTTGTAGCTTAGTATCGTGGGCGTATGTGGGGATGTGTCAGATCAAATGGTAGGAAATCATAATCTTACTCACGGAACGCGAGACAGTCTCCACGCTCTTACAGCACTACTTTCAGATGATAATATTTACTCTCTTGATCGCAACAAACCGTACTGTTTGCTCGCAGACCGTTGAGATGTCTCTGACGTTTCTTTTTGAAGTCCCTGACATCTTCAGTCAATATCTAGCGTAGATTCTGTCGAACGCCTAAAGGTAGCGTTGGTATTTCGTTTTAAAAAATCTACTCGTTGACGACATATATAATATTTTATTTTATGGAATTATAAATCATTATATCAACTTGCAATTGGTACAATAAAAAAAATCAAATCGTATTAATATCCGACTGGCTCGGTGGCGTAGTTGTACTACGGTACGGATACAAAGCTGAGGTCTAGGGTTCGAATCCCAGGTGATATTGGATTTTGCTATTCCTCTATCAGCCCGGAGTCAGATATTTGTGTCCGATATGGCGATCGGCTTGCCCCCTATTACATCGTGGGACGGAACATATTAGGCGAAATGTGGGTGTCTTGGTTGCACCTCTGCCTACCCGTCTGGAAAAGAGGCTTGAATTCATGTGTGTAGGTATTAAAATTTATTTGACGAATGGACTTCCCATAACTAAATAACAACAATGATTCATATATATTTTTTTAAACTACGATCTATTTCATGACGCCATCGTAAACACGAAGAAACTGGATCAAACATTCGCGCCAATTGGCCCAACGCAAACTTCACTCCCGCATCGCTTCTCGGTATAGACAAACAAATTAATATTTTTAGTTTGAGGAAAACATATTGCTTGGCATAGTGCGGGAACAACAAAGACACGGGTTGAATAAGAGGTTTTTTCGATCACCCGATGCCAAATGATTTCCTTTGAAACGTATCGATAGGATTTCCTTATTTACACCACTTATTATCTTTATTTATTGCTTCAGTGAGTAAAAAATGCGGTCTATATCGATCCTTGGGTTAATAATAGTAATAACACCCAACAGTCACATACAAAGTCCTGACCCCACACTAAGATCGAGTCTTGTGTCGTGAGTATCAAGAACTACGAAAGACTTTTGGGTCTCATGAACATGGGATCGAACCTCGGCCTCTCGTTACCCAGGCGGCGTCTAACCGACTGCGCCACGGAGGCTATAAAAATAATGTCGTCTTTAAATTACTAGGTCAAGTAAATTCACTGACCTATGGGTTATTAAGCTTGTTTCCACCCTAAAAGGTAATAGAGAAGTCTGTCTGTCTGTATCAGCCCATATACGTCCCACTGCAGGGCACGGGCCTCCTCTACAATCGACAGTACGATTAAGAGTGGTTAGGCCATATAGTCCACCACGCTGGCCTAGTGCGGGTTGGCGGACTTACATACCATAGAAATTTTTATAAATCGCTATGGTATGCAGGTTTCCTGACGATGTTTTCCTTCACCGTTTTAGTGCGTGGTGATTGACTATCAATACACACATGACTCCGAAAAGTCAGAGGTGTGCCCTGGGATTCGAACCCGCGACCACCGTGAACATGTTGGCAGTCGCGTCTAGTCCGTTTACCAACAGGCCACCGCGCACTAATAGAGAAGTATATCAAAGTAATTTCCTTATCATCATCAGCCATAGGAAGTCCGTTGCTGAAAATAGGCCTTCCCCTTATGTTTCCACAGCGTCCTGTTGAAAACAGCCTGCATCCATCGACTTTCTGCAACCTTCATCTCATTCTAACCTTTAAAGTTATCAATTTAACTTGACAGCTTCTGTGACACAGTTGCTTTGACGCCGCCTGTGAATCGAGAGGTCGCTGTTGTGATCCACAGGATTTTTTTCAGGTCTGTGTGTTTGTGAGACCTAAAACTATCTCGTAGTTTCTGATATCCACGAACACACCCATCTTAGTGTGGTGTCAGGCCTGTGTATGTGACTGTTGTGTGTACTTCTGTCTTTCTGTATCGGCCCATTTAAGTCCCACTGCAGGGCACGAGTCTCTGCTATAATCAAGAGTACGATTGAGAATGGGTTTATTTACTTATTTATAATTATTTTGTTCTAGACTATGGGAAATCTGATAGTCTTCATTCTCGGAGACTTGCTGCCGTTCAACACAGTACTCTGGATCCTGCTCGCCATACCCCTGGTCCACTTCTGCATCATGCTGCGACTGCCAGAGACACCTTCGTACCTGATCAAATGTGGTAAAAACGAGGTGAGTAACCTTTTTTTATACTACCCTGTCTAGTGCCAAGTTCCGATTTATGGATTCGCAATTCTATAAGGTCTTTTGCGTCTTCGATTACATGATCATTGGCTCTTATAACTTCCTTGATGACATCAAGCCAGCGCTTTTTGGGTGAACTTGAGCAGGAACTCAAGTTCAAATTCAAATTCGACTAGGAAGTCGAGATAAATTGAGGTATATGTAATAATATATATAACCAAAATATTCTAAATGTAGTCTTTTAGAAGCTTAAATATACGGTAGACATTAGATTGACCATGCCCCTGGTATTGCAAGAGTCCAATAAAATATGATAGATAATAGATATCATCAAATTTCCAATGACAAGAGGATAATCTCGTAACCACAATCAACTATCTATTTGGACAGCATTAGTCATCGTCACGTGAAGTGAGAAGATTTAATCAGGAAAAGATATCCATATCTATATTCTATCGACATAATCTATTAAAAACATGGAAACATTTTGTCCGGAAATACAGTTAGGTATCTATGTTTGTATCTCCGAATGGAAAGGCTGATATGCCGCAAATATCATGGAGATAGACAATTTTATTTCCACTCCGAGAAATTATAAGTTTGAATCTATCTATGTTTAATAAAAATAATAATAAACTCCTTATTATTGCACCACAAAACATAAAATAAAAATATGAAACAGAAGAACATTTGGTGAAACAATTGACGGCCTTTATAAAAGCGATCTCTTCCAGTCAACCAAGTATAGTAGTCTCTGTTTCAATCCTCGCTCCAAGATAAATCAAAATAATTAGTGACGAAATTGTAATAAAATTGTATATTTTTTATTTAATAATATATATTTTTATTTAATAATACAGTCGACTCTCATTAATTCAAACCTGCGATAATTCGAACCTCTCTATAATTCAAAGTTATCGCGAGTTCCCTACAAAATCTCTTTATATTTCGAACTAAATCAATACATTTTTATACACTTGGTAATTCGAACTAAAAAATCATCACTATATAACAAAACGACGCGTTAATTCGAAGTCAACGGCTTCCAACACTCGACAATTCAAAGTTGCAGAGAGAGAAAGAGAAAGTATAAATGTTTAACGATTGCTATTGATTGAATAATAGTTGACCAACACTCAATAATTCGAAGTTTTATAGCGTCTCTCGTAAATTTCGAACCATTTGATATTTCAAACACTCGATAATTCGTAATATTTAAAGAGTCCCTCGAATTTTGAATTAACGAGAGTCGACTGTATATATATTTTTATTATTAACGAATAAAAATATAATATAAACTTAGCCAGTAGGCTCAATTTTAGCAATAATTGGCAAAGATACATAATCAAATGAAGGGTTGATGATTGACAGCAGGGTAACAAACTAATATGGTAAAAAACGATTGTCAAATGTTTTACAGTGTCGTTACAACTTTTGGTCTTAATTTTTTCCGTCTAACCCCCTTTCGCAACGCGTGATAAGGAACTTCGTTACAATATGTTTAAATTCAAATATGATTTTTATAATGTACATCTATTAATGGCCGTAAGATAAGCATACATTATACTATTACGAGTATTAAGAGCTGTGGATTATGGAAATAAAAAAGAGTGTCCTAAAAACATTGAGGTATTCTACTAGAGCGGACATCGGGATCAAAATCTGTGCGTATGGTGCGTGCACAAGGGTACACATTAAAGTGAGAGGGAAGATATTTTACTTCGTAGGCGTGACAGAGACAGAAATAGAATGTACCCTTCATTTTGTTACAAACATTTTGATTGCAGTGTCTCCTCTAGTATATTATCTCAATGCCTAAAAATATTTGTATTATATTGTTTTGTAAGATAAAAAGGCTTTCGTAGTTTTTGATTGAGACAAGCCTTGAATCTTTTGAAGTCAGAACTTTGTGTGTGACTGTCGAATTTTTTTTTTTCTGATGGAACATGTTCATGTTGTGAAGTCAATACTGTCTAATGTCTAGTGCGATTCGCAAGTATGTTCTGGCGGGAGGCCAGAATAGACGGTGGTCTATTTTTAAACGACGTTTTTCCGCCGAACTTATTTGCGAACGAGTAAATGCGATATTTTTATTGGTAAATAAATTATGATGAACTATTCTGACTACAATGATATATTGACTGTGAATGTTCGTAAAATTTAGATATTTCCTATTATGAGACCGTAGACAATGGTGAAAACCAGTAATAAATGTGTCGAGTTTCGGGTTCACCCTACTCTCAATTTTATACAAGAGTATTGGATGTCGTGTAGTTATGTCCACTTAACTATGTCAAAACTCAAATGTTGCTGTAATTTTAGGCGTTCTTTATTATTATTTTTTGCTATGTCTTTTGAGACGATCATGCCGTTCGCCTGATGGTAAGCGATATGACCTCTCGACGGTAGTAATGCTTGGCATTCCACTGCACGCGCCATTCTGAGACATAAATTAATTCTCAATATGTCCAGTAGCTAGTCTGGTCAATCAAACAAAAAAAATTGCACATTATGATATATATGATAAGTGACAAGATTACATTTAAAATATGGTGGCATTAACTAGTATTGATAAGATTGGCAGGATGGAGCCCTAAATTGGAAAGTAGAGAAGGCTTTAGCTTGTAAAAGAACAGTAATAACTGATCGGTGTATTTTTTTATGCACATACCACAAAGTGACAACAGCATAGCAATAAAAATTGTTTATATTTTCTAGAGGAAAGCCCATAACAACAATAATATGGGATAGTTTGACGCAGTGTAACTATTTTATTACAATAATTATTGTATTTAGCGTGTAGTTGTTGATACAGAAGCGACGGAGAAAAATTTACATAATTTACATTTAATTTGATAAAAAAAACCATAAGTATGTGCACGTACCTTATGTGCACGGGACTCCTCTACAATCCAGAGTACGATTGACAGAGCTCAGGCCATAGTCCATTACACTGAGCTAATGAAGGTTGGCGGAATTTACATATCTACCATAGAAATTCACAATATGGTGTACAGGTTTCCTCATTATGTTTTCCTTCACCGTTATAAGTGCGTGGTGTATGACTATCAATACACACGACTCCGAAAAGTCAAAGGTGTGCCCTGGGATTTAAACCAGCGACCACCGTGTTGGTAATCGCGTCTAGATCATATTTGAATTGATATCAGTGATATCTGGTCGATCGTGATATTAAAACAAAAATAGAATTCCTAAGTTTTATTTCTAGCCACCGGGAAAAAACAACACGTGTTTTTGAGTTTATGCGAAATGTTTTTGAAGACGTTTTCGGGAAAAAGGTTATTACTCCGTAAACGTTCTGTTTTGTATTAAGATCTATCATCATAAAATATCAAAGGAATACAAAAAAAACTTGAGTCTTGTTTCATTTAGCTAAAATCTGAGTACGTGTTGCTTAGAGATCAGTAAACTTCAATAATTTCATTGTATCCAGAAGCCAGTCTTCTCCCAAACAAAGGATTGACAGAGGTTACCCTTGTGCCACCCATATTCCCCCTAGTTGGATTAGCTTACAGACAAACTGATATTGATTACTGGCGGTAAGGCCCGCCTTCGCACGGGTGCAGATAGCTTTTGAGTCTAGTGTAGATGTGGCAACAACATAATATTATTTCGCGTACTAATTATATTTCCCACGCGCCGTTGACTATATTTCCCGTCCCGTTATATCCGGTTTATGACCCGTCTCATTCAGTCCCATGATGAAAAGCAAATGCAATCCTGTCCTCTCCTATCCTGTGCCACCCATTCGAATTTGAAAGAGTACCAAATATTTATATTTGGAGTCCTGAATCATCCCTAAAGAACACTACATTTTTTCGGGATAAAAAGTAGCTAATGTGTTAATCCTTGGTATCAGCTATCTCTATAACAAATTTCATCCAAATCGGTCGGGCCGTTTTGCGTGAAAGAGTAACGAACATCATAGTAAATAATAAAAAGACTGAACTACATTAATGATCTTGTGGGGGATATCAGAAACCACGAATTTTTTGGGTCCTAATATCCAGACATTAGTAGTGATACGAAGTGCGTGGTGGCCTGTTGGTAAACGGACTAAACGCGACTGCCAACATGTTCACGGTGGTCGCGGGTTCGAATCCCAGGGCACACCTCTGACTTTTCGGAGTCATGTGTGTATTGATAGTCAATCACCACGCACTGAAACGGTGAAGGAAAACATCGTGAGGAAACCTGCATACCATAGCGATTTCTAAAATTTCTATGGTATGTAAGTCCGCCAACCCGCACTAGGCCAGCGTGGTGGACTATATGGCCTAACCACTCTCAATCGTACTCTCGATTGTAGAGGAGACCCGTGCCCTGCACGGGACGTATATGGGCTGATACAGACAGACAGACAGTAGTGATACAAATATTTGTCAGTTTCGCGAACTCTTAATAAATTAACAATGAATACACGTGTTTCTTTGAAAAAGCAGAGGTGTGTTCTAGGTCTACGATCTTTGTTTTGGCAGTGATAAGTACAATTTCAACTGTATCTATACAAACATTTTCTGAATTTGATTTTAAAATAGAGCTGTTTTTTTTTTAATACTTGGAACTAACTGAAATGTAGGTGGTGGCCCACTTACAAACATATATTTAGCCATGTCAATTTGTCAGGTCTACCTGTTGACAAAATGTTTTGAAGAATTAAGTTTCGCTCGAAACTTGGCTCGCTTAAAGTTGGTTTTGGATTACGCGCCGTGAAACTAACCAGGTTTTTAAGTGCGGTATAATAAATGCAAAATGAAATATAAAAATTATAATTATAATATAAACTAATATAATATAAGTATAGTATAATATAATATAAGTATAGACGTTACCAAGCGATGAAAGACTGAAAGGGCACGTGCTATGTACCTCACTGTCTCTATCGTGTGACCAATGACGTAATACAACCATCAATGTATAACAAAATATTGAAACACTGAAAAAATCTAAATATAAATTATTGGCTAATTGGCTAATAAGTGACTGCCTTGATTGCGTAGTTATAAAGCTGAGGTCTCTAGCTAAAATCTCGCGTCGGGCAGAGTGATATTGGTTTTTTCTATTAATTACCAGCCGGAGTCAGTAATTTGTGTCTAATACGACAATAGGCTTGCCCCCTATAACATCGTGGGACGGAACACCGCCTACCCATACGTATGCACTTCTAAATATTTACGCATTTAAGTGTAGCCTTCTGGTTGCCTGGGGCTTGAACTTATGCCTTGCATGACAATAAGTTCACCAGTATCACATCTGACTTCTGAGCACTAAATACGCTACAAAAACTGTACGTGAACTAGTGGTACTTCTGCCTACCTCCTTAAAAATATAGATGTGACTGTATAATCACAAAATATTAAATCAATATTGATTTTTTCTCTTAAATATAAATTATAAATTTCATTCGAGATCCTTGAGATCGTCGGAGAACCTAAAACTAAGAATGCCCGTGCACTCAACAACTTTTATGGACAAATCGTTCACTGTCCAAGCGGTCCGTTTATGGAATGCACTTCCTGTTGCTGTGAGACGGGCAAGAACACTGTTGTCCTTCAAAAGAATGGTAAAAGAACACTACATGTCTCTTTAAAAACTAATGGTTGTTTGCTTATGAATCTCAAATATTGGCGAGCAATGTGCACGTATGTGTGTACTTATTATACCTAATATTTGGTTTTTATATCTTTATGTGTATGTTTATTTTTAAGTAATTTCATGTAGGTATATTGTTTAATTTCATATACCGGGTATCTCAAGACTGCTACCGAAAACGAAGACGGGTGGTAGTTTTAGTGACTACAAACACATTGCAACTAAAAATTTCGCAAAGAAACGCGACAATTATTTTTTATGATTTTTTAAATATCGTCATTTTTGAGCGGTAAATTCATAGTTTTTGCTAAAATAATAATTTAAACACTTTTATACCTAAGATTATTTATAAATAAAAGGGTATACACTATTATTTTAGGAAAAAATGTATTTACCACCCAAATATGGTCGTAGGAAAAAAATAACAAAAAAAATTGTCGCTTTTTTTGCAACTTTTTCTGTTGCATTGTGTCTGAAGTCGCTTAAACTACCACCCGGCTTCGTTTTCGGTAGCAGTCTTGATATACCCTGTATTTGTATCCTTTTATCTATCAAGCTAAATATTTTCATTATTTCCATTTTTTTTATAATTCAAGCTATATTCTAACAGTACACTTATTCTGCCCTATCTTCATTTTACTTCACTTATGTCCATCCCATGGTAGTCGGTAAGAGATTGCCTTGAGCGATACGACTGCCATTTGTACTCTTATGTTAAATATAAGTTTTAGTTTAAGTATTATTTGGTGTACAAAAAAGAATAAAATAAATAAATAAATATAAATTGTGGTTGCATTACTCACTGATGAAACCAAAACCAAAGTACGTTTGGAACAATAGAATAGAACGAAATATTGTTTATTTAGGATAATGTGTCAGAAAGAGGAAAAACAGGTGTTTTTGCGTTATTCATTTGGGTTATTTCGTCCTATGATAATTAAATACACCCAACAGTCACATGCATAGTTCTGACTATTACGATAAATTAAGTCTTGTGTCGTGGGTATCAGAAACTACAAGAGACTTTTCGGTCCCACAAGCAGTCAGACCTGAGACAAATAGTTGTGGGCCTCACAAACATTTGTCTCGGTGCGAGCATCGAACCGCGGCCTCTCGTTTCACAGCATGCGTCTAACCAACTGCGTCACTGAGGCTGTCAAATTTATCGAATGTTTTGTCCCTTACAATTTTATTTATTATACTTCATTGTTAAGATTAAAAAAGTACAGGGAACTAAACATAAAAATTAGTGTAATAATCAAAAATGTGTATAAATTATGAGACTTTCATCGAAAGTTTCACGTTAATGAGGTTTCTTATCCTGAAATTATATCCTAAGACCACCGATCGCGAGGCTAAATGATTTTGATGAAATAATAATTGTAAAGGTTTCACTGTTCCCAGTGGTAAGTATGGAATTCGTAAACAAAGTTTAATATTGATTTGTTTTTTTTCCGTAGTTCCTTGTAGCATCTGTGATTGTTGCTCAATTGCGTGTGGTATGAAAGGGTGACTGTTTGGTGTATTATTGTTTAATTAGTAAGCAATTATAAGTTTTATTATTCCTGTAATTGTATGCTCTAACTTATAGTTAGTTGCTTTTAAGCTGGTGCGCGATATTAAATATTAATCCTTGGTCTAAACACATTTTGTGGAAAATTTACAATAGTTGTTTATTTATCACTATTATGATGAAAAATATGTTTCAAAAAGTTTATTTTTTGTGCAAGAAAGATTGTTTTATTTCTACCAATAGAGTACCTTTTGATAACTTATGAAGTTTCCCGTTCCAAATAAATGGAATCACAAAAATAATTAATTCAACAAATATGTATTTATTATAAAAAAAATCACTGGTGCAACAATTATAGATGCAGAAATCATACAATAACCTATAAAAATATTACAACAACACTATGATGTAATTTTTACAAAAATTATAATTAATCACTCAACTCAAGAACCAAACCTAAATAACCACCATACTACCATTCTACACCGCTAGTCTAGACCGAAAGTCAACAATTAATTTTAAACAAAATATTCATTTGTTTAAACTAACATTCGTGGAATTGTTAATCTGACCTGAAAAAAATTCGTAAACATCCGCTACAGCTATTTGACATCATCGGGTTGAACATATGGCTCGGGAGTGGGCCGCCAGTGCCCGTGAAATAATTGCTTATATTTATGGGTAATTGAATTGTCTAATATTGTTATACTAGCAATTGTAAGGATTTATATGGTCAAGTCCGCCAACCAGTACTAGGCTTGCTTGGTGAACTGTATTATGGCCTAACACCTCTCAATCGTACTCTCGATTGTAGAGGAGGCCCTTACCCTGCAGTGGGATGTATATGAACTGTAGCTAGCTATACTCACAAGATTTTTAATAGCAATGAATAGCGAGACGAGCATGACATTCGCTTCATGGTAAGCGATACGACCGCTCATGGACAGTAGCAAAACAAAATAAGACCATTAACTACAAAGAAATGCTTGATATTCCACTGCGCTCGTCAACCGGAGACATAAGATGTTAAGTCTCAATATGTCCATCTGGCTAAAACGTAGTTATACGTACTAGATTTATGAAAAAAAGTAGGGATTTAGACCATCTATTGTACAAATTAATCCAATAATCTGGGATACTATTACGGGAAAATGATGTAAAAGGGCGACTTTAATTTAATAAGTTGGGTGAATAGCATAAAAAGACGATCCTTTACCTTTATATCTTTCCTGTTTTCTTCCTTTTATTTTCACTTTTCCGTATCGTAATATTATTTGTGTAATTTATTCGGGCTGGTATGTTTTTATCTAAAAATTCACATCAGGTGAAGCATTTACTTGTATTTCGGTGGCAAACAGAATCATTTGATTCATTTTCTCGATTACCAGGGGCAAATCAGGGTCAGGACTATGTATATGACTGTTGGGTGTATTTATTTATATACTATATGACAGAACTTCATATATAACAGAGAAATTTATATATAACTAACCACCTGATCCATAGTTTTAATTCCTATATCAGAACATTTAGTTACCATATCCTCCTTTGTTGCAGGAAACAGCGAAGGTTGTAGGATGGCTGCGCTCCCTGCCGCCGGACCACAAGCTGGTCTCCGAGGAGGTAGACCGACTGATCATCGAACAGACCACCAGCGAGCCCAAATTCTCACCCAAACTGCTCTGTAAGTACCATTACTAGATTCTATCGGATATTAGGGTCTAACCCATTACCTACACCCTAATCTAATAAAAATATATTACAAAATCTGCGGTTTCTGACTACCAGCAAAGCAAATCGCTGTGAGTGTAAATCATTATTTCAGCAAAACTATGGATTCACCACCCAAAAATGATGATATATAAAAAATCATAAAAAAATATTGTCGCGTTTCTTTGCGAATTTTTAGTTGCATTGTATTTGTAGTCACTAAAACTACCACCCGGCTTCGTTTTCGGTAGAAGTCTTGATATACCAGGTATAGAGAGTGAAGCAATAATGAAAGAAAACAATAACAAATGTTCACATTACGTGCAGATTCCATTTAATTGGACCAATCTGCCAGCCTATTAAATCAGTGCACACGTTTTTCATTCCCTACACTGAATCACTCATGAATACTTTATTTCAAGAAGCCAGACAGGGCCTAAGATGATTTTTCTCAAGTATTGCAGATGGCTTATTGTTGTAAGACGTCTGATCTTCAGAATACAGATCAATGATTCAAAAAAATCGTGTTTTACATAAACATACTCCCTGTATCCCCTTATCGTTAGGGGTGGAAAGTGTGACACTAATGCCACCCACTGCACCCCTTACTTACCCATATATACCCCCTTATATACCCCAAGATGTGCGACAAGCCAATTTGAAAGAGAATTTTCAAACCATATTTACTAGCAAAATTATGTCAGCACGACACATATAAATAATGCTGATAACATGAAAATGATATGAAATGTTTCGTATAGGATGGTAAAAAAAAGGAATTAAACCATAATTTCTTGGCTGTTAATATTTAGATTTTGAATTTTGTTACATTATTTTATCACGTTAATTTAACTGTCATATTCTATGAAACCTATGAAAGCTAATGATATAAGGAGGGTAAAATAACTGCGACACAGTTACAACTGCTGCAGTTATTATGGCAACGTTTTTATTGTTACATTCTTTCTTGGTTCAGAAATAAACTTTTTTTTAACATTAGGTTTGGTCATCCTTGTTCAGCATGAAGAAAATGTTCACTGGTAATAGAATCGATTATAAAACAGTTAATTGCGCTGTAATTGTCTTGCAGTTGTAACTCTCGATCACATGTCGTTACTTCGAATGATTACATCGAATTATGATCGTGTTAAAGTCATTCCGCTGTTTTATTCAGAAAAACGTCTGTTTTAAGAACTGAAAAGGTCATTATCATATTATTATTTACGATTTCATTTTTTTATACAGTCACAAAGAGTGAGATTTTCTCTAATGGTCGGGGTCTTTCACCTAAAAACACTTAAGAAATAATACATACATAGGATTTGAGTTTTCGTGAGACAGGAAGTCTTTTATAGTTTCTGTTCGCTACGACACAAGACTTGATGGGTGAATTTATTATTAATATAAAGAGTGGTGGAAAAAAAACGTCAACTTAAAAGTAATTCACGAAAATAAAAAATGTAACAAGTCATTGGTTAAATTTGTTTGCAAACATGTGTTGTGCCAATTGCTATCGATCAATTTATACGAATTATTACCAACCGCTTACGTCCTTGATATTTGACCGTTATACAGGGCTGCCGCACGTGCGGTCTAAAGGTCAATCCAACTGACTCAAGCTGTAAGACTCTGAAAACATTGTACCTTACTTGTACCAAAACATTGTACCATGAGTTATTACTCACGATTAGGCGAGACGACGAAATAACGATTAGGCTATTGCCTAACCCAGACTTAAAATAAATCATGAATTATTTTGCAACATGACATGTAGGTAAAATACTACAAAAATAAAACTGACTATTTATGTGATGTAACTTTTTTTGTAAATGAGTATTAATGTTCCCGGAAACAAAAAATCTTTGCTTGCTATAATCCCTTCAGGGTTTAATACAGTTTTTTAGCTGTTACACACAAAACTCGATCTTAGTGTGGGGTCAGGAGTATGTATGTATGTGACTGTTGGGTGTATTTATTTATTGCGAAGTTTTGCCAAAACTCTCCAGTCGCCACACTTATCCTGACCATTAGCGAAATTTATCATTTAATCACTTCGTTCCTCGAGACTCAAAAATATCTCTAGATTTAATATTTTCTTAGATTTACGTGATTTACACATTGAAATAAAACTATTATTTACGGATTTTATCGAACAAATCCCCGATAAAATCCGTAAATAATAGTATTATCTGTAAGCCTCTCAATTTTTTTGTCAAAATATCTCTTGGTTGGTAGCCCTGTCTGTGACTATCAATTCCCCGCATAATTCGGTTGTGTCCGTCCACCCATTTGCCGGACAGTGTCAAGTCGCGCAAGTCAATTGGCACATGTGCTAACTGCTAGTACTCGGGTTAATTACGCTTTTTATAATGACCTCGCGGTTCATGTTTCCTGGTACTGTTTTGTTTAAATGAGTCCGGAATGTTTTAATTATGAATTGGTGGGAATTTTTAGGCAATTTGAGTGGTGGAAAAATTTCGCGAACGATGTTCGGAGTGTGAAAACTATGTTTGTTTGTCTGTATG
The DNA here is from genome assembly GCA_009982885.2 of Hyles vespertilio. Classification (NCBI taxonomy): domain Eukaryota; kingdom Metazoa; phylum Arthropoda; class Insecta; order Lepidoptera; family Sphingidae; genus Hyles; species Hyles vespertilio. Next base: position 9,308,881 of record CM042823.1, read on the forward strand.
AGCTAATATACGTCCCACTGCAGGGCACGGGCCTCCTCAACTATAGAGAATACGATTGAGAGTGATAACGCCATATAGTCCACCACGCTGGCCTAGTGCATGTTGACTTTACATGCCATACAAATTCCTACAAATGGCTATGTTATACATTTTGCCTCACAATGTTTTCCTTCACAATTATAGAGCGTAGTGATTCACTATCAATACACACGTGGCTCCGAAAAGTCAGATATGTGCCCTGGGATTCGAACCCGCGACGACCGTGAACAACAGTCCACCACACACTTCACAATGCCCAGTACCTAATCAATAACCATAAAAATATTTTATGCCTTATTGCGTCACCTGACTGCATGATATCACGGAACAATAAATATATCTAGTATAAAGGATACATTACTAATTACCTAAAGCCATCAGACATAATGAACGATTGTGTTGGCATTACGTTGCGACTTACCAGTGACATAAAATTTAACACCCTACCCATACAGCGTTGTAATGGATCCTTATTGTCGTAATGGTTACTCCGCTTACTTAGCAACACAAAATGAATTGAAGTCCTACAAATGGCTCTTACTGGGTTGTCTTATTAGATCGTCTGCGGTCTTATGGCTCTTTTCACATTTTATTATATTGGATATATTAATACTTTTAAATTACAAAGCATTTATAAATGCTTGTTTTTTATCATAAGAAAACATATGTCGAACAATTCGTACCGCCATCTGTACTTATTTCGAATTTGTAATATCTTTAGATGTTTTTCTTTTATGTGCAGTTAAAAATTAATAAATAAGTCGTATAATAGACGTATCTAGTTTAACTAAAGGGTCTGGGTATTCACGAGATCGAAAAGTCCCTCGTAGTTTCTGAAACCAACACAATATACAAGATCTTGTGGCGTCAGAACTACCTATATGATTGCTGGGTGTACTTACCCTTTTTTTATACTGGCCTAGCATAATGACAACCCAGGCCTGATGACAAGCGCAAATGTCGTCCAGGCAGAGTATCGTATCAGACGATAGTCCCAAGACATTCGATATAATTATGCCAACCTGCTAAGATGCCTCTTCAAAATTTAAATTCGTGACTAACCTAGTAAAGGTCGCGGACGTCGCAAGCTGCCTCCAACAGGTCACTGTGGAAATCATTGGGGGAGGCCTATGTTCAGCAGTGGACTTCCTTTGCCTGATGGATGATGTATGGGACTATCAAGTGTACTAATTCATTAATTTCCTTGCAGTCTCCGATAAGATCACCGTCAAAGCATTCTCAGTGGCCCTCATCGTGAACCTGGCTCGAGAGTTCTGCGGCTGCATCGCCGTCCTAGTGTACGCCAGCCATATCTTCGCGGAGGCCGGCAAGGACCCTGACACGAGCATCGCCCTGTCCCCCAACAAGCAGTCCATCGCTCTGGCCACAGTACAGATACTGGGGTCATTCCTCGCGTGCCAACTTGTGGACCGTGCTGGAAGGAAGGTTGGTGTTGCTAATCATTTCATAATGATTTATTTATTTAAGCATTATTGTACAATATGGGAAACAATTCACATAAGAAAAATGTACAATTGGCGGTCTTATCGCACAAGGCAATGACAGACAACCATTTGATTGAATGAAATTGATGATGAATATCGGAGAAAAGGACTTAATTATCTTACTTATATAAATACATATATTAGGTATATTAATTATCTTAGGTAATTGAAGATTGTAATACTCTTTACACTGTTGCGGGTTGTAAGATGTCCATATTCGCAAGAATATGCAGCGTATATTCATATGCAGAACCAGAATATACGCCGTATCACTAAAAACTTAATTTTACCCGATTAAGGCGAAGCAAAATTGAGGGTTATGTTTCCTTCATTGTCAGATAAAGGTGATGAAAGTTATCCAACACATAAATTAGGCATAATATTTAAAATGGAAACAATTTATTAGTGTTACTGCCGTACTCAGAGACATTTAATTTCAATTAAATCATTACTTAGTGTAGATTTTACATTACTAAGGAACGGTTTAATTGACATTAACTGTCTTAGAGTACGGCCGTTAGTGTATTTATGATCTTACGAATACATTTAACAGATGATTGAAATCAGTCGTCAAATTATTCCATACGTGAATTTACCTATGAAGTCATCCAAGTTTATTTCCGACTGTTCGCTTTATGATCGGTTAACTCCGTTAACTGATGACGTCACTTGTACAATAGCCAATGTACGTACAACAAAATGATAATAATTCGGTTAATATTTCATGGCTATGAGGAAAATAATATACATGTATTGTTAATAATGTAATGATCCTTTATATATTAATTATTTTTTTAAATTATAAATGAGGAATCATATTTGCATCGAATACCTACTAAAGTTGAAAAGTTTGTTTGACATTACCGTTTAAAACATACTTTCCTTCTGTTATTAAATATGTAGATACCTTACCGATTTAGATTGGGTGACAAATTGAAGTTCCTTTCACCTAATTAAGAATAAATATGAATTCGGAAAGTTCTTAATATAGTTTACGGTATTTAACATAAGTATATATTATTATTGTTATTATTTATTACAATGAATGGCGACTCAAGCATGCCGTTCGCCTGATGGTACGATACGATCGCTCATAGAAAGTAGCGACACTAAACAACACCACAAATTACAATGAAATGTTTTGCATTCCACTGCGCTCACCAGTCTCACATAAGTTGTTAAGTCTTAATATGTCCAGTAGTTATTCTGGCCAGAATATCCTTCTATCCGAAACACAACAGTGCATTTAAGCTGCTGCTTGGCGGGAGAAATAAACATCTCGGTGGTACCTACCCAGGCGGCCTCTCACATATGAGAGACCTACAACAGGTATGGTGATACGTAGCTATGTGTACAAATGGATTTATGAACATAAAAAACCTAACTATTCGTAACAATATCTATCTCAACTTCAATCGTACATTTCATAATGGACGCAAGGAAAACTCCGATCCGAAATGATCTGTAATTAATGAAACAGAGTGGTTATTATGTCAGAGCCTGGTACATAGTGTAACTGATAATTTCAACATACCGCGGGCTTCACTGTGACGTTCAGAAATCAAATTGCCGATAAATTACTATTATACAATCACGCCTGTGTGATGTTATTGCTTACGGTCTTTAGTAGGTATTATTTTTATTCGTAGACGATCAGGCGTAAGGCAAACGTTTTGGACAAATACATTCTAAATTTAATAGTTTTAAAAATATTTATAGGATATTGTCCTTTGTAAATATTAAAATAAACCATGTGTTTCGTCTCAGATGAACGAAATGAAGGTCTCGCATTTGTAGAAATAAGAAGACCTTGGATTCTTCCGAATCAGCTTTAATAAAGACTTCACAATATAAAAAAACTAACAAAGTAATGCGTAACGCGTGCGACCATCCCGGTAAGTGTAGCAAATGTGACGTTAGCTGCGGGTGGTGGACATGTACTTTACAAATGTCATTAGTTCACAATTAATGCAAAGGTTTGAGAAATGAAAAAGTGCTATCATTTCTAAGCAGGCGCGTTAACACCATGTATCAAACAAACTTTATGGATTTAAACAAAAAGAAAATAACACTTAATAGGAAACCCACTACAAGTATTTATGAAATAATAGTTTTCATCGTTATAGTGCGTCGTGATTGACTGTCAATACATGACACCAAAAACTCAGTGGTGTGCCTTTGGATTTGACTAACAACCCTCGTGAACAAACAGCCAATTATATTTTATTCTTCCTTCCAGCCCCTCCTAGCTGTAACGAGCTGCGTGGCTGGCTTCAGTATGTGCCTCCTTGGAGTATGGTTCTACCTACAAAGCATCGGAGTGTTCATGCCGGGCTGGGTGCCCATCGTGGCGCTGTGTGTGTGCATATTCGCTGATGCGTCAGGATTACAACCGCTGCCATTTGTAATTATGACTGAGATGTTTAGCTTCCAGGTATGTATTGCTTTGTTTAATGATGATTGGTGGAGATGATAAATAGTTTGACATTTCCAACTCATATTAATTTAACTTTCCGATTGATTTTGTTGCGAGAGAAAGTTCTAACTTTCCGGTAATATCTATATTACCGGAGACTCGCCGAAGTTCAATGCAATCATTACAATGCGTGTTAATCGTGCGACACAGGAGTTACAGTGGTGGGTAGTCGGACCAATCTACTAAAAAGTAGTTTGAAATTTATACATAAAAAATCCTGAAATAGGACGTAAACTCGTCCTACCTACAATTACTTACAAAAAACGAACACAATGTAAGTACTATGTTTTTGAATTAGATGCGTCGGTGCATCTAATATTATTTAAACACATGCATGAATGCAAAAATGTTTTCTCAAGGTTAGAGTAGGTACTTAAGTAGTAGTAAGTATTTTGAATCAATGCCGATTATAGTGGACATTAAAAATAAATATTCGGGGAGTCTTGCAAAATACTAGTTTTTGTTTCAAGTGCAAGATAGAAACCGCCATTAAATTGATACGCACTTTTTTATTTTATGATCTAATTTTATAACACTTTATAAAATCCTTAAACTTACAATTCCTAAGCTCCGATTTTAAAACAGCCTATGTACTCTTTAATCTCAACTACATACGCCCTTTTACTACCCAGATTATTCAATTTCTATTTTTTTTCTCCCCAGCTTCGTGGAACTGTAGCGACTCTCATCATGGCGATATCTTTGGCAACCGACTTCGCTCTCCTCAAAGTGTTTTCCCCTCTCAACGCTGCCATCGGCTATCACTCTACATTCTGGATCTTCAGTGCAATTTGCTTGTCCAACGTGTTCTACCTGATTTTCTGCGTGCCAGAGACCAAGATGCGACGTCTCGAAGACATCTACGCCGATCTAGAAGGAAAGAAGAGGAAAAAGAAAGAAGACAAAGTGGTTGAAACCAACCATGTTTAGTTCATTGAATGCTTAGGTAAACAAATTGCTATGAGTTATGAGCGATGCTCTAATTGATTTAAATCGAGTTTCTGTTTATAATTATGAACAAATTATTGCCATTTTTTGTGATGGCAATACATTATTTTTGGATAAAGAATATACAAAAATATACATACATGAATTGGAAAATTGGAAAAGTTAAAATACAAATTACTGCTAAAAACTACAAAATTACACAATAATTAAAATATGACAAGCTACAATGTGATACTAATTCGAATTAATTGACTCTTCATATTGTCTGGCATCGCCATAATTTATCTGGCAGTGCCATATGCCAATGGCAGTTGGCACAAATAACAAGTGATATTAATGTTGTGCCTGTTAAAATGCATGTAAATTTTGTTAGTTTTACATTATAAAACTATCCAGTATTACTCACTGGCATAACTAGAGTAATTGTTTAGGTAGAAATAAACTTATGTATGGCGGCAAGTGATGATGGTGTTTGTCAATGTAAAAGTAATCTAATTGCTATTACTACAAAGTCGAATGTACGTTTTTATGTTTTGTCGGATACGTCGTTTCGACTATTGGGACCAGATAGGGAAATAAGGATATCTACCTGCCGTTGTATGCATGCAGTCTTATTCATATGCAGTTTTAAAACCAATTTTAGTAAACATAAATACAGTTTTAAAACATTCGTTAATTATAATAGGTTTTAAATATTGTCTATGAATAAGGCTGATGGTCTTTAGTTTATCATTCCATGTTGCCATATTTTATTGATGTTTCGTCAACATTGTCTTATCTAGTCAATGCAGTTAAAAAATATTGCTGTTATAAGTTTTAACTATCAACATATGCTGCAATATCGAAGTTATGTTTGTAAACTTAGCGTAACTTCAAGAAAAGCCTTTTCTACTTCTTAAGTAGAGTTACAATCTAGTTATCTTAATGAAGGCTATGTTTTGCTAAGTTATTACCAACTTAACCTACATACGGAGCAGTTACAAACAAGTACAAAATCTTAAGTTATCGGATATATTGTACGGTCAATGTTCCTTACATAATTAGAAACAACAAAACAGATTAAAAGACAATGTTGACAGAAGTTAGTTTAATTTATTTTAAGACATAGTTGGTGGGTAAATGACAAATTTCGAAATATCGTGAAAATTCTGTGTAAAATTCTGTGAATTGTAAATAATCACACTAAGCCGTTAGGTATATTGTCAATATAATGCTAAAACCAATCATTTAAAGCGAGTGATCCATTGACGAATTTTGGAAAGGACAAAACGGTTATTAAAATATCAAAGATTTAGAGTTATCTTAACTTATAAGATATCAATAAATATAAATAAAAAAATTCACATTACAGAAAACAAGTCTTGCAATTGTTATGTACCCCTAATAAATGATAAACTTAATTAATTACTTTCTCCATTATGTTATATTCAATTTGATCACTTTTAAAATTACTTTATTATTTATTACTTAATTTAAATTTAAATTCATTACTTAATTTCATATTCAGTCTAAATTATTTTTAATATATTTTGTCATTGTATAATTATTTCAATTTGCATCCTATTATTGAAGATCACGTCGAAATGTAAACCACAACAATGCTATACCATTGTCTTCATTATATGTCGTGTATCCTTCGTTGGAGGTCCTAAATTTAAAAAATAAAATAAAATAAATCCCGAATTATTACTTATTTCAGTATAAAATAGTTAATATTGATTTATATTCAATTAAGAATTGAATATATTTTTGTAACGCTAATTTAAGAAGACAAAATGTCGTCAATGGACTTGAATTGTGTCGTTAGAATTTAAAAGAAAATACTTAGATCTAGTTTATTCTATTAACATTTTAGTATTAGAAAAGTTTTTGGGGCATTTTTATACCATGATTGATAATACCGACATAATTAACAGAAAGCTAGATTTTATGTTGTTTTTTGTAAGCATATTTGTACTTTTTATATTAAGAAGGTTTAAAGAATACAAATGCCTGTTAGTTATTTGTCCTGGTAACTTATCATGGGATAAAAATGTTTTTATACAATAATTCATACAAAGAATCGGTGCGTTTTCTTCCCGCATGGATCAGCCCCCTCACATTTTAACTTGATCTAATAAATTTGATTTTAAACGACACAATATGTAAATATGTTTATAAATATACTTTATTTTTAGCAATACAAAAAAATTAAATATTAATGCTTAGATAAGCCTAGAATAATTTTAATTTTGGATATATTTAATGGACGAAATTTTTCTTGTATCTTTTGAAGAATCGGTTTTGAAAAGTGTTTTTTTTTAGCTGGGCTTATCTTATAGTGTATTGTTATATAATATTTAAATGCCTGACCTCAATGTTCAGGTTTTTAATACAAAAATATCTCTCGACTTATATCGGGTTTGTTTACATACTTTTTTCTTATTTCCCGCTTATGTATAAGGCAAGAGATGTTTTTGTTTAGTTATGATTGTACTGTTTATTTTTATATGTAAGAATGTCTATACATAGCTGTTCATAAATATAAGAATATAATTAAAATTTTAACTTTATTTTTTATTTATTTCCCAATATATTTTCAAAACCAAAAGACCAATTATTACAGAATATAGACCGAAATTGGGAATTAACTATTTGTGAGGGTAGGATAAACGTTGGACACCTCGCCGTTTCCTCGGCCCTGTCGTATTGTTTGTATAATTTACTTTGGTAGATATATTTGACTGCCTCAATAGCGCAGTTGTAATATACTACAGTATAATTGGAAAGTTGAAGTTTCGGGTTCGCATCCCAGTTCGTGCAGTGATATTAGATTTATAAATGGCGAAACGTGGGTGTCTTGATGGAACCTTTGCCTATCCCTTCTGGGAAAAGGGGTGAGCTTATGTACGCATGTATATTCTGTACGCCATAACGTACTTGCAGGCAAACCAATTAATTTGATTTTATAAAAATATATGTAATCTTTTTTATTCTTTTGATCACTTACCATCAGGCATACACATAAAGTGGTCCGGTTAGGCAGGTCCGACTTCGAGAGAGAGGTCAATCGTCGAATCCAACTCGGTTGGGCAGCGTTCGGGAAACTACGCGACGTCTTCTCGTCCAAAATACCTCAGTGCCTTAAATCGAAAGTCTTCGATAGTTGTGTGTTGCCAGTGATGACTTACGGCACCGAGACGTGGCCTCTCACTATGGGTCTTATTAGGAAGCTCAGTCACTCAACGAGCTATGGAGAGGGCTATGCTCGGGGTTTCCCTACGAGATCGAATCAGAAATGAGGAGATCCGTAGGAGAACTAAAATAACCGACATAGCCCACCGGATTAGCAAGTTGAAGTGGCAATGGGCAGGACACATAGCGCAGAGATCTGATGACCGATGGGGTCGGAAAGTGCTCGAATGGAGGCCACGTAGCGGAAAGCGCAGCGTAGGACGTCCACCCACAAGATGGTCCGACGACCTGGTAAAGGTCGCGGGACGTCGCTGGATGCAGGCTGCCTCCAACAGGTCGCTGTGGTAATCATTGGGGGAGGTCTATGTTCAGTAGTGGACTTCCTTTGGCTGGTGGATGGATGGATGGATACACAAAAAAAGATATTCGAGTTTAATTCGTCGCCGTACCTACCTGGCAATACGCACTTTGCCTTTTGATACTCTTTACCCTTTTCCTGTGTCTGAAAGCCCCTCATATTTAGTATATCGTGAGTGTTTGCCTTCACCTGTGACACCAAGGACCTTCTTGGATGTGTTTACCACTCAATGGTTGGCCGCTCTTTAAAACGTCCTTTTTGGATGAATTTATCACTCAATGTTTGGCGGATTTCTAAATTTTTCCAAGTAAATCAAAATGACCTGAAGAAAAAACTATGGCTCATGTATACAATTAACCTCACAAACATTTTAAAAACTAGGTCCTAGATTAAAGATAAGTTAAGACATTCACGGATACTCGCCGAGATCTCGAGATCGATAGAAATCTTTTGGAAGTGTGCAGAAACGAGGCGGAATTTAAATCGGAGAAATAATATTCTTTATGGATTGTCCTCACTAAAGAATTTAAAAAAACATAATATGTTATATGTATTACGTATAACGAATCACGCTAAGTTAGCGTTTGGCGAAATTAGGAACTACGAGCAATAAACGAATTTCACTTAATTTAATTAATTCATCAATTTAATCAGACATTTATTTTCTTGCCATCCACTCGCTAATATAGTCCACATCTCCGTTTATAAACCAACTTATTAAAGTTGTTTTACCCTTTTGAAAATATTTTCATTTCAATCATTATCAGGTCAGGGTATTAAAATAAAACAAATGATATTTTTTGAAGATTTACTAATCATAATAAATAACCAGCATAGTTTACAAAAAGCATACCACATTTTGATACAAAACTCAATCATCGACTTTTCCATATATTTGTTGTAACATTTTTAATTAAAAAACACCCCACAAGTGAGCTTAACTCTTCACTTACACAAACAGACTAGTATTACAACATTAATTATTAAATAATATCCATAATTGCGGGTAATTTGCGAAACTCTTTTTTGGAAAAAAAAAATTAAAACTTTTCGTGACATATTTATTATTTTAAAAAATACTTTTTTGTCCTATTTATTGCTTTTATTACATGTTTTATATTAAATTACACTTAATTTTCTAACTAGAGCCTCGTTTTCTTCAAGATATGATTGAGCAGATTAAAAATATTAAATCTTTTTTTACTATTTCTTTTCGTAATATTACATTTAGATTACCAAATACAGATTAAATGTTAAGAAATTCAATACTTAATTGCAGATTTAATAATCTTATGACTATTATTTATAGATTAATTGATATATTTTTATTATAAAAAACTGATTGTCTTATTCATTTTATTGCCGTAAATTTGAAAAAAATATAACTATGTAGAAAAAAATATTGAATGCAAAGATTTTTTATATTGTATTAAAGATTTTCACAAGTACCCGCACGATAAATTTTTAGAAATGGAAGATTTAGGGCGTTCTATCTCTAGCAGGACATAAAATTCTCACATACACATACTATATAGTTAAAAACAAGAGATTTCACAATGATATGAATATCTAAGACTTGTGTGACACTTGCTTCCTTACTGTGTAAATTAGATTTCAAGTTAGATGCTGTTTATAGCCATTATATTTAAATAATTTCATTAATATTGATATTCCAAGACGACAGCAAAATTAAGTCATAGTTTGTTTTCGTATACATTGCGCTGTTACTAACCAACTTGTAACTAAGTCAGGAAGCGAGCCAGCAATGAAACGAGTATCACGCAACTCTGCCTTATATGAAACAGATAACTTACGTATAAAATCTCATAACACGTATCCTTAGCAACCACAATATTTTAAGTAGGAACACAACTTGCATGTCTGGTACACAATCATTAGATTTGCTCCCAACTTTTATAAGAATAAATCTGACATAATTACTGACGCAGACTTGTAAAAAAATCATAATATTTTGGAAAAATGTCGTGTCATAGGTTGATGGAGTTAGGATGGTAATAAACTAAACAATCGCTATGAATTAAAAGAAATATTTTCAAATAAATTAAGCGCCATTTTAAAATGCGCCCATCAATATGTATAAGTGAAGTAATAATCTGTTATATATCTAAAATAAAATGTCCCAAAACCGTTGATTTACGAACAGCCGTTGTAACATTTTAAATGTAGTTTTAATTATCATATCTCCATTCAATAAAATAAAACTGATTTTAAACAAACATCTAGTGTGAAAATATTACTCGAAACCAAAACAAAACGTCCCACAATATGGCCGCCATTTTATCCGTTACAAATTCGACATTTAAATGTAGTCATTCAAAATAAGAATCCGCGCCATTTCCCCACTCGCAGACAATAAAGAACTTACTCAACCGTTTGTCATTGAAATCAATAAAACCTAATTGATTCGTTCAACAATCGTATAAGAATATTGAAGCTGTAGTACCCAATAAGAACACAAGTTTTCTAATGGCCCCATAGCCAAATGAATAAGTACATACCCTGTACTCTATCACTAAAACTTCAAGTTTAAGTTTCGTGGCGTATAAATATTCTCATTTAAAATTCAGTTGATAAAACCATATTTTCTCTTAATACTTACTATCCAAGCCGCGAAAAAAAAATAGACTGAATGATTCGAATAAAGCTTTGCACGTTATAGAAGGAATTAAAACACCGCTTGATATTTTGAATTAATTTTATCGTAATGAATATACTACGGATGATATTTCATATATTTTAGCATTGATTTGAGGTGGTTAATACAAACTGGATTTCAAATTCATCCATCACTGGATTTTCCAATCCATTAATCCATTATTTATTCGAATTAAACCCAATAGGATTATAAAACCAGTTTGAAGCACGAAAGTAAGCAATTATTTTTTTACACCCAACAAATGTGGAAACTACAATTTGACTACTTGTTATGGGATCCTACAGCAAAGCAAAAAAAGCAGAAAACTACAATTTAACTGATTGTTTTGGGACCCCTGTCTATCGGGATACGTATGAGGTAGGATAAGGTAGAAAAAGGGATAGGGAGGAAGGCAATCTTTTAAATGTTTAGCAACAAATGCATTTGCCCGCTTTTCCCCGTTGTCATTCACTCCTGTATACAATGGAGGGTCGTGGACGAACGCGTGAGTCTATAAGATTTTAAGAGTATAAAAAATTTACTAAGTTTGACGTTTTAAATATTGTTTTAGAAAATGCCTTTTAATTTCTAATTATATGGAAATGTTATCAAATTCAGATAAATGTTTTTACATATTTAATTTGGTAGAGTAGGTTAGACAAATTTAATTTGGCATTCAAAATGTTCTCGTCTGTAAGTTCTTAAAATAATTGCGATTGTCATACATTTATTTCCTACATACTTTTAAATCTCGAGACATATAATTTGGAGCTCTCAGTTCATAAAAAATATTCAGCTACTTATGAAATTATTACACATAAATCCTTACAAAAATCTTTCACAAGTTCCCCATTTAAACTGCCTTGCGAACTTACTTTAACCACACATAAAATCAACTTCAGAATAAGTTAATTTGACTGACAATACACTACAGGCGTTTCAAATAGGGCTGGATAAAAACATAATATAAATGTATATTTATATATTTATTATGCTGATAACATTGGATTAAATCGATATAACACAAAATATTAAAAACATGACAGCGACATCTGTCGGACAAACTAAACATAACACTGAGATCTGTAACAAAAGTGGTTTTTTCCAAAAACATTCTCCTTAGAACAATTTTAGGCAATGTTTGGCCAATTAAATAACGCTTTTTGAGTTTTTCAGATCAATACATAAAAATATATAGGTCTGACCTTTGGAACAAACCACTTTTACGTTTGTGTAGTCAAGAGTAATGTACCATTCGTATAGATTGAAAAAAAAAACAATTCACAACTTTTAGCCATGAGAACAACTTGTACGGCTCACCGACTCAAAAGACTCGATGCCATGGTGTTTAATATTTAAAGCATTCTCGCGAAAAAAGAGCAAATCTAGCCCCCCTAGTTTAGATCAGCTCGGAAGTTAACATTGTCACGATATCAAATTTTGCATCCAAATCGTATTTACATTTTGTTGAACAATTTTTTAAAATGTTTTCTGCTAATTGATATCATTTTATTTATTTTTAATACATGTTACCGTTTTAGTAATTTTGCCTTGAGTGTGGTAATATTCGAAAACATTCTTCCTCAATATTGTCCCACAAATTGTAACTCCGGTATGAATACACAATAAGAAATTTCGAATATTTTCGAATAAGTAACTGAAAGGAGTAGATGAAGTGCCAATACCACCCACATTTCGTCTTGCTTTTCTTGTCTCAAAGTGTAATAAGATGTCACTAACAAATGCTCGAGAAATAATGCAACAATTATCCTTTAAAATAAGTAATTTACATAAAATCCAGATTTAAAAGAAAAATTTCAAATACTAGAATATTCAGTCACGATTTAATTTAAAATATTCGTATAATTGTGATTACATTAAAGAAACGTTTTGGATTTTACTTTTTTTAATTCTATATCAACATTTTTATCTTTTCAAATACATAAAAACACATAACAGAGTAAAACATAATTCACGATACACTAAATAAGTTTTCTATTTTCACAATCTGTCGGTGTTAAAATACATAATATATATTTTTCTTTTCTAGTTTCATATTCCGCCTTTTTCTATTATAACAGGAATTAGACACGAATAAAGCGTACAAACATACTTACTTTATTTACTATAAGCCGATGGGTTGTAAAAATAAAATTCCATAATCAAAGCCATATAACCCTTTTGCCGTATTCATTACGAGGTGAAACAATGTATGATATAATATAATTTAATCAAGATAAATGTATTTTTCATTACACCAAAATATGCAGTGATTTCAATAATTTCAGAATATTCTATTTGTTTTTCATTAGCAGACTAAAAATAATCATAGTAGTCCTTTAAATGATTGAGTCTCTTGGATCAAATTAATTTTACCTATTGGGCCTGAAACCCCCACAAATATACTGGGATATATTGCAAATAAGCTGAGATTTTTCTCGAATATCTTACACTAAAACCAATTATATAACTTATCCAACCCTAATAAGTAGCCACGACTTTATAGAGTCGGTTTGGCCCCATATATTACTGGGATATAAGACCGCTATATATTCTAGGACATTTTATATAGTTCGCCATTTTTAAAACACTGGTATACGATGACTTTCTTTAACGATAATCATGACTTTTAAAACTTATTGAATACATTGGAATAAGTAACTATTAAGTATCTCAAGATAATTTTCAAGACTAAATTTTACAATATATTTATCTCTGGTCCTTTTACAAATAATTTGACACAAAAGAATGTTGACGCAGTCATTGAATGACTGTATATTCATTGAATTTAAGTACAAAAGTGAACGCAAACTCTGAGTACTCTATTGTATAAAGATGTGTGATTCAATTTTGTATTCAAACAAAATACACATAAGGTTCTCAATTCAATGTGCGATATTATTTTTGCTGAACAAAAGCCCCAGCCTATCATTATTACTAGGCTTCATGATTTACGAATCATCCTATGTTCCGCTCTATTAAGCACGACACATGACAATAGCTAGACTTGACAAAAATGTTTTCTTTGTTGGTATTAAAAGCTGTCAAACTGCCAATAAAACACTAATTCATTGGCTTACTCTCGAAATTGTTGAAGAAAGAAGTAGAAAGTAAACAATTAGGGTACAAAAACAGGTGGAAAGAAAGAAAAAATCTATGTTTTCCTTACTTATCTTTCCCTTAACATATTATTGACGGTATCATAAGACAGACCTATATGTAAGATATCTAATGATATAATATATTTTAATAGTAATTTGGATGCATTATAACTCTGTACTAAAAACTTAGTATTCATCTACACTGGATTGTAATAAAATTAATTTTTCAACAATATATTGTATATTTTTACAACCCACACAGTGAACTAACACAGCCAAATAGTAATTAGAAAAACTTTCTAAACTCACGTCTGCAGAAATCGCTCTGAATTAGTCAATTTGGGAAATTACTGATTAATCTCGATAGACTGCAACATACGCAATTATTTTTATTTCATATATATTATTCATCGATTATATTTCTTTGTATTGCTATCTGTCATTTATGTGCCTGGACATTCCCAAAATGACTAACTCGAGAATTTAGCTACGACGCGTGTATAAATAATTTAGAATATATTTGACGGTCATGGCAATTTTCATAGGGGTCTACACACGTTGTTTTGGCAGTTTAAATTAGTATTAGACAAAATATACACCCCAAGATGCATTAAAAAAAGCAAGTTAAGCAAGGGAAAAAGATCTAGAAAATAACTATACCAGGAAATAAGAATAACTTTAATTGGTTGATACTTTTTAGTCAAATCAAAACTCAATGGAACAAAATTTAGACATAGCATTTTTTTTTCTTCGAAAATATTGAAATTTAAGAATATAAAATAAAATGATTTACGAATTACAAACGAAAAGAGAAAAATAAAACCAATTTCATGAAAAACATAAAACTCAACACTAAGAGGAATTTTAGGATGTTTTTCAGAAGCAATTTCTACATTTAAAAAAAACTTCAAACGCATTTTTACAAAAAAGCAATGTATTGCCGAAATTATGAAAAAATTTTATAAAAAAAACATTCACGCAAAACACCCAAATCTCAACAACCAAGTCGCGACAACACAATAAATAAATAAAGCTGTAAAAAAACGTACTCTAGAATTTTACAAAATAAAAAAAAGCTTTTTTGCTATCATGATCTTGGGACATTTACTAACAAAGCGGGACCCCAAAAACCCCACGACCGCCATATAAACAAGAAAAGTTACCTTTTACTATAATATTTCGACTGATGACATTCATACAACTTAATTCTTACCAGTCAGGCATCCGATATACTCTCTGTCTGCGTCACTTCTGCTTCCTTCTCCTTCTTCTCCTCTTCTCTGACTTCTTCAGTCTTCTCTTCTTTATCCGCCTTATCCGAGGGCTTTGAGTCGGTGGATATGGAGCTCGAGGTCAGACTGTTCGGCTGAGATGACTCTTTGCTCTGTGGTTCTTGTGAGTTACGACTATCTGATGATTTTTCTTTATCTGTAATTTTATTTTTGTTTTTAAAGGTGCTATGGGTAATAATCTGACTAGGAAAATACAAAGCTTTCACTATGAATATGATAAGTAATTTTATCAAACTTATTTATTAATCTCGTCCAATAAAAGTCTGTCTGTCTGTATCAGCCCATATACGTCCCACTGCAGGGCACGGGCCTCCTCTACAATCGACTACCGATTGAGAGTGGCTCCTGTGGTGGTTGGTTTTAGTAGAGTCCAATAAAAGTGAATTTTCTTTACCAGACATTTTCATTTGACATTACTGCCTCATAAAAATGTTGATAGGAGACATTTTTATTTACATTTTTAGTTTTATTTTCCTAGTCAGATTAAGTATTAAGTCATTGAATTAATAAAATATTATTATCCCTAAATACACCTATGGCCTTCGTTTAAATTCTACATTTAAAATAATTAAACACTAATCCAAATCTCCTATTAGACCAATTTAATAAAATCATACCAAATAATAATTATCCTACAAACAATATTTATTTTTTAATCTCTATTCAATCAACTATAATTTGTTGTTGCAAATTTTTGAAACATAGAATAAAATAAGTACACCCTACAGAATAATTAATTAACTAAACAAACAACACAATAATTATCATACTTTATTTTTTCTCATTCTAAGCACAGTTCTAACATCATCACAAACTACCCTACAAAAAAGGTACTGACATGAAACAATAAAATGAATTATTTAACAAACACAAGGCGGACACTTCTACATCCCATGGAACTGAATTTTCTAGTCTTCAACACTATGCTTAATGCATGCGAGTTCGTAGCCAAGCGTGCAAGGACAGGCGGGCCCATAGCGTATCTTTGGAATAAAATTAATTTCTTGTTTATATATCCCTGTTTGTTGATCTTAGATTTTTAAAGATTAGGGGAGTCAGTGTATAGGTGACATTTCTGCCAACAACACAATAAATTATCTACATGTAAAATAACTTTATGTAACACTTTTTTTAGAGTACATACTACGTACATTGAACCCAAACAGTTTTCTCTTTATTTTTGCTACTATGAAATATTGCCATATAATATAATATATTGTTGTGTTTACGCTAGTTGTAAGTAAAATAAAATAATGTTGAAACAGTGCATAAACAGTGTATATCTATTTTTCTTCCACTACCATTTTTAATATTAGTCAAGTGGACAATTAATTCATACAAAAAGTTTAATAAAATAAAGAAAGTTATATAGGAGGAGCGTTATTTATAACCTTAGCATGTCAATTCTCTCAATATCTAGAATGTTCCAGAATTTTCAATGTTTCTAGAATGTACTCACCGGCGCCGTGCGTCGCCGGCCACGGTTTCCTCACGAACATGTTCTCCACGATCCTATCGATGTTGTCCTTCTCGGTTGAGTTTGCTGCTCTGTGGAATAATCAATCAGTTACGCCCGTTTCTACCAATGACGTAAGTTTGAATAATAAAACCTTTTCCATCAGTAAAGGACTTAGAAGAAGACACAGCATAGGGTACCATGCTGTCTACTAATTACGGTGTCATAATGTGGATACGCAGGTCCACTTGTTAGCAAGAGGTAAGGTGAGATGGACGTGCCCGTTCAGCTAGTTAGTCTAGTAGCTAGCTAGCGGCGGTGGGTCGGCGCGGCTGCAGTAGTACAGTAGTACAGTAGTACAGTGGTACAGTAGTGCAGTATGCAGGTACGGTACCTGTCTGCGTGGTGCGCGTGTGGCCGCACGATGGGTATGGCGGCGGTGGGTCGGCGCTGCGCCCGCGGCTGCTGCTCCTGCTCGGCACAGTTGTAGTAGGTCACGCCGCCGGCCGACGCGGGCGTCACCTGCACACACATACACACATATACGCGCCTGTGTGTGTGAGTGTACGGGTGAGTGAGTGTGTGAGTGTACGGGTGGGTGAGTGTGTGAGTGTACGGGTGGATGAGAGTGTGAGTGTACGGGTGAGTGAGTGTGTGAGTGTACGGGTGCGTGAGTGTGTGAGTGTACGGGTGGGTGAGTGTGTGAGTGTACGGGTGGGTGAGTGTGTGAGTGTACGGGTGGGTGAGTGTGTGAGTGTACGGGTGGTTGAGTGTGTGAGTGTACGGGTGCGTGAGTGTGTGATGGACCAGCCACGCGACGCAGGCTTTGTGACTGGTTGTTTGGTAAATGTATCATCAGTTAGGAAAAAATATATTGTCATACGGAGCCGATCCCTCGCCGTTGCGCCCAGTGGGATGACTCTGTGTGACAAATATTCCATGCTAACAGATACACCAGAACTCCTAATGACGGCTCTGGGGGGTTATTCTATACTTCGATAGAAGTTCGAATGTTATGACGTTCATCATCATCATAATCATCTCAACCACAGGAAGCCCGCTGCTGAACTGTTGGAAGCGGCCTGCATCCAGCGACTTCCTGCAACTTTAGCTAGGTCGTCCGTCGGACGTTCAACGTCCCCATATAAAAGTTGTCCACTTCTAAAAATCTATTCTATAGTCTATGAAACTTATCATTCAATCCGACCTCAGTCAATGGTTACGACTTACGATAAAAGATTCGAACATTCTGTACAGTATTTAGACATGTTCGAACATTAGGCGTCGTGTCGGAGTATAGAGTAGCCCCCCTGCGTCGCTTCGCCGTCGTTTCCTACCTATTTCTGTCATAACCAACTCTCTTTTATTAATTTATTTCACCACTGCCCTCTCTTTCTCCTTCTTTTAAATCCATCCCATGATTGTCTGTAAGATATTGCTTTAAGCGATAAGACTGCCATTTGTACTTTTTTTTTTTTTTTTAGTTTCCGTATGTTGTTTTTTTATGTGAACAATAAAGATTTAAATAATAATAATAACCATGAGGGCGTCACAATATTTGAAAAGTGATTGGGTGAGTGAAGAATGAATGAATGGGTGTGTGAGTGAGTGAGTGAGTGAGTGTTATTATACGTTTGTGCCAGCGACGCGGTACGTACGTAGTTGTGGTGCGGTGTGTAGATCTGGTGCTGGTAGGGCGCGGGCGGCGGCTGCGCGAACATCGCCGCGCCGCCGAACACCGCGCCGCTGCCGCTCTGTACGACAAAAAATAAATATTAATAATAATGTTGAGTATGGTACTTCTACGTAGATTTCAATCTCATATTATATAATGATTAATATTAGGTGGTGAAGGCACAAGAAAATAAATGTGTTAAACACTATAAAAAAATATAACAAATACCTACCCTACCTAACCAAGATAGAGATAAACAATTAAAGCACTAACTTCAAAAGTTAAAAGTTCTCACCTGCATATATTGAGCGGGCATCATTGCTGGTGGTGCGTAGCCTTGTGATGGTTGCAGTTGACCTGCTAAAATAACAATTATATGAATCAATACTTGTTACATAATTTATTTAGGGACATGAATATTTGATGATTAGAAACTCACTTATACTATGTGAAATAATAATGATAGATTGTTTGACATAGAAATTAACACCCACATACATAGGTCCTGACCCCACATTATAAGGCTTATTGTCTCACAAATACTAGACCCAAGGTAAATACGTGTAGATCACGCAAATATTTGTCTCAAGAATCTGGACCCAAGCCTACCAGTTTTACAGTCACCGAGAACCAACTACGCCACAAGGGCTGTCAATCACTACATAGTATAAAACAAAGTCCCTTTGTACGCTTAAATCTTTTAACCTACGCAACGGATTTTGATGCGTTTTTTTTAATAGATAGAGTGATTCAAGAGAAAGGTTTTTATGTATAATACGTACATATTATTGTACAGAAATCTATTTGTACCCGGGCGAAGCTGGGCCGGGCCGCTAGTAATTAATAATTTAAATCAAAGATGTAAGATGGACAGACAACCTGTTTAAGGTTGCAAGAAGTCATTCAAGCAGGTCGCTTCCAACAGTTGGATGTGTCAATTCTTGGGGGAGGTCTATGTTCAGCAGTGGACTTTAGCTGAGGACAGAGTAAGAGAGGTATAGAGAGCTGTACTTACCGATGGGGTGTGTTTGAGGCATGTTGTGCATATTGTGGTGTACGAGTTGCTGTTGTTCCAACATGCCTAGCCGCACTTGTTGCTGCAACAACACATTTATACTTATTATTACATACAGGGTATATCAAGACTGCTACCAAAAACGAAGCCGGGTGGTAGTTTAAGCGACTTCAGACACAATGCAACAGAAAATGTTGCAAAAAAAGCGACCATTTTTTTGTAATTTTTTGGTATGATCGTATTTGGGTGGTAAATACATTTTCTTCCTAAAATAATAGTGTATACCCTTTCATTTATAAATACTCGTAGGGTATAAAAGAGTTTAAATTATTATTTTAGCAAAAACTATGGATTTACCACACAAAAATAATTGTCGGGTTTCTTTGCGAAATTTTTAGTTGTATTGCATTTGTAGTCACTAAAACTACCACCCGGCTTCGTTTTCGGTAGCACTCTTGATATACCCAGTATATACTTAAATACCATTCTCAAAAGGCACCAATCCACACAAGTGCAAAAATCGAGATAAGGACACAGAAGCTTTAAAAAATGAGCCCTGTGTTTACCCTGTAAAGATCAAAATGACTTGACAGTTTTCATAGAATAAAACATTTCTATCAACCAACTTGACAGTAGTTGTTCAAGTCTACCAACAATCCAAAAAAAAAAATACTGAAATTGTTTACACTTATGTTGGTACAACAATTTTATTGTATAAAAAATTATGACAAAAATGGCTTTTTCTCAAAACTGTCATTGTGGGGGTTGATTCTGTTTTGCGTGACGTAAGTCCAATTGCAGTCAGATTAATAATATGATGTGGACAGCCAGGTAGATTGCCCTGTGTTATGGTTTACAGGCATAAACAATCCCGGATATATACATGCGCATACTAACGCGTTATGCATAAAATGTTCTGCGTGCTATCGAGCTGAGCTACTTCCTTTTGCCATCTACATAATTTAAGAACATAATTTTGTACCTAATAATGTAGGCAAGCAATATTTTTTTATTTTTATTTATTCAAGTATTTTTACACTTATGCTATGAAACACTGTGAAACTATAACTACCTGTGGCTGCGTGTGTTGCGGTTGCGGCAGTTGTTGCGCGTGCGGTTGCGGCAGTTGTTGCGCGGCGTGCGGTTGCGGCAGTTGCTGCGCGGCGTGGGGTTGCGGCAACTGTTGCGCCGCGTGGGGTTGCGGCAACTGTTGCGCCGCGTGCGATTGCGGCAACTGTTGCGCCGCGTGCGGTTGCGGCAACTGCTGTGGAGGGGACGGCGCGGGGACTGATGCGCCGCGGTGTACCTGATGGTGGTAAATACAGTGTTTAATAGGATATTAGGATATGCCAATGGCCTCGAACCGGATATAAAAGCAAATGCACGTCATTGACCCCGCATTGCGATATACTTCCATTAATTTTACACTTTATCTCCTTACTTCTATATACAACTATAGGTATTTCTTCGTTAATTTCACGCACACATAAGCGACCAAAGCTGTGTACGTAGAGCTGCCGCGTCGGCTCGCTATACAATCGGCTCAAACAACTTTGATCCGTGCGCTTCAAATATTCAATTGAAATGTAACTGTAATATAATATCATAAAAATATTTTATTTGCATTATAAGTAGACAAATATTACTGTGCAAGCAAAGAATAATACAAATTTAGATAGTAATCATACTTTCGTTATTATTACATTGTTAAGTTGCATTCAAATCAGTGTTCAATCAGTATACACTACGGACGTTTTATTAACATTTCGTATTCGAACACATAAATAGTGTTAGGGGCCTTACAACCCCTTACAATTACGAAATATATTTAATTTTATATTACAATACATAACATAATTTAGCCTCAGAATTACATCCCATTATAATACCTGAAACATAATTTATACTCACTACAAAATCATTGTAGGTAATAAAAATAATTAAATATTTTACTACCAAAGTACTAAGATGTCATTGTGGAGATCATTGGGGGAGGCCTATGTTCAGCAGTGGACTTCCTGTGGCTGATATGATGATGATGATGATGATGACTAAGATGTGGTAATCGCAGTCCGCGCGTGGCTATTTTTACTACGCGCGGCATAATCGAGTGCAGCCAGGCCGGAGCGACGAGCGATACGTCCTCCCTCTAGAAGGCCTTGCGGCGGTCTGATTTGAGGCACGTCGGACAGCGTGTTTTATAGTGGTTTTTAAAATATTTGTAGAAAACATGAAAACTAATTTTGTTGAAATATAAAAATGGTAATTTATTGATAAGATGTAATCTTCTTCTATTGTAATATGCAATTGCTATAAAAAATTATGTACGATAAGTTGGTGAAAAAAATATGTTCTTGACGAGAGTTTCTGAATAATTTCGCATTGTTTAAATTTTTATATTTCAGGAACTAAACACAAAAAGATTATTTTTTCAGCAAAATCCCACCATAAGGGTCTTATTAGTCTGATAATATTTTTATTTTCATCTTATATTTTGTGGTTTCGGATATCTTAAGCTTCTAAATTGCCATTTAAAGCCTAAATAACGAAACTTGTGTTCAGTAATCCTTATAGTACTCACAAATTATCCATCAATCTATAATGTTTTCCACCAAAATCCCTAGATGACAACCTTTTCTAAAATTAGTAATAATTATTTTTCCTTTAAATTGTTTATTGGTGGCTAATAACTCATTTGAAAAGTCCTGTTTTTAAGCCAAAAGTCGCGTGCAGGGTATAAACGCTCTTAAGTTGCTGTAAAAAATTCTATAAAGATCCTAAAATCCTACTTGCATTAATAAAAAAATTCAACAAATTATTATTAAGTAATACTAATACATTACTTTGTGTAACCTTCATAAACGAACTACAAGATAGTTAATTATTTTTTTAAATATGCATTTGTATCTCCTGCATAAATGATACACGCACATCACGAACAAGTTTGTGTGTGTGTGTGTGTGTGTGTGTGTGTGCGTGCGTGCGTGCGTGCGTGCGTGCGTGCGTGCGTGCGTGCGTGCGTGCGTGCGTGCGTGCGTGCGTGCGTGCGTGCGTGCGTGCGTGCGTGCGTGCGTGCGTGCGTGCGTGCGTGCGTGCGTGCGTGCGTGCGTGCGTGTGTGTGTGTGTGCAGTCAACAGATAGACAAGCATCTCACCTGATGCATGAGATGTGGCGGATGTCCTGCAGCTGGGCTGCCCTGGTGCGCGGGCGCCGCACCAGTGTACTCGCCTCCTTGTGGACCTGTGTAATGAAAATATACTCTATCACTTTGAATAATTATTGTCATACTTTATTTGTACAATAAGGAGTAAATATAAATAAAGTTTTGGCAAATCTGTTATAATATTAATAACCGGGAGATCGATCAATCGAGAGGGTAGGTCATAGACCATAATCCACCACACCGGCCTCGTGCGTGCCTACAAGGATACAACATCCTCTTTACGGTAACACTGTAAAGATGTTGACATTACACCGAATCGCTTTCACGTCAAGATACATACCCAACAATAAAAGACATACCATAAAATTAAACACCTGCCTGCACCTTGGATCACAAATGAAATAAAAGAGCTCCAAAAGATAAAGTCTGCAGCCAAAACCAAATACAAGTTGCATCCTACTGAGGCTAGTAGAGCTCACTATGTTAAGATGAGAAATCGCTGCAATCTGGTGTGTAGGGACGCTCAAAGACGCCATATTCATGACTCAGTTCAAGTTGAGGATCCAGCTAAAGTCTGGAAGT
The DNA here is from genome assembly GCA_009982885.2 of Hyles vespertilio. Taxonomy (NCBI): domain Eukaryota; kingdom Metazoa; phylum Arthropoda; class Insecta; order Lepidoptera; family Sphingidae; genus Hyles; species Hyles vespertilio. Next base: position 9,332,321 of record CM042823.1, read on the forward strand.
TCCTCATTTCATTTGGAGTTGGAAAGCCTCGCCAAGAGGATTCCTCTAACAAGTTAGACATTAATCCAATGAATCTGCACTTTTCTTCTTCTCCTAATATAGACGGCGTTTGTGTTTCGTCAGTCACTGCACTTGTCAAAATCACCGACGACTTTCGTCTCGGGATGGAAAACGGGCAGTTGACAGTGCTTACGCTCCTTGACTTCAGTAACGCTTTTAACACAGTTGACTTCGATATTCTCCTTGCTGTACTGCGCTCCTTCAACATATCTCCAAGCGTCATTGACTGGTTTCAAAGTTACCTGTATGGCCGCCGTCAATGTGTCTGCCTAGGGGAAATGACTTCCTCGTGGTGTAGCACTTCTGCCGGTGTAACTCAGGGTGGCGTCTTATCTCCTCTTTTATTTTCAGTTTTTATCAACTCCATTTCATGTAATCTTTCTTCATCCTACCACCTTTATGCAGACGATCTTCAACTCTATTGTCAATTTCCCCCCTCTCATCTGGATGATGCTATTCATCTCATGAATAGTGATCTTGAGAAAATTAACAGATGGAGTAAAGCTTACGGCCTCAAATTAAACCCTAGCAAAACCGAAGCCATTATTGTGGGGAGCCCAAGAACCATCTGTAAGGTCGACTGGACACTTTTGCCTCGCGTGTTGCTTGATGGGGTTCCTATCCCATTCAGTGACACCGTGAAAAACCTTGGCGTAATTATCGACCGCAGTATGTCTTGGGGGCCTCAGTTGATGGCTGTCAGTCGCAAAATATTTGCGACTGCGGGATCTTTGCGTAGGTTGCGCAACTTTCTTCCAACTGCCACTAAAATTGCGCTTGCACAGTCTCTCTTGCTTCCTATCCTCGACTATGCCGACATCAGCTATCTCGATCTTACCGAGGCCCAGCTAGACAAACTTGAGCGCCTTCAAAATTTTTGCATTAGGTTTATATTTGGACTTCGTAAATATGACCATGTTTCCGAATTCCGTACTAAGCTCAAGTGGCTTCCTATACGACATCGCCGGAATGTTCATATTTTGTCTCTTCTCTACAGTATTCTGTTTAATCCCTCGGCTCCGCGCTATCTTCAGGAACGTTTTAGTTTCCTCTATACTGCAAATTCTCATTCCCTTAGGTCGTCAGAGAATCTGATGTTGAAGTTTCCGGCACACAAGACATCGTTCTACGATCGCTCCTTTACTGTGGAGGCAGTGCGTTTGTGGAATGCGTTGCCTCTCAGTATAAAACGGTCGCCCACCTTGGAAACTTTTAAAACGAGGGTGAAAGCACACTTTCTGGCAAGCTAAAACTGTCGATACTCGACTATTAATACGTATTTATATATTTATTTTTATTATATTATATGTATTCTGTATGTTAATAATGCATCGTCTTTTTTTTGTAGTATATGTATTTATGTATTTATGTATTGTTTATGTCAGGGGCGTGCACTCCTTGTAGGCAGAAATGCAGTGCTTTACTTGCCATTCACAGATATTTTATTATAACGTTCGTACGTTTTAGATGACTTTAATTTATAGTAAATAAATGAATAAACAAAATATAATAACTTAAAAACGCCTAATATTTTATAAATAGCACCTATTTGCAATCACGCAAACATTATGGTTGCCACGCGAAAAGCAAGCGGCGCTGCAAAGCAAAATAATGTACCTAATCAACCAAGTCATGCCGCCGCGTCCCGCATTACATTTGTTTGCATGTGTGTAGTAATTTTGGTGTCCGTGCACAGTCGCAAACGCACACACCCATGAATATTGAAAGCCGCGACTCCTGCGGCAGGCCTCGGGAGTTCGGCAGTTGTCGGGAGTAATCGTAAATGTTCGTTGCCTATAATCCGAGTAAAATTAATAGGCTGGAATCTAACAAATACCCTATGCACATTATGCATTTTTGGTTAGTAAGGTTTTATTTGTTTAAATAGAAATGTTTTGTGTTTCGCAGGGGCCATTTTGCTTTTTTTATGAGTTTTTGCATTGTTTACTATTTTATACTAGTATGTTTGTAAAAAAATATAGATTTCTTAACGGATTTCTCATTTTAACATTTGAAAGTGTGTACATTTAACAGTTTATTACTAAGTTTCGATATTAATTGTAGTCATTTGCTTTTACTAGTGTGTTTGTTTATTTTTTCAAATGTTATTTGATTGCGAGGTTTGTGTTAAAAATGTATGTTTATCAAATGAATGAATGAGGTGGCCGAAATCTTGCGTTTATTTACATCGGGATAGGTATAGTAATCTCAACTAACCGGAACCTTGAAAATGTGAAAATTGAAGCTGACTAGGTGAGTTTTTTTATTTTACTTATTAGGATTTCTTCCGCCGTGACGATCGATCGCTGTTTTGTCTGCGTTGCCGTGGAAGATGGACATGAATAGTCAAGAAGCTTATACCAAACTTCTTGTGAATAGTAGTACATCTAAGACTTGTTATGTTGGCATGGTTTCCGACTTAGAGATCCGTCGCGTGGCTGTGGCTATGCTAAAAAACTATAAAAGAAAAAGTTTTTGTGACCGAGTACTCCGCCGCATACCCAGTGTCATAATGCTGTGCACGCCGCTGGTTTATGTAAGTTTATCTTATAGTATTATAATAGCACCGTCCATGGTAACCACTTTCTCCTCTTCTTGCACGGTTGTCTTGAAGAGATCGCTTTTAGCGATAAGACCGCCGTTTTAAAACACTTTATTTTCTCGATTTAAATTTTTTATTTTTATTTTTATTCTGGTAAAAAAAAATTGTGGTGTTTTAAATAAAGAGTTATTATTATTATTATTATACCTAGATATATTTCAAAATATTATAATACTACAGTGTTATTTTTCGGTTGGAATGACAAACATCGCTTTCTAATTCAAATGTTACTGTGATTTTATTTTGCACCTGTTCATAAACGTTCGTATCACTTACCATCAAGCGAATTGCAGGCATAATAGCAATTTTTTTTTGCCATTATAAGATTTTATTATTTAAAAATTTTATTATGATTATGATTTTATTATATTTATTTTTAATTTTATTTTAATATTCACTATAAATATGCATATAAGCTTGAAGCCTGTTATTAATTAGTGCGATTGTTGCATCCACGCCAAATTAATAAATAAATACAACACTTGACATACCGGCATGATATCTGTGTTGTTGTTGCTGTTGCTGTTGTTGCTGTTGTGATTGTTGTGTTGGTTGCTGGGCCGACTGTTGTTGCTGCGGCGTGTACGAGTCGCCTAGAGGGCGTTGTCGCAGGCTACTGTAACGCTTGGCGCCGCCGCGAGATTCACCCCCTGCAAATTATATTATGTTAAATAAGGCTGTTATTTACCTTATTTAGACAGTTTTAAAATCTATTTTTATTAAGTTATAATAAAAAAAAAGTTTAATATTTTACTGGTAGGTCTATCATATGTGAGAGACCACTTGGGTAGGTATCACCGCAATTTCTTTTGCCCGCCAAATAACAATTAAAATGCACTGTTGTGTTTCGGATTGAAGGACATTGTAGCCAGAGTAACTACTGGACATATTGAGACTTTACATCTTATATCTAAGGATGGCGAGCACAGTTGAATGCCAAGATTACTTTTTAACTCAAGGTGTTTGGTTTTTCTACTGTTCATGAGCAGTCGTATCGCGTACCATCAGGCGACCTGCATGCTCGTCTAGCCTTTCATTGCAATAAAAATAACCTATTCCGCGATGCAATCCGTAAATAATAGTTTTATTTTAATTATAATATTTACCTGCATTTTGTTGTTGTTGTTGATTTTGCGGTGTCTTCTGTGGCTGTGCGTTCTGCGGTTGTTGCGGCGGAGACTTATTCTGCGCGGGGCTCGGTTGCTGCGCCTGTGGCTATGTACAATTGTAATGATATATTTTAATATTAATAAGTAAATAAATAAATAACACCCAATATTCACATACATAGCCCTGAGCCCACGCTAAGATCGAGTCTTGTATCGTGGGTATCAGGAACTACGAGACACTTTTCGGTCGCACAAACACCCAGACCCGAAATAAATATTTTTGAACCACATAACTATACTGTCGATGCGGAGATCGAACCCGCGGCTTCTTGCTTCACATAGGGCGTCTAAATGAATGCGCCATGGAAACTGTCAAGTATTGAGCTAACTTATTAACGATACTTTAGTAGCGTATACTGAATAGAAATGTATGGTATCACATTTTTAGAATTATAGAGACCTAACTAAAAAATCTTATTTTTTTGGAAACGTTAACTAAAGATTGTAACATAAGAAATTTTGTACTTATCGAAGATACATCTACAAGTCCGATTTATACATCATTCTGCGTTTCATGCTTCAATAGGTTCTTCTTTAATAACGGGTCGATATCATTTTGAGCCAAAATATGATTAAAAGCCAAATTCTATTATTTTTTTTGGATTAGGTCACTCTAATTTTAAAGGTGCGATATAATATTAATTGTAAGGTGTGATGATACCGACCTGCGTGTGTTTCCTGCGCGTGTCGGTGGGTACTGGTCGTTGCTGCGCCACGCCCACCACGCGCCGCGCCGACGGCTGGCTGCAATCACAACATACTCTACAGGGTATATCAAGACTGCTACCGAAAACGAAGCCGGGTGGTAGTTTAAGCAACTTCAGACACAATGCAACAGAAAAAGTTGCAAAAAAAAGCGACAATTTTTTTTTTGTTGTTTTTTTCCTACGGCCATATTTGGGTGGTAAATACATTTTTTCCTAAAATAATAGTATATACCCTTTTATTTATAAATACTCTAAGGTATAAAAGAGTTTAAATTATTATTTTAGCAAAAACTATGGATTTACCACCCAAAAATGACGATATTCAAAAAATCATAAAAAAAAATTGTCGCGTTTCTAGGCGAAATTTATAGTTGCATTGCGTTTGTAGCCACTAAAACTACCACCCGGCTTCGTTTTCGGTAGCAGTCTTGAGATACCCGGTATATACACACATTTGCAACACTCTGTCGTAGTAATTATGAACAATCACAACATACTCTATATAAACTTATTTACAACACCCTGTAGTTGAATTATACACTCTGCATCGGAATTCCGTTGTGGACTATAATATAGTTTAACCACTCTCAATCGTACTCTCGATTGTAGAGGAGGCCCGTGCCCTGCAGTGGGATGTATATGAGCTGATGCAGATACTCTGCATAACCTCATATACGTGCTATTGCAAAGCAGGGGCCTCGACATCTATACATACTGTAAATACATATTTGCAACATCCTGTAGAGTCACCCCTTAAAGAGTCAACGTATTTATTTCATTTAAAAATTAAGTCGAAATTTTAAATCAAGTAAATAATACGCTTATTGGCAGACGATGCGAAAAATTACTTGAGCGTCTTGTAATTTACAAGTGATGTATCGGCTCGTGGTGGACAAGACCTTAAATGATATATTGCCAAAATTACGTACAAAGGAGAATGTCCATTCACAGTGTCGTTAAAAAACATCGTAGATTCTAATACCGATACTGCTTGAAATTCATTATAGCTTTTTTATTGTTTGTTCTTAAACACTTTCCTTAAAGTAATCATCATCACGGTTTTACATTTTGTTCACAATCCAAAAACTAAAAAAAATAGTTTTTATTGGACTTCAAGTTAATCTATCCTAGAACTCAGGGCCTAGGTCGAATTATGTTTATAATTATTGAAATAATAAATTTTTCCCTACACAAAAAAATAGGTTTCATTGAGGCACAAAAATATTACAGATACTAAGTTTCATACAAAAATGGATATTCTCCTTTAAACACTTAATAAAATTAATAAAATACGAATACACGTATGCCTTCATAGCGGATTGCGAACTAACTTAGTACCTAAAATTTGGGCCGAGTGTATTGTGCCATACAGTGACTGTAAATCGGATTAAAATGCTTACACATTACCTCTCATATATTCTAGGACTAGCAGCACAAATTTGATACCTACTTTAAACGTAACCCTAAGACCTCACCTATTACTAACATTAGTGGTGATAGTAAGGTTCTCCAACGGCGGCATGGTGTCGTTGTGAGTATTCCTGGGCTTATTCTTTGGGTTTCGAGCGCGGGTCTTGATAGAGGCGTGTCTTCGTAGAGCCACGCCCACTCCGGTGGCCCCGCCCTCCTCGCCGTCCGCCCCGCCTTCACCGGCCGGCTGGGATTTTGAACGGGGACGGGTTGGACGCACCTTCCTACTGTAACACAACATACTTTATAGAGCAGGCACAGATCACTCCAAATAGATACCTAATGCAAGGCAGCGGTTGCGCCCAACACATATAAGCTATCAGATAGATAAAAACCGATGCCAAATGTCGCGTCATCAGTGTCGTCCAAGTAGTGGACCCGCACATGTCGTCGCACGTTAGCGAAAATTACATTTTGGGAACATAATATAACAGTTAAAATGATTTGTTCAATAAAATGGTGTGCAAAAAACTCAAAAAAATAAAGTATCTAAAAAAACGCAATAAGTTTTCATCGATAACTAATATTCTTTAAATTAATTTGGTCCCGAGCGTATCAATGTTAAACAGTCGAGTTCGGATGGAGAATCAGCCGTCTCTTTTTCGAATAGCAATAACCGTAATAAGCAATCTTTTTTTGGCGAAATCACGCGTTCTTCTAGTGTTTGACGCATGTTTATAATATAATTCCCAGAAATATCGATATTGTAAAAGAATAATGTAAATTAATTTCATTAAATGACAATGTCACAAAATATATATTGATTTAAATAAAAATTGCAAATTACCATAATTACGTTATTTTATGTAATTTGAAATAGTTAAATTTGTTAACAAGGTACTTTTACAATATTTTTTTATTTATCTTTGGCGTAATTAAATTTCCTTTTTTTCCCTCTAGTTGTATACGTTTTCAAATATAATGGGAGGGTATTTATCGTAAGTTTTGTATACTAAGTTTATTGAGAATCAGCAGCACAAGCTATTGCACTAATTTTAACATACGTTGTATATATTATCGTCTCAAAAACATTCATAGTTCGTCAAGTGGGTTTCATCGTCACTTGTCGATATTACATTTACTACAGCCGCCGTCAGAATTCAAGAAACGGAATAAGTTATTGTAGCCCTTTAGGGCGTGAGGTTTAGTTATTTACTATTTCATATTTTTATCTGATCTTTTATATCAACACTTAATTTGGGTATTTCGCCATTATGGTATACAAAAATACACGGTGAATAATAGAAATAAAACCGTTACATACTAAAGTATAAATCTTAATCCTATTTTATTCGTAGTTAGCGGTTGCCGGTTGGTATAATTTATCAGATCAGGCCGGTGAAAAAATATTATCAAACATTTAACAAGTTGGTAATTAAGTTATAGAAGCGATCATAACACATGAACTTACTGGCAAATGGAACTATCGATACATTTTTTATTTATCGACTTATGCCTCATCTCTCCAGTGAAGTCCACGTGACCGCGCTGCAACCCGCCCACCCCCCGCGCAGTTCAAAACAAAACTATCGTAATGCGGTATCTATTGGAAGTGATCTGTGATAGCAGGCCATACAAAAATTGTTAACAATCAGCTAAGCGGTAAAAAACTTGTATCTATATGGGATGCCCAAAAATCATGAAAACCAAAAATCATGATTTTTAACAAAAAAATCTCATATTTTTTTCAAATTATGTGTAATCTCACCTGGGGTAATGAAAAACATGTGGGTTAAATGAAACACCATGTGTCAACATCACCCTATATAAAATTATGTAAAACTTACCCAGGTTTCTTGGCGGCGGCATCTAGCTCGGGGAAGTCCTCTGGGTTGGGAGGCTTGCGCGGCTGATTGGCATTCTGCCGCCTGTACGCCTCTTCATCTTCCCAAGTACGGGTGTACTTGTTGGGCCCGCGACTGTGTCACAAACGATATGTTAATACACCCAACAGTCATAAAATCTTGACATTTACTTTCCGCGATAGGTCAACATGGCAATTTTCTAGTGATGTAGTACTACGTTCCAATAATTTTTCTATAGCAATGGCAAGACAAGGGCCGTTTGCCTGATGGTAAACGATACGACCGCTCATGAACAGTAGCAAAACCAAAATACCTTGAATTACAAAGCAATGCTTGGCATTCCACTGCGCTCGCCATCATGTGACACAAGATGTTAAATCTCAATATATCCAGTAGTTACTCTGGCTACAATGTCCTTCAGACCGAAACACTCGCGTCACACTAAGACTAGGAGGGCGTAGAGTGTGTCCTCCCTCACGCGTCACCTCATACCCCGATTGCCATCTCGACTTGTCGCGTACACATGCATGCATGTTGTGTATCATAAACTAAGATCCAACACCTAGACCCGATATAAATATCTATTGGGAACAAACATTTGCCCCAATGTGAAGATCAAACCCGCTGGTTTTCGATTCACCGCCACTTAATTTCGCCACGGATGCGTTCTGATATTAATTTATACTAATTTTAATTTGAAAAATACTACTTAACACAAAAGTAATGCATGCAAAAACAGAAACAAAAATAACTGTGTAACATTCGCGTAAATCTAAGAAACCATTAAAAATAACTTTTTTTTTATGAAATGACTTAACTGACAGTTTAACAGAACACTGTAAAAATAACTAGTTTTTCAGGTCAGGCTGACCCCACATTAGGCTTGCGCGATAGTCGAGCGAACTGCGTGTGCGCACGCTAATATAGGGTCACCCTAAGAAAATAATTTTAACTGCCTAAAAAACATATGAAGCAAAATTTTCAATGTGTCTACATCATGCTTAATACATTGTTGTCACTGACCGCCAATTACGATGCCTCCATTTAGAATAGCGAATAAACAGAGTATAATTAAAATATTTATAAATTAGAAATAGTGCGTGGTGGCCTGTTAAAAGCCTGCCTGTATTAAAAATATTTCACCAAATTAATGCAAGCATACACTGCTAAAATAGTAAATGTTGGAAAATGATTAGCATTCAATAACTTCCTACAACCTTCGTAGTACATATTCTGATTATAATACCTACCCAATTTTTCATGTTTATTTTCTAAAGAATACCTCTGTAAATTTAATTAGTACCCATGGCTCCAGTATGGGACATATTTATTTTATACATTTCCTTGAACATATTCTATAAGTTAGTAGTTTCAGAGCCTATTAAATACAAACAATCAAATCCTATATTTTAATAATATTAGTTTAGCCAATCATACTATCGTCAGGTGACAGAAAACTCTTGCCAAGTGACATGACTATGCCTTTGTGGTATGTTCATCACGCTTCATACAAAGTAGGTGCAGCAGTGAATATAACTGACCCGTATCTGCAGTTACAAAAGAAAAGACTAAGAAAAAGACTATACTGTAGTGTATATACAGGGTATATCAAGACTGCTACCGAAAACGAAGCCGGGTGGTAGTTTAAGCGACTTCAGACACAATGCAACAGAAAAAGTTGCAAAAAAAAGCGTCAATTTTTTTTTTGTAATTTTTTTCTTATGGCCATATTTGGGTGGTAAATACATTTTTTCCTAAAATAATAGTGTATACCCTTTTATTTATAAATAATCTAAGGCATAAAAGTGTTTAAATTATTATTTTAGCAAAAACTATGGATTTACCACCCAAAAATGAAGATATTTAAAAAATCATAAAAAATAATTGTCGCGTTTCTTTTCGAAATTTTTGGTTGCATTGTGTTTGTAGTCACTAAAACTACCACCCGGCTTCGTTTTCGGTAGCAGTCTTGAGATACCCGGTATAACCTCTGCGTATGGTGCGTGCACACGGGTACACAGTGAAGCGAGATGGAAGATAATGTTACTTCGTAGGCGTGACAGAGACAGAAATAGAATGTACCCTTCATTTTGTTTGCAGTGTCCCCTCTAGTATATTATCTCAATGATCACGCCTCATACAAAGTAGGTGCAGCTGTGAGTATACTGACCCGTATCTGCGGTTGCGCCTCGCGTGGGGCGGCGCGTCCTCGTTGCGAATGTCATAGCCGTAGATGGCCACCAACTCGTCGCGACTCTTCGGCATCTGCGAATATGAGTGAACGTTATTTTAGGAAGGTATTTGGGCATATTGGGGAAGATTTTTGGGCATATTGGGGAAGGTATTTGGGCATATTGGGGAAGGTATTTGGGCAAATTGGGGAAGGTATTTGGGCAAATTGGGGGAGTTATTTGGGGAAATTGGAGAAAGGTATGTGGGCATATTATAATGTCCAGTAGTTACTTCGGCTAAAATCTCCTTCATTCCGTAACACAACAGTGCATTTACACTACTGTTTAGCGGGAAAAATAGACATTGTGGTGGTACCTACCCAGGCGACCTATCACATATGAGAGACATTTCATTTTACTGGTGGTAGTTGTATATTGCAATTAAATTATATTTTGCAATAAAATTAAATTAGTTAAATAACATTAAGACGACATAAGACGTTCATTAATTATTTTATTTAAAATTTCATTTTTACATATTTTAATGCCATTCATTGCAATAAAATTAAAATTACCTGTTCATTCTCGATGTACTTGTCGTGCGACCACTTGTTGACAGTATCGGACTTGCGCGGCGGTCGGCGACGCTCCGACGGAGACTCCAGACCCTCCTTCTTCTCAGACAATGTCTCCGATGTTGTGTTCACTGTCTCTTCACCGCTGTACAGACATACAACACCATATAATATACTAGCGGCCAATGGCGGAGGAGGGGGGAGGTTATGGGGGTCATGACACCCCCCCCCCCCCGTCCCCCACTGGGCTGGCTCAAGATTAACAAAATGTATTTATTATCTTGTTGATAAAATTTATAAGTACAATAAATTGTATGTCGATAAATAATGTAAAAAGTTGTAATAACTTTAAAAAACCATTACTACGAAACTCGAGTAATGATCGTACCCAGTGTTATGACAAAACAATATGACCCCCCCTGACTTGATAGCTGGATCCGTCCTTGCTAACGGTCCGTCCCAGCTTCGCCTGGGTCCAGATATTATTTCACCCTATGTTCATCAGGAATAAAGAATGACTTGAATAGTGAAATATTTTTTCAAAGATTTCCAAAAATCATTTTTTTATAATATTAGTTGAGATGAAAAATAACAGAGCTGAAAAGTGAACTATTGGCGGTTTTAACGCTATAGACAACCATGCACAAAAAAAAATATATACCAAAAGATAGATACATTTTTACGGGAGAAAAGCCAATAAGCTTCTAAGTTACACATACAGCCTTTTTAAGAGGTAAAGACTTGAGCTTCTATAAGGGTAGGACTCCCCATTCACTATTTCGTTTGGACGTCTATTTACGGAGTACCGCGCCAGGGGCCCTACTCTGAAAATCCGAAACGAAGTTCGAATCTTCGGACTTATGGTCGTTATTGACTTTAGGTCGTAACCATACTTATGATTACGATCTACGTTATACGAATCCGAACATTTACAGAGTAGGTACATTCGTAACGAAGATTCGAACTTCGTTGCGGATTTTCAGAGTAGGACTCCAGCCTCGGATTTTGTACCTGATCTTGGTTCAGGCGTACAAACCCCGGAATTTGCCTAACGATCCTATATCCCGTATTCCCGATCGCAAAATAAAACACCAGTTATCCTGTCAATAACTACGAGAATATGCATTTTCACATCTATACCGAAAGGAGATTGCCCATTCGTAATATCGATGAATAATATCGTTGATCCCGATACCAATACTGCTTATATTTTTTTTTTTTATTGTTTGTCAACGTATTCCTGTTTTATTTATTCACCACATTTTTCATTTTGTTCCAAGAGCCGAAGAGAAAAAAATATATTTTTTTGGACTTCAAGTTCATTTATCCAATAACGCCGGGACTGGATCGCAAATATGTTCATAATTGTTGAAAAATTTTATTTTTTTTCTAAAAAAAATAATAATAGATTTCATCGAAGCATTAAATCTTTGCACCAATACATAAAACGTAATATTAAATATATCACAACAATTTAAATAAAATTACATATTCAGTTACAGCTAAATACATCGAACGTCAGTGGTACATGCAATACAAATGTATTCGGTGTCGGCACGCAATGTGTTACGTTTCAGCTTTCTAAGCGTTTATGATCGCATCACTGCGCATACTGGTCAATAACGCGCATCATTCGAATTTCGGACTATAACCGCGCCCAGCTCCTTACAAACGGATATCAGCTAAATGGGTGGTATTTTTAAAAAAAAAATTCTTTTGTTTTACGAAATTCTTGAGGAACCTATAACCTTACGGCCTTATTCATAGTTTTAAAACTATTTTGGCTATTGAATGTTTTGTCTTCGTCGTTCAAAAAGTTGTTCGAAAGGGACAAACATTCAATAACTAAAATAGGTTTTAAAACTGTCTATGAATAAGGCAGTTAATGTTCTTATCATATTGTTTAAAGAATTATAAGGGAATTTATTTAAAGCAATATAATAATGCCTGACATTGGGAGACCGTGCACATCTAAAACGATGCCTCTGTTCTATTTTCCTACCCTGGTACGGCGAACTTATTTACAAGGAAACATAAACCTGACTTGGTGTATGTCCGTTAATAATTATAGCTTACTTTAAAGGCGAAGGTTCGAACGCATGTTTTACTTTGAGGTACTAAACGCATCATAAAAGTTGGGAGTATGATAACTCATACCTGCCTGCCTAACAGAAGTGTTAAGCAGGCAGCTAGTCGTTTACTTAAAGCCAAGTCATTCGACAAAAGTCTTAAAATAACATTTTACGCTGACCCTACATAACACTATTTCTTTCTCACCCCCTCCCAATTTGATAGGCAGGCAACACATCTATAACCCAAGCGTTTTGGATGTTCATGGGCGGCAGTGATCTACCATCAGTTGACCTGTATGCTCGTTTGACGAACCTACTGTATAACAAAAACATAAATACGGAATAAAGGCAGGCAGAAGAAAATAAATAATTTGCCTAGCTGAAAACTTACCTACTTCTCCGTACTTTCCCTTGTAGTCTGCAGAACAATTAGGGAAAATATTTAAGACCATACAATACGATGTAGAAAACTGCACTTTATGTATTCAAAACACGAACACCTAAGAATTTAATACAGTGACAGAATACTACATAAACCTTTTTTAATTGTTTCGCTGCTCTGGTAATAAAAGTGTAATTCTGGATCAACTCGCCTTACTAGTTTTGCATAATATGAGTAACCATGATTCTGGTTTGGGATCCCATATCAGCAATATAATACTCAACTTTAAGATTGAAATACAGGATATATCAAGACTGCGGTAGAAAACGAAGCCAGGTAGTAGTTTTATTAACTTAAAACAAAATGCAACTAAAAAGTTTGCAAAAGAGCGAAGTTTTTTTTTTCCTGTAAAAATAATATTCGCCCTTATATTTTCAAAAATGCTATCTATGGTGCTGAAGGGTTAAATTTATTATTTAAGCAAAAAAACTATGGATTTAGCACCAAACACAATACAGTTAAAGGCCTATGTCCAGCAGTGGACTGCAACGGGCTGATGAGGACAATACAGTTAAAATTTTAAAATATTACAAAAATAGTCGTGTTTTCTTTTAATTTTTTATTTGCATTGTGTCTGTACTCTAGTCTTAATGACTTCTTCGTTTTCCAACGCAGTCTTGATGTACCACGTATACAATGTAATTTGAAACAGCTAGTGCCTGATAGACTAAAGTTTATCTCTCATTACACTTGGGACTGAAATAACCATTACAATGTGCTAGTACCACTATTACTAGTATTATGTCTATCTACGCCTGGGACGATATAAACCTACGTGATAAAATAGTACTTTTCTTACACGACGAAATTCCTACGGATCCCTATAGGTATATGTTAGTTTCACCACTTTATGAATAGCCCGGATTGTCGAATCGTGTTCAATAATTGTCTTTATTCAGCCTATTTTAAGCGCCGAACCCGGTCAGTCAGAATAATAGAAAAAATAAATTGTTATTTCCTTACCTATTTCAATAATGTTTATATTGAAATAGATAAGGACAGCAAACACATAACTATTAAAGTTACTTATGGTTAAGTAACATTACCTGGCGGCAGTACGGTCGTCGTGCTCGTAGAAAGTGCCCCTCTTGGGAATGTACTGCGGATTGCTGCGATCTTCGTCGTCGTCCACACGACGCTCAGTCTCCGGCTGAAACGAATGCAATTACATAAACAATGAGACTGCCTCGGTGGCGTAGTTGTACTACGGTAAGGTTATAAAGCTGACGTCTTGGGTTCGAATCCCGGGTTGGGCAAAGTGATGTTGGATTTTTCTATTCATTATCAGCCCAGAGTCAGGAATTTGTGCCAGATATGGCGATAGGCTCGCCACCTATCACATTGTGGGACGGAACATACAAGGCGAAATGTGGGTGTCCTGGCACCTCTGCCTACCCCTTCTGGGATATAGGTGTAAGTTTATGTATGTACTAGCTGTGCCCGCGACTTCGTCCGCGTGGAATTTAACAAAAAAGTGAATTAGTTTATATAGTTTTTTTTTTGGTTTTTGTATTTTTATTTTAATTATCAACCTTTGTAACGTAACCATACCGCGATCTAATTCTACGGTGGCGCCATCTCTTAGCGAGCGGCAGTAAACTCCCGTTACACATTTATTTTCTGTTTTTTGTATTTGCTTTATTGAAAAATGTCTTTATATACAATATTTCGTAAATGTGATATTGATTCGTTGGTGGGAGAAGTGGTGGGAGGCGCCTGACGTGACGGCCCAGTGGTGGCATGCCCGTAAGCTGCGCGCGGGCATTGTAACATTACTCCATTTTTCTAAAATAAAAGATTTTTTCTAAAATAAATGTAGCCAAGTTACACCTTGTTATATCAGCTACCTGACAAAAAAAGTCCCGTCAAAATCGGTCCAGCCATTTCAGAGATTAGCCGGAACAAACAGACAGACAGAGACAAAAAAAATTTAAAGATCATTTTCGGCACAGGTATCGTGTATATAACGATATGTAGTAGGACATTTTTTTTTATTTTCACTTTAAAAACAGACACTTCAATTTTATTTATATGTATAGATGTATGTAAACAATGAAGCAAAACAGTACAGATCGTCTGAAATCTATTGGCAGATGGCGAAATTTGGAACTACAAATAAAATGTCAAAAATATCTATCGTATTTTTGTATTATTTTTTTTTATTGCTGTGAATGGCGAGACGAGCAAGCCGTTCGCCTGATGGTAAGCGATACGACCGCTCATAAACAGTAGCAACATTCCACTGCGCTCGCCATCCTGAGACATAAGATGTTAAGTCTCAATATGTCCAGTAGTTGCTCTGGCTACAATGTCCTTCAATCCGAAACACAACAGTGCATTTAAGCACTGTTGTTTCACGGGAGAAATAGACATTGCGGTGGTACCTACCCAGATGGCCTCTCACATATGAGAGACCTACCACCAGTATGTATCAACCCATATACGTCCCACTGCAGGACACCTACTGCTGGTGTGGTTGTGGGTAAGGTTTTTTGGGCCCCATGGATACAAAAGGCGCCAGGACTGACTTTTTTAATATATTTATTTTAACGACATTATAAATCATTAGGAACAAATGAAAAATAAATAACACGTTTTACTGTCCTACTTTTCCTTTACAGTAAACCAGATCAAACCAAGCCTACATAGCGTGCCAATTTCATTATGATGTTTGCTTTTACCATAAAATTACGTATTATTTTTAAAAAAAAACTTATATATTTTTTCCTAATAACCTCCCTCGTTAAAGAAGCTACCCTAAACTAAAATAAATCTTCGATTCGAAACAGTAGTTCCGCAGATTAGCGCGTTCAAACAAAGAAACTCTTAAAAGGTTTATTATTATGCATAGATATACTGATAATATCCTATCAATTTTGTACTTTGGATATCGCGGGAAAATCCCATTTCTAAAATAATCATAATTACTGAGAGTTCAATGTTCACTGATACTAGACCAATTAATAGATTATTGAATATAAACAAACAGATATACATAGTTTCAATTTGTTATATCTTAAAACCTGATAAAATCAGCCAATTATATACTTAATAACAATGATCCAATTACAATAAGATATATATATTTTGTTTTTTTCTTGATAATATTACTTTGTGGTAGTCCGTTTGTAAAGACCTAAACGCAAACTTGCTTAGTTCAAATTCCAGACCACACTTTTGAGTTTTCAATCATGTTTGTATTTATAAGTGATTTATACTAATTTTAATGGCAAAATTGTGAGAAAACCCACATACCATTGGGATTTTGAAAAGATTATGGGTCTTAAAGTCCCCCAATATACGAAAGGCTAGCTTCGTAAAAGAAATTCTAAGCACTCACAATTTGAAAAGAATTCCGTCCAGAACAGTCAGAGGTGATATGTTTACGAGACTCTGCATTACCTTTATGGATCTCTATCACTTGAAAATCTAATATCTTAAAACGAGAAATTCTTGTATATAAGATTTCTAAGAATTTTATATAAGAAAATGTATAAGTTATAAATCTAGAATATTATAGTCACTGAATTATGAAACTCTAAACCTAACTTTTAATAATAATCTACTAATAAAAAATAAAAAAAAAAAACATTTTTATTGGCCATCTTTTGCATGAACCAAAATTAATTTAAAGTCCATGACTTTTATTATAACTTATGAATTATCAAGAAACATGATTGGTTAATGGAAGAATATTTTTCCTCTTAGAATCTTCTTTTATTTTTTGATTTAACAGTAAATATCCTTATCCTTATTCACAGGTTTTATTTATATAAAATATACCAATGGAAAATCTGTCAATTTTAGATAAGCATTATATAAATTAACATTGAAAATACAGCATGTCAAAACAAAAGATTTATTCATAAGGATTTATTAAGTATATTCATCAGTGCTAAAAACCTCTGAATACAATAAAATTAAATTAAGCTCAAAATAAAATAATAATGTTATTAATTAAGTTCACAAAATGACAACCAAAAACAAAAGTTGTTTGTTACAATTTATGTGGATGTAAAATACAAACGAAAGAAAACTAATCATATTAAATATCTGTTTTGATAACTTCTTTGCTAAAAGAATTCTACCTTAACATCAAAATAATAAAAAAACTGATATTGCACTATATTTTCAAAAAATCTATATAAATGTCATTAGTTCAAACTTATTAAAGATTACAATTTAATTTTGGAGAAATTGTTAGTCATATCTTTACCAGTATATAGGATGGAAATTAATTAATTAATTAACAGTGCATACTATCTGATTAATAAAGATGATTAATGAAGAAATGGATATAACTCTTATCCAAGTCGGCAACACCATTGATATTTTGTTGTTGTTTTAGTCTGCATGCTGAGTGTATTTACAAAGATATATAAATGTTTATACATAATTTATTCTGGAAAAAAATCGATTCGAACCTAAGAACTTAAGATAATATAATATGATAGTCAAAACTACTGTATTAGGACCCATCCTTTAAAAATAGTTATTAAGTGAATAAATAAATATTTTGCTTCATATCAAAAGACCAATATATAATTTTAATTTCACTATAAACTTAGAAAATATGTTTCACTAAATATAATTGAATTTTGAATAATGGAAATCATAATAAAACATCTATCATTACTTATGATTTGTAAGACATATGCAAGTTTGAAATGTATTAATAAAATAAACAAATTCTAACATTTTAATAGAGTAATACATGTTGTATTTCTTAGTGAAATACTGTTTGCCATTGCTTTCTTATTTTTCTTAAAAAACAAGTAATTGCATCACCTTGTGCATATTATGTTTCAATTAACAGCTAAGTCCTAATTACAAAACATTTTAGCACCATACTAAATATTATTTGGTCCTTTTAATATTAAGGGTGTGAATTACCCTATCAGTTATTTCAAAACGAAACATATGTTTTATTAGAAAACCCTTTTATTGATGAAAAATATAATGCCTTTACCCAATAATCACACAATAGTTGAAATAAATAATAGGAATTATTGAAATAAATAACAGCAATAATAATTACAGTTCTGATTACATTATGACCTAGCACAGCAATTAAACCTATTAGAAACAAAGTAGAATCACACCTGTTTCTCATACTTATGTTTAAAAACATATTAGTCATCTTCATTATCTAAATATTTATGTTTGATATTATCACATCAAACATTTAAATAATCTTTATCAAGTTTATTAAACCTGTTAATTGCAGTGAGAAAATATTAATGAGCAATTGTGTATGTATGTTTATGTTTTATAATGTTCACAAACATGATCTAGTTAGAAGTCCTACTTTTGGGAAAGATTAAATTTGAGGGTATGTATGATGGAAATTTACCTGGTTTTCATTATCCCGCTCCGAAGACTCCGAATCGCTACCCTGGGAGTCGTAATCGGACTCCTGCGGGCCATCCTGCAAACAATCCTGCACCTTCAACAAATGCATGCTTAAACTCAATCAAATCTTGTTTACAATCAACGTGGCGTTCTAAAATTAAAGTCTAAACACTACGGCTGCGTTACAGAGAGTGGTGGACAGTCGTGACCTCAATATAATGAAAAGAAATGTGAATTCCGTCACGCGAGAACGCGGGAGAAAGTGTCGCCGTAATACTCGCACATTCAAAACGAAAGTACCGGCCACCGTGGCCGCCAGTTCAAAACTCACATTCGAGGAGTTATTGTGGTCGATATCCTGCGATGCGTCCGAGTATTCGCCAGAATCATCTTGTTCCCGTCTCCTTGCTTCGGACGTCATGTCGCCGTCCCCCCTCGTCGTCACTTGTAAAACTTCCAGATTGATTGTTTAAATTTCACAGTTGAAAAACAAACGGCGGCGTCGATCGCGCACGGTTTTCGGCGGCTAACAAGAAAATCCCCTCTCGTTTTACAGAAAAATGAAATGAAAGAACGTCAAAACAAGCAAGGGAATCCGGCGGCCATAAAAAAGTTTACGTTCCGTTCGTCACTGACATTCGTTTACTATATTCGGAACACAACACATATTGAAAAATCACAAATATCTTTTCATAGCTTTAAATTCGTCAAATATATGTAGGCATATTATCAGTAGTTTGAAATCCTTTGATTAACGTATTGTATTTTTTGCGAATCGATATAGCGTAAAATAAATATTTTATCAGCAAGGAAGTTCCCAGCCAACGAGAAAAATGTATGTTTCAGTATGTTTTAACGACTTTGGTTTTAACATAACAAAGTACTCTGTGGTTTTAACGTCATTTACTTGATTTTTAAGAATACTAATATGGCGATATTCTTGATAGCATCACACAGCATCACAGGCTAAGTACATAAAAAAATATTGGGATGGATTTAGCAAACAATTTAGTTAATGGATTTATAATGATCAGCGAAGTGACTTCGTTTTGGGCCTGTAATTAAAAGTTAAATAAAATTTAATGGAACGTCACTTTCATAGTACTTATTCTAAATATTTGCAAAAACATGTTCATCGTAGATTTAACGAGAATGTCATTCTGTATTTCCACACGATCATCTGATTTGACACATAAAAATTGTCAAAACCGTTTGTTGACATCAATCGAGATCAATGAATCGACATTTGATCGACATCATCGACATAGACTTTTGAAAGAATATTTTAGTCACAAAAAATACAATAAAAAACTAAATAAGGTCAAATCTGATACAGTTTTTCTGTATCTGAAACGTTACACAAAAACTGTAACAATGGAAAGGTAAAAAAACTACGATATCCGAGTGTCCTCGTTTTGAATCGATGGCAGACAGTACGATATTGTTGAAACTTAAATAAATACCTCTTTCAGCACAACCACGACTGAAGAGGAAGCGAAGACTGTGAAAATGTTATCTAAAGGTCTTCTTGAACTCTATGAACCGCCTCTGACGACAATAAACACTCATTTGAAGGAATTAACGTGAGTAAATATATTTTGAAAGAGTTGACGTCAGAAGTGTTTAGTCGTTGTATCACGCGTAAAGTTTCAATGAAACTTGTATGAAAACCATATTTACGTGAATTATGGCGTATCAAATAAATTATGGCATTTATTTGGGTGGAATAAAACTCCATAAATTCATATAGTGAATATTTAAATCAAGGGTGAAAGCTTTCTACCTTTCGCAATAGATTTATCGTCATTCACTATTATTGTTATGTATATATGTATGTTTATGTATTATATTGTATTTAAGTGTATCATATCTTGCATTTATTCGTTTATATCGGTATTTATATATTTATATTGTATGTAAGTTTATTGTTAATAATAAGCACCGTCCATAACCATTGGATCTTTCCTTTACCAACCGGTTGTCTGGAAGAGATCGCTTAAAGCGATAAGACCGCCAGTTATATCACCAACTTTATTTTTCTATAACTATTGTTTTCTTCTTTTTTCTTTTGTTTTTGTCTTTTGTTTATCTTTTGTATATGGTGTTATAATAAAGAGTTATTATTATTATTATTATAGTGACTTAATTCTAGTACAGCATAAATACTGTACCAAGTAAACAATGGTAAGTGAGACACGGTAATATGTATGAACAAGATTCAATTACAGTTGTCTATTTACCTGCTTCTGTACACTGTAGTGAATTTGAGTATGTAAACTATTCCAACATATTATAATATTATAAATTTGCCATTCTATTGGTTTGGAGCAAGAACTCAGAGCTTTAATTACATAATATATAATTATAATAGTTTCTTATATAGGTATATTTTCAATTATAGTACATTAAAGTAAAACTACTTCTTTAATAGTTTTTATAACTTATTTAATTAAATTTTTCATTTCTCATCTTCCTAAAGTTACAAATATTCCACAGATTTTGCAGTTATGGGGTAGAATTATGAAATTTGTATTTTAATATGTAATATAATCATTATTACAGTGAGAAACAAGAGGCGGTACATACAATGATCACATCGGAGAGAAGGAAGATGGAGGACTTACAGAATGATGCTATGCTTGACGCACTGGTAATATTTGAAGTGTAATTTTATTTCTATGGGTTGTAGCATTTATTTGTGTTATTTATTTAAATTGTTATTGTACACAAACTTAAATAGTATACAGAAATAAAGTTAACATTTAAATTATACCATGTATGTTAATGGAACATTGTCCCTCACAAGAAATTAGTTCTTGTGTAAATAACTATATAAATAAATATATCAAATAATCACATACATAGTCCTGACCCCACACTAAGAGCGAGTCTTGTGTCAAGGGTATCAGGAACTATGAGAGACTTCGGTCTCACATACACCCAGACCCTAAAACAAATACCTGTGGTTCACACAAATATTTGTTCATATATCTATGTATATTGTAGTTTAAATTATGAAAAGCATCATATTGTGTTTCCTTATAAATAGTACAGAGCTAAACTTTAGAATTAACTGCATTTTTTGGAGCTGAATTAACTTTTATGAGAATATGTCAGAAATGCCAAATTTGATAAAATCTATTTCAGAAAAGTATATTAGGCTAGTGGACCGGCCCGGCTCTGCAGCAGATACATGTTTTTTTTTTTTATATTCCATTGCCCATGCTCATCAGGGTTAATGTACGAGCCAAGTGCTGAAAGTTTTTTTCTAATCAGTCCATTAGTTTCAGAGCTTATTCCATGCAAACAAACAATCAAATATTTCCTCTTTAAAATATTACTATACATTTCGATTCTCCATGCCTATGACGGTGCTAAAGGTGGCGTTAAAAGTAAAAGATAGAAAACTATATAATATATTTTTTCACAGTTGGCAGATATAACTACAAATAGAGAGAGACTAGTGTCAATATCAAACTCAATGATGGGACTTCATAGAAGAGTTCAGTCGTTGCAAGTATGCTATCTCTTTCTTTAATCATTTATTTCTTTATTTAACCACCGCAATGGGTATTTCTCCCACCAAACAACAGTGTAAATGCAATGTTAAGTTCCAGTTTGAAAGATATTGTAGCCAGAGTAACTACTGGACATATTAACATCTTGTGTGTAGTGGAATACGAAATAATGCTTTGTCAATTGTGTTGTTTGGTTTGCTACTGCCCATGAACGGTCGTATCGCTTACCATCAAGCGAATGGTGTAATCTCTCGCCAATCATCTGAGTAAAAAGAAATATCATCAATTTTTTTATGATTAGTAAATCAAATAGTCCAGGTTCCCTAGAACAAGTTTCATAATTGATTATTAACAAGTTGATTTTTCGTGAGTAGCTTCCTTTCGACTAGACGCCCAACTTTTTCCTTACAGTAACGTTGGTAAATGGTAGCTTAGCAGGGTAGCAAGGATAAAACATGTCGATTTGATGTATTTTTAAAATTTATTAGTAACCGAATTTTTCTTTGTTAATTATCGAGATAATTATCTAAATAACGTGAAAAAATATTTGTCCTACAAAATATAA
This sequence comes from Hyles vespertilio, assembly GCA_009982885.2. Taxonomy (NCBI): domain Eukaryota; kingdom Metazoa; phylum Arthropoda; class Insecta; order Lepidoptera; family Sphingidae; genus Hyles; species Hyles vespertilio. Next base: position 9,354,829 of record CM042823.1, read on the forward strand.
GGTTTTATCACAACAGTCCCCCCTCACCAACATGTATCATAAACAAGGTCATGGAAAATAATTACTAACCAGCTGATTTTTTTTTTATTGGTTAACTAACATTTGTATAGTTTACTACCCACAATGTCCTACAAATTGTGTGGTATGTCATCTTGGTCCTACGCTCAAAAGTTGTAGTACTAATACATAATGTAAAAATAATTACTATCAAGCTGAATTTTCGAGAATAGCTTCATCTCAATGGGACGCCCAAGTAATTCTTGTACGAAAATTCTCGATTGTGGTTTATAACTAAGATAATAGGGATGAAATATGTTGACTTGACGAAGTAAAAAAAATTATTACTAACCGATTATTTTTTTGTTAATTACCGATGTAATAATCTAATTAACGTAAAAAAATATTTGTCCTACAAAATATAAGGTTTTATCACAACAGTCCCCCCTCTCCAACATGTTCATAAATAAGGTCATGAAAAATAATTACTAACCAGCTGATTTTTTTTTTATTGTTTAGCTAACATTTGCATAGTTTACCACCCACATTGTCCTACAAATTGCGTGGAACGTTATTCCAGTCCTCCAGTTACAAAGTTGAAATTCATGAAATTAAAAAAAAATGTATATTTTGCTATTGGAGCTAAGGCACACTGCTATCCTTGCTCACAAACGCATCCGCACAGCATGGTCTACTGTGGACCACAGACGACTAAAAATACAGACGGCCAACACACAGTTACATTGTTTTTATAGTCACTTAAACTACCACCCGCCTTCGTATTCAGTAGCACCCTTGATATACCCGGTATATACTGCGTTTCGCACCGGAGCTGGAAATCGGTATTTTACCGAAATAACTATTTTGTCGAGCTTTTAGAACTTGTCTTAAGTGACAAACACTAAGCATGGATTCACGCACTAATAAGGAGATGTGAAGCGCGCGGGGCGGGGTAAATTTAGGGCACCGAGGTATTGATGCATAGGTTGTGCAAACAAAACATTGCGCGTCGTTTTAACCACAGAATACTAAACTAACAGAAGTCAAGCTTCATACAAAGCGCGCTTAATCAACGCCCACATAGACAGCGTTCACCAACACGATATTCCAAACCAGTCGAGACCACTGCGAGAGCGAGTTTCAACTTTTGCGCGAACGCCGAGCGTAGTATGGCAACAAAAGTGAAGTACATACACAAGGTTGACTTCTGTTAGTATTCTGTGGTTTTAACTAGACGTAATTATTGGACGCTATAAGCAGTTGGTCGCTTAAACCGGGGTTGCGTAAACGGTGATATTTTCTCAGTACCATACTATGAAACCTAACTTGAGTAAACATTATCGTCGTTAAAACCGATTAGTCATTATAAGCGAAGTCGTTGTATACGAATACTACTGTAAGTATAAATGTATATTTCATTTTATTTTGTATACTCAAAAATTACAAATTTTGTAGGACTAATCTAACATACCTTTATTTTTGTAGGACATTGTTTTATTTGGATGAAAAATATATTAACCTATCACGTGATATGTTTGTCCTACAGTTACTAATAAAAAAAAAGTCTTGCGGTATTGACAACTTTTGAGCGTAGGACCAAGATGACATGCCACACAATTTGTAGGACGTTGTGGGTAGTAAACTATACAAATGTTAGTTAACCAATAAAAAAAAACAGCTGGTTAGTCATTATTTTCCATGACCTTGTTTATGATACATGTTGGAGAGGGGGGACTGTTGTGATAAAACCTTATATTTTGTAGGACAAATATTTTTTCACGTTATTTAGATAATTATCTCGATAATTAACAAAGAAAAATTCGGTTACTAATAAATTTTAAAAATTCGTCAAATCGACATGTTTTATCCTTGCTACCCTGCTAAGCTACCATTTACCAACGTTACTGTAAGGAAAAAGTTGGGCGTCTAGTCGAAAGGAAGCTACTCACGAAAAATCAACTTGTTAGTAATCAATTATGAAACTTGTTCTAGGGAACCTGTACCAAAAGCATTAATGATGAAAGAAAAAAATTGAGAAAATATCTATGATCCTACACTAAGATTGAGTCTAGTCGTGGGTATCAGATGCTACGAGAGACTTATCGGTCTCACAAACACAGACCCGATACAAATACTTGTGGCTCACACAATCATTTGTCGGTACGAGGATCGAAACTGCCGCCTCGCTTTTCACGGCCGGCGCCTTACCAACTGTGCCACAGAGGTTGTCAATAAAAATAAACCTCATTATTTTCACAGGCAAGGGCAACAAATATAGAAAAGGCAGCGAGAAGCAGAGCAGCTCAAAATAAGCCAGTTAACACTTAAAAAAATCGATTCCATTTAATATTGCGAAAGAAAATTATGGATATGATTCAGATTATGAGATGAAAACACAGATATCGAGGCATGATTTTTTAAAAGGATCTAAAGGTAAAATAGTATATAAATTTATATAATTATTATATTTAAGTTAAAAAGTTTATTATATTATTTAAAAGAAAAGATAGAAAATAAGATATGAAATCTGGATAGCTATTTATTGTTAGGTACCCGTTGTGTATGGATTTTGTTGTTATTTTAATATTTAAAATGCGCGGAAAATTGTCGTTTAAATTATGTTTGATATGTCATAAGATTTAGAAACTATGCATCGGGGAACTCCCTCGACACATATATTTCATAGTTATTAAATTTTATTGTTATTGGACCTTCATTGGACATAGCTTCGAGTTTGTAAGAATTATGGGAAGCATAATATTTAATTGTAATTAATAATATAAATAAAATTAGATTTGCAACATGCTTTTGGAATATTTAAGTCGGAAAATTACACCATTGTTGTACGATATGACTTTCTCGTGGGCCCATCAGGGTTAATGCGGGCAGCATAAAAATAAAGCACTTGCATATTAACAGAGTTTATTACAATTTGCACAATCAACACGAATATAACAAAACTTACGAGTAGCAGGGTCGCAGCACTAATTTCCAAAACTTCTTCAAACATAACGATCACCTCGACTCAATCAATACAAAAGTCTCCTCAACTCAACAGTGACTTTTAATTGCAATTTTGCAAGATTACCTACAATATCCAAATTGATCGTGAGTGAGTCTCCCGTCCTTTTGCCATTCTGCTCCTTTTCTGATTTAATGTGTCGGCAAAAAATCCATGATCTAAGCAACGTAGACTGTTCATTCAGTGATCACTTACCATCGCATAATCTGCTCGCTCGTTTGCCGGGACTAATCAATAAATAAAAAAAAAATAAGAGTGCCCTGATTGACTTAAAGCAATCATTTTAGAGTTTATTATGAGCGTGTTTTCTTAAAGGACGATAATAGCACATTGGTTAGTAGTAAGAAAACCCAAATGTCTATTTAACCTTTATTAAAGTACTTATGTTACATTTGTAAGTACTAATACAAAATAAATACTATGTTACCACGATGGATACAGTTACTCTAATCACTGTTTATAGACTTAAAAGGCTCAAATATGAAAAATACAAATAAAACTCAAATAAATTGAGAATTTTTAAGACATCACACATACATTTTGAGTCAAATAATTTGATTATTCACAATTTGAAGCCTTTGCTTATTCTAAAAATACTTAGAGTAGTGCTTAAAATCTTTGTACATTTCATTTTAGACCTAATATTAACGCGTTTTATAAAATAATATAAAAATAAGTTTTATCATTCCAAATATTTGACTGCAATTTTGCAGTCATATACAATGATAAATTTTAAGCAGTACTCGGTGTAATATTTCTTATTATAAGACTACGTTTTCAACTTTGCATTCCTATGTTGCTGTGAATATAAAGTCAGTACGTTACACACTATTCAGTTACAGCTTGTTCAAACGAGGCGAATTGGGCGCGAATCATCTCGTGCCAATTCACACGCGTTTTTCAAACACACTGGGTTCACATTACGATCAAAAGCATCAAGCGAACTAAAATTCTCGTGCTTATGACGGTGAATGGCAGTTCAACTTTCACTAAATGCAGCTTAATATTTACATTTATAATTATTGAAAGATGAAAGACATATTTGTGTGTATTTACTATTTTTAATACTGTTTATTATGAATAGTTTTTAATACTTAAAGTATTGCAAAACTATTTATTTTTCCAACTTACCACCCAGATACCTGGATAGTGTGTAAAGCCTGATAACAAGTGAAATAAGCAGGTCTTAAAATAATTTATAGAGAATACTAAAGCCGTATATTCTATTAAGTATTTCTGCATTGATATTATTGCTTTTGAAACCATACAATATTGTTAGCACTATTGAATTACAGATTTTTATAGACGAATTGACTATTTAAGATGATTAAATGCAATTAATTGAGGTAATATGAAAATGGCGCTGGTATTATCTCACATTTTTCCCCATTTGTATTGGATACCTACTTAAAAATATTGTGTCAATTTCAAAAGCAATTTTAAGTTATTAAAGCTAGCGGCAGTTTCACAATGTCTGATTAAAAAAACAAATACAGAATTAATTTTATACTATGTATATTTTGGTTGTCTAAGACATAATCTAGTTCAGACATTGTGAATAGCTCTCTTAATATAGTTTTTATTACCTAAGTACATGAGATGTGTATTATTCTACATTTAAACAGACCTAAGACTAGTTAGAATTGTTGATTTTTTTTTGTTTTGTTTAATTTGATGATGGCAGTTATGTTTCACAAAAAAAATGTACTAAATACTGTGCAATAAATTATTTTAAGTTTTTTATTGTCTATTCTTTATGCGTCAGGTGATATGTCAGATTTCGTTTTTAGTCTGTGATGTCAATATAGAAAAAAATATTCTTAATTCTTATGCTAATCGGTCAGAGATCGTATTCTAATTTAACGAAAAACAACGGTATTATTTTGTTAATTTAGGGATTTTTAGGAAGTCCTATATTCTGAAATTACTAGAGCTATTTAATTAACAATTTTAGACGTTCTCGTATACACATTTTAATCCTATAATTTTCTTTATAGGTATAAGTAAGATTTACAATGATAATAATTTGTAGCGATTAATGTAACCCTTATAAACGCTAAACAATTGCATTGAGATATCAATACTAATCATCCACGCTAGAATATAAAAATAACTACAAAATACTAGGATTAAGTAACCTAGTCAAATTAAGTATTCAACAATTTTAAATTTATAAAAAAATATACATTACTAAAGTTTACTGGAGTAATTCTAAGACTATTTATATCAATACGCAGTTACATATATTAAATAAGTCAAGATTTCAGTGACGAAACGTCCATGCAACCCGATTCTCATCGGCTTCCATTTAAAAAAATCACTGTTCACTGTAAAGATGAAATCAAACTATAGTATTCCTTCTAACGCATAGAGTAAAGAAGCGGTCATAAATACTAGAGAAACGCGTCATAGACCGATCTAAACAATACATTCTTTTGTATGCACATTATCATTAGCTTAAGTCGTGACCTTGTGTTTCAATGCCCTGATTGGCCAGTTAGCATCTAGTATCTATGGCCGCTTCTCTACTCTATGCGAAAGACGTACGTACGATAGTATATCAGCTTAAGACTGCCAAAAATCCCTAGTGACGTTCAACAGAATAATACCCCGTCGTGTATTTACCACCTTGGTGGTAACACACAGTGGTGTTATGAGGTGGGCTCTGTGTTATTTGCGGCGGTAAGCCTCGGTGACCTCGCTCAAGACGGTCACCACGAAGGACTCAATGCCTGACTCGTTGCGACCACGAGCGATGCGGAAGTAACCGCTCTCACCCCATGAGGTGCCCCAACTGTTGGCAACCAGCTGAAAAGAGATTTAGGATTAGAATTTTGGTCGAAGATTGAATTAAACTTTTGAGTTTAGTTCTATATTGTGAGTTTTTTTTTATGGCGAGAATAGCATGCCGTTCGCCTGATGGTAAGCGATACGACCGCTCATGAAGTGTAAAACCAAACAACACTTTGTGTTACAAAGCATGCTTGGCATTCCACTGCGCTCGCCATCCTAAGACATAAGATAAGTCTCAATATATCCAGTAGTTACTTTGGCTACAACGTCCTTCAACCCGAAACACAACAGTGCATTTAAACTGCTTTTTAGCGGGAGAAACAGACATTGCGGTGGTACCTAGACGGTCTCTCACATATGAGAGACCTACCACCAGTGTGGAAAATTTTACTTTACAAGATCTTTTGAATCTATAATCACTGCCTTCACAGACCGCAACGGAGTCTTTCGAAAATTCCATCAACAAAACGGACTGTTTTATTATTTTCTTTCACCATTATCATTGGCAATTAACATGTAAGTGAGATGATTATATTGCGTTTATTGAAGATGTTACGATTGTAGACGAAAGTATGTACGCTGGTGTCACACCAATTCGTGCGTGGCATATACGGCCAAATTTTGGACAGTTAAACCCTTAAAAAGGTTCTGAGCCTTACAAATAGGCAGATATACAGATAACAGATTACTATTCAAATTTACTTACCCAGTATTTGTCACCGCGGTCTTCGCCCCATCCAACAATTCTGACGCTGTGCAGTCCTTGGAACTGATTGTCGCCGTGGCCTGATTTCCTGTACACGCCGTCGCGATAGTGGAAGAAGTCTTGGTACACCGTCATTATAGCTGCAAAATAACAAATGGCAATTCAAATGTTGGCTCGTTTTATTGGTTTTGAAGGAATGTTAAGTGCCAAGGCATGTCATCAAATCTGTGAACAATCTGAGCAGTTCGCATCCAGTTTGTTACCTACAGACTACAAACTGAAGTATGCAGTACATATATTTGATTTTTCGTTCCATTGAGACCCATAAGCAACCTTTATAGGTACTTCTTAAAGTACATTAAAAGAACATAATCTCAAAACACTCAACATTATCAAATCAGAGCGTGGCGTACCGTTTATAGTATTTGCTTAAGGCTAGATAAAAAGAATTCACAAGGACGATGATAACCGCAACACTCGAACAGTTTGTAATGACACAGTACTCTGGTTTTGTTAATAAACAAATATGTACACATGGAATTTAATTAGGCACCTACATTTTTATTAGCCCAAAGAATGCTACAAAAATACAAAATTATCTCGTCGTTTGGACCAATTATTTACTTCTTCAATAGCTTGTTTTAGAGAGTTTAAATTTAAAAACATCTAGAATTACGAAAAGACTTTAATGTAGGCAGCCAAATTGTATAATATGTAGCATGATTTACGATAAAAAAAATTCACAATACAAGATCTCTAGATGCTTTTCTTATTTTACCAGGCCTTATACCACAGTTATTTGTGATTGGTGCAACATGATTTTTCGATATGTCGCAGAAAAAAATAAACTCATTTGCAAAAAAAAACGGGCACCTAAGCAAGTAACCATTTCAAATGTTACTATTGGTTTGTTTGATAATTATAGGTAGTTTTACTTTCACAATTTTGTAAATTAATAAGCAAATAATCATTTTCGTCAGTATTATCATAAAATTTTGATGAAATTTATGGGTTTTAATGCTAAAGTTCACTAGTAGTGTATGCTCGCTAGTAGTGCATATGCTCGTGAAGTAAAAGATAACAAAGATTTTTGTTTGTCTTTTCTTTAATAAAGTAAAAGCAGATAAATGTTTAGTATCGAGTGTGACTCCCTCTAGCTGAAATCACAGCTTGAATTCGTCTGGGTATGCTAGCGAGGATATCCCGGATACTTGCTTGCGGAATACGTTCCCACTCCGCGGTAATCACATTCTTCAGCTCTCTGATGGTCTGCGGAGCCGGTTGTACTGATCTCACGCGTCGTTTCAGAACGTCCCAGACATGCTCTATAGGATTGAGGTCGGGACTTCGAGCTGGCCAATCTAAACGACGAATGCCGACCTCTTGCACATACGCTTCCACATCGCCAGACCGGTGGGCGCGAGCGTTGTCGTCCATAAAAATTGAGTCTTCGCCTAAAGCGGCCAATGCGGATTGTGCATGAGGAATTAGAACTTCCGTTATGTATCGATGTCCAGTCAGTGAGCCGTTTTCAATGAAGACTAACTCTGTACGATCCATTGAATTTATTCCTGCCCAAAACATAACAGAGCCCCCACCATAAGGTGTGATTTCTTCAAAACAAGCCTCTGCAAAGCGTTCTCCTCGTCTTCGTAGCACTCGCCGACGTCGATCTTCACCGAACAGAGATATCCTGGCTTCATCGAAGAACAATACCCTATTCCAGTCTTCTTGAGTCCATGACTCACAATTTCGAGCAAACCTAAGCCTGGCAACTCTGTGCTCACGGAGTAACTTAAGGCCGCGGGCCGGGCGATGACTGCGTATGTTGGCCGCGAGAAGCCTCCTCCTGACCGTCCATAGACTAATATGCACATTTCTTACTTCTTCGAGGTTGTTCTTAAGGTCCACATACGAAGACTTGCGATTTCTCAATGCGCGACTCACAAGAAAACGATCATCCCGTGGTTGGGTACATGGTTTTCTTCCAGAACCAGGCTCAATCCTATAGAGCATATCTGGGACGTTCTGAAACGACGCGTGAGATCAGTACAACCGGCTCCGCAGACCATCAGAGAGCTGAAGAATGTGATTACCGCGGAGTGGGAACGTATTCCGCAAGCAAGTATCCGGGATATCCTCGCTAGCATACCCAGACGAATTCAAGCTGTGATTTCAGCTAGAGGGAGTCACACTCGATACTAAACATTTATCTGCTTTTACTTTATTAAAGAAAAGACAAACAAAAATCTTTGTTATCTTTTACTTCACGAGCATATGCACTACTAGCGAGCATACACTACTAGTGAACTTTAGCATTAAAACCCATAAATTTCATCAAAATTTTATGATAATACTGACGAAAACGATTATTTGCTTCATCATCATCATCATCAGCCCGTTGCAGTCCACTGCTGGACATAGGCCTCTCCCAAGGTACACCACAGAGCCCGGTCTGTAGCTTTACGCATCCAGTTCTTGCCGGCCCTCTTCTGCAAGTCATCCCGCCATCTGGCCAGAGGACGTCCCACGCTACGTTTGCCAAGACGCGGTCTCCACTCCAGAACACGCTTACTCCAGCGGTTATCCGTTCTGCGACATATGTGGCCAGCCCATTGCCACTTCAACCTACTAACTTTCAGAGCTATGTCGGTTACCTTGGTTCTCTGACGGATCACTTCGTTTCGAATTTTGTCCTTTAGAGAGACTCCGAGCATAGCTCTTTCCATTGCACGTTGAGCGACCTTTAACTTGTGGATTAGCCCCACAGTCAGTGTCCATTATTTGCTTATTAATTTACAAAATTGTGAAAGTAAAACTACCTATAATTATCAAACAAACCAATAGTAACATTTGAAACGGTTACTTGCTTAGGTTCCCGTTTTTTTTTGCAAATGAGTTTATATTATTATTTTACTACCAACGTCATCCCTATTTTTTTCTACTTTATTCGTTATCAATTAGGTATACTTCTACCACAGCGCGAAGAAACAATTCATCAATTAATATTATTTATTCGATTATCGACTTTTGCAGTATAATATTTGCTGTACCCCTAATAATCTATTGCATAGTTTGCCAGTACAGGCGTTTCCTCTTATCTACAGGGTATCTCAAGACTGCTACCGAAAACGAAGCCGGGTGGTAGTTTAAGCGACTTCAGACACAATGCAACAGAAAAAGTTGCAAAAAAAAGCGACAATTTTTTTTTGGTTATTTTTTTCCTTGGACCATATTTGGGTGGTAAATACATTTTTTCCTAAAATAATAGGGTATACCCTTTTATTTATAAATAATCTAAGGTATAAAAGAGTTTAAATTATTATTTTAGCAAAAACTATGGATTTACCACCCAAAAATGACGATATTTAAAAAATCATAAAAAATAATTGTCGCGTTTCTTTGCGAAATTTTTAGTTGCATTGTGTTTGTAGCCACTAAAACTACCACCCGGCTTCGTTTTCGGTAGCAGTCTTGAGATACCCGGTATACTCCTGGGTCCTTCCGTCGAGCCGTGAAGGACTTTATAAATCCGGTATAATTTAACGATTGGTGAAAGATAATTATTTGTCGCCGATTGATATGCTATCGGAACCTACTGCACTTAAAATCATTTATTGAAGTTGAAAATCTACATACCATAGCAATTAGTATGAATTTCTATGGTACGTAAAGACCGGCAACCCGTACTAGGCGAGCGTGGTGGATTATATGGCCTAACAATTTTCAACCGTACTCTCGATTGTAGATGAGGCCCATGCCCTGCATTGGACGTATATTAGATTTAGTTACAGAACAGTTATGTCTAGTTTCAAAAACAAAAGAAGATCAACCAACCTTGCACAGGTCCAGAAGTCATAATATCGTACATGATGTCGTTGACGCTCTTTAGTCTGCCGGGGGGTCCGACCTTGTAGCGGGAGGTGCGTTGTTTCTGCTTGGGAGGGCAGCCGTCACTCAGCAGGTCGCCTCCAGGCCTGTACGGGCAGCTGGTCACCTCCGCCTTGTAGGGGAAGCAGTCCGCTTCTACCAGGCTGTAAGAGATGGTTATTTTAAACATTAGAGTCATCATATCAGTCACAGGAAGTCCACTGCTGAAAATAGGCCTCCCCCAAGGATCTCCACAATGACCTGTTGGAAGCGACTTCCTGCAACCTTAGGCAGATGGTACGTCCACCTTATAGGCGGGCGTCCGAAATTTCGCTTGCCTGTAAGTGGCCTCCACTCAAGAACCTTTCGGCCCCAACGGCTATCGGTTCTACAGCTCGTAGAATGTGCCCAATAATTTAGAGTACTAGAAGAATATTGTTAAGGATGGATGTTTTTTTTATTGCGTTGAATGACGAGACGAGCATGCCATTTATGGATGGTAAGCGATACGATCGCACATGAACAGTGCCAAAACCAAACACCTTGAATTACAGATCAATATTTGGCATTCTACTGCGTTCGCCATCCTGCGACATAAGATTTTAAGTCTCAATATGTCCTTTAATTACTCTTGCTACAATGTCCTTCAATCCGAAACACAATAGTCAAATCATACGCCCAAAGCGCCATTTACACACGTTTCTCGCGGCGAGGGTCGTATACCAACATCGCAAGGCATAACCGCCATAGATTATCGTGTTTTGTTAAAAACAAAACGCAAAACAAATGTTTTATATCCTGACGATAATCGTATCATCGAGGCGAGAAACTCTTCCATGTTAATACGGCTTTACAAATTCTAGCAACTTTTTCCAATCTTCTATCTCTTTGGAGACTTACCCATGGTCCTTGGCGAAGTTCCAGGCGACGTCGATGTGTCCTCCTCGGCAGCCTTGCTGTTGTCTTCTGTTACACGACAGCAGCGTCTGTGGGCTCAATAGCATATCTTCGGCGCCATTCGACTGGATTGCAAATCTGAAATATAGGACAAGTTAAGCATTTTTCCAACAACTATTTGGGTCTAAAGGATGTGAACTATGAGGTTCTGTCTTCGATTTTCAAATCAATTACAATTTGTGTAATTTTCTATTGCATAAGAAAAGTTTTTCGGGTTTTCAGACAGCTGACAATAATTGGAGCTCACCTCCTATCATATTTGGGACGATATTAAACTTGGGTAACTCTGGATAGCGTGACTGCTAAGTACTAAGCTTCACATCTCATCACATCATCTGCCCAAGTGTAAAGCTTCTACCCTAAATACACCCGACAGTCACATACATAATAATAATCCTGGCCCCAAAATAAGATACAAATTTTGTGTCATGTATATCAGGCACTATGAGAGACTTAATTTTGCAAAACCTAGAACCGAAAAAAATGTTTGTGGAACACATACCACAGCTTTTGGTTACACAGTCAGTTTTGAAACGCCACGAACGCTGTCATACATACACATAATGTAGTATGTTTATGTATGTTTCATTATATTATTTTGACTTCAAAAAGATAAACTTTTATCGTAAAATTTATAGCGATATACCTCCCAGGTAGCTGAAGTTTCTTATTCGATTTGTGCAAACAAATGAATACTTAAAACAATAAAAATCCCTTTCGCGGTCCAGTGCTCATATTCACTTCTGCGAAATCTTAACGACTCAACAATAATATATTTCGACATTTAATTGCTTTTTTAATGGCAGCTAAAACTTAACCTCTTTTATGTTTTAAGTGGGGCGAACCGCGAAAGTAATATGTATTAACGATTACATTACTTATTTCAAAAGATTACAAATATTATTATGTTTAAATATGTTGACAAAGATTGTTGGACAAATACACGTGACAACGGGATCGAAAAGAGACGCGGAAGGTGCAAGACAAATATTTTCCTTCACTTGGAGTTTTAGGATTTACAAGTTCCTTTGAACTATTAGATGTCCATAATGCATGTTTTATATAGTAGGTCGGGCAAACGAGCAAACAGGTCACCTCATGGTATATGATGACTGCCATCAATGAAAATCCATAATACTTGGAACATGGATATGTTGCCGGACCATCAAATCGACAACGAAGTGGGACCATTTGACATGCACCGTGGCACAATTACGAGACGAGACGCAAGCTCGATCCATGCACCGAGACAAATGTTTGTGAGGTCCACAAATATTTGTCTCAGTTTTGGGCTGTGGGTTTGTGCGATCAAAAGTCTCTCGTAGTTTCTGATACCGACGACACAAGACTTGATCTTAATGTGAAGTCAGGACTGGTATATAACTATTTACTTATTTATTTATACGTTTCCAAGCGCGCCGTTAATTAGGCAACCGGATTGTTATCATCGCGGAACTGATTTTAAATTCCCAACCAGCAGATCCAGCAATTAATCAAGAGACTCTCAAACAAGTGGGACGGGTTACAAAGTGCTCTTGTTTCTCGTCGGGAATGTCAAGTGAACTAAAATCTAAAAATAGCTGGAGGCGCGGCGGACTCGACTAGTCACACTCGAAAAGCTGTTGCTAACGGGGCAGGTTTCTTAGCATTTCTTAGGGTTTCTATGTTCCGTTTTCTTTTCTTTTATTCATGTGTACTTTTCTTTTATGTGTTCTTTTATAACTTTGATGTTCGTGGTGTTGGCAAATATAAACTTTGAATTGGGATGTTTGTGAATTATTTGTGTAAAATTGTTTGCTGTTTTTTACTTTTCAACATCAAAGCGCTAAGTATTTTAGTATTGAATACACAATTACACAAATTATACTTATTAACAATGAAAAGGGAACACTATTAGGTACTAAGCATTTTTAATTGCGATAGTACAAAACTACTCATTTAGCACGGTTGGATTTTACTTCTAAAGTTTAATTTTCATTTCTGTTCCAAATGACGGAAACGTTTATCTGGCACGATGGCAATATTATATTTCACAATTTTGCACCACAAAATCAGAAAAAAATTAATGATCTTTCGACAGGGGTCCCTTATAATATTGAGGATCAATAATTAAGCTTCAAGTACCAACCCTACCTAAATATAACCTGAGCAGATTAAGTTTCAATGAGCGTCCGTGTCATCTGATCCCATCTCACGGTGAGAACTTCACGCCGATTGTGTTACTAAACGGATATGAGATAAAAACCTGCGCACCAGAGCAAATGCTAAGCTGACACGCCGGGAACAGCTGACGGGGCAATAACTTGATATCGGATACTCTATTTTAGACTGTCAGCATTGACTGAGATTAGCTGTGAGTTGCTATGCTGTCACAGAGAGCGAGCGCCCTTGGAATATTTGATTGAATCGCTAACTGTGAAACGAGGTTCCGCTTTGGGTTCCTGCACTATCTGTACGATTAACAAATTTTTGTTTCGGGTTTGATGTTGTGAACCCGAAAAGTATCTCATAGTTTCTGATACCTACGAAAAATTGTATCTTAGAGACGTTAAAAAAACCTTAACCCTTTAAAAGTCTACTATTTTAAAGCTTGCCTTTCCAACCGTAGCACATGATCGGCTGTTTAAGTGTTAAAATACTAGGTATATAGTTGGTTTGACACAAACATTTGTCTCAGTACGGTTGTTGGACCCGCTGTCTTTTGTTTTTCAGCCGTTGTTTAATCAACTGCTCCATGAAGGCTTTCTAACATCAAACACTCCCGAAAAGTCATACTACGCTCACATAAGTATGTCACCTAAAAGATTTGGGATGGTGAGTTGCCTAATAACCTTTTGCTCTCTCCATCCTTTTTACTTTCCGTTCCTCTCCCAATCTGATCGAGACGAAACAATACAAACGTTGTGGATATTCATGGGCAGCAGTGATCATTTGCAATCAGGTGAACTCTTTGCTCATTTACCACATCTTTTGAAAAATAGCATATGTACAAGATTAGCTTTGTCAAAGCCTAAATTCTCAATCCTCACCGATCAGAAGCGACTCCAGCAATAGAGACAGCCCAGTCAGAGCCGCACCAGCCCTGGTCCAGCACGGGAGAAATGTAACCAGGCCACTGCTGCCTCGAGTCGAAGTTCGTGGGGTACGGGATGTCCTTGTCGTAGCGGATGGGACCCATGCGACGAGTCTCGCGTTTCAGCGGGAATGTACCTGGGGACGAAAAAGAAATCATAAAAATTAGAAAAGAAGAGAAACATATTGTTATGAAGAGAAGTTAATTGTATTAGCCAATACATACGTCCCATTGCAGGGCACAGACCTTCTCTACAATCGAGATTACGTTTGAGAGAGGTTAGGCCATAGAACATCTTTAATTTCAGTAAGTCTTTACATGCCATAGCAAATCCTACAAATCGCCATGGTTTCCTCATCATGTTTTCTTCATCATTATAGTGCGTGGGGATTGACTATCCATACACACATGACTCCTTGTGAATCGTACTCTCAATTATAGAGGAGGCCCGTGCCCTGCAGTGGGACGTATATGGGCTAATACAGACAGACATATACAAATTTACCCGCCGGCTGCATCTTAACTGAATTATGATTTTACCACACACAATCTCGTTCATGTTTTAATGCTGATTTAATTATAGTCTGTTGGTTTTAGAAACGACAGCAGGCATCAGGTAAACATCAGCAGTAATACCCCCTAGGCATCAGTCGGGTGCAAGGGTGTGTTCAAGCTGTACCCTCCTGTTATTGAAAATAAACGTAGATAGATGTTGTATTGATATGACCTATGTTGATATTTAACTATAAATGTAATGAGATATTTTAGTTGGATATTCTAAAAACAAAAATACACCCAACAATCACATAGTCCTGATCTCAGATCGAGTCTTGTGTCGCGGATATCGGAAACCAGGAGAGACTTTTGGGTCTCACAAACACCCAGAACCAAAATAAATATTTATGATGATGCACATAAATATTTGTCGTGATGCGGCAATCGAATCCGCGATCTCTCGTGTCACAGCCGGTATCTAACCAACTGCGCCACGGAGGCTGTCATATCTTTACATGCATGTACTAATAAATCTAGGTCAGTCTCTAGAACCGAAAGCGAGTGGGTATAATGTAAACAGAGACAATATATCCTTCAGACGCTTTCACATTTCTTTATAGCCTGACAAAACGTGAAAGGCACTGGATTGAACATCTTGGTATACATTGTTATCTGTATCAGCCCATATACGTCCCACTGCAGGGCACGGGCCTACTCTACAATCGAGAATACGATTGAGAGTGGTTAGGCCATATAGTCCACCACGCTGGCCTAGTGCGGGTTCGCGGACTTACATACCATAGAAATTCTTATGAATCCTTATGGTATGCAGGTTTCCTCACGATGTTTTCCTTCACCGTTTTAGTGCGTGGTGATTGACTATCAATACACACATGACTCCGAAAAGTCAGAGGTGTGCCCTGGGATTCGAACCCGCGACCACCGTGAACATGTTGGCAGTCGCGTCTAGTCCGTTTACCAACAGGCCACCACGCACTTTACATTGTTATATATACTCGTATATATATATATATATATATATATATATATATATATATATATATATATATATATATATATATATATATATTTATATAGGTTAAAATGGAGGTTTTATATTCGATCCGTGTCCACTTGGTGTCCACGTCTAGACGTACGACATTTGACATTTGTATTAATTCTTTAGAGAGGTTTTAAGTCCTTAATTTTCTAAAATCGAAGGTGTTGATTTGGATGGGTAGTGATTATTTAAATTACAATTTAAACTTTAAAAGTATGATGGAGACTTAAATACTAACATTTTCGAATCTAATGTAATTTCTTTCAAGACTTACAATAACTACATTTGTAATTGCCACGAAGAGAAAAAAAAATGCATTTGTTTAATTGTTACGGTGCGGCGCGCGTGAGTTTTTGGGAATCATAAAATTAACTTTCTCATATAGGGCCGATTTACATCATACAATCCAATTTGGAATCTCTTATGATTTGTTAGAATTATGTCCTTGGCGCTTCTAACCTTCATGAGCTGTCAACATTTCTATTTTTTCAATCTAAATCGATTTCTGCCCATCGTACCACATAATATGATTACGCAGTATTACAACTATAAAATATTAGTTCGTGTACACATAAATAAAATAAAAAATGTTTAAATAAAGTTATTTGCGCAAGTGGTTTACTAGGAATAATATAGAAAGTTAACATATTCTGCGAATGTTTTTAATAATGTATCAATGTGTATATCAAACACACATTGATACATTATTAAAAACATTTTAATAATTATTTAGGCCGCGCAGAAACGACATTTGTAAGTGAAAACTGGCACTTATTTAGGTTTGATATAAAAGTAAGGTTTTTGTGAATGCAATATGTATCAAATAAAGCTATTAAACTAAGTATATTTAGCTGATATAAAAATGTGGGTTCTTTATACGAGTATATTTTGTGAGATTCAATGAATTTAACATTGTTTACCTACTCGAGTAAAATTTTAAAATAATGATATTCAGTTCAGTAAAATTTTAAATTCCGAAATTAATCCTTAATTTATGAAGAAACCATTCTAGTGTTAGCTTATTATAATTCCCGTTTGGTCTCTTCTCTGCCAGTGACCGATCTTCTCTACGATTGTAGTGGTTAGGGATAATTCCACGACGTTGGCCTGGTAAGGGTTAGAGAATTTCCCATCTTTGAAATTACAGACCACATATTTTAAGAATACAAGAATTCCCCTCAACGTTTTACCTATTAAATGGCTGAATTCACCACAATTACACACAAATGCAAAAGTTAATTAAGTAAACAACGACGTTAATAACCATTAAGAAAAATATTAAAAGATTGCTATTAATATATAATACAGTGCCCTCACTGTCTGCAGTGATTATACTCTAAATACCATTTATCTGAATGGTTACTTTCATCTCAAACTGACAGGCGGACAATAGCCGGCTGTTGAATGCGGTCACGTGATAAATGCAGCGTGAAAAATGTATTTACATTGTGTCTAACTTTCGCTGTCTTTGGCTGTTCACTTCTTTGACCTTTGCTTTTTGTTCTTTAATTAAATAGAACAAAACTTCTCCTGGTTAATTTAATCGGGCTAATATGAGATTGCTGTTAAGGATTTTTTATCCATGTTGCAAAATTATTCGTCGTGATTTTTTTTTTTGTCGGCTGTCATAATCTTCCAGGCTAAACTTTAATCTACCACTCTGCCTTGATAGACTAGCCTAGATTTTCATTTTTTTTATTGTTTATACTGTTTGACGGGAGAAATTGACATTGCGGTGGTAACTACCCAGGCGGTCTCTCACATATGAGAGACCCAAAACCAGTAAATTATATTATTTATTTTTTTACGCGGAAGTAAGTATTACTATAAATTATTCCCTGTAATACTTAACAGTGGTTAAGCTCGGGACAAACCTTTGGCCCTAGGCCAAGAATTAGAATGGAATTAGCCAAGAATAAGGAAGAATTGGAATGGGTTATGGCCGTAGGTCAAAGGTTTTTCAAATTTAAAGTATTTGTAAGTACTTATGTTGTACTATTATCAGTTTCGATGAAATTGACGAGGAATAAGAAAACCGGTAAAATTTCCACAAAAATAATGTAAGCAAAATTCCTTACGCATTTTCGCCGTACGAAGAAGTAGTCATTAAATTACAATTCAAACAACAACCTCAAAGTTATGTTTTCGAACTCGCGACCTTTAGATTCGCAGACTCCAACATGACTATCGTTCGTTAACGAAGATAAGTTAAATCAAAATGCCTTATGACAATTTATGACTCATGTATCAGCGCATTGTATTTGGTTAACATTCGTATTATCTTAATGATCTTCGTGTTACTTTGATTTATTGCTTTAATGCTTACACATTTTAAACTTTATATATTGTAGATAGGTTTAACTTTTGATTGCATTTTATTGAACTTTGACACAATTGCCTGGTTATGTGGTTTTGTGCTTCGTTGTTTCTTAACGTGTGTAATGAATCGAATCAATGTGTCTAATGAATAATATGTTAGGTGTGGTTATGACCATTAAAAAGAAATATAATCTTACCCAGTTTATAAACAATGCCGTCCTTAAGCTTCTTCCCGTAGAACTGTGAGTAGTTGTAAGCTCGCCAGGAGCTGCCGGGTTGGTTGACGCCATAGAGGACGTCATCGCTGATGAGGCAGATATCTCCCTCGCAGTTCCACTTGCTGCCCTTGGGACGGTCAGGGTCTTGTATGCATTCGCTGTGGACAAAGAAAAGGTTTAGTTATTGGAGAACAAAGAATTTGATTGAAGCAGAATTGAACATTGTAGGTATACATTATGTTTCTTATCATCAGCTCATCCACGTCATGCTGGACATAGGCCTCTCCTATGGCACACCACGGCGCTATCTTCAGCCCATCGTCTCCAACCGCTATCAGCTATCTTTAGAATATCATCACTCCACGAATGTTTGCTTGGCAATATATAGTTGCAGCAGTTCAATGGGTGATATAGGTGATCAAAGACATATTTTTTTAAGTAATAAAAACAATAGTAGTAGAGAAAAATAGATGTTGCCAATGAGTGGCTAGGTTGATTCTTTTAAAATTATCGTGAGGCCCTTTGTTTATTTAAGGTCTCTACGTAAATAAAAAATCATTTAAAAAAATGTAATATAATTGTTTTCGCCACGAGAACGAAGTGCAAACATAAGCGAAGAGATACAGCTGAATAAGAAACACTGGCAAAATCTAGCAGTAAATAAATCACGTGTTAATTATCAAACATACAAGATTTTTTTCCATTCACTACCGCGTTGAGTAAACATTTATTTTATCTTATCTCAACTCGTAAGTATAGTAAATCATAGACAATGAGATTGCATTTTGTAGGTATTTATGTAGGCTAGGTCACCTCATAGGACCAACGCTTCTGTAAAAGCAACGAGAAAAGAAGCATGATGGATAAAGTTCTAGAATTTATACTGGACTGTCCACTATTAGTTCTAGTATTTTGAATTTGTTGTTTTGTCATATAATGAGCTCACTCCCAGTGGCGTAACAATAGGGTGGCAGAGTGCGCAAAATGCCACGGGCCCCCGGCCTAAGGGGCCCCCGGACCGGCAGGGCCCTGGTCCGACAGGGTCTCAGGCCCGAAAGGGCCCTAGCCAGATAAGGCCACGGGCTCAAGTCCAACAGGGTGTAGGTGTAAGCTTAAAATAATGTAACATTAATAAAGAAATTAATGGTAATAAACAATTGGCTACATTTTAAACATGAGAAACATTGTAGCATAATATTTGTTTTTTTTTTTGTTTTTGTATAATGTTAATAACATGCCAAAAAATATAATTAAATGAATATTAAGGCAATATTTTCCAAATATTATTAAAGGAAAAGCGAAATCGAAAAGAAAGAAGGAGTTTGAACCAACAAATAAAAAAGTTGTCTGAAATAAGTAATGCCTTTCGGAACGGGAAATTTATTGATGAAAATGCGAATAAACAAAATCTCGGTTATGAACAAATGGATGAAACTAAAAATTATATTCTATCAAATCCGACGATTGTGAATATTTAGACACAAAACAATCATAATAAAGTACGAGTAAACATGAAATTGAATCATATTTAGGAGTGGAAAATAATAAATCTCCATAATTATCTGAAATAATTGTAATTTAAAAAGAATCGAAGTGAAAAGATTGGTGATTGAAAAAGTTAACAGTAAGCCCAATGGTCTTAAGAGACAGTGGCAATAAATAATAAAATAGTTAAACAAAAGCACCTACGATTCGCTGACAATATAGATTTGATGGCGAAATCGTTGGAGGAGCTGCAACAGATGCTGGACAGTCCGGTTTCAGCCTCACAGTGAATAGGTATTAAAATTAACTTCGACAAAACCAAAGTAATGATCAACCACCACCTTAATCCAAGACTTGTCGCTGTATGAATGCTGTATAACTTTGAGAAGGAGGCTACGAGGAGGATCCAGCTGGGCTGGGCAGCATTTGGTAAACTACGTCGAATATTCTCGTCACCTTTACCACAAAGCTTGAAAATGATAGTTTTCAACCAGTGCGTTCTACCTGTCATGACCTACGGTGGACACTTATTGTACGACAGGTCCACCACCTCAAGGTCGCTCAGCGAGATATGGAGCGTGCTATGCTCGGTATCTCTTTGAAGGATCAGTTTTAGCATATCCGACAGAGAACCAACGTTATTGACATAGCAAACAGGATAAGCAAGCTGAAGTGGCAGTGGGTTGGCCACATTTGTCGAATAACTGATAACCGTTGGAGTAAAGGAGTTCTTGATTGGAGACCGCGTCTTGGCTAACCTAGTTTAAGACGCCTTCCAGCTAGGTAGAGTGATGATTTGCAAAAAGTTGACGACGCGACAGGCCGAAGACAGGGTAAAATACCGCAATTTGGGGGAGGTCTATGTCCAGCAGCGGATAATAAAAGGTTGATGATGAATAAACAAAATATGTGAGTTGAGGCTAATGAAGACTGGAAAATTATAAATGCGATATAGAGACAAGAAACATCGAAAATTCACTTGGAATCGTGTATTTTGAATGAACAATGGTGGTCTCACTGGAATTTAGATGAGGGGCAACAATCCATATAAAGAAATAATAATCATTTTTTTTGGCGTAGATAGCAGCAATAATGGAACTTTTTTGAATATTGCCGAGTTCCTAAGAAAATGTGATCCTGATTTAGAAAAATTGTTAAATAAGTCAACGGGCCAAATAAAATACTTCGAGTTCGATTTTTTTTATAGACACATTGTTAAATGATGGAATATATTAGAGTTTTATATAATATTTATGATTAAGAAACAACCTTTTCAATTTCTGTAAAATTATAAATACTAATTTCAACGAGATGAGTAGGACTCTTTAATTCCAATAATCACTAAAGTAAAAAAAATTATTTCATAAACCGATGAGAAATATGAAGCCATGTCATAAAAACATATTATGTACTCGGCCTCCCCTACAGTCGAAAGTAAGATTGAAATGGTTAGGCCATATAGTCAACCATGCTGACCTAGTGCGGGCTTAACGTTCCATAGAAATTCTTACAACTCAATATGATATGCAGGTTTCCTCATGATGATGACGTGGTGATTGACTGTCAATACATACATGACTCCGAAAAAATCCCTGGGTTGCGAACCCGCGACCACTTGGCCGCCCCGTCTAGTCTGATTACCATTAGGCCACCGCAAAACTTAGAAAAGATCCATAAAAACGAAATTACAATATATTTTTTTTACATTTGCGAAGGGGGCCCCCTTTCTGGAATTTTGCCACCCCCGATGGGGTAGTTACGCCACTGCTCACTCCCCACCCATCTTTGGAAGGGACTTAACCTCAACGAACTGTGGGTTGTACCGCGCACACCTACAACACGTGTGGCGCGTTTCGCACTCTCTCTCTCTCTCTCTCTCTCTCTCTCTCTCTCTCAGATAAACTCCGAGAATATGGCTTCAGATGTTAATGTGTGCCTGAGCCTCAACGTTCCAGGATCTCGACCGAGGGGTAGGCCAAAGTAACGCTGGCTAGATGTCGTCAAGGAACATATTTGAGTCTATGGACTTAATATTAAGGATGCCGAAGACCAGGTGAAATGGAGGAAAGTTATTCTGATCTGAAGGCAGATAATAACACTGACCGAAATAACGCCTATGAATGAATGTACGATCAGAGTCATTGTAGTCAATTTGTCATATAAAAATACGTAGAAAGGCAAAGATTCGTCAGCTCTGATATTAATCTTTATCTAATGCAAATATTTCGTAGTTATCAAAGTATTTCGTTTGTAAACATACAAGACCTTGAAATATGTTGTAAACATTTTAGATAGCTAAAGGCTCTGTGACGTTTAGGTATTTGATTCGCTGTCGACTTTTTGCCGAGTAGTTTTAAACCATGTGAAATTTATTCATGCTAAAGTTATTTTTTATACATTGTGATTATTATTTATTATCAACTAGAAGTAGTTTTATGTTTTTTTCTGTAAATAAGTAAATAAAATAAATAAAAGCACGAAAAAAAGAAGTTATAAAATAGAGCATTTAGGTCAAGTTAATTTATATTCTGAATACAAGTTATTCTTGCACGGGTGTTTGAAATTTATGATCAACCGTTAAATTAAAATGTTTTATGAAAATTACACTTTTCTCTCAATCAATAACACTGCTAAAACTTTCCCTCCAATTATTTTTCAAAGAGTGAAAAGCACAATCACATACAGCCATCAATCATTCACTCATTCATTCTCCTGTCAAATATTTCAGAGACAGTTTAAACTAGTCATAATAAACAAAAAATTACGCTAATCGATACTTTTGTGGATAGCCTAACATTGGCTACATTGTATTACATAATGCCAACATAAGGACACCCACTTACGCGACGCTTCAATAGACAACCTAAACTTTAATGAATCAATATTGTCATTGGCCTATCAACACTATCGAGCCATTATAAAAATAAAACCTTTTAAAGAGTGTTGTATATAATATTTATTCAAATTGCGTGTAATGTGTGTTATGTTCTCAATTTCAAAAGTGTGTAAAGTCCACGGTGCCCACTTTAGTAGAAGAGGTTTCATGTTAAAAGATTATTTGCTTGGGAATTGTTAGGGATCAAGGTACACACTGTTCTACTAAGAAAACAAGTGTCATCTTATGACTATGATATATAATTATTGGGAAAATTTACGTGTGTCTTTAAATAAATTGAAAACATTAGTATCAGTAGTGTCATTTTTTATGGTCCTTCGAACCACTATCGCGATTTTAGCTAATTTTCAAGCCTAAAAAATCTGTATGTATGTCTAGCTTTGTCGGAAGTTCCACCATGGGCTACGGACTAAGCGGCTTGGATAGAACAAACTAGGCTAGCCAGAACATAGTAACATAAAGGGCATTCATTTTAATGTGGGGAAAAGTATTCACCAAGTCAACAAGTCCAGCTGACTATGAGCCTGCATTTATAATACAGTAATGACTTGCAGTTTGTCACTTCCCAACACATACTATAACTAGCCAATAGTATGAAAATGTCTATTCATAAAACTAAAATAATTGCAATACATCGCTTACAATGAAACACAAAGTATATTTCCACATGCCGCCACTCAAACGTCCTTATAACACTCGTAATTTAATACACTGAACAGACGCGTTGGTATTTCAAAAATGAATAAATAAATAAACAATTGAGTATTGACGGAAATATTCTTCAAGGCGACCTTATGACGTCGAGGCCTCTACTCGGCTGGCGTTTCCATAAATAACGGTCAATATTTAAAATGCACTCGATTAATCCGATTATGTAAAATCAATATTTTTAAAATTCGAACCGTGTATAACATTGATTTAAATGGTCTATTATTTTCGCGAAGTCTGAATGCAAATGAGTATTTTGTCGCGTCTTCTTTTTTTAATTGTTTAGAATTTACATCACATATACACAATTCCAAATTTGAATTTAAAATGTAACTATGAATGTAACATATTTATGCAACATTCCCTCGTTCAGTTCCATTTTTAATCTTTTTTAAATTTGTGTCCATTACTTTATTCATTCGTTCATTCATTTCTGTGAAGACTACGTTTATTATACTTATTAGTTAAATAATGTTTCTTTGAGAGGTCCTAAATAATTAAAATATACTTTGGTGAGTAAGTTCCAGTCATTTGTTCGGTGACAATAAGCCAAACTGTAATGCGATGAGTAACATTCCAACTGATGTCATAGCGTTAAGATTTACAAATGCTCGACCCAAATGTTTCAATTCGTTGGCACGTTGCAAACGTGCATTCATATGCTAGAGAAAGGAGACTGGGCATTGATAAAAGGCTTTTTGGATTATGCTATTAAGATGTACAAAATAGTTGTGTGATAATCCCCCATATGCATGGTTTAAGAAAAGTATCTCTAATTTGTCTACTTCATCCAAGCACGGTTTTTTCGATTTGAAAGATATTGCAGTCAATAACTAATGATCTATAAGACCAGACGCGGCTACCAACATGTTTATGGGGGCCGCGGGTAGAAATCCCAGGGCATATCTCTGACATTTCGGAGTGAATTAATAGGTAATCTCCGCGCACTGTAACGGTGAAGGAAAACATCGTGAGGAAGCCTGCATATCGTAGGGATTCGGAAGATTTCTATGGTATGTACAACTCTGCCAAACCACACTAGGCCAGCGTCGTAGACTATATGGCTAACCACTCTCAATCGTACTCTCAATTGTAGATAAGGCTCGTGTCCTACAGTGGGATGTATATGGGCTCATAACGATACAGCCTGACTCTGGTACACTGGTTACTTCGAGTGATGAGTGCATATGTAGTACATTATAAGTTCTGAACGGTATTGCTCCTGTTTATGTGTAGTTTTGACGTTTACGATCAGATGTCTCATTAAATAATAATCAATTTTGATTGAAATTTTTAAACCGATCTTAATCCGAATCGTAACACGTTTTTAAGTGGTTTAGTGATGTTTTAACACGACCTTGTAAAAGCTACAAAAATATTAATTTTAATTTAAGTACCCAATAAAAATACAGAAAAACATATATTCATGTGCGATTAAGATTGTAGGATATAATTAGTTGTGTAATTAGTGGCTCAATGTTGAGATGACTCAAAATATGTAGGCAACAACAAATAACAAGACATTAAATAAACGCCAAAAATTAAGTGGTGATTTAATGAGAAGCACTTCAAATGCCTATTACCGCAGATATTTGTAAGAACCAAAGAATAAATGGTGGAAACTGAACAGTTTTGTTTCGAGTGTGGGTGGTGTGGGTACTGAAAGTGCCCTCAAAACACAAAATATTTATAATATTTTGGAGTCAACTTATATTTACTAATAAACATTACCTATTATTGAATTGATAAACGTAAATATTGGATTTTATGAAACTGAGTTTTAAACCTACTACATTACATCTAAATACAATGTCACTCACTGAAAAAAGAGTAATCTTTTTTTAGTTGTTGTTTACTTTTTTGAAGTACCAGCGCTCCCTCTGTATTATATAATATAAAATACTCTATGGTTGTTATATAATACCACACTATTCAAGTATCAAAACATATTACGGTTATCACATAAATTTATAATTTAGCACTTACTAATGCCCATTTATATGCTGGTTGATAATAATATCAAGTTGTGATTTGAACCATTAAATATCAAATAAATTAATACTTTTTGACGGTTTTGTTTTATTTCCTTTGCTTCAATAAAATGTTTAAAAAATATGTATTGAGTCTGTATGTTTCTCTCTGTATATTAAATCTATGCGTTTTCTGGCTGTAGAGTTTGATGTCCTTTGCATTTTTTTTTAAATAAGCGCAGTTTCTCGGAAATTTTAGGGCCTATAATTAGTTTGTGATTTCTTGAGATTGGATAAGACAATGCTTGCTACTACACAGATATGAAAACATGGAAATTATCAGATGGCCTTTTGACATTTACAAATACCTACATTAAAATATAACCACACCATTCACAAACATATCGTCAAGTATCTTTAATTATTCATGATTGTCACAAGTCCATAATAAATGCAGACAGCTGTGAATAAAATTACATAGCTATTTGTGGATTCCTTAAGTCTAGCTTTTAGAATTATTAGTCGCTAAACGTTCATATGTATAATGGGCATTTCGCGACTTATTTGGACGTAATGCTTCTTAAACAGGTCAATAGAAACCGGCTATATATCATAAGAATCGTAAGTTCGTTGTTTGCCTTTAAACAAAGAGAATGGATCGTCGGGTCTTCAAAAAGCCTTAAGATGTTATGTGTCAAGCCGTATTTCGAATTTCAAGGTTAACAATTGTCCCTTATAAACAGAAATGCAATATTACCTGTCAAAAGGTCACTGACCGCATCATAGACAAGTCAAAGTTGATCTCTAAACGATAAAGTATCAAAAACATCAATCACGTCTGCTCAAATAATAAAAAATACAAACTCTGCATGCAATTCCAGTTATTGCGAACTTGATATCAGAGATAAGCAATGTATGTGTATTTTTATAACGGCATGCCAACTGACCTTGCAACTGAAGAGATATTTTATTTGAAATTACCTGTGTCTTAGCCCATACTAAGACACAGGTATTGCATTGTGGCTTTCAGAAACTACAGGAGAATTTTCACACCGTGTTCAGATTGTAAGGTCTTAAATTCAATTTAAATAAAGTCCAATTCATTATGAATATTTTGATTTTAAAAGTGTCTTAAGTATAAGTTGTTCAAGACTGATTTTCTTTGGTATTTTTTCGTCTCCATACCATGTCTTATGATTGAGTCTTACGCTCTTACTCATAGACAATTTATAAACCTATTTCAGTAATGTTTTGTCTTCTTCGTTCAAACTAAATTCAAAAGTGGTTCGAAAGGGACATTACATTCGAAAACTAAAATAAGGTTTATAAAACTGATATATAAGATCGTGAGTAGTTACTACTGGTGGTACGTCTGTCATATGTGAGAGGCCGCCTGGATATGTACCACTACAATGTCTATTTCTCCCGCAAAACAGCAGTGTGATGCACTGTCGTGTGTCAGTTTGAAGGAGATTGTAGCCAGAGTAACTACTGGACATATTGAGACTTAACATCTTATGTCTCAGGATGTGCGCAGTGGAATACTGAGCATAGCTTTGTGATTCAAGGTGCTGTTTGGTTTTGCTATTTTCATGAGCAGTCGTATCGCTTATTATCAGGCTAATGGCATGCTCATCTCGCCGTAAATAGCAATAAAAAAAGTTAAATCTCCGCCTACTCTTTCAGGAATACAAGCGCCAGCATTAACATAGTGCTTTACATATCGAAGCAGTAGTGGCAACTGGCAAGCCAAGTTTTATAACTAAAACCAGTCTCGCGTTTGCAGAAATGAAGCGTGGGCGTAAGTTATGACGCTAACGTTTCGTTAAATACTCGAAATTGCTGTTTATTGTTTAGTCTAAGAAATTGCGCAATAAGCATTCCCTTGGATAAGCTTTGTGCATTTACAATAATTTTACGACTGCCATAACCAGTTACATTTTATGTCAGTTTTAAGTAGAGCTTTCACATCGTAAAGTAAGGTCTCGAACTAATTTGTGTTTATGTGCAAGACAATTATCATTAATTTGCAAGCAACATAAACATCTATACTTCTAATTATCTATTTCTATTCTTGTAGACTAATATTATAACGAGGAAAGATTTCATTGTTTGCATGAATAAGGTCACCAACTACTGCACCGATTTGAAAAATTCTTTCACCATTAGTATTCCACATTATCCCTGATGAACATCAGCGATAGAAATATTATAAAAAAAGTGTATCTGTACCCGGGTGGAGTCAGGCCGGAGCGCTATATTTTATAAGGAATGGACGCTCTAAATTTAAAATTTACCACACCCGACTCACGTGAATTAAATATTATTATAAACCTTATAACCCCGGGTGCTTCCGCTGCAGCGTGAAGAAGCAATTTAGCTGACCAACGTAATTATCTCGAATGCCTGGAGATAATCGTCACACGCCATTCGATACACCATCTGGATTGTTTTTCGCTCATCATCGAGATGTAAGGCAGTCACATTGAAAAGTTAGAACATAAAATGACTGTGGTAAAGCAAGAATTGTTCATTCTTATGAAAAAAAAAAGCGTGAAAGTGCGAAAAAGTGGCCATCTCGGAGAAATTTTACATTCTTTATATAATGTATGTTCTAGTCTAAACTATTGTGTAATCAATCTTTTAAAATATTATAAATTAATTAAAAAATACAAGGCTGTACGCTCTAGTTTCCCTAGTAAAATGGTGTGAATAGAAAAAATACACAGACCAGTTAAACATTAAATTGTATTTAACAAAATCACGGCAAATACTCCAGTGAATGTACGGTAACCAGCAAAGGTTCGTGCAAATATTATGGTAATTCAGTTGATATCGTGAAATATCTTAGAAGTACAACTATTAGCGAGCATTCGCCGGGACACCTGTGTCAATTAGGGCATTGAACGTGGCCCTTTAAGGCTTTACACGATATTCAATGAAATGTTTTGTATTCTCCAAACATATTCGAAGGTGGAAGGTATTTGTACAATACAATAACTGCTCAAAATGCATATACGTACAGTCGGCAACATAATTCGCCACACAGTCACGAGATTTGGAATTGTCTTATCATCCAAAATAATAGTTATTTTCAACATCGTATGGCACTTCTCGGCATAGATGACTTTACTTGGTTCTATTTTACGACTACAGAGTAGTACGTGCAAATTTTAATTCAAAAAATGTGAAGAGTTCAGCGACTTATGTTGCTGACTGTACATATATACATATTTGATATTCTGTGATATTTCTGTGTAGTGTATTTCGTTACTAGATAGGTATATAAAGTCTACTAAACTACAATAGGCTATAATATATTTTCCTCTCAATGTTAGATATATTAAGCAATACATAACAACAATTTATGCTAATATATAAAACAGAAGAAATTTTTTTGTTTAATGTTTAATTGCCCACAAAGGGGCTCCTTTCCAACTGAGAGTTCGATTGAAAAGACTTAGGCCATAAATATGAACAAACGGACAAAATCACCTTTTATTTTAAGCCAGGATATGCAAAACATAAAGAAAATTAACGCGAAACATTCCAAGCCTTATACTTTTATTTTTCCATTGTCTTTATTTTTGGACATAACAAAAAGTGCAAAACTTTAACGAAATAAAATATGGTCTGCCAGACGATACAGGCTCGAACTTGGTGGGTGGTCATGGGGGTCATTACTGTCACAAAATAAAAGCAATTTACTATTATTTATGGTTTTTCTATTTTATAATGCTTTGAATTTGAAAATTGTTCTTTATTGTGCCGCGTATAAAAGTTTATCTTTACATTAAAGCGTGTGAAGAAATAATTTTTTTCCTGGAATAGATTCAATCGAACCAAAAAAGAATGTTCATCATTGATGTGTGTGTTTGTGCCCGTGCAACCGACAATGTCGTAGCCAATTACCATCATGCTGACTACCGGCTCGTTAGCCGACGTTAATAATAAAAAACCTTTGCAATATCACATTTCAATCTACATTTTTATTGCAATGAATGGCGAGACGAGTATGCCGTTCGCCTGATGGTAAGCGATAGGACCGCTCATGAACAGTAGCTAAACCAAACAGCACCTTCAATTACAAAGCTGTGCTTGGCATTCATGTAATTATTTCAATTATGGAACCACCACAGCGTTCCAGGAATGCGTGTTTTTTCTAAACCCCACTTTCTACATTTTCAATCCCAGTTTCGTGCCTGGCTAATGTAAATCTTTTTTATGACTACCATTTAACAAAAAGGGCAGCAGACAGAAAGTTTTGTATGCAAAATTCAAAAACATAAATCGTTTAGGAGACAATTCAAATTCTTTTTATTTACGATTTCCTACTCGGAGATAACTTTTCGAGGGCATTGTAAAAGCTTTTTATTTGCATGATATCGATATACCCAAAAAAAGTGCGTCCAGACAATCTATAATCTTTTTTATTCAAATTTAACTATTGTCTGGAGACATCACATTTTATCCTGCTGATCGTTGAATGCAAAAAAGTAAAATTTAGTCGATGCACCAATATTGTCATTTAAATTCCTGTTATCTACAAAAATCTAGTTATTTACATTAGTCTAGCAATCGTTTTTTCCCGATGCATCTAAAAGTTCCTCCATTATACATTAAATATGCTAATAAAATAGATAAAACCAACATTATTAGGTAATAAGTTATCAGTTGCGACCACTAAATGTACATATTTGCTATTCAACTAGCAAAATTCAAGGTAGGTGTTACGATAAAAAATGTAAGGTTATTGGCCGATTTGGCGCCAGTCGTATTTTAGTGTTAAAATTTAGAAAAGCAAACATTTGGATAAATGTTTGTCAATGCCGTTAGTGCAATGCAGTTCTCAAACTTTTAATGTTGCAACACTCTCATAACGTCACGATTTACAAGAAAAATCATAATATAGATTTTTTCCTATAATGCAAATATATATAAATGTACTTTTAACAGAGTTCAACTCGTTTTGTGTAAAAATAATCAATTAATGAATAAAACTTAATATGGCGATAGGCTCGCCACCTTTCAACGGTGAGACGGAAAACACAAGGCAAACGGAAGTGTCCTAGCAGCCTCTGCCTACCCCTTCTGGGAAAAAGGCGTGAGTTAATGTACGTTTATAAATTACACCGAATAGTTACAAATTAAACCCGATTCATGATCCTATAACTTACAGTAAGATAAAAATCTTGTGTCGTAGGGATCAGGAATTACAAGAGACTTTTCGGTGCCAAGTAACTCCGACACGAACACAAAAAAAAAATTCCTATACGAAACTAGACTAATTTTGAGAAACGTTGGTTTAGACTTTAGTGCTTAACACTTTTTGCATCATTGCAGGGAAGTTAGCTTTGTAACGGTTTCTGGTATTTGCGAATTCATTCACATACATTTGGACATTCGATTGATGATTTCAGAATCTAGTTTTAGCAAGTAGGTATAGATCACCTTTATATTTTCAGAGATTGATAATAGTCTTTTTTTTATATCCTGGTCGCATATTTGAATTTTGAAGTAAATCATTCTATTACGTATTGTACCTGTCATATTTTGTTTATTTTTATTTTTACTACTTTATTTATTTATACCAACTATTGGTTCTCGTAAGGAGCCTATCACAATTTCGACGCTGTCATAGAAAACATCGCGAGGACACCTACGTACCTTAGAATTCTTCACAGTAGTTTTCAGTAAGCCAAACATTTTGCAGGGCACGACTCTCCTCTACAATCGAGAGTACGATTGAGAGGGGTAAGGCCATATAGTCCACCACGCTGGCCTGGTGCGGTTTGGCGGACTTTATATAACATATATTTATACTTTTATACATCGCTATGGCAGGCAGGTTTCCTCAAGCCAAAAGTATTAAAAAAATATCATAAAAATAAGCTTCAAAACATGTGTAGTCCCAGTACATGTAATTGGTGTAGTGCATAGTGATAATACAAATCTGTGAGTCATTAGAAATCAAATCACAATATGTCAAGGTTGATGATTTGACCGCGTGCATGTCACATATAACTAATTCTTTTATAGATGGGTAAAGATACCGACTCACTGTCCAATTGATCAAATAAAAAAGTTTAATTTAATACACAAAAAATACTATTGATATATAACATATGTATGAGGAAGATATTTTTGTAAATAGTTCGACATCCAACCACAAGGTGGACAGATGACCTAGCTAAGTTTGCAGGAAGTCGCTCGATGCAGGCCGCTTTTAACAGGCCTCTACCTATGGAAACTCTAACTCTAACTATATGTTTATGGGTTTCCTTTGGCTGATATCTTAAAATTTTAAAAATATCTTTCAAACTAATTTTAATCCATTGTTGCAGTCTTAGTCTCCGCGGCTAATTTAGCCTAAAATATTTTGATGATGTATCATGAAAATCTTCTTTGCTAATTTAAGCATACGTTTCAAAATTCCGTTAAGTGCTCCTTAGAAAATATTAACACTGATACTGTAATTTTTTACTAATTACGGCCTAACATTAAACGATAATTTACATGATCTATTGCTTTATACACCAACGCAAAGTATATCGATGCGTCTAGTCTGATTTTTCATTATTCTACTTGGTCAATGTGCCATCGCCATAATCCTCTGACGTCACCCGGCATTGTCAATCACGTTGTCTATGACGAGACCAGATGACATTGACGTTGTGACTTGTGTCAACAACAATCGTCAATATATTGACAATTTAATTTACTGCATCAGTACGTCTAATGGCGATGAAGTCACTGGGTGGTTACATCTGCTTGGTGATTTAACTAATTGCATAAAAATCCAATTCGGTGACTAGAAGATCAATAAACCTTTACAAATCCAACCAAATTAATAAGGCAGATCCTTCACCACCCCTTTTTTTAAACGAGCAATCTATAACGATATGAATAATGGTCACGTAATATAATAGTTTGTGTTAGAAAAATCTTTTCTTTTTTTCATTTTTAATCTTCACCTTTTTACCTTTCGCGGTCCGTAGCATCCTCTATTATAAGACCATTGGCGCTCATATCTTCCTTGATAACATCAAAGCAGCCATTTTAAGTAGATTTCTGTACCTTAGCCCAGCTATATTAAGAACTAGGTATATTTTTAAATACAATAAATTCTAGATAAACAGAATTATTACAAAATTCCATTAAATTCCTCAAGAACACGGAAACAATTCGTGATTCGTTGGACCAGATGGAATTTTTAATGAATATTTTATAGCCGCGTAATCTCGATACGTGGTTGTTTATTTTATTACACGGAAGAAATGATGTCACAATGATAAATGATTTATAAATGATAAATTGAGCGGGCAAGGTTAAAGCTATAGTAACATTCTTTACACGCCCTCGAGGGGCATATGAATGAGTGGGTTTCAGACTATAAATATACTTAAATAAATACTCCCAACGGTCGCAAACATAGTTCTGACTCCGCATTAAGGTCAAATTAAGACATGACTGCTCATTGGGCTCACAAAAAAGCTATCGAAAGAAAAAAATTGCGAGTATAATGTGGAGCACGCAATGCATCTTTTTTTACGTGAGGCTTCTCAAGAAATAATTTTCAAATTTACCCAATTTGGGCGAAAGTGGTTAAATATAATCCACCATCTGTCATTTCCAGTCAGTTGAACCTTAAAATCCTCGATGTCATACTTTAGCAAGGCAAACAAACTTACCAAAGGAATTGATTGAACCCAGCGAAAAAGTCAAGTTAAGCGCATAAAATACTCCTGCAGAACTATATTGAATAAAATGCTTTATGCAATAAAACATTAAAATGCAGCAAATGAATGGAAATAAAACAAGAGGATTTTAGGACATTTTATGGATTATTGGAAGGAGAAAACACGTGTGATGCCAATCCGTTCCACAGCTTGACTGTGTGGCAGCGAAAATAATAGGAGAACTGATGTGTCTATGGTCACCTGTGCTCTATGACACTTTCCCGCGAATTTGTTAAATTAAAAATTTTACGCAATATAGTAATAAATTAGCTCCTAAAGTGAATGGTTATTTAATTAATAATAAACAAATCATGAACCTTATCTATTGGAGACATAACTTAGTAAGAAATATTTAAATACACATTAATAATAAAAATACTTTAATAAACATTATCCACGTAAACAATAATCCAACGACACTTATAAGAAGTTTCCTACACAAAGCTCTTTAAATCGATACTCCTATACTTTCATAACGGATTTTTTACAATGATTTTTTTGTTTAAAACATCGTTTGAAATTGAATACTTTTCAAATTTTTAATGACCCGTGAGCTGTATACCGTTCTATACTAAACGTAGTTCTTTATAAATTTGACTTAACTTTAGTGCGTTTTTTGCAACTCTTTGTACGGTTATTATACGGTATTTAAAAGTTACTGTGAGTCAAATGCGAGATTTAACACCTTCCTCTAACACTGTAATATACTGAAATTGATTTATTTTTCTTTTCCCTCGATGGTTTGGCCATAAAGGATAGATGGTAGGACCCTGACGAAAAATATTTAAGATGCAAAAATGTATGGTAGAACCGGTATGTCCTAGATGATCCTATAAAAATATAAAACCTAGTAACACTGACGTTGAAATTGACGGGCGTGTATAAGATATTAATGGTAGTAGCAGATTCAAAAGATCTTGTGAGAGACTATTCGAATAAAGAATATTTTGACTTTGATTTTGAATGACAGTTGATGATTCGCAAGAGATAGTCTCTGCCAACCCCAATGGGACGTAGGCGTGAAATATATATTTTCTATTTTGAGTGGCGGGATATTGGTAAATATCAGTCTGATGACTAAAACCTCAATCCGCTCCGTGACCACAAAGCTGTAAAGTAATCGAAACGTCGGGAAGTCAAAAAACGTAAAAAATAAACCAAATCCATCATAAACTGTACGGCCGAATACTGCCACCAGCTACCATGGGCTATTCATTTCTCTGAACCGAAAGTTCCATTGTACAAGCTAAAGACCTGAATTCATAACAAAACAAAAACGTCTCATTATCAAAATATTGTGCGTAGTTTCTTTTCCTTTGAAATACAGAGGCTTCTTAGAACCATTAAAATTCAATAAAATACATAAAACATCTGTTTAAACTTTCAAACAAGAACGTAGCCTTGAAAATAAAATTGTTCCGTGGATTATTCCAAATCAATATCGTTTTTTGTTTTTATATTCAGAAATATGATACCTACGGAAGAGACTTATCTTTGTCTGTGGAATCGCAGATTTATTAAAATGATAAATATACTAGAAAAAAATTATATAATCAAGACAATATTTTTCATTTCAACGGAATCTTTGTCTGAGACAACAGGGGAATCTAAATACAGATCAGTTTACAAGAATCATTAAATTTAAAATTGCCAAGGCTCTTGCTTGAGCAAATTTTAAGCAGAAAATGGTCTGTCAGCTAAAAACATAGGACGTTTGTTCATATTAGTGCCAAGTGAAAGAAATCACTTTATTTTTGTGAAGTGGCAGTGTTAGTTAAAATATGTAGATAAAACCATTATGAATAGCAGAACATAATGAATGTTTTATCTCATCCTGAAATGATTTAAATAATTTACGTTTATATTGTTGATTAGGTTTCTTATGAAAATGGGGATAAATACCTATCTAACATTTATACTCTTGAGTAACCGGAGTTGCCTAGACCGAAGCCTAGAAAAAATAAAGCAAAAAAAAACATTATGATGGTAGCTTAGAGTAATTATACTATAAGCTGGGTGGTAGTCTTAATGACTTCGGACACAATGTAACTTTAATTTTTTTTCCTATCGTCTTATTAGTGTGGTAAATACATAGTTTTTTCTTAAATACTAGTGTACATCCTTTTATTTTTAAAGACGCTATGGTACGCAAGGCTTTAAATTACTACGAATTTACCACCCAAACTCGACGTTATTAAAAAATAATAAAACAAATTGTCGCGTTTCTTTGCCAAATTTTTAATTACATTGTGTTTGTAGTCACTAAAACTACCACACGGCTTCGTTTTCGGTAGCAGTCTTGATATACCGGTAGAGGGAGCGCTGGTACTTCAAAAACGTAGATAAAAATGGTGGTACGGAACCACCTTTTTTACCCTCCTATTGGCTGATATTTAACAGGTTGTCAAACATATATAAAATATATTGGAAAAAAAAGTAAAAATAAATTGTTCGGGGCTATTTAATTCCACTCAAACTCGTTTTAAAAGGATAATAGCTAAATATAATTTCGGTTATCAAAGAAAGCAATTTATTGCTAAATAATTAATTCCATTTTCACTAAAATAGGAGCGCTACCAACATTACTAACAAGAAAATATCTACGTTTTTGAAGACGCAAATGTATGACAGCGCTCCCTCTATATTATTATAAATATTCTAAGGATGATAGGTACAACTTTAAAAAGCTCACATGTATAATTTTATTTTTATATTATTTGCAGTATTAATGGACGTCAAATCAAAGGCCACTAACACGTGCATTTTAATATTAATTTATATGCTCAGCAAATATCAAATTTAAAAGGTTAAATATATAATTCTTGTAAGGTTGCATCATTTCGTTAATTTAGTTGCATAGACATAAAATAAAAAAAGTTAATTGGCGAACGATTGGCCCAGTGACTAAGCTCGTTCAAAATTCAATGGTTCTGCCAATTTCGATAACTAGAAATCTATCGACAACCTCCGTGGCGCAGTTGGTTAGACGACGGCTGTGAAACGAGTGGCAGCGGGTTCGATTCCCATACCGAAACAAATATTTGTGTGAACCACATGTATTTGTTTTCGATATGGGTGTTTGTGAGATCGGAAAGTCTCTCGTAGTTGCTGATACCCACGACACAAGAATCGATCTTAGTGTGGGGTCAGACTATGTATGTGACTGTGATTTATTATCATTTTTATTGTTATTTCTTTCATATAAATACATTAATATATCCTTAGAGATAGGAATAGGTGACAATACTTTTAATAAGGTTTTATCGGTCCAAAATAGGAATAAGCTAATCATCATAGTTTGTTTACTTAAGTTTTAGTAAGTTACAACTGTGACTCAGGTATAAATCAGGTAATT
Source organism: Hyles vespertilio (assembly GCA_009982885.2). Lineage (NCBI taxonomy): Eukaryota > Metazoa > Arthropoda > Insecta > Lepidoptera > Sphingidae > Hyles > Hyles vespertilio. The sequence goes on from CM042823.1 coordinate 9,391,492, forward strand.
TATAGAATAAAATGAATGATAAGGATTTATAGAACATTCATTTTAATGAAAATATTCATCAGGTGGTGATATTTGTACTGGTAGTCAATCAACACGCACTACAAGGCTGAAGGAAAACATCGTGAGGAAACCTGTATACTATAACGATTAGTAAGAATTTTTATGCTGTGTAAAGTCCGCCAACCCGTCCAGCGTAGTTATGGTCATTATTAGGTATTATATGGCCAAACCACTCTCAATTGTACTCTCGATTGTAGCGGAGGCCCGTGCACTGCAGTGGGACGTACATGGGCTATCACAGTACAGTAAAGTACAAGTAGATTGTCTACCTTCGGAATCAAACCCAAAACAGCATGATTCGAAGTCAACATAGCCTTAACATTGCCTTATTAAATGGTTGAAGAAATCACGTATGTTTATATACCCACACCAAATGAATGAGTACTTTGGTTCAACCACTCATCTTGTGACATAGTAACCAAAATCTAAATAAAGAAAGAACCAATAGTAAATATTTATAGAGTTCCCAATCCGTTGATGACCAAATAAAACTAGCTTGACAAATATTTTGTGACTTCAACACAAACATATTGATTTACGTCGGCGCCAAAGACCGCGTGTGGGTTTGTTTATAAACTACAAACTCACAAACGCCATGCATTCATTAAAGTGACGTAGTCTGTCAAATTAATTTTCATACATATACATAATCGTCACATAGGGGTGGGCAGAGACTATAGATCGCCATTTCACTCGATCCTGTCATATTAATCAGGTACATATATAAACTCACGCCATTTTTCCCTGAAGGTAGGCAGAGGTGCCAAGACATCCACATTTCGCCTCGGTATGTTCCGTCCCGCGATGTGTTAAGGGGCGAGCTTATCGCCATAACGGGCACAAATTCCTGACTCTGGGCTGATGATGAAAAGACAAATTTAATATCACTTTTTCCAACCCGGGATTCGAACGCAAGACTTCGGCTTTCTACAAGTTTCTTGTTTCCCTAGAACAACTACGCCACCGAGGCATTTGATCAGGTAAGTATTACAGATTTATCAAAATTCTCACTTATTTCTTATATTTAAATTAGTCTATTATTGAAATGGATTTTTCGAAAAGAAAAGGTCAGAAAGACAAGGAAAGGTAGGACCGCTTTATTATTTCAACTTTTAATAGAAATATAAAATTGAATATTATTATGGTTCACTACTAGGAAAAATTACGAGCATTAGTACATAATAAAAATCTTGACATTTGCGTTCCTTTTTATGTTCCAATCGTAAAAAAAAACAAATATCAAACAGGTGCCAACAGGATTGGACAAATTCTGTAAAAAAATGTTATGACTCATTCAGATAGAACATTCTGAAAGCATATTTTCGTGGAAGCATTAGTCTATAATGAAAATGTTTACGACATTCTAAAACGTACTTATTATATTTGAAATTGAAAAACAAACTATATAAAAAACCGCTCTAACCAATATTATTAATAACATTAATATGTTTTAGGTGGAAAAAGGCATTTTACGTTAATCTCAATTCTTAAAGTTAAGTTACTTATCTACAGAAAGGAAAGATAAATAATTTTCAACTGCCAGCTTTCTTTCCAATGACACTGAAAATAATACCAAATTTTATTTGAAACAAATTATGTTATTGATAAAACAATATAACTACAAAACAAATAATAAATAAAATAAATAAATAACACCCAACAGTCACATACATAGTCCTGACCCCACACTAAGATCGAGTCTTGTGTCGTGGATATCAGGAACTACGAGAGACTTTTCGGTCTCACAAACACCCAGACCCGGAAGAAATATTTGTGGGCCGCACAAACATTTCTCTCGGTGCGGGGATCGAACCCGCGGCCTCTCGTTTCACAGGCGGCGTCTAACCAACTGCGCCACGGAGGCTGTCAAATGTTCAATAAGCAATACTAAAAAATAGCTACATTATGAACACCAACAGTAATTTCATGTTGTTACATTTAATTATTATTTGAGCCCAACGGTATATAAATATTGGGCATTCCCAATTGTCTCCTTATGCATAGAAACGTCATCGTATTGAAAGAGACAAGCCCCTCATGAGTCATTATTATTCACAAACCACTTTCATTTTCACTGGAATTTTGGCTCCCATCCAGCATTAGTAAGAGCTAAATATAAGCTATGACGTCACCAGGTGTCACTGCCGCTAGTGCTGAGCAAGGTCGGTCTTATCGATAACTATGATAAATTACTATACTTGATGGAACTGCATCAACATGTCAAGTTTGCGAAGGCCTCTCGTGCCTCCAGCTGTCGTACTAATGGACTGTCTAGATAAATTGTTATATTTATTTTTGGTAAGTGGGTCGAATTAATTCAGGACAATAAAATGATTGATGGGTGGAAAAATATTATCTTTCATTAGGTGTAAGGATCTTCGGAAATTAAAAAACAAGAATAATTTGAACTGAAATGTCTGATCTGAATATCGAACCTTTTCAAAGTGGTAGAGCCACGCTGTTGTCAGTCATGACTTAGCATGAATGGGCAGGTTCCGTCTCTCAAACCGATTTAATGTCCCGGCAACACATCTATAACCTATGCGTTGTGGATTTTTATGAGCGGCGTTGATCGCTTACCAGCAGATGACCCGTTTGTTCGTTTGCCAGACCAATGCAATAAAAAAAGATCCCAAGATTAACTGTTTCAGCACACTACCAAGTACAACTGCAATGAAGCTTTCAAAAATAAAATTAAGAACTAAATTGGCAAAGGAAATGATGAAATCGGTCACGCGCCAAAATTCTTAAACGAAACCAAGAATGCACTTTTTAAATATTTACGAAGCTTTTTACAGCTCAAAGATTGATTGTTTTGGCCAAATATTATGCAAATATTACCGAGTGAAGTTTATTTTCCTGCGCTTATTTTGGCTCTTCACTTTAAATACTGGTGCATTTTTGTAATTTAAAAATTTGAATTCGGAATTTGCAGCCGGCATGTCGATAGGCGTCTTCAATTACTTATTGGGATAGGAATAAATTCGGTGAACTGTGAATGGCACTAAAACAGGGGTTTTTAAACTGGAAGCATCTTCAGTTGTCACGCAGCCATACTAAGGCCATACTTAAAATATTTTTTGCATATGTTATTCATTAGATATATAGAGATACTGGTGGTAGGTCTCTCATATGTGAGAGGCCATCTGGGTAGGTACCACCGCAATGTCTATTTCTCCCGTGAAACAACACTGCTTAAATGCACTGTTGTGTTTCGGATTGAAGGACATTGTAGCCAGAGCAACTACTGGACATATTGAGACTTAACATCTTATGTCTCAGGATGGCGAGCGCAGTGGAATATTGCTACTGTTCATGAGCGGTCGTATCGCTTACCATCAGGCGAACGGCTTGCTCGTCTCGCCATTCAATGCAATAAAAAAAAAAATACCCTTTATTATTTACATTTCATTACTGTATTAACAAACAATCAAACCAGGCAATCAAATGACAACATTTTTTTGTAAAATTGTCTCTGTTGTCTTAAAGGTACCACAGCACTAGAGCCTTCGATTTCAGACTACATACGAGAGCTATGTAACTTTGCAGGTAAAATAATCGAACCCGTCTAGTTTGCGACCACCCTAGACGATGGTGGAAAACCTGTAAGTGACAGACTTAAGTGTTTTGTTTTGAGTTCAGTCGGTAATCTGTATAAATCCAAAATACAATTATATCGATCAACGAAATAAGAAAGTTTCGCCGCAATTCCATTTAAATTGTATTGCATGTACCACCATTCGTTGTAGTTAATTTTTAGTGCTGGAACAATAAATAAAAATATATTTACTTAATTTTCCTAAGTAGCGAAAAGTTATAACAACATAAATAAACATCTTTCCTTGAAATTTTAAAATAAAAGTTGGAAAACTGAAAATTCATTTAGCCACAATTATTTATAGATTTTAAAATGAATCGTTGGAAATGTTAAGTGGTTTTGCGGTATTTTGTTATTGTAATTGTTAAGTCATATTTATTTATTATGCAGAAACTAAATGCTATATATTGCATATTTTATGACTAATAGAAACTGTGAATCAATGCTGGATACTTTATGAATGTAACAACACATTATTTATAGTTATATACATACATAGGTACATTCGTATGGCTCTTGTATTCTGACTCATGTGAGAAACGGCTTAATAATCATAAAGATTGTTTTTCCCGTCGGCGTTTATTATTTTGATTCAATACATATTTAAATATTATATACATATAAACATATGTGGTGAACTATATAGCCATATAACCACTTTCAATTGTATTCTCGGTTATATAGGAGGCCCGTGTCCTGCAGTAGGACGTACATACCGGGTATCTCAAGACTGCTACCGAAAACGAAGCCGGGTGGTAGTTTTAGTGACTACAAACACAATGCAACCAAACATTTCGAAAAGAAACGCGTCAATAGTTTTTTATGATTTTTTAAATATCTTCATTTTTAGGTGGTAAATCCATAGCTTTTGCTAAAATAACAATTGAAACACTTTTATGCCTTAGATTATTTATAAATAAAATGGTATACACTATTATTTTAGGAAAAAATGTATTTACCACCCAAATATCGTCATAAGAAAAAAATTACAAAAAAAAATTGTCGCTTTTTTTTGCAACTTTTTCTGTTGCATTGTGTCTGAAGTCGCTTAAACTACCACCTGGCTTCGTTTTCGGTAGCAGTCTTGATATACCCTGTATATAGGCAGATACAATACAGTACAGTATACATATAGGTATATTTCAGGTCAAACGCAACTACGATTAAGGAGTGTGCGAGAAAAGAGAAAATATAGGGGTGGCAAAAAGCATTTTAATATCGCAATAAAAACAATTCCTAAAGCGACATTTTTGTTTGCTGATTGTTTTAGATATGTCTTCCTGCAGAAAACTCCTAAATCGCAATTTCCCTCAGTGTCTTAGTGTCTTGGTGCTAAAAGTATACATAATTTGTTCCAATGAGAAGAAATATCCCAACAAAAATATTAAATCTAAAACCACACAAATATGTAAAAAAATAAAATCGGTAAACTAACACACGTTTTTTAAAAAACCCTATAATTCATTGCGAGTCTACGCGAGTCTCGTTTCCACACTCAAAGCAGCTCAATCGTGATCGGAGTGAATATTAGGATTAAATTGAACGTTTCGAGAATTTCCTTTATGTAACCGTTGTAGGTATGTAATGCGTTTGATAGGCAGAATTATAACGATTAAGGAAAAGATTCTAAGGATACCTGCACACCCAAGAGTTCTGCACAAGGATTTTAAAGGTATGCGAAGGTTATCCACCGTATAAGGCCAGCGTGGTGGAACAGAAGGCCTATTCCTAAAAAGATCAGGTCGTAAAATTTTAAGGTAAATAATTTTGCATACATAAAATTATGTAGCGTCTATCCGATGAAAGTGCAGAATCAGTGCAGGCAGAAGAAGATAATTGTGATAGCATATAAAAGCAATGATTTGAGGAAAATTCTACAATGACCGAACTTTTTGTATGTTTCGCCATTGACATCAGTGCTGCAATCTTGCTAGTCTGCTAAACTAGAGTGGTAGGTACTAATGTCGCGAAGAAAAAAGGAAAAGTAAAAGAACAGCTTTGTTTTGATATTTTTAGTGAATGAGATGACAGGAGGCCTTTTCTCCTCCCGTACTTTTTTCTAACTTTTCCCCTCTTTAAAGAGACTACCAACGCACTTACAAGCCTACATTTGTAGATTTTTAGGACCGATATTAATGGTAATTAGGTAAACTTTATTCTCTTTTACCAGAATATTGTATAAAAGTAATATAAACTGGGCAAAAACTGTTGCGTTTACTCCTACTATATCGATCTAATCTACAATACTTAGTTATGCAAGTCTTACGCGTGAGTAATATACAGGGTATATCAAGACTGCTACCGAAAACGAAGCCGGGTGGTAGTTTAAGCGACTTCAGACACAATGTAACAGAAAAAGTTGCAAAAAAAAGCGACAATTTTTTTTTTGTTATTTTTTTCCTATGACCATATTTGGGTGGTAAATACATTTTTTCCTAAAATAATAGTATATACCCTTTTATTTATAAATACTCTAAGGTATAAAAGAGTTTAAATTATTATTTTAGCAAAAACTATGGATTTACCACCCAAAAATGACGATATTTAAAAAATCATAAAAAAAAATTGTCGCGTTTCTAGGCGAAATTTTTAATTGCATTGTGTTTGTAGCCACTAAAACTACCACCCGGCTTCGTTTTCGGTAGCAGTCTTGAGATACCCGGTATGAGGCAGCAAACGTAACATGTCAACGTCAAATTAAATGCATTTAGCGTCGGTAAAACACATGTTTAATGCTCGCTAGACGAAGAGGAGCTTCGTACAACGCTCAGTGGTTACTAAATAGTTCTTAATAGTATTTATTACTAGCCCGATCGAGTTTCTAATGCTACGTCATACGGTCAATCTCTTTAACCTATCGACATGAAGATAGCTACCGGTAAATCGGTCGATGCATTTTTATGTTTCAATGAACAAAGATAGATATATAATATGTTTATCTGTCGGTCTATAAATATATAGACCACAAAAATATACATTGATACATACACATACACTTAAATCAGGATTTTTTCAGTAGGGGAAGGCAGAGAACCAGGACACCCATGTTTCGCCTTGACCGTACAAACCATACAAATACATACATACATAATCGTCACGCCTGTATCCCATAGGGGTAGGCAGAGACAATAGACCGCCACTTTGCTCGATCCTGACATACTACTTTCGCTTCATCCACTATCATCAACGTCTTCATGCATTCTCGTCGGTTCAGGGTACTTTTAACCTGACCCTTGTTTAGGGTATCACCGATTTGGACGGTGTATGTTCGGTGAGGTCGACCCCTACCGACTCCTCCATCCACACTCGCATTATGTATTTGTTTCGTAATTCTCCTTTCATCCATCCTCTCTACATGACCAAACCATCGTAACATTCCTTTCTCAATTCTCGTCACTACATCCTCTTTCACTCCACAAGTTTCCATCACCACGCTATTTCGCACTCTGTCACACAAGCTTACACCACACATTCCCCTTAACGAAACCAAACCATACAAATATCTGCCTTTATTTATTGAAACATAAAAGTTCAAGTAAAAATAGTTTTGTACGAGTATTATAATGGAATTAAGCGGCTATTAACCCTTAAATATTCACTTTTTTCGGATTATCACAACAAATGTAATATTTTAATATCTGGACCGCCAAATAGCTTATCCTAAGTTTCCGGTCTAAATTGAGAGCAGTCGTATCACTTAAAACAATTGGGATTTTAATTTTAGCTGTATTTTTATAACCCACGCATTACCCACGGTGAAACTAAAAACCTATGTTTATTATGCAGTCATTCTCATCCCAGCTCTGGGTAAGAGTTTTTACAGTTGCTGGCTAGTTAGCTCTTAGTCTACCATGAGAGCCTAGGCGAGGTAATTAGCCTACAATTGAATTCCGGAAAAGAATTCTCATTTATCTGGTCTTCCAGAAAATGTTTTTTGTTGAAGTGACCAACAGAAGCACTATTAGAGGGGTGTGCAATTAACTTAGAACCAGTAGCATTAAGAACTTTGATCATAACTTTATGATCAAAGTTTTTTACTTTATTCATAAAGTAAATAAATGTCATTGACTTATTTAATTATTAAATACATCCATGCTATCGCTATACAGGGTATATCAAGACTGCTACCGAAAACAAAGCTGGGTGGTAGTTTAAGCGACTTCAGATACAATGCAACATAAAATGTTGCAAAAAAAGCGATTTTTTTTTGTTTTTTTTTTTTTTTCTTTTGCTCGTATTTGGATGGTAAATACATATTTTTTTCCTAAAATAATAGTGCCTTTTTATTTATAAAGACTCCTAGGTATAAAAGAGTTTAAATTATTATTTTAGCAAAAACAATGGGTTTACCACCCAAAAATTATGATATTTAAAAAATGATAAAAAAAAGGTCGCGTTTCTTTGCGAAATTTTTAGTTGCATTGTGTTTGTAGTTACTAAAACTACCACCCGGCTTCATTTTCGGTAGCAGTCTTGATATACTCGGTATATTTGAAACGCCAAACAGGCTGTCATAGACCAAGTGAACTTTTTTTTTTTTTTTTTTTTAGTTTATTGTTGTTGGCTTTGTCGCTCTGCGACCATACCGCCCAATGAGAAGAAATACAAATACTTACCAAGTGAACTTAAAAAGTAATTTTAAATAACTCAGTCTGAAAAATTTGACAGCCTCCGTGGCGCAGTTAGTTATTCGACGGTTGTGGAACAAGAGGCTGCTTCTTCGATCCCCTTATTAATACACAGGTATTTCGCGTCTGGGTGTTTTTGAGACCAAAAAGTCTCTCATATTTAATACCCATGACACAACACTCGATTTCAGTATGGAGTCAGAACTGTGTATGTGACTGTTGGGCGTATTATTTATTGTTATCGATTATCCTAAAACACACCTGAATAAATAACGAAAACATATTGAATCGTTCTGATACACGCAATTTACGTAAATAACTCGATATGTGTGGGACGGTAAATATTATTTTGAACTTCTGAATCACATAACACTTATCGAGGATAGAGTATTGATACCGAATGTGTAACGAAGATAGATAAAGGTCACTACTTAAGTACACTAACGTTTCCGAAGTTAGTGTATATTTTAAGTTAATGATTATTAGTCACTTTAACAGTTAAGACAAATATCGCGAGGAAACCTGCATATCTACTTGTTTCTCATGAAAAATTTCGAAGCTATATGTCTTCCAACTTGCTAATGCATAATAGACTAAGGCCTCCCCACAAAGAAAAATATTATTACGTTTTTTTAGCTTATATTCATTCAACAATTTCATTACTTATAACTAGGTGAAATATTTAATATGGATCTGTAATTCATTGTATACTAAAGTTAATGATTAGAAATTGCAATAAAGCGATAATACCGCCATTTGCACTCTATTGTTATGTATTATCACTTAAAATGTTACGTCTTTTTTTACTATGTATAATAAATAATTAAATAAATCAATAAAATAAATAATTATTGTATATTCTGTAAGTGGTACTTCACATCTTCAGCCCCGGCAAATATTCTACTGAACTTACTATTCTTCCCAGGACTTTCATAGCTAACTATTGACGCCCTGCAACCTTTGTTACATTCCAAACTTGAAGAATAATGTTACAAAAATTACATTTTCTTGAAAAATAAGGACATAGTCACCATATACGGTATTCCATGTAATATTTACCTTTGTCATGTAATTTACACTTTACGCATACAAAAAATATCAAATGACGTCAGCTATGAACATTATACTCATACTATGAATAGATATGGTCTCACTACATACTAACTTATGTAAAATAATGTCAATGAACCTAGTCTTGGGTACAATTCAAGAAGTGTAGAAATAAACGCGAAATGCTTCAAAACAAATAGAAGATAACATTGGCAAATCGAACACAATCCTTCGGTAACCTTTACATACTTTTGGGGCTGAACTAGATGACTCAAAGCAAGAAGCACTTCAAATTTTATCCTTGTCACTTCTCGGGGTAGCAATAACATTGATTCCGTCATTTAAAAAGAGAAGAAGATCAGATGGCTAGGGAAAGAGGTAACTTCTTTACAGTATCATCTAAGGTTTTGTGTATCAGGTTTGACCTTAGGGTTGGAAACTCATCAAAGAGAATTCTTAAGAACGCGTTTTCTGCGTGATGTTTTCATTTGCTGCTAAGTGGCTGATAATTAGCTACTAACCAAAATACCGGAATGTAATTTTGAAATATAATATATCTCCTAAAAGTCAAAGGTCATCTAAGTCATAATATCTGCCAATGTTATAAAAGGTTCAATTAACGAAATGGTATTAATATGTTGGCACTGTTGTCCTGACTGACGATCCTTCGGTTCGTAATGATTTCAAAGAGTTTTTATGTGGAACAATATTACTTCTCGAAGAATCTTCAACTGGTATTTTCAAGGCTTTCTGTGTAGAATGATTCAACTCCACTACAATTTATGCATTGTTTATGCAACATCCTGGCATCAGAATATTCTGGAATAATGCATGGAACTCTTCAAGCACGTAATCAAACACCACAATTGATATATCGTTGACACACATTTTTAAATAGGCACCGAATTTTTATTACTGACACTCGACCAATAAATAATTCGAGATGATACAAATGGGCGTGCATTTGGGTCAAATTTATTTTTATAACGCCAACGTTCGCAACTTTCTTTTGAAGCCACTGTAATGTTAATATAAATAAGGATTATTCTGTTAACTCCTCATTTGTTAACTGACTGTGTATGTTGCTGTTATACGAGGTATGAAGTATCGAAGAGGTAAAGGTCAGTATCTAGCCCACACAACTTCTGCAAGGTGCAAGCGATAATAAATAATGATCTGCGAAGAATTAATGAGCACACAACCTTGGCTGAGGAAAGCTCTTATGGATTGCTTAGGTAGTACCTCGGGAGAGACTGAAAGGGGTATTCAAGGGGGATCAAAATTAGAACAGACCTACTCCATCCCCAACATATGTATAATGAACTTGAACGCCGATGAGCTAGATATAATATTAAGTAAACTTCGATTAGATGAAATAAAGATGGAGACCAAATAACAGTGGGTTTGAAAATAGAGTTATTGAACCTCGAGACATCGAAGAAGCTGTTTTCGGAACAAGTATTCTCTAAACTTGATATTCAGCTTTAATCGAGGCGACCCAGTTCTAGATATTTTGAAATCAGATCATCTATGAAAAGGTAGGACGGGGAACAAATCCCTCAACAATAAAACAGGTAGGAACATCGACCCTGATCTAAACAAAGATACATCAGAACACATTTATAACAAAAGCTGATGCCGATGATTTTGTTTACGACGTATTTAACGTATCATAGTTTATTTTCAATAAGTATCGAATTATGTTTATTTTAAACAGCAAAAGAACACGTAATGCTAACAACATAGTTGTGGAACAGTATTGTTCTGTAAGAGTATAAAAAATTATGTATATCCTAGTTATTTTTAGATAACAACTAAATATCTAAACAGTGTTATCATCGCCTTGTAAAACTACTCAAATATTGTTGAACATTCCCCAAATATTTCAATGGCAACCTTTAAAGCATCCAATGGTTTGCTAACCTTTATAAGATTCTGACCATTTTGTAAATGTTTAACGACTTTAACAAAAGAAAAAGATTTCTGATCTATTTTCTTTGAATCCGACAACTTTAGGACTTTTATCGGGTGTTCGATCGATGTTATTGATGTCTAAGGAATTCAACAACATAAAATTGACATCTAGTATAATAGTATGCCTACCCGAACTAAGACTATATGGCCTAAACACTCTCTTTATAGAGATTGTAGAGAAGGAGCGTGCCCTACAGTGGGACGTATATGGACTGCTACAGATGCCAATACCTGCATTTCGCTTTCAGAGACCTTCGATTTGAGCCATCTTGTTGATGCCAAACAATTTCATAAAAAATATTGAAGTTCAATTTCTCGTGATACATACGAACTATCTATTATTTATATAGATTTACACAGCACTTCAACACTGGGACTCGCGCCAGGCGGCGATTGATGGAGATTCAAACATTGGTACACCTGGGTCACAGTTATTTTAAGCCATTGTATCACTCCTACCTACGAATACACGGTTATAAACGTTAGTATTTCGGTCGCCGTTCTGTTTGCCTACTTCGAAATTACTCTTTGAAATTATTGTTTGGATTCCACCTCGTTAATTTAATGGTGCTGTATCTTCATACTAAACCTAGATCGACAATTCATATTGTGCTAGAAAAACAGTTTCTATTTTACATGATCTCAAAAAGAGACATTAGAGAGGCTTGGTCTGTGGACAAATCTAATCAAAATATTCTTTTTTCACAAAATCATTACCAAATTGCTCATTTAAATTAATGAATAGAAGAAGCTAATGAGTTGAGTCAGTTCAATAAGATCCAACAGGTAGATGCCTAGCTTTTAACTCCTTTCAATGGGTACTATAAAGATCTCAAGCCAAATAGAGTTAACTGCACTGTTGCAAAGTACCAAAAGGCAAATCACTATCATCAGTATCATTTCAGCCACAATAAGTCCAATGCTGAACATAGGCCTCCGCCAAGAATTTCCATAGACCGATGGATCTCAAATGGCATGTACATGGTAGATTTTCATCACGAAATCTGTTGTCAAGAGTAGACCAAAATAACCCCACAGAACTCTTTATTGCTCAATAAACCAATCTTTAATTTTCAACTGTCCTTATCAACAACCAATCAGACATCAGTTTGGTCATGATAATTAATATAACCTTCGATTTTTCATTATTTGACCAAACAGCTTTCAATATTTGACATGTCTTTGATCAATTGCTTTATTGGTGCAATGTTTTGATTGATTCGTCTTGTGTTACTGTAGATTGTTTCAAACGAGTTTTATTGTCCGGCAAGGTGACACGGCTTGAGTCAATAAGTCAATAGATATAGCAATGCAAATGGACCTTAAGAAACAGTATATCATTTAATAATGTCAGTATTTGCGATCTAATGCTGGACATTAGCCTCCTCTGCGATCGAAAGAGGTTTGGGTAATTTGCTGTACTGAAGCCCATAACCACCCGCTGCTGAACTCTACAATCAAGAGTTCGGCTTAGAAGGCTTAGGCCGTTGTGCATTCTGCTGGCATATTGAGGATTGAAACGCTTAGCATAATATAAATTCTTATCCTAAATCTCTATGGCTTGAAGGTTCTCTCGACGTTTTCCTTCACTTCAAATATTTGGAATTGTTCATTCGAATTCGTATCTAAATAAAAAAATATAATGTATTCCTAGTGTAGGCCAATGTTAAAAGAGGATTTAAAAATAGCAAAATCCTTACTTCGGTAATAAAAATCGACTTCAAAGGTATTTATAAACAATGTTATTTACCTTAGTGCTAAGTACGAGTATTTGGGATAATGTTCCACTCGAAATGTACGCAATGAGAATTATAATAAGCTTACAAAATCCTCACAAAAATATTCGGCGCCGTATAATGAGGTTTTCGACCTACATACGCTTTTATTCGTTGTGTATTACCCGTTTTATTGGATGAATCATTTTGTTACGGAATTATGACACTCGTTTTATTCGACGCTTTACGTTCATGTAAGTATTTTGGTTTTTCTTATATTACTCATTTAAGTCTTTTGTATAAGTGGATTCAGGATTTCTACTGATTTATTATCGAGAGAAAAGGCCCTTTAGTTCTCCCCCCGTACCCTATGAGAAGATCGGGAGGAGTATATGGGAGTAGCCTTACAGGCTGGTGCGTGGATACTTCTATCAATCTCAACCATAAATACCTTCAATATAAAATAGAAAATTCAATAATTCCGTCATGTGAACAACCTGAAATACTAAAGGAAAATATAAATTCAATGAAGAATAGCATTAAACACTTACCAACTGTTACAATTGTCCATCCTCTTTTCTCCCCTGACGTAAATCTTGCCGTTGTGCTTGCACGGCTCGAGGATGTCCTCTGGGGGCTTGGGGACCCCCAGGCAGATCTCCTCGTAGTCAGGGCAGCAGTCATCATGGTCAGACCCAACCCGTTTGCAGAACTGATCGCAGTAGCATAATGTTCCTGTGAAGATAATGAGCATTAGGAACAAAATCAGAAACAGAGACATATTGTTCGTTTTGTTTTTCTGATTCATTTCGATGCGGGTTAAAGACAAGCTAGTGTCCCTGAGAGACTCAAGGAGCTCCGGAGTTCGGTGTCAATTCTTTGTGAGACACTGTTGATCCTGGTTGACAGGAGTTGCAGCGGTAAGTAGACGGGAAAGTCTCTCAAACATTAAACAAACAAAATTCGTGGGTAAAAGTGTGTAGGGGGTAAAAAGAAAAGTTATAGCTCAGTTTGAATAATACATCCATGCTTCAAAAACTCTCAATTGAAACTCTTTGGGTAGAGCTATGTTCGATCCGTGGATTTCCTCTGGCTGAAGAAGGAGAGAAACCTTGTACCTCTGGTGGTCTCTCATATGTGAGAAGCCGCCTGGGTGGTACCGCCGCAATGTCAATTTCTCCCTCCAAACAGCAGTGTAAATGCACTGTTGTGTTTCGGATTGAAGAAAATTGTAGCCAGAGTAACTACTGGACATTTTGAGACTTAACATCTAATGTCTCTGGATGGCGAGCGCAGTGGAATGCCAACCATTGCTTTGTAATGTTTTGTTACTGTTCATGAGCGGTCGTATCGCTTACCATCAGGCGAACGGGATGCTCTTCTTGCCATTAATTGTAATTTAAAAAAATGTCTCGTAGTTCTGTGTGGGCTGCACTGTAGTTGCAGTAAATTTTCTGATGTATGTATTCAAACTTACCAAGTATCTCATGAGAGCAATGGTCCTGCCTGTCTACACAGCAGGTGTTGTTTCTCCCGCAGTACGGCCCTGGGGGCAGGTCGCTGCCCTGGTACCCCCACACCCCCGCCAGAGCCGCGCATAGCGCGACAAAATATAATCTGTGGAAGATACACATTTATCAATATCATATGGAAAAAAATATAAATATAAAATTATATCATGTGGTTGTACCAATATGGCAATTAATAAGTGGAAATTTGTGTATATAGTGTATATTAGTGTATTTATTTTGTAGTTGTAGCTTTCCGAAAATTATATAAATAATTATAAGAAATAAACTGACAAATAACACCACAATAAAAACGGCCTTATCCATAGAGAGTTTATAAACCTATTTTAGGTATTAAACGGTTTTGTCCGTCTCGAGCGACTTTCTTATTCATATTGTGCGGAGAAGACAAAACATTCGATAGTTAACATAGGTTTATGAATAAGCCCGTAAATGTGTTATGGTCTGTTGGTAAAAGACCGGATATTGCTGCAAAAACGATGGTTGCGGGTTGAAATCCTCGGGCACGACTCTAACTTTTTGTAGTCAAGGTAGTCAAGTGCGTGGTGGCCTGTTGGTAAACGGACTAGACGCGACTGCCAACATGTTCACGGTGGTCGCGGGTTCGAATCCCAGGGCACACCTCTGACTTTCGGAGTCATGTGTGTATTGATAGTCAATCACCACGCACTAAAACGGTGAAGGAAAACATCGTGAGGAAACCTGCATACCATAGCGATTTATAAAAATTCTACGGTATGTAAGTCCACCAACCCGCACTAGGCCAGCGTGGTGGACTATATGGCCTAACCACTCTCAATCGGTAGTCGATTGTAGAGGAGGCCCGTGCCCTGCAGTGGGACGTATATGGGCTGATACAGATACAGAGTCAATTACCATGCTCTTTAACGGTGAAGGAAAACATCATGAGGAAACCTGCATACCATTGTGATCTTTAAAAGATTTTCTATAGCATAAGTCCGCCAACCCACAGTATGCCACGATGGATAACTCTGGCCTAACCCCTCTCAATCGAACTCGGGTTGTAGAGAAGTCCCTTGCTCAACAGTGGGACTTATGTATTTGAAGTGATATAGTACAGTAAAAAAACATCATCACCATCAGTTATTTGCGTTAAAATACGACAATGTGATATGACTTAACATGAAACTGAACAAACGTAATCCAATTAATACTCGTGTGTTTCAGCTCGGCCGTTATCAACATCATTTGTAAGAAATAGGTCGTCCGCACATATAATATAAAATATTGCAGATATGGCAGATATTGTACGATTTTGTTTATGCCTAACGTGTGTTATTCAGAGGTTGTTGTGTTATTGGACTATGTAAGTATTTTAAACGGCCTTTTATGGTCATTAGTAAAGAACTATAACGAAATATAAAGTTTCTTAGATTAATGCGACTGTTATATATTGGAATAAAACTATTATTTGGACCTGTAGTTCACCCCGTGACCACGAAACCTGTAAAGTTAAAAAATGTAAAAATTAAACCAAATCCGTGGTAAAATCCGTAAATAATAATTTCATAATATAAAATTGAAAATGATACATAATTGTAATATACAAAATGTCCATTTTTTTATTGCCTTATGTCTTATTTTGATCCTGGATATAACTATTCAAACAACTTCGTTAGGGCATTGATCTAACTTAAAACTCTACCAATCATATAATTTACTATTACAAATCACTACATTTCGCCCACACATACATTTGATATAATGAATAATGTAATTTTGTAATACATTAATATTTATACCGGATCTGAATGTTGTGGGACTAGAAAGTTAGTCGTAGTTTTTGATGCCTACAGTATAGGACACAGGACATAGGGTACACCTCTGAATTTTCGGAGTCATGCGTGTGTTGATTCAATCACCACGCACTAAAATATATAAACGAAAAAGTCCGTGTTCTTTTAACAGATTTACTCGTTTTATCTCAGTTTAACCACTGCAGTTCTATACCGGGTATCTCAAGACTGCTACCGAAAACGAAGCCGGGTGGTAGTTTTAGTGACTACAAACACAAAGCAACTAAAAATTTCGCAAAGAAACGCGACAGTTATTTTTTATGATTTTTTAAACATCGTCGTTTTTTGGTGGTAAATCCCTAGTTTTAGCTAAAATAATAATTTAAACTCTTTTATACCTTAGATTATTTATAAATAAAAGGGTATACACTGTTGTTTTAGGAAAAAATGCATTTACCACCCAAATATGGTCAAAGGAAAAAAATAACAAAAAAAAAATTGTCGCTTTTTTTTGCCACTTTTTCTGTTGCATTGTATCTGAAGTCGCTTAAACTACCACCCGGCTTCGTTTTCGGTAGCAGTCTTGATATACCCTGTATATAGACCTAGATTAAACTCCGTAACAGAAAGGGCAATTCAAAGAGTACAAAATGCATGTGCGCGGTTTTGCTTTAATATTCCACCTCGAGAATATATTACGCCATTTCTGAACAGAAAAGGTATCCTAAATATGACCTCAAGAAGACAGCTGTTATACGCATGTACACTACATAGGGTGATATGGAACAAGAAACCAGAATATTTGTTCGAAAAATTATTTTGGGTGAAGGACAAAACTAAAAGGCTTCCTTCAGCCTCTCAAAATCGGCTTGTGATTCGATCACATAGATCTACACGATACAGGGGGGGATTTAAGTTTTCCGCAGCAAGTATTTGGAATGATCTGCCTCCTCCTATGAGGGAAAAAATGAGTCCAGGATGTTTCAAAAAAATATATAAAACAGCTCTTTTAGAAAGACAGCGTGCTGCAGAGAACTTAAGACACTCTCGCTGGGGAATTTTAAATCTAGGAAAATTATTTACAAATAGTTAACCCTACCACTTGGACATTATGCTGCTGTTGATACACCCATACACACTCACACTCACACACACACATACACACCCACACACACACACAGACACACACACATACACACCCACACACACTCGCACGCATACACTCATTACTAATACATTCAATTCAATTTAAATATTCCTTCCTTACTGATTGTTATTCTATGTGTAAAGTTTAATATTTTTTTTTGTTTTATAAATAATAGTAATTTTTTTTGTCGCTTCGCTTGTTGTTCTGTATTTACTATGTTCCTACTATATTTTGGTTTTCTTGATTTAAGTTTTCTGTTGTAATTACGCCATTAATTAACTACACTAACTCCCGCACACGACCAGAGGGAGATAGGGGTGACTGAAAACCAGCGCTGATCTAAACTCTAGTTTTGGTCAGCATATGCTGAGTCATTTCCTTTTGTCTTTCGATAATATTGTTTGCTTAAATTTGTTGTATTATTTGTTAATTTTAAGGCAATAAACATTTTTTTATTTTTTATTTATTTATTTAAAAAGTGAAGGAAAACATCCTGAGGACGTTAAGTTTTTGATATATTACTTGGTGGCTCTTCTGTCAATTTTTTTTATTTTATTAACTTTATATACCATACACTATACAGGCGGACTTAATGCCAGGGGCATTCAATAACAGTCTACTTTTAGGTGGAGCAGAAATGGAGTATAGCTGTTCTGTTCTGAATTGTTGTGCTACATTATTTTAACATTTGTATTTTTATGTGCATGGTGTGTTTGCCTGTAATTGTTTGTTGCAATTATTTTATTTCTATACTGTTATTTTTAATTATATGAATTATTGTAAACAAAAACGCCAACCCGCACTAGGCCAGCGTAGGGGACTATGTGGCCTAAACACTCTCCATCGTACTTTCGATTGTAGAGGAGGCTCGTGCCCTGCAGTGGGACGTATATGGGCTGATACCAATGCAGACTGTACACAAACGTTGGCAGACACAATGGAGAGAAAAAAAAGGTCTAACTCTATATACACAAACGTCGGTTCTGCCGTAGTTATTCTACGTTCGTCTCGAGTTTTATAGCGCTATAAACTGCCACTGCTATTGTTTATCTTGTGTTTTCATAAATATTTTCACTTTAGCGTCGCGTAAATCTTTATATATGAATTATTTCATACATTGTGACTTTTAATATCCAATTATGTTGTGGAAATGTAATTACATTGAAATATGTATTTGTTGGTGATATATTTTCAGTGGAATAGTGACCACCAATATGTTTTCAAAGCACAGATATTCTTAAAAGCATTAATGTTTCATGATATTAATTAACATCTCCAGCAAATACCTTAACTCATGAGGAACTATTTAGAACTGTCTAGCCATTGATCACCCAGTTGGTGGACTGGTTTGATGGTATGTTAATATAGTACCAAAATGTAAATAAATAAAGCGTTTTACTATCTATCCATAAATGAAACATTGATAACATTATGTTAAGGATCACTTGGGACCAGCAGTCAATAATTTAATACCGCCAAAACCCTTTTAGTCAATAAAAATTAAAACATAACCATAAATATGACAATTGTTTTTATTTTCACCGCGTTTGTTGTTGACAAGTGCTAATATCGCTCAATTAATTTGGCATTGCGCTTATCTGTCGGTGCCATTCAATTACATGTGTTGTTATTATTATCATCTGGATTGGTGTGAGATCGGCGTTTTGATAGCGAACTACGTAGAAAGAAGAAAAGATTTGTATTTAATAGTTTTATGCCCGGTTTCTATAAGCTATCTTTAACTAGAGATTTCACTACATATTTTGATGCGTTTTATGTTTCAGTTAGCAAAAGTAGAGAGATATAGATATGGTGCATACATTTATAGCTACGATAAATAGGTGACCGACATAGCTCTGAAAGTTAGTAGGTTGACGTGGCAATGGGCAACATATTATGTCGCAGAACGGATAACCGCTGGAGTAAGCGTGTTCTGGAGTGGAGACCGCGTCTTGGCAAACGTAAAATGGGACGCCCTCTGGCCAGATGGCGAGACGACTTGCACAAGAAAGCTGGCAGCGACTGGATGCATAAGCAGCAGACCGCAGACCTCTGTAGTGTACCATCGGAGAGGCCTGTGTCCAGGAGTGGACTGCAACGGGCTGATAATGATGATGATGATGAGGTAAGATAAATGTATATGTCTATATTTGTTTATTGAAGCATAGATGATAAAATTGTATCGACATACTAGTGGTAGCTATTCTAAGCTCTAGTTAAACATAGACAGAATATAGCGACCGGCCGCTAATGAGTAATGTTCGCCTGTCTATCGAGCTAGATTTAGATGACAAAAAATAATAATATTACCATCCAATAGTCACGTCACAGCCCTTACTTCCCACTAAGATACAAGTCTTGTGTCATATCAACTGCAAGAGACATATTAACCTCACAAAAAAATTAAAAATACAAATAATCACACTTGAAACAAATACTTAATGATGAAAACATTAATTTATATCTGCCGGAATCAAACTCACTACTTCTTATGTTACAACCGGCGTCTTTCTTACGCCACGAAGTCTGTCAAGCATATTTTAAAACAAAACAAACTTCACCACTAATATTCCCGTTAGGGAATAAACAAAGACTAATTCAAATTAAACAGAACAAAAACACAAACGGTATGGGATTTCTAGTTTTATTATGTATCGATAAAATCTACGCATAAATCACTAGGAATGGTGGATACTTAACGATTGTAGTGACATGTCGCTGTTTGACTGACTTTATGTTTTAATGTTGAATTTTTAGGTAAACAAAAGTAAGATTTTTTTAAGTATGTTTAAAAAGAAAAACGCTAGTTTATAATATAATTTCACTTTTTTCAAACCCGGGAGTCGAACCCGAGACCTCAGCATTGTAATGGCATCATACAACTGCGCCACCGAGACAGTTAACAGATTCATATTAGCTTACAATATGTTATATCAGATGATCTAAGTTGTATAGGAATATTTTTATGACGTAATTTGTGCAAAACTAACACCCGCACGATAATTGTTGACATCACAATCATCGTATGTTTTCTTCCGCATGTTGATATTAACTTACCTTGTCATAAAATATTTGAATTATTTTTTTATTGGAACTACCAATTAATAGATCTTTGTTGACGGAACCCACTGCCTAAATCCTCCTCTCGATTGTAGAGGAGGCCCCCCTGCAGTGGGACACATGTAGGCTGATGCAGTGTAGTGCCTCAATGGGATCTTGATCAAAATTATCATCGCTTGCAACGACTTTGAAAATTCATGTTTGTTAATAGCAGAAAGTATAAAAAAGTTAATAATTATTATCACGGATTAAGAAAAGGATCTATTACATAGGATCTATTAGACTAAGTCAATATAATATTCATTTTAGTATTTTTATTTCCACGCAGTAGCGAAAAAATCTAATAGATGGCGCGATTTTCACGGCCATCTTGATATTCCTAATGTACCTACTCAAGTGCCAATCAGTTTTTGAATCAATGCGACTGATAATAAAAGTTCTCTTTTCTAGGTAAAGAAACCCTATTTGGATTTCAATGCAAAGTTGACAACAGCATTTTCTTTCAAGGTCATATATAAAAAATATCAACAACAATACAAACATGCAATTTACTCACAAACAAAACAACATTGCGTGACATTGACTTTAAAAATATTTTATCACACTTTAATGAGATAAGAAAGGAAAGCCGGATGTCGCCAGTAATATACAATAAACAAACAAATTCCACTACATATTGCTAGGAGTTAAACTATAGTCCTTCCTTAATATATGTGCGCATACATATCAGTAGCATATAATAGTATTATTGTTATGAATTGTATATCACAAAGTTATCAACATTTCGCGTATTTTTCAGAATCTGAATAATTTATTAGTCAAACTAAAATACTTTGTTAATGATCTTAATTATATAATACTAACAAAATAATTTTACTAATCAATATCACTATCAATAAATTTACTGGTGGTAGGTCTCTCATATGTGAGAGGCTATCTGGGTAGGTACCACCGCAATGTCTATTTCTCCCGTAAAACAGCAGTGTAAATGCACTGTTGTGTTTCGGATTGAAGGACATTGTAGCCAAAGTAACTACACATGGACACACAACTGGATATATTGAGACTTAGCATCTTATGTCTCAGGATGGCGAGCGCTGTGGAATGTTGCTACTGTTTATGAGCGGTCGTATCGCTTACCATCAGGCGAACGGCTTGCTCGTCTCGCCATTCATTGTAATAAAAAAAAACTTAAGACTTGAACAGTGAAGAAAAAAACGTGGGGAAACCTGCGTACCATAGCGATGGATAAGAATTTTTATGGTATGTAGAAGTCCACCAACCCGCACTAGGCCAGCGTGGTGGACTATACGTCAGCCAATATACGCACGTCCACTGAAGGGTACGGGCTTCCAATATACTTGAGAGTACAATTGAGAGGGTATAGGGCATTTGGCTCACCACGCTGGCCTGATTGACATACTTTACATACCATAGAAATTCAAACAAATTACTATGGTATGCAAGTTGTCTCACTATATTTCCCGCAGCGTTATAGTGCGTGGTGACTATCAATACACAAACGACTCCGAAAAGTCAGGTGTTTGGCCTGGGATTTGAACCTACGACCACCGTTAACATGTTTGTAGCCTCGACTGGTCCTTAACGAACACACCAGGACATTTTATGATAATGTTCCAATAACCTTTTGCGATTTACATTCCCTTTGTACGTTGTGAATACAATAATTTCATTTTATTTTTGTTTGGGTTACCTTGGGGACCTAATTTAAAAATTGCCTCTAACTTTGCTTGTTTTTTGTCAGGTAAAGTCTGAGGTTAAAATTGATATATTCAAATAGGTTCAGAATTTTATATTTTCTTAAGAATTGCTTAAGCCTCTTTTTTCCACACATAGATTAAAGCGTAAATTTAAATTCTTAAATGCGCCAGTTAGGAGTATGTCTCCAAGACTATCGCCCGAATACTGGAACGCAACTTAAATATAAGTTGCGCTTAACTACGTTAATCCCGCTTAAATGTACTGGCTAAGTGGGCCGTGCGCTGTTAAGAGCAACTTATTATTTGAATGGCGTTCCAGTATTCGGGCGTAAGACTTTCAAAAAAATTTAGAGCTAAACGTTAATATCAATTTTGAGTGTCAGCTTTTTGTAATTTCTGGATGTATCCAATCGAATTGGCCACGTTCCTTTCAATTTATTACCAATTTACATGTGCAGTCCTGAAACTGCATCATGAAAGTTAGGTTATTTTATTTTATTTGGGTGGCTCACAGCTATCAATAGCAAACAAACATATTATGTTGTACAAATTGTATACAAAAGATAGCCAATTACGAGCTACCGCAGATAGGTTATAAAAGTTACAAAGGTTATATTGCAGGGTTGCCAAATTTTACTGAAGCTACAGTATTTTTTATAAATTGACATTAAAAATATAATATTACACTTCAAAACATTGTATTTTATATATTTTATTTCATACTGCCTCGCCTTTTTGAACTCCAAACCCCTTTTTTTAATCTAACGAAAATACTAGTAATGTCCCAGCAGGTTTGAGTTGAAACAATCGCTTAGTTCACTTAGCTAGACGAGGGTTCCGCAAAGCCAAAAAATCGCTTCATTGTTGTCAAAAAAAAAGGGACAAAATAGTTGGTAACTAATTACCACGCAATATAACTAACGGTGAAGGAAAACATCGCGAGGAAACTTGCGATTAGTAAATTTTTTATGGTATGTAAATACTATATGGCCTAACCACTCTCTATAGAATTCTCGATTGTACAGTAGGCCCGTCCCCTGCAGTGGAACGTCTGGGCTGAAACAGTCAAATTCACGAATGGAGTCGAATACCCCTTCAAGTGGAACTCCACTGCACTCGTATCTCGCAGAATGTATATAAAATAATTATGATTAATTGATGCTATAACGTCAAATGCATTTACTGGATAATGATTTATGATTTGTATCGTGTGTGGCCCGTTTCACGTTTCGTTCCGGGTTGTAGAACGCTTA
Organism: Hyles vespertilio; assembly: GCA_009982885.2. NCBI lineage: Eukaryota > Metazoa > Arthropoda > Insecta > Lepidoptera > Sphingidae > Hyles > Hyles vespertilio. The sequence continues at coordinate 9,414,984 of CM042823.1, forward strand.
ATTGGATTGCAGATTGTGAATGACCTCTGGGCAGGAAACAGGTTATAAAATGACCTAATCTAGTCTCTTCCAGGTATTTTGAAGGTCGGTGCCAAACTAAATGGGTCTGAATTGTTATGTTTTTGTTTGTGGGCGCGTGGTAGTCTGTTTTTGGTTATTAAGTAACTGGTAGTAAGTGGGGAACTCTTTAGATAGATTGAAACTGAGGAAGAGATTATATTGCCGCCTAATACGAAACCAGATGTATATTTGGCGATATTTATTATATCATGGCTGTCATAATTCCGCTATATCATGGCTATTATCGGTTGTCTGGAACAGATCGCTTAAAGTGATAATAAGACCGCCAGTTATATCATAATTTTTTTGACTACTGTATTTTTTCTATTTTCTTTTGTTTGTTATTATGTGATAATGTATATACCGTTAGAGAACCTCAATTAAATAAAATAAAAATTATTTAGATGGTGTTATAATGAAGAGTATTTTTATTCATGGTGATGGACTAAAACTTTTTTGAGGCTTCTTTACTGGTTTTAGTTACGTTTAACTTACCAACCTTTTTATTATTATAGCTTTCGGGTTTAAGAACCCACAATTTGTATATATTTTAAATGATATTTTATTAATATTTTAGAAGCCTAATCAAACAAAGTTTCAATTTTATGTACTCTTGTCAAAATGACTTCACCCAACCTGATTTCCAGCCCGTATAAACCAAAACACAGCTGATATCGAACGTACTAGAAGCCTAAATGAAGTCATATGCGTTATCACAAGGCCCTGACACGGGTCCTTTCCATTCAACATTATCACTCGCACGCAACTGCTAATTTCAAATGTCAAAGCTATGTAGGTTAGGCAGACATTTAGAACCTCAGTTGAGACCTGTCTAGACATCAGACCTAAAGTTATGTGTCAGGGGATCGTGAAGTAAACTTCATACATCTTCTATTGGCTTGGGGCGAATTCCGGAACTTAAAAAATGGTTTAGTTATGTATTTAACACATTGTTTGAGATATGTTTTTATAAATAAACAACTAGCGGCCTTAGGTTCCGCCCGGGTGCGGATATACTTTTCAAATTGGCAGCCATAATGTTCAATTCCGATTATCAATTTAGTATATCCCTCAGATATCGATTTTGAGACCAATTGAACCACGGAAAACTAGTAAAAAAAGTCTCTGGTACCTTCTGATACCCACGAGACAAGACTCGATCTTATTGGGTCAGGACAATGTATGTGACTGTTGAGTGTATTTATTAATTTATTTATTTAGGTTGTATAACCAAAAACTTATAATGCCAGTATGCTTGGAAGATTTCTATTGACCATCAATTTCTCTCTAATAATTTAGCTAATAAAAGTACACCATGTCTTACTAACATCACAAAATATGAAATTGAGAGTGAACTTAAAAACTCCATAATTCTCAAGATGGCTCTCAAACACGCAAAAACACGAAAACCAGATATGAAAACCGGTTCCGTATAGCCGAAATGGAGTATAATTTATACTCCATATTTATCATGTATAAATATGTATCCCGGTCAGACTAAACAGACGTACAGACACACAGACATGAGTAACGGTCACCTACGCTTCATTTTACATCCGCTGGTTATAGGTAAATTGAGGTAGTAAGTCAATTCTGTTTTGCCATTTCTTTAGTTATTTTTGCTATCTACACTTATGGAATAGATTGGAGTCCACAGTCGTTAAAGATGTTCTATCTTACAGATAAAATAGAAATAAATAAGTAAATGACATACATAATAGAGGATAACTAACATAATAGAGGAATTTAATTAGGATGAGCCGAATTTCATGCGGTTCGGATAAAACCAAATTGAACAAATACAGAACACCAAAAAGGCCATTTCTTCTGAATTAACTACTGCTACAATTCTATTTCGTCTTATTTTATTGTAATTAATGGCGAAACAGGTAAGTGAAATGTCCGCTCATGAACAAAAGCAAAACCAACCAACACCATGAATTACAAAAAGCAAAGCATAGCTTTCCACTGCGCTCGCCAACCAGTGACATAGGATGTTAAGTCTCTGTGTTCAATAATTACGCGAGCTTGAACGTCCTTCTAACCGAAAGATAATAATGCATTTACGCTGTTTGGCGGGAGAAATAGGCGGTGATATCTACCCAGGTGGCCTCTCACATATGAAAGACCTACAAGTGAAAGGATATAAAGGATGTGTGCGTATAAAAATAAGAAATAAAAGAAACCTGTTGGCATTAACTAGGTCACAGCATGCATTTTCACCTTCGACAGAAGTCACAAAATATTGTTTAACAATTATGATACTTTTTTTATTATCTTGTTCTTTGCTAACTTCTTTAGAATTTAGAGTTTAGACTCACAAACGCCCACAGCAAGAGAAATATCTGTAGGCCAAATATTTATCCGTGTAACTCCGAATGTTAACACTGCATGCAAATTAACTGTGTACATTGATAAGTGTTAATTAGCGTCCGCCGTCGGCCTTCAAATACTTCATACAAACGATTCATAAGGAATTCCATTCTGTTCCTAGAAATTGCCAAATAATAACAATGCGAAGAAATTATTTTGAAGTCTTTTGATCGCACACATCAAACGATTGTATTAGGATGTAGAGCTATGACAGGGCTAAAATTATGTTAATGATTATGGTCATGTTTAAACTTAGTTTCGAAAATACTCGTGTAGTTCTTCTTGTAATTTTTCTTAATTTGCATTATTTGTAATCAATAGACCCGCTTTGCACGGAGGGAAATGGACAATAATTTATTTCCATATCATAATAATTTAACTTTCTAACTAATTTCGTTGCGGGTTAAAGACAAGTTAGACATTCCCGGAGTCTTGCTGAGCTGCAATGCTCAGTGTCATTACATTACATGCCACTGTTGATACCGGCTTACAGGAGTTACAGTGGTGGGTGTGAGGGCAGGACAGTCTCAGTATACCCGTCGCTTCCAACATGTCGATAAGGAGATCTTTGGGGAGGCTTATATTTAGCAGTGATCTTCCTGTGGCTGAAGAGACAAAAGGCTTAAAAGTCACACTGTCTGCGATGTGACAGATAGATGGGTAGTTGTCTCCAAAACCACAAGCTACCTAGAAATTATATACCTGGACCTAAATATAAAGAATGCATCGAAGAAACCAAATCCGCGATAAAATCCGAAAATATTATTTAAAAATAGCCTAGGGCGATAAGACCGCAAACTGTACTCTTTAATTATATTTGTTTAATATTGTATTGTTTGGTTCTTTTGTGTGCAGTAAAGAATAAAAATAAAAAATAAATAAAATAAAATGTTCGTCGGTATAAACTTGCTTGAAGTTATCAAGGACGATAAAATCTATCAATAGTTTTGGAAATAAGGATCTTAAGGATAAGGAATAATGAAAAAATTAAGCAGAAAGGTGGTAGTTCACGCTTAAGGAATAAGCAAGCAAAACAATTATTGGATGGTAATGAAACACACAATTAGCGGTGGCGTTTTGATTATCAATTTTAATGGCGCCTAAAAGGCAATAATTTTTTGCACATTCCGCCCTCCTACAGCACTAAATTATATAATTATCGTAAATTAAGTATTATCGTGATTATCAGTTACTAAAAATCAAGATTATAATCTTTGAAATATATTTTATAACGATCGCTTCTATTATTTCAGGACAGCATAGGTTGAACTAGCTGTAAATCTTATAATCTGAATTAGAATTTTAGATTGATCAATTCTTTTTCTATTGTTATTTGGCATCCTCCGTGACGCAGTTGGCTAAATGTCGGCTGAGAAACGACAGGCTTTGGGTTCGATCCCCGAACCAATACGTAGGTATGGTTGTTTGTGAGACCTAACACTGGTAGCTTCTGATACCCACGACACCCGACTCGATGTTAGTACTCTTGGGAGTATTTATTATGTACATATTTCTCAAGTCATAAAAGTATTTTATAATCTGTGCTTAAAACGAATTGCTCCCTATTAAATCTCGGGACATATACAAAAAAAGGACGAACCGCGATTGTCATTACTTGCAGTTCTGCCTACCACTTCGAAGATTAATGCACAAGATCACAAGTAAAATAAAAATATACCTACAATTTAAAAATCACAGTGCAACTCGTTAACAGACAATAAACATTTCTGTCAAATCGAAAACCATAATCCTCTTTACAACTCGGGCGCCTCGGAATTCTTTTATCAACACTTTAATTAACTGTCAACAAAAAGGTCAGTTTTTATTCGGCCTGCATGCGATGCCCGTTAATCGACGCTGGCGCCACGCGGATGGCGGCAAAAAACTGACAAGCGCACATCTGGCAGAATAATCGGAGTTCCTTAGCTTTTAGCATTTTTAATTTCGCAGTACGAATTTTATTCGATTAAAATGAGTAGAACATGAGACAGAGCAACAGTAAGAAAAGTCTGTATTGTCGGTACAATAAATAGGGTTGGTGGATATTTTGGCTGGTGGATTCATGCTTCATAAACATAGAAAACTATATTTTTGTACTCCAGGCAGCGTTGGCCGATGTGCTAGCGAAAGTAAAACATCTATTTAAGTATAAAAAAATATATCGATAATTTGAAAATATTCACTCAGCTACAGGTGAGATTATCATTTCTGTATAATCATTAGAGATTATCATAATTTAAATCTTAGATTATAATAACAATTATCATGATCTATTAAAATAGTTACATTTCTAACCAAAACAATTATCTTTATTTACGAATTTAAAAAATACTTTTGTCATCCTTTTTTATATCGGGTAATGAATCTAAAACAAATATCTTTATCAATAGAACGCATACAAATGAAGGTTATCAAAAATCAATAAATTAACGAACGAATTAGATTGATTGCAAAATATACAGATAATACAGGGTCTATCAAAACGAGATATTATAGAAAGAGTATAAGAAAACGAAGCCGGGTGGTAATTACACTTGCAACTAAAAGTGTTGCAAAAAAAAACGTTGATTTTTTTCCATATTGTCCGATACGGGTGGTAAATACACCGTTTTTTTTTTATTAATTTTTTAATTCTTATTTTATACTAACCAAATTAAACTATAGATTTACCACCCAAACATATTAAAAAAAAAATGATAAAAAATTACGTTTCTTTGCGAAATTTTTAGTTCAATTTTTATTTTGTTCTACCTGCCTCATGTCTACAACTTTAGTCTAATGTGGTTGGTAAAATACGAAATTTTGCGAGAGACTCTCCGGAATTACCTGTATTCCTCCTTACTGTGTTTCTTTCATGCTTAAATCAAGCAATAATTGACTAAAAACACATTCGCGGTACGGGGTTATTACGGGGTCACGAAGATTAAAAAACCCACCGTGCTGATAAAGTATCGAAAATAATGAACTAAAAGTAAGTAATTAATCATTAATCTACGTGTTATTATTCCCTTTGATGGTATTTTGTATTCTAGAAAACAAAATAGAATCATTAGGTTGGGTTTTTTTTTGCCGACTCACGTGTTACGTTCCTTTTTTAATTTTGTTTCCTTATTATTAATAGGATAATTAAATTATAAATAAATACACCCAACAGTCACATACGTAGTCCTGATCCCACACTAAGATCAAGTCTTGTTTCGTGCATCAGAAATTACGAGAGACTTTTCAGTCTCATTAACACCCAGACCCAAACCATCACTCCAACATTTGTCTCTATGCGTGAATCGAACCCGCGGCTTCTTTTTTCTTTTCTATCATCTAAGGCTATCCTGACTGATAATAAAGACATTACAATGCGTCTTCTCAAAGTCTCTTAAATAAATAACAATTAAAAAACAGACATGCATCTAATGATGAGTGCAGTGAAATTATTAGTATTGACTGGTGTGAGTTGGTTATCTTTGGTTTTCTTCTAGTGCGTCAAAAAGCAGGCATTAGTTCAAGGCGAACACTACATACTGAACTTTGCCGCAAAAGTAAAAAAAGGAACAAAACATACCTACTTGGATCAGCAATCGTTGGAAATAATGAAACAATTGAACATCAAACAAAGATGCAAATGGTTTCAATGCCAGCGGAACCCTAAAAAATCGCGAACAAGTCCCACTTTTAAAAGAAATAAAATACAAACAGTTTAACAGCGTAATAATTATTTAAAAAACGCTCCGTTACCAAAGTAACATATTAACACCTTTTTGTGCATACCGTTTATCGAAATTGTTTATCGATCATTTTTTATTTTCCAAGGAAGCAGAATTTACAGCCTTGTAAAGTAATATCCGTTTATTGGGACTTGGGAGCGAAGAATTAGAAATACTATCAATTTCTTTATGCTATAGAATTTTTGCGGGATTAAGGGATTCGAGGAGGCTGTGAAACAAGATTAACCTAAATCATAATTAGACCATAATAGTTATTGGTAAGCACGATACTAGTAATGTAATTAGAATGGTATTATGTTTTGAATTTATTTGTATTAATTTTCAAACTGTTTTTCCTAACATTCATAATACATACATAAAATCTATTGCACGCTACAATGATAGCAAAACATGCAGATTCGTCTATTGTAATTTGAACACCTGTTTATGCTGTGTTTTATGCAATTTTATATTAAAATATAGACCTGTGACCTCAGCACATAATAAGGTCAATTATATTATGGGTGTAAAAACTACGACAGACTTATCGATCTCAATATCACCCACAACGGTAACAAATATGTCCTAAAAATATCTTTAAATAATAGTGTCACAATGACCTCTTATTTTTCATCAAGCGTTTTAACCAAATACTTACAAAGGCTTTACAATTCGATACAACATCAGATAAAAATACATCCACCTCAGCATACCCCGAAGTACAAAACAGTAACAAAAAAGCATTAAAATTCCATATTCCAGATGTTGTTTATCAATTACATTCCAATTCCCTTGAAAGCTAACAATACAACCATACTATATCGATACCACTAGCCGAAAACAAAGTTGTAAATCATCTAATTGAAACAAAAGAATTCCTATTAATACCTCCGGAATTGGAACTCGAGTTTCATAGTTTATCTATATGTGAATTGTAATTTAGGTTTGGATAATGGATTCAGAACATTACTGAAGTAATCATGTGAAAGTTGGCTTGTTTATGACATTAATGTAGTAGAAAGGCTTTTAGACGTAGATATTCAATTTGGAATGGATGTCGGAAGGAAGAAATCTATATTTTTTGGACTGGTATCTTAAAGTTTCAACTGTCCAGCGGCCGTCGGGCGGAAGACGTAAAATTTTTTAAATATACCTTTTAAAAAATATTTTTATACACAGTAATGTGCACTTGATGGTTATTGCCGTCTAGACTGAATGATGCCAGATAAAAGCTTTCACAATTCGACACATTGATGCCGGCCTTAAATACAAAAATATAAAACAAAATCTGTATACATACTTATAAAAAGCTTATAAACTTAGATTATATGACGAGTAATTATAATCTAAGCTTATAAACTATTACAAAAAGTTGTTTTAACGATTATTAAAAAAGTGTCGAAATACAATCAGCTGTTCTCGAGTTAATCGCAAACTAACTTAAATACTTATCGGAACATTAATATTAATGAGACCTTGTTTTATCATATTTTCTTTGCCATCTTCTTTCACTTTTTATGATTGTCATTTTCGCCATGTTTTTTCACCAGCATTCGTTCTTATTTTGATTTATATTTTTTGCGCGTATTCAAACTCATTTGACAAAACTCGTTCGTCCAAAGAGGTTTCCTTCATGTTCTAAACTGATACCGTGAATTCCGGTAAATAATAGTATTCACTTTAATAGTGGCCTTCATACACAATTATTAAAAAATATATTATTCCGGGATCAGCTCTTAATAATCTTGTTGCAAACTGACATAATTATATCGACCGATTATAGACTTTAAATCATCTTGCCTATCGACATTATATCAAGAATGTATTACACTTATCATATACGCACGCACATTGCATTATTTATTATGAGCCTGTAGCGTCCCACTGCAGGGCAAAGGCCTCTCTTTCCGCCTTCCATGCATCCCGGTCAAGGGCTTTATATGACCAATCCTTCAAATATGCATCCAACTCGTCTCGCCACCTGCGTCTAGGTCTTCCACGTGGTCGACGGCCGTTCGGGACCCATTCCGTGGTGATCTTCGCCCACATCTCTTCTGGCATGCGACACACATGTCCAGCCCAATCCCAGTTTAGTCTGGCGGCTTTTTGACCAACGTCGGTTAATTTGGTTCTGGACCGTATTTCGGTATTCCTAATGTGATCTGAGAGATTAATACCCAAAATGCTGCGCTCCATTGCTCGTTGACAAACGCCAAGGCTGGATTTTTGGATGTTAGTAAATGACCATGTCTGGGCACCCTACGTGAGAATGGGAAGAATGCACATGTCCAGGAGTTTGCGCTTTAGGGAGAGTGGCAACGGTCCTTTCATAAGATCTTTTAGAGACCAATAGCTTTTCCCGGCGTTTTCAGTGCGTCGAGTGATTTCTCTATCTTGTCTCGCCTGGAAGGAGACTAATTGGCCCAAGTAAATATACTCATCGGCATATGCAATCTCCACACCTTCAACTTCAATTTTCTTCTGCGTGTTATTATACGCACATTGCATAAAATACGGATATTATTGCTGTACCTACCAAACAGTACCCGACAAACAGCAGTGTAAATCAATTGTTGTGTGTCAGTATGAAGGACTTAGCCAGAGTACGAGTAAATATTGAACATAATGAGACTCAAAATCTTAATTCTCAGGATGGCGAGCGCAGTGGAATGCCAAGCCTTGCTTTGTAATTCATGGTGTTGTTTGATTTTGCTACTGCTTATAAGCAGTCGTATCGATTACCATCAGAAGAATAGCATACTCACCTCGTCAGTCATTGCAATAAAAAATCTACCTATACTCCATCGGTTTAGGTACTTAACTAAATGTAAACAAACCAGAACACGTGACGCATGGTTGTTCAACATTTTATTGCAATGTCCAATTTACGAATATTTTCTTAGTCAACCAAGTAACAAGTATTAACAACAATTAACAGCAGCTTATAACAAATAATAACTAAAACAGTAAAGAACAACGATGAACACTTCCAAACACTTCACCACTTCACGAAAACAGTAAGTACGTTATCGCAATGAATAATATAACACATAATATACGATGATGCTTAGTTATCCGACTTAACGCATTATTTTTCATTTAAATAGTCGCATTACGATAAAGTTGTACTTCTCGATTTTGTAGCATAATATTTCTTGTAACTTTTATGAAAATGTTTTGGATGCCTGAGTGTTTGGGTCTTTTTTATAGACAGACTGCATTATGTAAAATTAGATAATTTAATTTAGGTAATTTATTTATGATCTCACATAATTTAATTGTTTCCAAGCTCACACACTCATAATTATAATCGTTATAATAAAATTGAACATGTATTGTAGTTTTACATTTACGTAAACATTTTTTAAGTCTTCAATTAATTTTGAAATGAGAAATGGCAATGTTAAATAACCTTTTTTATGGTTTGTTTACATTTAGTTAAGTACCTAAACCGATGGAGTATAGTAGTACGTCTTATCCCAAAAGGTGTATTAATAAATATATTATTCATTACCACAAAGTCAAGGTAATGTCATTATTGTTTGAAAATAGTTTGCATTTGTAATGTGTTACATAACTAATGTGGAATTTCCACAATAATGTATTAAAATGTGATTGAGTGTTGAGTGAATGATTTATTCATTATTTTATACAGAAGACAAAATTACTGAATATTAAAATAGGAAAAATGGCGGACTTATCGCTTTAGGCAACTTCTTACCGATAACCACGTGAGGGATATGAGAAAGTGAAAAAGAGAAGGCAGTCTACAATTTTTAAGTTAGGTTTTAAGTTTTATTTTGTCTAGGTTTTATATATTGGTATAATACAAAACAGAAAGAATGAGGCATTTGCAGATAGACTTCTAAGTTTGATAGAGTTTATTTTACCAGTTCATGAATGAACTTGGGACGCCACGGCTTATAGGCATTCCAATAAGGCAATTGTCAAATTTTTCATTTTTTTATTGTTTGTGTGGTGTGCATAAAGTATTTATAAATAAAATACATAAATACACTCCCAAAACGCGATAATTATAATCAGATAAAAAATCATTCGAGTGTTAATGCCACAATTGGTAAGGAATTTATCGAATTCCTTCGGCTAAAGATAAGCGATTCATTCATGACAACTCCATGATATGACTTCACTTCATAACTCGAATACTCATTACTAAGAAGAACTTATCTCTTTAAGATAATGTTTGGATTAGGAATTCCTTTTGTATGATTCGTATTATGAATTTAGTAACGGGATTTCCTTGTAAATTGAAGGTTTTCGGAGTAATTGTTATCGTCAATACCAAACAAAACTTTTGATTTTGGAAGTACATAACGTATTGGACGTCTAAAAAAGGCGAACGAGGAGCGATGTAGGTAATAACTCGACGTTAAATTAGATTAATGGTTTCTTAGATTTAAGCGAATGTTACATATGGAAATAAAACTATTATTATTAACGAAGTAATTTAGAAGATTAGAAATAAACCAAATCCGGGATAAAATCAGTAATTTATTAGTTTTAATTCTATGTTGAATTAAAGCTTTGGTGTTACATAGCGATGTATCATGTAAGTTAGATTGCTGTTTTTCGATGAAAGGATATTAATACCCTTTCTGTCTATTATTGATTCCGTTTTGAAACAAATGTTTATGATATTTTGTTGCTGATATGGTTGTCGTGAGATTGAACATTCTCATAGTCTTTGATAGACAATTCTATCTCAATTACTGTTGGGAAATGAAAATATTCCGAAAAATTTAAATTTTTCATTTTGATTTTTTGGAAAAAATGGATTTTTTCTGAATATTCTTCCATTTGAAATTTTCGTGTAATACGAGGTGAATCGAAACTCAGGGAAAAACATAAATAAACTAGACGTCTCGTTTAAAAATCAATTTGATTATCTTTTATTACAATTAATATAATGATTTTAGATTATCTTCGCAAACGAAAGTCAGTTGATAATTTTAATTACTTATCTAAATCACTTAAAAATATGCGAGGTGTTTCTTTAAAAACAAAAATACATACATACATTGTTTATACATTAAATAAATATATCTACTGTGTGTTTGTGTATATACTTTATCAACAGATAAAAAATACTGAACGACAACTTTCTTGTTATCAGAACATCCGCACTGATTTAAGTGATTATAAAATTATCGTCCTTCGATCGTTAGTAAAAGTATATTTTATGATTAATTGACCATGTTGATATGATAAACTCTACAGTCCAAAGTTTGGTATGATATTCACTATTTAGACCAGTGGTTCTTGGTCCCTAGGCATCCCAATTCAGAATGGTCCGCGGAGCCATCCATAAAACGTTTTCTTAAATTTTAAAAGGATTTCCCGCAAGAAATACATACAGGGTATATCAAGACTGCTACCGAAAACGAAGTCGGGTGGTAGTCTAAGTGACTTCAGACACAATGCAACAGAAAAAATTTTTTTTGTTATTTTTTTCCTATGGCCATATTTGGGTGGTAAATACATTTTTTCCTAAAATAATAGTGTATACCCTTTTATTTATAAATACTCTAAGGTATAAAAGAGTTTAAATTATTATTTTAGCAAAAACTATGGATTTACCACCCAAAAATGACGATATTTAAAAAATCATAAAAAATAATTGTCGCGTTTCTATGCGAAATTTTTAATTGCATTGTGTTTGTAGCCACTAAAACTACCACCCGGCTTCGTTTTCGGTAGCAGTCTTGAGATACCCGGTATAGTATTGATATAATAATATCACATAGTACACAATCAGCGTGTTTCCTCAGTTATAGGAAATCACAACAAGCTCAAAGTATGCTAACCAAAAATAAATATTTAAAACAAAATAACAAACTAAATTAAAATTAAAATTGTATGGATGTTTATTTAGGGATGAATGGAAAATCCATCTATTTACTTACATTTCTGTACTGTATTAAGATACAATCAAACCTATCAACCAACTGGGTGGTCCAATGAGTGGTCCATAACTAGAGTCGAGCTAGGCGGAAATTTTGTAAAATGTCAACGAATTCCGAAGAAAAATTACTGCTTCTAATTTTTGTAAGTATAAAATACAAATTCGAATAGGGTATGCCTCCAGTTTTTGGATCTCCTACGATTTGACAAAAATTTGTAAATGGAACCTGTAATAATTTTTTTTACAGCGTAAGAACGAATAATAAAGGAATGTAAAGTATTCAATGTTTTGTCTATCACGTAATTTGTTGATAAGATATAAAGCACGCGAAATATTTTTATACGCCAATATTGTTTGTAGAAATTATGAGATATAAGTTTCTAGTAATTTTTGATACATAAACAATAACTCATGTGGGACCAACAGAATATACAAATAATGAGGATATTGTTCTTTTTTAAAATTAAGCCCGTTGCAAAATTATCATTCGAAATAACATACATAAACCCACGCCTATATCCCAGAAGGGGTAGGCAGACGTACCAGGACACCCACATTTCGTCTTGTATGTTCCGTCCCATGATGGTAGGTGGCGAGCCTATCCCCATATCGGGCACAAATTCCTGACTCTGGGCTGATAATGAATAGAAAAATCCAATATCACTTTGCCCAACCCGGGATCCGAACCCGAGACGTCAGCTTTGTAACCGTGCCTTAGTACAACTACGCCACCGAGACAGTCAATCAATCAGTCAATCAGAATTAACATTCGAACCCACATAAATTCCGTAACTGAGAATAGGCTTCCCGTACGGATTTCGACAGTATTCTGTTGGAAGCGGCCTGCATCCAGTGACTTCCTGCAACCTACATATATTAGGTACTCTATCCACCTTCTCAGTGGACGTACAACGCATTTATTTACCTCCTGCTTTGTGACTATCATAAATTGTTAATAATACTCGCTGTCTATAATTCTCGAATATATATTAAATAACAAAACTTATCAAAGTGGTCAGATGGTCTGCGAAAAATTGCAAAGAGATCGCTGAATGCTGATGCTCGAAAGACGCTCTAGATTTTTTTAGAGAACCCTATGTTCAACTATGGCGATCCTATAGTTAATAACAATTGTAATCTCATATTGTGACGTTGATTTATTTCAAAAGAGGTGGTACAAAAAAAATTAACAATTTACCTAATCATTTGACGAAGTTTCTAAATGAAAAATCATACTAAAATCCAAATAGAATCGAAACCATAAAATAGGAATCGAAACTCATGGATACATTAATATAACGTAATCAACGTATTGTTTGTACACACATTTAGAATTAATTAATTTGGCAAGAATGCCAGATGTGCTCAGATACAAATTCCTATGACTTTATTATTCTGTCACTGGCCACTAATCATTGTTATGAAACATTTGTCTTGGTAAAGTATTTAACCCAATTATGGACGCACGCGGCAAACCTTCTTACAATTTTAATATTGAAAACGTTTTATTTTCTGCAGCCTGGTAACTGGTAAGGCAATGAAATATAATGGTTTGTACTGTTTTGGCTTTGATTTAAAGTATTTATGTTAATTTCATATCACTACATAGTATAAAACAAAGTCGCTTTCTCTGTCCCTATGTCCCTTTGTATGCTTAAATCTTTAAAACTACGCAACGAATTTTGATGCGGTTTTTGTTAATAGATAGAGTGATTCAAGAGGAAGGTGTATATGTATAATACGTACATATTATTGTACAGAAATCTATTTGTACCCGGGCGAAGCTGGGCCGGGCCGCTAGTTAGTTATAACTACTTTCTTTTACCTGGTTATTATAGTAAACTAATAAAATATTCCTTCGTTGCAATGAAACAACAATTCTCGTAGACCGAAGAAACGCAAAAATATATTAAAACTTGTTTCCTAGTCTACATTTTGTGAGGATAATAAATGTTGTCATTTAAATATTTCTTAGAGAAGGTAGGCACAAAACAAACTCGTACAATATTGTGTCAGTTGAACAATTCTTTTGTGCGTAGCTACTTTGCATCAAAATGATACATTTCAAAACGTGTCCATATGAAAACTAACTTATTTAAATATTTCCTAATAAATATACATTACAATAGCACTTACGAATTCGTCATGACAGCTTCTCAACACTAACAAAACACACGCGGCGAAAGGCCGAATTAAATTTTAAATGCAAATCTTAGTCCCAGAGTCCAATAATTTAAAAGTAAAAATTAAAAAGTCATCTGCCCATTGTTGCGCGGGCCGACAAACAACATTGGCTTATGAGGTAAAAGAAAATAAATATAAAATAAATTGGCCGTCACTTTGAATTTCGAACGATTGCGCGTCAGTATTATTCGAGAGACCCGCGTAGACTGTGCGGCTTGACGCTTTTGCAGAGACTGAGCGCAAAGCGCGCGAACACCTGATTTTAATACGGCGCAAAAATATATCAATAAGTAGTTTAAATAATAATGCTGTTGTATTTTTGTCGCGTTATATCATTATTTTTACTCTAATTCAGGTTTTCTCCGTATCAGACCGCTAAGAGGCTATTATGATGGCAACAGCTCAAAATTAATGTTCAAAGACATGTTTTTATTGATATTCTTTCACGCAGATACCTAAATATTTTTCTGCCTGTTCTTGTATATAAATTTGTTTGAAAATATTGGTGCTGCTTCCTAGCAAAACTTCAACTTTAAGATTTTGAAAAACCGACAAATAGGTAAAAAAATATATACATATACAGGGTATATCAAGACTGCTACCGAAAACGAAGCCGGGTGGTAGTTTAAGCGACTTCAGACACAATGCAACAGAAAAAGTTGCAAAAAAAAGCGACAATTTTTTTTTTGTTATTTTTTTCCTGTGGCCTTATTTGGGTGGTAAATACATTTTTTTCCTAAAATAATAGTATATACCCTTTTATTTATAAATACTCTAAGGTATAAAAGAGTTTAAATTATTATTTTAGCAAAAACTATGGATTTACCACCCAAAAATGACGATATTTAAAAAATCATAAAAAAAAATTGTCGCGTTTCTAGGTGAAATTTTTAATTGCATTGTGTTTGTAGCCACTAAAACTACCACCCGGCTTCATTTTCGGTAGCAGTCTTGAGATACCCGGTATATATGATTTATTTATTGTAATTATAGTTTTCGATTTCGTAATGATAGCTGGTTGTGGTATATAGGTTCAAAATATAATAGACTTTTACCATGGACCTATTATTGTATTATATCTATGACTTTTACATACAACTCCAAAATTCTTTTTGTTTGTTTTCCTCTATTTTTCACTCAAAATATCTTGTCATTTTACTACGTGATATAAGCATCTATTACTTGGAAATGACAAACGTATTTGTTTGAAGAGATGCCACCAATTCAACGAAGTGTTTCTCAGATGATTTTCGTATGTCACTCATATATTTTCAGGTAAATGTGTAATGCGTTGTGGCCTGTTGCTAATGAGCTGGACGCGGCTGCCAACACGGTGGTCGCGGGTTCAAATACAAGGGCATCCCTTTAACTTCACGGAGTCATGTGTGTAATTGACATTTAAGTAGGGACTAGGGACGGTGGAAATGATTTTCAATCTTAATTTGTTTCGTTCGTCTCGCGTTACTTTCGTCCCTGATTTCCCCTACCACGAAATTTAACTGTGAAAAAAAATAGTGAGGAAACCAGCTTATCATAGAGATTTTCAAAAATACCTGTGGTATGTTTGTTATGTTAAAATTACAATCAAACTAATATAAAGCGTGGAATTGGTACTAACACGCTGTTGTCATTCATGCCTCAACATGAATGGGCAATCTCGTCCGAGTCAGTATTACTGTCTCACAGGAGATCGACGTGAAGGAAAAGCTTAGTTGTCACATTTTGTTCAGCGAGTAAGATTGCTCGATGCCCAAAACATCTTCCCATCCTTTTTCCTTTTTTTATTGCCTTTGTAGGCAGATGAGCTAGCTACCCGCTTGATGGTAAGTGGCTACCGCTGCTCATGAACCTCTGCAACGCCAGGGGGCCAGCACAAAAAAGTCACTGCCTACCTTAAGGTGAGTACTCTCTTTAAGCTTCGTTTGAAGGACAGGTCATAGCGCTCAGGAAACATTGATGCAAGGAGTTCATTCCTTCCTGCTCCCCTCCCGATTAGATGGACCAGCAATACTTCCATTGTACAAGCGTTGTGGATATTCATGGGCTTCATCACTTACCGTCAAGGGACTTTTATGCTCGTTTGCCAGACATATGCAATAAAAAAGTTCGATAACCCACAATAGGACAGTCTGGTGTACCCTAGTGTACTTTGTTGTATAGGAATGGTGTGCTATGACCAAAGTCATAACATGATATTGTTCGCTTCATCCAATATTTTTTATTCTAGTCTTCTTTACGGAGTGCCTGTGGATTCGCTCCACTGGCTAGGACATCCTGTAGACATATTATGTTTTTAGGGTCCCGTACATGAAACGGGGGAAAACGAAACCCTTAATAAATCCCTTCGTTCTACATTTCTGTGACAATAAAAGCGGGAAGTACTAAACTAATTTTAATTGTATGTATTGAACTAAATGAATGCTTTAATATGTATTTTTAATTGGAGACCAATAAATAAAATATAAAAAAATCATTGACGACTCTTTTTAACCTAGTATAATGCTTTGCAAAAGCTTACATGGATAGTATAAGAATAAATCCAACAAAAATGTGATTACTTCTAATTAAATTTATTCTTTGCAATTACAAATTTCGTTTTTGCCTATTCTGTCCCACAGCTGGGCAAAGGTCTCCCTCAACTCATTGCAAATGTATTGAACGGAACCTTAGGTGTGAGAGTCCTTTTCGCACTAAACCGTTTATTTTTAATTTAAAAAGTAACAAGCAGCACACCTGATGTGATGACGGAAACAGATTTTTTATACATTTTTCATCATTGCCAGACTTGTTTCATTGAGTAAACTACGACTATCTTTCAATGGTCGCCACTATTTTGAAGGCCAATACTTATTCAAATTCAGATTTATTTATTTGTCAAATATGAGAGTACCTACGAAGCATGCAAGGCGTTCAGATATAAGGGATATAAATATTTAAGAAACTAATTACTACTCTGCTACTCTCTCTATTAATTGACTACCTTGGTGGCGTAATTGTACTAGGGTACGGTTACAGAGCTGAGGTCTCGGGTTTGAATCCCGGGTTGGGCAAAGTAATATTGGATCCTTCTATTCATTATCAGCCCAGAGTCAGGAATTTGTGCCCGATATAGCGATAGGCTCGCAGCCTATCACATTGTGGGACGGAACATACAATGCTACATGTGGGTGTCCTGGCGCCTCTGCCTACCCCTACTGGGGAAAAAGGCGTGAGTTTATGTATGTATGTATGTGAGAAAGTAGTTAAAAAAAAACCTAATTTAAAACTTAGATTATTATTAACAAATTATTACGATTGAATATATTCTTAACACTTCTTCACCAAGATCCGACACAAATATTCATGAATTTAAAAAAATCCCACCGAACCAGCGGCCTCTCGTTTCAAAGCCGACGTCTAACAACTGCGCCACGAAGGCTGTCATTGACAGGAATAATGACGTATACTGATTGCGATATTAATTAACGGTTAACTGGCGAGGTCGTTACATCGTTCTATAATAGCCATTACGATCCACAATAGATTCCTGTTTCATTCATTGAAACGTTTGTGTTGCAGACATTTTCATACATCGGCTTTTTCTAAACTAAACTACTTCAGCGTAAAAGAGGAATAGTTTTGTGTCGCGGGTATCAGAAACTACAAGAGACATTTCGGTCTCACAAACACCCAGACCCGAAGCAAATACCCGTGTATTACACAAATATTTGTCTCAGCGCGGGATCGAACCAGCGGCTTCTCGTTTTACAGCCGGCGTCAAACCAACTACGCCACTAAGGATATCGAGTTGTGCTTATTATTTACAATAGTAAGAAATGATGGTGGCCTCAAGGATTGCCACCCCCTTATTCATAAGGACTTAATACAGTTTTCAATTTTTTTCAATATGAGCTGGTTCAAAAACGTTATTCATGGACGTCAAAAATCACGAATCAGCAATTTATTTTTTATTTTATTTTAAAACATGGAAAACTTACACAATGATTAGACACAGTATAAATAACATAGAGCTAATAACAAGTTTTCACTTATAGATACTCTGATATAAAAATATATATATTCTAATATGTGTAAGAAAATAAATACCTTATTGGCTAAAGTAACTATGGCTCAAACGCCTTCTCGCCATAGACACACTGGTTGTAAAAGCATCAAGATCATGTTGTTAACATAATTTGTTATAGGTCCTGGTAGCACGCACCAAATAACTATTTTGTCGATAATTCGAAGATGCCTTGGATACATGTATTGGTGGATTAAAACGAATTGATCGAGTTGGAATATTAAGAAATATTTTCACTTATTATTAACTTTAAAATAGCCGAGATTTTTGTTTTTCAGCAGGAAAATGACGGATGATGTCAAGTGAATGAAATAACTGTTTTCTGTGAAGTGATAATATTAGTTATAATATGTAGAAAAACCCAGTATGACTAACAAATCTTAATTAACGTTTTATCTCTTTTAATATGATTTAACCAATACACGTTTATGTGGTTGATTAGCGGTGTTTTATGAATAATCAGGCGAAGTTCAAGGAAAACCCAATCGGACATTTCGACTGAAAACGGCAAATAGCACACGCATGAAACACAAATAGTTTTGAATTCCTCAATGGACCAAGATTTCCTAGAACTTTTGCTAATTTCACATATCAATGGAATGAGAGGAATTGTACCAATTATAATCAATTTATCACATTTATGTGTAATAAATTATTCTAATTAATTTCAGGAAGTTTGAATAACATGTTTTGCGGTAATTATTCATAGGAGGATGATGACATACATTAATTAAAAGCTAATGAGTAAATAAATACACCCAACAGTCACATACATAGTCCTGAGCCCACACTAAGATCGAGTCTTGTGTCGTGGGTATCAGGAACTACGAGGGACTTTTCGGTCTCACAAACACCCAGACCCGAAACAAATACCTGTGGTTCACACAAATATTTGTTTCGGTGCGGGGATCGAACCCGCAGCCTTTCGTTTCACAGCCGGCGTTTAACCAACCACGCCACGGAGGCTGACAAGTCTCTGTTAAAGTATTAATGTTCGCTGGTATATCAAAGTATTAAAATAAGTATTAGATGATTTTATTATATACACAGTCAGGTCATAAGTATTGTCACACAGTAAAAACTTTTCTTTTAGAATACTGGCCACAAAAATGTTTATTGAATTCGAATTTCGAATTGTTCATGAAAATAAAAATGTATACTTTTTAAACGGTTTTTTTAGCTCACGTTTGTTTAGGTCAAATTTAGTAATTGAAATTTAACCCTCTTCCCGTTAACCGATTGATCTGAAATTTGGTATACGCCTTTGATTCTGATGACAATACAATTATCCATATTCAATATTTTTGTGAATCCAAGATGGCCGCCGCTACAAGATGGCGGACAACTTAGTTTTTTTCAATCCCATCAATATGGGTATCAAATGAAAGGGATTGTTAAGTAGAATTCAGCGCACTATACAAAATCAAAGATGGCCACTGCTACAAAATGGCGGATAATGTATTTTTCAATCCCATCAATATGGGTATCAAAATAAAGGGCTTGGTAAGTATAATACAGTATACTATACAAAATTACAATATGAATCTCCCACCCAAGTCAAAAACTCAACGAGTTGAATAAAATGAGAAATAAAACTAAAAACTTAAAAATAAAAAAGTAAAAAATTAACCAAAAACTAAAAATAAAAATTATTTTTTAGTTTTTGGTACATTAATCTGCAATATAAAACCAATTAATTTAAAAAAATTTTTACTTTTTTATTAGAATTTTACTCATTTTTAAATATGGAGTGGACACTTAAAGAAGACCGTGTTGCAGTTATTGCGTTGCATCGTTGCGGTTACGCGCCAATTCAAATTTTTGACATACAGGACTCCAGCAGTGATAAAAGCTGCGAAGGCGCGAATTCAAAGAAATCCCAAACATAAGCAGAAACTGTTGTCCCTTCAGATGGGGTTAAGCAGAACCACGGTGAATAGGGTGTTAAATGAAGACTTAGGGCTTCGGGCATATCGAAGAAAAACAGGACATCGTTTGAATGCTCGTCTAATGGACCTGAGACTGAAGAGATGCCGCGCTTTGTTGAAGCGGTACGCGGGAAAAAAATATCGGGAAATTCTTACTCAGATGAAAAAAAAATTACCGTAGAGAGAGCTACAACAAACAAAATGATAAGGTGTACGCACACAGTAGAGAAGAAGCGAGAAACCGTATTCCGCGTGTCCAACGAGGTCATTTTCCATTCTCGCTCATGGTGTGGTTGGGAGTTTCTTAGTGGGGCTTAACAGAGGTACATTTTTGTGAGAAAGGTGTAAAAACGAATGCAGTTGTGTATCAAAATACAGTCCTGACGACCCTTGTGGAACCTGTTTCTCATACCATGTTCAATAACAGGCACTGGGTATTCCAACAAGATTCAGCGCCAGCTCATAGAGCGAAGAGCACACAAGACTGGCTGGTGGCGCGTGAAATCGACTTCATCCGGCACGAAGACTGGCCCTCCTCCAGTCCAGATTTGAATCCGTTAGATTACAAGATATGGCAACACTTGGAGGAAAGGGCGTGCTCCAACCCTCATCCCAATTGGAGTCACTCAAGACATCCTTGATTAAGGCAGCCGCCGATATTGACATGGACCTCGTTCGTGCTGCGATAGACAACTGGCCGCGCAGATTGAAGGCCTGTATTCAAAATCACGGAGGTCATTTGAATAAACTTTAGTGTCATAAGAATCTATGTTTTGTTAAGTTCATTTTGGTAAATAAATAGTTACATAATGAATTAACTTGTTTCAATTATTTTATATTAAATATGTGACAGAATTTATGACCTGACTAGGTAATACTGCGAATTTTATTTTAGATTCAATTATCCATCCTAAAAATATTTTATTGCAACATCGATACAGTTTCACAGCTGATTCGATTTTTCAAAAACAAACTGTTATGTAATGCATCAAAGCATTGAATAAGATTACAAAAATACACAATGCAATCACTATTTATATTTCAAAAGTAGTTTTAAAAATAAAACTAGATCATTTTTACAGTGCACAGTAAATCTATTTTTGTGTTGCAACTAAGAAGCAAAAAAAGCAAAGCAAACTTAGCGTTCAACGTCCACCTACAAGGACAGACGACCTAGCAAAATTTGCAGGATTTCGCTGGATGCAGGCCGGTTCTAACAGGTCGATACAAGTAATCCTATGTTCAGTAGTGGACTTCCTGTGGCTGAAGAGAGACCACGAGTGACGAACAATTCAATTAATTAACACGCACACACCCAAAGATCACGGATTTTTCATGTTAAGACTAAACATCTTATGTGTCAGATCTTATGTGTTCTTGATTCATTATTGTTTGGTTTTGCTTCCGTTCATGAGTGTACGTATCGCTTACCATCAGGCGAGTGCCATGCTCGGCTTGCTATTCAATGCAATAAAAAGAAACGTTTAGTCTAGCAATAGATGACATACTGTTATAGAAACAGTAGTCTAGAAGCACTGTTGTGTTTCGGATTGAAGGACATTGTAGCCAGAGTAATTACTGGACATATTGAGACTTAACTTTTATGTCTCAGGATGGCGAGTGCAGTGGAATGCCAACCCTGGGATGTCCGGTGCCACCCACAGTGCGTGTGAGGGTTTTCGAGAGGTTTTTAGTCAGTATGCTGGCGTAGGTATTGCTAGGGACCCAGCTCGGCCACAATATCCGCGTTTGTACCGGGTTGGAAGGCCAGAGACACTGACATACCCCTTTCGGCCTCCCCCGGGGTACCGAAAGGGAAGCTTAATAGCTTTTCCTCTTGAGAAAAAAAAGTGGAATGCCAAGCATTGCTTTGTGATTCGAGGTTTTGTTTGGTTCTGCTACTGTTACCATCAGGCGAACGGCAAGCTCGTCTCGCCATTCATTAGAATAAAAAAAACTGTTATAGTGCACTTGCGCGTGCATGTGTAGGAGGCATAGCTTTGCTGTAGGTCATGGAAGATAATACAATCTGTACCTATAAATAATAGTACACAACAGTCACATATATAGTCCAGACCTAACATTAAGATTGTGTCTTATGTCGTGGGTATCAGGAATTACCAGAGACTTTTCGGTCTCACAAACACCCAGACCGTTACTAATGAGTATTGTTGTACGAAATTCTCCTGGGGTAAACCCATTGTTTTACCCATGTAAATATTAACGAGAAGAGGTCACGGTTATCACCAGACAACAATAATCAGTCAAATTATTTTATAAACAGTAATAATTACACCCAAAAGTCACACATATAGTTCTGACCTCATATGATACCAATCTAGTGACGCAGATATCAGAAAGTTTGAGAGACATTTATGTATGTTGGACCAAGGTTTCCTATATACAGACCCGAAACAATGCACTTTTTTTGCGGTGAATAAGACGACCTTGCCATTTGCCGTATGGTAAGCGATGCGATCGCTCCTGGATAGAATAAACACCGTAGAACACCATTGAATTTTACAGAAATGCATCGCATTCCAATACACTAGCCATCATTCTTTTGTGACTTGTCTGATGGTACGATACCTCATGGACAGTAGCGAAACCAACTTGAATTACAAAGAAATGCTTGGGCCACTGCGTTCGCCACCCTGAGACATAAGATGTTAAGTCTCAATATGTCCTGTTACTCTGGCTACAATGTCCTACAAACGGAAACACAACAGTGCATTAACACTGCCGTTTGGCGGAAGAAACAGACATTGCGGTGATACCTACCCAGATTGCCTCTCATATATGAGAGACCTACATGAAAATCCTGTGTCTCAATATGTCCAGTAGTTACATCACAAACATTAATCCTAATGTATGAAGTTCGTTTCACATCCGGTTCCACCAACTGCTGTGGAGGTTGTCAGTTATCAGCAATGGTTGTAGTAAAAGAATATTGTTTACAAACTCTTGTCAGTAACCGGAAAATTTTATCCCCTTTCATGCCAATAAGAAGGCATGGCCAATATCTGTTATATTTGATGTAATCACGCCGCGGTTTGTTTACTCATATATTAAAGAGTTCTGTATTTTATTCTTCCCTTAATGTATTTATTTGAAAAAGAGCTATGAGCTAGGATTATTACCGAATGAACTCACCAAAACATAAAAAGACCACGTGGTAAGCCGCGCATCAGGTGGAGTAATGACTAGGACCATTTTGGTAAGAATTGACAAATCAAAGCCTTTGATAGGAAAGGGTGCAAGAAGGAAAGGGAGGCCTATGCCCTGCATTGGGATATTATAGGCTAGAACAATGATAAATAGCATCGTCTTTGTTAAGTTGAGGCACAATAACACCACAGCTGCACATAGAAAGTTCCAGGAAATTGAAATTGCCTATCGGGAGCAACCTGCATCCTTTTGCGCTGTATTAGTAGACTTAACATGTCCTCAACCGTTAAAGTTCACGGTAACTGATTACCAATACACACATTACTTCGAAAAGTCAGATGAGCCCTGGGATATGCCCGCAACTACTGTCTCGGGAGAAAAAGAAAATTACAAAATTATTTATTCCCTAACCTTTGCAAATGAACTGGTTATGGCCGGCCATCAACAAACAAACCACTAAAGATAAATGAAATAAAACTATCACGGAACCCTCAACTGTTATTTTAGTGCAAGCTTGATTAAATTTGTAAATGATCTTGATACAACCTCAACGGAATTTCATCTTAACTACAATATTTATATTAGTATCATAAACATTATCACGCCGTGTGCATTGTGTTCATTGTGTGCAATAAATCTAAAAATATGCATCACGTAGACGAAATTGCTGAAATTTAGACAATTTAAATAATGACGAAGCCATATTGACTAATACGGTTAAACTAAACTATAATAAACAATTTATTTCCAGTCGCAAGAAGAACGACACTGATTATAGCCCTTTTTTCTACTAATGTCGCAAACAAGCGTATAGCTCGCCCAATGATGAGCAGTTACCGTAGCCTAGAGACGTTTGCAACACCAGCCTCCTTACAAGCTACAAGCCAAGTTAAAAGTGCTTCCAATATATTATTTTTCTACAATCGTTAACGCCTTGACGTAAGCGATAACCTTTCATTTGCGATAATCACATTGCATCTTGGATAGCTTTGTATAGGAGTCAATAGTGTTGTACAACGTAAAAACGTCATTGCTAATACCATACATTTTAAATAAAATATTTAGATGGCCCATCTGACATGTCTCTGAAATTCTTTATAATGAGCTTTTGTAGGTATTTTTCGTCTTGCCTTTTGATAAGTAACCGTAATCATAACGTTTGTCTGACTAATGTATTGCAGAACTCATAGTGTGTCAAAGACTAATCTACTATCCCATTCAAAAGTCGAGGAGCGGAACCGCAACCAACAAGTATCACAAAAAGCCTATAAAACTTTTATTGCAAGCCGGCAATAAAATTTAAAAACAATGATATCATCTGTTTTGTATTCTCCTGAATCCTGTAGTTAAAAAAGCAATGCAATGTCATTGTTTTATCCTCTACGAATAATTTGGCGTGACACAAAATGTTATTTCCGATCCGGAGTTATAAAGGTGGGAATCCCGACATGATTCACAAAATGTCTGGAGTCAACTGGTGGCAGATCTCTCATAACTGAAAGGCCGCCTGGGTATGTACCACTGCAATATCTATTTCTCCCGCCAAACAGCAGCTTAAATGCACTGTTGTGTTTCAGTTTGAAGAATATTGTAGCTAAAGTAACAACAGGACATATTAAGATTTAACATCTTATGTCACAGAATGACGAGCGCAGTGTAGTGCCAAGCATTGCCTTGTAATTTAAGGTGCTGTTTGGTTTTGCTACTGTTCATGAGCAGTCGTATCGCTTATCAGCAGGCGAATGGCATACTCGTCTCGCCATTCATAGCAATAAAATAATCTGCGGTTTATCCCTTTGTTAACGTTATTGTTTGGACCGTTGCCAGTGTTATCTACTTAACGCTTTATTCATAGTTTTAAAACCAATTTTAGCTATCGAATAAACAGATCACTGGGTCACTGCGGCCCATGAACATCCCAACGTTTGGATCGTAGATGTATTACCGGGCAACCAAATTGGGAGATAAATGGAAAGGAAAAAGGATGGGTGGGGGAAAGGGGTTATTGTGCATCTGGTAATTTCAGTCACCGAATGAAACAAGACTACAGAAGTTTCGAACTTCGTTTCGGATTTACAGAGTAGGGTCCCTGTAGCTTTACGTCGATTTCCTGTGAGACATGATACCACATCGCATGAATCTGTCCATTCATACTGAGCCGTATCTGACAACAGCGTGGGTCTACTACTTCCATAAGATTACTTGATACTAGGTTTATTATTGTTCTTGTATAAGTGACAAAAACACTGTAATTAGTATTTCGACTGTGTATTTGGAAAAACGTATTGGTTCCGCATTAGATTTTGTTTAAGATAAAAACTACGATGGCGGAATAAAGTAACAGCGTTAAAATAAGGATACCTGTAAGTCAAACTTGTAATCAAATGGATCTTCAGTAAAAGAATCGTATATACATACATACATACATGAGCTCACGCCTTTTTCCCAGACTGGTTGTAGTTTGTACATAGATACATACACAGGTCCAGGTCAGGTCTTACCAGGTCACCCATGTTCGTATAATTTTAATTAGTTTAAAAACCTTTCGGCTGTGAAATTAAAACTTCTATAGCCAGTTCTAAACGTAATCAGCCTAGAGTCAGAAATTTGTGCTCGATATGGCGATAGACTCTCGCCCCTATCACATCGTGTGACATAAAACATAAGGCGAAACGTGGGTCTCTTGGTTGCACCTCTGCCTACCCTTTTGGGAAAAATGCTTGAAATTATGTATGTGTGTATGATAATCTTGGCTTACAAGTAGTTAATCCATTGCAGCAGATGGTTCATAGTCTCTAAGATGCAAGCACATTCCATACCACGGAATATTTTGCACTTACTAAAAGCCCCCCCTTATCTTCAAATCTGCATAATCTAGTTAATCTTTGTGTTAAGATCGATTATTTATGTCGGGACAAATACACTTCGCTCGTAATATGTAGATATGGATTTTGGCGGGATTTTAGTATGTTCCCGTACTTATATGTCAATTTCTTACATCATTGTAAAAGAGAGGGCAATGCATCACTAATTAATTAATTATCCAATACAATGGTGAAGTGACAATCGTAAATGTGTGTACAGTACTTTGAGTAAGTGGTTTAATTTTTAAATAAAAAAATCTTCACTAACGCTGATGGTCTGATCTGGGAAGCGAATCCAAATCCTCTTATTTACAGGCCGCACAATTTGATCTATTCGAATACAAAGAATTATCTTTGCTTCTACACCCAGAAATTCGCATACAATTTGTATTCATCAAATCGAAGCATTAAGTCTGGTAGTCAAGATTGTTACGCCCTCACACCCACCACTGCAACTCCTGTGAGCTGATTTATGACACCGAACATTGAAGCTCAGTGAATTACTGGTGGTAGGTATCTCATATGTGAGAGGCCATCTGGGTAGGTACCACCGCAATGTCTATTTCTCCCGTGAAACAACACTGCGTAAATGCACTGTTGTGTTTCGGATTGATGGAAATTGTAGCCAGAGTAACTACTGGACATATTGAGACTTAACATCTTATGTCTCAGGATGACGAGCGCAGTGAAATGTTGCTACTGTTTATGAGCGGTCGTATCGCTTACCATCAGGCGAACGGCTTGCTCGTCTCGTCATTCATTGCAATAAAAAAAAAACTTTGGCAACGTTCACTTCTTAATAGTCAAATAGTAACATTAATAGGAGTTTGAAATAAATTCTCAGGTTCTGGTGATTTCTCGTGAATCAACTGATGAGCAAGTAATCTAGTATTTTACTGCGATGAATGGCAAGACTTTCGCATGACTTTTCGGCATTTCTTTCTTTCTTTCGATACCACTGCCCCTGGATAGAAAACATTGGGCATTCGGCAATCTCACACACCGAACGGACGCGACGGCAAAACTGTCACATCTCATCGATCTCCTGTGAGACCGTGGTATCTTGGTGGTATCGTACAAAGATTTCTGATTTCAACCAAGATTCCAACCAAGGGCATATCCAAGGGGGAGGTCATGATGGTCATGGATGGATGGCTGGCTCCAGATTGACAAAATGTATTAATAATCTTGTGGATAAAATTTATAAGCACAATTAATTCTTGGTATGAATAATGTAAAAAAGTGTGTGTATTTACAAATCGGCTGTGATGTGACGGCTGTAAACAAACTTTAAAAACCGTTATTACGAATTGGAGTATTGAAATCGGACCCAGTGTTCTGATATGGACTATATGACCCCCCTGGCGTAAAGTCTGATATGAACTATATGACTCCCCCTGGCGTAAAAGCTGGATCCGCCCTTAATTCCAACCTCATTCACTGAACCTGACACTCAGCTTTAGTTACCAACTGACAGATTTAACCTTCATAAAATATTATTGACGGTCGAATGTCATTCGAAAATAACAATGACCGTTTTAAGCGGCGAGCACATAGAAAACGCTCCGTTTAATTTTATTCACGTTTTACTGAGGCCATGTTGTATGAGTTGTAAACTAGTTGACAACGGAATAATCTGCTGCAACTAAGATTATGGGCACTGTGCAGACAAAGCAACGATATTTGAAGAAACTTTCAACATTTTACTAGGTTTCGAAAAAAACACCTAGTTTTCAGTTTCCAAATCCATAGCAAACTGTCAGTGTGTCTTTTAACTGTAAACTTAATGTCGTGGTCAGGGACCGAACCAAACGCGGCTGCCAACATGCTCACGGTGGTCGCGTGTTCGAATCCCAGGGCACACCTCTGACTTTTCGGATTATGTGTGTATTGATAGTCAATCACCACGCACTATATCGGTGAAGGAAACATCATGAGAAAGGGCATTGTCCATTTTTGCCCCATTTGTACAACATTTTTCGAAAAAAATAATTACGCTGATTCTTCGATTGCAGTATAATAAGTACACTCTGCCTTTGATGTCCAGAACCATTCTGAATGTAACATCGTCTGCCCTCAGCCTAACCGTCTCACCTGTAGCTTTACGACTCTCCAACCGCCAAGATATTTGTGTAATTATGTTTGAACAGTGACGCATGTCGTCTGCAGAACGTATCAGTGACTTCATTGCATTCCATATGAGTTGAAATATTTTTGGACATACTCAAAATATTGACTAATCGGATTTTTATGTTATGAGTTCTGTGTTGCTAATTTTAGGAAGAGACTAAGTATGAATTGGTTTTCTCCATGTTGCCTTTATTGGGATTTCGGAGCCTTAAAAAAATTGATGCGTAATTTCACTAATGCCTTTTGCTTGGTATAGTAACAGGGAGATAATGGGTTGCTTCTCACAATGTCATGTTAGTTTTGTGCACTTCTTCACTGGTAGTAGGTATTCGTACCAATGTGATAGCTCCGGAGTACCTACCGACCAAAAGAGGCGCTCAAGTGATTTCTTCTCATAGAAATAAAACTATTATTGATGGATTTTATTACGGACTTGCTTTAATTCGTTCGACATTTCTATAATTTACAGCTTTCCCCGTCACGGCGGACTGAGTTAATTTAGAAAGTTTGTTGGTTTCTGCGATCCGAGCTACGCAAAAGGAGCTGCACTGTGTCTTGAGGTCTAGCAGTTGGCGATAAAATCCGTAAATAATAGTGTTATTTCAATGTGTTACATTCGTGTAAATTTAAGAAACCATTATGCTTCTTCTCATGAAAAAAAGGCAATTAAGCTGTTTCAGATTAAGCCTCGAAATCTCCATGTATGTGCTCTCTAGGCCGGCATTGTGTTATCGATACTTTAATTCCACTGTACCTACAACCAAATGCGTCGCAATCACTAAAAATATTGCTAATTTAAATTGCGCAGTATTTTTATCATACAAATTACAAATACTGAATCTGACACAGATGACTAACTCAATGAAAGCAACTTAAACATGTGTTTATGGCACCTGAAATAAGATCTGACGCATATAAAAATTAAAACAATAAGCCACTTGAGAAGAACATAACACTTCGCTTGAACGCAATCATCCTTCAAGGATTAGGGTTGCTATCTTTTGTCCTGACTACATCACCTTCAGGAAAACCATTTTGTAAAATAGATCAACTCAATAGTACAACGTGGTAGACTATAGCCAGATTTTAACAGATCATTCATTACAATAGTTATCAGATCAATCATAGTCATCAGTTAGATCATTCATATATATGTATAGTAGTATGCATAAAAGTCGCGAGAATCGACTCCAATTAGGTATGGGATAAGTCCAGATAGAAAAACAAAAGAGGAAAGATTTTTCTACCCAAGTTCTTTAAGCAGTTTCTTCAAGTTCCTTACTAGTGGTAGGTCTCTCATATGTGCGAGGCCACCTGGAAAGGTACCATCTATTTTTTCGCCAAAAACTGTAAATGCACTATTGTATTCCGGTTTAAAGGACATTGTAGCCAGAATAACTACTGGACATTTTAAGACTCAACATCTTATGGCTCAGGATAGTTAGCGCAGTCTAATGCCAATACTGCTTTGTGATTAATGGTGTTGTTTGGTTTTGCTCCTGTCCATGAGTGGTCATATCGCTTACCATCAGGCGAACGGCATGCTTGTCTCGCTATTCATAGCAACAACAAAAAGTGACTGGGTGCATAAAGCAGCAGACCGGGCTCTCTGGCGTACCTTAGGTGAGGACTATGCCCATCAGTGTACTGCAATGGGCTGGTGATAAAGTTGACAATATTTATGCCTTAGTCTTTTATTTATCTTGGAAAAACGAATTCGAACCAATCCTACACCCCTGACAAATAATATCGTTTTCAACGTCCCAAAAACCCAGAAACGCTCATTTAATAATTCTTAAATTAAAATTTACTCATTCTCACAATAATTTTGAAAAACAAGGTCAGTTACGATTAATTTCATCTAAAAATATGAGATTACGTGATCTGACTAATTTTCAGTCTAAAAAATTGACCTAAAATTCTAAATTAGGAAATTAAATAATACGTTTAATAATGCCGTGGAAAATGTTGTTTCTGATGTAGCAATACATTTTCAGCTCGTATATGTCCCGCTGTTGTGCACAGGCCTCCTCTACAAACAAGAGTATGATTGAGAGTGGTTAAGCCATATAGTCCACCACGCTGGCCTAGTGCGGATTGGCAAACTTTACATGCCATAGAAATTCTAATTAATTCGCTATAGTATGCAAAGTTTCCTCGCGACGTTTTTCTTCACTGTTGAAGGTAACCATATTATAGTATAATTTACTTAATATAACATTTATATAGAAAACATAATACAGTTTGGAAAAAATCCAATACCCCTAAATCTAATCAACTTGCGATTTCAGTCCATATTAGTGTACCTATGTAAATTATGAAAAGTCAAAAGAGCAACACTAAAGTTATTTGCCAGTTCTTCTCTACTAAAATCCTGTATCAAGGGACACCATTGAGGACTTACATCGTTTCGCTCCAAGACATTATGGCCATATTTAAAGACGGTTTTAAAACCAATTTTAAATATCGAATGTTTTGACAGCTTCCGTGGCACAGTTGATTAGACGCCGGCTGTGAAACGTGAAGTCGCGGGTTCGATCCCTGCACCGAGAAAATAATTGTGGGATCCACAGGTATTCGTTTCGGATTTGGGTATTTGTAAGAGCGAAAAGTCTCTCGTAGTTCCTGGTATCCAAGATACAAGCCTCGATCTCAGTGTGGGGTCAGGACTATGCATGTGACTGTTGAGTAGGTGTATTATTATTTTGTCCCTTTCCAATTACTTTTGAATAAAATTTAAGCGAATAAGACAAAACATTCAGTAATTACTAATTAAAATAGCTTTTAGAACTGTCTATGAATGAGTGTCAAGCATCATAATAGTTTTGTATTGTATGTAGCAACACATACGTACCTCTTCTACAATATAGAGTACGATTGAGAGTGGTTAGATCATATAGTCCACCACACACTGCTGACAAAACACCCAATACATATTTTTCTATTTAGTTTCAAAGTTAATTTTCTTCATTTAATTTTAGATGTTTTTTTTTTTCTTTAAAGTTTTATATATTAAAAATATAACTAATTAAAATTTTATATGACAGCTATATATGAACTAGAATTTAAATTACTTCCTAATTTTCCTGTTTGTGAACCAAATTAAATGCGTTTGCAAATTTAATAATATTGCGTTAATAATTAACCAAATGACTTCATCTTCTAAATCACGAATTTATTTATTGAATAACAATTTAATTACATTGGATATGACGTCATTGTATGTCATCACGGAATGCACTTGATCATAACTGTTGGGTGTTATTTATTATTTATTTATTTATTGCGTGGTAGGTCCCATGTAAGGAAATGATAAAAATATACATACATTCATAGCTTTTATTAATTGCAATAAATATATCTGAATGATATACTTACATAACATATTCTGAATTTTAATAATTAATAATTCATTGTTGCTGTAATATCAATTTACAAAATACACAAACAAATAAACAAAAACAGTATGATTAACACTGGAATCGTACCTAAATCCAAAATTACATAAAATATAACGCAACGCAT
Organism: Hyles vespertilio; assembly: GCA_009982885.2. Lineage (NCBI taxonomy): Eukaryota > Metazoa > Arthropoda > Insecta > Lepidoptera > Sphingidae > Hyles > Hyles vespertilio. Next base: position 9,446,903 of record CM042823.1, read on the forward strand.
AAGCAAGACGAATGTTGCGTTTGCTTAATTTCCCGCCATTAAAATATCACTTTTTATGCTTTTTAAATTGATTTATTTATGGGCCCTTCTTTTATGTGTCTCGAAGTTCGTAAATACGTCAGTTGAGTGCTAAATTATGGGACAGGAGGTGAAATGTGAGATTGTCGATTGGATTTGACAGTCCTTTCGTTGCTACTGGTGCTGACTTGAATGCAAGTACTTTGAAATGTTGCAACTTAATTAAGTAATTGATTGTTCGGTATGATTTTATTCCTGGAATTTTTAATGCGTCTTATTCATGTCTGTGCTTTAAAAGGGTTTGAAAATTCACTTTTTTTTTTATGTTTGAACGTAAAAGTTTCTTGTATCTTGCATTTTTTCACAAAAGTTTGATGGGAGATATTTTATCTGTCTATTTAAATCGGATCTAAATAACTTGAGTCATCGTCTGGAAGTGGCAACAACCTTGGTTTCTCCATATCATTTCCGCCGTTTCAACAATTTTAAAACTTATTCGAAAGCATAATCCCACGTTTCGCTTAGTATGTTCTGTCCCAAGATTGGATAGAGAATTTTTGATAAACTATTTCCAAATCATACACCTTTCGCTTTATGTATTCTGTCACAGGATATGATAGAGAATTTCTGATTCAGGGCTGAATTAAAACAAACATCACAATATCACTTTCCCCGACACGGGATTCGATCCCGAGACCTCGTCTTTGTAATCTTATTATAAATTATAGTACAACTACGCCACGCCAAATATTTTTATATCGCACCAACATAATGTCTCGGTGCTTGGTTCCAATCCGACATACTCTAGTTTCACAAAACCGTATGGGAAACATAATGGCGCCGCAGCTCTCAATGTCAATTATAACCGCTAAAAAGCAATTAAGGTCAGTGCAACTTTTTAACCTCTCTGTTCCTAGAATTGCATCTAATACACTTTAATTAAAACAGCAAATAGCTGATGTATGTCTGGATTTTTAGGCCAAATTGTACATTTTTTTCAGTTTTTTTCGTACTCCAACGTGAGCGTCCTCTGCTTATCCCTTCTGAGAAAAGGGCGTGAGTATATTTTGGGACTTTAATAGTATGAAAAATACAGTAATACCCGTCCCGTTGCACTTTATACTTGAACGTCTGCATTATAAAAGAACGAAAAAAATGATTTCCAAATGTTAAAATTAAACTTCAAACAAAAACATGTTAAAGAAATAATAAAACAAAAAATAAATTTGCAGCATAAGTCAAGAATACTTATTTAAAAAGTGCTATAGCCATTTGTCAACTGGGATTGTACATTGTCCCAAAAAAACCGACGTGTAGCGAACAGCTTTAATGTCATATTTCATTCAAGAAAGATTTGAGGGGTCCCAATAGAGTTTTCTTCCTCTGCTCTCAAAGTCTCACGCCCATTTTAAAATTATTACCACCCATCGTGGTATGTGTTCATTCTCTCGTCTGAAACCCGACTTTCCCCTCCCATTTTAAAAATCTTTGTAGGTGTTCAAGAACAGCGGTAATAAATGATCAAGTGAACCGTTCGATCGTGTGCGGGACCTATCCAATAAAAAACAGATAACATACTGTTCTGAGAAATCTGCTTTCGGAGCATATAAACATTTCGATTAGAAAACAAATCTCTTCACGAATTCAATTATTTACGCTGATAATTCTCATTGAGAATCGATTTTCATGAGAATTCTGTAGATAGATAGAGCAAATATCGTAGGCGAAACATTTATGTAATTTTGTTTGAGGTTCATTAAAATCTTTGTATGTAATACCTACTTGTCTTTAATTTCCACCACTTATTATTCTTATACATATAAATAAAATTGAAGTGTCTGTTTTAAAAGTGAAAATAAAAAAAATGTCCAACTGCATATCGTTATATACACGATACCTGTGACGAAAATGATATTTAAAAAAAAAATTCTGTCTGTCTGTCTGTCTGTTTGTTCCGGCTAATCTCTGAAATGGCTGGACCGATTTTAACGGGACTTTTTTTGTCAGGTAGCTGATATAACAAGGAGTAACTTAGGCTACATTTATTTTAGAAAAATTCTTTTATTTTAGAGAAATAAAGTAATGTTGCAATGCCCGCGCGCAGCTCACGCGCATGCCACCACTGGGCCGTCACGTCGGGCGCCTCCTACCACTTCTCCTACCAACGAATCAATATCACATTTACAAAATATTGTATACTAGCGGCTCGGCCCAGCTTCGCCTGGGTGCATATATTTTTTGATTCCACTCCACACCAAATACATGTTATTTTTCGTATAAACTCTTGTATACCTAAACTTGACGTAGCTGTCCTGCTGTTCGGCTCAATCCCGGCTCATCCGTCAGTTACGTCTCTTCCCGATCCGTCCCGTCCTTTCTCTTTATTACCCATCCCGTCTTATAACGTGCATTTACATTTCATCCTATCAAATCTGTCAGCTATCCCAGCCCTCTCCAGTACCTTCCACTCTATTATATCCCGTCTCTCCATATACACATGCACATATAAAGATTGCCTTATGAAATTTTGACATTAATAACTTTAGCGGCTATCCAATATTTCTTCCCTTATTTCAGCACCAAAATGCTGTTTTTCTAAATACGTTACCATATACAAATTAATAAAACCTTCATACTGCCTTACCAGGTGACGTAAGTAATAAAACAAATATTTAAAAATATAAAACTGCATATCGTTTCATTATAATGTCTAGATACGGCATCAACGTAGCAATATTTTTTTTTATTCTTGAGTCTGGAAACAATACTAATGCGGAATTTAAATTTGTCCCCCAGCGCATCTAAAAGTATCAATTCAAAAAACAATGTCCATTATGAAAACGAAAAATTATAATTAGATATATTTTGGTGTTTTCCGGCAAAACGCTTCGATAGAGTATACCTTGTTTAAAACTGTTGCAATAATCTCAAAAAACAATGGGCTATTTTGGTAGATATGGACATCGTTTTATTTTACATTTAACAAAATTACGCGCAAGACGCCGTATCTAGATAATATTATATACACGATGTACATATTTTTTGAATTTTGTTCTATTTCGTCAGCCGTCAATGAAAGACAATGGAAAGATAGATCATTTTACGTTGGATGGTAGTTGAAGCTGGACCGTCTTTTACGTCTCCCGTCAAATAAATAAAGATCATCCTATATTGGCTGGACGCATCACGCTTGAACGATACCCAAAAAAAAGGTTTTTAGTATCTTCCTTAGAAATTTTCCAACTTTTCTCACTCCTGAAACCTTCCCAGGACTTTCACGAATATTTTAAGACCAAAATAAGCCAAATCGGTCCAGTAGTTTTTGAGTTCATCGATGACATACAAATAAACATTCATTTTTATATATACCGGGTATCTCAAGACTGCTACCGAAAACGAAGCCGAGTGGTAGTTTTAGTGACTACAAACACAATGCAACTAAAAATTTCCCAAAGAAACGCGATAATGATTTTTATGATTTTTTAAATATCGTCATTTTTGGGTGGTAAATCCATAGTTTTTGCTTAAATAATAATTTAAACACTTTTATACCTTAGATTATTTATAAATCAAAGGGTATACACTATTATTTTAGGAAAAAATGTATTTACTACCCAAATATGGTCATAGGAAAAAAATTACAAAAAAAAATTGTCGCTTTTTTTTTGCAACATTTTCTATTGCATTGTGTCTGAAGTCGCCTAAACTACCACCCGGCTTCGTTTTCGGTAGCAGTCTTGATATACCCTGTATAGATAAAGAAAATGTTCAATAAAGTTAATACAAAAAACTGAAAATAAATGTGTAACGGGAGTTTACCACCGCTCGCTAAGAGATGGCGCCACCGTAGAATTAGATCGCGGTATGGTTTCGTTACAAAGGTTGATAATTAAAATAAAAATGCAAATAACAAAAAAAAACTAAATAAACTAATTAACTTTTTAGTTAATTTCCACACAGACAAAGTCGCCGGCACAGCTAGTAATACTTAAAATAATAATACTTTCCATTTATGACTCACTGCGTACATTAGAAGATATATTATAACCAGCAGAAACGAAAATGGTAAACTGGAAAGTGACGTAATACTGAGCAACAGAACACTAAATAATAATACATAAATGAAAGCTGTGAGTTGTAATTTAAAAAATATCATCATTACTTATGAGCCAATGATGCGCTTATTAAAATAAACTTCATATGACTTGGCTTCATGGTCTTTTACCTTTGCCGGATCTAATTCCAAAAATATATCAATGGCACTAAAGGACAACAAGGACTAGCGATTTGTAAGAATTTCTATGGTATGTAAGTCCACCAACCCGCACTAGGCCAGCGTGGTGAACTATATGGCCTAACCACTCTCAATCGTATTCTCGATTGTAGAGTAGGCCCGTGCCCTGCAGTGGGACGTATATGGGCTGATACGATACGATACTAAAGGACAAGGCTGTACGGGCTGAAACCCTTTGCCTTCTTAACAAAAAGGAACAAAATACAGTCGTGTTCCATTTACAAAAACCTCATGACGTCATACGTGCTCTCCCGCAGGAATAAAAACGTTAACAAGTAACAAGGTTTTGCACCGTTGATTTATCGGTCAATAAAACGTCAATCAAAGTGGCTTCGCGGAATGCTTCCATGAATGTCTGGAGCTTTTTTGTGTCAAATAAGATGGCCTAAATTTCCTTCGGGACGAAATTTGGGATGCATTGACAATTTGTTACAGTACTCGTACGTTAATATGAGGTATTCGTAGCCACATAGCGATCATCATACAAAAACGTTTCCTGCCATTATGACCCATGTGAATGTCTCTTGGGAAGTCTTGGGTTTAATAATTAATTCTGACATTGATCGAATCAAAATTAGTTCGAATCAATGTTTGTGGAAATTCCTTCAACAAAGTTCGCCTTTTTTTGGTTTATAAAACCATCTAGCTTACCCGATAGGTATTGGAATTTGTGCCGTGTACTATGCGGTTCAACTAAGAATAGGACTGACCCGCGCCATATTGGTTCGTAGTAGCTGTCAAATCGCACAATTTAGGTAGTGTGAGCGAAACAAGATTTCTTAAAATAATATTTTTGTTGAATAAAAATAATATTTTTAATATTTAATAATTCGTAAAAAAATTAATGAATGAATAATGTCGTGTTATAGTTACTCTCTGGCGAATAATTGCATATGAAGTAAATAAAAAATTAAAAAAATATACTTTTTTAAGCTATTTATGACTAAACGTTCTTGTTTATGTGTCCATATAACATTTTGTAATTGTTTCAATTTATTTAGTTAATTTATGTTCAAGAATTCAACTATGTGAAAAAACAATATAATTGATGCGTAAATATTTTTTTGTTGCTAACCATACTTTTCGTGTGATATTTGACAACTAAAGGTCATTGACGTTCCTATTCTTATTTGAAACGCATAGTATGTGCTTTATCTCACTTAGGATCAGTTGTTACCAATTCGTATTAATTCTCTTCAAATTTAAATTACAAATGGAAATTCCGAGTGATTTATTTACCAGGTAGTCCAAAGAGTTTAATTAAGCTAATAAATATGGGAATTAGTATGACATAATATGACATAACTCCAAAGGGTTTCCTTGTAACGAAAAGATCTTTACAGTTATGAGGTCCATTTGCTTAATAGCTATTTAATAGTTTTCCATAGAGTTGTTTGAATAAGCTGGCTACATAGTGTTTTTTGGTTTTGCTACTGTCCATGAGCGGTGAAATAGCTTTCCTCTTGTCCGTTACCAACAGGCCACCACGTAATTGGTACTGTAGTAAATCACAAATTATTTAATATAAGACTATTTAATTAATTAATCAAGCTATTTACAGGCATGGTTAAATCAACGGTAAGAACAGACGGTCATTGGCCGATTCCATGGCTATTAAGAGATTTATGACATTTGAATAAAGGAAAATATTAAACTGCATAACTGAGTTAATTGGAATGTGACGTGGGGATCAAAGAGGAATTATAAGAAGTTTTGATTGTTGAACCAATAAATAAGATATTATATGCGTATCAAAGCAATTAATATACCTAGGTAATATTGGTTATTGTCTTGTGTATTTTTTACGTCATATGTATTGTAATATTACTCATATGTTTTCTTGTGCTTAAATTATTTTTCCATAAGTCTAGGTAGGTACATTCGTATCGTCATAAACTTCGATCGTCCGAAGATACGAACTTTGATTCGAATTTTCAGAGTAGGGATATTTATACTTTTTTGGCCTTGTTTATAGGCAGCTGTAAAATGTATTTAATTATCGGAAATCTATTTAGTTTTCGAATTTTTATCTTCTCTGAATTCAAAAGCCGTTCGAAGGAGACAAAAAATACGATAAATAATATTGGTTTAATACCTATCTATGAATATGACTGTCTTTAGCAAAAACTACGCTCATTTGTCTCAAAGGTTTATCTTTCTTTGTATCAATATCTTATTGTTATTAATGAAAATATATTTTATCTCAAATAACCGTGAAAGAAATTTTCATTTTCCTCTGTTTTTGAATAGCGAATAAAATTGTATTTCGTTATTTTAAATAACCGTATAGATACGGTTATTTAAAATATTTTTCGTTTGAAATGACAAAATAAAGATTATGAAGTTTTAAATACAGGTGGTTATGCCTTATTAAAGGTCATGATAACTGCACAACTGCAGAATTAGTAATTCAATAACAGTCACATACATAGTCCTGACCCCACACTAAGATCGAGTCTCATATCATGGATATCAGAAAATACGAGAAACTTTTAAGTCTCACAAACACCCAAACCGGTGCCGGGATCGAACCTGTGGCCTCTCGTTTCACAGCGACTAACCATCGGCGCCACGGAGGCTTTCAGATTTTGTAATATTTTGACTGCAGTAAATTCACACGACAATAGATCAAAGACGATTTTCACGATATACCTACATTAGCCCAAATGCGTCACTCCGCGGCATGGGCCTCCTCTACTATACTCCTATATGATTGAAAGAGCCTAGGCCATATAGTCCCCCGCGCTAGCCAGGCGCGGTAAGTAGGATCACAGAACAGGTGAATATGGTTAGAAGAGAAATACAAGCGTTTGACGCGTCGCAAGGTGGTGCATAAAAAGCATCACTGCCGCGGAACGGATAATTTGTCAAATTAGTCGTTTCGAAATGCCTTGGAGTGTGGTGCTCCGGCAAAATAGAATAAAAATACAGATTTGTGCTATTTTATCTTGCAGTTCCAATACTAAAGCGTCGAATATCAATAGAGGAAGAATTTTATACCACTATTAAACCCGATTTTATTGATTTTCACATTTATTTCCACAAATTGCGGTTTATAATTACGAAATTATGAAGAATTCGATAATATGATAGACGACATATCAAAAATATACTTACATTGCTGATTACGCGTAAATACAATGTACGCGAATGCCAAGTTCTTACGCAATGCATACGATCACTGGTGGTAGGTCTCTTATATGTGAGAGGCTGCCTGGGTGGGTACCACCGCAATGTCTATTTCTCCCGTCAAACAGCAGTTTCAATGCACTGTTGTGTTTCGGATTGAAGGACATTGTAGCCAGAGTAACTACTGGACATATTGAGACTTAACATCTTGTGTCTCAGGATGGCGAGCGCAGTGGAATGCCAAGCATTGCTTTGTAATTCAAGGTGTTGTTTGGTTTTTCTACTGTTCATGAGCGGTCGCATCGCTTACCATCAGGCGAACGGCATGCTCGTCTCGCCATTCAATGCAATAAAAAAAAAAAAAAAGGTAGAGACAACTGGATTCCTACAAAATCCAAAACGATTTGTTAATCTAGCTAAGTATTCATATTCTTGAAACAGAAGACGATAAATAAATCGGTATCTTAAGTATTATACAAACCAAAAATAATTACAGACAACGCTTATGGAAAAACTGTATCATGGGGGTGAAATAATGAATTATTGTATGAAAAATCAAAATCACTGAAGATACTGACGTAAAGAAATCATAATTTTATTGTAATAGTTGAATATATCTGCTTTTCCAATAATAAAAATGTTAATATCTCACACATAGCTGAAAATCTTGAAAATCCTGTACATATACATTTGTTAAATAGTATGCAAATTAAAATTAACTTTCAATATTAGATATTATAGTCTCATTTATTTTCTGTCTATCAACATAATACTAATTAAATAACTGTATCAGGAAAAACCATTAAGCATATCGATAAAATTAATTCCGGTCTTATAACAAAAACATATTTCCATAATTTTATCGATACTTTAAATCGACTATTGCAAGCTTTCTATATTAGTTTTAAATAAATAAATAAAATAAAATAAATAAATAACACCCAACAGTCACATACATAGTCCTGACCCCACATTAAGATCGAGTCTTGTGTCGTGGGTATCAGGAACTACGAGAGACTTTTCGGTCTCACAAACACCCAGACCCGGAAGAAATATTTGTGGGCCGCACAAACATTTCTCTCGGTGCGGGGATCGAACCCGCGGCCTCTCGTTTCACAGGCAGCGTCTAACCGCCTGCGCCACGGTGGCTGTCGTTTTGTAGAGGTTTTGTAGAGGTTTTGTGTTTTTAAAACGACGACGCTGGTTTTCATACAATTTGACGGCTATTGCCTTTCTAACCATATTCAACTGTTCTGTGAGTAGGATAATAGTTTCAATGTCTAGTAATCAGTAAAATGGCCTTCAATACGGAACACAATAATGGTTGCAGTCTGCATATTGGCAACAATAAAACACAAAGCTGTGGTATATACCCAGACGGCCTTGCATGCGGGCAACCTTCGATGTACAAATATCGCATTGTTAGTGAAACACCATAAGCTACCTTGAACTTGTGGTGAAATACACGTAAACGACGTCTTTATGTACTTATTTACGCACTTAAAAAGTTATACTTCTTTGGGATAACAGATAAATGGCTAAATATGTCATTTGATATTTTTGAAGACTGTAATTCCTGTAATACAGGCTCAACAGTGCCAAGCATCTTAATGCCAAGCATTTTAATTTTCACGCAGATTTTGTTTCATCTTTGGTTTGTTTAACTTCCCGACGTGACGTTTCGCTTACTTTCGTGGTCACGGAGGGAGGAGTCTAATTAAACCGAATCCGTGATAAAATCCGTAAATAATAGTTTTATCTCAGTGTGTGACATTCGCGTAGGTATGTCTAAGAAACAATTTAACTCTCGTGATGTTTCTAATGTTTCGTGATTTTTCGGTCCAACAGCTCAATACTGGGGGAACTGAAAATAAGGGAGCGACTGTCCACCATCGTCATTCGAAGATGTCTCCAGTTCTTCGGTCATGTGGCGCGGAAAAACTCTGACAACCTGGAACGATCGATCTTGTTAGGAAAGGTTGAGGGAAGCAGACCACGTGGCCGCAGACCAGCTCGTTGGGCTGATCAAATAAGCAAGACGCTAGCCATGATTATCCCAGAAGCACTACATCTGGCGGAGGACCGTCAAGCCTGGCGATCAGCTGAAAAAATGAAAATGAAAATAATTTATTGAAACCATTAAAATATTCAACATCATTCAGTCATTTTTTTATCTAGCACCCGACTGTCGAGCCGAGCTGTCCAAGACTTGACCAAGTGAAGGGGTCACGATCAGCATTGAGGAAACGACTAGAGAGAAAGAGAGATGTTTCTAAATTCCGTTTGAAATATAACTAAACAATTTCTAATATAACTTTATAAATAGTTTTTTTGTTTTCATAAATATTTATCTTGGCGCGGAAATAGAAACCGCCGCTCTCGTTTCGTACAGTAAAACGTCTTGAACGAAAGCTGTAATATTAATTGAAGTGGGCTATTTTGAGACTATGAATGAAAGTGCTCAGAAGTTCCTCCATGAATCATTTTATAAATACATCAGCGTTTAAAAATATCCAGTCAAGTGTAAGTGTGATTACACTATAGAATTCCGTAACTATAATTGATAAATTTTTTGTAAAATTAAGATATTAATTCGCTTGGACTCAATAACTTCTTTCACTTCAACTAAATTATCATTATTCGTTATCATATTTCATCTACAGAAAATCCGCCCCTGGGTATAGGTCTGCTAAAATATTTACCATTTTACCCAACCTTAAACTGTTCAATTGCTTATATCCCTTGCAGATAAACTGCTTGCTAATTTTATAACCTCTCAATTCTCTTTCTCTCAGCCAAAAGAAATCTACTATTGAAGATAAACCTACCCCACCTTTAAACTAACTAAAGAATATTCTATAAAGATGAATTCTACGTTGTTTCAACAAGGAATCCCAAAATTCCCCCTACTGCACGCATGCAAACGTCGAAATGGTTTGATAATGAGCAAACCTGACCGCGCCCGGGTGCAATTAAACAGTTACAAACAATTCACACTTGAGATTGTTTTAATCTGGTTAAAATTATGATCGCTCGTTCGCCCACGCTCCAACCGAAATAATATGATGTACGTGCTTAATTACACGGTATGCGGCACGGATAGACGGACGACTTTAAGACTTAAAGTCGCAATTAATATACAAGCTTTGGGGATTATCTAAGGATTAGTCCCAGAAACAGACTAATCAAGTTAAAGATTTATAGACAAGCAACAAAAATGTTAATTCGTTCATTTTTAGAATTGATCATTGATTAGCGATCAGATCTATTTATTAATATTAGCCTTTAAAAGCTATCAGTTTTGCTATCTGACACACTAGAAATATAAATTAAATTAATAGGTTTTTTAGTTCATTACACGGCCTACAGCCTAAGCCGCGACTGTGCTTACTTTTCTTCTCTTTAGCGACTCTCCCTAACTTTGGGGTTCTTAATTACAGGACCCTTGGCCGTGACATATTTTTAAAGTGAATCTTCATTGTGATGAGTCCTTAGATGCTATTACTCCCTAAACTAATGTCTGGGTATCAATAATACAAATCCGTATCCTGTCGACATCATTATAGCTATGTAATGCAGGAAAAGTACTTATTTATCTCCGCTGCAAAGTTTATCGGGGCTGCCTTTCACTACTAGTGGCTTTACAATAACTTTGACATCCGAGTTTAGAAAAAATAAGGGCAATGAAATGCATGCGCAAAACCAATTGAGATAGTATACACGAGGGGACACTGCAAACAAAATGTTTGTAACAAAATGAACGGTACAGTACCGCTCCTTCTATTTCTGTCTCTGTCACGCCAACGCAGTAACATTATCTTCGCTCTCGCTTCACTGGTTTCCCGTGTGCTCGCACAATACGCAGAGATTTTGTTCCCAATGTCCTCTAATATAATACCTCAGTGGCAAAACCCGACAATAGCAACGACAATAATGCTATAATCCCGTCTGTACAGTCCATGACTAATAATACCTACATACTTGTGTTAAGGAATGAAATGTTTGAGTAAGGGATAATTATAGAAATTTTAAAGCACCCAAACATTATCTGGAATTTTAATTTTTAAAACAAACATTACTAATTTCTGAAAATAACTTTGGCATTATGTTTTGTTGATATTTCAGTTTAACTGATAACACGTGGAATTGTGAAGCCGTTGATTACTATATTTAGTATGTTTATTAATTTAAGATATTATTTTAGAATTTCGGATACATCGTATTTAATAAACAGTTTACGGGAAAAAATGTTATTGTTCTATTAAAATGTAGATTATCAAAGGGAAGTGTGAAGAATCAATTAAATCTGCCAGGCGCCAGCAAAATTGTATCGAATGGCATGAAATAAGCTGGGATTAAGATATATCAGATTGGATTAAGATGGGATTAAGATATATAAGATATATTTGACAGCCTCCGTGGCGCAGTCGCTTAACCCTTAAATTGGCAGTACCATATATCGGTGAAATTGTGTTTTTTTTTTAAATTTATATGTATTGTTAGGGATAAATAAAGACAACATACATGGAAATTAAACAAATATATTATATCTGATTATATCTTAACAGGTTTTTCTCACGTCACTTGTAAGTGACATTGCCACCTTGCCATCATAATTGAGCGCAGAATATATGTCACACAAAACGTACGATGCCCGTTTGACTAGTCAACGAAATAATATGAAATAAAATTAAAAATTAAGCTTATCACAACTAAATTAAACTAATAAATTTTTTCACGGCCTTTCTTCTTCATATCTTTGTCACTGCTTAGGTGACAATTGCGTAGTCTGTCCTTTCGGATCGTGCCCAAATATAGTATCCCCATCTCGTTACGTAAGTAATAAAGCAGCACTAAAGAAGTAAACCAGTTATCAAAGTAAACCGTGGCAAGAATCGGATTAGAAATAGTTTTGCATAGTTTGACAACTGTTTTGTCCCCAACGCCAAGGTAATCTTGCTCCCATTCTGTGAACGCATCTTGCTGAAAAGTGTTTGTTCCATCATAGGCAAAAAATCGTAAACCATCCCTGAGGTCCCAGCTCGAACCAAAAATTTAAAGCCCCATTTATGGGGTTTTTTGGGATTGTATTGCTTGCGATTGCCAGCTTTTTTTACCTTTGTATGGTATTATCATTTCATCAATAGCAAATGATCTCTCTTCTTCGAGCTTGAGGCACTGCTGCCGAACATGCTCCATTACGACCGATACTTTGTGATAGCTATAATTCTTGTCTACATTCGTGTTGTCACAAAAATGTAAAAAACGTTTGATAGATCTGTAACGTTTTATACCCATAGCAGATGCAATTGGATCAAATCTAAGATCATTACTCCAATAATCTTCAATAGCCGGCATCTACTGGTGGTAGGTCTCTCATATGTGAGAAGCCATCTGGGTAGGTACCACCGCAATGTCTATTTCTCCCGTGAAACAACACTGCTTAAATGCACTGTTGTGTTTCGGATTGAAGGACATTGTAGCCAGAGCAACTACTGGACATATTGAGACTTAACATCTTATGTCTCAGGATGGCGAGCGCAGTGGAATATTGCTACTGTTTATGAGCGGTCGTATCGCTTACCATCAGGCGAACGGCTTGCTCGTCTCGCCATTCAATGCAATAAAAAAAAAATCTTTACAATTCCCATAATAATATCAATACCTAATATTATTTCTATTTCTTTTCTTGTTACACAGATAGATTTACCTTGTTGTTGTACTGAATACAGGTTAGTCATATCTACAATGTAATCTAACAGATCGTCACTAAAAAAATGTTTAAAATATTGCTGCGGTGACTTTAATTGATATTGTTCAGCAAAACTTACACTTGTATCCACTTCCACGGCTCCTGAATATTTGTTTTTTTTTTAACGTAAATTCTAATTGTTCTGGCTTGCGTTTTTTTTGCTATAGGTACTGCAGTTAAAAGTGGCATGGGGGATGACTCTATATTTGCGAGTTGTCTGGTACGACGGCATGTTGTAGTTTGTGCCCTTGGTGTCAGTGGAGATATTATTGAAGTTGTTGATGGTGTTTCCGGTATAATGCAAGGTGGTAGAACTTGTGATCTACCTAATAAAGACGATGCTGATGTCATGGGTCCTATGTCATTTTGGTTAACGTGATTTTCTGACGTTAAGCCCTTTGATTCTGCCTCCGGTTCGGTTAAATAGCTGGCGAAATAGTACTTCTTACCGGTGAAGAAGAGTCAGAACCAGTGTTGTTATTTTTGAAGTACTTACGAGCTAATATTCTTCTCTCTTCATCATCTTCAGATTCAATTTCTGAATCTATAGAATCTGATGGAGGGACTAACGCAAGAATTTTCTGCGATCTCCAACTATTCCTTGCCATGTTACTGAGAAAAATATTGTCAATTGTAAAACATATACTATACAAATACGATAATATTTCTACTACTAACTAACTGGCAATGTCCGTTACAAGTAACAAACATAAATGCTACTCCGTGTGAGATCTAATTGGCAATGTCCGTTAAAAGTGACAAACACAAAAGTTACTCCGTATGAGAGCAATTGACGGTGTCAGTTTCAAATGACATAAAGATTTACTGAGATATTGAAAACAAAATATGAATGATACGATAAAATAAACAATTGAAAACTACGGATTAACAATTATTCCAACGGTATTAAGCATAAAAAGTATATAAATCACAAAAATACCTACATAATAACAATATTTTTGACGAGTGCAAATTCATTTCGCCGTTGAAATATTTCAAATGACTGATGCAACTCGTTTAACGAGCGAGAGCGCGTTTCAAATGCACGAGTGCGAAAAGGATAGTCTATTATATAAACGCCGTACCACGTGACAGGCGCGAGCGTCACCTCAAATCAGACTTGTGTGCATCTTTATAACATGTTCCATGAGACGGACAGAAACAATTTAAGGGTTAAACGCCGCCTGTGAAACGAGAGGCCGCGGGTTCGATCCCCGCACCGAAAGAAATGTTTGTGCGGCCCACAAATATTTCTTTCGGGTTTGGGTGTTTGTGAGACCGAAAAAGTATCTCGTAGTTCCTGATACCCACGACACAAGACTCGATCTTAGTGTGGGGTCAGGACTATGTATGTGACTGTTGGGTGTTATTTATTTATTTATCTACTTCTTATGGTACTACTTAAACTAACAGCGGTCTAATTCATATACATTTTAAAACCTATTTTAGTTTTACAACCGTCAACCGTCAATACTGGTACAGAAAGGATTTTTAGTATTAAGAAGATTGTAATAAATTTATCACATTTCATTATTTTAATTTGACTCGGCACTTCGATTAAACTGCATCTTACAGTAAGTATACTCCAAATGTCTATGAATCTATTTTTTTTTTCATACGTGTAATATTTAGAAGAACAGCGAAATATCAGACATCCGCTTGTTAGATGGACAGATGATGATTAGGTTGCAGGAAGTCACTAGATACAGGCAAATTCCAACAAGATGATTTGGAAATCCTTGTGACCTCTGTTTAACAGTAGACTTTTTGATGCTGAAGAGAGAGAGTCGAATTGTAAATAGAGGAAGAGGCAAACAGTATAGACAGACTATATTAAGCTGAGGATATTTTAACTCAGTTGAATAACCGTCGTGCGATAAACCTCGGTAGTCTGCAATGCACTGATCACACAAACATTGAGTTAAATTATTGATTAATACGTAAGCACGGCTAAATATAAGTCACTAATTGTCTAAAATAACGCCTCTTGGAACAGCAAAGAGCAATAACCTCATGGAATTATAGGATAATTTTTATAACATAAGTCCTACAAACGAGCAAACAGGTCACCTGATAGTAAGGTAAGTGATCACTGCCGCCCATAAACATTCACAACGCTTGTATCACGGATGTTTTGTCGGCCTATTAAATCAGAAGGGGTACGGAGAGAGGCTTTGGCCATGCTGTACGGTATTTAGAGCCAATCATGAAATTAATGACAGCCTCCGCGGCGAAGTCGGTTAGACGCCGCGCCGCCGCGAAATGTTTGTGCGACACACAAATATTTCTTTCGGGTCTGAGTGTTTGTGAGACCGAAAAGTCTCTCGTAGTTTCTTATAACCAGGGACCGAAAGCCATTCGATATTACGGTACCGGTATCGACGAATTTCGGTTACCTTTAATATTTTGGTAACCGCTATGACGCATTATAAAGGTTACCTTATATACGGTAACCGTTTTAATACCGGTAACCTAAAAAGACCTTGAATGCAAAAGAAAACGCGTTGTTGTTGTATAACAAATAAATATCATACTTGTCGAGTTGTTTACACAATATCGATGGATTCGGTTCATTTCTTTTTTGGTGTGTAATTCTGTTGAAACAATCATGAAATGAGTAAAGATAAATGTGTGGTATAGTGCCATAATGTTTAGTAAAGACAAACGGCGGTATAACCATTAACAGGCACTGCCCCCGCTTTGACTTATAAGGAACGGCGCATGAAACATAGAGGTAACCCTTATTTCGGTTACCGGTATGATACCGGTTAAATTCTAGGAATCCAATAAAATTGGCGGATACCGGTTACCTTTAAAAATACCGGTATTATTTTTTTCGGTTGATACCAAAAAATACCGATATTTTCGTTACCGGTTTCGGTTCCTGCTGATAACCATGACACAAGACTCAATCTTAGTGTGGGGTGTACTATGTATATGACTGCTGGGTACTGTTATGTATCATCGCATTAGCGCATTATGACCCACTATTGAGTTCTCCTCTACAAACGAGAGTTCGATTGAGTGGGGTTAGGTTATGGTCCACGCCAAACTAAAGCGGGTAGGCGGACTTTATATACCATACAAAATTTTGTCAAGATCTCTATACTCTATAGTATTCTGGTTTCCTCAAAAAGTTTGTCTTCCCGGTTTATAGACAAGTAACATTTATAGACAAGGACGAAAGTAGGCCAAACTGTTCCATAAATTAACTGGCAGATATATTTTGCTTTCAAACCTTAAATATTATGTTTCAATTGAACATAATGTTTATTAAACGCTACATTAAACTATTATCTTGTCCACGACTTTACTAATAACTTACAGATTTATTCACTTATATCAAAAGACAGCATTCACATCATTAATTTTCTTCTAATATAGGATACTGTTAGTCGAAGCGCGGGTTTTGATGCAGATATGGATTCAGACATTATTAATGGGCATTTATTTATAGAAACTCTGCCTAGGTGGCGTAGTTGTACTAAGGTACTGTAACAGGTTACAACGCATTTCTTGGGTGCGAATCTTGAATAGGGCAAAGGCAAAGGATTTTTCTATTCTTTATCATCCCGTAGTTAAGAATTTGTGCCCGGTGTGACGATAGGCGGGCCCACTATCACATATGGGGCGAAACATTCAGGGCAATATGTAGGTGTTCTGTTAGTATCTCTATATACCCCTTATGGGAAAAAGGCGTGATGTTTATATATTGTATTTATTTATATAAATTCTTTATATACAGGGTATATCAAGACTGCTACCGAAAACGAAGCCGGGTGGTAGTTTAAGCGACTTCAGACACAATGCAACAGAAAAAGTTGCAAAAAAAAGCGACAATTTTTTTTTTTTATTTTTTCCTAATGCCCTATTTTGGTGGTAAATACATTTTTTCCTAAAATAATAGTGTATACCCTTTAATTTATAAATACTCTAAGATATAAGAGAGTTTAAATTATTATTTTAGCAAAAACTATGGATTTACCACCCAAAAATGACGATATTTAAAAAATCATAAAAAATAATTGTCGCGTTTCTATGCGAAATTTTTAATTGCGTTGTGTTTGTAGCCACTAAAACTACCACCCGGCTTCGTTTTCGGTAGCAGTCTTGAGATACCCGGTATGAGTTAATTCTTCGAGCTATGTGATATTAATATGTATGTAATATATTATTTAGACCACAGAACAGATGAATATAGTATTTAGACAATATGTTGGTTTGTAAAAAATATATTATTTTCATTAAAGGTGAAAGAAAACATAATGAGAAAACCTACAAATCTGAATAATGAATACCGAGATATAGCAGATATTTGAAAACTACCAACCAGGTCTGTGACTGTTGGACATATTTATTTATCAAGGCCCTTATCTTACTCTGGGATCAGGGATACATTTTTAAGTTTAAAAAAGAATGACACCGCGGGTATCTGTACAACGGTAAAGAAGTCCTTTACAGTTAAAACAGCTTCTCTGATAGCAATCGAAACAATACAGAGGCTATCTGAGTTGTTAAGACTGATCTAACCTCGACACAACTGGATCATCTACTTACAATCTCGGTCAAACTGTTATATATCGAGCATATATGCTTCTTATATTTATGTAAGTGTGACACAGAGGTCATAGACGTTAGCTGTCCTTAAAACTATTATACATACATCCTTCTCATCGTTTCCTCACTACTGAATGACCATACATGATATTTACTCATCGTATTTGATCCTGGATGTCATGGACCGCATGGTATAGGCCACCAACCGTTATACTTACAATGTCCGACTATGTGGTGGGTGTTCTACCTCTGGCGCCCATGCTCTCGATGCCTCCCAATATTATAATTTATGACTGCCTCCGTGGCGCCGTTGGATAGATACCAGCTATGAAACGAGAGGCCGTGGGTTCGATCCCCGTACCGAGACAAATATTTTTGTGATACTCAAGTATTCGCTTTGGGTCTGGCTGTTTGTGAGACCGAAAAGTCTCAAGACTTCTTATCTTAGTGTGGGGTCAGGACTGTATGTTTGTGTATTTGTTTATTTATTATGATCTTCTTTTAATCATGCCTGGGAGACTGCAGGATATATCCAAAGAAGCTTGGGACACTTTCCTGACAAATGACAGAAACTCTATTGAACATATAGCTCCATCAAAATTGATTCATTAGTTCTCAAGACGTTCCATGGTGTTCGAAGCATCCTCCGCCATACTCACATCTCGAAGGCATCGATTTTGGTAACATTGTGGCTCTTTATGCACCACGTCTCTACACACATGTTAGATACATAATATAATATGTAATGTAATATGTCAAAATATAAGGTCTTCTTCTTTAGTTGTTAATACTCTTGGCAGAGTGGTCGTGGCCATCTTCTAAGGTGTCGGCTCGCTTTACAATCAAGATGAAAATTGAAAATGCGGATTCTAAAATACAAGGTGAATGATGGTAAATATGGCAGGAAGTTTATAATGGCCATAATAATAACGAGCTATCATATAAAATAGTATTTTATTTGTTAAGTACCATAAATTAATCAAAACGTTTAAGAAAACCGTCGCCGTGCTGAATTGAATAGCTTGATTTTCTCTTAGTGAAAATTATCTCTTGCTCTTTGCTTCGCGACGAATACATTAATGCCCTTTTCACACATTCTAAAGTCATTAATCACATACAAGCGTGTACGCCATAATTAATGTTCTTTTAATATCTTATATATGTGTGTAACAATCATAACAAGATAATAAATACATATTTGACCTTGCTTAAATTACTTTGGGGGGTCAACCACCCACAATATTATCTGAATTCGGTCGTTGCACTAAAGTTGAACCAGTCACGTGTAGTTCAAAGTTTATCTACGAATAGAAAATATCTGTCATAATTGTTGTTGGCATGCTAAATCGCGGTCCTGCTTGACCTAGGGTTCAGTGCGTGACCTACCGGAAACCTAGATAAACCTAGATTTCAACTGCTTTCTCTTCTATGAATAATTTGAGTTTCGTTTATATTTGAACACTTGGAAACGTTACTGTAATAGCTTGAACGACGAGAAAGGAAAATGTTCATTCATAGTATTGGTAAAAAATATTATTGATCTATAAACTGCTTAAAACTAGTTGTGTATCAGCCCATATACGTCCCACTGCAGGGCACGGGCCTACTCTACAATCGTAAGTACGATTGAGAGTGGTTAGGCCATATAGTCCACCACGCTGGCCTAGTGCGGGTTGGCGGACTTACATACCATAGATTTTTTTATAAATCGCTATGGTATGCAGGTTTCCTCACGATGTTTTCCTTCACCGTTTTAGTGCGTGGTGATTGACTATCAATACAGACATGACTTCGAAAAGTCAGAGGTGTTAAAACTAATTAAACCATTTTTATGGTTAACACTTAAACGTTTTCCTGTTTTATTCCGGGCGACAAAATTTTATTAAATAAAGTAAGTAATTATCATCAAATTTTACATTTTGTTCACGGAGCCCAATACAAAAAATATATTTATTGGACTTCAAACTTGTTTCTCCAAGAACTCCGGGCCTGGTCTCAATAATGTTTTAAATATTTATTGAAAATATATATTTTTCCCTACACAAAAAAGTAGGTTTAATCATGGCAAAACAATCTATGCACTGATACTAAGTTTAATAGTAAAATTTGCAGCATTTTGCTCTCCTTTAGCTGCGTTTAGTTTGTTTACCAACAGCCTAATGCACTTTAATTTATGTATATTATATTAAATACTAGCCGGCCCAGCTTTGCCCGGGTACAAATAGATTTCTGTACAATAATATGTACGTATTATACATATAAACCTTCCTCTTGAATCACTCTTCTATTAAAAAAACCGCATCAAAATCCGTGGCATAGTTTTAAAGATTTAAGCATACAAAGGGACATGGGGACAGAGAAAGCGACTTTGTTTTATACTATGTAGTCATTAATTGTTAATAAAGCTTTTATTAATTTGAGTGAAACGCGCATGTTTAATAATGGCTTATTTTGCCAAATTCAAGCCTACGTCAATGCAAATTGATAATTGTATACACCTGAGCAACAAACCTCTCAAATATGTACCAAATTCCTGACACAGCTTCCCTTGTGACGTCACCGCGTTTATTTATGCAACCGAAATTGCACCTCTATTCCTATCTTTACCATCCTAAAGGTAGTAAACGACAACTTAGCTTCAGAGGATATTCAACATTATATTAAGTTAAAATAAGAGTGAATAATGCTTGTAGGTGAATGTACTAATGCACAGTTTTAAAAAGTCGTAGGTGTGCTGCGTTTGAGGATTACCTCATTGAAGTGTTTGCGTGTTGATGCAACTGGTTATGGTTAATGTTTCACTCGCTGAAATAACGTATTTATCGATCCTGTTTTAAACTCACGGCCAGTTATAGCAGGGTAGGTAGGGATCGTGCCTTGACACAATTAAACGAAGTGTTGATTTATAATTCACGAAACTAAATAGGGACTTGTTAATAAACTCAAATGAGTGCAGGATTAACTTTAGACCAAGGATTTAGAACTGACTCGGTTATTTAGAATAGCGAGGTATTCAGCACTTTATTAATAGATATACACGAATGTCTTTCGGCCTAAAATGACAATCATGATATAGCAACCCTATGATTGTAAAAGTAAAAATAATGAACAAAACTATCGAGTCGATTCTAAAACCTTAGACTAAAGTTATACCCTCGCTCGTTCGTGTTTATTAATAAGGTATAGATTGCTAAACAAGAAATTAATATTTTTCTTCTACCAACTCAAATTTTTTTACTTGAAGTCGTAGCATAACTTTGATATACTCACATATTTTCCGTCACCATTAAAGCATGATGTAACATTTCACTTCTAACTTCGAAAAGTCGGGGTATTAAAACCGGCAACCACAGATTTGTCTATTCGTTTTTTTTTATTCACTTTTCATAAATACCTACTTTCTAATAGTCGTGGTGAATAAACTCATTTTATTTTATTTCAGCCAATCGGTAGTTGCACTATTTGAAAAATACTTTCCTTTTATTTCCTTGTATGGCGGATAAGCATACAATGCACCAGATGGTAAGTGATACGACCGCTCATAGACCTGAACACAACAGTGCATTTACACTGCTGTTTCGCGTACGTAGATGTAAGACGTACCACCAGTAATATAAAATATTTTGTTTTAAAAGAAATGTTCTAACTAAGCATATATAATTTCGTTTTTACGTCATCGAGTTCATTCGTCATTCATTCTAGATTCTAGCTTCTTGATTGATACGTGGTTCAGAAACAAGAGTTATTAAGAGCCACAATTATAGCATTGCTCGGGTATCTCCATGACAACAAGGTTGATTCGATCATTTCTCGCAGCGAACACGAAAATTACCGTACCAGACTGGCCATTAGCACTCGATATTAATGAATGACGTAATTCTAAAACTTGGCGCCATCGCCACACCTTAATTCGGAATGCATCTTCTTAAATGTTTTTTCAATAATCAATTACTTAATCTTTTGATAAACATTTATTACATTCTTTTTTTCGTCAAATGTTTGGCTGTATGATTCAGGAATTTGTGCATGCCGTAATCTTTTCAAATAAAAAAGCAAACAACAATGACGGAATGTTAACAAGACAATTTATCCTCAGTTTCTTTTTTGTAAAACGGTCATTAGATATTATGTACAAAATAAAGGTGGTTATTTTTTTATATGCTATACTGGCGGTCCGGCCCGGCTCCGCCCAAGTGCAGATCTACTTTTCAAAATGGCCAAAATTTTCAATTCGGACTATCAATTTACAATATCGAACATTCGAACCATGAAAAAAAACCTCATATTTGCTAGAATTTTCACTATTGCTTCACTCCTATATACACAAAAATTGTTTTTCAATTCGAACCAATAGTTCCTTAGTTTAGAAGTGACATTTTTTTTTATTTATTTAAATCATAGAGTTAGTATTATAATTTAAATAAACAAACAAACTTCAGCTTTACATATTAGTATAGATATTAACGTATATAAATTTAAATAAATAAAGAAATAGTCCTTCACAAGATACTTGCCGTAGACATAACAATCTAGCACCAAAAATTAAATTTGAGAAAGAGATCTGACAGCCTCTATGGCGCAATGAGTTCGACTGTAACTATCAAACAATAGGCCGCGGGTTTAAAATTTTTGTACTTACTATAGTCTATAATCCACAAATATTTGTTTCTTATTTGCGTGTCTATCAGACCAAAACTTGAAGTATTTGGTACGCACCATAGTACACAGTCAGATCATAAGTATTGTCACACAGTAAAAACTTTTCTTTTAGAATGCTGGCCACAAAAAAGTTTATTGAATTCGAATTTCGAATTGTTCATGAAAATAAAAATGTATACTTTTTAGAATCTTACTCATTTTTAAATATGGAGTGGACGCTTAAAGAAGACCGTGTTGCAGTTATTGCGTTGCATCGTTGCGGTTACGCGCCAATTCAAATTTTTGACATACTGAAAAATTTGAATATAACCAAAAGATTCGTTTATCGTACCATCAAACGATACAATGAAGACTCTAGTGTAGATGACAGGTTAAGAAGTGGTCGCCCTCGGTCTGTTAGGACTCCAGCAGTGATAAAAGCTGTGAAGGCGCGAATTCAAAGAAATCCCAAACGTAAGCAGAAACTGTTGGCCCTTCAGATGGGGTTAAGCAGAACCACGGTGAAAAGGGTGTTAAATGAAGACTTAGGGCTTCGGGCATATCGAAGAAAAACAGGACATCGTTTGAATGCTCGTCTAATGGGCCTGAGACTGAAGAGATGCCGCGCTTTGTTGAAGCGGTACGCGGGAAAAAAATATCGGGAAATTCTTTACTCAGATGAAAAAAAATTTACCGTAGAAGAGAGCTACAACAAACAAAATGATAAGGTGTACGCACAGTAGAGAAGAAGCGAGCAACCGTATTCCGCGTGTCCAACGAGGTCATTTTCCATCCTCGCTCATGGTATAGTTGGGAGTTTGTTACTGGGGCTTAACAGAGGTACATTTTTGTGAGAAAGGTGTAAAAACGAATGCAGTTGTGTATCAAAATACAGTCCTGACGAACCTTGTGGAACCTGTTTCTCATACCATGTTCAATAACAGGCCCTGGGTATTCCAACAAGATTCGGCGCCAGCTCATAGAGCGAAGAGCACACAAGACTGGCTGTCTGTATCAGCCCATATACGTCCCACTGCAGGGCACGGGCCTCCTCTACAATCGACAGTACGATTGAGAGTGGTTAGGCCATATAGTCCACCACGCTGGCCTAGTGCGGGTTGGCGGACTTACATACCATAGAAATTTTTATAAAATCGGCTATGGTATGCAGGTTTCCTCACGATGTTTTCCTTCACCGTTTTAGTGCGTGGTGATTGACTATCAATACACACATGACTCCGAAAAGTCAGAGGTGTGCCCTGGGATTCGAACCCGCGACCACCGTGAACATGTTGGCAGTCGCGTCTAGTCCGTTTACCAACAGGCCACCACGCACTTTACAGGCCACCACGCACTTTGCGGCGCGTGAAATCGACTTCATCCGGCACGAAGACTGGCCCTCCTCCAGTCCAGATTTGAATCCGTTAGATTACAAGATATGGCAACACTTGGAGGAAAAGGCGTGCTCAAAGCCTCATCCCAATTTAGAATCACTCAAGACATCCTTGATTAAGGCAGCCGCCGATATTAACATGGACCTCGTTCGTGCTGCGATAGACAACTGGCCACGCAGATTGAAGGCCTGTATTCAAAATCACGGAGGTCATTTTGAATAAACTTTAGTGTCATAAGAATCTATGTTTTGTTAAGTTCATTTTGGTATATAAATGGTTACATAATGAATAAACTGTTTCAATTATTTTATATTAAACATGTGACAGAATTTATGACCTGACTACGTATAATATGTGTAGTGTGTTTACCATTGTACGCACAAAACAGTTAAATCAAGACTTTCTACAAGACAAAAAAGAAAACTTCATTAATCTTTTTCAGTGTTGTTGATTCAGGGTACTACCCCTTATCAGCATCATCATCTCAGCCACAGGAAATCCACTGCTAAACATAGGCCTCCCCCAAGGATCTCCATATCAACCTGTTGGAAGCGGCCTGCATCTAGCGACTTCCTGCAACTTTAGCCAGGTCGTCCGTCCACCTTGCAGGCGGGCGTTCGCTTGGCTTTACGTGGGTACCCCTAATCCATAAATATTTAATAGGTATGTTGACTCCTGTTACATATTCCTGTAAAGTTGTATGAAAAGTCCGCCAACCCGCACTGGACCAACCTGATAGACCTTTTTTTTCGGCCCCGGGATACCGCTCAACAGACGCGCCAAGACCGCCTCCACGTGCACTGCCGCTTACAATGACGCGGCTTTTTGACGCTTGTAGCGCTACGTCTCGGGGGCCGCCAGTATAGGGAAGGCGGCCCCATGTGGCCTCTGCGGCGCCGGGTTAGTTGGCGTCCCGGCGCCTCGTTCTTCGTCTGCGGTGACGACGAGCGGAATCGTTCTCTCTCCTTCTGCAACATGACGCGCTCGCAGAAGGAGAGCATGGCTCGCCACGACCTCTGGCTGCCGACCATGGCGGCGATCACGGCCGGCAGCGAGAGGTCTCCACCCAAAACCGCAGTGACAGCGCTGCGCTCCTCATCCCAGGCTGGGCACTCCTCCAGTGTGTGCTGGGCCGTGTCCTCGCGGCAGTTGCCACAGTGGTGGCACACGGCGGTCTCCTCAGCTCCGACTACGCGACACAGGTACGCACCGAAGCAGCCGTGCCCGGTGAGCACCTGCGTTAACCGGAATCTCGGCACACCGTGGCGCCTCTCCAGCCACTGTTGGAGGACAGGTCGCACTGCCGCGACGGTCCTCGTGCCAGCACTTGGGTTCTCCAACCTGGAACGCCACTCCTCCACGGCGGTCCTGCGGAGGGAGGCTAACATTGCCTCGACCTCTCGGGACACCAGTCTCTGCCCTCTCGTCCAAAGAAGACAGACGAGAGGGTCTTAGCATCCAGCTCCCAGGGCAGAGTTCCCGCTAGAACGCAGGCCGCCTCGTGCGAGAATGTGCGGTAACCCCTGGCGATTCGCTGCGCCACCATGCGCTGCGGACGGTGCAGCAGGCGCACGCAACGAGCGCTCAGGGACTCGGCCCAAACGGGACTTCCATAGAGGACCATGGACCGCACGACTCCAGCATACAGGTTTCGGCAAGGGATGCCAGGACCATCAGTGTTGGGCAGCAGGCGCCCCAGTGCGCCCACCGCCTTCACCAGTTTCGGCGACAACTTCTCAAAATGCGCGCGGAAATTCCATCGGCTATCAAGGATGAGGCCAAGATACTTCATGCTCGAGCCGACGGAAACCCGCACGCCCTCCACTGTGAGGTGGGCCTCTGGTGGGGGCCCACGCTGAGGTCCGTGGAAACACACGGCCTCGGTCTTGTAGCCTGATAGATCTGACCTAACCACTCTCAACCGTACTCTCGATTGTAGAGGAGGCCCGTACCCTGCAGATGGATGTACATGAGATGATAATACAACGATACAAAAGGGTATATCTACAAAATAAAAGCGATTCCATAATTCAACATATCTATTTGCTTCATACGAGTATAACTTCTTTGACACACACTCATTCAAAGCAAATGATTGCTATGACTAAATGCATTACAATTCCAATGATGCTAATTTTCGTCTGCAGCATATATTTGCAATTTTAATTATTCTTTATTATGCGAAGATTCATGTTTATGATGCTATTGTATGTCGGATTGGTCATACAATTGTTACTGAACGACCTCGTTGTTCTAATTGCAACGTAAAAACTGTTGGCTATTTTACATACATTCGACCTTCAGGAAGTGCAGTTAATTTTTGGAGGATATTCAGCACTCATCATAATATTTTTTTTTCCAACCAGTACCACTTACAAGATTTATCCCGATGCTGTAGCATCGTCAATCTTTCACTAACTACTTTAGTACAAGAAATTACCCATGTGGCTATCCATATGAATTCACTCACCGTACATAAAAATATATCGCACTCCATATTAACGAGGTTGAGAGTGGGAAAAATAATTAGGTTTTCCTTTTTTAATCTGACGATAGCCTATTTCTATGATGAGAGGTGTTTATGCCTTACTTGATCATGCCAGCCTTGTATAGTTTGGTAGAATTCACAAAGCTTTAGAGTATATCCAGCTTAGGTCATAATAAAATTATTCTCATTTCTTTTTTACAAACTGACGTTAGTATATTTCTACGGTGAGGGCTGTTTAGGTTCTACTACCATGCTAGCCTTATGCAATTTGGATATCATAAACCTTTAAAGTTCTTGTGGAGAATTCTCAGATAGATGTAAAGCTTTTAGCATGATTCCTTCATCTTTAAAATATGCGTTAAATTATGAAGATGTACGTAACGTCAAAAAGTATCCTTGGACTCGAATCTCCGTTTTCTGGTTTCAGAATTCAGAGTGATCTGCTGCCATTGAAATTGCATACTAATTACATAAATACATTTAAACTCACGTTTTTTCCTAGAAGGGATAGGCAGACGTGCTATCAATACATCCACGTTTCGCCTTGTGCGTTCCGTGCCACGATGTGATAGGGGGCGAGCCTATCGCCATATTTGACAAATTCCTAATTCTGGGAAGATAATGCATCGTTAAATCCAATACCTATCAGATTGCTCGACCCAGGATTTGAATACAAGACCTCAGCGCTGTCATAGAATCGTAGTACAACTGCGCAGATGAATTAATAATTATAATATACGATTGTGAGTCACATTGTGCCTGTCATCAGCTAGATTGATGTTTTTCCTCCAGCCTGTCTACCTGCTAATAAGTAAGTCAAGGCGACAGCCTAGTTCCGAGGTTTTTGCATGTAATAATGACATCAACCAACAAAATGTGGGTGTATTTTTGCTACACAAACTTATGTTGTTTGCGTTCGCCATACACGGTCGTAAATCTTGGCGCCTTGAGTGATAATAATTTTAATCTGTGTGCATTCACCGTTACGTCCTCACAATTAATTTATTATGAGATAAATATTGTGTAAGCCAGAACTTTCTCCGAAAATACGAAATGTCTTACAATTTCAAATTAATAATAAGAAATAACACACAACAGTCACATCATCATCATCATCATCATATCAGCCACAGGAAGTCCACTGCTGAACATAGGCCTCCCCCAAGGATCTCCACAATGACCTGTTGGAAGCGATTGGCACTTCAACTTGCCAATCCTATGGGCTATGTCGGTAACCTTGGTTCTCCTACGGATCTTCTCATTTCTGATTCGATATCGTAGGGACACTCCGAGCATGGCCCGCTCCATGGCTCGTTGAGTGATTTTGAGCCTTTTAATGAGGCCCACAGTGAGAGGCCACGTCTCGGTGCCGTATATCATCACTGGTAACAAACAACTATCGAAGACTTTCGGTTTAGGCACTGAGGTATTTTGGACGAGAAGACGTCGCGAAGTTTCCCGAACGCTGCCCAACCGAGTTGGATTCGACGATTGACCTCTCTCTCGAAGTTGAACCTGCTTAGCCGGACCACTTGTCCTAAATAGACTTATTCGTCTACAACTTCGAGAGTCGAGCCCCCAACTCCAATGGGGGTGGGCACAACATGGATATTCGACATGATCTTCTTTTTATCCATGTTCATTTTAAGACCCACCTGTTGGGAGACTCGATTAAGGTCTTCGGCCGAGCTAACAGTAGGTTTAGCAACCGAGGTGTAAAGCTGTCCGTAGAACCTCTCGATCTCTCTTAATACCTCTGCCCTCGTCGATACCACGCGGCCATCGTCCGTTTTCAGCCTAGACAACTGGCTTTGCCCGATAGACAAGTCTCTTGCAAACACTTTGGAGCCTCCGTTCCGCTCAATTGTCTCCTTAATGCTCACAGTATTGTGAGCACGGACATCGTGTCGCAAGGACTTCCAGATCCGTCTATTAAGCCGCCGATATGTTTCGGCGTCAACAGAAGACTGCAGCGTCAAAGATCGACATTCGGCCATGAGGTCAAGAGTCTGGATCGAGAGTTTTTGTGGTCTATCTCTACGGCGAGGTCTAAAATACTTAGATCCCACCGTATGGACAGTTTCTACCAAACCGCTGTTTAACTCGTCCACTGCAAGGTTTTCTTTTAGACAATCAAAGCGATTTGTCAACTCGAGTTGAAAGCTCCCGGGGTTTTGGATATGGGCGCGAGTAGGTCGGAGCGTAGACTTCATCAAGCGACGCCATTCTAATTGGACGTTGATATTCAATGTGCCCCTAACCATTCGGTGATCACTTCCGGTTTTCACCCTGTTGATCACAGAGACATCACTGAACATCCGTCTATTCGTCGTCAAGATGAAATCTATCTCATTTCTCGTAGAACCGTCAGGACTCAGCCAGGTCCATTTCCTGTGAGGCGGCTTCTGGAAAAAAGAGTTCATCGCGAAGAGTCCCTCTTTTTCCAGTAAGTCGGCCAGCCTCTGACCCCTGAGGTTCCGTTGCCCATGTCCAAATTTCCCCACTTTCAACTCTGCATCGCTTCTCTTGCCCAACTTTGTGTTGAAGTCCCCCATAACAACATTGAAGTAGGTTTTGAAAGTATGTATGGCCCGACTTATGTCCTCATACATCTCCTCTACTTCTTCATCTGGGTGTGTCGAAGTCGGCGCGTATACCTGTATGACCTTCAACGAATATCTTTTTGATATTCTGAGTATAAGGTATATTACCCTGCTCGACACACTATCGATGGATACGATGTTGTTGATGAGAGACCTGTGGACGAGAAATCCGACACCTCCTCGGGACTGTTGGTCGTCCCCCCGGTAGAAGAGCAGGTTACCAGACTTCAGGGTTATCGTATCCTCCCCGATTCTTCGGACTTCCGATAACCCCAGAATGTCCCAGTGTAACCCGCTCAATTCTTCTTCCAGTTCGACAATTTTCTCGTCTGTCCTCAAAGTGCGTATGTTGTGTGTTACCAGGGCCAGTCGTCGTCGGGGGTAGTAGCCGGGGCCAACCCGGGGATTCTTAGCACCCCCTGCCCCACCTGGCTGCTACCATCGCCAGGAATAGTGGGGCTGCCGGGGACTGGGGGCCTGGTCAATTTTTGTGTCGACATTAGGGGGGTTATTGCCAATACTCGCCACGCTTGGCAGGCGGGTTGGCGAGCGCAGAAGGGGACTCGCGCTGATGACGCTGCTGCCCATCATCAACGGTGGAAAGGAAATAGGGTTTGTGAGTAGAGGATATAATGGGAAAGGAAAGTATGGCCTGTAGGAGTGGATACTGCAGTCATGGAAGGGAATGTTTGTAGTGACTGCAGTAGCTCGGGGGCCGAGGTCGCGTACTCGTAGCACCTATTCTAGGACAGGCCATGACCACTAGATAGGAGCATCCCTGACCAACAGTCACATACATAGTCCTAACACCAAACTAGGATCGAGTCTTGTGTCGTGGCTATCAGGAACTACGAGAGACTTTTCGGTCTCACAAACACCCAGACCACAGACCCAGACCTGAAAGAAATATTTGTCGGCCGCATAAACATTTCTCTCGGGGTGGCGTCTAACCGCCTGCATTCATGAGCTTGTATTTGTTTAAGGGACATCGATGAACAATTTTCAAATTAGGTACACCACCGTGCGTTAATGAAGAAGGACTTAACCATATTCATTCAAGCTGGACATAATTATGTGAGCCGGGGGTTACTCTGTTCTCCGACACGAAGTGCGACTGTTCGACGTCCACGTATAAAATAAATCTGTTCCACTTCTAACAATCAATACTATTCTCTATGAAATCTATAATTCACTCCGAAGCCGAACTTAGTCTAAGGTCACGACATTCGAATTCGAACATTTCGTAAAGTATTTAGGCATATTTGGTTCCCAAGATACAGGCACGCCTAGTTTGGGAGCAATAGAAATAAGACATACTGCACGTATTGCACTTTCTGGATACAAATAAATTATTCTTATATTCTCATATTCTTTCAGATTTACTTACGACATTCGAGCATTCATCGTAGTGTCGTTTTGAGTAGCCCCCCTGGACAGTACCGAAGCCCTCTTACTATTGCTACTGCCCCCACTAGACCCTAATATAAGTCAGCCTGATGAAGACCATAGTGCCATGGTATCGGCCCCAAGCATAGGGGTGCGACTTAGTACATGAAAAACATTGCAAACAATTATTCCGATTCTAGCGCCACACTCTGGCGAGAACGGGAAATATTCTTGTAATTAGTATAAATCTAATTGTTAAATGGCGGAAGTGTACCACTAAATCAAGAAATATGTTTTGTATGTTGATAGTATGAACTTTCTTGATATTAAAAACAATTTCAACTTAATATGGGTTAAATTTAGAAGAGGTTAAGAAAGATACGCATTTTGAAATATAGGAATAACAAGAATTATATTTCACGCGTTTGCCTAGCGCGCCCTCTGAAGGCGAAATCGCGTCGGAAAATAAAAGAAAGTGGTGTTATCTCTGTATATAATTCTAATCCATGGGCCCCAAGTGTTGTTCAGTTTGGGTAGTGCTTGTTCCGAATACTGTCCTTTTACCCTCCCGCGGGTACTCCGAAATTATTAATACCTCCTTTTAATCCAGAAACAGACACGCTCCCAATAGGTACCTTTATTTGAGCGTCCGATCTAGAAGGGAGCCCCATGTGCCTGCGCCCCTCTTGAATTGCTTGTGGTAATAAATAAATAATAAATAACACCCAACAGTCACATACGTAGTCCTGACCCCACACTAAGATCGAGTCTTGTGTCGTGGGTATCAGGAACTACAAAAGACTTTTCGGTCTCACAGACACCCAGACCCGAAATAAATATTTATGGGCCTCTCTAAAATTTCTCTCGGTGCGGGATTCGAACCCGCGCCCCTCGTTTCACAGGCGGCATCTAACGGCCTCCGCCACGGAGGCTGTCAAAATACGATACTGTAATACGAGGATCGCACCGACTCTGCTGCACTTCCCTATATGTTCTAACTAAGATGGCTTACTATAAAATAATATCCAGGCTCATACCTACGTGTGTGAGTTATTCAAAAAATAAGGTTCAGAAATAATGCATTGATCGAATCTGATTATTTTCATTTTTCAGCTAGTTTCTTACAACGAAGTCCAACCATTGAGATGTATAATACCTCAATGAGTCTAACAAAGCTAATACCTGTATTACCTTTGAAATACTTAAAAGCTAACAATCGATTTCGCTTAAGGATATCTGAATCCCAAACTACCTACTTGAAACCTGTAAATACGTCTACGGTATACATGGTAATGAGACTTTTATTTAACATGGAATTAAATAACAGTTGCTCCTGGTAAGACAAGCGGCCGATGCCAATAATCAATCGAAAAAATTAGACTGAAGTCAATCTGGATTGTTTTCTACTTTTAGATTTGTCATTTACCATGTTGCCATAGTTTTTTCACTACTGAGATTGATTATTGGCAATATAGTATCAGAAAAAAGATTGAGTTGTCAATCTCAAACGGCAAATTTTGGATTGGGATTGTTTATTGGCAGCGGCTGTAAGTCTCTTTGAGAAAGCGTTATGCCCAGTTATGCCCTTAGTTATGACATACCGTAAGTACAAAATGTGAAAAATAAATTACTCAGAGTTCGCAAATGCAGTTGTCGGATGTCCGAAAATTCAGCTATTTGTTATCGTCAACGCCATCTACAAAGAACATTAAAACTAACATATTCATAATGAAATGTATTTAACTATCAAAGCCATTAATTTACTTTAATAAATTTCAAACTTAATCTTATATAAATAATATACTAGTTTAATAAAAAAATATATGTAAATATGATAGCAATAACCGTTAGGACGTAAGCCATTGATTCCTTCGATTTGCAGATACAAGCTAAAAACCGCAATCCGCAAATGTCAATGTCACCATCAAACAGCACAGAGGATTTTTTTAATTTACCACTCGTTTGAAACGTTTTTAATTTAAATATCAATCAAAAATGCATTTGAATCCAATCAGAATATTTGCAGAATAATATTCGAAAAGTTTATTTTAAGTTAAGTTGTGTAGTGTAAGTAAAATTCGTAAAAATGTTCAACTATAAATATTTAAGCCGTGAGCACCTGGAAGGCTTTGATAATTACAAGGTAAATACTCAATGTATCTATTATATAACTGTTCTACATAATAATATAGGACAATAGCCTATTGTAATAAGAGTATGGAAGGATAAAAACATCTAAAGCATCATAACCTAGAAACCTTTTGCGCAACATATATTTAGTCGCGCAATTAATTTCGCTGCGTTAGAATTCTTTCGTCATTTAGAATGGACATGCTATTTAAACTTTCACAAACATCATTCGATTGGAAAATATTTTAACGTAAGATTTCAACTAAATTGTAGCTGAAAAAGCAATGAAAATTCGTAAAATAAATTAATTGCTTTTTAAACCTGGTTTTTAAAACTCTTGAATACCTAAATTATATAAGGTTACTAGTAAGGTTTCATCTTAAGTGGAATTTGTTCATAATACCATGCCATTAAAAAAATACCTACACAGAAACCTTTTTTTAATAACTAAAGGTATCATTATTTGTTAGTGTCTTGTAGAAATAATATAGATCTTGTACTAAATCAACTATGCTGTGTTTAACTTAAAAAAACCCTATGATCTCTCATAATGTTTGATACCATCCATCCATTCTTAGTTATTAAGATGTCATAATTATTGTTAAAATAAGATGCCACATATTTAAACTGTAATAATAAATCATTTTTCTGCCACAAGATACAATGTTTTGGAATTTATTTCAAGGCAGTTCTTGATATAAAGGTCACATGCAAATTCTGATATGAAATGTTCTCTTATAAAAAAATATGTAGATATGATAAATTATGTTAACACAAAAATATATCAGTTTAATCCAATGCATTTTGAATTTAATTTCTTTATTACTAAGAATGTTTTGTATTTGGACATTGAATATAATTGTTTTATTTTGTTTCAGTATATGGCAATTGATACCAGTCCTCTAAGTGTGTATGTTATGCACCCATTCTGGAACAGAGTTGTAGAGGTATGTCTTATATTTATTAAGACAAATAAATAATAAATCTATTTATTACAGACATTTTATTACTAAATGGATGGAAAAACTGTTTTACATTTTTATCAAATAATATTTTAAATAATATGATATAATTGTATGAATAATCCAGCCTGTATACATTACAGAGCGTAAGCCTCCTCTGCCATTAAGAGTTTGAAAATTTTATTGAAAAATTCTTGTAAAATCTCGATGATATGCAGGTTTTCTCGTGATATTGGCTTTCACTGCTAAAATACATGACTATCACTACATAATTGACTCTTTAAATTCAGAAATATTACCTGGGTTCGAAACTTTGACCCTTTGTATTTTCCAATATATCTGTTCTGTTATCAAAACACCTTCTAGCTATTAAAACCCCTATTATTATTTACAGCTTGTACAAAAAAGCACTGAAAACCTGATTATTTTTACAGCTTGTACCAAAATGGGTGGCACCCAACGTATTAACATTTGCCGGGTTTCTACTGGTGGTGCTCAATTTCCTAATGCTTTCGTACTACGACTATGAGTACTATGCGGCAAGCTACCAAGCCCATAACTCAACATTGACCAAAACTCCACTCAACGGATATGTGGAGGTCATACCGCAGAATTTATGGTATGCTATCGGAGTTTTTCTGTTCCTGGCTTATACTTTAGGTAAGTAATATTAATTTTAATGGTAAAAGATTATTCTGTGCACACAGAGGAATCAAAGTTGATAAAACCTGTCAAATTATTGTCAAACTATTGTGGCAACTGAAAACTGGTTGGCTAGGCGACACAACCCGCCGTCACAACCCGGCGGCCTATAAGAAAATAATCATGTCGGCGACAAGCGCTCGTACGCGTTGCCTGCCTGCCTTGCTCTGCTAATTTGCCGGTGACACTCAATAACATCCAAAAATTTTCATGTCATATCGGGCTAGTGACATTTTTCGAACATTTTTTTCGACTTGCAAGGAGCGAAGCCGCCGACTTTTCCGCCAATAAAAAGTTGTCGACATGTGCCGGCGGGTCGACGGCTGCGGTGTATATTGCGTAAACCGCAGTATAGTACAATTAGCAAACTTTTTTGAAAACTAATAAGTTAATTAATTTGTAATTATATTGTTATCCGCTTTCTGCGCGGTTAACAGTAAATGTATAAATAAATCGGCAGTTCCTTCAACAAAAGTGGCTTCGTTTGCGCAGCGCCTTGGATAATTTTCGGAGAAGCCATTTGATTTCCGATAATGCATCATATTTATGCTGTCGGGCGGATATCTTGCATCCAGAATGTTTAAGGAAATCCGTTACAAAAACTTTGGCCCTTGTTTAGGACGCTATTAAGGGGTTTATGTTTATTAATCACTTTAGTTTCGATTTTACTGAATCATTTTAATCTTCATTTGGATATTTATATACTTTAGAAAAAACTTACTAGCTTACAAATACCTATTTATAAATAACATTCGCTAAATAATGGCGAACGACATGCTCGTCTCGCCATTCCATGAAATAAAAAGAAACCAACAAAATACAGTATTGATATGTTTTCAGATGGTATTGACGGGAAACAAGCCCGCAGGACTCAGACCTCGGGCCCACTAGGAGAGCTGTTCGACCATGGACTAGATTCCTACACAGTATTCTTCATACCAGCGTGTCTTTACTCCATTTTTGGACGGTTGGATTACTCTATACCTCCTATAAGGTAGGATTTGTTTTTTTTTTCATTCATAGGTCTGGTCAATGAGCCAACAAGTCTCCTGATGGTCAGTGATCACTGCCGCCCACGAACATACATAACTCTTGGATCTTGGATGAGTTGCTGACCCATCATATTGAAAGACGATTGGGGAATAATAAATATGGAAAGATGAAAAAGGTATTGGGTATCTCCGGCAATCTCATTCACCAAACGAAACGCCACTGTAAAATACAAATTATATAATTTCTATAGTATGTAAAGTATGCCAACCTGCATTAGGTACTCTAACGTCCCGACCTCTTAAGAGACTAGTCAATGTCAATGTGACAGCATTAATATTATTAGAAATATATATTTAAAAAAAGTTACATTGTTCTGTTGACAGATAGACGTTCACGTAGCTAGGCCCATCATGGTGGTCTATATGGCCTAACCCCTAACAATCGCCCTCTCGATTGTAGATGAGGTCCGTGTCCAGTAGGACGTATATGAGATAATACCGAAACATACTTCTATGGCTTTAACAAAATGTATTTTCTCAGATATCAATTGACGCAGTACATACGTTCTTATCATGTTACTTCACGCCTGCAAACTTAAATATCTCCTATAAAAATTATCACAAAATACACAATAATACAGATTTATTAGTGTTATCTGTAAGTCACACGATACTCGTGTTATTTGTCGTATAGTCCAGTGGTTCCCAACCTTATTACCAAAGATTATTCAATATTTTCTTGATTGGCGACGAGTACTACAATAAAGTTGTCTTTATATATTTTAAAACTTCAAAACAAACTTTATGTTAATAGACACGAAACTTACAATTGGATTCATAAGTTCTTTAATCACCTAATAGAAAATAAAACATATTTTAAACTAATTAAGATCGACCTTATTTTTTATTTTGTACTTTCTGTTATTTGAGTTGTTTCTGTTAAACATGCCAATGTCGAAAGAAAAATAAAAGAACCAAAATATCGAATATAAAAATATTCATACGTTGTGCTCTCACGGAACACAACACTATTTGAGAACCGCTGGCCAATCTTTATCATAAATTGTATCGTACGATATTAAATTGAAAATCATTGTGATTTGTTTAATCTACTAATTGCAATGCATTGCGACTCGGAAGGAATGGTATAAGGTATAAGGTATTATGGCCACGTTATAAAATGATAGTGATGTACATGTCAATAACAAAGTGATATTGATAGAAACATTTATGGTCGGCTTACTTTCGTATAGGACCTATTTTGCATATCTCTGGTATCTTATTGTGGGTAGCTAGATATACAGCGGGGTTGCTCTAAAAAAACGATACGAACTTCGAATGTTCGGATGTTCAATGTCCGGAGTAAGATATAAGATTTTCACTTCGAAAAATCAATACTATTCTCTATTATATTTATCATTTTTTGCGAACTTTGTCTATGGTTGCGGCGTACGATAATCCAACATTTTCTGGAGTTGGCATGGCACATTAGTGAAGTCTTACGTACGGCGTCCGAACATTCGAAGTTTGTATCGTTTTTATAGAGTTACCCTCGGGTACACACGACAAACAGATGACGTAATAAAAGTTGCAGGAAAACGCTGGATAAAATTCTTTGGGGAGAACGTCACCAGTAGCGTTGTATTAAATAGCAGTAGCAATCGCACATTGCAAATGAAGTCGATAATAACATTTCACAAGTTATATAAATAAGCTAAATTTTGCGATTCGCGATTGCATTCACAAAGCCGATTGGCAAATTTTTTTTATACGGTCTCGTGTAATCTATGAAGGACGAACCATTTAAAGAAGAAACTGAACATTCAATTTTGTGTGTATAATTTTAGATAAGTAAAATTGTTATTACATTTATGGTCAATTTTTTTGTTTACAAATTCTGTTTGTGGTAATTAGCATTAGCAGAAATATAGAGCATGCTAAGGCTTCATAAATAACATGCTGGTGATGTTAATTTGAAATAGAAATAATTCCAATTACTAGTCAGCAGTGGACTTCTTCTGCCTGATGTAGATAGGCCTTCTGGCTAAAGACGGCACGGACAGTACGGACGGTACTGGTGGTAGGTCTCTCATATGTGAGATGCCATCTGGGTAGGTACCACCGCAATGTCTATTTCTCCCGTGAAACAACACTGCTTAAATGCACTGTTGTGTTTCGGATTGAAGGACATTGTAGCCAGGGCAACTACTGGACATATTGAGACTTAACATCTTATGTCTCAGGATGGCGAGCGCAGTGGAATGTTGCTGCAGTTTATGAGCGGTCGTATCGCTTACCATCAGGCGAACGGCTTGCTCGTCTCGCCATTCAACGCAATAAAAAAAAAAAAAAAAAAAAAAAAAAAAAAAGACGATTGAATGATGTTGTTTGTTCCAGAATCTACTACGTAATGTGGAATCTCCTTTTGAATTTCTACCTGAGTCACTGGGAGAAGTATAACACTGGTGTTCTCTTCTTGCCGTGGGGCTATGACTTTAGTATGTGGGTAAGTAGACGTCATTTTACGCGTCGTCATGTTGTATAGGCCGATTGTGAGAGGTTAGGCCATAAGGATATTTTGCTGATTATATTTCTCTTACTAGAGTTAAAATGACAGGCCTAATGCCATTGTTCAACACGCTTATTTGATGAGGATTGGAGGACTTTGCATACTTTTTTTTGGGAATTATCTCTTTGTCATGCAGGGGAGTCACTCTATGATCCAAAACGAAGTTCGAATGTATGTTATAAGTTATCCACTTCTAAAAATCAATACTATTCTCTATGCTATTTACGAGTATCATTCACTCCGAATTAACTCTATTACACACGATAGAGAATTTTGACATTTTATGGAGTACCTAGGCCCATTACATTTACATATGACTTTGGAACATTCATATCATGGAGTAATCCTCCCGTTTTCTGACAAAACTTCCCAAAACATGTGCTCTGGGATTCGAACCTACGATAACCGTCTCAGCATCTTCATCACTCACTTTACCTATATGATGTTTTTCAGGCATCAACGCTATGCTTCCTGTGGACGGGGGTGAATGGCACGATATTCTACAAGAAACATTTGTTCGCTGGGTACACGCTGGCGAATGCTTTTGAGTGGCTTATATACGCTACTGGGGTTGTCACAAACCTGCCTGTGGCACTTTATAATGTACATAAGTAAGTATTTAACAATTTATTTTGAAAAAATTAAACTGAAGTTTTTACTAAAAATACGATTTAATTTTCATTATTTAAATATTTGATCTCCTTTCTTGGTATGAGTATTTTTAAACATCTGCTAAACTTCAGTTCGGTTCGGAAACTTCACTTAAATTTTATTATTAACACTCATCAACTTCAATAATTATGAATACTAAAAAGGGTATTTGACTATTATTGATTTTTAGTATAATTTCTTACAAACACTAATACGTTAAAAATAAAACCATTCTGTCAAAAAATGAATAATCAGAATTAAAGAGTAGGAGTGTAGTGGGGACATCTTGCTGTCTCTTTCACACGCACACATTGTAATTTATATTAACCTTAGTCACGTCACTTGCTTTGTATTGCATTTCTTTTCTGTTACTCCCACTACAAGATTTAAAACATTTCTAACTTGCATCATACTGAATGGATTTATACATTTCTTTATAAGACAGCTATCAGCTATGGATACCTTTTGATAAATACAATTTAAAAAAAAATGCATTCAAATATCCTGTTGTAATGCTCTTGCGTGGAAAGTGTCTATTTTTAAGTTATCTTAAAATTAAGTTACTCACATACCATATTATTTCAGGTCATACAAGCTCCGCACCGGCAAGATGCGTTCGTTCTCCGAAGCAATGAGACCTCTATGGTCATTGCTCATAGTGTTTATAATATGTACTGTATGGGTGCACAGATCACAGAGACTGCCTGACTATGATCTAAGAGCATTGTTCCTGCTTATTGGCACGCTGTTTAGTAATGTAGCGGTGAGTAGGAGATATATTTATTGATATATACTTTATTATACAGCACAAAAAATACAATAAACAAATGAAATACTTAAAACTAAAGATAAAAAAGATAAAACTAAAGATAAAAAAGATAAAACTAAAGATAAAAAGATAAAACTAAAGATAAAAAAGATAAAACTAAAGATAAAAGATATGGTACCAATAGGCAGCCTTATCGCTAGCTGCGATCTCTTCTGGGCAACCTTTGGATGGACTGGATTGTTATGATGGGTGAAAGAAATAAAATAAATTTATAATGGTCTCTTAGATTTACGCGAATGTTACACATTGAAATAAAACTATTATTTACGGATTTTATCGCGGATTTCGCAAATACAGACCTAGCATTTTAAATTAACTTTTAAATTAATAATTGTAAAATAAGGGTAGTTGAATTGTAACAGTCACAGAGCGGACGTCTAATACCTCAGTCCGCCCCGTGACCACGAAAGCTGTAAAGTAATCGAAACGTCGGGAACTCAAAAAAATGTAAAAATTAAACCAAATCCGCGATAAAATCCGTAAATAATAGTTTTATTTCAAAATAAATTTATTGCTGACCCACATAATTTTAACTTCATAAACAATATATTCTGCAATTAGTTTAAATGCTAGTTATAGTATTCTCATATATAAATATATAAAAAAGAAAAAAGTAGACTACTGGTGGTAGGTCTCTCATATGTGAGAGGCCATCTGGGTAGGTACCACCGCAATGTCTATTTCTCCCGTGAAACAACACTGCTTAAATGCACTGTTGTGTTTCGGATTGAAGGACATTGTAGCCAGAGCAACTACTGGACATATTGAGACTTAACATCTTATGTCTCAGGATGGCGAGCGCAGTGGAATGTTGCTACTGTTTATGAGCGGTCGTATCGCTTACCATCATCCGAACGGCTTGCTCGTCTCGCCATTCAAAGCAATAAAAAAAAAATGTAGAAGAAGGCCAATAATAAACCCCCCTCTCCCCCCTCCATTCAGCTTTGTGTGCAGCACTGAGTGTGTATGTCTATGTATGTAAATAATAGTATATTTTTTAATATTCCAGTGTCGTCTAATAGTGGCACAGATGAGTAACCAGCGTTGTGAGTCGGTGTGCTGGTTGTCCTGGCCGCTGGCCGGGGCAGCATTAGTGTCCTTGGCCATGCCTCACTACGAGCCAACCGCCTTCTACTCCATTACACTGTTGTGTGTACTGGCTCATGTGCACTACGGATCTTGTGTGGTGAGTATTGCTATATGATTGGTCAGTAAAAAAATCAAACTCAAACTATTTAAAGACTTTTTTTGCTTATACCGGATATATCAAGAGTGCTACCGAAAACGAAGCCGGGTGGTAGTTTTAGTGACTACAAACACAATGGAACTGAAAATTTCGCAAAGAAACGTGAATGTTTTTAAAATTATTTTTCAAATATCTTGGAATTTGGGTGGTAAATCCATAGTTTTTATTAAAATAATCATTTCTAGCCTTGCGTACCATAGCGTTTTTAATAATAAAAGGGCTTTTTTTTTATTCTAACGAATGGCGAGACGAGCATGCCGTTCGCCTGATGGTAAGCGATGCGACCGCTCATGAACAGCAGCAAAACAAAACAACACCTTGAATTACAAAGCAATGCTTGGCACTCTACTGCGCTCGCCATTCTGAGACACAAGATGTTAAGTCTCAATATGTCCAGTAGTTACTCTGGCTACAATGCCCTTCAATCCGAAACACAACAGTGCATTTAAACTGCTGTTTGACGGGAGAAATAGACATTGCGGTGGTACCCACCAGGCAGCCTCTCACATATGAGAGACCTACCACCAGTTTGCACTATTATTTAAGAAAAACTATGTATTTTCCATCCTAATACGATGATAAAAAAATAACAAAAAAATCCGTCACAATTTTTTGCACAAAATTTAGTTGCATTGTGTCTGAAGTCACTAAAACTACCACCCAGCATCGTTTTCGGTAGCAGTCTTGATATACCCTGTATGTCCCGGTCCCGTAAAAGAATCAAACTCAAACTACTTAAAAACCTTTTTTTTGTTTATATGATCGGTCTGGTAAAAGAAACTGACTCTTAATACTAGAAAATTAAAAGCTTATGTCTACCAGACACACTAGCAGCTTAACAAACATGGAGTATGAAATATTGATTGCA
Source organism: Hyles vespertilio (assembly GCA_009982885.2). Taxonomy (NCBI): domain Eukaryota; kingdom Metazoa; phylum Arthropoda; class Insecta; order Lepidoptera; family Sphingidae; genus Hyles; species Hyles vespertilio. The sequence goes on from CM042823.1 coordinate 9,488,111, forward strand.
TTATTTTATTATATTTGGGAAGCTTACAGCTAATTTTACATGTTAACAATATCCTAAATATCTAGATGCTAATTTTATTAAAAGCTACCACATACAGAATTGAAACATTAGAATTTAGAAATTAACTATATAACTTAAAACACCGAATGAACTTACAACAGCTGTTTAGGCTCATTAGTCAGGATATGACTAATTTTACGAACGCTACTATAAAATAGGTCTATTTGAGAAGTGTGATTGAGTTTATTAAACAAGCGCATAGCTCTTGGCAAATAACTGTTAGAACGAAAATTACTGTGGCACCGAGGAACATGTAGTAAATTGCTGGACCTTAGTTTTCTGGTAGGGATGTTGAGCTTGATGTTGCAAAGAACATCCGGACAATCTATTTTATTTTGAGCTATCTTGGAAAGAAAACAAATGTCGGCTATATTTCTACGAATATGGAGGGGTAGAAGATGAATTATTATGCATCTTATCTGATTTTTAGATTATGAGTGGAAATATAATAAATTCCAAGTTTTTTAATAACTGGCTGCTATGTTTTAGCACATTGTCATTTTTAAAACAACTACTTATAATTATTTGCATTTTTGGTCACCTAACTAGCCAAGCATGTATCGAGAAGTTCCAAATGATATATAAGTTTTAATTTATATGTGTCAATACCACCATGCACAAGTTCTATCTATATTTAAGACTTCAATGAAAGCCTCTAAAGGCCAATATTACTTAATGACTATTATGACAATGATATTTTAAAAAATAATTAATTTTTGTGCTTTATTTATATCTGAAAAATTAAAAGAAGTGTAAACAGCTGATTTTTTCACAGGTACGTCAAATGTGCGATCACTTCCGAATAAGCTGTTTCCACATAAAGCAACGTATAGATTGACTCTTAGACGACAATGCGTGCTAGATGACATAACATTTTCAGTTATACACCATTGTTGTTACGCTAATGGGGCATCCACACTACAGTTAAATTTATTTGAGCTACTTTTTAAATACTTAGGAACATCTGACAACCGAATGTCAGTACATGTTGCCGTCTATATGTTAAGGAATGTTGCCTAACATGTGGTAACAAATGATAACTTTTTTCAAAAAGTAACTGAGGTGTGGATGCGCCGTAATAATAACAAACAAAATCTGTATAACAATAACAACATCACAGTGCCGATACATATCCAATATTAAGTCACACACTTGCCGAATTTCGCGTTTAAAAAAATACAATAAATAATATTTTTATAGACAAAATAATATATAATTCTCAGCTGCAGAGCTTATTTTCATACCCAATGGATGAAATCGAAATGCTGTACCAAAAGTGATGTTGTTCTATCAATGTTATGTTAATATGAAGATTGTACACACAGGATAATGAATTTATGAAAAAAAACACTTATTTTCTCCACATCAAACCATTAAGAGTACCTACCCCTGTGAATTTTGTATTAATAAGTTCTTTGTGAATGTAAATTTATTTATCAACAAGATTCTTTGTGCATTTTTACTGCAATAAATAATCTTAAATTTTCTGAAAAATCGTCTGTTTATAAGACTTATTTATTGTCTATCACTGAATATTTTTCTCCCAAAAAAAAAAATAATTTATTAGAAACGAAATACCAAAAAATATTTTTGAAGAACTTATTAATATTTCCTTTTTTTTGTAATACTTTACATCACATTTGTCCCGTTTTTTCCGTGTACGTCTTTATTTTGAGGGTTCATAGCACGTATTGTCAATTATTTTAAGTATCTCATTATTTTTATTTTAGTTTTAAACTTGTGTGAGGTCAGTCCGCATTATATTATTATTTTTATTTAATATATTATATTATTATTGATTCCTTAGGTATAAGTTAACATTTATTAATCACTTATAAGAACGCTTCAATAGTTGGGAAACAAAAAAATATATTGTTATTATAAGATTTTTCCCTTTGCAATATAGATTTTAGGTAAAAAAAATATTTTAAGATTGTTGTGACGCCTTTTTAAATAATTTTAGTCCAGTTCTAGTTTATTTTAATGTCTTAATTTTCCCACCACTCCGTATATTTATTATCAAAAGAAAAACCCTTTAAAATTATGTAGATCTGTACCATGCTTCTGTATTATTTTCACTGCCCATTATGTGGACTGACCGTTATATACCCTTTATTGTATTTCATACTTCTATAGTATTTAAATTGATTATAATATGAACCATTCTATGCGGTTGACGTGATAATCCGTCATGTCTGTTTTGCTTTGACGTGTTATCACGTCGGCTATTGGCTGATGTGTAAAAAATTCCAAATTCCAATTTAGGGAGTTCTTATATTATTATTACGTTTTGACGTTTTTTCTCGTCCTAGTATGTTGTACTATAAGATCAACTCTACATATTTTTATTATTATTTGTATGTTATGTTGCCGCATAGAAATGGTATGTAATTTTATTTTATAAATTGTGGAATGGGTATTTCTAGATGTATGTTCTAATAATATTTTTCTCGTACCAAAGGTATCTAGCCAAGAACAAAGAGTAACTTAAAAAATCAAATCATACTAAAAATTGAAAAATATTAATACTCGATTATTTTAATTAATATCATGTAATTGTTGTTAATCAATACTGCAATTAATAAATGTAATAAGGCTGGATATACAACGTTGATGCGACCGATGGGCATTAAATTACACTATGTATGCTATACGTCCTTGGTATTAATTCAGCACGGCACAAAAATTTATAATACCACAAATGAGATTTTGTTTGTTTCAAACAAACTAAATAGCTTCTAAATAAGAGTAAAACGCAACCATCTTGTGTAAATAAATTTCATTGACCTGTAGATACGAATAGATAACAAATTGGCAACGTCGCGCCGCGCCGCCGCCGCCGCGCGTGCGCACCCCGCTCAGTTACTTTTGAAGTACGCGCACAACATACATTCCTAAAATTACACATTTTTAAATTTTCGATATGTCCTCCATTTACGCACAAGAACGAACAAGTTATGGCGCCGGACAATATTATTATTGTTTAAATTCTAATTAAGTCAGTGTCCAAGTCTAGGCACTTTATTTTTTCAAATGCTTAAATAACCCTATTTTTAGTTCTTTAATTATGTTTACTTCTGAGGCATACATTTCCCCCTTAATGTAGCCCCGCAAAAAGAAATCTAAGGGGATTAGGCCCGGAGATCGCGGTGGCCACCGTGCAGTCCGATTCATTGCTGTCCAACAGTCAAACACAGAAAAACACTAACACTAAATAATAATTATCCGAAGTTACGTATCCTGCCACAATGACAAAAAGAAATAATGTCTTACAGTTATTTAGTGTCAATAACAAGGTAAAATCATAATTGTCGGCGCAAGATCGGCAAGATCAAAGCGGCGCGGCGGCGCAGGAGCTTCCGTGTTACATCCGTTCGGAAAGGATAGCGGCGGCACACTAAAAACTATTTTTTTAGAGGTCAGATTACGTACGGGTTACACACACACTGACCTATCTCTATTTCTTTTACGCGTGGGTTGTTTTGCTATGTCTCTCTCGTAATGAAAATGTAGGTGTGTGTGTGTGTGTGTGTGTGTATTTATTGCTTTCTTGTTTGCATCGGCAACTTTGTAAGTAATTTAGTTGTACTTATTATTGTGTGACTTGTGTAAGAGTGGCAACAACGCGCAGATTTTAGTACGATCTATCGTTTTAAGGTGAATGACCATGCGTTGGGCGTAATCAGCTGTTAGAAAAGCTACATCGTGTTCAAATGGGACAAAAACTTAAAAAATCATTTATGACTAAACTACTGCTCCTATTTAATTGATTTTTGCAGTTTAAAGAAACGCCCATCGGTCGCATCAACGTTGTACACAATCGATTTTTTTAAAATTAAGCCCATGTTACCCTTACTACAGGAAGGTCGCCAGTTATAGGTCTGTGTTCAATTTACTCTTTTCATAGACGTCTAGGACAAATACAAAGCCATGTTCTCTATCACCAATCTCGGAATTAATATATATGAAGGCATTACATTAGGCAATAAGAGGTTACCATAATGGCATTTTTCAACCCTTATATTAAAAGGAGTTCTGTCGATCAATCTTAGGGGTTGGATTGTTGTGGATTTATATTTACTATTTAGGCTAAAAGTCTTGATTAACAGTATTAAATAATGAGATTATAGTTTTTAATATAATTTTATTTTTTACATACTAAGTTATTTTTATATTTACGCGATAAATTGGCTGAACTACACATAACCATTTGACATTTGTGCGGTGGAGTTCTGATAGAATGTCGAATGGTATCTGACGATAGCCTGACGCCATTCGAAATAATTATCTGGAGAAATTTCTAGAAGTAACTATTTAGTAATTTTTATATAATATGTTCTTATTTAGTTGTAATATATATATTTGTTTGTACTAATTTTGGGCTCGAACTTCCGACCTCTGATTTGCGAATCCAGTCCAGTGCTAACTGGGCGATCATTCATATTAATTTAAGTGTATTTTATATCCCAGGGCATTTAATCCAAATAGTGAAATAGAGTAACAATACTATTTTTACTTATTTTCCACAATTTGGTCCTTATTATCACCATTTCCCAAAATAGTATCTATGTGTATTTTCTTTCAAATTCAGCGATTTCGATTCCTAGTTAGGAATTTTCATTTTTCAAAAATCCAATATTACATATATTTTTTATCCAAATCGGAACCATGACTCCTTGTCTATTTGGCATGGTTTCGATTTTGGCCACACACGCGTATTTGAACAAACATCCTGTATAAGAAATGTATAAAAAATACCCATACCATAATTTATAATCTTTGATTAATTAATATTTTGTAATATATTAATGGTATTTGTATTAAGATAAAATGTATATTCATTTGTAAAGCATTTATGTTTATATTATTCCAAAAATGTATGTATTAAGAGGAACGTGTGAGTTGTGAAACTGCAGCTATTATAATCGAAAAATACTTATTTTTATATATTTTGGTAATTGGCGATTCCGTCAACCCTGTTAAATTTTAATTAAGTTTTATTTATACGGCATTCAGTACCGTATTTGCCCTAGCACCTTGGGGGCCATTACTCGTAACCCCCACACAATTTGCGATTGTCATTGGTGCAAATAAAAAATGTTTTTTTTTTTACGTTGTTTTGATTTAAAAATTATGTATATAGTAACAATCATCTAAAATATTACATTTATAACACAAAAGGGCTGTATTTGGACCATTGCCTGACCATTTTTTCTAAATTTTGATCTTGGCTTGTTGAAATAGCAATTGATTACATAGACTTCTGTATAAGATAAATATTTATTTTATTTTATTTATTTACTTAATAACTAATACAAACATATTACAAGTATTCAGATATTTATATAAATAATTATGATTTATTTATTTATTTTAATTTGTATTTAACTAATGTAATGGTTGTAGCTTCACAGCCCATACGTTCCGTTAATTATAAAATTGCAATTCGACAAACCGCTTCATGCCACGCTAATACCCACCAATACCATGAAACGACGAGTGCAATAGCTTGCAAAAAATCGCTTTGTAGGTTAAGTTTTTTTACAATTATTAGATTATATTGAATCTAAAGGACATTAATATGGCGAGAAGGATTAATTATAACTTTATAATTCGATGTTAGGGCTACTGGAATTGGAGACGTGTTTATTCAATAAGTACCCGTTTTTAATCAGGGCCGGATTGAAGGAAACTATCTGAGGGAATCATGGGCCCTTACTTTCAAACATAGAATATCGTGGGGTATTTTATTTTTCGTTTCACATGTTCTGCCTTTTAGGAATTTAATACGCCATTGTAAACGGGTCTCACAGATGGTACATATTACTTGTAAATTTTGTAATGAGTTTCACCAAGCCCTAACATCTTATGATTTTTACTATATGTTGGGAAATATATCAAATACTCGATAGGTATGAAACATAAGAGATTGAACTCCTACGTTATCGGTTCGAAGTCTTTAACCAATATTTATTATATAACACGAAAACGAAGCCGGGTGGTAGTTTTAATGACTACTAACACAAAACGACGAAAATTTTCGCAAAGAAACGCGACAATAATTTTTTATGATTTTTTAAATATCGTCATTTTTGGGTGGTAAATCCATAGTTTTTGCTAAAATAATAATTTAAAACTCTTTTATACCTTAGATTATTTAGAAATAAAAGGGTATACACTATTATTTTAGGGAAAAAATGTATTTACCACCAAATATGGTCATTGGAAAAAAATAACAAAAAAAATTGTCGCTTTTTTTTGCAACTTTTTCTGTTGCATTGTGTCTGAAGTCGTTTAAACCACCACCCGGCTTCGTTTTCGGTAGCAGTCTTGATATACCCTGTATAACAATTATTTTGTAAAATTGTATCAGATCTGACAGATAACCTTAAAAAATATCCGGAATGTTTTAACCGGTTCAATGGGTCTTTATGACCAATTATTTAATGATAAAATTCCAAAATGCAATGTCAAAACAGATGACGCAAGCATCATTGCCTTTGCGTTTTAGTATACGCTAACTAATAGATAGATAAGTACTAAATCACTACAAAATAAAGTGCCTCTCATATAGTGAAATGTATTTTAATCATGTAATAGTTATTCGCGACTTCTTTCGTGTGGGATATCGTTATATTCTGAAAATTCGGTAATTGATAATTATTTGTGAATGTATACCAGTGACCTAAGAGTTTGTGGTGTTATAAATTCACTCAAATGCCATAAACTCTTAATTTTATCATAGAATTCCAAGCTTATGGCTAACATAATGTATATGGTGGTAATTTTTTAAATAACCACAGCCCGACATTTTTATGAAAAATCAATACTTTTTGTAGTTGGGTGAATTTTTATATTCTTGGTGGAATTTGAGATCATTGGGGGGTTATGTTTAAGTTCCAATTGTATAGAAGTATCACAACAATAACTTCAGTTTAACTATTTATTCAAAAATTAATTCGATGGGTCGGCTGGACCGAATCACTGTGAGGGTTAAAAATATTGTAACTGTAAACAAGAAAACAGTTTTGTACGTATAGAGTAAATATTTATTTATACTTTGCTTTAAAATTACCTTAATTTTATTATACTTTCCTGGAAATCGTTTTATTTCAGAATGTAATTAATTAAACCTTTTATATGTGGTAAGGACTATTAAATGAAAAATTACACCACACAGATCTGTACTCAGGTCAAAGTTACGGAACAACTACCCCCTCATAGTTTAAAATTTTTTGTTAATTTAAAAATATCGACAATATTTTAAAAGTGTTACCACAATGAAAGGTTTAATTAAACTAAACCAAATATTTAAACTTTAAAGTCGACTAGCTTTGTTTTACAAGTGTAGAATGCCAGACACAAAATGGCCGAGAAAAACTACCATACATTTTCAAGTAAGTGTTGTTAAGCCTATTTCACATAATGCAATCGTTTTCGCATTTTAAATTGGCTAATTGAGTCGTGACTATTATACAACTCGTCGCGTCGGTACAAAATTGACCTATAAGCAAATAGAGTATGCTTTATGAGTGCGTGGTGGGGGGTTACTCTACTATAAACGAAAATGGAATGCTCGAACGTTGTACTTAATACTGTTCGCATGTGCATAGGTACTCCACAAAATGTTTGAATCCTCTATCGTACAATGTTACCATAGAGTAAGTATATCTAAGTATCATAGAGAATAATATTGATTTGTTACAAATGGAAAACTTACGTCGAACGTCCGAATATTCGAGTTTATTTTCACAGAGTAGCCTCTCAGACGCGGCTACCAATACGTTCAAGATGGTAGCGGGTTCAAATCCGAGAGGCCAACTGACTTTTCGGACTGTTAGTCAACCCCCAACGCACTATAGTGGTGGAAAACATGAGGAAACCTGCATTTCAAAGCGTTTTGTAAAAATATTCGTACTCTCGATTGTAGAGGTCTGTACCAACGGCGGATCCAGGGGGGAGGTCATGGAGGTCATGACCCCCCCCCTGGGCTGGTCCCAGATTGACAATATTATTAATTATCTTCTTAATAAAATTTACAAGCACATTTAATTCCTTGTATGTCGATAAATAAAGTAAAAAAGTATGTGTGTGTTCACGAATCACGCCTGTAACAAACTTTAAAAAGTCATTATTACGAATAATTGGAGTATTGAAATCGGACTCAGTGTTCTTACATAACCTATGACCATGACCATGACCCCCCTGGCGTAAAATCTGATATCAACTATAATGTGACACCCCCCCCCCCCCCCCCCCTGGTGTAAAAGCTGGATCCGCCCTTGGTCTGTACCCTGCAGTGGGATGTATATGAGTTGACACAAACCGGTATGCTCTGTAGGGAAACTAATTGTATCACAAAGTTGGTCGACAATTTCCACATAATTTTAACAACGGCTTCAATTGAAAGATATATTGGATAACGGAGTTCTTCCTAACATTGCCTTTATATTATTGGATTTTGTAGCATGAACGTTTTACACTGACATTGTCATTGCTTCCCACTGTGTATTTCACAAATAAAATATTACACCAAGATGTTATTGTTTTTGTTATCTTAGACCCTGGGGCTACTCTATACTCTTACACGACGACGAATTTTCGAACGTATGGAAAGTACCTAAACACTTTATAACATTTTTGAATTCTCTACCTCAGACCATAACCTTATACTAAGTTTTGAGTAAATGATAAGTTTCATTGAGAATAATATTGATTTTTTCGCAACTGGAAATTTTTTATCTTGGGTGTCGAACATTCGGACTTCTTGTCGGAGAAATGCATTTATTAAAAAGAATATACTCAAAGAGTATAAATCCAATAAAGAAAGTTTCCTTCATACAAACTTCTCCATCACTGGTGTTGCTAGTCTAAAAAAAAATGGGAGAAAAGATAATGAAGAAAGGATTTTTTGGGCCAGTTAGACTTGAATTATACAAAATATAATTGTATAATTATATAGTTTATTCATTAAAATACATGCACAGTTATACTTAAATGCTTGTTCAAATTATTCTATATACAATCCCAACCTATGCTAAAAAATCTATCCATTCTGACAACCAGGTACTTTAATAACATTGAAAACCAATTATTTCTATAACTTTGGGAAATAATTGGCAAATTAATTACTTCACAGTATTTTAAAAATGCCATCAAAAGTTATTATTAAAGCTGTGGGGCAGCCAAGAGAATTTATTTTTATAGCATGGCAACATTTATTGAACAATGAGGTAGAAAGAACTTGATTACATGATAACATTGTTTTGTTGTACATTTCAGAGGTATATTTTTTTATCATTTGCTTGTTAACTATACTTCACAAATAATATGTAATAAAATACCACATCAGTAGTGGTGAAAGTCATGGTAAACATGTAAGGAAGATGGTCCTATTGGCATAATAAAATAGTATTTTTAAAAAGTACTAAAAATATCTGTATTTAGTTTTCTGTGGAATATGACAGACTATAGTGCTAAATGTGGAATTTAGCAGTCTTCTAATAGTCAGTAGCTTCAAATTCAATATTATATCATTCACCTCTTACTGACTTCACAAAATCTGCTTTTATCTTATCTCTCTCTTCAACGTCAGGCAGGTAGGGAGTGATGCCTTTGGCTTTTCTGTCCCTGTATACTTGACCCCTAAAAGCAAAATAAAAAAGTAAGAAAAATAATTGAATTTATAAAGAAAATAAGTATATTTAAGTCAGAGCTATATTGCATCACTTATGATAAAATTCAAAATTTATTTTAAATACGATTTAAGAAAATACTTTTCATTTTTTCTTAATGAACGTAAATTAGGCAAGACTTTCATCTGCCAATGTTAATGTTAAAATGGACAGATCATAAGTATGAATGAAACTGAATTCGTAACATACCCAAAACTTCTTACACGTTCTATAATTATCAAAATACTCTTCGCATTTAGAAGCATCATACCCATTTTTATTAAGGCATTCGTATGACTGATCTTGCTCCTGAAAAAGTTATATAATTTTATAAACAAAAACAATCCTCAGAAAATAATGCTACCTTCAAATTATTACCTTAAGACACGGATTTAACCGTGCAGCGTCCTTGTTTATTAATTTTGTCATATTGAGTTATATTCTTAATTAAATGTTATTCTACTTGTTTAAAAGATTTTTATTGGTTATGTTTTCTGTTTTCTGATTTTGACATTTACAATTCTTGAAACAGATAAAATATTGTTTTAGGCATTCTAAAGATAACAGGTCTAAACAAAATTATTAATTAAACATCCAACTATTTTATAATTATTCTTATTTATTACTAAAACAGGATAAATAGTAGTTATCTATAGTAACAAAATAATAAAATAAATAGTAATTGATATCCTTATATTTCTGGTAAAACGGAGCGTATTCAAAAACAATTTGTTCTCCGCAACTATGTTTATAGACCAATGAAAAATCGATTCTCTAAAAAAATACGAAAGAATTTGTACATGATTGGTAAATAACACGTCATCCATTACTAATGCGGCAAAAATGTCGTTTACAAAAACGAATAAACTGAAATTGCGACGCGAAGTGCCTGACACCGTCACATAATTGGATAAAACTTTTTATATTTTACAATGTTTTATTAAAATATTAAGTGCCTAATGTTTTGAGTGTAGTTTTACGATATTAGTGCTTTATAATAAATGTTATCGAGATGTCTAAAAACAAAATAGCGGCCAGAATTGACAGCCAAAGTGTGGAAGTAAAAACGAAGGTGGGTTCAAATTTTCTAATTTCATGCCTTTAGTTTTGGGAGACACACGAAATTCCGAGCCTTTTAAGTGATATTGAGAGTTGAGACATTGTGAGTGTGTTTTTAATGTATATACAGTTTTATTAACTATTATCTGGTCATATTTTGTCCTTGTGCAACAAAATTAAACTGTTTTCAAGAAACTTCGTTGGTGTTTATGAAACAATAATCTTTATTTTCGGTTTGAAGTCGACTACTTGGGCATTGTTCGCGTGTGTATTATACAGAAGCAACGAAATATATTTTCAGTCATGTGTAGAAGCTATTGTTTTTAAATAAAAACCTTCATATTATCAGGCTTTATTGTTAAGTCCTTGTAACTTGATTGTTATCCAATTATTCAGTTTATAGTGTTATTAGAAAAGTTTAGCTCGTATATTATCGCTATTATAAATATCTTTTTACCCTGAAACAAGTCTGATTATCCTAATTTTCTTTATTTGCTGATTTCATTGTGACAGTTAATAGTTAAGTAGTCTTCAGCATGCTTAGGAGGACTACGAAGACAAATGTAGTATTGAGTAGGACATTCAAGACGCAGTACATTTGTCCCATACATGACGTCAAAATGTAAGAGCGGCTCAACTTTTTAACGTGTACTACTTCATATTTGGTGTCCCGGCACTCGTTACTCTACGTAATTAACTCATGAATTAACTATAGGATGAGAGCGAGAGGGAGTGACGCACATGCTAACAATACTATCTTACGTATGGCCAAGTGTCGGTACGCCTCACCTCAATTGAAGTGGGACATTGTACTGTCTTAGTACAAAATGAGGCTACTCTTACAAACTCTTTTTCAAGTCATGTCCTACTCAACACTAGACAAATGATTTAAGTATTTAAACTAGTATGAGTGGGTATTAGTTGCAATGTGTGATTGTTGACCAATGAAAGGGTAACAAAGACCACCACAACCACCAAGATACCAGACCAGTGTTCTAGAGTAATGGCTAAACCTATTCATTTGTAGAGGATTCTAGCAGTGGAACAGATAAACTGTTACTTAAGATGTTTGATAGCATGTAATTTAAAAGATTTTTAAAACATAATATACATATAAGGCAAGATTGAATGGTAGTGTTGGTAGGGGTTGACCATATCAAACCTACCTCAACCGAATTGATGGCACCCTAAAAGTCAGGTTAAAAGACCGCGAACTGACGTGAATGCATGAAGAGATTAATGAAATTGGACAAAGCAAAAGTAGTTTGTCAGGATCATCTTTTTATGTCTATGCCTACCCCTATGAGAAACAGGCGTGATGTTTATGTATGTATGTAAAATATAGTTGTGCTAACAATAGTAGTATTTGTATTAATACCTTGGCTTTTATTTTGAATAAATTGCCTGATTGCCTTGACTCTTGTATATATCAGATGACAAACTTTGTTAATTAAAATCTATTTTTATAAGAATAGATAGACTCAAATATTTCAAAATTTGCTAAGAATATGAAAGTAATGAATATAAACCCAGTCATATGCCAAATAGAATATCACTGTTTTTATTTATCATAACTCAATATGTGATTAGCTATTGCAGAAATAAGTCTAGTATCTGGAAAATTGACAGCCCCCGTGGCGCAATTGGTTACACACTGGCTGTGAAATGAGCGGCCGCGGGTTCAATCCCCTTACCAAAAGAAATGTTTGTGAGGCTTACAAGTATTTGTCTCTGGTCTGGGTATTTCTCTTAGTTTCTGATAGACACAAGACTCAATCTTAATTTGGGAACAGACAACTATATATGTATGTATTAAAAAAATGTATTTGACTGTCTCAAATCTCAGAAAAAATATCTAGTCAGAGTCAACATAAACACATCATGATTTACTTCCTATACTTGCTAAAGCCAGACCTATGACAATGTAACAAAATTATAAATTAATATTGAATAATAATAGAAAATCTATAAAGAGGTTACTGAATTGGAATAGAACAAAAATGATAAATTTAGTTTGAACAAATTATCTGAAAGTTGTGTGTAAAGCAATGATGTTACCTAAGCACTTGATCTCAACCTCAGTTATTGTGTTATGGATATTGCAAACCACAACATAATATGTTTGCATTGACAACCACAGAGTAGATGATATAACAACATACATAGCAACCAATATACATACATAGCACATTTTTGCTAATATACTGCAATTTATGAGGCAGAGGCTAGTTTATGCACTCGCAATAATGTTCAACTTTCTAAAGTTGCACTAACTTTAGTTGAACATTAAAAAAAAAAAAAATTAAACAAACTTTAGAACTGTAACTTAAAAGAGAGAAAAATATGTTTTAAAATTCTAAACCTTTACCCAGTTAGTCTTAAATATTATAGCTTTCTTTAAAAACTGTCAAATTCTCTGGAATTTACAATCCTAGCATACGAAAACTGTTGTTGCGACTAGCAACTTTAATAACTAGCAAACTTCTCAACCAATGTTGCCATGTGCACAACACCAGCCATTATAATTATGTGTAGAGATAATCCCAATATTTCCTTTTAACATCTAAATTGTTAATATGGCTGCAAGATGAATAAATATAGTCCTACTTCAACAAATACATAATAAATACACCTAACAGTCATATACATAGTCCTGACTCCACACTAAGATCGAGTCTGGTGTCGTCGGGATCAGAAACTACGAGAGACTTATCGATCTCACTAACACCCAGACCCGAAACGAATTCCTATCTAATAATATTTGTTTCGTTGCGGGGATCCAACCCGCGGCCTCTCGTTTTACCGGCGGCATCTAACCAACGCGCAGTAGGCATGGAGGCTGTCAAATAAAACTACCCACAAACTTTTAAATCACAAATCCTTATCACCAGTTCGACGCGGAGTTCCGTCGCTTCTCTCTCAGTAGGAGCGAGAAGCTTAAGTATGAGGACTTCAAGGCGCTCATTGAGAAGCTGCACCGGCTTCATGACGTGGCGTTCCTCATCTCATACACAGACCCTCGGGACGGCGACCTGCTGCCCATCAACAATGATGACAACCTGGCGAGAGCGCTGCTCACCGCGCGGCCGTTGCTGCGTGTCATTATACAGAGGAAAGGTATGTGGACTTATTTTATCCTTTACGATCTTTATAGATCTTATGATTTGGCGTGGATAGCCAGTTACCATGCAGTATAACGGTGAAGGTAAACATCGTGAGGAAACCCGCATACCATGGCGATTTCTATAGTATATAAAATCCAACAACCCGCATTAGGCCAACGTGGTGGACTATATGGCCGAACCACTCTCATTCGTACTCATGATTGTAAAGGAGGCCCGTGCCCTGCAGTGGGACGTATATGGACTCATACAGTTAAATAGCGGATTAGTGATTTTTGATGTGTATAACGTTTTTGAGCCAGTCCGTGTTAACAGAATTTGAAAATAGCGTAAAGTCCTTAAAATTAAGGGGGTTTATCTCTAATAGAAGCTAGAGATTGTAACAGTCCTGATAAACAAACAATGGGCGCGAAAAAACAATTATACTAATACAATACATGCACCAACGGAAATCAATTAGCATAGAATGAGGCGAGGTGTCACACACATCATTACAACAATAACTGTTATTACCAAGGAGGAAAGTTTAATTTGGCTTAAGCTTAGGGTGGATGGTTAATGAATTTTTGTAGGGCGTGTTTGATGGTGCAACAATGAGTTTGGTTGACGTGCTTATGCCATATTGATAGGTGAAAATTCAATCGGATTCAAATCCCAGGGCACACTTATGACATTTTGGAGTTATGTGTGTGTTGATAGCCAATCACCACGCACTAAAACGGTGAAGGAAAACATCGTGAGGAAACCTGCATACCATAGCGAATTTTTAAGAATTTTGTTATGTAAAGTCCACCCAGCCGCACCAGGCCAGTGTGGTAGACTATATGGCCTAACCACTATCAATCGTACTCTCGGTTGAAGAGAAGGCCTGTGCGCTGCAGTAGAATGTACATGGGCTGAAACAGTAAGTAAATACCACCATCAATCAAGTCTTTCATCGTAGGTATCAGAAACTATAAGAGTGAATAATAGGAGTATATAATAAGACAGCCTCCGTGGTGCAGTTGTTTGGACGCCGGCTTCGAAACTTGGGGTACGAACCCGCGGGCCACCGTGAGACAAATATTTGTGTGACCACAAGCATTTGTTTCGGGTCTGGGTGATTGAGAGACCGAAAACTTTGTCGTAGTTCCTGATACCGACGACACTAGACTTGATTTTAGTGTGGGGTCAGAACTATGTAAGTGACTGTTGGGTCTATTTTTTTATAGTTTATAGTATTTAGATTTACGCGAATGTTACGCATTCAAATTAACTTTTCTTAATTCCTTCATTCCTTTGAGGATGGAAAATTAAATAGGTAGGGGTAAAGGATGAAAGGAGAATTACGAAACAAATACATAATGCGAGTGTGGATGGAAGAGTCGGTAAGGGTCGACCTCACCGAACATACACCATCCAAATCGATGATACCCTCAACAAAGGTCAGGTTAAAAGTACCCTGAACCGACGAGAATGCATGAAGACGTTGATGAAAATGGATGAAGCGAAAGTAGTATGTCAGGATCGAGCAAAGTGGCGGTCTATTGTCTCTGCCTACCCCTATGGGATACAGGCGTGACGATTATGTATGTATGTAGGGGTAAAGTCTAAAGAAAGCATTTTGAGATTTGGCTTGCCTTGATAGCTTTTTGCTGTTTAGTTACTGATGAGATAATCTTATACGTTTGGATAACTACTGGCATAGATAATATTGAAAAATCTGTGCGTTGAACCACGTAATTGTGTAACGTTTTACACAAATAATTACTTTGAATCTGAGTGTGGTACAACCCAGAAGTCTAGAACTTTCTGAACCCGCGGCCTCCCGTTTCACATGCGATATCTGACCGACTGGGCCATGGACGGTGATGGAATTTATGTGTGTTCAAGTGAATTCGAGAAAGGGTTATATTCATAACTTGGTCCACTGCAAAATATTTTTTAAATGCACCCAGGCGAAGCATGGCTTGTATTTATTTTACAATTTAGTGAAACATTCTTGCAATTGAATTTATATAGTTTAGGAGCCGTCAGTCATCGTCCACAGCGGTGAAAGCGTGAATAGCTATGTGGCGCATGTATTTCACGCTACGACCACACAAATATGCCGGCCGGTGTACCGTGACCAACGGTGACCATACAATAATATATTTTCATTAGCGGTCCAGCCCGGCTCCGCCCGGGTGCAGATACACTACAAAATGGCGGCCAAAATGTTAAATTTAGAATATCGACTAAGCGGACCACGAAAATCGAAAACGAATAAAATTTCCTCGTAATTGCTTGATTTTTCACTACTGCTTCCCTCCTATAGGTCATAGCGATGATATTCAGCCTATAGCATTCCTCGATAAATGACCTGTCCAACACAAAAATATTTTTTCAATTCGAACCCGTAGTTCCTGAGATTAGAGGAAACAAACAAACACTTCAGCTTTTTATGTTAGTATAGATTATAATAAACTAGCGGCCCGGCCCAGCTTCGCCCGGGTACAAATAGATTTTTGTACAATAATATGTACGTATTATTATTACACATATAAACATTCCTATATAGGCACGCTGCCGCCGCCCCGGTCGGCCAGTACCGCCGCAAGCGCTACGGCCCGCAATTTTAAATCTGTAATATCTTCGAAAATATTCATTTAAATCTCGTGCTGTAAAGGACCACATAGATCTATATTAAATCAACAATGTATTTAAGCTATTTAATTGGATAAGGATTAATGCTGTATTGGTTAAAATCGCTTCGAAAATTAGCCATTATTTGTCGTAAAAAGTAAATGACAAAAAATGTTATTGTGGGATATCCATAAGAGATAGACATATACCATCGCGGAGTTTTCTGTAGACCTTTTCAATGTGTACAAATATGTAGTACATTATTTTGATAAATCTCGTAGGGTTCAGCCTGCGTTTGCAATGTAAGCGGAAAAATATTGATAATTAACGACATCACATTAGAAACCTCAAAAATAACAATATTTCTCCACTATTTAATGGATGTTATTATACATGTAAACCTTTCTATTGAATCACTCTATCTATTAAAAAAACCGCATCAAAATCCGTTGCGTAGTTTTAAAGATTTAAGCAAACAAGGGGAAATAGGGACAGAAAAAGCGACTTTGTTTTATACTATGTAGTGAAGCAATACACCAAACGGTCACACATATTCGTATTTAAGATTTTTATCAGCCAGGATCAACAATAGCACGCATATAACGACACCAAGCTCCGGAGCCTGGCTCTCAGGGACATTAGCTTGTCTTTAACCCACATCGAAATTAATCAGAAAGAAAAAACAAATAAGATTAGTTAGAAACGAATAATCCCCCTCCCTCCACAGCAAAGCCTAAATCCGCTATTGTTTGATGTGTTTTACGATATTTCTCAAAACTACATTGAAATTCCATTCCGCCTGTTCTCCCAGCTACCGTAATGACGTCATAACAGCGTCACCGGTTATTGTGTCCCGATTTTCAGAAGTCCATTGGTGCTTCGCCATTGTCTGCGGTTACCTTTGGAATCAGTTTCTGAATTAGGTCTCTCGTATTTGTTTACATTGCGGTTTTACAAAGGAATCGCAGACGTTCAATTGGATTCGTACATATATGTTAAATTCAATTGTATAGTTCATATTATTGGATTTTTTCTGCTTATTAAATTTTTTGATGATTTTTGTAATATGTTTTCAATTTCATGATCTGTGAGCCGGGAAGTCCAGTCCATTACATTAACGGGCAATTTTGTCTAAATATCTATTTATTTATTTATTTTATTTATTTATACACTTTATTGCACACAAAAAAAAATACAAATAAAACGAAAATCACAATCATAAAAGTACAATTGGCGGTCTTATCGCTCAAAGGCAATGTCTTCCAGACAACCATGGGATGGATTTTATAAACGGATAAATAGAGGGCAGTCTTAAAGTGTAAAGAATAGGAGTTAAGAAGGAAAAATATAAGAAATACAAATAATTACTAATTAATAATAAAAATATACATACATCAATACATCTATATAACAAATATACATAAATATATATATATAATATATAAGAGCATCAGTACATATATACACATATCACACACACATCTATATTGTGGTTTCAAAAATATGATTCACCAGATGTTACAATGAAACCTCAAAAATATAATTTTGGTGTGTTTCTACATCTGATACAGCGTTTTTTATTAACATCTTCAAGATATGGTAACTAGAGAGCCATTGCTGTGCTAGAATAAAAAATCATTATCAACATCATCATCATCTCAGCCACAAGAAGTCCACTGCTGAACATAGGCCTCTAAGGAACTGCACATCGACTTGTTGGAAGCGGCCTGCATCCAGCGACTTCCTGCAACCTTAGCCGGGTCGTCCGTGCACCTTGTAGGCGGGCGTCCAACATTTCGCTTGCTGGCACGTGGCCTCCACTCTAGATCCTTTCGGCCCAAACGGCCACCAGTTCTACGTATAATCATTATAGATTGTATAAATACGTGTGGTATGGTAATCGGGGTAAATGAATGCACATGTACAATCCATGACCGTGACACAAGCTCCGTACAAATAGAACACACACCTCTATCCAAGTAGGGAACAAGGTAGGAACCTCGGGCGATTAAATGGGATCAACTATTATTTGGTCTTTAATAATTCCTTTTAAAATTATTCATGTATGATTTAAAGCAAACAGCTTTGTTGTCGTGTTTCATATGGTGAGTGAAATGATCCAGAAATAATACTCCTTTCCCCCTCCCCTGCTTTTTCTTTCCCTTTAATTTCACATTTTGAAATTTTGAAATTCTAGTGTAGACATTTAGATATGCAACATTTATGACACAACATAGGCAAAGTTTACTGATTTTATGCAATAAAGAATAGAAAAATGGACCAATACTTAGACATGTATGTAGGCCATACAAATATCTATTCGTGCGAGGTCAATTCCGTAATATTCTAGTGCATAAAGAAAATTCTTAGCCGCTGAGCCAATCAATAATATCGGCCTATATACGCCCCATTGCTAAGCACGAGCACCCTCAACTATCAAGAGCCCTTAGTTTTGTTAGTAGGGCTTTAGATTCGTAGCCTTGACATGCCTAGAAATTCTTATACTCAAGTGGAGTTTTATGGTGTTTTTTCTTTCACTGTTAAAGCAAGGTATTATTTAATAATAATACAAAATAAACTTCGGTAAATTATAATAGTAGTGTAAGTCTAGAATTTGATTATCCTGCCATCAATTTGACAGTCCGACCCTCAACCAGCCGAGTTATCGACACTACCGGTCACTTTAACCTGTCTCTTCTCTGTATCTAAACTTCTATACTAATATAAGCTGAAGAGTTGTGTGTTTATTGTTTTTTTTTGTTACCTCTAATCTCAGGAGCTACTGGTTCGAATAAAAATATATTTTTGTGTTGAATAAGTCATTTATCGAGGAATACACGCTATGACCTATAGGAGGGAAGCAGTAGTGAAAAATCTAGCAAATACGAAGAAATTTTATTCGTTTTCAAATTATATTAAATTATAAATTGATAGATAGATATTTTAAATTGATAGTCATAAATAAACATTTTGGCAGCCCTTTTGAAAAGTTTTTTTATAAAATAGTTATGATTAATAAAAGTCGATTCATGTGGTCGTGTTGTAAACATAGATAGACACGCGTGGACGTCGTTTTCCTTGCATGCGAATGAAACTGCTATCTTTCTTTCCTATTATACACTAGTTGTAAAAACGAATTAAAATTATAATTTATAAATATAGTATTTACTTATAAAATCGCTCCCGCTGTCGTGCCGCTCGTCGCTTCAGCCTATATCCTTCACGTCACGTGCTTGCCGCGATCGCCACGCATCGTCGACTCTCGCTCATGCATTACGCTGTTTTGCGACCATGCTAGCGCTCACCTGTTTGGGACGGGTGATCAACACTTATGTTTAATTTATTCAACTGATGCTGTATGTTTGGTAGGGTTGAGTAGGAATGGAAGTAGGAGACCTTTGGTGTATGTTATTGAAGAGACCAAGTCTGTCTCGTGGTAGTTCTCTCATATGTGAGAGGCCGCCTTGGTAGGTACACCCGCATCGTCTTTTTTTCCCGCCAAACAGCAGTTTAAATACACTGTTGTTTTTCGGATTGAAGGACATTGTAACCAGAGTAACTACTGGACACATTGGGACCGCACATCTTATTTCTCAGGACGGCGAGCGCAGGAATGGTAAGCATTGCTTTGTGATTGGTTTTGCTACTGTTTATGAACGGTCGTATCGATTACCATCAGTTGAACGAGTAGTCTCGCCATACATTGCAATAAAAAAATGTTATCGAACATTTTGTCCCTTTTGAACTATTTTTGAATTCAATTGAGCTAAAGCATACAAAACATCCGGTTATTATCATATATTATCATTAGGTTTGAAAACTGTCTATGAATGAGGCGGTAAGACTATCTGCTATTTATTTTTCAAAGAACGATATCATCAAGTAAATATGCAGCCAACCTTCATATAACCATGAGTGATTCAAACGCCCTTTGGTTGGTGGCCGTATTTGGTAGCTGGACTTGACTAGATTCAGTACCCACTAATACGATGTGAGATAATTGATGATAGTAATAAGTAAACGATTTGCGAGATATGTATTAGTATGAGAAATAATTTCAAGGCTCGACGGCCTCTGACAGCCAATGCCAAGCATTGTTTTCATGTGTTGTTCGGTTTTGCTTTTGTCCATGAGCGGTCATATTGCTTACCATCAGGTGTACGGCATACTCGTCTTGCTATTCGTTGACAACAACACTTGACATTTAGCACTCATCGGCAATTAGTTTTATGTTTTGAAAAAGATATAGACCACCACGCTGGCCTAATGCGGGTTGGTTTGACTTACATACCATATACATTCTTATAAATCTCTATGGTTTGTTCACGATATTTGATGTTTTTGAAAATTATAGTTATCAGTATGTGTCTGAAAGTGAATTGTTTGTTTCAGGCGACAGCTTGGAGGAGCTCAACGGGTACGGGACGATGCGCCCGCGCAACATAATCTCGTCGATACTGAGCGGCACGCCAGCCAAGAACAAAGGACTCGCCATATCAAACCCACACGATTTCAGGATGGTGAGTCACTTGTAATATAAAGGTATTATTGGAGGGAAGATTATCTTTATTATTGTTTATTTATTTAACAAGAATATACAAAACAAGCTTACAAGCTAAATTAATCTACAAGACTTACATCAATATAGTCTTGTTCTAGTTTAGTATTATTTATTTATTACACTTCATATATTAATGATAATATATGGGTTGTCTTAATGCCAGCGGTATTCACCGTCAATCTAATCTGAGATGGTCAGAAATTAACTGAAGTAGGTGTACATATTCTAATTCGATTAGAAAGATATAAGTATGTATTAGAAATAGCTGTTTGTTTTTTCCTAGCGTGCCTAAGTGATTCACGACTGATTACTGACCGACTGATAACTGAAGTAAATGACACACCTGACGGTAATGCCTTGTTCCATGGGTATCTAAAACTACAAAAGACATAGATCTAGAATACCGACAAATATTTATGGTACATTGAAATCTTTCTCTCGAAGCGGGAATCGATCCTGCGATACCTCGTTACACAAGCAAATCTGAATCAGCTGCGCTATATGGGCTGTCAAGAGAAAAGTCTAAAGTGCCCTACCAATTGAGTTAATCTTAGATTTATATTTTATTTCATTGCCATGAATGGCGAGACTAGCATGCCGTTCGCTTGATGGTAAGCGATACGACAGCTCAATTAAATGCTTGGCATTCCACTGCGCTGTAGTTACTCTGGCTACAATGTCCTTCACTCCGAAACACAACAATGCATTTACACTGCTGTTTGGCGGAAGAAATAGACATTGCAGTGGTACCAACCCAGACGACCTCTCACATATGAAAGACCTACCACCATTTTATATTTTTTTTATGTTATTTAATTCCAGGTATCGGCGATAATAGACGTAGATATAGTACCAGACACGTGCAGAAGAGTGAAGTTATTAAAACACGGCTCAGATCGACCACTAGGATTCTTTATCAGGTGACCCATTCTTTCTTTTCCTATCTATCACCTATTTAATCTGTAACCTAATCAACCATTGAGATAACATAACAGAGGGGACACTGCAAACAAAATGTTTGTAACAATATGAAGGGTACATTCTATTTCAGTCTCTGTCACGCCTACGAAGTAACATATCTTCCCTCTCGCTTCACTGTGTACCCTTGTGCACACACCATACGCAGAGATTTTGTTCCCGATGTCCGCTCTAGTATAATACCTCAATGTTATCAACCAAGAATCCATTAAAGAGGGCTGGCTATGATTAGGTTGGGTTGTCCGATTTGTAGAAAATGTAACTAAAACATTAATGTCAATAAATAAAAATGAATAATCTAACAAAATTTGAAATTCATTAAACAGGACTGAGTATGGTCAACCGTAGTCGACCACGCTGGATTAGTGCCGATTGGCAGATTTCTAGAAAATGTAACTAAAATATTAAAGCCAATAAATAAAAATAAATAATAAATCAAATATATTTATTACCAATTAATTTTCAGAGACGGCACATCAGTTCGCGTGACTCCAAACGGCGTGGAGCGTTCCCCCGGCATCTTCATATCGCGCCTCGTGCCCGGCGGCCTGGCAGAGTCCACCGGCCTGCTGGGCGTCAACGACGAGGTGCTGGAGGTCAACGGGATCGATGTGTCCAACAAGACCCTGGACCAGGTGAGTCATGGTCTCGGTATATAGAAGGGGACGAGGAGGGGCGGTTGTCGGTTGGGGTGTGGATGGGTTGATATGGAATAGGTCATAGAAACTTTGCGCTGAAAGAGGATGCTATCCTTATAGGTCCTTATTTATAAAATCGGTTAATCAAGAGATTAACTTTAAACCAAGGCTTCGTTGGTTATTTATTTACTTTCATCAGTGATTTGACATGACAATTTCCCTTTTAGACCCAAGTGCGTCTGTATTTATTATAAAAGTCTTAAATGTCTCGTTATTCAAAATAATCGGATCAATTCTAAAACCTTGGGAAAAAGTTAATCCGTCCCTCATCCGAGTTAATTAATAAGGCTAATAGTAAATAACTTCTATTTAGGTGGCAACCCTAAAATTGTAAGAAACAGCTGATACGTGCAAGAATCATCGTTTAACTACAAAATGTATGAAACAAGTTTTTTTCGTGATATTAGGGTTGGCCCCTAATTAAAATATTTTCATTATGATGAGTATTGTTCCCCTTTCGACGCTCGATGTGACATTTCCATATCAACCCATACAGGGTTATATCAAGACTGCTACCGTAAAGGAAGCCGGGTGGTAGTTTAAATATCATCGTGTTTGAGTGTCCATAGTTTTTGCTATAATAATAACTTACCCTACCATCTTTAAAAATAAAAGGGTGTATGTACACTGCTATTTTAGGAAAATGTATGGTATTTACCAATCAAATATACATTTTTTTACACAAAAATTTAAGTTGGTTTGTGTCTGAAGTCTCTAAAACTACCACCGAGCGTCGTTTTCGGTCGCATTCGTGGGGCCTTACTCTATAAATTCGAAACGTTGATTGAATCTTCGGATGATTGAAGTTTATATGTCATCATCATATCAGCCACAGGAAGTCCACTGCTGAACATAGGCCTCCCCCAATGATCTCCACAATGACCTGTTGGAAGCGGCCTGCATCCAGCGACTTCCTGCGACCTTAGTCAGATCGTCCGTCCACCTTGTAGGCGGGCGTCCAACACTTCGCTTGCCTGTACGTGGCCTCCACTCGAGAACCTTTCGGCCCCAACGGCCATCGGTTCTACGAGCTATGTGCCCGGCCCACTGCCACTTCAACTTGCCAATCCTATGGGCTATGTCGGTAACCTTGGTTCTCCTACGGATCTCCTCATTTCTGATTCGATCTCGTAGGGAAACACCGAGCATAGCCTTTTAATGAGGCCCACAGTGAGAGGCCACGTCTCGGTGCCGTATGTCATCACTGGTAACACACAACTATCGAAGACTTTCGATTTTAGGCACTGAGGTATTTTGGACGAGAAAACGTCGCGAAGTTTCCCGAACGCTGCCCAACCGAGTTGGATTCGCCGATTGACCTCTCTCTCGAAGTTGGACCTGCCTAACCGGACCACTTGTCCTAAATAGACATATTCGTCTACAACTTCGAGAGTCGAGCCCCCAACTCCAATGGGGGTGGGCACAACATTTATTTATTTATTTATTTATTTATGTATCTTCTATCATGGATATTCGACATGATCTTCGTTTTATCCATGTTCATTTTAAGACCCACCTGTTGGGAAACTCGATTAAGGTCTTCGAGCATAGTGCTAAGGTCTTCCAGCGATTCTGCCAAGACTACAATATCGTCGGCAAATCGAAGGTGAGTAATATACTCGCCGTTGATGTTGATGCCGAATCCTTTCCACTGCAAGAGCTTGAAGGCATTTTCAGGCGCGGCAGTGAACAGTTTCGGAGATATGACATCTCCCTGTCTCACGCCTCTCTGTAGTGGAATAGCCTTCGTGCTCTGATCCTGTACTCGGACCGACATGGTGGCGTTGTTGTATATACACCTCAACACTTCGATGTACCGATAGTCTATGTGGTACCGCTGAAGAGACTGTAGCACAGCCCAGGTCTCGATCGAATCAAAGGCTTTCTCATAGTCCAAAACGCTAAACAAAGCGGCAAGTTATACTCCTCGGTTTTTTGTATAACCTGCCGTAGCGTATGAATATGGTCTATGGTACTAAAGCCTTTTCGGAAACCGGCTTGTTCGGGAGGCTGGAAGTCATCAAACCTGCCTTCGAGACGATTTGTGATTACCCTTGAAAACAACTTATAGACATGGCTCAGGAGCGAGATGGGCCTGTAGTTCTTCAGCAAAGTGTTATCACCTTTTTTGGAGAACAGTACCACCAAGCTCCTGCTCCATGCCTCCGGCGTTGAGCCCTCGAGGAGAACGGAATTGAAGAGCCTCTGAAGGACTTTCAGTACCGGCGTTCCGCCCGCTTTCAGAAGCTCTGAAGTGATTCCGTCCTCACCCGGCGCCTTGTTGTTTTTAAGTTGTTTGAGGGCCATCTCAATCTCAAACAGGCTGATGTCCGGGATATCATCGCTAAAGTGTCGGATTAACTCGGCTCTCGGGTCTTCAGCCGAGCTAACAGTAGATTCGGCAACCGAGGTGTAAAGCTGTCCGTAGAACCTCTCGATCTCCCTTAATACCTCTGCCCTCGTCGATACCACGCGGCCGTCTTCCGTCTTCAGCCTAGACAACTGGCTTTGCCCAATAGACAAGTCTCTTGCAAACACTTTGGAGCCTCCGTTCCGCTCAATTGTCTCCTTAATGCTCACAGTATTGTAAGCACGGACATCGTGTCGCAAGGACTTCCAGATCCGTCTATTGAGCCGCCGATATGCTTCGGCGTCAACGGAAGACTGCAGCGTCAAAGATCGACGTTCGGCCATGAGGTCAAGAGTGTGGATCGAGAGTTTTTGTGGTCTATCTCTACGGCGAGGTCTAAAATACTTAGATCCCACCGTATGGACAGCTTCTACCAAACCGCTGTTTAACTCGTCCACTGCAAGGTTTTCTACTGGTGGTAGGTCTCTCATATGTGCGAGGCCATCTGGGTAGGTACCACCGCAATGTCTATTTCTCCCGTGAAACAACACTGCTTAAATGCACTGTTGTGTTTCGGATTGAAGGACATTGTAGCCAGAGCAACTACTGGACATATTGAGACTAACAACTTGTCTCAGGATGGCGAGCGCAGTGGAATGTTTCTACTGTTTATGAGCGGTCGTATCGCTTACCATCAGGCGAACGGCTTGCTCGTCTAGCCATTCACTGCAATAAAAAAAAAAAAAAGACAATCAAAGCGATTTGTCAACTAGAGTTGAAAGCTCTCGGGGTTTTGGATACGGGCGCGAGTAGGTCGGAGCGTAGACTTCATCAAGCGGCGCCTTTCTAATTGGACGTTGATATTCAATGTGCCCCTAACCATTCGGTGATCACTACCGGTTTTCACCCTGTTGATCACAGAGACATCACTGAACATCCGTCTATTCGTCGTCAAGACGAAATCTATCTCATTTCTCGTATAACCGTCAGGACTCAACCAGGTCCATTTCCTGTGAGGCGGCTTCTGGAAAAAAGAGTTCATGACGAAGAGTCCCTCTTTTTCCAGAAAGTCGGCCAGCCTCTGACCCCTGAGGTTCCGTTGCCCATGTCCAAATTGCCCCACTTTCAACTCTGCATCGCTTCTCTTGCCCAACTTTGCGTTGAAGTTCCCCATAACAACATTGAAGTAGGTTTTGGAAGTATGTATGGCCCGACTAATGTCCTCATACATCTCCTCTACTTCTTCATCTGGGTGTGTCGAGGTCGACGCGTATACCTGTATGACCTTCAACGAATATATTTTGGATATTCTGAGTATAAGGTATACTACCCTGCTCGACACACTTTCGATGGATACGATGTTGTTGATGAGAGACCTGTGGACGAGAAATCCGACACCTCCTCGGGACTGTTGGTCGTCCCCTCGGTAGAAGAGCAGGTTACCAGACTTCAGGGTTATCGTATCCTCCCCGATTCTTCGGACTTCCGATAACCCCAGAATGTCCCAGTGTAACCCGCTCAATTCTTCTTCCAGTTCGACAATCTTCTCGTCTGTCCTCAAAGTGCGTATGTTGTGTGTTACCAGGGCCAGTCGTCGTCGGGGGTGGTAGCCGGGGCCAACCCGGGGATTCTTAGCACCCCCTGCCCCACCGTAACCATGGCTGCTACCATCGCCAGGAATACATTTTGGGGCTGCCGGGGACTGGGGGCCTGGTCAATTTTTGTGTCGCCATTGAGGGGTATTTGCCAATACTCGCCACGCTTGGCAGGCGGGTTGGCGAGCGCAGGAGGGGACTCGCGCTGACGACGCTGCTTCCCATCATCAGCGGGAGAAAGGAAATAGGGTTTGTGAGTAGAGGATATAATGGGAAAGGAGAGTATGGCCTGTAGGAGTGGATACTGCAGTCATGGAAGGGAATGTTTGTAGTGACTGCAGTAGCTCGGGGGGCCGAGGTCGCGTACTCGTAGCACCTATTCTAGGACAAGCCATGACCACTAGATAGGAGCACCCCTGACCTATATGTATGCGATACGAATGTACCTACATATACTTGTGGTTGTTATGGTTGTAAGTCGTAACCATAGACTTATGGTTACGTTATAAAAATTCGAACTTTTACAGAGTATGTACATTCGTATCGTATATAAATTTCGATCGTCCGAAGTTTCGAACTTCGTTTCGGATTTACAGAGTAGGGTCCCAGCACATGCACTACTAAACGGGATCCTGTAAAAAACGGAATGTTGCCGAGTGAAAGGGCTCTTACAAAAACTCACCAAAACCTCTTACCTCTCATGTGATCAGGTGACAGACATGATGGTGGCCAACTCGTCGAACCTGATCATCACGGTGCGGCCCGCCAACCAGCGCGCCGGCCCGCCGCCGCCCGAGACTCTGTCGCGCACCTCGCAGCCCTCCAGCGAACACGATGACGACAGGTCGGCATGTAGTTGTTTATTATTCACTGCAGGCAAAAGAATAACAATAATAAGTGTGAAGAGTGTGTATTTTAGAAATAAAATTAAAGAGTACAGTTGGCGGTCTTATCGCTCAAAGGCGATTTACATACATACACATATATAATATACATACATAGATGCATGTATACACACATCATACATGCATACATATATACATAAAATCACGCTTTTTTTCCTAGATAGCGTAGAGCGAGCGAGAACCTGACTACGGGTTGATATAAATAGAAAAATCCAATATAATTTTGCTCAACCTAGGTTTTATGCCTGAGACCTTCAGCGTTGCAATCATACCGTAGATAACTGCTCCGAGGCAGTCAGAATCATACAATAAATAAATAAATCCACTCAACAGTCACATAAATTGTCTTGACTCCACACTAAGACCCAAGTCTTGTGTCGTGTATTAGAAACTACGGGAGACTTTTCGGTTTCAAACACACTCAGACCCAAAACAAATATAAATAAGTCCCTTAAAGCACAGGAATGACAAACATACAATACATTTATCACAATGGATTGTGATCTGTATTACAATTGTATTAAAGTCTAATTTCCCATTACAGAGATACAATAAGTTCATCACAATGGATTGTAAACTGTATTACTATTGTATTAAAGTCTCATTTCCCATTACAGATTCGACCAAGACGAGCAAGACGAGATCGTGGATTTGACCGCGGTAACTCTCGAGGAGCAACCCGACCCCCCCGCCTTCCCCGTCCCCTCCAAGGACGACGGCCAGGTGCTGCACCTCTAGTACATCCTGCAGCGGTACCGCCGCCACACGCAGCCCGTATGATGCAAATTATACTTTACACCTCTCGTCATAAGGTCGCAAATACCGTGCGCAGGTCATGTGACTTACGCCCTTGTGCTGAGATAGTGTTGCAAATTAAACACTATATGTTTCGTCATAAGGACGTAAATTCCTTGCGCGTGGTGACATACGGCCTTGTGGTGCCGAGGTAGTGAGTTAAGCAAATTTATAACTTAATCTACACATCACAAGAACGTAAGTTATGTGACTTACCCTTTTGATGCAGAGTGGACCTATTATGAAATTGTGGTGATAATGTATTATAGTATTAAATATTGAGATATCTGATATGCGAAGTGTGACGTCACGCGTATGGAAGATTTGGAATTACTAAGTTATAGTTCAGCGTATGTTAGGTTTCTAGGCTGTTCGACCGATTTCTACAAAATTCTATTTATCATTACTTTGTGTGTTTCTTATACATACATCAAATAGAATTACATTTAAATTAACCCGTAAGAAATCATGACGTCCTATGGTGACGTCAAAAATTAGTAAAAACATTAAACAGTAGACATACAATACACTCAAACAATAATATGTCTTTAGAATTTGGCACCTGCCTTCTGACGTCATAAACGATTTAAAACATATCAATAAATATAATCGAAAATATTGTCACCGCAATTCTAGCAATATTCCATTATATAGACTACTAGCTAAAATGTCAATTATTTGTATAGAAAGTATTGGTTCCATGCACGCTCGGCAGAGGCGCTGGCGTTGACACGTATTAGTTTACATTTATAAAATTACCGCTAGAGGGCGCTTTCATACGATCACCTTTATCGGGATAAAATTAATTCCGTTCCATTAAAATATTGTTAATCGAATACGTGTGAATATAATTTAGACTTCAAAGTATTTGAAACGAGTGTATTAACAGTACTTAATTAAAATTAATGTTTTTTATATATAAAAATAGTATAACCTCCTTTTGGCTTAATCATAGTTCGATAAAAAATGTTTGCGTCTGTTAGTCAGTCAATTTTTGAATGATTTGACTAATTAAGTATTGTAGGACATTAAATTCATTTAGTTGAGCCGTATGGACCGAATTCTCGATATGATCTAGATCGAAAACGGCTTAAGTACACCAAGTTTGTTACCAAAACTGGGTTTAAATTAAAATGTGGCCTTAACTCACTTAATCCTAGAGACGGTCTTGCAATATATTTATGGAGCAGTCTTAATTATATTTATGTATTTAATCTTTGACAAACGGACAGAAAGTAACTAATATGAACAAATATTTGTCTAAAAAGTTGTAAGTATTCTAAAAATTACAACTTTTTGCGTGTGTAAAAAACTAGATTTGATGTACTTAGGTCGTTTTAAATGTTGACCTTGTGAATTAATTATCGAAAATTTTCGGTATTCACAAAACTTATTATTAATAAAAAATCAATACTAGAAATTAAAGCAATCCTATTTGTAAAAACTTCCTAAGTAAGGTGCTATCGAATTATTCGTTTGTATAAAAAAATAAAATTGTTCTATCGTGAAAACGTGACAGTGGAAAATTATCTTTATTGTTATGCATTTAGGTAAGATTTTACAAAATTATCAATACCACTTACGCCCTTTTCATCATTGAAAACTTTAAATCAAGTAAAAAAAAGATTAGAACCAATTAAAATTCCTATACGAAAAATGTTTGCATCCTTTTTTTTATTTAAGGTGTTCATGTTTGGGTCTATTTTGGTAATTTTCTACTGTTCACTAATTACCATAGTCAAGTAGTATTCGTTTTTAAAATCAACCTAAAGGAATAGATTTAATCAGTAAATTAGCTACAATATTAAATTGCTGTGTTCAATTACTTAGTGCCTTCATACGAAATTGCTGGGCTCTTATAGTAATGATTGTATTGAAGGAAACTTTAACGGTTTGAATTATTTTTAATCTGTAATGTCACTGTCAGGATGACAGATGTTATTCAGTCTTTGAGTTTAAATAAAAATAGTGGAACAATAAAAATAGCTTGCATTTAAAATCTTGCAATATCTATTGACTTCTTTGGGAAAATATATATAAAAATATAGTATTTACCTATCCGTGTATAATTTAATCAAAAATATTTCTGAAATGTTTTATGGACTAGCCATAGAAAAATAATTTCAATATTTTGAAATTCTTTACATCCTGTATATAGTGGTTATAAAACACCCTGTACATATAACAACATATGAGATTTTTATGTAATTTTCGAATATACTTTCATTACTATATGTATCCAGCTCCATATATGCTTAGTTATTGTAAAAGCCACCTTAGCTTATTAGTATTATTGGCGATATTAAATAATTTTACTTTTATACTGGTCACGAAGTTAGTATTTAATACAACATACAAAATAGACATTCCGGACATTAAAAACACATTCCTAAATGCGTATGTACATTTTCAAGTTAATGTTTCAATCGAAAATAATAAGGTGATTTAAAAACTACCTTTGATAAAAAGACAAATAGTCTTAATTTTTTGGAATGAAATATTAAACAAGATAATTCCTTATATATTGTGTGATTTAACATTTAATTATGTACATATTTATGACATAAGTCCCTTAGTAAAGTTTTCTAATATAATCATTCCAATCTATTTATTTTCAGAAGTGTCTTAATAGATTCTTGTAAGATCATCGAAATCATGTTAATTTAATCGATGTATTTATTATCATCATTCATTCCAAGTATGTAGACAAGCTTTATACTGTTATATCATAACAAGGTACGAAAAATAAAATATAAAGGAAAATATTAGGGAAAATATCGACGCAGGAAAGCGATTTTGTCGTATCTCTAAAAATGCAATTTTACACC
Source organism: Hyles vespertilio (assembly GCA_009982885.2). Taxonomy (NCBI): domain Eukaryota; kingdom Metazoa; phylum Arthropoda; class Insecta; order Lepidoptera; family Sphingidae; genus Hyles; species Hyles vespertilio. The sequence goes on from CM042823.1 coordinate 9,519,340, forward strand.
AGAACTAAAAAAATATATTTAAAAATGGAATAACCTCAAAACTACAATACTTAGGTATGCCGTTTTTTTAATAATAACAATTTTAAATAAAACCTTACATTTTGAAGAGAAAATTCAATGCGGATTTTTTTTTCTGAATTAAATAATGTATAAAAGGAATATCATACGCATTTTTTGAGATACGACAAAATCGCTTTCCTGCGTCGATATGAATATTAAAAAATAAACACTTTTAACAGTTTGTTCGAACATCTCTCTCTCTCTCTCTCTCTCTCTCTCTCTTTAGCCTTAGAAAGTCCACTGCTGAACATAAATTAATATTTATCTAACATAAATAAAACAGAAGTTCAATTGAGGTTGGTAGCGGATTTGAATCCCAGAGCACACCTCGGACTTCTGCGTACCACAGAGATTTATATGAATTTCTATGGTATGTAAAGTCAAGCCAACCCGCACTAGGTAGCGTAGTGGACTATCAGTCGCAGCCAATAAACAATCTCAATCCAAAATTTGCCATTTGAGATTGACAGCTCAATTTTTTTTCTGATACTATATTGCCAATAATCAATCTCAGTAGCGAAAAAACTATGGCAACATGACAAGAGACCAATCGAAAAGTAGAAAACAATCCAGATTGACTTCAATCTAATTTTTTCGATTGATTATTGGCATGGGCCGTTAATGGCCTAACCACTCAATCGTACTCTCGATTGTGAAGATGAGGAGGGCTGTGCCCTGCAGTGGGATGTATATGGCCTGATACAGAAATGAGAATAGATAATTTATTGCATATTTTTAAACGGTTTTATTTAGCTCACCCCGTTTGTTTGGGTCAAATTTAGTAATTGAAATTTAACCTTCTTCCCGTTAACCGATTGATCTGAAATTTGGTATACGCCTTTGATTCTGGTGACAATACAATTATCCATATTCAATATTATTGTGAATCCAAGATGGCCGCCGCTACAAGATGGCGGACAACTTAGTTTTTTTCAATCCCATCAATATGGGTATCAAATGAAAGGGCTTGTCAAGTAGAATTCAGTATCAGCACTATACAAAATCAAAATCAAAGATGGCCACTGCTACAAAATGGCGGATAATGTATTTTTCAATCCCATCAATATGGGTATCAAAATAAAGGGCTTGGTAAGTATAATACAGTGTACTATACAAAATTACAATATGAATCTCCCACCCAAGTCAAGAACTCAACGAATTGAATAGAATGAGAAATAAAAAGTAAAAACTTAAAAATAAAAAAGTAAAAATTTTTTTTAACTTAAACGGTTTTATATTGCAGATAAATGTACTAAGAGCTAAAAAATAATTTTAAACATATGCATTGATTAAACTAAAATAAAATCGTGGGGCACGTCCACTTTAAATGAATTTTAACCACTTTAAATATTGGACGTGCCCCACGATTTTATTTTAGTTTAATCAATGCATATGTTTAAAATTATTTTTTAGCTTTTAGTACCTACATTTATCTGCAATATGAAACCGTTTAATTTAAAAAAAATTTTTTCGTACCTTGAATATGGTAATAATATTACTTAAATTATCCACATATCTCATTGTGTGTCAATTATATTTTGAATAATGTATACGAGAAAAATTGTGTTACGGCCATCTACAATTGTTATAAATTATGAAAAAAAAAATAGATTTATCTATTTCTCACTCTACCATAAATCTTTAAATTGCACACTCGAGCCAGAAAAACGATTTTTGTAAGTGTTTTTTTCTTAAAACTTTTTCGTTTTGAAAAATCATATTTATCATCAACATCAATCATATTTATTTTGCATTTTTTGTGATAACAATAAAAAAGTATTATGTATCTAATAGGTACATTCCTTCCAGATGTAAATATCACCCGTCTCGTATTTAAATGTATTATGAATTGTCCAATTAATGTTAAACGTGGGCCTAAGGATGATATACGGTATACAATGTTATATTTTAACAAGCATATTGATGTATTTTATCGACAAATGGATTTTTAAAACGATCGCTGTGTTACTTAGTGGAATGGCTTAAGCGACAAAATTAAGTTATACCCAACTTCATATATATGAGATTTCTGGCGTTATTCAAAGACAGTGTTAAAACCTTCTTTAACTATCGATGTTTTGTCTTCTTTACACAAACCGTATTCAAGTCTTTCGAAAGAGGTAAAATATTCGATGGCTACAATACATTACTTGTACGTCTCTCATATGTGAGAGGCCGCCTGGGTGGGTACCACCGCAATGTCTATTTCTCCTGCCAAACAGTGTAAATGCACTGTAGTGTTTTGTAAAGCTTAGTCTCCACTAAGGACTCATTCGAAGTCGCTTTAACGCAGTTATCGATAAAACAGGATTGGATAGAAAATGTATTATTTGTACTGATGCTCCTTCCTAAATATTAGAATAAATATGATTAGTGAATGTTATAATAAGTAGCATTTAGGTACATTTATCATATAAACTCGAGTCCCAATAAATTACTTTTACAAAGGTATTTAAAAATAATAAAGTTGTCAAAAAAGCATACATTTTCTATACAATTCAGTCAACATAGCTTATGACAAATAGATGATACTTCATCTGAACAAAGTTTGTTTAAACGGACGATACATTTTCGTCCCCTAATGGCGACTACAGTCCTTACAAAGGGCTTGTAATATCGAATCCTATCGGAGAGTTTGACCTATTATAGACTAACAATTTCGTGCAGGAGAGGTAATGAAACATAGATTTAATGTACGAAAAATCCATATGCCAATTTACCCCTGTAACTATAATGTCTAAAACATTTTGCCCCTTCAACATTGAGATAATATACTAGAGGGGACATTGCAAACAAAATGTTTGTAACAAAATGAAGGGTACATTTTATTTCTGTCTCTGTCACGCCTACGAAGTAACATATCTTCCTTCTCGCTTTACTGTGTACCCTTGTGCACGCACCATACGCACAGATTTTGTTCCCGATGTCCGCTCTAGTATAATACCTCAATGCCCTTCAATGACCCTTTTGGCAAAGGGTCGTGCACGAATCTGTGAGTCTATAAGGGCTCAAAAATAATGATGAATCCCTTGATTACGTAATAACAATATTGTGTTATATTAGGGCTGGTAAATTAATCGTCGAATATATTTTGGTTAAGTAGAACCCGAAGAAATTATACATGGCAATTAAAATTGTCTACTAGTATCATTTTAATTTTTCATATCACTCATTTAAAGTTGATAAAATAAGCAATCCTTATTCGAAACTGGATGGATGCCAAAAATAGACCAATTAAAATCCGCCAAATGTGGGCGTTTCTCTAAATCTTTGTCCTGATTGGTCCATCGATCCTCAGATAGAGATAGATTATTAATTTCGGCTTTTAAAACTGACGATTGAAAAATCAGCCGTATTATAAAATATTTGTCTACTGTAGTTATTGTAATGTTCAAAAGTTATTATAGGTACTTAATACATGTATGTAGTCTAAGGTTTTAGTGTAAGTATTCCCGTATATATAAGTTTATGTAGAAATCATTCCAAGTCTTAAACGTTTCTATATACATCAATTGCTGACTTCAGAATTGTTGGAAATTATTTAAATTTACTTAGTAGGGAGTTGCGAGTGGCAATAATAATAGTTATTTTTAATAACGTACAAAAGTAACATATCAATGTAGAATTATTGTTGGGTTTTAATTGGACATTTTAGATCTAAAGTCAAAACATCGATAATGAAAGTAAAAGCAAAAGAAGTGATTTTTTTATCAAACCTGTAACTTTTTCATGATTGTTTACTTTTAAAGATATACTATTTTAAAGCAATATTTCCAAGGCTGTATGTTCTAAATATTATATTGAAATATTTTGAAATGTGTTTTAAAAGCTTATGCCTTATGTTTTATTATTGCTACTTGTATCGGCCCAAGTGTAGCTCATGAATGCGAGTTCGTGTATTAAGACTTATATTCGATAAATATCGTTAATTAATTGGTTTAATTAGTGTAAGATTTTAGGTGCTAAAACCATAATGAAGTAAGCGACTTTTTTTTTCGAATTATGGGCATAAAATTGGTTATAAAATAAATGCATTTGTACAATATATTTTATGTACGAATATTAATGAAAATTTTTACTCGAGTCGCTATAATTTCTGTAACGTCAGCAATTGATGGAAAATGGCGATCTCTGTGATAAATGCCTGAATTCAATTACAAGAAAAAGATTTTTTATACATTCCAAAATGGCGGTTACTTGTGAAAATTAGCGTGTCTAAGTTTATTATGCTCAAAGGGAAAAATAAACTCCATTATATATATTGTAAACACCGTTATGAAATAAGTTATAACACGTTTTAAGGACACTGTTGCCAGCTTTCAAAATAACCCTAAAATTTGGGAAAAAATATCATAGTTACGAGAATGAATTTAGCAAGAATGTGAATTCAATTAAAGAAATTAATACTATGGCCACAAAATGTTCTTGTGTACAAATTACTGAAAGATTCAAAACTTTAACATTAACATTTCGATATTTTGTCATTTATGCCGATAATATATTTTACAAAATTAAAAAAAAAGCATCATATTTCTACTTACAAAATAATGTCAGTAAAAAGATTTGTAAGTAATTTAAAGATTTTTCCCATACTTTTTTTAATCGGTTACTTTTAAAAATACATGGCAACACTTATTGTAAATGTACTTAATTCATAACGGGGTTTATACGCTCATAGTGCCTAAACTAGAATAGATGTCGACAATGAGAATTATATTTAGATATTGTTCCAATAATGTTTATAAAATATTTGTTAATTTTATTTAAAAATTACTTATGACTCATGTACTATGTATATCACTTGCGAGAAACATTTAACTGGTATTATAGGTATATTATCACTGTTATATATCTTATAAATCAAAGGGCTAAATATAGTTTTTTTTACATGAAGGGCCTAATAGTATATATTATTTATGTAAATCTCATTACTTATATGATTGTATCATAAATAATTGTTTTAAAAAATTCCTATCCTGTAATATAATCTATGGAATGTAATATTCATAAACCCATTAAAATAATGTTTTAACATAAAGGTGCCTTCGTAAAATATTATAAGAATCCAATATTACTTTAATAAAAGTATTTTAGCCTTGCATAAACCTTAAATAACATAAAGCAATATTTGTTTTATCCACTTTACTTAAAAACCGGCATTAGATCAATTCCAATGACGTGTACAATCGGGGCCACATAGTTTCACACATGTCATACGAAAATTGTAATTCCCTCGAGTAAAATATTAGTTTTAAGAGTTTATTTACTTTTATTACGTTAGTTATGTTCATTCTAGTTCTCCAATTATATATTTAATTCGATTTTGTGTTTTATTTACCCGCATTACAATTTTGGCAAACAATTTTGAACAAAATAGAAGCGCCACTGAGTCGATTATATGGCATATGTATTCGGAGTTTAATTTTCATATTTGTATAAATTAAATAGTAATTACATTATACAAATAATAATAAACGTTTTCACTGAAAATAATGCAATAGCGAAAACTTAAATGCGAGATTAAACCAAAGCTTATAAATGTGAAAGGTGTGAGATACTGCTGCTGCCAGGTGAAATAAAGGGTTTTTTGGCAATCCGTATATCCGGTTGGAAGGACCAAAAATGTGAAAGGAGGTATTTAACACATGTTAAAAATATGGAAATACTTTTTTTAACAAAACACTAGTTCTTGTAGGGTACACTGAATATTTAAAAAAATATACAGTCACATCTATTTTAAATCCAGTTTTATTAGTCGACTTGGTGATTCATTCAGAAAAATAAAAATGATATCGCACTGTGTTCTATAGTGAATTTAAAAATGTCAAACATTACGACACATTTATTTTGAAAAACAATATTGTCGTTCTCAGTTCTAACATAAAATATACAAATGCCGTACTCTAAAACATGAAATGGTCTATTTGTATTGCAACACGGTGCCAATTTTTCATGTTTTGGATGGGTGACGAAAAGTATAGTTGTCCTTAAGGTCACTGACCGTTAATTAAGACAGGCTATAAAGATTAGATGCCATTTTTAGCAATATATTTACGCTTATATTTTTCACTATAAATCTATAATATAAATTGTAGTTAGTGCTTTTTATCAATACCAACATTGCTAATTATAGAAGTTTTGAATATAAATTGAAATCTAGAAATGGTGGATTTTAAGAAGAAAAGTTTGATGACCCCATAATTTCACAAATAAAAAACGTGCTGTTCTGAAAAGTTAACGTCCTCTAAAAGCAGTTTTGAATGGTCAAAAATAATATAAAATAGATATATCCTAGACATAATTAATTACCTGCAGTCGATAATGACATAGATTCTAAAATCTTTGTTTACAAGCGGCAGACCGAATCTTACTTTTCTTCACGCACATGAAATATGTTGTGCCAACCCTATATTACAAGAGTGAACTAAAAAAAAAGGGAAAATAAATAAACAAGATACCAATAAGAGCGCGAAAGACATGTCACGTGATTTCTCTAATTCCATAACATTTACCAAAATAAATGTCAAGTTTAGCACGGTCTAAAAAGCGCGCACTAATTTGGGACACACGTGCGACAGGTGATGGCCGAGTGTTCTAATAATATAATTTGAACTATCTACTGAAGGGATAAAGTCCTATTTCGAATGAAACAACATGGTTAGATAATCGCTATATAAAATTTATGCGTGTTTTTATTTTTTATTTATTGAACATTTCAAAGTAGGTACACGAAAGAATCGCGTGTATTTTCTTGCTCATAATAGAGACGGGTAATATCGATCATTTTCAATGAATGCATATTTTTTTTGCTGGTAGTTACATAGTTACTACAATCTACATACATAAACGCTATTTCCCCATAAGAGATAGACAGAAGTGCTATCAGGACACCCAGGTTTCCTCTTGTGTGTTTCGCCCCACCAACCAACAAACTCTTGATTCCGGGCTAATGACTAGAAAATCGAGTAGGTATCACTCTCCGAGCCAGGATATAAACCCGATACCTAAGCGTTACAATCTTACCCTAATCCGTAGTAGAACTACGCCACCGAGGCATTCAATCATTATTCACTACATAGTACATATATATTTTTAAACGCCGTATTTACGAGTAGGTAAGTATAATATTTAATAGTTAACTTGCCAAGTTTCAAGAGCTAACATTTGTATCCACCCAAATGACAACCATCGTAAGTATGCCTAATGATTTCAGTCCCGAGTACATTGTATGCTTAATCTCAAAACTGAAATAATAACGGCCTTATTTATACAGTTATAAAACAGATTTCAGCTACCGAATGTTATGTCCCTTTAGAACTACTTTTGAATTCAGTCTGAGCGAAGACAAAATAAAATAGGTTTTGAAACTGACCTGAATAAGCCCATAAATGTATCTTTTGCACAACCCGAAACTCGAACCTAGGATCCCATTGTTAAAGGCACACATGTTTTAATTATATTGATGACATTAAAATAGAAAAATAAGTATGAAAACAAATGAACCCGCGATATTACTGATAGTTGCCATTAATAATGATGCATATGTATTTGACGGGTGCGCATGGCTCTCGCCCTTATGTGGCTGTTGGACGCAGTGACACTTTTGGTTTCGCTACATGCAGTCGGGAACGGCTTTATAAGGTAACAGTTGACAATAAATAAACAATATCAATTAATTACAATATTTATAGAAGCATTTCCAAAGTCAAGGGCCAAATTTCTCAGTTTAAAAAAGAAATTATGTGTTTAGTGGGCTTTATTTTATGGCAGGTGAGAGTAAGGTCCGATCATCAAAGTTCAAAAAATTGAAAAAAAAAAAACAGTTTTTATATTTAGAATCTACTATTGTTATTAATTGAAGTCATCAAAAATAATGAATCGGTGGTGCAAAGTAATTCGGATCTGAAAATTAGTGTTCATTTTCTAATTCAAATTATGTTTAATAAAGCCAAGGATAGCAGGATGTTTTGGCACATAAACATAATAAATGTTTGATGCGCACGTTAATGGCTCGTAACTTTCTTGTGATTTAATAATAATATCGTACCACGCTTTATTTTGGTTTCCGCGTTATGTTCTACAGAGCGTCATTGTGACGCTGGATTATTGCATCAGACACTAAATTACAATGTATCCGAATAAAATTATTTTTTTATTCAACGGCAGTCTATCATTTCGTCTAAAATGGAGCTCTAACCCGCCGCAATAAATTTCATATTTCAACATTTGTTAAAAAAAAACTACAGCAAGTGTAAAGTTTGTAAACTATGAATTTCCAGAAATAAATATTACGCTCTCTCCAGCGGCCGTCGATTTTGTGCCAAACTTTTCCCGCCCTTACAGCAGCCAGTTAACACGCAAAACCCCGCGAAGCTGGTCGTTATAACTGTCAATTACGAAAATAAAGTGACAATTTTTTTTCATTTGTGGCAGTGAAAACTACTTACAGCCATGGCGGACGAAGAATACCACCACGTTGTAACAAGGGTAGAACAAATTACAGAACAAGACGACATACATTTGGCTGGGGCGAGAAAAGAGATAAGAAATGACTTAACCGTGATAATACCAGAAAATCCATTTCCAGATATAGAAGTAGATTCGTACCCCCCTTTGAAGTTTTCCTGGGTTATTCCAAAAAAACTAGCAGCCATGGCTTTCCCTAGAAATAAGGAAAACTTGAAGTTTTTAGTGAATCAAGGTATTACAAACCTGGTCACACTAACGGCAGGGAAGAAACCTCCAGTAGAAAATATTCCTAGACTTAGGTGGACCGAAGTGCCAGTGGAAGAGTTCGAAGTGCCCAGTATAGAGCAGATAAAACAGTTCATTGAAGTATGTAAACGTGCGGACAAAAATGGAGAGGTAAACTTTATATTTTAATATGGTAATGTGCATAGATGTCACGTAAATTTAAACCGTCTTTCAATAATTAACTAGGCGAATTTCTATACATGATTTAATCCCACACGATATTCCCGCACTTATAGTTTAGTCCTTAGACCCTAGTGTTAATAGTAGTAGTATTCCAATACACGAACAAAGAAAAGGCGTGAGACGATCATACCTTGCAAGTATAGGGTAATCCCGAAATAATACTCAATTGCATGGTTCACCATAACGAGTTTTACTAGAGCACGTTCGCAAACAGAAAGGATTATTGCCTCGCCTTCAAACAGCAAAGCCTAAATCTTAGATAAACCGCCACTTTAGACTGAGGCTTAATAAATAACATTCCTAGTAACCTGAAAACTTGTAATACTTTTATTGTGGATATAGGTTTACATAAGCTGTTACAATTTGTTTATCCGTACAACTATGGCCCACCTAATTAGCATACATAAAACACTATACTATGTAATCATTTATTTACAATACTATATAATAATAGGTATAATCATTTAAATGATTGTCCATCACTGGTTCTATGATCTTTAGATGATGGGCATCCACTGTCGGCAAGGGCGGAGTAGGTCGGGCGTGATGCTCGCCTGCTACCTGGTCCACTTCCACCGGTTCCTGCCCGACCAGGCCCTCAACGTCATCAGGATGATCAGACCAGGTAACTCGTCAACCTACCAGTATTTCTATCGGGATTCACCAATATTTTATTATTACCTACCAGTAGTTATTCAAGGTGGAAAGATGACCTGGCTAAAGTTGCAGGTAGTCACTGGAAGCAGGCCGCTTTCAACAGGTCAATGTGGAGATCCTTGGAGGAGGCCTATGTTCAGCAGTGGAATTCCTGTGGCTGAGATGATGATGATGATGAATTAATCTATATCTTACTAAAATACAGTAGACTTTTGATAATGCAAACATTTCAAAATTTAAACCTCTATCATTCGAAGCAACGTTGGGTCCCTAGCAAAGCTCTCGATAAATCAAATAATTTTTATTTTTGTTTTGGTACACGCGGTAGTTCGAAGACAATAAATTAAAAATTATCAAAAATACGCGATAATTCTTAACTATATCACGCAAACCCTCGCTTTCAATTCACTCATTTTCAATTATGGAGAGTCGACTGTATTGCGTTTCTAATCTAACGCGTCATTTGGTCGCTGGCAGATGCTGGATGCGACAAACCGAAGACAGGGTAAAATGGCGCAATTTGGAGGAGGCCTATGTCCAGCAGTGGACAACAGTTTAGGCTGACGATGATGATGATGATGATGATGATTTGTGGCAGCGTGTATAAACAATGAATATTTATATATTTGTTTCAATACCTAGTTTAGGTAATCTATACCGTGGGTGTTTTTCGCCTTTAAAATCTTTGTATGAAGTCAGAAATTTGTCCTCAATATGGTGATAGGCTCGCCCCTTATCAAATCTAAGGACGGAAGTCGGAACACACAAGGTGAAACGTGGGTGTCCTATTGTACCTCTACTTACACCTACTGGGAATGAGGCATGACTTTATGTACTAGTGTATGTATGAAAGAAACAAACCACAGGGCTGACATGCTGTCTTATGGTAACTAATAACTCTGTATCAGCCAATATACGTCCCACAGCAGGGCACGGGCATCCTCTACAATCGAGAGTACGATTGAGAGTGGTTAGGCCATATAGTCCACCACGCTAGCCTAGTGCGGGTTGGCGGACTTGCATTAACTAATAACTATAAAATTTTAATGACCAAAGCAATAATTTACCCCTCCACCACGTATCTGTTTGATACAAAAATATTTACAAATCGTATTCTCCCAGGATCATGCGACTTCCCGGAACATGAGGAGGCAGTGGGCAGATATTTCGAGTACCTTACAGAGGACAACCCCGTCAAGTTCGGCGTGAGTGGAGAGGTTATGGAAGAGTTCGTTGAGGCAGCTAAAGAGAGCACAAAAAGAGTTCTCGACGTGTGATTTAAACTGTGATTAAACTTTTTTGTTAATTCGTTTATTTTATTTTACCGGCGTTTCAAGTCCTCCTTTAAGATTGTGAGGGTATCAAACCACATTATGCAACAAATCAAATGAAGATAGTGCAACTTTTGCGCTGACCTTTATTGTGATCGATTAAAAGCATCGATGTCAATAAGAAGTCAATCAATAAAAGTATTTTAGATTGTGATCAAGCAGAGAATATTCTTTCGTGCTTATCTTAGAATTCGAGCGATTCGGAAATATTTGAATTGAAGGCATATTTGATAATAGATATCTACTATTTAATCGATTGAACTAATCGAATGGTTTATTTTCGAGACACTATAAGAAATGTATTTATTCGTTGATTTGAGAAAACAATCTAATTGCAGATAATAATCCGCAAAATGTCAAAAGACCAGGTGCTCGACTTGGCCTAACGCGTCTTATTGGAAGTAGTCGTAGACCATTTATGTGGGTATCAAGAAAATCCTGCTATATTTTATGAGAAATAAATGGCCTACACAATACAAAAAACTCAACGATTACTCCCAGTTCGTTGTTAATAAATCTTAATAGTTTCAATTAGTTAAGATATATAACAAAAGTGTTTTCATTACACACTTCTACATTCTACACTGGTTACGCTTTTCAAGTTCATGAATGTTTACAACACCCGGAATAGATCAGTCGTAAAAACAATTCACTTCCGCAATACATGTACCTATGTATAATGGTAAAATTAATAATAACATTCTCGATTTCAACAAATGATGTTTACTTGAATATCGAAATTTTAAACTAAAAATATCCCGCCAGTCATACATATAATCCCGAACATATAATAAGATACAGTGGCGCGGGTAGAAATTTGAAATTGTTTTTATAACTATGAATGGCGAACCGTGCTTGCCATTGCCTTATGGTAAGCGATACGACTGCTCAGAGACGGTAGCAACACCAAACAACTCCATTAATCACAAAGCAATGCTTGGTATTCCAGTGCGCTTGCCATCCTGACACATAAGATGTTCAGTCTCATTATGTCCAGTAGTTACTCTGGCTACAATGTCCTTTAAATCGGAACACAATAGTGCATTTATACTGCTGTTTGACGGGAGAAATAGTCATTGCGGTGGCAGCTAACCACTCACATATGAGAGACCTACCACCAGTAAGAGAAATTATTTAAACATTACATCTAAATACCCGAATGAAAATGCTATGATTAGCATACAGTTTTTAGGTGCTAGAATGGTGAAAGACGATTAATGTTTTTTTTAATTTACGTCACGCAATAATACGTGTAGAAACGAAACATCGAACCTACCTATAATTTACAGATCTAATATTCAACTAACACAGTGTATTATAGTTAAGTAAGAAACCTTTGTCACCCTACTTCACCCAAGCGTAACAGCAAAGTAACTAGTATGAGGTCTGAGGGTAGTAATTCTACTAGAAAACATCGATTCTATCCAAAAGTACTAATCAATCGCAAAAGTTAAAGGAGTTTATCCCAGTCAAAATCTCCTAAATCATTTAAGTAGTAGTATTCTAACGTCATAAAAATTATTTTAGGGGACTATCGTTTCATTTATTAAGAGAACATCTATTTCCAAAGTCAATTTCCAAAAACCCAACTAAAATAGGTGTGTGGAAATGTCATTAAATCTAGCACTGCCAATACGTGTTGCCAATTTGTACCATTGGCATTGTACCAAAGTTACGTATAAATGTCTGCTACGATCTGGTACAGAAATAAACATGCGCGGAACGGACTGACTGAGAACAAACATCAGAAATAAAAAAATAATAACGGTCCTAACCCCAAATTAAAATAAATATTTTGTAATATTCGGTCTTATAGCCCCCAGACCCGAAAATAATATCTGTGGGTACAAACATTTGTCTTCGTGTGGTGATCTTACAGCCGGATTTCAACAGCCTAGCAGACTATGAAATTGCGAAAAAAAATGAAAAAGGGACTTACCAAGAATCGTACAATTACAAGGTGGAAGATCCAATATAGGTTGCAGGAAGTGGTTTGGTGCACGCTATAGTGATAAAGACTTCTCGTGCCTGAAGATGAACTTATTTACACTATTCACAATAACACTTACTATCAAAATGGAGCTTTGATATAATAACTGCTCATATATATCGGCGCAATGGCACTACCCAACATTAAACAGCAAACTACCCTACAAAACATTGAGAAAACATCTCCTGATCGTTGATCGTTGAGAATTACATTCTGTTTCACGCAGCAAAGAAACAACGGATATAGATGGTCTTTAATTTATTTGCTAGATGTCTGATTATAATTATTTATTATCCCACGAAACACGCACTGCCTAGCGTGATTATAATAGTTTTGTTAAAAACTGTAAAATGTAACTAAGCTAAGTAAAGATTTATTATTATTTTATTTGAATTTATTTATCATCAAAATAAATACTATAACTTTATTTGAACAAAATGAAAAATAATGGATATAAATGAATATATTATATTCTTTGTTATTATTTCTCTTTATTTTAAATAATTTTTTTTACATTTTTATATACAACATGTAACAGATTTAAATGTAAAAGCGGAAAGTAGTACGTTCAGAATCAGCTACTGAACCGATATCAACATTTTTTTTGGTAGGTATTTTTTTTCAAAATAATTAGTTAAGACCAAGTAAATTACAGACACTCCTTCGTTTAGTACTCCGAACAAACGAAATTGAAACGTAACTCCAGCACATAAGATCATTTTTAAATGAATCACTAAACGAATACTCTAATAAACTAAATAATGAACAAAAATGAACTTTATTTCGATAGTCATAAAGTTTATTTAAGCAATCTATCATTAATCAAACGCACACAACGATAGGCCTGAATAAACGTAATAAGCTACCAAAATAAATAACTATCATATTCTCTTTTCCGCACATTTAACTACAACTAGATAGAGCAGGATGCAGCTATTGTTTAATGCAATTTGATCCATCCGACAAACGATGGCGCGCGCGGCGGTATAGGGATGCGCCGCGAAAAAAATTACTCCCGGTATTTGCAAGACCGGGCGATCCAAATTCCAAATCCCGCGCAATACATGCACTTAAATGAAACAAATTAAATTTTAACAAAATCAATATGAAAAGAAACAACAAATAGGTATTTCTATGAAACATAATTTCGGGGAACGTTAAAATGGTGATTAAATTCGGTTTGTAATTTTGCTACAATGTATGCGGAATCCCGGTGTGTCGGATATCCTGTTATTGCAATCCCTAAATGGGCACCGAATATGTGAAAAAAATCTAGTCGTGCACCGCAGTTATCTGTGTCTACTTGTGTTTAAGTGTTAAGTAGATATGTATTTCGATAACTTTCGCGCGCGATGTCTTTTCGGTATTCGAATATTCAAATACACTGAAATGGTGAGAACTTTGGCACTGTGTGGTGATAATGTATCATTGGCATGTCTGACGGTATCTCGATGCTGAGTTCGGAGAGCGCTGGATAGGTCGCGGCGAACCTGTGCAATGGCCTCCTAGGTCACCTGACTTGACTTGACGCCTCTTGACTTTTTTTGTGGGGACGTAATAAATCTCTGGTATCCTTCAGTGAAAGTACTAATGTGGAGGATCCAGGATGAGGAGGATAATGTGGAGCAAATTCCTAAAAGTGAAGAGTGACACTGAAGTTTTACATAAATTACGTGAACAATTACGCAAATGTGCATCAAAGTGTATCAAGGTGGTGGACATGTCGAACATATTTTAAAAAGAAATCGCCTCATGAGTGCCATGTAACACGTAAGTTAATTTTGTTGTATTTTTTGTGTTGTGATTCCCAATCTAGTATTCGTTGTTAGATATTGCGTTATATTATTATCTTATTCAATAATAATGCAAAATAAATGACGCCCGTATCCTGCCCGCCTGTAGGAACTAAGTTTAGCGGAAGTGAAATTAATAATATTTTATAGCCGATTCATGCAAAATATTGTCTTATGTTGGGTTCGTACGCATTATATCTAGTAAGTAAAATATTTAGATTTTATAGTTAAAACACAAATGTTATGCTTACAGATTAAATAAATAATAATTTGTTTACCAAACCACCCAGTAATCAGTTACGTACGTAATTTGTATTTCGTTTATTGTCAGCTGTTTCTGCCGGCGCGGCGCGGCGCGGCGCAGCGGTCGGCGACCGGCGTTAGGTACTCGTGTGAATGTGTCTTGTGTACATGTGTGCGTGTCCGGCGAGCGTGTGTAGTAGTACACTCTTATTTGTAACTCGTAAGGTGACCATGTTAAGTGCCTACATTTGGTATAACTAATTTCATAAATAAAAGATTTTGTAATTATGATAGTACGATTTCAAAGCATAAACTATGATTGCAATAATATTTTAAAGTTGGGGTGTCTGAGGTTGTGAATTAATCCTGTTACACGTTGTATATAGTAAAAAACAAAATACATATAAAAATATAAAAAGTTATCCAACGATGGCGAGGCTCGAAACCCAAGCCAGCGGTGGTTAGGAGCCCAAAGTGAGGAACCGCCTCACAATACGTGCCGTGTCAAGCAATACTGTCTTCTGAATCTGACTTCTGACCCAACAGCCGATTGAGAGCCTCTGTAGATGTTGGTCGAGGCTCTTTGGTATCAACCCATGGGCAGAAACGACAATCGGGACAATAATTGTTGAGTCGACATCCCACATGTCGGTAACCTCGTGTGCCAAATCTAAATATTTAGACATTTTGTCTTTTTCAGCTTTGACAAGGTTATCGTCATGCGGGATGGTGACGTCAACAAGTATAGCCCGGCGCGCCAATCGATCTATTATCACAATGTCAGGCTTATTGGCTAGAATAGTCCTGTCTGTGATAATAGATCGATCCCAATACAGCGTTGCATGACCATTTTCTAGAACTGGTTGGGGCACATACTGGTAATATGGCACTTCAGGAGTCACAAGTCCATATCGAAGGGCAATTTGCTGGTGTATGATCTTGGCTACTAGGTTATGTCTATGCAAATACTCGCCGTTAGCAAGATACGAACAACCGGAAATAACATGCCTGATAGACTCACCAGGACGGTGGCATGCCCGACAGATGTCGACCGTACCGTCCTTCAGGATGTATTTCCTATAGTTGTTCGTCTTAATAACTTCGTCCATAATTGCAAAGACAAAACCCTCGGTTTCCCCAAAGAGGTTACCGAAGCGCAGCCAAGACACAGACGCTAGTCGGTCCACATCAGGCCCATGAAGGGCTCGATAGAACCGACCGTGCAGCTCTTTGCTCTTCCATATGTCCTCGCGATCCTTAATGCCTACCACCAGAGGTTTCCGCCAGTTCTCAATCGCCAAAGAGAGCGGGGTAAATCCTTTATCTACCATAACTACAACCCTATGCATATCCACATCACTGTGAAGGAAATAATCCCTGAGATTGCACACCTCGCGATTATGCAAGTCCTTAGCATTAAGAATACCTCGGCCCCCACATCTCCGCGGGATGTACAATCTCATCACTGATGATCGTGGATGATGCATACGATGTGCAGTCAGGAGAGTTCGGACTTTACGATCCAGGGCGTCCAATTCAATTTATTCTTTGTTTATTATTATAAATATCCCAGGCAGTTTTCTTAGTATTTTTTATATCTCTTATTACGATTGGCGTTGTGATTCTACTGTAGACTGATCAGTAAATTTTAAGTCTTAAACTTGTAAAAAATCTATATTTTTCAAATACACGTTAACTATTGTCGTGTATAACTTGAACCCAAAAACTGGTTTTGTTCTACATATAGGTACCTATAGCAGGATTCACATCAAATATAATGTATAGGAATTGTGAAGTGTTTAAATAATTTGAATAACCAATCCAAAATACCTATGTCAAGAAAGGTAGCGAATGTATTTCATTTAAAGTCCAAAGTCGAGTTATCAATTATATAATTCTTTATCAACATGTCTCATAAGTATTTGATGCATCTCTGTACTGCAAATGTTGGCAGACTTGATTAATAGTCGAAGTGCGCAAATCGTCAGCAGTCAGTCTGTTTTAAAACTAAACCGCTTTGTGTGAAGGAAGTGTTGTGTTTACAAAATGTCTACCGTTCCTAAAAGACCTAATGTGAAGTTAGCAAAACTTTTCTACAAATATGCGGAAGAAATGAAAGAAAATGAGGACAAAAAAAATGAGGAAGAGCAAGAAGCTGCAACTGAAGAAGAATATGAAGCATATCCACCGTATAATTTCTCATGGTTCATAGAGAACAAAGTGGCTGCAATGGGATGGCCTCAAACGGTTGCAAATCTAAATTATTTGGTCGACGTTGGTGTGAATCATTTAATAACATTATCTCCGGAAAAATTACCGCCGATTTTGGAGTGTAAGAAGAAATTGAAATGGACAGAGATCAGGATAAAGGAGTTTGGCGCGCCGACGTTGAAACAGATTTTGAAGTTCATTGAAATTTGTGAAAGAGCTGAAATCAGGGGAGAGGCAAGTTGTAGATTAAATATTTCATGGCGAATGCATATCATATTTACTCCTTCCCTCTTTTTTTTTCTTTACCGCCTCACGGTTTCAATATTTAAGTAACTATATTTATTTTGTTTTACTTATAATTTCCTATTCGTAATTTCGTTTATATAGAAAAATAACCGGGCGTGGATAATTTTAAACAAGTTTAATCGTTTTTATTCCTACTGCACGACCCTACAGTAAAGAGTAAAGTCCATCGGCAATAATTACCTTGAACATTGACATAAATATAGCCTTGAACCAATTATTTTCCGTTCAGAAAACATAAATTGATATATGTATATATTGGTTGTAATGTACCTATGGCGAGACGAGCATGCCGTTCGCTTGATGGTAAGCGATACGAATGCTCATGAACAGCATCAAAACAAAATAACATAACAAAAAAAAAAATACAAAGCAATGGATGGCATAAGGCATTCCACTGCACTCGCCACCCTGAGTCATAAGATAGTCTCAATATGTCCAGTGTTACTCTGGCTACAATCCTTCAATCCCAAACATAACATTGCATATACACACAGAAGAAATATACATTGCTGTAGTACCCAGGCGGCCTCTCACATATGAGACTACCAGTATTTCAGTATTTTATCAAATGGTAAGTGCAATATCCTTGCAGAAGGATTCAGCATTATTAGTAGTAGGAAACACGTGGACCAGTAGACAATTCCACAGGCTAATATGTAAAAAATATGAACCCCTTACGCTAAAAGCCGAATTCCGAAATGTAGGTCACATCCACACATGACCTCTTTGTTTTCGCAGAGAAATAACCACCTTAATATAAGAACCCACCTAACCACCTACCATTATACCTTTGTATCATTGAGGTATTATACTAGAGCGGACATCGGGAGCAAAATCTCTGCGTATGGTGCGTGCACACGGGTACACAGTGAGCGAGAGAGAAGATAATGTTACTTCGTAGGCGTGACAGAGACACAAATATGCTTTGTATGTTTCCAGGTGATAGGAGTCCATTGTCGGCACGGTCGTGGGCGTACTGGCACCATGCTTGCCTGCTACCTTGTGCACTTCAAACACATGGCGCCCGAGAGAGCAGTCCTCACCGTTAGAGTGCAAAGACCAGGTACAAATATTACGTGCATTTTATAATATAACAGCCTCTGTGCCGCAGTCGGTTAAACGCCGACTGTGAAACGAGATTTTCGGAAACGTTCCCTGCACCGACACAAATGTTTTTGATCCACAAATATGTTTGTCGGATTTGGGTGTTGGTGAGACTACAGTGTCCCGTAGTTTGTGATACCCACGACACAAGGCTTGATGTTAATCAGGATTATGTATGTGACTGTTGAGTGTATTTTATTTTGAATGGTGGTGGTATCGGGTTCCAATCCCGGAAGTGATATTGGATTTTTTCCCTACCCATGGAAAAAAATATATACTGGTGTTGTGGCTACAGTGGGCCTGGAGTTATATGCAATTATATTAGAGTAATAATCGACGGTAGATGATCGAAAGGGTGTAAGCAAATTTTCAGCAACGCGACACAATTAAAAAAGTCAATTTAGGAGCTATGCTGTAAATGGTTGCTAATTGGTATTAGAATAAATACGGATATGGACCCAAACATTGACTTTTCTCAAACATTATTTCTACGTTTATACGTATTCGATATATCGTAATCGATTGTAGAAGAGAAAAACAGTCATTAGCTAGAACTTAATTCGCGGTGACTGTTCTGGAACTTATATTATCCGGAATATTATTGAACCTACATACA
This sequence comes from Hyles vespertilio, assembly GCA_009982885.2. Taxonomy (NCBI): domain Eukaryota; kingdom Metazoa; phylum Arthropoda; class Insecta; order Lepidoptera; family Sphingidae; genus Hyles; species Hyles vespertilio. Next base: position 9,538,588 of record CM042823.1, read on the forward strand.
TCTGATTCCAGGTTCCTGTGAAACATACGAGCAGGAGAAAATGGTCTGCCACTACCACGACTGCGAGCGAGGGACCATAGAGAAACCCGACTACCGCATGGTGGACAACAAACTTTACTTCGATTTCTCCATGAAATACTTATTCGATGGAGACGAAAAGAAAATAACTGACGACGAGAAAGAAAGAGAAGAACCTAAAGAGGAGGAAACGAAGATAGTCTGCAAAAACCAACAAGTCAAGATCAAGTTGCCGAAGAAGAAGTCTAAAGCTATGGTTATTAACCATAAGATATATTTTTAGTTATGTCCTATGGATTTAAAAACTAAGAATAAATAGAACATTTGGAGTTATAAAAAGATGACCGGAAAAATCACGCTTAAATAAATATTAAATTAATTTAATAGATTTCGTCTAAAGGGTGATAGGAATTATTATTTTATTTATAACATTAATATCAAGAATTTTCAAAATAGTTGCGAGAGGCGACTAAACTTTATGCGCTCTTCGCCCTGTTGTCAATGTTATGCCCATCGTTTTTGAATTGACGTGTAAAGATGCCGACGAAATTAACACTTCCTCTTTTTATGAAGTCGGTTAAAAAACGGGATCAGTCAATTTTACTAAATATAATGTAGTAAAACTAGGGTACTATTTTAAATATAAGCATTTTAGTACAAATATACAGAGAGCGCAAATAAATGGCGCACTTGCTCAGTTGGGTACAAGGGCATAATATTAATATCGTAATAAAAAAATAATATTTGGAAAATACCTATCCGTTTTGAAGTTATGACCGTTTAAAGTTTTAAGTTTAATCACCACTTTTTCGCATAAAATCAGTTGGAATGGATGAAGAACAAGATTTAAACACATACGTATTTTTTCGTTTCATCGTTAATTGAACGGTTAACGAAATATACCACGAAAACCATTTTTAACAGCATCAAAACTTTCTTAAACTTCGCTTTAACAGCTGTTTACACATGAGTAAGGTCATGAACTCTTAGCTGTATAATTTATCCTTCTCTAACTTCAAAAAAGGATATTTTTTGTTTCATTTCAAATAAATCAATCAGTTAAACAGGGACGTACTTAGATTTAAGCGTCAATAAATTAACAACATAATAACTTTAGGTGCAGTTGCATCGTGAATGGATTGACTATTTTGTTTGTCATTATTTTCCTTAGTGTCACAAATCCAAACTGAAAGATACCAAGAAATCACACTGGTCATCGCTTAAATCATGTAAGATTGCGAATTTAATTATAATTAGAAAAGTTTTGGTAATACCTACATAACATTTAAATTTTCTAAATAATTTAGATTCATTGAAAAAATAATCTGATGACACTGATTAATAAAAAGCCAATCCTTCCTTTGACTAATAGGGCCCAATTCGGCCCTATTAGTCAAAGGAAGCCGCCGGTCATAGTGTACTTTGTCGGATCCAACGCGGCTCGATTATTCTTCCTTTGAGGTCGCCGCCGCCGTTTGTGAGTGCGTGCCGAAAGGCGGCAATTTCTTTGTCGGTAACTTTTAGCATTTTGCAAAAGAAGACCGACATCTTGAGGTGTGTTCACACTACACACTCGATATAACTTAATTGGATTAAGTACTCCGATATAAAAGTTACGTTAAAAAAAAGATCTTATTGGACTGATACTGATACTTGCTCAAGAGCTTATAATGTTATTTAAATATGTCATCAGCCGATCCAGTCAATTACAAATTGCCTATTTACTTTGCTTATTATTGTATTTAACATTATTTTAATGTATTTTGAAAATAATGTTACTTTAAAGTGATAAAATTTCTTCTAAATTCTTATACCTAGATAAATGTCGTCTACCATTATAGCATAGAATTTGCATATGAGACTTATTTGAGATGAAATTAGTGAAATCAATAAACACTAACTACTAATTTACTGCACTGGAGACCCCGTGCCCTGCAGTGGCACGTATATGGTCTGATAACTGTATCAGACCATATACGTCTAGTAATACTAATTGATCAGATGAATTATTATAAACTCAAATAGGAAAGCTTTGTATCTAATGTGAACAGGCCTTTATCTTTCAAGAATCAAAATAATAATTTATTTTTTATTAGTTGAATTCGGATTGCGATTGCGTGTGCATGTATTAGTCGTGTGCATATTATTGTAAATTCGTTTTCAGTTATTTTGAGTAAATTTTATTAATTTCACTATGCTTTGAACATTACCCAATTTGATAGCTTTTGATGTAACTTGTGTTATGTGAAATGTAAAAGAAAAAGTGATTTGTGCTACCAAACTGTGACAGTGTTTTCGTGCGGGTTTTGGCGGATCCTACGCTTCCAGCTTTGCCTATCAAGGTCATTACGGTTTACATTACAAGGTCAGTTAACTATTTTGGTGGTCAATATTCGCTAGCGCCATACAAATCCGTCTTAATTAAGATTCCTTCACCATATACTATAATGTATATTGGCAGGTGCGCCGTTTTCTTGTACACCCTGTATAAAACTTACAATAACGTTTTTGCGATTTGATACGATTCAATAAGCCATTTTATTATAAAAGAGAAAATACTATTCAACACATTTAGTTAACTTAAGTCTAAGTTACAGAAGACATTTTGTATTTTTCTATTATGTTAATATTTATTAAACAGTTATTAAATGAAAACAATTATTAAATTTAAAAATCTATTAATTACATCACATTTTTCCGTAAGCATAACACTTTTAGAACAAACAATATCAATAGATCCAGTACATTGTACCAAAGAAATAAACATTCTTTATTTCATAGAACAAAAAATATTGTCACCGAAATATAACTTAAATAAATGGCTTATATTTTCTTTTAATTTGGCATTCTCTGGATGTGACAGCCAAGGAGTCCCGGTTTGGCCCACGGCTGAGGCACAATGGTCAGGTTTACAATGTTCTGTTGTCTTTTGACTACAACATTCACCCTTTGTCCTACAGAATGGGACACAATACTGTGAATCTGGGTGATGTCGGAGAAATTGCTGTGATTCACTGAGCCAAATTGTATAACTTCATCATCCACACACAGACCCTGAAAGGATAATACATTTTACATATTAGATAAGCATATAAAAGTACTAAAACGGTGAAGGAAAACATCGTGAGGAAACCTGCATACCATAACGATTCATAAGAATTTCTATGGTATGTAAGTCCGCCAACCCGCACTAGGCCAGCGTGGTGAATTATATGGCCTAACCACTCTCAATCATATCCTCGATTGTAGAGTAGGCCCGTGCCCTGCAGTGGGACGTATATGGGCTGATACAGATACAGATATAAAAGTACAGTACAACATGGTGGACTATATATATTTTTTTAATTGCAGTGAATGGCGAGACAAGCATTCTGTTCGCCTGATTGTAAGTGACACCACTGCTCGTGAACAGAAGCAAAACCAAACAATGCCTTGCATTACAAAGTAATGCTTGGCATTCCATGGTGCTTACCATCCAATACAATAGTTACTATAAGGCCTAACCACTCTCGATCTTATAGGCCTGTGCCATGCAGTGGGATGTTTATGATCTGATAAAGAAAACATGTACAGTGGAATGGTAAGCATTGATTTGCAATTGGAGTAAGAATTGTCCCTGAGCAGTTATATCGCTTATTATCAGGCAAATGGCATGCTAGTCTCACCATTCATAGATATTAAGAAATATATATTTTTGCTTATAAGTCTGCCATCTTTCATCCTTAGGCAGTTTATAAAAATTAGTATGATATGGAAATAAATTCCCAGCATAAATGTTCTGTACATCGCAGCAAGAGTAAGTAAAATCTGAATAGAAAATCTACCTAATCATGTGTAGCTGTCTTGTAACAAAAATACAATGATGTCTGTTTACAGAAATATTTACACAGGTTGAACCCACCCTCAGAATGTCATGGGTCAATATGGTGGGTTTTTCATCATACACAATTGTTGCTATACAAAAGAATAAAATACATCCTACCAACTATAACTTTCATGTTGCTAATATTAAACTGACATTCCATTTGGCTTCCACTGAGATATAAAAAGAGAAGCTAACTGTTTTCGAAATTAAATTTTGTTTTTCTTACTGCTATAAAAACATGATCGTTCATAATACTTACACCTAAATCTGCAGGTGATCCATAATCCACAAAACTGACGAAAGCAAAGCTCTGTTGGCCTCCATGAGTCGTTCCGCTGGGCTGATGTCCATTATCTAAGTGACCATTACACAATGATGCTGCAGGCTGACTGGCCACGTGAGGAGTGCCGAGCAAGTCTGAATGCACTTCCGCAAGTCCCCGTTCAATCTGCTTCATTATGTTCTTGTGGTCATTTTGCAAACCTGGATAGTTGGAATAAATATGTGAAATTATTGATAAACATGCTCATATTTTGTGGAGTAAAGAACATCTACATGTTATATTCAAGAATAAAATGTTTATACTAGGTTGTCTTTAAGTGATATAGACGAAAATTTGCGATATTGCTGTATAATCAGAACCTTGTTAGAAAAAGCACAAATGTATGAAAAATTCTACATCTATGATGAAAGCCTATTTTCTACTATGAATGGTATGTAAATTGATATATTTACGTTAGAGTGAATAAATTATGTAGAAACAAGGTTGCCTTAGTGTCAATAACATCAAAAGTTACTTAGTCATGCATTATCATTATTACATATAAAGAACATATACAATAAAACAAAGACATAGAAATTGGACATAATACCTACATATAATCCTATGGCGAGCATGCCTAACGTTGAACACGTCTATATCACTACGCGGGAAGCCGTCACCATCCACCAAATTGTCCTGCATGCCCACATTATTCCTCTCCAGTATGGCAGTTTGATCGCGAATCTCACTCTCTATTCTGTCTTTCTCCTCCATCAATTTTAAAACGCGGTCCCGGGCCGGACCATCTACGCTTATTCCCACCATTTTAATACACAAACAATATGTTTAATTGTAAATAAATTGTAATTTGCGTTATTACTTATTGAAAATGTGAAATTTGTAGTGTACACAATACTTTTCAATTGACATTACAGTGCAGTGTTGCCAGTTTACAAATGGATATCGTAACTAGTAGATATTATAACGTTCATAACTAGTTATAACTGTTAAATAATTTAGCACTTGCTTTACTGAAAAACTGCTTGGCTATTGAAATACAATGTTAGGTAAGTTACACATAGAAAGTAACCATAAATCAAAAAAATATTTAAGAATAATATTGTTTCTTGTTCCAACGTGGTGGACTATATGGCCTAACCACTCTCAATCGTACTCTCGATTGCAGAGGAGGCCCGTGCCCTGCAATGGGATGTATATGGGCTGATGCAGATTACAATATTTTTTCTAATTTAGATATAATAAGACGATTTTGAAAATAAATTTTATTACATCTAAAAATCTGGTTACCCAGTTCGCAATACAAATGCAAGTTATAAAAATTATGAAAACAATTCTAGAACAAACTTTGGTGAAATTACGATGTCTCCAAAATATTTAGTTTAAATAAACATTACACGACATAAGTATTATCTTTGCTCAATAATTTTGCTATTATGGAGTTTGGAGCTCAAATAATAACCCTTGATAGAAATATATATTTTGTATTATAAATATAACTACATTATGTACATATTTTTAATTTACTTGTTTATCGCTACATCAGTATATTAACGCGTTATAATGGCTGCTATATTGTTATAATATACAATGTCATGAAAATGACATACCCTTAAACACATTTCATCTATCTGAGATTCGAACCCAACATCACCGATCAAATATTCTCATTATTCCCTAAATTGGTTCTGATCGCAGATTTTATTTTAGTGCGAGCCCTATGTTTGGTCGTGCTTCCTCCAAGTGTAGCGATTTGTGTTCCATGAATGTATTTCTTATTCTTATTGAGGGAAATGGGAAATTTAATTTTACTACAGGAAAACCAGTTGTCAAGTTTTGTAGGAATATGCTACGCTGTTCATAAAAGAAACAATATTTAAATAAAAAAAAACATATTTATTATTTGTTATTCTTTATTTTATATTTTGAAATCAATAATGAGATTTTAAACTAGCTGTTCACAATCTTTATTTTATACAAAAAATATTGAAAGCTTTTAGTAGATTTGTTTTGATTTTACATTTTAACAAATACAACAATTATTTAAATAAACATGACCAGATTAATATACTTTAATAACTCTAATAATAAGAACTTAATTACAGAGTCACATTTTATATAATAAAAATTAACAAATAAACGTGAGTGATGGTTAACTTTATAAATGAAGGAAGGTTATAATTCAAAGCGTTTATTTTTATTTATCAAAAGTATTCTTAGTTTTTTTTTATTAAGTAATGTCTTTTGAGACAGAGTGTACTTTAGGTTAAATCACTTAAAAATAATGTCAACTATGGAATTTACTTTGTGAGCCGTTTAATTTTGATAAAAAAAGACGTCACACGACTCTGGCGTCAGTCGTATGCAGTCATTCGCTTGAAAGCGTTTTATTCCGTAAAAGAATTGTGCAAAAGTCGATGTAAAAATAAACGTTATACACGATTGTATATAAAAATCAAATGCTAATCGACGTTACAAATGAACACAAAGGATGCTAAACGAAACATGATTGTGCTTCACGAAAAAAATACACATATTATCACCTTAAATAATTGCCAATAATCATTTATCAAAGACCTACAGATGAATAGTCTGGCGACACTAAGCACCTGAACTAGTCTTAAAAAACGATGACCAGCAATCGCCTATCCACAATAGTTCGTTAACAAAATGGTCCCTAAAGAAAAAATATTACAAAAAAAGTTTACGAAATCACATTTCCCTTCCGGTCGCTGTAACGAGACGCTAATACGTATTTCAACATACAAAAAACATACACTAATAATTATGGCAACATTCTCAATAAATAAGGGGTAAAAATGGGGAATATACACATTGAACGAAAATTCTTGTTCCAAAAAGTTGACGGCACAAAATAAATAAGAAAAAAAAACAGATTTTCCTCACGCGCAAGACGCACGATTACGTAGAAAAAAAATAAGTATACAAGGCAACAAGTGCAGACTTGAAGTTTTTTTACTACTACCAATCTATTTCTCACTTATCTAGAAAGCCACATTCGCAAATTCGTATTTTTTATTAAGCTTTGCTTAATCCGCGAATTGGTTAATTCATGTTAGTAGATTACAATAATATATCGGCACTTGCCACTATGCTTCTGCCAGTCGCTCTGTGACGGCTTCCAAGCTTAAGAATATTGATTTTAAATGTGAGGGAGATACAATTCGTTAATTGGGCATAAACAAGATTACATTTTAAGTGTCGATAGCATCAAAGCGACTTGCATAACATAGATTACATAATTTTCATCTTTAAATTTTCGTTATTGGAATATCACGGTGTTTGTCGTCTACAATCGGAATGGTTCGCGCTTCTCCGTCGTTCGAGATGATGCTGGAGTACCACGTCGCGCGGCTGGCGTGGTTGGCGTTCCACTATCAGACGCATCTGAAGGCTTCCGAAGTAACCGCGACACGGCAGTCTGCTGTCCCGATCGAACCGGAGTAGTACTGCCCGACGGTGTCCTTTGCCTGTCAAAATATCAACATTTAACCGACTTGTCCACTAACTGTGAAAGCATGCACACACTACAAGTCCAAAACTTCAAATCCAATACCAAATGAATCTGCCTGAACGTGTACTAATTACTTTAGGGCTGTGTACTACAAACTGGTCATTGTCATTTGAAGTCATTTGAATTTCAACTAAAAAACGTGTTAGATTAAGTTCAAAATACAAAAGCAAGTGGAGTTACCTATTCACATTACTGTTAGTATGGTGGTCCTTAAGCACAGGTATGCGACTTCGGCCGGGTGTTTGTCCTTCCGTAGAGGCAAACGACCCACTCCTACGTTGATGTTAGCGAGCACACAAGGACAGACATACAGAAATTTAGTAACAGGACGACAGAGATAGGTTGATGTTACTGCACATGATTGTATTTACAAGAAGACTTTACCATATACAACATAATCCAAATGAAAATTTATTTAAAAATAAATTATATCATGTGCAGTGACATAATAAGAACAGAAAGAATAAATAAAACAATATAACATATTAAATATGTATAAGTATGTAAACAGTACCAAAACCACAGCATATAAATCAGGACCTATCTTTTAAATCAGACTCAAGGTGATATCCCACTGAGATTATCCAGATTAATAGCGAAATTTGTCTTTTTTGGGCATCAATTTTAATAAAGGCGTTGATATGCTGTGTTTTTATCACCAGATGTATAGGTGTGAAGCCAAAGACCAGAAAATTATGTGCATGTAAGTGATGGATTGAAAGCTTTCATAATTGTGCATGGCAGATTTTGCAGATGTCTCAAATGTGATGATCGATGATGTCATTACCATATTGAGACTTGTCCAGAAATTTATAAATTACTAGGTAACGTCAATCATGTAATGTCAATATTTTTTCTAGCCTACTAAATTAATACATAATTTGTTCCAATACATAACATGAAACAAATGAGAGAACTTATTTTCGTGGCAATTTCTGGTCAAGCCTATAACTTATGTTGTAAACCTTGCTTCAAAGCTCTTGACATCAATATATCTATCACTGAAACGATACAAGTGCTTATGCGATGTTAGTAACAACGATACATACAGTTTTCGAATGACAAATGGGTAGCGAAACGTTCGTGTGTCGATAAGCAAAATGGGACTATTAGAACAGATTCATGAAAGTGAGCACATGACGGCAATGGGGGTGACAAAAAAAGTATCAAAGAGGCATCAATCAAAATAGTTCGGGCAAAAATCGAAGCATTCTACAAGCTTGTACCCTTTGACGTCACGCTGGGTCGGCTTAGATGCATCGCCGCTAGATTCGCTTATGGTACTTTCGTATTCATTGTCGCTCGTCATTCCCGATATGCTGAACAACGAGGAGTCGTCTTCTGGACTCCTCTGCTCTGACTTCCTCGAGGGATCTTGGGACGTGGGGCTAGGTTCCTGGGATGTCTCCCGAGAGTGGGACTTTCGGATCTTCAACCGTCGTTCAACCGATGGAGTTCTTTGGGAACGGTTGCCGACGTATACCGGGATTTTTGTAGAACCTTGAGTTTGGAATGCTGGATGAGTATGGGATAGGGATTTGGGAAGTTCGGATGCCACGGACGATGGCTGGGAATGTGTCGAGCTGTTTTATTTTGTATCCGTTTTCGTATCGCATGCGGGAAGGAAAAAAATTGCATTAACCCTCTATACGTAATCCTGTATGTATTTTGCTAAATAAGAAAAAAATGTTAGTCAATTCCACACTGCGTTCCTCTTAATTTACGTCGTTATGATATTGAGCATGCTTCCTTGTCCCATAAATTCGTTTTCATGACACAAAATATACCACCACCATTTTTACAAGACCAACACAAGACTTTTTTCGTACAATTTGAAACCAGACTGTCTCGTGATCCATTCAAATTGAAGAGTGCACCCAATATTGTAGACGTATACTCCTGACGTCACTACAAAAACTCTTAAATAGCCCTTTTCAAAGCGAAACGTGCTTATCCAGCGCTGTGTATGACAAACATTACGGCCGTAATTTTAACTTTAGTTACATTGCAAGTTTTTAAGAACGACGAATTAAAAACCATCTTTTGCCTCGTATACCCATGTATATATTTTTAAGTGTTATTTAAATCAGTATTTTGGTACCTGAGAAATTAAGTTTTTTTAAAATATAAATCACTATTTTTAATTTGTTATATATTTAAAAGCTACTTTCAAATTATATTAGAATGAACCGTTGCGACGAATTCAAATCGCAATATGCATTATATTAGATACTTGCTTGTGTATTTGTTTTGTACCAATTATTACATCACGTTACAAAAAAAAAAAAAAACGCTCATAGGTAAATATAACACGTTGACATTATGAACATGACAGAACGAAACGTCACGTTGACAAATGTTACACATAACAAATAAAAGAACTAGAGACAAAAGACGATTACAAATACAGAAGAAAACATACACAAATTCCGGCCGTAAACATACACGATGACAAAACAGTGAACTGAAACTCATCATAGTGTGTACCTCACTAACGGTGGCACGTGTGACAATGTTGGTATACTTGACGTGCGGTACATCCCTCCGCCGGTATACCTGTCCGTGCGCATCAGTGGAAACCATATTTAGTATACATTATTTATATACTACGCAGCATGTTATTTATTTTTTGGAAAAATAAAAATATATTCTTTATTAATGTGTAAAAAGCGTGTAAACTAACGGTTAGAATTTTTTGCTCAGTTGATAAAAACTGCCTGTTATGTGTTGAAATATTTAAATAAATAAGTGTGTTATTATTGAAACGGTCTAATACTGCCTCGTATCAGTTATAAGTTATTATAATAGTTATTTTTCCAAATATAATTAATGTAGCTGGATTATATAAAAAATATCACTTTTTGATTGCTTCGAACGACTTATCATAAGCCTCACTAATTAAAATGTTACATAATTTTTAGAAATCTTGCTACACATAATATAAGTTCTCAACTAAAAATCCATCTACATTAACATTTCAGAGTTTAGCAATTGCACTCGCATGGTTTAAAAACGTACCTTCCACTAGCTGGCGTTAAGAACCCAGTAGGCGTGCGCGGCCGTGATCCACCGTTGGGCGTGGTGAGGCCGAGCTTGCTGGCGTTGGCAGCGGCGCGTGCGGTCGACGTACGGGTGTTCGTCACCTTCCTCATTGGGATGCGAGATGGAGTCGTCACGTCATCTAGTGAAAATTATTTGTTCGTTTATGGTTTTCAGCGTACCAATAACATATTCCGACTAAAACATGGTCAAATTTTATACAAAATCCTATTAAAAACTAAACAGTTACATGAAACCCTTATGTTCCAGGATTATCTGAAACACTAAATCGCACCGAAAATCTATTTCATGCTATTCGATTTGTTTCTCTATAACAAAATATCAAGTGATTGCGAGACAGATTAAATGAATTATTACAGTAGATTTAGAGTTCTAAGCAATGCGTCATAGTAACCGCAAATATTTGCTCGACTACGCAGACATTAAATCTCAATCTTGCGGTTACGTAACTCTGCCTACATAATATTGATATATATTTGAAAGCTAGATAATATGATCATCCTCAACTAAATTAATATCATTGCTAAGCCACTTTAATCTATCCACCAAAAATTTTGGATTCTTACAACATGATTTAAATAAATGAAGCTAATAAAAACTTAATAGAGAAGAAAATATGTTAAAACCTGTGCTATCTAATGAGAGGTTAGATCCATGTCTTGAAGGCGGTTTTGAGCCAGCTCGCGATCCCGGCCTCGAACCTGGCCTTGAGCCTCCAGGTGTCAAAGTCGACCTGTTGGAGGTAACATTTTGTATTACAGGAGATTTTCATGGTTAGTAGACAGTCAAAAATATCTTAATTCTGATTGATGATTACCTCGCCACAGTTGTTTTCTTATATTTGGTTCCAAGTCCACTTGCGGCTTCGTTGTCACTGAGCGAGTCTGGTGTGCCTGCACTGAGCGACGACCTCGAAGCGCGACCAGCCACTCCTCCCGCCGACATCGGCACAGATCGAGCTGTGCGCTCCCTTACCTACATTACAACAACTAGCTGTATTACTGTTATCTACGTGGTACGCAGGAAGATTAGCGAAATTAAAACAAAAACTCAGGATAAATAGTTAATTAACTCTAATAATTGATTATTAAAAGAAATACCAGTTATACTTATAAATGAAATGAACAGAAGCGATTTAAAAACAAAAAACAACTAATTTTGAGGAGCATGCTACACTAAGACAGAGTGGTACAAATGATTCTATATCTAAAACACAAACAGTGGATGTAGACAAAGACAGTGTAAACAAAATAAAACACCTGGCTATCAACTGCCAAGAGTACAAGAGTGCAAACTGAAACCGACATATTAACGCACAACCGATTAGCGTTACCCAATGATATCCTGGTGAGGGCTGGTATCCATGATGGTGCGTGTAATGATGAGCGCCCGGCGTCGTGGAACCCTGAGATCTTGAATGGCCGTATATAAATGCTTGCTTAGTGCCATGTGTTGAGCCGACGTGCAGCGGATATGAGCACGGGAGCTCCTCCCGCTGCCTCAGAGCCTCAAATATTGGCCTCAACTGCTCCATAAACTCTTCAGCTAAACGCACCAATACAAAACCGGGACACACATTAAGGAGGGAATGGGGCATCACCGTTTACAACACACAAATTGTTTTGCCTTCATAGTGCCAATCTTTACCGATACGTTGTTTTCGCGCGAGGATTACTTGCCGCGATGTTACGATTAGTCCACACGTTTAGTCGACGAACGCGGTGAATTTTTACCAAACGCGGGCATGAGGGGGAATCTAGCGGGATGGGTGAACGAAATACATTACCATAACATCCACAGGCGTTGACGTGCCACCTCTCCAATGCAGTGGGTCCAATGATACTAACAAACAACACCAAACACTACAACGAGCGTGTGCGGCGATGCGTCGCATGACCACACTAATGCAATACGACCAAACGCTACGAGCTCAACACATGCTGCACTCACGACAATGCCACATCTTGCAAACGGACCAGGCGGTCCGTGTGCAAGCTGCTCAAAAATAAAGAAAGCAAAAATGGAATCCCAAACCGATTGCTCCCTCCAACAACTACGGTGCGCTTTATGATACTTGTGCGAAATTATAACTAGGTTCTATCCTGCAGAAGAGAAGAATTTAACAGTAGTACGTATAGCTGCATCGCTACTTACCTTGGTGATAGGTCCAGTGGACGGAGGCGTGTTTGTGTTAGAGCGAGGCGTACGCGGTCTGAACGCAGCCATGCTCTGTGACACCCCATCGGCCAGAATGAACTGTTCGCGCAGTTCGATGTTGGTGCGTCCCTTGGCTGCATGCGGGCGGCGTCCGGTGCGCGGGATCGCAAACAGGATAGGAACGGGAGAGGGTCAAAGAAAACCATTAGGTAAAAGGATAGAAAAAAAAATAACACCAAAGTGTTAAAAAAAACATCAGGACAGCGTGCAGTGGTAGTGAGGGAGAGAAAAAAAAAACAACAAACAAATCAGATCATGTCAAACATAAACAAACAAAACGCAAAAATAAAAAATAAAAAAAATACGGGGATTCGTTTAACGTAGTGCAATAAGGAATAGGAACAGTAAAATACAATTAGTTTATTCTCTCACCAATAATTATGCAACACTCGTAAACCAAGAGCAAGATTAAACATTTAAACAACAAGTATAAAAACAGTAAAATCTCTATGTTTTGGTCGACATTGACAACAATTGCATTGTGCAAGTGAAATGATATATTTACATTGATATGTAAAGACAACACCAATCTTGCACTTGCTTTATACAAGTTAGTAACTACATAATAAAAAAAATAGGAAAAATATGCAAATTAATTCCGATATCATGCTATTATGCTGACAAAGCAATATTTACTAAATCTTATGACATTAATACAAAAATATGTTAAATCATTATTAATATCCAAACTACGAGGTGTTCTACACATTTGATGAGTATCGCAATGTTTTTTTAGTAAAAGCATCCAACAAAGGCATCAAAGGTGTAAAAATATTTTTAATAATAGCCAAAAAACTTTTCTACACCGCAAAATTAAATTCTAAGCCACACCAACTAGAACGGCCTGCTATGGAACTATATTTTGTGTTGTAGACAATAAGCAAAGTGAAATATAATTGTAAAATATTTTATAAATATATACATGAGTTCCAAGGCAGTCGTAGTTCTTACCGAGCGGGCAACAAGCCTCATGCTGCTCCGGTTTGCTCGGGTCAGGCAGCGGTAGCACTAACGATACTACTTTATATAAATGGGATTTCGTAGGGATAAAACGAAATATAAAAATATAAAAAAAAAAATCACAAGGGACCACGGGATATGGATTGGGCAAAGCGAATACGAATTAGTAAATTAGTAGCAACATCAAAATTTTGTATTGTTGTGGACATAGTCGATGCCTATTTAGCTGTACTAGCAGTTCGATGCTCACGAATAGCAGTGTAAGTGTACTATGAATATCATGATGTGTAACAACGGAGCAATGTGTTCGCGCAGTATCCGAAATGAAAGTTGTGCTTCTTTTTTTTTGAAGGCATTTATTTATTGTTTAATGTTCAGCAAACGTATAACCGTTTCGCATTTAAAAAATTGCATTTGTAGATATATTCATTGTAACGTATGTTATAACGTTACTTAAATAGCGCGTAGTAGTTATTAAGTTCAGTTCCGAGCTGGCAACATCGTGTCCGCGCATGTCAAGTCGGCCGCATCGAGAACGCAAAACAAGAACAATGGAATTGAACACGGGTCGATTTTAATTCGTTGTGAGTCAGTTAAAAGCCGCGTGCGGGACGGCAGACGCGTCAAACATGACCGGGACAATCATCGAGAACCTTAGCGGGCGGAAACTCGCCGTGCTAGTCACTATACTACTGTTGTGCCAAGTAATATGTTTTCTCATCGGTGGGTTAGTCGCGCCCATGCCTGCAAACGCGCAGAGCATGCTTGGGACGGTATGCAAAGACACTTCGATTATGAAAAACGACACGACGAAATGGTTCTATAACCGCGGCAAGGGTTCCTGTGAGAAAATCGAGTTGGGGGACACGCATCATGACCTTTCTGAGACGGACATTGTTTTCGCGTTCCAAATGCCGGTGCCTCGCGAGAACATGGTGCTGGACTACTCGCGCTGGCAGCAGAACCTCATCGGCGTGTTACAAGTGGACATCAGGTATCACTCGCAGATGGAGATACGCCCGCGAAGCACTATTACTATCGACGCCCGCCTAGCGTACAGGAACAAAGAGGACCCCGACGACCATTGGCAGCTATATACACAGTCGATTGAAAAGCGTCACTTAGACTGTGATATTGATATAAAAAGTGAAGATTACTTATACAATTGCTCAGCTATGCCATTATTTGAGCTTGGTTCTTTGTTCCATGACTACTATTTGCTGAATGTGAGACTGCCTGTCGACACTCCTGACATGAATGCACACATTGGACACATACAAGATATGTGGCTAACTATTATCAATCAAAATGGAGGATTTACTAAAGTGTGGCTGTCTTTGAAGACTGTTTTTTTTCCGTGTATTATTGGAATTATTGTTTGGTTTTGGAGGAGGATACACATGCTGCAACGGAAGCCAGTTTTATTGGAAAAAATGCTGTTGAGCTTGGGAATTGCTCTGTGCTTCCTTAATATGCCAATTGAGTACCTGACATTGCACTTTGACTTGCCATTTATGTTATTGCTTGGAGATATAAGACAAGGAGTTTTCTATGCAACTTTATTTTCATTTTGGCTAATCTTTGCCGGAGAACACATGCTGATACAGGAGGCATCAGCACAGAGCTCTTTAAAACAGTACTGGCGGCATCTTAGTGCTGTGGCAATGGGGTGTGTCTCTTTATTCATTTTTGACATGTGTGAGAGAGGAGTACAATTGAGAAACCCATTCTACTCAATCTGGGTAACTGATATTGGCACAAACCTTGCCCTGACTTTCATAATCTTAGCTGGAATTTCTACTGGAGTATATTTCTTGTTCCTTTGCTACATGATTTGGCAAGTGTTTACCAATATATCACAAAAACGTCAATCTCTTCCGACAATGTGCTCAGTCAGACGCTTGCACTATGAAGGGATCATTTACCGTTTCAAATTTCTAATGTTGGCTACACTACTCTGTGCTGCTATGACTGTAATTGGTTTTATACTGGGACAAGTTGCTGAGGGACAATGGAAATGGGACGAGAACATCGCACTTGAGTACACTTCAGCATTCTTTACTGGAGTTTATGGAATGTGGAATATATACATCTTTGCACTGCTGGTACTGTATGCACCAAGCCACAAACGTTGGCCTGTAGTGGAGAACACTTCGGACACACAAAACCTTAGTGATGAGATTGAAATAAGCCCGTTGCCAGAACAATCCAGCGAAATATCTCTCCTTACTTCCTTCAT
Organism: Hyles vespertilio; assembly: GCA_009982885.2. NCBI lineage: Eukaryota > Metazoa > Arthropoda > Insecta > Lepidoptera > Sphingidae > Hyles > Hyles vespertilio. The sequence continues at coordinate 9,554,762 of CM042823.1, forward strand.
TAGGAAGACAACAGTTGACTAAATTATGCTAACTTGCCACTTGAAAATTTTCAATGCATTTAATAAGTATTTACTCAATTATAAATGTATTTGTTTTTGTCTAAAACGGGATGTTTAGTGTAGATTGTAGAACATCCTTTCTCACTATTTTAAGAACAATATTTGTAGAATGATATTTAACATGTGCTTTAGGAGTTATCTGTGGTTGTTTAAATTTATATAGGCGCTGTAGGCGTAGGTCGTAGCCTTTTGTGGACTTAAAAGCCATTTGTGGAAAGTGGCACTCGGTTTTAAAGGCGTTTTTTGGACAAATAATGTTTCGATGACGTAATTTATTATGTCTGGTATTCGTTCGATCAGTGGATAACAAAACGTCTTTTACAACCTGGTGCCACTATTTTAGGCATGTGACTAACGTTTTAGGAATTAGAGCAGGTAGTGAGGCCTTGAATGTATCCAGTTTTGGCCATAAGCACTTCCATTTACTCGCCATGCTAGCTTAGTGCATTGTTCCGACGGAATCTCGTATATTTTCTGTGATAAAATATCTGCTGTGTCAAAATTTCAAAATGGCGGGTGATTTTTGCATTTCAACGACAGTATTGCTAGTTTGTAGTTTTAACGATATTGCCAGCTACTTAATTTATGTTTAATGTAAGGTTTTTGAAATGTAGTTTTTGTATTCGATATTGTAATCATTTAATAAATATTATAATGAAAATATTGTTATTTTGTTATTTTATACCACGTTTGTTTTTAACGTTAATTATAATCGGACAAGTATTAGTTCCCTCGTTAGGGTGTTAAACACAAAACTATTCCTGATACGATTGATTGACACTTTGAATTATATTTCTCGTGTGTAACAACTTTTAGATATTAACAATATCTATAAGATGGTACAGAAAAGTGGAACTCTTTCAATGCTTTTCCTGTTAAAAGCAGAGCAAAAGTTACCGAAATTAATGGAAACCAAATTGAAAAACATAAAGCAATTATGCTCTAAATTTAAAATTACGTTAAGCCAAGTGGTTGGTTTATAAAAACAAAGTAGAAAAACAAACTTTTTGGTATTTCAATTTGGTTAACAGAAAATCATAATGTGATATTGGAATTAGTCATACCCGCGTTAGTAAATGCTTACAAAAGTTAAAAAATAAATATGGGTTATAGTTGTATATCGTAGCCACATTATAATTTTCTAAATCAATAATAATATTATAGAAAATATATTTTATTACTTTTTAATCCCAATAATAATATTTTTTTTCAATTCTGAAACAGGACTTTGATTAAAATATAATAAATAAATTATGTTGATCGATTTTACTGCCGAATATTTGGTATATTTTTGAAAAGATCTTATGTTAATTCTATATTTAATTTTATTATTGCAGTAAATTCGAGTAACATTATCAATATTTTATTCTAAAAACACATTACCAAAATTGTTAATGCACAGACATAAAAATATTTCCGTTAGTTATGTCCCCATTAGTTTATCCTAGAATAATTTTGTTTAATAGCTTAAAGATTGTACCATTACTATTCAATCTTATAAAAATAATCCCATGAAAAAAAAGTGGTATATAAATTCTCAAAAATGTTTTATATAGTTTTATCCAAAAATTCTAGTACTTTAATTAAATATGCGATGGACACCTTTCGTAATATAATTTTCAACGAACCAAATATCAGCAAAAATAATTAACGTAACCCCACAAGCCAAATCTCTTCAACAAAGACTGATTCAACATTTTCCGTATATCAGTGTCTAAATTAAAAGATATTCCTTAAGTCACACTTTTTTGTTTCAAGTAGAAAAGCTATTAAGTTCCCCTTTCGGTACCCCAAGAGTAGCCAAACTCATACTTTCACCTCATCATTAGCCATCATAGCATATATGTGACTTCAATTAAGTGCACCTGTAAAAGCTCAACTTAAAGTGCTTTGAACCAATACTTTAATAAATAAATACACCCAACAGTCACACACATAGTCCTGACCCAACACTAAGATCGAGTCTTGTGTCGTGTGAACTACGAAATACTACTAAAAATGGGGATTGACAGTTAAAAATGCACCCGTTAAAAATATCCCAAGTTATCCGACATTTTGGTAATGTGTTGCACCCGCCACCCTTCATCACACAAGGCCACATACCTCTGCAGGGGTCGTTCTTGACTAGGAATTCGTCGAGCGCCACCCAACCGCCTCCCACTCGCACCATCACGGTGGAGCGTAGTATGCGCACCAGTCGCAGTTTTTGTGAGTCGCCGAACTGTCAAAACCGTTGTCATGGTAACGTGTTGCTTTGATACTACAATGCATTTGCAACAGTGGAATCCTGATGAGTAGGTTATCCTCGCAACACTGTTGTGTTTCAGATTGAAGGCCATTCTAGCCAGAGTAACTACTGGAAATATTGAGACTTAACATCTTATGTTATATCAGTGGCATGCCAAGCATTGCTTTTTAATTCAAGTTGTAGTTTCGTTTTGTTACTGTTCATGAGCGGCTGTATCACTTACCAGGCCAACGGCACGCTCGTCTCGCCATTTATTGCAATATATAAAAAAATGTATGCTTGTATCCCGATATACCTAAAACCTCCTATTCTAAAATAGATCCAAAAAGGAAATCTAAGATATCTTAAACGATAAAAATACGAACCTATTATCTAGCACTAAGTAACGGTAGGAAGTAAGTAATACATTGATTTAAAAACTAGGGATAGGACCTTCAGTTCATTTGGAGTAAAAGATGAAAATGAAAATAACGCGAAAGTCTTGTCCATATATTTATATGGCTGAAAGAATTTCATAAAATGATGATAAAAAAAATTTGCCAACATTTAATGTTACCTAAATGAAAGGCAAAACTAAAAATAGTAAAACGCCTAACTGACTTCACACTTTGCACATACTAATAAATATATTTTAGCTCGACAGACATAACGGATGAATAAAGATAAATTGTTTTGGTAAAAGGTAAACAATTTTATCATTTCCTTTCCTATTCGACCTTGTTTGTATGAGAATGTAGATCGTAATATATTGTTTATTATTCCCGGAGTTTCATGGGCGAATGTTATATCTACCTATTCAAGTTGTGTGATGAGATTTACATAACCTGATTATTAACCTAAATATGAATTTCGGATTTCCTATAAACAATCTATTTATTTTTATTTATAAACGAAAAATGAGACACACTATTCCTGTCGGTAACCGTCACCACTCAGAACTGTTTTCTAGTAATTATTTACTGGCTACCAAAGTCTGGGTATTGTCTACCTATCATTTTTTACACTATGCAAATTAAAAAAAAATGTTACGATCTGTGGTTTTAACCCTATCGGATATTTCTTCCAAACAGCTTTATGATGAGCTTGAAAGACACGAAAAAAGTAAGAAATTGGTATGTAAATGAAAAATGACTCACTCTGTATTTGCCCTCTCCGACTTGGAACACCCTGAACTTCTGCCGGCACGTGCACAGCATCACAAGGCGTTTCACTTCGTCGTGGATCTTATCCGCGTCTGTAGGGGGACCTCGTCGCTCCACCTAAGCGTAAAAAATATAAATATTTTTTTTTACTAAAGAAAAAGTTTTTGTTAAATTACTTATTTTTGAATCAACAGTAATAAGTTTTAACAATTTATTTACAAAAAAAGGACAAATACACAAAAATATTTAAAGGCGGTGTTATATCTAATAATGGACACGGATGGACAGGTATATAAATAGTATTATTAAGTATACATTTCAATTAAGATAATATTAATGTTTATTTAATTAAACATCTTGGAACAAGCTTAATGGTTGTTTATTTATAAATATATCTAAGATGTAATGTCGGGACATTAATGTAATGTTACAATTATCAATTTCAACTTCAAATTCACGTCTTTAAAATTATTCAATTGAATTTTTTGGCTGCAAGATTTGATGGATGGGTCAACGACAACCAAACAAGATACAAATTCCAGCATCAGTTTCCTCATACGAGTTTTCTCAACATGAAATCCTCATCCATACCCAAAACAATTTTTTTTCGGTCACACAAAAGCAGGGATCATCGCGGCCATCAGTTTTACAGCTCACACCCGCCTTAACGTTAACCGACGTGTCCTAGAAGGAGGGTAATAGTTTCAAATAGTAATAGTTCCTCACCCAGTCTGGCCTGAGTGCAGCGATGAATTCCTCCCAATCGATGAGTCCGCCTCCGTTTCTGTCGAACAGATCGGCCACGGCGCCCATCTCCAAACGCGATGTGTCGAATTCTGCAGGGGAAAATGCATTTTAATGAAAACGAAATGATAATAATTTATTGAATCCTTTTAATGTGTTCAACATCATTTAGATTCAGTAATTTTTTGATACCACCCGGTTCGCAAAGCCCCTTTTCTTATAGAAGAACGGGAAAGAAACTCTAGTGTTGCTCTTTTCAAAACCAATTTACAATGTAGTCTTATGTCTTTGTTATAAGGGTTACATTTACATAAGCTATATACGACATAAATAAAGCGTGAAATAGGAGTTTTTGACAGTTTTAAATATCCTTTAATTGACATACTAGCACCGCAATGCCCCGATAGAAATATAATGAAATAGAAATCTAATGGGAAAAGATTATTCACTGATTTTTTTGCGAAAAGTCTTTTCGCTTTTACAAGCACCCGGACCAGAAATAAATACTTATAGATTACACAAGCATTTATTGATAATTAGCCTTTCATTCCACAGTCACAGTCAGCCAACTATATTTTTTTTTGTTCAAGCGGAAAGCTATTAAGCTCCTCATTCGGAGGAGGCCGAAATGAGTATGTCAGAGTCAGCCAACTGCTGTCAAGAGGTGATGAAACTTGGGCGGGAAAAAGGACCTTAACCAATATGATAATATATTAATTAATAAAGGGTAATACTAACTGGTGTTGATGATTCCGTCGATGAATTCGTTCCTGGGTATGAGTCCGTTGTTGTCCTTGTCCATCTTGCGGAACAGGTCCGTCAGACGAGACTTCTTGTGGTTCATGAACTTCAGGAACTGGTAGGAACAGGGATAGGCGTTACTCAGATACAACGCACACTTGAGGATTTCATTTTAATATTTAAATTTAGATAAATTGGTTATCTTTCGATATCTACAATTAGGTATCAAATAAAAACTACCAAGAATACGTGGTATTTTTGGTAGTTTTTATGGGTTATGAGAAATTCCAACCCTTTGATTCCACAACACTCAGACTAGCAACAAAAGAGTTTGTAACAGTGCAAGGACCTTCGCGGCGTCTCTTTTCACAGCCGGCTAACAGAATGCTTCACAGAATCTTTAAAAATTGAGCAGCCTCGACGTTTTTTACAACGTGCAACAAAATTAGGTAATTTTATTATTTATTTATTTTATTTAAAACTTTATTGTACACCTGAGACTAACAATAAAGAAATAAAACCCGAAGATAAATGTACAAAAGGTGGTCTTATCGCTCGAGGCGATCTCTTATAGACAACCAACCATGCGATGGATACTAGGGGAACGACAGTTTTGGGGTACCATGAAGTTGTACGAAAGTTTAAATAAACATAAATGTATAAGTTTATACTAAATTAATCTATAAATTTTAATGAAAATAATACAAAATTTTTTTTTTATTTCAATTTTTGTTTTTTTTTTGCATTTTAAGCACTACGTTAGCTACACTGGCTCAATCAATGGACATACTATATTAATATCTAATATTGATGATAATATTTTTTTAATTATTTTTTTAAAATATTATATATGTTTTTAGCATTTGAAGCACCACATTATCAACACTGGCTCAATGGACATAGATATCTAATCTCACCCGCTTCCTCCATTCGTCCCAGCTGAAGTTGGAGACTCTCTGCAGCTCGCGCAGATGCACGAGTCGCTCGTGCAGGCGCCGCTGCCGCTCCCACGCCAGCAGCCACACCGTGCGCCACTTGTCCCACAGCTGCTTCACGCGTGGTGAACGGAACTCCGGCTCCGCGCCCTTACTGCGATTTATTATTTCAAGGGTAAATTGGAGGACTTTTTTTTGTAAAAAAACTTTTTTTGTTTTTGCAAAAACTTTTTTTGTTTTTTTTGGAAATTTATGTAAAGATGACTTTAATATTTAAATTGCAGTAGTACATTTTTGTTTTGTTTAGTGAATGCAAACAAAAATGTGGGTCTTTTAAATGTAAATAGTTTTATATTAGTTAAGGATAATATTTAGTCACATCAAAGTTTATTTTAGCGAGAAAGTAAAGTGGGATATAAGTAGATAAATGCAAATACAGTAAGTACGCATGTCATTACTATGGCTTAGCACTAAATCATGCTAGCATATCAAAACACTAGCACTACATCAATAGTAAAAACCCGCAAAAAAAAATCACATCCAGCCAAAAAAAAAGCCCCCTGATTTCAACGTACACACCCCGTATAAGCGGTTGAAAACCCGAGTTTACCGTACATTACGCCCTCAGTTAGCGTACGACTGGCCGATGGTTGATTTAAAACAGCGATGTATGCCTTACCTTCCCTTCGGCGGGAACCTCGGGCCGTAGTGTTGCAGGTTCCGATCGGGCGTCTCACGGCCGGGACTGACTCGGCTACGAGCACACGCATTATTGTCAACACACGGAAAACATGACACAGACCCTTTGCCCGGTGTTAGTTGGTTGGCAGCACGGCAACCGTGTTATTTCAATTTTGGCACGACGGTGTGTTAGGTGGTTACTTTTCGAAATGTTTTTGAGTTTTTTGAGTTTGGTTTTGTTATTTACCTCGATGTTTTCGTGAATGTGATAAATCCATTTCTTACTAATTACAAACAATGTATTAAAAATATATAAAGAAATAGATTGTACCACTTTGTGAAAAAACGCAAAAAATATTAAAACTGCGGTAATTATTGAACCCCCTTTTCATTGCATGCAACAACAAAGCATTCTACATCAAAAGCTAAAGTTTGAAAAAACAACACCATATAATTTTAGACCATAAAAACAATTAGATTTTTGTAATATAATGTTTTATATCATTACACCAATTTCTTATCAGAATCAGAAAGTAGGTCTTTATGGCTCCACTATGACAGATGGCTCATTTGGCTACACAATTATGTAAGACCAGCCAAAGGCAATACACATAGATCTCGAAAACCAGTCATTACATAACCGCTCTTTATTCCCCTCCATAACCATAACCGAATTTAATTTCATAGAATGGTGGCTTTACGGGCGAATACGAGTATTCCTAGATCAGCTAAACGCCAATATTTAAATAATTAAAATTACAAAAAAGGTACTGATAGTTTTGGGTAGTGATACTCTCTCTCTAAGTATAAATATTTACACCCACATCAGAATGGTGTTGTTTCTTTAAACATATCTGCTTCCACTTATCTTCAAATTCTTTATTGGCTTGGGTCCAACACTTTAACACCGATCAATTTATTTGATGTGTTTAGATTTGTTCTTTGTACACAATGAGTCATTTTAAAGTGCTTGAAAATAAATGGAAACGTTTGAAGCTGATCAAATCTCTATCAATCTTAAATCTATAAAAGAAAGTCGTGTTAGTTACTCCACTTATAACTCAAGAACGGCTGAACTGACTTGGCTGAAAATTGGTGGTGAGGAATCTTAGAACCAGGAGAAGGACATAGGATACTTTTTATCACGTTCCCGGTTTCCCGAGTTTCTATTAGCTTATTAACATTTTTTCATACAAAATTTTCATGGGTTCGTAACTGTCAAACATTTAATGTTCATCCCGTCGATACGGTAAACTCTTCCTTCAAATTATAGAACGTATTTAAATAAAGGTTTCGAATCGACAACATATATCCACAATATTCGATTAATGGCATATTTTAGATTTTAAAGATGTACATAAATTAATGAAATTAATTAATCGGATTGACGTTTAAATTGGTTGTCAAATAATGCGTTCAATAATTTATTTTGTGTGAACTAAGGAGAATATATCAAGCTACATAAATAGAGACAATGAAATAAATAATTTGCACACGTAAAAAGTTATATTTTCTTCTTTTCAAGATCGAATGTCACTTTATCACGAATTTTTACAGTAGCCTTTCCTTCGCTATAATTCACTGATAGAAATTAATGTATCGTCTCTTAGTGAGAAAGGTTATATTTTACCTAAATATTACTTGCAATATTTTTGGAAAAGCAGCATTGTGGGTGTGAAATAAGGGATGGAATATTGCATGGATAATCAGAATCACTAAATTTTTTAATGTCAAAAATTCATAAGGCACACTATTTGGATATGGAGAGACGGGATATAATAGAGTGGGAGGTACGGGAGAGAACTGGGATAGCTGGCAGATTTGATAGGACGAAGTGTAAATGCACGGTATAAGACGGAATGGATAATGAAGAGAAAGGACGGGACGGATCGAGAAGAGACTGAACAGACGGGTAAGATGGGATTTAGCAGGACAGTAGGATAGTTACGTCAAGTGTAGGCATACAAAGTTTCAAGTTATTATGCTATATAATTGAATATAATATGAATCCTATGATAACCAAGGCAAAGCGAAGCGTGGCCGGGTCAGCTAGTTCTCAATAAAACCACGTAGAGGGCTATGATTTAATAATCTTATATTAATATATTTAAATTTTAAAATATTGTATGAATACTAAAAGTAACATGGGGTCATTTTGACCCCACCAGCTGGAACTTCTGAGCTTTATGAAGCTTTATCTTACATTTAAAATCATAGCCCCATACATGAAAAAAACTAAGAATTTATTGGCACTAAAACACACTTTATTGTAGGATTTTTTTATACAAATAAATAGGTATTTCAATACTTATTATGTAATTTTATAACTTTGTATTAATAAATCCTATAATTTTAGGTACAATATCCTTATTCCTAAGCTACGTTACCTAAAGTCGAGGTGTAGTCCGTAACGACTGCATGCAAGAGTGAACAAGTCATACATTATCACAAAACATCATAACTAGCGTACATACGAACACTATACATTAACTTGTGTGTTTGTGTTTGGGGTCTTGTATACCCCGCATCTTTGGGGTGTGATATGACCCCATATTGTCATATTGTGCAACTAGGATTAAAAATGTTTGTGTATTCTATGCAGTAAATGTTTTTGCATATTCAAAGGGTTTTAATAATTATTTATTTTATTATACCCAATATTTTTTTAAAGTAATGATGAGTCTAGAAAAAAATGATATTTCTGATTTATTTTCTAAATTACTTTTTTTTGTTTTTCTTTTTGGAAAAATTAAACTATATGTCTTTTTTTCTTCTGCAATACTATATGTAATATTGTGTCAAAAATAATACAAACAAAACTACATTACAGTGCACAACGTACTAAAAGCACAACACACATTAATATGGAAACGCGTCAAACCTTCCTCTCCTAACTCGACATTGTATCCTGGACCTGTCCGTGGTGAAGCGTGACATGAACGAGACAGAAACGGTAATGTTTACATGTGTTAGAGCGAGACGAAGCTATGTTCCGTTGGTGCGCTTTATAAAACAATGCATGTCTTTTGTATTTCGTGAGCAATTAAAAAAAGAGATCTTTGAATGTGAGTTTATCACAACTATTTAAATTAGAAATTATCCTGTTGTGTTTTACAAGTATAAAGAGCCTGATTAAGATGTAATTTAGTTTTTGAAAAGGTTGTGCAGAAAGGTGCAATTCTGCCATGCATTGACGATATTTATAAACAATTATAAATATCGTCTACTTGTACTTAAATTTACACGAAAACCTCAACCGATATTTTTAATGCTTGTTACTTTTCTATAATGAGATATATAGATACGAAATAATATTAATTTTGTAAAAATGTGTTTACATTATAATAATTATACAATATGTTTGCGATATTGTATAATATATCAAAATAAAATTTTCATTAACATAATTTACGTTTTTTTTTATAAATTAAACACGCATTTTTTTATAAATTGCCATTAAATGTTTCAACTTTCCCACACATCGACAAAATTTTATAATTCCTTAAAAACCCGACCAATGTGTGAAAGAAGTTCAAAATTAACACAAGAAGCACATAAACGGTTATTCAAAATATTATATAACGTATCAACATCGCACAAACATTTGGACCAATGTTTGCATATTTGAAAGTCGTGTAAAAAACTAGGGACATATTCAAACATTTTTATATTTAAAAAGACATTTTTATTCTTAAGAAAGATTGCGCGAAGTTGACACATCAATGCAAACAAAAAACCCTTTTCGAGGACAAAAAGGTTTAAACAAACAAAAAAGAAAGAAAAAATATGTCTAAACAGACCTGAACCTCCTAGATCCATAGTAATCAGGTGACACGGATCTCTCCCTGTTCAGATCGTGCTGGGAGCCGCGACTGCATGTTTATGTTGGCAACAAAACGTTCCCAAGCGGTAACACCATGCAATGACGTCACAATATGGCGGGCGGTCGCGGTGAACGACGTGCATGAAGTGTGCGGGATAAAGTGAGGAGGGGGAAACGAAAAAAAACAAAACATGAGTAATGGAATGTGGAACACACAAGTTAAAAATAAACAGGCTGGGGCGCACAAATAAAAAATAAAAAAGATTTGAAAATGGAACGCTAGGATTATTTTTACTACTGGAAATAATTTTTACTTTTTTTATTTTTCGTACGTTCTATTTTCAAATTAAAGGTGCTACAAAAATTAGAACATAGGACAATGAAAGCTGATATTTTTCAAACGACATTATCACTTTGTTTAAGGACAGACATGTGAAGTGGTTGTCGCCTTCTGTAATTAGATTGGTTACGTACCCAGGTGTTCCCTTGGTGGCGCTCTTGGCTGATACCTTCCTTGGAGTGGTCTCCCGACCTTGGCTCTGGCTCTTGACCTGGTGGAATGAACATCGTATTAAGGAATATGTATCGTCAGACTAAAGACACACACTGCTGTATCTTTCTATTTTTTCTATTTCTTTCTGTTTTAAGTGGAATATAACACTTTAGGTGAAGAATGCTATACTTCTTGGGATTGTTTTATTTTAGTGTTATGCATGTTTGCTTATTTATACAAAACACTTTTTTATTTTTTTTATGGTATTTGCATACTAAGTCATGTTAATTTTTTTTTTAATAAACTATCACACAATAGGCAGGAAAGTCTACGAATTATTTAATGCTTCATAGTAGAAATATGTCTGTTCCTTAAAGTCTAAATATAATCTAGTGAACCAACCTGGTAAGCCTTGCAGACGCGGTCGACTTCGTTCTGTCGCTTCTGCGTGTGTTCCATCAACTCCTTGTGGTCTTCAATAAGACCCTCCAGCAGTTCTATGGATTCAGGCAACGGTTCGGCTTCCAGGGCTGTCAATACAAACATCATCTTTATCATTGCGTTTAACATTTATTGCTTTTATTATTTGAGTATTAATTAGTATTTATTTTTTGTTTTATTATTTGTGTCTAAGAAAGATTAATAATAGTGAATAACGACGCGAATAAGTTACAAAACACTAGTATTTTAGTAATATCCACAAAAAAATTTTTTTTTAAAGAATTCGGCCGAAGTTTCTATCCTCCCCCCATCCTTTTAACTTCCTCTCCCATTTAGATACCAACAAAGTATTTATGATTCAAGTGTTGTGTAATCACATTAGATACAGAAGTATTTTCTCATACCGGGTATCTCAAGACTGCTACCGAAAACGAAGCCGGGTGGTAGTTTTAGTGGCTACAAACACAATGCAATTAAAAATTTCGCCTAGAAACGCGACAATTTTTTTTTATGATTTTTTAAATATCGTCATTTTTGGGTGGTAAATCCATAGTTTTTGCTAAAATAATAATTTAAACTCTTTTATACCTTAGAGTATTTATAAATAAAAGGGTATATACTATTATTTTAGGAAAAAATGTATTTACCACCCAAATATGGCCATAGGAAAAAAATAACAAAAAAAATATTGTCGCTTTTTTTTGCAACATTTTCTGTTGCATTGTGTCTGAAGTCGCTTAAACTACCACCTGGCTTCGTTTTCGGTAGCAGTCTTGATATACCCTGTATACAATATATAAAAATATGATTTACAAAGCAGTTTGTTATGCAACTTTAATTTACTCAAGCTCGTTAACTATTTATACTAAGTGGTATCTAAGTAATGAAATCAGTTAATGTCTACATGACTTACAAAGCAACGTGTTCTCCAGTCCTGTGAGCCACTGCAGCAGTTCCTCCAGCACCAGGTCGAGGTCCTTCAGGCTCTGCATGTGCGCGTCCAACTTGCCGCCGCGCTGCATCGCCCACTGCCATACCTGCACCCAGACATCACTCAGTGATGGAACATACAAGGGGGATCAAGGGGGATCTAGGGGGGAGGTCATGGCGTCATGTTCCCCCCCCCTGGCCTGGCGCTATACCTGCACGCAGACATCACTCAGTGATAAAACATACAAGGGGAGATCAAAGGGGGATCTAGGGACGTCATGGGGGTTATGCCCCCCTCCTGGGCTAGTTTCAGATTGACAGAATTTAATAATTATATTAGGCCCGTGCCCTGCAGTGGAACGTATATGGGCTGATATAGAAACAGTCAATTCTTTGTATGTCGATAAATCAAGTAAAAAAGTGTATGTGTTCACAAATCACGGATGAAACGAACTTTAAAAAAATCACTATTACGAATTCGACTATTAAAATCGGTCCCACTGTTCTGACAAGAACTATATGACCCTAGCTTAAAAGCTGGATCCGCCCTTGGGTATATACACTATCCCACCTTCAAACCCGCCAACGAAACTCAAGGCCATCATAATCATCATTATCTCAGCCACAGGAAGATCACTGCTGAACCTAGGCCTCCCTCAAGGCCATGACCGGACAGTATTCAATGACACCGAGATTCGAAGAAGCTCAGCGGGTTTTTAATTTGTAATGCAATTTATCATTTTTTTGTATTTCAATGAATGGCGAGACTAGCATGCCGTTCGCCTGATGATAAACGATACGGCCGCTAATGAACAGTAGCAAAACCAAACGCTGTGGATTGTGTGGATTAGCATTCCACCGCGCTCGCCATCCTGAGACATACGTGGTTAAGTCTCAATATTTACAGTAGTTACTCTGGCTACGATGTGATGGATGAGTGGAATAAAAGTGAAACAAGTGCTGGTTTTTGCAATCTCAGCGAACTAGTTGTATTGCTTTCGTTTTTTAGCTGAATTTGCTGGGACGCCTTGAACGATATTGGTACGATTCCTCCCAATAGCCATGAAAACAAAAATAGGTGGAAAAAGGACTACCAGAATCCATTTATTTTTGAATTTAGATACGTTTCTATATTTATGGTAATTTATAGTTCCATCTACCCTAATGAGTCACAAGTGTGAGGCTACGAATGTATAAATATACATATTTATGCTGGTAATTTTCCTATTTCAAATTGATAATATTCAGATTTTGCATATTGATAACATTGGTTTTACTTAAAAATACTTTTTATTTGTTGTTATACAAGCCGCCAAGTCACTAATGAGATAACATAAATTAAAATTATGCAAATTTGATTCTAAATTTCATGATGGAAAATAAAAATATAAATGATTTTGCAATACCTTTTTTTCTGTTTCATATTAATATTAAATTTAAAAAGGTATTTCATATGACCTTGTTGGACGTATCTGATAAGTTCGTTATTTATTACATCAAAAATATGCGCATTTTCAATCGCATTATCAATGCATATCATTATAATTGTGTTTAGTTATGTAATATTTAAAATAACAATGGAAGTTTCGGATTAAGTAAATTAATTTAAAGTTTATGTAGGGCGATACAATGGCTTTATAATTTTTATCGGCATTTGATTAGAATCTAAGCCACATCCATAATTCAATAGTTTACTTGACAAATCATAGATATTGGGGTTGCCATCATTAAAACCTATGAGGTCTATACATAGATCACTCTATATTACATAGAACTATTATAATCCTACCTGCCCAGGGGTAACTTTGCTAAAAATCCTTATAACTGGCAACACTGTCGCCACCAACTGTATTTTATTTTTAGGGTCATTCATTTTTAAAACACATTAACTCAATTTTAATTTTAAATTCACTCCAACAAAAAATGTCGACTATTCGCAAATATCCATATTCAATGAAATATTATATCAAAAATTAACTCCTTATCATTGGCAATAAGATAAGATTGTGTTAATTGATTTGTTATTAATGTAATCTTAATTTTAGTATCTTTGATGTGGATTATTTATGTCATTGGATATTTTTGCGCTAACCTCGTGACTTCTTTGTTAGTTTGCGTTAACTATACCAAAACTAATCTGGTGATATTTGGGTGGGACCACCCCCTAGTAATTTAAAATATACATTTGATTTCAAGATCTTACAAAACTTTTTGTCTATTAGAATTTTTGTCATATGTTCATTTAGAGAATAAATTTTACATTTAAAATATCCATCATTAGATGAGTTCCTGTAAAATTGTTTTTTTAGGAATCTAATCTGAATATTTGCAAACAAAAGTCAATTTGCTCAAGCCTCGGACCAATTCGTCCTTGAGTTATTAAATTATTATCAATTTTATTTATCAAGGAAGTGTAACGTCTTTCTTTAAATTGATATGAAGCAATTTTTGGCAGACATTGCGTGATCTTCTCCATTATTACCTAATTCATACACATACTTGGTAAACTGTTTAAACAGCTGTTATAAATTAATATACTACATATAAAACAGATAAACTAGACGGGCGGAAAAAACGCTGGCTTCAAAACGCCTGTTAAACTGAGATTTTTTTAAGAGTATATACTTTTTTTATTCAAGAGCAAAGCTTTAATTTTAATTAAGCTCCCCTTTCGATACCCCGGGGTAGGCCGAAAGGGGTATGTCAGTGTCTCTGGCCTTGCAGCCCATTACAAAAGCGGATATTGTGGCCGAGCTGGGTCCCTAGCAATACCTACGCCAGAAAAATACTACCATTTCCAACATAGTACTAGTGGTAGGTACTGCCATAATGTCTATAATTTATTTCTCCCGTTAAAAGTAGTGTATATGTACTGTTATGTTCCGATTTGAAAGTCATTGTAAGCAGAGTAACTACTAAATAAATTTTATGTCTCAGGTTGGCAAGCGCAGTGGTATGCCATGTATTTGATTTTGATTGTTTGTTTGTTTTGTTTGTTTGGTTCTGCTCTTGTCCATGAGCAGTCATATCGCTTACCATTAGGGAATGACATGCTTGTCTCGCCGTTCATAAATTTTTTTATAGTATATATGATAAAATATAATTAGTGCCAATTATAAACAAATAACAACAGTTTATTGTTATTTATATTTAAAGTATAAGTATTTGACGATCAATATACATATTATTTTCGATTACATATTATGTTCACCTAAATGTCCAAACCTTTTTATCAATTTCAAAACATTATTTAAATATCTTGTAAAACATATCGTCGAAAAACGTAGTAGTGGAATTATTTGCAATCGAATAACTGAATCTGATTGACTGTTAGCGGTTTTTTAATTGTTAGAAAAACGCCCGTCTACTTTAATCTTCTTTATTTTGGTATTCATCATATTTTAACATCATTTCACAAGTAGTTTAATACAAATATGAACGTTCTTGTAGTGGTAAGTAAGGAATTATTATTCGTTTTAAAAATACTAACATAATATCAATGATAAATATAAAATTTCTAACTTTAGCACGAAGTTCTATATGATTTTATTTTATAATAATAAATATATATTTTCTGTTTATCAAATTTTATTAAACGTCTCGTTTTTGTGGGGAATGTCAACTAAAATAGATTAAATACATTTTAAGCTAAGGATGTTATACTAAGGCCCAAATAAACTCTCATATACTCTCATATTAAGGAATGTTCGTGTCCAATAGTGAAAAGTCTCACTAATAATATTCGTTTGCGCCCAGAGGGGTTACTCTATAAAAACGATACGAACTTCGAATGTTCGGATGCCTTACGTAAAACTTTACTGTGTGATACTCCACAATTGTTGGATTCCTCTATCGTATTTCGGAGAAAATGATTAGTATAATAGAGAATAATACTGATTTTTAGAAGTGGAAATTTTATACCTTACTCCGGATGTCGAACATCCGAACATTCGAAGTTCGTATCGTTATTATAGAGTAACACCCCAGACAATAAGACAACCAACCATGTTGTCAGGGATTAATCTCAGTAGTTCCATTCACAGTTCCATCATGGAACTACTAAGACTTTTAATTTTGAGTAGTTCCATTAATTAATCCAATGGAAATATCGAAAATGAAAAGTCTCAGTGGTTCCATAATGGAACTGTGAATGGAACTTATCAGAATAAACCGTTGTCAGCCCTAATAATTGTATTGAATTTCAGATAATCGCTCTCATACTCCTGTGGGCGGTTTGGGCCAACTGTCAGATCACATACAGCTACAAAATGGCCGACATGGAAGTGACGGGTGAGCTGGCGCCCGGTGTACCCGTCACATTCAATATGGGACCACTACCGAATGTCGATCACGTGCAATGATATTTCACCTTGTGTATTTTGTTTTTAAATGTATTGAAAGTAAGAGATCATTTTGTTTTATTAATTGAATACGAGAGTCAATGATTTGACAATAAATAATACACCCAACAGTCACATACATAGTCTAGTCATAGTCCCCACATTAAGATCAATTAAGTCTTATGTCTTGAGTACCAGGAACTACGACAGAATTTTCGGTCTCACAAAATGTCAACTGTGTGTGGCCTGAGACAAATATTTAGTAATATTTGTGGGCCTCACACAGATTTGCCTCGGTGCGGGGATCGAACCCGCGGCCTCTCGGTTTATAGTCGGCTTCTAACCAACTGTGCCACGGAGGCTGTCAAATATTATATGTAATTTTGGTTCTATGTTGTCTTAAAGATTACTTAGTTGAAGTAATTCAGTACCCAATAATTCAAATGAAACAGTCTACTCGGAAATCATTCAAAAAATCCATGCACATAAAACGCATAAAATGTATCAATTTCGATCCCACTACCTAAACACGAATACAATACAAAAAGGTCATTCACCCGTCACATCACTCAGCTGTTAACATCGACCAATAAAAACCGTGAAAGGACTAACATGGATATTTTATAGCCAAAGTATACAAAAATCTACATACCTCATCCCACCGGCTCTGTATGATGGTGATCCAGTGTTTGATAACGGTGACGGCATCGGGATGCGCTTTACTCAATATGGAGTGGGCGAGAGATATAGTGTCGTCCTTGTCCGTCTGTTTCTCGTTGAGTTCTCGCACGAACCGTTCGTGCTCGCGTATCTGTTGTTGCGTCTCCTCGCCGCCTTCGGGTAGCTGGCCCGAGAATCGAAGCTTGGTCTCCGCGTCCGAGAGCCACTCCAGAAGCATGTTCACTGAGCGGTGTAGTTTTTCGGCCTGAGGAGTGTTTTGTATTTAGTATTGTTTTTTTTTTAAGTTGTGCTTAAAAATTGTGGAGTTTGTTATTAAGTTAGATGTGAGTTGTTATGTTTTGACAATTTAGTCTAAAGAACAATAAGATTTTATTATTATTTAAATCTTCATTGTACACAAAAAATACAATAAACAGAAACAAAAATAAAAAAAAGAACATTTTAGTGGCACAAAAAGCGCTTTATAGTTGAAAAACATCTTTATTTTATTAAGCATATCACAGAATCTCCATTTTTTTTACCAAAAAGGCTCGAAGGACCACACCAAAAAAAAAAGGAAAAAATATAACCAATTACCTCCTTAAGTGCAGTCTCTAGTTTGGCGGCCTTCTTCTCGCTGAGGGTCTGCACCGCCTCCCAGGCCTGCTGCAACTCACTGCACTGCTGCTTGATGCTGGCAGCATCCTCGCGGGGAACCTAAATATATTGTTTAGCAAAAAAATAAAAACACACAACAGTCACATACATAGTCCTGACCGTAGGATGGAAAGCTACAGGCTCGTAGGGTTACTTTTATAGACTTGTTTGGAAAGTCTGTCATTCTTTTTGTCTTTGTCATGACCATAACCACGAGTTATACCAGTAATAATATTATATTATACTGCTATACTATAGCACTTTTTTTTGGTCTTAAAGCAAGAATATTAAGGGCAATATGTAGAGGTAATTTTATTTCTAGCCGTTTCACACAATTTTTGTGATGGTTATATCAATAGCGGGCTTTAGTAAAAAGAGCTGCTCATTAAATTCTTCAAAAAATGCTTCAAAACCATAAAGTGTAAAAATGATCTAGCTGCAAAATAATATTAATTGAATATTAAATTTTAATTTTTCTTATATTAACAGTATAGTACCATAGCACTTACAGTGGCTTCCAGATCTTTTCCAGTTTTCATAACCGATTGCATTTGCTGTTCGCGCGAGTGAAGATCCTCCTCGAATTGCTGCAACAACAATATACAATTACATATTCTACCAAAACATCCAGAAGTCTAATTAAACATTTGGTTCCAAGTCATTGAGGTATTTTGGTATTTTTCATTGGTACGGTTCATGTTGGTAAAAACATTTTGATTGCATTATATGATATGCTATAAAATCTCAATGTTCTTCGTTTAATACGAAGAACTCCTCGGCTGTCTTAAGGAACAAATATTCCAAAAAATAATACATGTTTATTTGTATCGGCATAACTTCATCATTTATTGACCGAATTGAATGATTTTTTTTGCATATGACACAGCATACTTTCCACTATGTTTTAAGATAATACACAAGCTGAACCCACCTTATGCTGTTCGATGAGCGCCATGACAGTGTCGAGGTCTCCGTGCAGCGGCGCGTCTGCGGCGAGGACTTGTTGTTGCTTGTGTAACCACTCCAGCAGCGCAGACATCGCGTCCTTGAACTGGCCGGAATACAGCAACGCCTCTTCTAACTTGCGTTGTCTGGGAATTGTTATTGGAGGTTAGAAAATACACATATGATATAACATTTATTTATTTGTTTTTTTTTTTGTTGTACGCAGTAGAAAAAGAATAAAAGTTTTAGCGACAATACAAATCAATAAAGGCCAAATGGCAGTCTTATCGCTCTAAGGCACTTTTTGCCAGGCAATAATGGGATGAATATATGAGCGGGAAAAAATAAATAACACCCAACAGTCACATACATAGTCCTGACAACATACTAAAATCGAGTCTTGCGTCGTGAGTATCAGGAACTACGAGAGACTTTTCGGTCTCACAAACAAACAGACCCGAAAGAAATATTTGTGGACAAACATTTCTTTCGTTGCGGGGATCGAATCCGCGGCCTCTCGTTTCACAGGTGGCGTCTAAACGCCTGTGCCATGGAGGCTGGCAAAAAGAAGGGGCAGTGTAAAAATAAAGAAAATGAAAGATCGGAGAGATAAATAATATTATAAAAACAAATATTAGCATAATATATTTATACCTGTCAACAGCCTTGGAGCAGACGGTGGTCCACTTGGTCTTCATGTCAGCCAGCATGGTCTTCAGCGTGTTCTCATCGGTCTTGGGCGCCTTGTCCTTCAGTTGCTTGCCGGTCTTCATCGCCTGGTCGTAGACCGGCTGTTTG
Source organism: Hyles vespertilio (assembly GCA_009982885.2). Taxonomy (NCBI): domain Eukaryota; kingdom Metazoa; phylum Arthropoda; class Insecta; order Lepidoptera; family Sphingidae; genus Hyles; species Hyles vespertilio. The sequence continues at coordinate 9,574,400 of CM042823.1, forward strand.
GCAGCCAGGGCCTTTTGGAACTCGCGGTGTTTTGTCAGCCTGGAGGAGATTTAATATCAGTATAAAATGCCATGTTAATACTTATACTACTTAATGTAGAATTAATTTCACCAACTGAACCCAAGATATATTTTTATACAATATGTCAAACAAACCTGGCAACAAGGCTGGGATGTATGCAATGATAGTAAAAAATAATTTCTAACTCAGCGATTACCTATATAAATCATTATTTTAAAAAAATATAAAAGGGACCAATCCTAATATACCGGGTATATCAAGACTGCTACCGAAAACGAAGCCGGGTGGTAGTTTTAGTGGCTACAAACACAATGCAATTAAAAATTTCGCATAGAAACGCGACAATTATTTTTTATGATTTTTTAAATATCGTCAATGTTGGGTGGTAAATCCATAGTTATTGCTAAAATAATAATTTTAACTCTTTTATACCTTAGAGTATTTATAAATAAAAGGGTATACACTATTATTTTAGGAAAAAATGTATTTACCACCCAAATATGGCCATAGGAACAAAAATAACAAAAAAAAACTGTCGCTTTTTTTTGCAACTGTTTCTGTTGCATTGTGTCTGAAGTCGCTTAAACTACCACCCGGCTTCGTTTTCGGTAGCAGTCTTGATATACCCTGTATATTTCAAAGGTTATTGAGGTAATTTTATTTTGTCCTTAGATATTTTTAAAAGGCAGATTATTTTCACTCACCTCTGCTTAATCTTTTCGGGATCATTTACAGTGGTCTCGGCGTTGAGCTCGTCCAGTTGTTGTTCAGTGTCATTCAGCCAGTTCATCAAGTTGTTCCTAATAAAAAAAACATTAACTTAGTATCCAAGTGGAACTTATAGTAAGATATAATAACGATGTAGGTTATTTTTTAATACAATGTAGATAAGTAAATTTTTTGTTGAAGTTTGTAAAATACACAACTTAACTATCGATATTTTTCTTTTTGTAACGTTTCTAACCAAAACAACATCATAAAATTTTTTTCTATTTTTCAAACCAAACAAAAAATCCTTTTTTTTTGATACACATTAAAATATCTGTTATGCACACATATTTAAATGAACTCAACAGTACTAACTCATAGAACTAAAAATAACATAACCCCAATATTTTTTTGCTTACCACATGTCATTAAACTCCTTGGCCTCTTTGAAGCCGTGGTCCAAGGCCCTGGTCCTCTCGGCGGCCTTGGAGACGACCCTCTCCCAGCGATGCTGTACCGACACCAGCAGGTTCTTGATGAGTATCACGTCTTGCTTCTGGCTGAAGTATTTCAGGTGCGTGCCCTTTTTGTCCAGGTGCAGCATCGTCTCGCGATGCGTCGACACTTCCTTTTGGAATACTTTGTGCTCTTCGATTTGGGCTGTTGGAGAAATTAGGAGTTATTTGGTGGTTTGGATTTTTTTGCGTTTGTTAAGTCTAAGGATAAGTCATATTTTTAGTGATTTTTTGTAGAAAAATATAGCTTATAATATACCGGGTATATGGAAGTAAATAATGGAAATATTTTAGACGTTTCTTTTTAATACAAGTGGTTAAATAAAAATTTACAGGAACTGCGAAATTAGTATGACACTTAAATACAATTTTGATGTAATACTTTGATTAAATAATATGTCAACAGTTTTTTTTTGTATGTATTTTATAAAATCAAGTTTTTTCGGAACATTTTTTTTATTGATTTCTATAACTTGTCGTTTTAGCATTATTGAACGATAGGCAAGACTATTCTCTCTTTTACTTAGTTCCGCTCTAGCATTTAATAGACCTGAATATAAAAAGGAGATTCTGACGAATTGAAAATATACTCCTTTTTTTGAGTCGGTTAAAAATCAAGGACAAACAGAATGCCGTCTAGTCATATTCACCAGTCCGGTGCAATCTAGCAGGGGCGTGCACTCCTTGTAGGCAAAATGCAGTGCTTTACTTGCCATTCGCCGATATTTTATTATAACGTTCGTACGTTTTAGATGGCTTTAATTTATAGTAAATAAATGAATAAACAAAATATAATAACTTAAAAACGCCTAATATTTTATAAATAGCACCTATTTGCAAAGCAAAGCGCTGCAAAGCAAAATAATGTACCTAATCAACCAAGTCATGCCGCCGCGTCCCGCATGAAATTTGTTTGCATGTGTGTAGTAATTTTGGTGTCCGTGCACAGTCGCAAACGCACACACCCATGAATATTGAAAGCCGCGACTCCTGCGGCAGGCCTCGGGAGTTCGGCAGTTGTCGGGAGTAATCGTAAATGTTCGTTGCCTATAATCCGAGTAAAATTAATAGGCTGGAATCATTGACTTATATGGCTGGAATCTAATAACTCACCTATGCACATTATGCATTTTTGGTTAGTAAGGTTTTATTTGTTTAAATAGAAATGTTTTGTGTTTCGCGGGGGCCATTTTGCTTTTTTTATGAGTTTTTGCATTGTTTACTATTTTATACTAGTATGTTTGTAAAAAAAAAATGAATTCTTAACGGATTTTTCATTTTAACATTTGAAAGTGTGTACATTTAACAGTTTATTACTAAGTTGTACAATTGTAGTCATTTGCTTTTACTAGTGTGTTTGTTTATTTTATCAAAAGTTATTTGATTGCGAGGTTTGTGTTAAAAATGTATGTTTATCAAATGAATGAATGAGGTGGCCGAAATCTTGCGTTTATTTACATCGGGATAGGTATAGTAATCTCAACTAACCGGAACCTTGAATACTGTGAAAATTGAAAGCTGACTAGGTGAGTTTTTTTATTTTACTTATTAGAATTTCTTCCGCCGCGACGATCGATCGCATCGACGATCGATCGTTTTGTCTGCGTTGCCGTAGAAGATGGACATGAATAGTAGTACATCTAAGACTTGTTATGTTGGCATGGTTTCCGACTTAGAGATCCGTCGCGTGGCTGTGGCTATGCTAAAAAACTATAAAAGAAAAAGTTTTTGTGACCGAGTATTCCACCGCATACCCAGTGTCATAATCCTGTGCACGCCGCTGCAATCTAGTGCTGGACATAGGCCTCTCTATAGGTACACTATGCAATGCTCTCGTGCGAGCTCGCCAAGCAAGAGGGCGTCGCATCCTACCACCCTACGTTTGCCACCTTTTTTTTTATTCATTATCTACAATCAGTCGTTGGACTATGAGCTTTGTTGAGTGAACGCCTAGTGTATCCACTTACTGAGCAGCGTGTCCATGACCCTGGAGACGGGTTTGGCGGAGACGAGCGTCTTCTCGGCGCTGGTGAGCCAGTCCACGAAGGCCTGCAGCGCGTCGTGGAACTCCGTCGCCTCCTTCAGCGCTATCTCCAGCTTTATCTTCTTGTCTGACGCTCTGTGGGGGAACAAAACTTTTAAATACTTATACTTGTATTCATTTTATTTGCATTGCGTCTAAAGTCACTAAAACTACCGCCTGGCTATTTTTTCATTCGGATTATAATCTGTATCTCTGTAATTTTTTCACGCACTAGGTGTTATTAATGGGAAGGGAACATACATACATTTAATATGTTTTTCAATCAATAATATATAATAACATATAAAACTTATATTGTTTGTTTGTTACCTCTAATCTAAGGAACTACTAGTTCGAATTAAAAAAACATTCTTGTGTTGGATAAGTCATATATCGAGGAATGCTATAAACTATACATAATCACGCTATGACATATAGGAGGAAAACAGTAGTGAAAAATGTAACAAATACAAGGCTTCTTTTTCGTTTTTCGTGGTCCTATTGTTCGGTATTCTAAATAAATACCCTGAATCGAACGTTATTGCTACCATTTTGGAAAAGCTACAACCGAGCGAAGCCAGGCCAGACCGCTAGTAAATTATAAAATTATCAGCTAACCCACCTGGCAGTAACATTGTCCCATCTGGACTTCAAGTTCTTGAGGTTTTGGTGCAGCTGCGATGTGGGGTTGGGCTTCTCCTGTCTCTTGAGGTACTCCTGGCCCTGCTGCAGTACAGCCTCCACCTTGGGCCGATTCGCTTCGATCTCGTTGTATACCTCCTGTGAAACGGGATATTGGGGTTGAAGTCATATAGTGTAAATAAATTGTCATGTTACTAAGTAAATATTTCGTTTTTTAATAACGTGAATACAATAATATTGGCATGATAGAAATAATTGCAATTGATACATCAGCAACAGAATTACTGTCCTACAAACTATAACATATTGAATAAAACATTTTTTTTTCGTCAAAATACTAAAACTATATTTTTATAAACAAAATATTACAATCAAAAAATTGTTAGTGACGAAATTAAAATTTTGCTTTATGGAAAAAAAATACTATTTTTTTTTATTTCCTCTAAGTTGCATTTGTTATGGTTTATTAAGATTTATTAAGGATTGAACCAGACTAAAATCAAATAAGCCTTGCTCTTGCCGCTTTTAGGCCGTGACTGATCTAGTGTATATCTGATCGAAAGTTGCAAGGGTAATGAACAGTAAACACTTTTTTTTTTAAATATTCTTACCATGAACCGTTCGAGTTGTTCGGTAGCGGTCTCGGGAAGTCCTCCGACGGGCTTGGAGGCTGCGATCACGCCGTCCACCTCCGACAACCACGAGAGAAGGTCGCCGATCTCCGCGTTGAAGCTGCAATACAAGAATATGGTTATTGGATATGTATCAAAAGAGTATTATATGCCATAAGCATTTCTAGAACCACTCTCAATCGTGCTCTCGATTGTCGAGGAGGCCCGTGTCCTATAGTAAGACGTATATACGGGTATCTCAAGACTGCTACCGAAAACGAAGCCGGGTGGTAGTTTAAGCGACTTCAGACACAATGCAACAAAAAATTTTGGAAAAAAAAAGCGACCATTTTTTTTTGTTAAATTTTTTATATGGTCGTATTTTTGTGGTAAATAGATTTTTTTCGTAAAATAATAGTGTATACCCTTTTATTTATAAAGACTCTAAGGTATAAAAGAGTTTAAATTATTATTGTAGCAAAAACTATGGATTTACCACCCAAAAATGACGATATTTAAAAAATGAAAAAATAAAATTTCGCGTTTCTTAGCGTTGCATTGTGTTTGTAGTCACTAAAACTACCACCCAGCTTCGTTTTCGGTAGCAGTCTTGAGATACCCGGTAGGTTGATAGAAATAGACTAGAACTATAATTTTGTTAAATTTAAAGTTCCTTTTCCTGTTTACGTTAAGTTTATTTTTACAGCTTATTTAATTAATTTTAAATACACATAAATTGTCGCATAACTAGTGAACTTTAAGTTAAACTAACCCTTACGCAATATTGACATGCAATTTAAATTTACGCTTATAAAAAAAAACTATATTTTTTCTTATAGATTTGATATATGTTTTCATAATTAGTTCGTTCTACTCCTAAAGAAGTAACACTTACCTTTGCGCCTCTCTAAGTGCGTCTTCCAGTTCAGTCTGCCTATCCCTGGCCTTCTGTTGCAGTTCGCGCCACTTTCTGTTCAGTGTGGACAGCTTCTCTGCAGTCTCGCCTGCCTCGTCTGTTGTGATGCAATTTTATTTATTAAGGTTGGTATCAACACGTATTAATTTAATTGGAGAAATGAGGTATGGTGTGGGAAAATAGTGTTGATTGAGGGACAATGTTCATGAGGTTTCACCGTCAAGCATATGTTTAACAGCTCCGAAGATTGCAATCTTGATTTAATAAAAACCTGTGCCTTTTATAAGGCCGTTTGTTTACAGTCATCATAATCATCTGTAGGGTACTACTGCTGGGTATAAGCCTCTCTCATATTATGCTATTTTTCCTTACATTCGGTTTCTAAAGAGCAAATGTGATGGGAGTGATTAAAAATAGTAAAGGGTCTCTACTATAGTACATCTTCGATTATAGTAGACTGTAATAGATCTTTATAAATATTCAGAAATAGTAGTTTTTCAGTAAGGTGTGTTTTGCAGGTCGCCTGTATTAATAGAGGAATTAAAAAAAAGTTAAAGTTGATGAAAGTGATTGAGAGTGATGATGACGATGATGATAAATTCCTAGCCATTTTTAGTCTTGGCGACTTATACACACATGAATTTTTAAACACAACGTTGATATTCCATACTTTGATGACTTACGTACCTTAGCTTAAAAGTAAAGGCACGAGTAAGGTTAAAGCAGAACTTGCATAAGACTACAATAGATAAGAAAGAGAGGGCGATATACGGATAGTATGTGAGTGAAAGAGAGTGAGTATGTTACCGGCACCGTGCTGTATGATCTGCGCGCCGGCGTCAGCGAAATACGAATAAGACTACAACACATAAGACAGAGAGGGCGATATACGAATGACATGCGAGTGAATGAGAGAGAGAGAGAGAGAGAGTATAGTCACCAGCGCCGTGCTGCACGATCTGCGCGCCGGCGTCGTTGAGCGTGTCGACGCTGGGCTGGTGCGCCGCGATGTCGTTGACCAGCACCTTCAGCTTGGCCAGCTCCACCTCCAGCACCTGCGGGTCGCCTGCCACCTGCGGGACGACGGAAACTTCAGTATCTGCTCTCAAATACTGGCTGTTTGACTGGCCGAAAAATCACTTTCTGTGTGGGCTAAATAATTTAATAGTGTATTTCCAATTCTTCCTATTAATTTAATTAAATAATTTTGTTAAATAGTGTCTACTTTTCCCACCAAACAGCAGTTTAAATGCACTGCTGTGTTTAAAAATGTTTAATAGTGATTTACAAAAAATCCAGGTGTTCCAGCTCACCGGCTTGAGGGTTGAATGTTTAATATTAATTTACAGTGATACTAAAATTCAAGGTTTTTATGCACACCGGATATTAGTTTATAGCGATTATTTAATTTCCAGGTGTTCTAGCATACCATCTTGAGCGTGTGTACATTCATCTATACATATCAAATGTTTAATACTAATTTCTGTTTTCTTGTTCAGATGTATTGGTATGTGATTGATAGTAGACCTAATAAATAAAAATAAAATTAATTTCCAGGTGTACGCATACCGGTTTGAGCGCGTCGAGCGTGTGCTGCGTGCTGTGTATCCAGGCGAGCAGCTCTTGCAGCGCGTGCTGCAGCTGGCCCAGCTTGAGCAGCGCGCGCTCCAGCTGCTGCTGGCGCTCCACCATGCCGCGCAGCAGGGCGGACCAGCGCGAGTTCACTAGCGTCAGCGGCTGCTTTATAGCTTGAGCTTGCTCCGATGATGTGCGTTCGGTTAGCTCTTGGGCTTGCCTATAATATGAATTTAATTTGATTGAATGATATGATTGTTAAATAATGTTTTAGAGAAAGGATAAATTGTAGAAGGTACTCCACTTTTTAAGAAAGACGTTTTTTCTGCAACATTTAGGCATATTGTAAACGTAAAAAAATGCCTTGAAAATGTTAAGATTGCTTTTTTTTAATAATTACTTTTAATTTCATTGAATGAAATGTCAAATATGTATTGTAAAGAAATTATAAGTAGTAAGACGTTTTACACTTTTCAAAAATCATTTTTTCTACAACATAAAGGAAAAATTAGAACATTAAAATATGTTTAAAAATAATCTAATAACAAACACAAGACAGTTAGTATATAGCCATTATAAACGACTAAAATCCAAACAATATCTTATTTGGATTTGAGCAGTATATATTATAGACATGGATTATATTAAGAAGAAACACCACACACCAAATAACACACACACACACAATTATACTTACATAGATTACACAACATATACACAGACTAAATGCATTCTGGGTATAATTAATACATGAAACGTCAAATATTAAATACTTAAATTCAAAATAAGAACAAAACTTTTTTCTTTTCTACTTTGAACCGGTACATCATATTTTTCTAGTTACTTTAATAAAATACCAAAATATATTTATGAAAAATTGTCCTATTCACCATTCCAGTATCAATTTAAACAAAACATGTATTAGTTTTTCCATGCATTTTTTTTACTCGACAACCTACTCTCGAAGGTATAATAGACCTTTAAATATATAAAGCGACAAAATCAAACGAACACTACGCGACTACGAAACCACAACTTCACAAGGCACATTCAAAAATGGTAAAGTTATGTATCCTTGCCTCGTGAGACTCCTGCGTGACGTCATTGCACGTTAGGTGGCGCATAGAAAAATACATCATTAGTAATTTGAACAGTTACACAGGGAGGTTGGTGATTGAGAGGCATTAAGAGGAGAAAATATAAATGTTTTCATTTTTCTACTTTTAAATTTAGCAATTTAAAAAACGAAACTATTCGATATTTTTGTGCTAAAATCTTGTATAAAAACATTTCAATATGTTTTATCATATCCATAAAAATATTTTTTTATACAGTATGCTTAGAAATGTTATATTTAAAAATGTGTTTTGGTCTATTAATCTCTGTATTTTTGAGACTATTATTTATTTTTCTCCTCTTAACGGCATTTATTGTGCTGGGTATTTTTGTGTGCTATTCCATATTAAAGATTCTAAAAGATTGTTAATACAAAAGGGAAAAGTGTACTAAATTCTAATAAATTCTTATCCCAGGACAAAATTGTATTAAATAACACTTGTGAAAGGGGAACACCAAAACATTAATATATGATTTCTAGTGCTATGAAATATTTACTATCATCCAAAAATACTAATTTTCATCCTTTATTAACCCACACCTAATTTTAGTAACTTAAGAAACTTATTTCATTTATGAATAAAAGTGTACCTATGTATTGTAGATAGATACATTCCTGACTTAGGAATCGAACCTATATTTTTACGAAAAGCACCTCAAATATATTTCATTCATCTCTTAAACTTCTCTAGGTCACAATATTAAATAAATATTTTAAACAAGATAATATATCTTATACCCAATGTTACCTCTCGATTACTTTTACAAAAAATATACTACATTTTCCCATCTACAAAAACTCCCATTTAAAAAAAATCCCCTGTATTTAAAACCTACAACCTCATGCAATCCCAAAAACTTTTTTATCGCAAAAAAAACAAAAAAGATTACGGACCTGTTCAAAGCCTCGACCTTCACCATGTGTGGGTCGACCTCCTGTTTGAAGGCGGCTAGTTGCGCGATCTGCCGCTTGACAGCATCGATGTCGGAGCCCAGGGGACCCATGCGCGAGAACTTGTCCTCGGCGGTGTCCAGGAACTCTTGGAGATTCTGGTGGAAAAGATTTTTTTTTGGTTTTTTATTCAACATACACTATATGTACCTAGGATACAACGAATACAATAGAGTAGGATATAATATTACATTATAATACAATAATACATATAACTTATCACAATAAGTACACTAGAAAGAAAGAAAATTGATTTATTACACACTAGCGGCCTCTGTGAACTCGCGCGCGACCGAGAACAAATCGACCTGGTAGGACTAATTTCCAAACCTAAAACATCCTATAAACCCACCTGCAAAGTATCATGGAACTCCATAGCCTTCTCCATGGCATCGATGAGGTTCTCCTCTCTCCTCGCGTACAACGCCGTGATGTTATCCCAGGCGCTGTCCAGGTCTTCCATGTGCTTCTTCACTTCAGGCTTGTCAGGCTCGCCGCAAAGCGACATGAGCGTTGAACCGGTCTTGCGGACTTTCTCCACCTGGAGATTGATAGGTTTTAGCATGTATGTTTTGATACGTTTATCGATATCGATAAAAAGGAATTTCAACGGGAACTAGATATAGGTTTATTGATATTATATATGGAATATATTGTGAATTTATATATATTTTTTTCAAGTTAGATATTTTTTTTACAATATAATAAGCTATAACTTGATTTACTGCTGGACACAAACTTTTACTATGTTGAGTTCTATTTTGGTATTGGGAAAATGCCTTATTGGATTTTAGATTACTTTAAGTAGATAGTGTATGCTAAATTCACTAATGGTTAGGTGACACGTTGCATTTATGAAGATTAGGAATACAAAATCAGATCGCTATCAGTCGGTATTCTGATTATCTCTCTCGAGTCTGATCTCCTGCAGGGGGACTTGTTGCGCCTGTATTTGTCTGCTCTGATATCACAAGGGACCACGCCATCCAACGAACGCGTGCGCACCCAAACGAACGTGTGCGTAAACCGCTTAATTTTATCGCACTATATCTATAACTTACCTCAGGTTTAGTATGATCGATCTCATGTCTGATCTCCTGCAAGGCGACTTGCTGCGCCTGTATCTGCCTGGGTTGCGCGGCAGGCGGCGGCTGCGAGGCCAGGGTGTCGCGCAGGTCGGCCAGCGTGGCCATCACCGCGTTCAGGGCCGTCCAGAATCGACGAGCCATTTCCAGTGCGCTTTCTAAAGAGCGAGTGCGTGATCCACTTGATTTTTGCACTTCGTCCCATAGTCTGGATGAAAAAATAAATAATTGTTTAATAAAAATAAAAAGCAAAGTATACAGGTGATTTTTACAAGTGTCCGTACAACCTTTAAAATTCAAATTATTGGGACTACTACACAATAGTGTTCAAAGAAATAAAAAAAAGATTTTGATGATAAATAAAAGTTATTTATTGGATTTTAGAAAAAATATTATCTCTTTTATCGACAGGCACGAACTGAACCCATTGATTATGAAAATAAAAACTGCACCTATTTTATCATTACACCGTCCTATAAGGTACATCATAAATACCAAATTCGCTATTATATTGAGTTATTACTAAAAAGTATATTACTTGTTAAGTTTCTCCAGTTTGTTCCTGATATCCCTGACGGCAGGATCGCTCTTGTTGGCCTTGCTGATGACGTCAGAGGCGGCGCGTTGCACCGCGTTGTAAGCCTCCTTGCGCTTGTCCAGGTCTTCCACTAACGCGTTGTTCTCTTCGATTTGGTCCCTGGTGGTAAAAAATATCGATAAGTTTGTGGTGAATTTTCAGTGCTGTATAATGAATTGATACAATATTTCATACGTTGTATTAACAATAAATTAACTAAAATATAGAAAAAAAAAAACATTAAAATACAGGCTAAAACCTAAAGAAAAGCGAAACACAAGGTCATTTTAAACAAAAAAAATATGTAATGCCTGATTTTTCAATCATCGATAAAAATATTGATATATTCATTATTGAAACTGTAATCTTATTCATATCGTTTAATCGATGAATACATTTTACTCAAAGTGTTTAATCGTCAATCGGCTCTGAGAACGAATAGTAAAAAACGTTATTATCTATCAAACTATCTATCTATCTAAAAATGGCACAACATATTCTCAATACTCACTCAATCTTAGGCGGGTGAGCGGACACTGGTTCGGCTCTTTGCAGTTGGTCGGCGGCGCCGGACAAAGCGCGAAGCATGCCTTCAAGCTTGTCCGAGAACTGAGACGATTCTTGCAGAGCCTAAGGACACAAAGTGTTATTTGTAAACTGTACTTTACGTATGTAGATTTAAGGTTTAAAATAGATCGTCGTGGTTTGTTCTAAGGATGTTAAAGATTTCGATATAAATTAAGTGTAGTTCCAAATCTACTAATATGATATTAAAACACTTAAAAAAACATAATCAATTAAGATTATAAAAGACGAATGATAAATGTTGCTATTCCAATGAACCTTTGGCTACTTTCCAAGTACAAATAGATTTACTATAGTATATCGACATGGAAAATACATATAACATTGATATGACAATATAACTAACAAATATCGCTACACCAATATATTTACCACATCATCTTAATTCTAAACCGGCAATCTCTATCTATCTCCCTCGCACCCACCTGTTCAAGCTCTTGCTGTCTCTGTCTCAACTCGGCGCGTAGTGCGTTGTACCTATCACAGTCTGTCTCCACGATGTCCTGGATCTTGGCGATGTCTTCCTCGCCGCAGAGTCTTGCTAAAGCCTCTCCGGTCTTCATCAGCTTGTCCACTAGCGGCTTGTGCCCGGCTATCGACTGTTGTAGCATCTGGTGAAAGCACATGGCATTATGAACTTTAACATTATGACAGTAGTGTTCATTTTTGATTGGTAAGTTTTTTGAATTTTTCGATAGATAATAAAGTTCTGTGTAGTGGAAAATTTTATGTTATTATGAACCATAAGTTTGTAGACATACGGTTCTTTTTTAGTTAGCTTCTTTATTACTTTAAATTACATGTATCGCACGTCGTCAATGGAATTATGTACTCTATGATTATGGACATTAGATTGTTTTTTGTCTCTCACCTCATTCTTGTCTTGCTGTTGTACAATTTGCTCGGGTCTGAGCGCGGGCATCGCCAGCATCTGGATTTGCTTCTCCATGTCGTCCAACCATGTAGACAGACTACAAAAAAAGAAAATTAGTATGCAAAGCCACAACTTTAAGGTATGACAAAGTGACCACCATGTAGTGTAGTTTAGTCCAAAGCATATATTGTGCTTGTCTTTCCCCAATGGACATTATTATACGAAGCTCCATGTATCCCGATATATATCCTGTATATATGTATCCAAAACGGGACACTCACTCACTCATTATGATAAGTTCTTTCCTAATATTTACGATGCCATCCAGGCGGATTCGTATCCTTAATTCCACCATTTATTCTACCAGTAAAATTCAGTACAAACTAGTTGTTTCGTTATTACTTAATTTGATCCTTCATCCACCATCCGTATACTATCCGCAAACTTCAGTACGAACTAGTAGTTTTGCAATAAATGCAATCGATATTTTCTTTACAACATACCCATGATGTGTATCAGCGAAGTGTTCAGCCAGCGGCAGCGCCTGCTCCAGGGCCGCCAGTCTCTCGGCACTGAGGTGTCCGACCTCCTCCATCATCTCGCGCAACTCCTCACTGCGTTCGCGGATCACGGCTGTCTCCTCTGAGGACTGGCACTCACGTACCACCTAGAGTGAGGAGGTTTAAATTACTTGGAGTTTTTATTTTGAGTATCGAAATAAAAAACGTATCAATGTCGAATGTGGGCTAATATCGATATTTGTTAAAAACTACGTTCATTTTGATAAAAGACTGATATTTTATTGATTTGAATACTGTGAGTTTTGTGAACCAGAGGTCGATTATATAATCGCAAATCAAGACATAAATCTCATTGCGATCTCAGATTTGGGCACACGAAAGAGAAATATTCACGTATTTTTTAATCGACTCTAAAAATGGAGGTAATTTTTTTTGTATGTATATTCCACGATATTTCCGGCATTTCGTAAAGATTACTTTTTTATTTATTTAGCCCTGCTTTATACTCTACATTACCTTCTTAGCCTGACTCAGCAGGTCTCTAACGCGCACGCGCTGAGCCGCCACGTCGTCAGCGAGGGGTCGTTGTTCCCTCAATTGCGCTCGCACCAGGGCCGGCTCAGCCGCGGGGGGCTCGGCCGCACGCAGCAGCGCGTCCACCCCACGCAACCACTCCAGGGCCTCCTCCATGTCGCCCACCACTTCCAGGGACCGCTGGAAGGTGTGTAAGTTGTTAGTGGTATTATAACAAGGCATACGATGATTCGATATGAAGGAGAAAATAATATTTCGGTTTAAATTAGTTTTTAATTTGTCATAAAACGAAATTGTAACCATAAGTAATTCTAAAGAGTTAAGTTCTCATTTCCAATGGTTTTCTGGCAGAAATTTCTTTGAGCAATAAGACCGCTACTTGTACATTCATATTTTCCTTGTTATATTCTCTACTTATAATTTAATTGGTGTACAATAAAGTGTTAAATAAATAAAGTATGTTATTTATGGCGATACATACATTGCCAAGTTTTGTAAATAAAATAATATGAATTCAACCATTTTCAAGCATGGCGGACGTCGAATATTACACGATATTGCTATGTTTGAACAAATTGTCAGCCGGGCCCTTCGACATACGCCTGTCAATTTTAGAGGGGACTGTTTGTTAATTCAAAACAAGCGCTAAGTGAAAGCAGACATAATAAATTACCTTCTTGCTGAGAAGAAGTCTCTCAGCCTTCCTCTGCACCTGCTCGGCGATAGCATCGAAGCGGCGGTTGTCGCGCGTCACGATGCCTTCAACATGTGTCGCGCCTTCTCCAGGCGAAATCTAACGAAAATATCACATATAATTAGTAAAATTATATGCCGAATTAATATAGATGTTAAATGTCAATTATCGATATTTCTGGAATTTTTCTCGATATCAGCAATGTGTTTTATCGATATTTTTTCATAATCATTTATTAATAGTGTGCCTGTCTATAAACAACAAGTGTTATTGATATAATTAGTGTATCATTAGGATAATATAAAACAGTTATTTTCAAAAGACTTTTCAGCATATGACTGCCCCATCCACGTTCACCTTATTTAGAGTATTAACCACACTGTGGTCATAACACAAAATAAACTTTTACCAAGATATCGATACACCTACCTATTATAAAAATAAAAGACCACCTATAACTGTTCCCTAACACACCATCTACTATAAACCAGTCTTACCTGACACAGCTGTGGTCCAATCAGGTTGATATTGTCTAGAACCGGTCTAAACTCCTGCAACTCGGCCTCGAGTCTCAGAATATCTTCTTCTCGAGGTTCTACCGACTGCAGGCAAGTCTCGGCGCCCGACATCCATTCTGTTAACCTGGTGAAAAAATGTAAACAATATAATTTATTGAAATTTATTTTTTCATTATTTTCTTATTGAAGTAAAAAAAAAAACTAGGTCTGAAATAAAGATTAATATTATTTTGATATTCTACAGTGGCTAGCTTCAAAATCCAAGCCACCTGTGGTGAGGGATTCAAAGTGAAAAATATAGATATGCGAGCCGTTTCCAGTTTAACTGACTTCCGGAATTTGATCTCAATTTAATGAACAATTAAATGGCATTTGGTATCAATCTATAGATTTACGTTATTGCAAAATATTCTAAACTTAAACAGAAAATGTTTCGACTACTAAAACGACGCTATAAAGTGCTTAATTTTTTTCCATCTCTTATTCTCCATCTCAAGGTAGTCGGTAAGATATGGCTTCGATCAGTACGTATGTTTTATTATTAAGTTTAAGAGCGTATACACCTTGCGCGCAAAGTCAACTATAGGTATTTCTTCGTTAATTTCACGCACACATAAGCGACCAAAGCTGTGTGCGTAGAGCTGCCGCGTCGGCTCGCTATACAATCGGCTCAAACAACTTTGATCCGTGCGCTTCAAATATTCAATTGAAATGTAACTGTAATATAATATCATAAAAATATTTTATTTGCATTATAAGTAGACAAATTTTACTGTGCAAGCAAAGAATAATTACTAATCATATTTTCGTTATTATTACATTGTTAAGTTGCATTCAAATCAGTGTTCAATCAGTATACACTACGGACGTTTTATTAATCATTTCGTGTTCGAACACATAAATAGTGTTAGGGGCCTTACAACCCCTTACAATTACGAAATATATTTAATTTTATATTACAATACATAACATAATTTAGCTTCGGAATTACATCCCATTATATTACCTGAAACATAATTTATACTCACTACAAAATCATTGTAGGTAATAAAAATAATTAAATATTTTACTACCAAAGTACTAAGATGTGGTAATCGCATTCCGCGCGTGGCTATTTTTACTACGCGCGGCATAATCGACTGCAGCCAGGCCGGAGCGACGAGCGATACGTCCTCCCTCTAGAAGGCCTTGCGGCGGTCTGATTTGACACCGGTCGGACAGTGTGTTTTATAGTGGTTTTTAAAATATTTGTAGAAAACATGAAAACTAATTTTGTTGAAATATAAAAATGGCAATTTATTGATAAGATGTTCTTCTATTATAATATGCAATTGCTATAAAAAATTATGTACGATAAGTTGGGAAAAAAAAATGTTCTTGACGAGAGTTTCTGAATAATTTCGCATTGTTTAAATTTTTATTTTTCAGGAACTAAACACAAAAAGATTATTTTTCTCAGCAAAATCCCTCCATAAGGGTCTTATTAGTCTGATAATATTTTTATTTTCATCTTATATTTAGTGGTTTCGGATATCTTAAGCTTCTAAATTGCCATTTAAAGCCTAAATAACGAAACTTGTGTTCAGTAATCCGTATAGTACTCACAAATTATCCATCAATCTATAATGTTTTTCACCAAAATCCCTAGATGACAACATTTTCTAAAATTAGTAATAATTATTTTTCCTTTAAATTGTTTATTGGTGGCTATTAACTCATTTGAAAAGTCCTGTTTTTAAGCCAAAAAGCGCGTGCAGGGTATAAACGCTCTTAAATAAATAATAATTCATACATTTAAATATCCTCGTGGTGAATAAAACAAATGAACACAACACTCACTTATTATGGCTGTTGTATAGTTGCTGCACCAGCGGCAAGGTCTCGGAGGCGACCCTCAGCAGTTCAGCTCCTCGGCTGGTGAGGTCGTTGTACCTCCTCTGCAGCGCGTCCAGCTTGTCCTTGAGCTGCAGGGCCTCATCTCCCGAGATGTGCTTCATGAGCTCCAACCCTGACTCCACTGTACTGTCCACTGCTTTCTCTTTCGACGCTATCTCTTCGGTTTTTTCCTGTTGGGTAATGTGATGAGTTATAAAATGGTTTAACAAAAAAGGAGCATTATTACGTATTTTTTTTTAATTTTATATAAGGTCGAAGTGAACGAAAAAAGATTATTTTGTCCCTTTTTTTAGACCGAGAACTTAGTCTCTTATAAATCTTAATTTATGCCATAATTAATTAGCATTTCATGTATTTTAAAAACAAGGCAAATATATAAACATTCAGCTATGTGATAAAAAAAGAAAAAAATATTCGACAAATTCCCAACCCTATCTCGTAAAACATTCTATCGACTCGATAAATGACTACAAAAATACACCACTCACGGCCAGCTCATCCATCTGCCTCAGCAGTTTCTCCATGTTGACCGGCAGGATCTTCCTCTTGGCGAGGTGTTGTTCCATGGCGTCCATCCACGCGGACAGGTCCTGGTAGGTGAGCACGAGGTGCCGCAGACCCTTGCGGGAGCTCTCCAGCAACTCGCCGATGCTCATGCTGTGCTCCACTAGGGTTTGGTATCTGTGGGGAAGACAGGAAATATTTGGTCAGGTAAAAATATTTGCTGTTTATATTGTTTAAAGATAACAATTAAAAAAAAAAGATGTATTTGTGAAAATAAAAATGTTGATAATGTATTTAGTTATCGAATCTTTCGAGAGTTTGATTACATTATTTTTAGTAAAATGCAATTTCAATGTTGATGGAATTTAAAATTTTTAGCAGCAATTATACAGGGTATATCAAGACTGCTACCGAAAACGAAGCCGGGTGGTAGTTTAAGCGACTTCAGACACAATGCAATAGAAAAAGTTGCAAAAAAAAGCGTCAATTTTTTTTTTGTTGTTTTTTTCCTATGGCCATATTTGGGTGGTAAATACATTTTTTCCTAAAATAATATTGTATGCCCTTTTATTTATAAATACTCTTAGGTATAAAAAAGTTTAAATTATTATTTTAGCAATAACTATGGATTTACCACCTAAAAATGACAATATCTAAAAAATCGTAAAAAATGATTGTCGCGTTTTTATGCGAAAATTTTAATTGCATTGTGTTTGTAGCCACTAAAACTACCACCCGGCTTCGTTTTCGGTAGCAGTCTTGAGATACCCAGTATAATTTTCACATGTTCATGCTACATTTATAAATCGCTTAGTCACCGATACTTAGTTACATAACTAACTTATCATAACTTAGTAATATGAAAAATATGGTTTCTATGATTGTTCATCAACTAAAATAAAATAAATAATGAGTTATTATGTTTTTTTTTTATACCAAAAATATATCAGAAAGATCAAGTTACCTGTTGGCAGCTGTTTGAAGCCTATCAGCTAAGGCTGACGCTTCGTCGTCTCCCACCAAACCCATGAGGGTATCAGCGGTGTCTGTCAGTTGTTTGAAAGCGGGTTGCTTGGACAGAATATCGTCGTGCAGCATCTGTTGAAAGATAATATGATGTAGATAATTCTATAACTATGTATTATTCAAATTAAAAAAAAAACTACACGTGGATAAAAGTCTCTTAATTAAAGAATATTTTGATTTTAATAAATGATGTATTGTTCTGTTATGTAGCTTGCTGAATAAAGTTAGTAATAATTGTATATTCAAAGGCTAGTTTCCAATTTTAAAGACCTTTTATATACCCAAGTTTTCACATACAGCCAAAATGTCATTTATTTAATTATATCTTTAAAACTACCTTGCTACCGTACTACCTATTCATCCTTAAGACTAACTCTACGAAACCAACATTTATCAAAAGCAACGCAAACGAAAATATACTTTATGCTCCTTGATCTTGAGTTGTATTTTCTCCTCGTCAGTTGGCACCAGTTCGAGTGCCTTCACCTCGCGTTCGGTAATGGTGAGCCATTCCACCAGCGGTTGCAGTTCCTCTTGGAACTGTTTCGCCACCTGTAATAAAAATTATTGTATTATATAAAGTATAGATTACAAACAATTTAGATGAGAATACAGAAACAAATATTTTTTAACTCATATTTATCAACATATTATTATTTAGTTAGAATTCCGGAACATAACGTCCTTAACGTTATAGAATCCATTTCTGTGCGTCCAAACCTAACAATAAAAAAAACTTTTTTGTCTGTAAAATTAACACTGATATTTCCACCATCACAAAGATTGGTGACCAATTACAAAAAAAAAATAATTAGTGAACACCGATGGATGTAGTAGTGGCAATATCATTGACAAAAAAAACTTTCTTTTGTTATTTTTTTTAATTACTCACCTTCATAGCCTGCTCCAAGTCCAGCATCCTCTGCCGAGCTCCGTTGGTGAGAGCGTCGAACCTCTGCATGAGTCCCTTGAGTTGTTTCTCAATGGCCTTGCGTTCGCCGGTGTCGCAGCCGGCCGCCACCTCGTTGCCCATCGCGAATAGCGAAGACATCGAGTTCTGACGGTCCATCAGCATCTTTTTCAGGAACTGGGGGAGAAAAATAATAGTATTAGATTTTTTTTATATTCACATTTAAACTGCGACGCGAAAACAGCAAACATCCACGTATCCAAGTGTCTCTTTCTGGCACTTTCTGACGCATATTATTTCAAAATAATATTGTTCATGCATTTTATAATTTCAGTATTGATGTACAAGTTATGGTAGAATATACTAAAAAAAGTCTTTAAAATAGACATATCCACAACAAACCCTTGCAGCAGAATTCAAATCCAATTTCAAATCTCATTACAAACTGGACTAATTGAATCGATTAAAATCGACACAACATTAATAATAATCGATAAAACAATCGATAAACCCCACCTTCTGCTCCTGCAGCTGCGCTTTCACGACCTTGTAGTCGGCGGACGGTGGTTTCTGGTTGTTGACCATATCTTCAGTGTCTGCCAACCACCTCTCCAGCCCGGCGAGAGCTTCGGCGAACTTGCCTGATTGCAGCAGACCCACGTCCAGGCGACGCTCGCGTTCGTTCATCTACGGAAATGTATGTAGTTAGTTTATTGTCAATTTTCTGGTTTTTCGTTTTGCATCGATTTCTTATAGTATAAGTGGGAATAAGTTATATTGTATTTTAATTTAGATTATGTTATTTCAGTATACGTTAAGGAAATTGATATATAAATAATTTTCTTCGATTAAATAAGAGATAAGATGGAAGCATATTTTACGTCAATTTCAACGACAAAATATGATAAATATAGTTATGTTCTGAATATTCCCTCCATTCAGAGTAGGAATCAAATAAGGATAAATAAAAAATGATTGTAAATTAAGTGCCATGTGAACCATGAATTCCAAAATCTACAACTCCCGCAACCCACCTTCTCCTTGAGCGCGTTCCATCTATCATTCATCTTTTCCAAGTCCTTCTCCAGGGTCTGCGTGCTCGCTCCTTGCAGGGCCGATCTGACCAGGCCCTGCCCGATCTTGTTGCAGTGCGTCACGTTCTGGCCCAGCGGTTCAAGGGTTCGGAGCTTCAACTCCGCGAAATCTTTCTGCTGGACTCGGATTTGGTCTACTTCTGACGATACTGGCTTGAGACTGCGCACTTGTTCTGCCGCCTGGGAGATATGTTTGAAGTTAGAAAAGGCTACAGATTTGCCCTTTATAAGGTTTGATTGGAATTTTTTAAAGACTGCATGATTCGGCTAGATGCAAATTGTTTATGGTACATGCGGAAATTCTTCTTCGTGCTGTTTATGTAGTTTAAGATAATAAACAAGACGTTTTTGCAAAGCTACGTTTAATTTTCGTTTTCCTTCTTTGCACATTATGAGGCACAAATAAAAAAGGGACAGTTTTTATATATATTTTTGATAGCCTCGTCGATGGTTTTAAACGAAACAGTCTAAATCCTTACTCTCCTAAATAAAGTATATAGTAAAATATTCCTCACCTCCTGCACATCATCCATGACGGAGTCGTAGGCCTTGTAGAAAGCCTCCAGCTTGCTGAGCGTGTCGTCCAGGTCTTGCTCCTTGGAGCGCGCGCGCTCGTCCAGCTTGGCCAGCTGCTTGCGAAGACCTTCCACCTGGTAGAAAAATAACATTGTCAAGAAATTAAAAACTAAAAAGTGGTGACAAATTGTTTATGATGCGAAAATTGGGTGGTTTAGTTTATAAGATACTTTACTTCTTTTGTAAATAATAATTAAAGCGTACATATATTCATAATTTTAAATGTAAGTCCGCCAACCCGCACTAGGCCAGCGTGGTGGACTATATGGCCTAACCACTCTCAATCGCATTCTCGATTGTAGAGTAGGCCCGTGCCCTGCAGCGGGACGTATATGGGCTGATACATACATACATATTCATAATTAAAACTTTTATGTCATTCATACGACTCAAAATATAGGTAACCCGAAAGAGCTTAGGAAAAATTTTTTGGTAAATTTTTGCTTTAGTGTATAAGGCCAAAAATTGAAAATTATTCTTTATGATATTTTGCATTATTTAGTGTAAAAAAAATTGATTCCTTCTTCTAACACTCACCTGATCCCTAGTCTTAGCGCTGTCCACAGCGTGTCCGCTATCATCCAGACTTTCAGCATCCCTCTGAACGTCAGCGATGAGGTCGTCCGCCTTCTCCAGCTGCTTGTAGAACCTGGCGATGTCGTCCAGCTGTTGCTTGACCGTCTGTATGTCGCGACCTGGAGGCTTCATCGTGTCCAGCTCTTTCTCCAGGTCTGATAGGTCCACTGAGAGGTTCTTTACTTTATCCTGTTTGTGAGAAAATAAGTCATTAAAATAGTGTCAATTAGGTCCGATTTTAGCTTTTGTTAAAAGTAGATTAGGCTGGTTTTTACGATTTCACAAATACAGGGTATATCAAGACTGCTACCGAAAACAAAGCCGGGTAGTAGTCTAAGCGACTTCAGACACAATGCAACAGAAAAAGTTGCAAAAAAAAGCGACAGTTTTTTTTTTGTTATTTTTTTCCTATGGCCATATTTGTGTGGTAAATACATTTTTTCCTAAAATAATAGTGTATACCCTTTTATTTATAAATACTCTAAGGTATAAAAGAGTTTAAATTATTATTTTAGCAAAAACTATGGATTTACCACCCAAAAATGACGATATTTAAAAAATCATACAAAATAATTGTCGCGTTTCTATGCGAAATTTTTAATTGCATTGTGTTTGTAGCCACTAAAACTACCACCCGGCTTCGTTTTCGGTAGCAGTCTTGAGATACCCGGTATATTTAAAATTATTTCAATATTTATTCAATATTCACTGAAAATAATTTCGAATTTTTTTAGACAATGCTACCACCGCATTGTCTAAAATAATATTTATTTGAAACGTATAGGATTATTAATATTGATATGATAATAGCTTATGGAATGACTTTATACAGAAGGTCCCTTAAGCAAGGACTAAATAAATTAACCGACTTGGTATATTACATGGATCTCACAACTTTTTGCGGTAGAAAAACAAAGCTGCGAGACTTGATATTTTTTTACAGGATGTTTTTGATGGGATATTTTACTGTAAAGAATAATAAATCTTTATCTACTTCCACTTTACTATCCATTTGCAATTGGTGCGATAAAACAAATTTTAACATCTCTACAAAGGTTTACACAAATATGACATTTTTCAGTTTCGATAGGTCAGTCAGCGAATTAGCTAGCTTGTCCCTGGCGAAAAGTAACCAAGATATCACATTACCTGGAACAGCGACAGCGCTCTGGCTGCGGCAGCCAGCTTGTCCCTGGCATGGTTGGCTCGCTCCTCCAGCTCTTGTCGCTTGTCGGCGAGCGCGCGCACCTGCTGGCCCAGCGCGTCGCGAGCACGCTGCCCCGCCGCCGGCCCGTGACACTCCTCCGCCAGGGACACTATGTCGTCTGTCGCTGATGTTATACTCTAAGGGGGAAGGGAGATTTAAATAAATTAATTCGTTAATATGGTTTCAAAAGGTCGATATTTTTTGATGCTGTTTTAAATATGCGAAAGTTATACATAGAGATATTTAAAAAAGAGATGCTGTGTGGATATCGATATTTTTTAATGCTGTTAGAAGATGTGCATAAATATATCTATTTTAATTTTTAAACGACGTGGCGTACTAGTTGTCAAAACGTGTTGTGGTATTCGGTAGAACGCTTTGAAAATATAGTTAGGTAATTTATCCAAGGCTTTTGCACTTGATATTTCAATGAACAATGTTCAGTTGAATATAACATTACGTATAATTATGCATAAGTTGACATAAAAGAAAATGACGCGGTTAAAATTGTAACTAAAGAAAAAAAATATGGCAACACTATTCAAAATGTCATTACTACACTTTATATTTTTATAAAGTCTGGTGCAGTTTTTGCATACTATTTTTGTCAATTAGTTCATCAGTCAACATTTTTTATTTTCTTGTTAAGGTAGAAATTGTCCTCTAGATTTTCTCGCAGGCCCGTACTAAGCGGCACAGATAGATAGAGTATATATACATCCCAACCTGTATAGGCGCCAGCAGCGCTTGCAGATGATCAGCGAGCCTCGCGACATGCTCGTGCGCATGCGCGGGCGGCGCCGCCAGCGCGTCTGCCAGCGTGCGCTCGCAGCGCTGCAGCGGCGTGTGCACGGCGCGCACGCGCTCCTCCACATCGCCCAGCTTGCGAGCCGCGGACTCTAGGTACTCCACTTCCTGGAGCACTTCTGTAAACACATACACGATCAGATATCACAAACTTTAAGAATTAACGGGTACTCCAACTCAAAGAGCACTTCTGTTGGGGTCATACGGGATCAGATATATTGGTGGGGCATATTTTTATTTTGAAAAATATTTTTTTGTTTTATTTATTTACAACTTAATAACTACTGTACGAGCAAGTCGCACATTTTCAACGCTTACGCCAAAATATAAATTTGTGCGTTTCATTATATCAGTTAGTTCTCGTTCACGTTCGACCTATTAAACTATAAATATTCTAAAATAAATAATTATTCAAAATTATCAAGGTATTCTTGGCTTCACTATTAACACTCATCTTATGTAGTGGTTAGCAAGTACCCGTACAACTACTAGGGCGATCACATGCTATCGATACAATCATCCATAAAGACTTGTGGTTTTAACTCAAAAATCGATTACTAAAACTCGACTCACCGTTGTTGATTTTATCCCATCTATCCTTCATTGTGTCTAGTTGCTTCCTGACCACGTCCTGGTCGACGTCGCACGATGATATGAACGTCTCGCCCAGGGTCTTGTTGTTCTCGTATTCGCCGGACCTGAGTCGCATAAAAAAAATATCAAAATCGGTCCACCCGTTTAGGAACAGCGAATTCTAACCTCTTGCAATCATGGATTAGTTAATCATAATTTAAAATCAATAAATTGATAATTGGCTGATTTGGCTGTCTAAGAAATCTTTTTCACAATATCGACTACTCTATATTGGTAAGCTTTTTGAATAAAGACATTTCTAATTAAATAAATAGATCATATATAAAATCTTTATCAAACGAGCAAACATGAAACAAACGTTAGATCTCATGTAGTTTATCGGTAAATACACTGTAGCTTATCGATAACCTCCAACCAACATATCACATAAACATATTGATAAAAATCCCCACTATCGACCCGTACCTCTTCCATATATCATTCCTGATCTGCTGCAGCTCCCGCAGTTGCTTCTCTACCTCCTTCTTGGTGAAGCCGGCCGCTGGAAGCTTGGCGAGCCGGTCTTCAGCGTCAGACAGCCAGGGTACGAAGGACTCCTGGGCTTTGTGGAATTTACGGCAGTGCTCCTGTGGGAGAAGAGGTTGTTTATGAAAATGTGTCTTTTATTAGTTTTTATTGATGGCGTAAGGATGGTGTAAGAGAGGAATAGTATATTAGGATATAGAGGACTACTGAAACGAAAGATTTAAGTATGAAGCTAGCTGATAACATTGACTCTTCAATGTTATGTGCATAATATTTGTAATTATATTGCGTAGTGTTGCAGTGAAGAAAAATAGCGTGATGGAGCTTTGTACGTTTCTCGACAAGTATTTCATAGATGTATGCGGTCTATCAAACCATATCATTTTTTTATATAATTGTTATGGCGTATAAAATGAAGAGGCAAACTACAATTCCTGCGAGGATATGGTATATTTTTATAATCACAAGAAAAATTACAGGTAAAATACAGCAATTTAAATGAATATTAGCTCACCATAGCGGTCTGCAGTCTGGTCTGTCTGTCGACCGTCTCTCGCTTGAGCTTGTCCCACTGCGTCTGAATCCTGTCGAGGTCTTTGCGCAGGTTCTGGTGCGACGGTTTCTTCTCCATCTCACGGCCTGCGAAAATTATATATTTTTGCTACTGTTGTACAAAGTAAAATTAAAATTAATTGATTTTAGTTAATTTAGGTATTGAATTAAGTTTCTTAAAATTAAGAAACATAGTAAGTAAATATCAAAACAAATCACAGAGATTCAAAAAATATTTTCTATAATTGGTTGGGACCATAAACAACGAGAGATTATGTTTATTCATAAATCAATTATCGATATCACATACCATATAAACTCTACAAAATAAAATTATCGAAATCCTTATTTGAAATGCATTAATATATCCTAACTCACCCTTATCGAGCAGCATGATAAGCTCGTGCTCTTTCTGCGTGAGCTCTCTGTACAGCGGCTCGTGTCGTTCAAGCTGTTGCTGCAGCTTGGCGCTGTCTGCTGACACGTGCAGGCGGGCTGGAAGGGCTCCCAGTTCAGCTTGTAACCAGCCGAGAGTACGGGCCACGTTCTCTTCCAGGTTGCGACCGTCCCTGTGAATAAATAAATAAATAAATAAAACCCAATAGCCACATACACAATCCTGACCCCACACTAAGATCGAGTATTGTATCGTGGGTATCAGGAACTACGAGAGACTTTTCGGTCTCAAAAACACCCAGACCCGAAAGAACTATTTGTGGGCGGCACAAACGTTTCTCTCGGTGCGGGGATCGAACCCGCGGTCTGTCGTTTCACAGGCAGCGTCTAACCACCTGCGCCACGGAGGCTGCCAAGGCTGTTTATATCAATAGTATACAGATATCGATGTTTTATCGATTAATTTAAAAGTATTTCAATCTAAATTAATTATAGGAATTTCGGCAAAAAATATACAAGACAATACGTACACCACGTCGGAGTATTTTAGGCAAGTAACGCGTCGTGGAATTTTTGTTACACATACATTTCACATCAGCAAACATGAGTGAAGAATGAGGATTGATGACCAAAAATATAAGATGGAGAATTACCTATAATAATTATATCATAGATATTAAATTATTTATCATCAGACGCGTTACAGTAACTTATCTGTATTGAAATAAAACTACTGTATTACAAATATTTTCACCACTCAGCTAATAAAATTGTTATGTTTCTGAATGACTCACTTCAAAGCAGCCTCTATCTCCGCCTTCCTATGGTCGAGTTTCCTCTGCAGGTTGTCATACTGTCTCGCAACAGCTGTAAGCTTGCTCTGTATGTCCTGTCTGGACGCTGGGTCGGACAGTACTTGCGCGAGTGCTGCCCCGGCCGCTTCCAGGTCGGCCAGTAGAGGGCGCTGGCCTTCTAGCTGGCGTTCGAGATTCTAGTGGGGGAATTTAAATAGTTATTAGAGATATTAAAATTTACATTCTACTATTAAATACATTGTAGTATCAGTGCCACGTTTGTAAAATATCATTGATATCGATTATTTTTTCCGTCACAAAGTTACACTTGCAATCTAACCATTTATTTAATTATAAAACAATGGCGAACTAATAACAATACTTTTATATCGACAAGACTTTATCTCCAATAACAATTATTTAATAATTTACTCCTTTTGTACACTTTGAAGAAACAATTACAGCCCAGAAACGACAAAATAATAAAAGCAACTTTTTCGATAAACTACTAGCCTACCTCAATATTCCTCAGGTTGTCAGCTGGCTCGGCGTCGGGAGCCAGGTCATCCAGGTTATCCGCGATGCCCTGCAGCGCGTCCCGGAGGCGCGCGAGTCCCGCGTCGAGTTCCCGGGACGTGTCCGCCGCCGCGCCCAGGCTGTCTGCGCGCTCTTCCAGCCTGAATGGATAGGGATGGTAAGTTGTAAGTTAAGTATGTTTAAGAATATTTTGATACTGGCATATTAATTTGATGTAGACTGTTAGGGGTTTAATAAAGATTGATTATCCTCAATAGAATATGATAAAAGAACTTGTAAAATCAATTGCAAAAAAAAAACTAAAATTAAAAAAAAATATGATACTACGCTAAGAAAATGTGAAGGATTTATTTTCTAATATAAGTATTATTTCACATGACACTTGATTTACATAAAAAAACAAAAGAAAGAAATATAATTTTAGGATAAATTTCACTTTAAAAATCTGCAAAAACTAATAATCGTGGAAAAAGAAGAAAAAAATCAATGCAAATATAAAAAGTCGACATATAAATTATAATTCAAACAACACTCACTTGTTAAGAAGGTCGTTCCACCTGTTGACCAAGTCGGTGACCTTCTGCTTGAGCTTCACGGCGTCAGGTGAACCAGGGTCGAGGCGCGCCAGTATCGCTGCAGATACCTCTTCCAGGTGCGACAGCTGAGGCTGTTGCCCACGGAACTCTTCGCGGAGGACTTGCACCTGGGTAAATAAGTGAAGATTTATACAATGGAATTGACAAAACTTCATTATTTCTGGCACAGCATTTTTGTTCCTTAAAAAGTTTATGAACATGTTGCAAGTTTACAAACAGCTTTGAGAAAAGTTGCATTTTTATAGACTGCACTATTTAAATTGTATCGACTTATGCCAAGCTCAAAATAATCGACTATGCCTCTAACGATTTTGATTTACATTCGTAGGTATCGATACTTATTTATTACCGCTGTCCAGACTAGAATAGTGCCGATATTCCGAAGATTCCAATATTCCAAGTTCTAAATCACACGTATATATTACCACCATATTAAAGTCCTGTTAATAAAATTCCTCCTTACCTGTTGCACTTGTGTATGGACCATTCTGGAGTCTGTAGAGATGGGTCCCAGCGCCGCCATCATACGGTCCTTGGCGCTGAGCCACTGAGACAGGTTGCTGTATGTATCGTGGAAGTCCTTCATCTCTTCCATTAGCCTGATCCTGAGGGAATACAGGAAGTTAGTAATAAAGATTTAATTTTGTAGATTGAAGAGCAAAATAGTATGTCTTGTGCTTAAGTAGGGTAATAACTGCGTATAGTACTATCGATATCATAAAGTAGTAACCTTTGGACCAAATAAATTGAAATCAAATTCTAATCTAGTTAGTCAAGAAAACCATCTAAAAAGGTATTATTATTTTTCGATTGCACCCAATTTCTCATTGTGTTATTGATTTATGAAACCTATGAAAGCTAATGTTATAAGGAGGGCCTAATAACTGCGACGCAGTTACAACTGTTTTTGACAGCCTCCGTGGCGCAGTTGGTTAGACGCCGCCTGTGAAACGAGAGGCCGCGGGTTCGATCCCCGCACCGAGAGAAATGTTTGTGCGGCCCACAAATATTTCTTCCGGGTCTGGGTGTTTGTGAGACCGAAAAGTCTCTCGTAGTTCCTGATACCCACGACACAAGACTCGATCTTAGTGTGGGGTCAGGACTATGTATGTGACTGTTGGGTGTTATTTATTTATTTATTTATAACTGCTGCAGTTATTATGGCAATATTTTTATTGTTACATTCTTTGTTGGTTCAGAAATAAACTATTTTTTATTGACTCTCGCGGATAAACTAATGAAAATTGCTTGTTTAATTTCAAGTTTGTTTAAACTCACTTGTCTTTGAACGCGTCGTGTAGTGCTTTCCACCTGGAGGCGACATCTTCCATCTCGTCATGCAGGCGGTCTGCGCCTTGCACGCTTTGTTTGCGCTTCAGCAGCTCACGAACCTAAACAAAATATTGTTATACCTCACTATTATAAATCTGAAACTGTTTGTTTGTTACGCTTTAAACATCTTACTACCCAAGCGATCTTTATTAAATAATGCATGTACATTGTTACGGGTATATACAAGGATATAGGATACTTTTCATTTAGAAAACAAGAGTAATTATTTAGATACGGAAATAAAAATAACGCTGTCGAGCAAAACAATATGGTAGTCTGGTAGACAGGTATAAAAGCTCTATCTATCGACAGTAATAGTGTAACTTAATGCCAGGAGTACAAAAATAGTAGCTTGGAAGATATTCTGATATCTACAAAAATACTGTTCTGTAGTTATTTAGTTACTTAGTCATAAATAAATGTAAGTCTATCCCGTACCTGAGTCTTGGTCGAGTCGAGAATGCTCTGCTTCTCATACATCTCTTCGAGAACGGCACGAGCCTGCTTGATTGTCTTGTCTGCCTCCTCCTTGGTGCTCGGTATTGAGTCTTTGGGCAGCTGTCTTTGTGCCTTATAGATAATTTCAAAAATATGAGTAATGGTTATGGGGAAATTAATAACGAATTGGGTTGATAACAAATACAACGAGTCATCAAAAGGGTTGCTAGAAAAAAATAAGAATATATTATAGACTGAGCTATATACAAGAGTTTATTTATTGACAATAACAACCCTCTATTAAAAATCGAAACCAAATCTTGACATTGAAATCATGATATGAAATTTTATTGATATCGAGTATCTACATTATTGCCTTAACTATAAAACTACAATGTATAAAATAAATTTAGGCGCTCATCAATAAACTGAAATTTCTCTTCAAAATTTTCATAAAGATTTCTTATTTCTCCTACCTTATCGAGGAAGTTATGCAGCGACCGGAAGCTCTCCAGATGCTTCCTGATCTCTTCACGGATGGCGTCGATCTCGGTCTGTCTGTCCGTGAGCTTGGTGCCCAGCAGACTGTAGCGGTTGTTGATGTCGGACAGTTGCTGCTGTACTGGAGACAGTTCTGTGGGAGAAAATATATGTCGATTTATTTTTATCGATATTTTTGGGAGTTTCACTGTTGTTGTTTTTGGAAAATAGTCGTGTTAAATAAGGCAATCTATTTTCAAGCACATATTTTAGAACAAGGGCAATTTTATACAATATTTATGATAGCTACGATAGAGCTACGAAGTTTAAAAAATGAAATATACAAACGACTCTATAAAAAACAACATGAGATAAAAGATTTTACGTTTATTGTCTTGATATTACGATTATTAGCTTGCTACATATTGTAGTATAGTAGTGTACCAGCTTAGTGTCGGTAAAACCTAAGCAAGAATTTATCGATAGTTAAATATTATTTTAATCCACATACCTTCAAGATGGAATCCGTCTTGGCTGGAACGACGGGACGAGAACCCACTGGACGTAGAATGAGTGGACCCTGGACTGACCAGACCGTGGCCCTTACCAGGTGAGGGTGACCTTCCGTCGAGGGTACGGCCTGGAGGATACGATGTTTTTTTTAGTATATAATGCATGTTTGTAAATTAACAAAAGTTTTATATTTTGCACTGTTCAATGTTGCTTTTCATTTATGTCAATGTTTGACGATTATCATTTATTTATATTT
This sequence comes from Hyles vespertilio, assembly GCA_009982885.2. NCBI lineage: Eukaryota > Metazoa > Arthropoda > Insecta > Lepidoptera > Sphingidae > Hyles > Hyles vespertilio. The sequence continues at coordinate 9,604,476 of CM042823.1, forward strand.
ACTGAATGAAAAATTATACAGGGTATATCAAGACTGCTACCGAAAACGAAGCCGGGTGGTAGTTTAAGCGACTTCAGACACAATGCAACAGAAAAAGTTGCAGAAAAACAGCGACAATTTTTTTTTGTTATTTTTTTCCTTTGACCATATTTGGGTGGTAAATACATTTTTTCCTAAAATAATAGTGTATGCCCTTTTATTTATAAATAATCTAAGGTAGAAAAGTGTTTAAAATATTATTTTAGCAAAAACTATGGATTTACCACCCAAAAATGACGATATTTAAAAAATCATAAAAAATAATTGTCGCGTTTCTATGCGAAATTTTTAATTGCATTGTGTTTGTAGCCACTAAAACTACCACCCGGCTTCGTTTTCGGTAGCAGTCTTGAGATACCCGGTATTGCCTATGTTCATCCAAAATCGAATTAGATCACCTAGATATTTCATTAAAATACCGAATATACTGTTTTAATTATCTAAAGAAGATAACATTATTTTTATAAAAATCATTACAACTGATTTATCTGCCATTGTTACCAGGTATATATCGTTTATTATAAAGGGTGATCCAGCCACATGAATGCTAGTAATACAGGGTGCTACATACTGGGCGTGTGTCGCTTGGTAGGGCTGTGTAGCTGTCGTTTGCGTTGCGGACTATCGCCACGCTCACCCCGCTCTCGGGACAACGCCTCGTACACTGCACCCGCCTCGTTCACCTAAGGATATACATACTTTAATAATTATGTATATAAACTAAACTTAATTTCAGTAGATTATATTTTTTCTTGAATGTGCATACTAAGAAGGCGAAGAGAAAAGAGATGCAAATATATTTTTTGAAAATTACATTATAATAACCATATTAAATAAGATTAATTGAAAAAAAAAATACAAATCACAAGAATTATCATCAAGCTATTCGACAACATATTAACAATAAACACTAATTGAATGCATCTTCAAAACCTGAACTTTAAATCTAACCAACACAATATCGATAAAATTGACCATTTTATCGATATTTTTTTCAGTAACCCACACCTATAACCGTAGAATGACTATACCTTGTCAATAAGATGAGAGAAGTCCCTGTACTCCTTGGCCAAGGGTCGAAGTTCATCCTGCTGCGACTTGAGCACGTCCAGGTCTACCGCAACGGGTTGCAGGCGTTTGACCTTGCTCTCCATGGTCTGAAGCCAGTCTAGGACCTGGATACAGAAGGATAGGTTTAGAATATGGAATAGTATACCTAATGAATAGCAATAGTGCTTAGTTTACATGAAACTTAATGCAAGATTACATAAATGTGATTAAGTGAGCTTTTGTTCTTTATATTACAAAAAAGATTGTAATGCTGCATTGAGGAGAATGTCGAAAACCACTATACCTAAGCCAAAATATTTTTTTAGACTTACTGTACTGTACTGTATCAGCCCATATACGTCCCACTGCAGGCCACGGGCCTACTCTACAATCGAGTATACGATTGAGAGTGGTTAGGCCATATAGTCCACCACGCTGGCCTAGTGCGGGTTGGCGGACTTACATACCATAGAAATTCTTATGAATCGCTATGGTATGCAGGTTTCCTCACGATGTTTTCCTTCACCGTTTTAGTGCGTGGTGATTGACTATCAACACACACATGACTCCGAAAAGTCAGAGGTGTGCCCTGGGATTCGAACCCGCGACCACTGTGAAAATGTTGGCAGTCGCGTCTAGTCCGTTTACCAACAGGCCACCACTTTTTTAGACTTACTCTCATAGATTGTTAAAGTTTATTTTTCTGCTGCTTAGCAATTACCAAATTGACGACATAATGAGCAATTTATCGATAAATAACTTATCGATTAACCACAGAAATACTCTTTTTCTAATATGGCGTAGGATAAGAGTAGGGTTCCTTTGTACAACTGACCTGTATCTTAAGCGTCTCGTACTGGTTGAGTTGGTCGGCGCGTTGTTTGGACAACTTCTGTTTCTCCTCCAAAGCGGTGTTGAAGTCGCGCCATTGGTTCTCCAGAGCCTGTATGAGTAATACATTTTAGACATTTTTAATAGTATTACAGTAATTATTTTTCTTTGATGCCAATTATTGTCAACAAATCTAAATCCTTTTTTCCAAGCTATGCATAACTTAACATATCAAATAAGTAAAAACATGTTGCCCACCTTCATCTTGTCCCGAACTGCGTGTGTGTCGGTGACGTCCTTCTTCGAGATGAGTTGTTTACCGTTGCGTAAGCATTCTTCCAACAGCGGCATTTGTTTGTCTCTGTTAGATAAAACGTTATTACATTAAATTCAAGTTATTTAGTTTATAAGGGATATATGACATTTAATTAACTACTTAATGTGCGGTATAGTAAATTACTTCGGTCGAAATGCAAAAAGTATTATAAAATTCATTTAAGATTATGCCCCCAGAAGATTTAAAAAATCATAAAAAATATTCAACATTCGCGGCCTTATTCATGACAGTTTTAAGCCTATTTTAGCTTTCTGTATCAGCCCATATACGTCTCACTGCAGGGCACGGGCCTCCTCTACAATCGAGAGTACTATTGAGAGTGGTTAGGCCATATAGTCCGCCACGCTTTCGTGGGAGAGCCGTGTAACTGCTTAGGCGGTACTATAAATGGGCTGGCTCGGCCGGAGTGATACCACGACCTCACAGAAAACCGGTGTGAAGCAGTACCCACAGTACTGTGTTTCACCGAGAGAGTGAGGCTACCGGTAGCCCAACCCCCTACCCCTCCTTATGATAGCGCCGTATAAAAATTGTTTACCCCAGAGGGGTACCAACAGCCACGGCGTTGGAGAATCCCCTCCTGGGCGTCCACACCCCGGATTTATACCGGGTCGTGGACGTCTAGGCTGCTCCACGTATTCTGGGGGGGGCACTACTGCGCTTGATGGGAGGATAACTCGGGGTAAGAGCAACCCATCGCCGCCAACCCCTGCCACTTTTACCGTGGATTTCTGCAACATCAGGGGTTTACATTCTAACCTTGATGCCGTCCACCACCACCTCGAGACGGCTAAGCCGGCCTTGCTCTTTTTGACCGAGACGCAGATATCTTCTCCGGCAGACTCCGCGTACCTCTCCTACCCGGGGTACAAATTAGAATACTCTTTTGTACCACGGGCTGGGGTGTGTGTGTTTGTTGGAGAGGATGTCTGCTATCAACGCCTCCATCATTTTGAAGGAAAGGACCTGTCCATCCTCTGGTTGCGTATTAACGGCGAAGACCATTCTCGCATCTACGCATGCCTTTACAGGTCTCATAGCGGTAATTCAGAAACGGACCGACTAATGGAGTGTATTCAAACGGCTACAGATTCCATCCAAGAGCAGATTCCATCCGCAGAAGTTGTGGTACTTTGGGATTTTAATGCCCACCATGCTGAATGGCTGGGGTCCCCAACCACCGACTATGCGGGCAGATCTGTTTACGAATTCGCCTTGGCATATGGCCTGAAACAAGTGGTAGCCGCACCGACGCGAATACCCGATGTGGAAGGCCATACACCTTCCCTGTTGGACCTTCTGTTGACCTCACATCCGGACAATTATCTGATCGGGATCGATGCCCCTCTGGGATCATCTGATCACTGTCTGATAAGGACGACGGTACCACTCATGCGCCCAATTCGCCCACAGTTTGCAGGCTGTCGCCGTGTGTGGCACTACAAGTCAGCAGATTGGGATGGGATGCGATCATTCTTTGCGTCCTACCCTTGGGGGCGAGTTTGCTTCACGCCGGATGATCCTGACGCCTCTGCTGACTCTATTGCCGATGTGGTGCTGCAAGGAATGGAACTATTTATTCCATCCTCTGTTGTGCCCATTGGTGGTAGATCCAAGCCTTGGTTTAATCGCTCCTGCAAAATGGCAAATCGCCGTAAACAGGCATGCTACAAGGCTTGGGCAGATGCAGTGGCAGCTCAGGATGTAAATACCAGCGTCTTAAAAAAGGAGTATAACTTTGCCTCGAGGTCCTTCAAAAGAGTGATAGCAATGGCGAAATCGGATCACATTGGCAGAATTGGCGAGAGATTGGTTCGTCTTCCTTCGGGAACGCGTGCATTTTGGTCACTCGCCAAAGCTGCCATGGGGAATTTTTGTAGCCCTTCCTTTCCACCTCTTCGTAGGGGGGGTGCATCGTTGGCCCATGGCGCAAGAGAAAGCCGATCTCCTAGGCTCTCTTTTTGCGTCTAACTCCTTTCTGGATGACGGGGGAAGCGAACCGCCGACTATCCCGCGGTGCAACACCAAAATGCCGGAAATTCGGTTTTCGCAACGGCTAGTGCGTAAAGCGCTGTTCTCTCTTGACATCCATAAATCGAGTGGACCCGATGGTATTCCTCCTATTGTTTTGAAAAGGTGTGCTCCTGAGTTGGCTCCGATCTTAACGCGTCTTTTTCGGCACTCCTACTTCTTAGGCGTAGTCCCGGCTTCGTGGAAGACAGCATTAGTGCATCCGATACCTAAAAAAGGCGAGCGCTCGAATCCTTCCAACTACAGGCCCATAGCCATTACCTCCTTGCTCTCGAAGACAATGGAATCCATTGTCAACAGCCAACTCCTTGGGTACCTTGAGGATCATCAGCTATTAAGTGACCGTCAATACGGTTTCCGTAGGGGCCGCTCGGCTGGTGATCTTCTCGTGTACCTAACACATAGATGGTCGAAGGCAATCGAGAGTAGGGGGGAGGCGCTGGCCGTTAGTCTGGATGTAGCGAAGGCCTTTGATAGGGTCTGGCACAGAGCGCTTCTGTCGAAGCTTCCTTCCTACGGGCTTCCCGAGAAGTTGTGCAAATGGCTAGCTAGCTTTCTAGCGGACCGGAGCATCAAGGTCGCTGTCGACGGTGCATGCTCAGATCTCAAGTCCGTGAACGCTGGTGTCCCACAAGGCTGTGTGCTATCTCCCACGCTATTTCTTCTGCATATTAATGATATGCTGCAAATTAGCGGCATACATTGCTATGCGGATGACAGCACGGGTGATGCCTTATATACCGGCCGAGCTAATATTTCTCGGGAAAACGTCAATGAGTGCCGAAACAAACTTGTGTCTGAAGTCGAGTCCTTACTATCCAGAGTCTCGGATTGGGGCCGACATAACTTGGTTGAATTTAACGCCTCAAAAACACAAGTTTGCGCATTTACCGCAAAAAAATCGCCTTTCGTCGTATCACCTCAATTTCAAGACACTCCTCTAAACGCCACAGCCTGCATCGGAATTCTTGGTGTCGAGATATCGAGTGACGTCCAGTTCCGCGGTCACCTTGAAAGTAAGGCCAAATTGGCCTCAAAGAAGCTTGGTGTGCTCAACAGATCGAGGCGATATTTCACGTCGGGTCAACGTATGCAACTTTATAAGGCGCAAGTTCGGCCCCACGTGGAATACTGCTCCCATCTTTGGGCAGGGGCACCCCAGTACCAGCTTCTTCCTTTCGACCGCATTCAACGTCGGGCTGCTCGAATCATTGACGATCAGGTTCTCTCCGACCGGCTTGATCCTTTGGCTTTGCGTAGAGATGTAGCTTCGCTCTGCATTCTCTATCGCATGTACCACGGGGAGTGTTCTCAAGAATTGTTCGGACTTATCCCTGCTGCAGAGTTCCGCCACCGTACAACACGACAAACCTCCAAATACCACCCACATCACCTTGGAGGTTGGAAATCTACTACAGTACGTTTTTCCCGGCACTTTCTCCCACGTACTACAAATCTGTGGAACCTGTTGCCAGCGGCATCATTCCCCGACAGATACGACCTGGCGACCTTCAAAAAACGAGCGTATTCCCACCTCAAAGGCCGGCAACGCATCTCCATGCCCTATGGTGTTGCAGATGTCCATGGGCGGCGGTGTTCACTTACCATCAGGTGAACCGCATGCTCGGTTGCCCCATATAATATAAAAAAAAAAAAAACGCTGGCCTAGTGCGGGTTGGCCTATTTTAGCTATCTAATGTTCATTATTCTCCGCTCAAGAAAAAACAAAAAATAATCAACATTGACTGCCATTAATAGAAAGTTCTAAAACCTATTTTAGATATCGAATGTTTTCTCTTCTTCGCTCAAAAAATACAAAAGTAATTTGAAAGGGACAAAACATTCGATAAATTAAGTAGACGTTAAAACCGTCTTCGCAAAAAGGTTTAAAGCTGTATTAGTGTTATGCGAATTTATTAACTCGGTAAATCAGATTGATCCACCTTAATACTCTCATTTGAGCCAAAATCTTAAAACCTACTACTGATTTCTTAAACACCTACTCCACCCTAAATCCATCCCCCACTTACCTATAATTAGCCAAATGCTCCAACCTCCCCCTCAGTTCTTCAGCGGGCATCCTGGCGAGTTCCCTTCCATCAGCCTGCTCCAGGAGCTGCGCGTGCGCCGCGTCCAGCGCCGAAGCCTGCTGCGCGAAGGTCATCAGCTCCGCGGAAATTTCGTCCAGGAATTGACCACGTTTTTGGGATTTCTCTAGTAGTTTCTCGTATCTGAGGAGTAATTATGAATTATCGACGGAAATTTGTTTTTGCTTTGAAGATGTTGCTAGGCAATATTGGGGATTATATGTTGATCTTTGCTATGTAAATACACACAATAGTCACAATGTCTTAAATGCATGACTAAAATAAGAAGCCTTTTAAGGCCTTAGTTTTGAAAATATACGTTATTCATTAATTAATATACTGTATGTAAATACATTAAAAAAATCAATCTAATAGCCATTATCCATAAGTAAAATCTTGTTATTAGCTCAGTAATTATTTTATTTTGGTAAACATTCATAATTGTATTAATCTGTAAACATTCCCAAAAAACTGTTCCATTAGAATTCAATAATTCCAATGGCACAAACTTATTTCTTTAAACTTCCCCACTCATATCACCCTCATCACCTCGACATCACCCTTATCATCCTCATCACACTTATCACTTTCCACCCCACCTGGCGTATATATCCCACATCACACTCATCACCCCCACCTGGCATATATATCCTCGGCTCTCTGCTCCAGTTTCCTGGCTATCCTCGCATTAGACGGGTTGAGCGCGGCGTCCCTGGCGCTGTCCCGCAGCTTGGCGAGCGTGTGCCGGCGCGCTTGCAACTCGTTGTGAGCGATGCGGTGCTCGCGAATTTGCGAGTCGAGACGCTCGCGGATAAGGGATGCGGGTTTGTGTTGATTCCTGGGGGGAAAAGGGAGGTTATTTAATAAATTCGATAATAAAAATTTCACAACTTCGATCAAATATATACTAGATACAGGGTCTGGAACAAAATTCGTGTGATTTTGTCCTAAATTTGCCGAGGTTGCTTATAAATTGTACATTTGAATATCGAACTATGAATTGTAGCAAAAAGTAGAAAATTAAAATGAACTTACTGTAACAATAAACCTTATTCCTTTATATTAAGATTTATTATGTTTTGGACCATACCAAAATCAAATATATTAGTAAAGATTTTGTACTGAAAAATATTATCGATGTAAAATAAGTCTAGAAGTATTTTTTTTTATTAAGTTAAATGTCATTCGGTTTCTTCAATATCACAGTCCAATATCTTATGGTTAAAATATATATTCGCTGTATATACCAAAAAAGAATTAGCTGACGACAAGCTTAAGCTTTTACATAAAACAGTACCAAAGACCATAACTAGATTCAGGATTGTTTGTTTAACGATTCTTATATCCTTTGCTAAACACACATATTTTCATCACTACAAACTTAAAAAATAGTTAGAATAAATGGTAAATTATCAAAAATGAATGCAGTCACTTGATCCAAACTACCTATACCTCGAAATCTTCACCGCAAAATAATCAAAAACTACTCACTTGAACAGATCCTCAGCTTGTCCGAGCCAATTGGCCTGCGTCTCCGCAGCATCCTGCAGTCCCTGGCACTGCAGCAGCGCGGCCTCCAGCTGCGCACACCTGGAGCCCACCGCCTCGCTCGCCTCCTTGTACCGGGAGCTCAGCTCCAGCACTGGCACTTCCAGCTGCCGAAGCTCTGATGGGGTTAGGTTCCCTTCCAGGGCTTTCAGGAGCTGGTCGCAGGCCTGTGGAGGAAATGTGGGTTTAGTTGAGAGTCGGGGAGATGTTATGTTTCTCTCTGTCTCCTCAATCAAGTCAAATCACTCCAAATCACTGCTGGACATAGGCCCAAGGATCTCCACATTAACCTGTTGAAAGTGGTCTGTATCCATGTTGGATGTTTGTTATAGATTTAATTTTAATTTCATTTTCAGATACTCTAATGAGCATTTACAGATGATATAACCTAGAATTATCCATAAACACCTCGCAAAGTCTTTTTGATATGGAGACAATCCTTATATATCTTGGGGAAGGTAGATGGGGCATGCTCGATTTTCACCAGCTCAAAATTTCATTAAACTCATCTTCAAAAATAACAGGTTCGTCCACCAGAACACATCATAATATATTTTAAGGCCTAGTATCATTGAATCTTAGCAGACTAATTAAAGATGTAATATAAACATTTGGAAACGACATTTTGAAGTATATGGCACCGACTGAGCTGAAGATCGAGCCCAGTGGCGTGCTATATGAGAGGCCTATGTCCAGCAGTGGACGCGGATGGGCTGATGATTTTTAAGTATATGCGCCAGCGCATAACTTCATGCACGCACGTTGACAGATAATGTTCGATCTGATTTAGCATTTAGCACGTTCACCTTAATATACAAGCATCATTTGTACAGTCAAATAGTCTCATGCAGTCACAGTGAGACTCACTACATCTTTTCTTTCTATTTACCACCCTGGCCTGTTGGCACAATGATAAAGATTATATACTCACGTCCTTAGCGTTGTCAATAAGTCGTCCCTGCGACACGATCTCGTTGTGCAATGTCTTCGCCTTGGACAGTTGAGTCTCCACGGCGCGCGGCTCGCCGCCCACCGGCTCTGATAGTACTGAACGGGCTTGCGGTTCGATCTGTAAGGGAAATATTATGAGGTGATTAGATGGTTAATATATGGATGAGATTAACCATGACCATCATTTATTAAAATTTTATTAAATGACATTTTAAGTCGACATGATTGTGACTTGTGGTATAAATTATTGTTACTTTAAATGGACACATAAAAAAAAAGAAACAAAGGTGGCAATTCGTGTTGCTGAGGGAGTTTCTTGTTTGGATTCTTGTTCACAGCTATAACACGTTCCGAAGCGGTGGTACCAGAAGTTAAAGATTCAAAGGTCTTCGAAAACTTACTCGAGTCATAAAAAGACACGATATTTGACATAACTACTCAGCAGTTTATTGTTAAACTTGTTGCAATATGATGAATGGTCAGGAACATGTGGTATAAATTGAATGCTATATGTCAAATCCATCCTGTATATGCCCTCGCCTGTCAAGGAGGCAGTATTACGGCTTTTCGGCTTTCAAGCAATAAAACAGCCTAATGTCATTGAAATAGGGTATATTTAAAAAAAAGCCGCAATATGGCGTTGGTGATCGTCGAGGGGATGTTTCAGTGCTCACCTCCTGCATCCACCTAGCAGCCCTGGCGCACGCGTCGTGGTAGTGCCTGGCGACATCTCCCGCGGCACGCAGCCTGTCCTGCAGTTTGTCTGCGCGTGCGCACAGCTCGCCGTGCCGCCGCCGCGCCAGCGCCGCCGCGCCGCGCACCGCGCCCTCCTCGCGTGCAACCACGTGGGACAGGCGGGAGGGCAGGGAGGTACGGTACTCGTTCAGGATTGATAGGAACTCCTGCATATACGACATACGACAGCTCAGTATTATTTATTATTATTATTTCTACTTTTATGTATAGATAATAATTTGCGGACAATTCGACATGTATTTAAAATGGATGCCTTTTGCAACTGCGTATATGTGAGAGGGGGCATATCAAAGACTTTTAAACTAGTATGGAGTATATGGGGAATGACACCCGTAGACGGGACTATAATTTGTATTGTTTTAACTGTCTGGGCCTGCCACTGTGTCTTAAGTTCTATTGCTAAATCTATATACTTGGCTAACTTATCGTTAAATATTATTACATTTATTTTTTTATTTAACAAATAGATATACAACGTTGATGCGACCGATGGGCATTAAAATACACTATGTATGCTATAGCATACATATACATATTATAGGACATCATACATATAGGATAGCATACATATAGGACGTATACGTCCTTGGTATTAATTCGGCACAGCACAAAAATTAATAATACCAAAAATGAGATTTTGTTTGTTTCAAACAAACGAAATAGCTTCCAAATAAGAGTAAAACGCAACCATCCTGTGTAAATTAATTTCATTGTCCTGTAGATACGAATAGATAACGAAGTGGCAACGTTGCGCGCGGCGCGTGTTATTGTCGTGTACTTATTATTGTGTGACTTGTGTAAGAGCGGCAACAACGCGCAGATTTTAGTACGATCTATCGTTTTAAGGTGAAAATTAGGCGTAATCAGCTGTTAGAAAAGCTACATCGTGTTCAAATGGGGCAAAAACTTAAAAAAAACATTTATGACTGAACTACTGCTCCTATTGAATTGATTTTTAGTACAGAGCTTCAAAATGGTACCTAGTATATGCAGTTTAAAGAAATGCCCATCGGTCGCATCCACGTTGTATACATAGGGACTATTCTAGTGTGCAATAAAAATTTAATTATTTAAAACAGTTGCATACATTTAGCAGCCAGATTTATCTATTACAAAATTTAAAAATCACAAACACAAATCAACATAATCAAAATCAATATCCATCAGTGCAACCCACCTTGCTCTCATCCATGAACTTCTGCGCGGACATGGTGATGAACCTGAGGTCTGCCTGATGCGCGATGACGTCAGACACGAACTCGCGCACCTCCTCGGTCTGCGAGGCGAGCTCGTCCAGGCGCGAGAGGGCCGACTCCTTCTCCTCCAGGGTTCGGTACGCGCCCTCCATCCAGGCGTTGAATGTGTTTAGCTCATTGCTGTGGGGGATGGGGTTTTGTATTGACTTCGGATTTTTTTGGATTGGAGAAGATGAAGGTAGGTTAGAGTTAAACCGAATATAAAACAGAAATTGCAAAAGTACGGAATTCTAAATGAGCCGGTGTTTAACCACATACGTCATATAGTTAGTCATTTTAATTGGTTGAATTGTTGTTTAATTATAAATATAGAAAGAAAATTTTATTTAGAAAGAAAATACTACTTTATATAAACAGAAATACGGCAAGAAATTGTTTTTATTGGAACGATTACAACAAAACACATACATCAAGTACAAAAAGAGATTATAAAACAACAAGCCAAAGTAAATAATCATTGGCAACAAGGAGGCTGTCCAATGATAGATCAACTCACGTGAACTTCCCAAGCTCGTCTCTAGCGGCGGCCAAACGACGCAGCATCTTGTCACACTTGTCTGTACACTTGTCGCATCGCTGCTTCAGCTGACGCACTCCTCGCTCCAGTGCCGCCACCTGGCACGAGAACAAACCAACTGTTATACACCTGCTGATTTGGATCATTGGACATAAACAATAGAAGTTGATGAGCAGTATTTTGATTTCAATGAGATTATTTGTTCATAATGAGATCTGCTGGTCGTAGACAAAAAGGTATTTGTCGGAATTTGTCGACAGTCGTACAAAATTGTTTAAAATCTACCATGGAGCGTGTTTTAAGATTATAAATATTATTAATATTTATTATTATTATAAATATTATTAATATTTATTATTATTATAAATATTATTAATTATATGAAATATTCGGTTTCGAACAAGTCGATATATTCGTATCGACCAACGACACAACTATCTCTCGTCAATGGATACTTTATCTAAACAGCAACGTACTAACCATAAGGTGCTTGCACATACAATGTCATAGTCTGTATCTGTATCAGCCCATATACGTCCCACTGCAGGGCACGGGCCTACTCTACAATCGAGAATACGATTGAGAGTGGTTAGGCCATATAGTCCACCACGCTGGCCTAGTGCGGGTTGGCGGACTTACATACCATAGGTATTCTTATAAATCGCTATGGTATGCAGGTTTCCTCACGATGTTTTCCTTCACCGTTTTAGTGCGTGGTGATTGATTATCAATACACACATGACTCCGAAAAGTCAGAGGTGTGCCCTGGGATTCGAACCCATGTCATAGTGACGTCGAGTATATAAAATAAAAATTCAAAAAAGCCAGTCGATACTATGAGACGAAACTTCCAACACGATCCATAAACACACGTACATGCATATAAACTTATGCCTTCTTCCCTGAAAAGTAGGCAGAGGTGCCACCAGGACACCCAGCTTCCATCTTGTATAATTCCCACGATATGATAGGAGACGAGCCTATAGCCATATCGGGCACAAATTCCTGACTCTGGGCTGATAATGAATTGAAGAATCACTTCGCCTGACCTATAACGCCTAGGAAATCTAAAGAACGTTTTTTGTCTTCTAATGTTTGTAATATTACCTCATGAGGAGCGAGTACGTCTCCTCCAGAGACCAGCAGCTGTTTGGCCTGGTCAGCACACGCGGACACCTGGCGTTGGTGACTTTCCAGGTCGTCTTTGATCAGCTGTAATGGAACATTAACATTAGGCGTTTTAAGAACACGTTTTGAGCAAATTATTATTTACCACTAAAAATAAATATAGTTTAGATACACTCTCATTTCTAAAACATACTGTCCTATAAGAATATATATCTGGTCTAAAGTTAAACTAGAATCATTTTTTACAAAAATATTCGTATGATGACGAAATCTTTGATGATTCGAAAAAATATAATAATAATAATAATAATAATAATAATAAATTTTTATTTTTTTTCAAACTCCTATTCTAATTTTACATGCTAAGCAAACACAATACAAAAAGTAAAAATAAATACACAGATTCAAATTAAAATTAAATAAAAAATATATCAGTATTTTAAATTATTCTTAGAACTAGTTCTGATTTTGACTACTGCCCTTCAAACTAGGTGTAATACCTGTGTCTTGAAGAGCAGTATTATTTATTTGATTTATACATTGGTTACAAAATAATTCGTTAAATTACACAAAAAAGAAAGAAAAAGACATTAGGACCTTTGAACAAGTGCCGAAACATTTCACATAAGCAATGGGTTATGTTCGTTAGTAATTGAGAGTGTGTATGTGTATGTGTGTGTGTGTGAGTGTGTGTATGTGTGTGTGTATGTGTGTGTGTACATCAAATTATACTGTTTGTATTATTAATAAATATAAACATTGTTAGAGACATTAGACGAAAAGAATTATATCTTATATTCAGCAGAAATCAGTTTTTCTGTTTGATCATAAAAATATGATGTAAACTTTCGTCTGGCAATCTGAAGATATCTTATATTCTTCTCAAAACTTATCAAAGTTAAAATCATCAAAAAAGTATTGCATAATATCCCTTGCCTTGAGTATATTAATTTGGTTGCGTAGCTCATCGATATCTTCCTTAACCGCCTCTTGGTTGGCGAGTCTCTCTTCCACCACAGCGATCCATTCCAGTAACTTCGACAGAGTCTCATCGCAAAGCCTGTATTTTTCTTCTACTGCTTGCTACACATTGGAAATAATATATTTTTAGTACATTCATTTAATTTGTACAAGTTAAGGCAGCCTTTGGTCCACTTGAAGTTTGGCAAGCGAAGTATTTTTTAATTGTTGCTGTCTCTTTCACTTAGTATGTGCAAGGAGAGTGTAAAAGAGATGGAAACAATTTTGTCGGTTCAATTCAAATTGTGGTGCGTGAAGCTTTATCAACCTCTAGATAAAGAGCAAATTCTTCTAACATGCAAAAATAAATCATAATAATATTTTTTGTCGTGCATTCTAACACACATATTTATCATCAGGCATAACACCTTAGGGGCAGGCAGAGACAATTCCGCACCAATTTGCACGATCCCTAAGTTTTTTGCAATTCAAAACATAAACACACTTGATTTTAATTACTACTCATGGAAACTACATCAACCAATCTAAATCTAAAATAAATTACGGAAAATTACGTCGATCGCCAAAAATCGTCGTTTTCCAAAGGGTGCATGGATTATGTACAGAGGACGTTTTTCCTCAGTGCGCTGTCTAATACTACACAGCTTATTACAATGCATCTATACTACTTCAGTGCAACGGACGTACTTGACGGAAAATTGCGTAGCCGGGTTTTGTTCAAAGTTTACAAAAATAAAAAATCTTTTTGTGTTTTTGCTTACAAATATAAAAAAGTTATAATTGGCACTGCCATGTACTCTGATTTTTTGGAGCCCTTTATTTAATATTAATAAAAAATAGGACCCCTATTACTCAAATTAATTTATTGAATTGCATGTTAAATAACTAGAAAATATATTCATCTAACTTTTAGAGGTATATGAATAGGATGAGATTTTTAAAGATTTTTTTCACTAATTCCAACTTCTCGAATGTTTTAGAATATCTGAATTCTAAATATCGCTACACAAAACCAGCATTAAATCCATCTCAATCAGTGCGTATTATATTACAAGTGTGAATAATATAAATGCAGTAATCTGTACATATTCGACAACATTTACTAAGACATAGATTTCAGGGTTCGGGTGTAGTGTCAATTTGAGGAAGTGATGTTAATTGGTACTATTGATATCTAGTTTAATTTAGTGTATAATAACTTTATGTTCTTACCCAAAGTTGACACTTTTAATCTATGTAAATCACATGAAATCTCTGTGTTATGCAAGGTATTTTTGATTTTATTGATTTTGGTCACGTACTACAATTGTTTTTGAATTATAACTTGAATTTGGAATGCATTAACTCAGATTAAATGAAGTTCAGAACACCTAACTATAATTTTTAAACTGTGAACATCCTTTCCTGCTCCAGATTAAAAATAAAATGTAAATCTTGGTCAGCGCACTGGCGTAATATCCAAAAAGAGTTCTTTCAAAAACAACCTTGCTTAACAAAGTAATAAATAGAGTAAATTAATAAAGAGTACCTGAAAAAAAGCATCGTTCACAAACACTACGCGGAGAGTAAGCAAAGAAGTAAAAAAAAAATCCTCAGAAAAAAAAACGAGACCAAGGCAACACCGAAGACAGCCAAACAGCATGGAGATGACAGAACACAACAAGTCAACATTGCTGCGTACACTAAACATAGACGAATAACACATGCAAGAAGCACCACATGCAAGCGTGCGGGCGGGACGTGCCAACCACGTTGACTCGTCCCAGGGCATCGTAATGGTATTAACATCCTCCGATACGGCTTAAATTAACGGGGTTGATTAGAGTTAATTGTTAAAGAGTAATAAAAGTATAGAGTACCTTACATTCGTAAAAAATCTGAAACTTAAAGGTATTTTTGTAAAGTGATATAAAAGGTAAAGTAATACGTATATGAAACATTGAAAGAGAAATTACATTTAAAATTGAACGAATTCATAAGGATAAAAAGAAATTATCACGAGGCTTTATTTCACCAAACATCTGACGCTGACTTGATACAGCTTATGATTTTAATGAGGAAAATAATGAATGGATGCTTGATGAAATAAAACCTCCACATGACGGTCATTTTATATTGAACGATAATGAATAAATACTACCTTCTTTACACGTTACTTTTCTACCATTCATATATTTGCGTACGGCAGCGCGACGCGATCGTATACGTCGCGCCGAGCATGCGGCCCACCGAGCACCGGCTCCGAGGAATGAGCATTTCGAACTATAGATATTACTGAACGGGACACCAGCAGTCATAATACACTGGCTTTGTATGAGGAAGCGAACGTAAAGCGACGGGGGCGTGCGGCGTCGTGCGCCATGCCCCACGCAAACTCTTAGCACAAAGTGATTATGGGAGGTTAGGTATTTGGCGAAACGGTGATTGTTGTCTATATCGTCGTTAATATGATCCCTCACAGGCAAGCATTCACGATTTAGCTCAAAAGGGTTCTTTAGCATCGCAGGCAACGGCTGGAAATAAAAAACAACATACATCGAGCCTTATAAAATGGGTGAAAGCACAAATCGGGACCGCCGGCGTCGCCCCGCGGCGGGCGACACCGGCGATCGCTTTCGAGCGCTATGTTCCTATTCTTAAGCATCTAGGACGACACAAGGCACTCAAGTATAACAGTATAGATATAAAACCAAACTAACGCCTAATGAAGTGTATCAAGCTGTTACTGAAAATTAAAAACTCAACGTGTACAAAGTAATATGTGCTTCAACTACTCTCGGCTAAATCTATTTTATATAAAGTAAAATGGACGTTGATGTGTGTGTCGAATTTATTAGTGTATGCCACGTTTATAAATTGTGACGTCACCATGGCGTAACCATGTATCCCAGTAAATCGACACTGAGTTGGTACGTGGGTGTCGTGCCATGCCAATGTTTCAAGCCAAACGCTTAAGATAATAGTCACCTAGTAAGAATGGAAACAGGAAACGTAAAGCAACACCTTCGCTCGATAGAAGCACAATAAAAGCGTAAATAAAAAAACTCACCCTCGTTTCTGCTGGCAGCAAGTATCCCTTCTTCAGAGCTTTGACTAAATCGAGACTGATTCCCTTCGTCGGATCTATAACGAGTTTGCCCTCTACTGGATCGATCAGTTTCTGTTCAATCGCTTGTACCAATGGCCATATTTTTCCTGTCTCTGGTTCTTTGACTACTGTGCTAGATGCGTCAACGATACCTTGTTGGATCGCCTCGCCTAAGTTCAACCTCTTTCTGTCCATGACGCTTGTTGTTATAAACGGATCGTTCAGTGCTCCAGTGGTTGGATTGTAAACTCCGAAATTCACCGTTTCTATCAGACTGAAGCTCTTCTTTGGCGTCATGAGCAAGCCACTCTCAATCGCTGCTGTGAGCGTGTTAAGCTTAGAGGTCTCTGTATCAAGGATGTTGCCTTTCTCCGCATCCATGAGGCCTTTGCGGAATGCCTCTGGGAGTTTGACTAACCTCTTCTTGAGATTATCTTTGATGAGCGCTGTGTCTGCATCGATGTAACCTAGTGCTGTCGCATCCTTTATAGTTAAAACTTCATTGGAATGTGGATCAGTAAATCGAGCGGTAGCTACGTTAAGGTGACCGTTCTCAATAGCTTGCTCAAACGTTAGAGGCTCGCGAACGTACACAATTAAACCATTCTCAAATGTGAAACAGAGGGTACGCGATCTATTTTGAGTATCGAATGAACCTTTAGCATTCTTATCAATAATGCCCTCAACGATGCCTAATTTTATTGGAATGTATTTGTTCTTATGAGGATCTTTGATTACCGCGGTTTCGGGATCAATAAATTCATATTTGATGGCTTCATCTAACGTGAATTCCCTAAACACAGGTTCTTTAGATGCCCCGGAATCGGTAACGTAACGTTTAGTTGCGGTCTGAGATGTCATCGGTTGAATGACAGTGACCAGAAGACCTTTGTCGAAGGCAATATCCAAACTGTATGTTTTCTTTGCCTTTGTGTCGAGTACTCTACCTTTAGTGACGTCTACGTCACCGCGTTGAATGGCAAGAACCAACGGATTGAATTTATTTGTTAAGCTATCTTTAACGACAGTCAGTTCTGGATTTAGCAGACTTATTTCGATAGCTTTGTTAATGTCTACAAACTCGTTGGTGGTAGGATCCACAATTTTACCGTTGTCTGCTCTAAACAAACCGTTCCTAATGATTTCTTCCAGGCTCAGATTTTTCTTAGTGGTAACGATAAGACCGCGATGTTTAGCGTCTAACAAATTGATTTGATTACCGTTAGGCAAATTGTACACATTATTTTCGTCATCTACAATACCATTCTGTATAGCTTCGTCTAATTTAATGTATTTGCTTGAAGGAATGTGTTTCACTAAGGAAGTTTGAGGGTTAATCAATTCTTCCTCAATGGCTGTTTTAAGGGAGATCTTTCTTTCTGTAACTGGGTGGACGAATACTAACTCAGTGATATCGTACATGTTCATAGCAAGGGCATCATAAAGAGTGAAGCCCGCACTTTCAATATCTACAATAAGGCCTAAGCTCATCGCCTCAGACAGAGGGATTTGGATATCTGAACCTGGTTCATGGAATTTGCCACTTCTCCTATCAATAATCTCGCTACGACAGCATTCTGCCAATGACAAAGGTTTCTCTGATTTTTTGTCGAAATAGCAGAGGTATTTCGGGCTAATAATAGACCGACGAATCGCCTCATGCAAAGTAATTTTACGGTTGGTGACTGGGTCAATAATTTTGCCTGTACTATCATCATAAAGTCCTTGATGTAACGCTCTTTGAAGACTAATAGGAGCTTTGCTATCGACTAAGAGACCTATTTCAAATGCTTTACGTAATGTAATTTCCTCATTGTCATTATTAATGTTCCTAATCTTACCAGTTTGGTCATCAATTACACCGGTTTCTAAGGATTCTGGAATAGTGATCTTGTCCCATTTGCCTAACCTGTTATCTTGGATGTGAACCGAGTGGGGATCGATAAGGTTGAGCTTTATGGCTTCGGCAAGGGTGTATTTCTTGCCGCTTTGTGGATCCATGAACATACCGGTAATTTCATTGTATACGCCCTTGTCAATAGCTTCAACCAGTGACAAAGGTTTACGGACCTCAACGAGAATACCCCGCTCAAATGCTTCACGGAAATCAACCTTTTCGTCACCTAACACTATCGTACCTGCCCTGCTATCAATTATTCCTCTATCGACAGCGAATTCAAACGGTAAGATTTTACCAGCAACGTGAACTAAAGTCGACTGCGGGTCGATCATACGCTTCCTTATGGCCCTATCCATTTGAACTTTATCTTTGCTTTGTGGGTGTGTGAATTTACCTGTTTTAGGATCGTAAAATCCTTTGAATACTGCTTCGGGTAAACTAAGCTTACGTTTAGCTGGAAGGATAAGGCCGCGCTCCGACGCATCGGTAAGTGAAATTTTGTCACCATGAATAGGATCTTTGAATTTTCCTTCTTTAGAGTCAATAATACCGATTTTGATCGCGTCTGCTAATGTGATAATCTCTCCGGTCATTGAGTTTCTTATAGTCAAGGCTTCAGGATTAATATTACCGATTTTAATAGCGTCATCAAGAGTCATGGTTTTATTGTTGATAGTCAAAAGGCCTGTTTCGGGATCATAAATTCCTTGCACTAAACCTTCTTGTAAAGTCCAGGGTTTTTTGTCACTTAGGAGGTATCCCTTGTCAAGGGCATCTTTGAGATTAATAATTGGAGACGTAATAATACCTTGTTCCAGGTCCACTAAACTGGATTTGACAGCTTGGTCGAATGGTATGACAGATTCGGATTTATCGTCTTTCACCGTGACGTCAGTGGGATCGACGAGCTTTTGATCAATAGCTTCCTTAAGGGAAATAATTTTACCAGTCTTGGGATCCAAAATTTTGCCAGTTTCCGGGTTGTAATAGCCTAATTCAATAATATCGAACAAAGAGAATGTGACTTGTTTAGTAGCAACCAAGCCCTTCTTCAATGCATCGTCTAATGGAATGTCTTTACCAGTCTTTTTGTCTCTAATCTTACCAGTGTCAGGATCGATTATTCGCTTATCTAATGCTTCAGCCAACGAGACAAACTTCTCTGTCTCCGTATCCTTAATTTCCGATATCGTGGGGTGAATAATGTTTCTATCAACAGCATCACCTACGGTGACCATTTGATCAGTCATTTTGTCAATAACTTTACCCGATTTAGATTCGTACATTTCGTTGACGATAACGGCTTCGATTGAAATAGCCCTACGTGATATGCTTATTACTCCACGTTTTATAGCGACCGACATTTCTACCACTTCCCTAGTTTCGGTAACAGTTATAACGCCTTCTTCAATTTTGATAACCCCGCGGTCAATCGCGTCTGATAGAGGAATAACTTCATCCGTTTGCGGGATCCTAATCAATAAAGATTCTTGGTCTACTAGGCCTTTCTCAACAGCCTGCCCTATTGGCACTAAGGCGCCTGTCTTTACGTCAGTAATCTCCAAAGTTTTTGGATTGTAAATACCTTGCTCGAAAGCAGATTCTATTGTTACTTGTTCAGGGACTGAGACATCTTCCGGCTTTTCAACTATCCAACCTAACTGAATACATTCTAGGAAAGACACACGTTTACCTGTTTTGGGGTTGACCATGTGACCGGTGGTCTTGTCAATGATGGGTCTAGCAATCGCTTCATCGAAAGTAATATAGTTATCGGATTTAGAACCTAAATCTTTCACTAAGATGGATTCGGGGTCGAAAATCTGCAAACCATAGACCAGTTCTTCGAATGAGATCTTGGCACCGGTTTCCGGATTTAAAAATATGCCTTTTTCTATATCGTATACACCCATTTCAGATAATTCTTCTGGAGTAAGCCTGTGAGAAATGGCAACGCAATATGCAGGTTTCGATTCTCTTAGTACTACACAGTTCTTTGACATAACGTCAACGGGAGAGAAACGGCTTATCTGCTCTTGCTCTAGAGAGTCTTGAACAGTAAGAGGTGATTCTACACCGTTTACGATAATCCTACAAACTTTGGGTTCAATTTTACCCTGAGCGATTGCGTCAATAAGCGGAATATTTTCATACAAAGGCTTCACAGGGATAGCCTTTTCTTTGGTTACGTTCTGTTCCGTAATTTCATCAATCACCCTAAGAGGTTGTCTTTCGGCGTCAATAAGCATGGCGGAAACCGTCTTTCCATCATGCATCGTAGTTTGGGTAGGACCTTCGAACTCCAAAACTTTTTGTTCTACAGTAGTTATAGACTCAGTTATCCTAGGTCTCGTCTGATTAGTTTCAGTGATAACAATTTCTCCTTGGCGTGTTACAGTTTTCATAGTAGTGTGTCGTTCTACTATTTCTTGGGTGAATGTTAAACCTTTTGGAATTAGCTTGGCTAATTGATCTTCTGGAGCGTTCGCTTTGATAGCATCTTCCAACTTGTTGCCGGTTTGCTTGTCTATGATACCGCGTGTTACGGCTTCTGTTAATGGTATTTTCTCTCCTGAATGTGGATCCTCTATTAATAGGGATTTTATCACTTCTCTAGTATCAGCTGGAATTTCAGACTGTTCGTCTGTGGTGGCAACCTTGGAGAACTTTTCGAATGTCTCAGCATCAATTAAACCTTGTTTGAGAGCTTCCTCAATAGGAACCTTTTCACCAGTCTTAGAATCAACTGTAAATACTGTTTTATCTGTTTTAGTTATTTTTATCGATCCTTGAGGGATTCCGGCTTCAGTAGCCTTTAGATATTGTTGGTAAGTTTCGGAGTCAATTAGTCCCCGTTTGAGAGCCTCATCTATAGGCACTTTTTCACCAGTCTTTGGGTCTACGATTAGGATACTACTTGAAGTTTCCGACGTCTTTATCTTGTAATGAACAGGACTACCTGGTTTAGCCGATTCTAGATATTGTTTGTAAGTTTTTGAATCGATAAGACCTTTTTCGAGGGCTTCATCTAAGGGTATTTTCTCCCCAGTATTGGGGTCCACAATGAAAATAGTCTTGACGATATCAGTGATAGTACTAATTTGGGTTCCTGATGATGTTAAGACCATTCCCGTTGTCTTATATTTCTTGTATGTTTCTTCATCAATAAGACCTCTCTTGTGTGCTTCCTCCACATCCAGTTTCTCTCCAGTCTTGGGATCGACGATTGTAATAGTTTTTACTAGTTCTTTTACTTGAGATGTTAACGCCTCTGTAGGAGTAATTATTTTGGCTGTTTCCTTATATTGGTTATAAGTTTCCTCATCGATAATACCCCGTCTCAAAGCTTCATCTATTGGTACTTTTTCACCAGTTTTCGGGTCGACAATAACCGATGTTATATGTTTAGTCACTGTTGTAGTCGGACTTATGGGAGCGCCAGTTCTTTCAGCTTCTTTGTACTGTTTGTAAGTTTCCTCGTCAATTAGTCCGCGACTCAAAGCTTCATCTAGAGATACTTTTTCGCCAGTTTTTGGGTCTACAATAACAGCTTGAACAATTTCCGTAACAGTGGTTGTAACAGATTCGGTAGAAGGGGAAATCGATTTTGGAGCGTCCTTATATTGTTTATAGGTTTCTTCATCAATAATACCGCGCTGTAGAGCTTCGTCTAAGGACACTCTCTCGCCAGTCTTCGGGTCTATAATGACAGTCTTTACGATGTCAGTAACTGTGCTAGTTACTGACTTGATAGGAGTGCTTACCTTAGTTACATCTTGATACTGTTCATAAGTCTGTTTGTCAATTAAACCCCGTTCTAAAGCTTCTTCCAAAGGTACCTTTTCACCCGTTTTTGGATCAATAATAACAGTCTTTAATTGTTCAGTATGTGTCGTCGTCACTGATTCTAATGGTGTGACAGTTGTAGTAATTCTTGTGTACTGTCTGTAAGTTTCTTCATCAATAAGACCTCGTTTCAGAGCTTCTTGTAAAGGAACCTTTTCCCCTGATTTCGGGTCTACAATAACAGTCGTTACGATCTCTGTTGCTTTGCCTGCATCTGTATTTTCGTCTATAAGACCGCGATCTAGAGTTTGTTGTAATGTCAGTTTTTCTCCAGTTACTGGGTCTATGGTGGTGGTTTTGATCACCTCTGTCACTTTGGTCGTCTTTATTTCTGTTGGCGATATGCTTCTAGCATTCTCTTTGTACTGTTTATACGTTTCTTCATCAATTACGCCACGTTCAAGAGCTTCTTCTAAAGTTATATTTTCACCTGTCTTTGGATCTTTTATATACATGGTTGTTACAACTTCTGTCGTCTTTGTAGTTGCTAATTCGCCTGGTGTCTTAACTTGTGAAAGCTGTTCATATTCTTTGTATGTTTCGGAATCTACGAGACCACGTTCTTTAGCTTCTTCGATTGGTATCTGTTCTCCCGTCTGGGGGTCAATAATAACCACGCTTCTCACTACTTCTGTTATTCTAGACGTGGACACGTCTCTTGAAGTATGAACTGTTACGTACTCTTCATACTGCACACCTGAGTGAGAAACTGTTTCTGTTATTGTTTTTTCACTCTTCTTAGGATCAGTGATGGCAGTTTTTACGACTTCTATTACTTTGGTTGCTGCCAAAATTGGCGCACCAACTACAGCAATGAGTCCAAGCTTGGCGGCATCTGCAACGCTTAGTTTTTTGCCTGATTTGTCTTTTATTTCTCCCGTGTTTTCGTCAACTATTCCTTTCATTAAAGCCTCTTTCAGTGGTATTTCTTTGCCAGTCTTAGGCTCGACAACTTTAACTTTTTCTGAAGGCAAAGTACCTTTGTTTACGGCATCAAATAAGTTTTCAGCCTCACCAGTGGTGGTTGAAATAACAACAGACGACTTAGGGTCATAAATTAAGCCTGGTGCAACTGCGACGACTTCATGAGGTTCTTCTGTTTCTGGAGTTCGTTGTGTGGGTGAGTCATGAATGATTTTTCCAAATCTATCTGTAGGTTCGTCTTTGACCACAGTCTTATCTTTTACAGGAGATTCGACTGTGGGACTTTCTTCAGTGGGAGATTTTTTAACTTCTTTAATTTGTGGAGTAGTTCTGTCTGTTTCATCAGGTGTCTGTTTTACAAGACGTACTTGTTCAGCTTCTACAGTTGTTTCAGTTACATCTTGTGGTTTAGTGATTTCTTCCGTGACAACATAAGTTTTAGTGCCATCGTCACTCATTTGAACTGTAGTGACCGTCGATGATGTCGTAGTTGTGATAGTACTCATATGTTCACTAACAAATTCACTTGGTTCAGAGGAAGTAACAGTAGTCTTAATGATTTTAGTAACTTCGCCACCGGGTGAGGTCTCGTGGAATTCTTCAATTGTAGTTCCTTCTTTGACAGGGCTTTTGCTATCTATGTCGCTTAGCTTTTCTGATAGATCCTTAATTAGTGGTTTATCTTTGGTTGATGTTTTATCGAAACTATCGGTAGGACTTGTTTTATCCTTGTAGCTAGGTTTCTCATCTTTAGACGTGGTTGGAGTAGGCAATATCTCGGTTATTTCCGTAATTTGAGGCTTTGGAGATGTTTCCTGCCTAGGAGAAATTTGTTCAACGATTTTTGAAGTAGAACTTTTAATTACAGTCACAATTTCTTCCCCTTCCGGTGTAACGCGTTGGAATTCTTCTACAACTGGTTTTGTTTTGACTACCTCTTGTTCAATTGCTTTCACTGTGGATTTCAGATCTGGCTTGGCAGGCGCTACCCTTGAATCAACATCAGATATATCCGTGGGATGATGAGTTATAGATTTGGTGGTAACAGTCTTTTTCTCAGTGACTGATGTCTCTTCTACACTCTGAGTTTCGGACTTGAAGTCTTCAATGGATTTATCTCTAGTAGTTATTGAAGTGGTCTTTTCAAGAACGTCAGTTTTGCCTTCAGTAGGTGTGTTTATTTTCTCTTCTGTAGCCGTTGTCTTTTGAACAGGTGCATCTTTTTCGGAAATGCCTTTTTGCAAAACCTTTTCAGTAAGTACTCTGTCAGGTTTTACTGGTTCCTCTTTGAGAAGCTGTTCAATTGGTTTTTCTACTTTCAGTTCCTTAATAGGTGAAACTTCTTTTTGTCCGGGTTTGACAATCTTATCCGGCTTTCCTATCGGTACAGGTTCATACTTAGCAGCTTTATCTGTTACAGTATCTTGGCCAGGTCTTTCAATGGTAGTTTCTGGTTTCGGCTGCATAATTTTGGCGGTTACCGACTTAGCGCCCTGGACTACTGCCATTCCAGCTAGTACCGGAGCAGCGACAACAGCAATCAAACCCATCTTAGCAGCGTTCTTAATATCCACGGACTTACCAGTTTTAGGTTCCTTAAGTTTGCCATTCTTTTTGTCTATCAATCCCGTATCTAAAGCTTCTTGCAACGTAACTGGTTTACCAGCTTCCACGTTGTATATCACAGAGTCGGGATTAATAACATTTCGTTCGAGAGCTTCTTTGAATGTGATAACCTTGTTAGGTGATTTGGGATCCCTGAACTTCTGAGTTTTGTCGTCAAACAATAGTTCAAACGCTTCGTTAAGGTCTAACATGTCTAATTCCTTCCTCTTGGGAGAAGATTTATCGGATTCAGACGGAACTTCAGTATTCAGTATTCCACTGCTGACAGCCTCCGAAATAGTTACAGTTTCTCCAGTCTTAGGGTGAGTGAATGTTCCCGCTTCAATATTTATATATCCTAAATTAAGTGCGTCTTCGAAGCTTATATTGGTATCGCTCGTAATAAATTGTTCTTTACTAGTTTGCTCGTCCCTAACGATGCCGTTACGACGGGCCTCTTCCATTGAAATAATTTCACCTGTTTTTGTATTCTTTACTTCATTAGCACTAACTAATACATAATCAGCGAGAAGTTCGATCATTTTAGTAGTAACTGTATGTTGAGAGGTAAAGGTCTCAGTGATTGTTGTCACTATACCACTGTCAATACTGGGTTTTACTGCGAGAAAACCTTGTTCAAGAGCGGTTTCAATAGGAATAACTTCCTTTGTGTCTGGTTTGGTAAACGTGGCGTGTTTTAAGTTAACAGCACCCGTTTCCAGAGCTTTCTCTAAGGTAATTGTTTGTGATGACTGAGGATAAGGAATAGCCATGATTAAATCGCGGCTGACTGCATCATCTAAAGGAATAATTTCACCTGTAAGAGGGTGTTTTATCTCACCCGTGTGAGGATTAATAAGATGTTTCTTAATCGCAATATTGAGGGTCATTGCTGCTGGAGAAATCTCCTCAAATGACTTCAGAGGTTCTGTCTCTGGGAAAATCCTAGCATTGACAGCGGCGACCAAATCCAATGGACCATCAGTAGTTTTTGCAATGTTCTTGTCATTGTCAATAAGACTACGTTCAATGGCTTCTTCAAGCGTTACTTTTTTGCCGGGCGCAATAATTACAGTAGACAACGGATCAACAATATCGCAAATGATAGCTTCCCTAAGCGTCAATAGACTACCGGTTTCGGGATGGATGATTTTACCTGTAACAGGATCTAACAATCCTTGTTCAAGTACTTCAGGTATAGAAAGAGCTCTAGCCAAAGGCACTAAGAACTCATCTTGACCTTCCGGATCAAGAATACCGCGTTTTAATGCTTCTTTGATTGTGATTACGTCTCCCCTAACAGGGTCTACAAGTTTGCCCTTATTTTCATCTACCAATCCAATTTCAATTGCCTTTCCTAATGTAATCGGGGATCCGTTATCGTCCTTGTAATTTTTGACGGCCTCTAGAACTTTAGCCGTTTCTTTATCAATTAAACCTTTTTCTAAAGCTTCTAGAGGGGTTATAACGCGTTTCCTAAGTTTTTGTAATACGATAGGTTTAGTATCCAATAGAGGTTTTTCGGGAGTACTTTCCCTGGCAATGTTGATTTTATATTTGGGTTTGATGTTGGTCTTAATAATTTGTATAACTTCTGAAGGCCGGGCCTTCTTCTCGAGCGTGAGTGTGTCAATAGGTCTACGGTTATCAGCAGACAGGCTGTTCTGTATGGATTCCACGGTAATGAAACCTTCAGATACAGCAGCTCCTACTGATAACGGTTTTGAAGTAACCTGGGAAACAGTTACCGTGCTAGTGCCAGGGCTGACTTTAGTTATCCCAAATACTGCAGCGTCGGTTTTAACCGCAGTGTCTTTGTACATTTTGTAAGTAATGGGGTCAATTATGCCCCGTTCGTAAGCGACATCAACGGGAATTTTTTCGCCCGTCTTAGGATCCACTACAACCGTGATCATCGAATCTGGTGATGCTTTAGTAACCTGCGTAAAGGTTACTGAGCTGGTACTGGGCGATTTGATATCCTGGTAAGTCGATTCTGGTGTCTTGTCTTTAACAGATAACTCATATTTTTTATAAGAAATAGGATCAATAAGTCCTCTTTCATAAGCTTTTTCAATCGGAAGTCTTTCACCAGTATTAGGATCTACAACCACAGTAACAGTTGTAGTTCCTGTGGGAGAAGTTGTTGTAGTAAATTGGGAAACTGTTACCTTTTCGGATACAGAAGTTATATCATGTCCTAAGTCAGTTTCAGGAGTTCGATCTCGTATAGATTCCTCGTATTTTCTATACGTGGCTGCGTCTACTAATCCTCGTTCATAGGCAACCTCCATCGGTATATTTTCGCCTGTTTGTGGATCTACTACCATAGTACTCTTAACAACCTGGATAACTTTAGTCGCAGCGACTAATGGGGCACCTACTACAGCTACGAGTCCGACCTTAGCAGCATCTACGAGCGTGATCTTTTTACCCGTATTATCTCGATATTCCCCGGTCCTTTTATCAACTATTCCCCTGTTAACTGCCTCCTTTAGTGTGATTGGTTTGCCAGTTTGAGGTTCGATAACCTTAACTGAGCTGTAAGGCACAACACCGCGATCTACAGCTTCTAGAATGTTTTCTGAAACACCTGAAGTTGTAGATATGACTAAGGCAGTTGCTGGGTCAAAAATGACGCCTGGTAGTACTTGAACGGGTTCTAACGCGCTTTGTTCCTCGATAGCAACGTCCTGAGGAACATTAGTTACTTCAGAAATTTCCATTTTGTCCGGCATGCCGGCAACTGACGTAATAGTTATAACTTTTTGAGAAGTGGTCGATGTCATAATTTGAATAAAAACAATATATTTCCGTTCAATAGCTTCCAACATCGTTATTGTCTCGGTAATGTACTTGTACCTACCTAGGTTGTCAATGATACGCAGTTCAAGGGCTCTGGCCAAAGAAATTTCCTTTTTAGTCTTGGGGTCTACTACTTTAGCAGAGTCGGGATTTATGATGTTTAGTTTAAGAGCCTCTTCGAGGTCTAGAATCCTATCGGTGCCTGGGATCACTAGCATACCCGTGGAAGGATCGAAAAGGTTTTGTTGTATAGCTTCTTTGAGAGTCCAGCCGCCACGAGGCAGCTCAATTGTGTTCTTTTGGATTGTCATTGACGTCACTGTCGGCTCGGAAAGGCCGGTTTTGGTTGTCGTAGTTCTAATCTCCCTAACAAAGCCTTCCCTAGGTTGGCTTACTTCGCGTATGGTATAATCTGGACTTTTAACCGTCTCCGGTCGGCTATCACGCTCTACTTTGCTTTCCGGACTGAGAGGCGTGTCTTTAATAAACGATTTTTTCGTGATCTTTAATTCGACTACTTGACCGGGAACTAAATCTTTTTTCGTCACGCGGTCGGATATATGAACGACACGAGGGTCGTTCTTTTCTACTCCAAGTAATCCTTCGTCCAAGGCCTGCTGTATTGAGAAAACTGTTCCCGTATTGGGATCTGTAAATGTTTGTGTGTTTTCGTCAATTAAACCACGTCTAATAGCTTCAGCGAATGTGATTATAGTGTCTGATCTTTGTGTGGCGCTAGTATTGGTAACAGTGACGTAACGTTTCACAGTCTTCGTCACAGTTTGTAAAGTCAGAGTAATATTAAGCAAAGAGTTGAGCAGAGCAGCTCCTTCAGGCGTAATCAATTGGATTTCGACCGCCTTGTTAAATGGAATGGGCTTTTTCGTTGTCGCGTCCAGTAAATGTCCTGTTTTGGGATCAAGAATATTTTTGAAAACAGCATCGAGCACGGAGAGCTCTTTGCCATTTTCATAAATGCCTATCTTCCTATTAAACATTTCTAAAACTTCCGGTCTAACAATCGCTACTTTAGTACAATCCTCCAAATAAACGAAATCACCGCTTTCGGATTTTAAGAATGTTTCACCGTTTGCGTATTTGAAGTAACCTTTACTCAAAGCTAAGTTGAATGAAATGAATTCACCTGTTTTGGGATCCCTAAAGCCATCAATATCAAAAATAGATCTTTGCGATACCGATGTGATCAAACCGCGGTCTACAGCTTCGGGGACCGTACAAATTTCTCCTGTTAAATTATCCCTGAATTTGTTATCATGAAGTATAATTTTGTTAGCCAGAGCTTCAGACAATGTGAGAAGCTGACCAGTGGTCGTATCTGTAATACATTTAACACTGTCACTATCCAGAACTCCAGCCGAAATAGCTTCTAAAATGTTTAAAGGAACCCTATTAGCTGGAGACAAAATCTTACCATCATTTGTCATAAGATTATTGTCGCAAACGTCTTTAAGAGTCATTGGTTTACAAATATAATTTTTAAGCGCCGCTTCTTTGAAAGTTAATTTTTCTTTCGTTACATTGTGTATGTATTTAGAAAGTTTAACATTTATTATGTTCCTCTCAATAGCTTCAGCAAGCGTTACTTTTGTATCATTTTTAGGATCAACTACTTCCCTTACATTCGGATTGATTAATTCGTTCACGATTGCTACGTCTATTTGGAATTTCTCGCCCGAATTCCTGTCCAATATCCAACCATTATTATCGACTAAGTCCTGACTGATCGCATCGGATAGAGACAAAGCGCTCGATTTGATTTTGATAATCTCGTTGTAGATGAGGTAGCCTCTTTGGTAGGCCTCTGCTATGGTGATATAGCTTCCGTTTGGCAGCCTATACAGGCCTCTTTGTAAGTCAACTTGTCCGCGGTTTAACGCGTCCGAGATACTCATTCCTTGTGTGCCGGGCGCTTCACCTTCGACAGTTACCTTAATTCTCTTCTCAGCTGGGTCTGTAAGTCCTTGTTCTGCGTCGTATAATTCCCTCTGTATGGCTTCGAGCAATGTGACTTCATTGCCGTCTTCAGTCATGCCGCAGGGTCCTGTGAGTCTCGCGGCTAGTTTAGGGTCGATAAGGCCCTCTTGAGCCGCTTGTTCGATAGTCATAGTTTGTCTGGTTT
Source organism: Hyles vespertilio (assembly GCA_009982885.2). Classification (NCBI taxonomy): domain Eukaryota; kingdom Metazoa; phylum Arthropoda; class Insecta; order Lepidoptera; family Sphingidae; genus Hyles; species Hyles vespertilio. Next base: position 9,634,296 of record CM042823.1, read on the forward strand.
CGGGAGAGGAGAGCAACCTTCCCGTTCTGACGTCTAATATCCTCATGCTTATGGCTTGACCTACAGTAAGTATTTCTCTTGTCTCTGGATGGACTATACCTCTGGATTCGATTATGTTGGGGCCTTCATACATTCTGTGCACTCGTTTGAGTTTCCTTACGTCAGGCCTGTCGTCTTCTGAGATAACTGTCTTTGTGGCGTATGTGGGTGATGTTAGTTTGCCATTGGCCATTGATTTGTGAGGCGATTGACCTTCCAATTCTGTCGTGTGTGATGTTCTCACATATCTGTATTGGGAGAGATAGAGTTAGTAACATGTCGAAGAATCGCGAAGGTATTTCTATAAATTCTATTTAAATAAAGTATGGAACGTGGCTTATCATTCTTATGGTACAAATAACTATTATTTCAACGATGTCATTAATCTTGAAGAACGAACCTACATACTAATTAAGAGATATCGAAACAAAGAAAATGCTCTTAGTAATATGGCTTCATTGTAATTTATCATTTGCCTAAAGAATCCTTTGACAACTTTGAAAAAGTGTTGTCTATTGTAATACAAACAGTATTTTTAATAGTATATCTAATTGTAGTTATGGATGAGCGGAATCTCCTAAAATAGGCACTAATTCTTGAAAGAGGTCTCCAACGACCAGTTATTGTAAACAAAAACTTTGTAAAGACAAATAAACTTTATTACTATTTGTATTATGAAAATAACTATAGCCTTATCCTTGCTCTTATTAAACAACCTATGAAAAAAATACTGCTAAAAATTACATTTTGAAATCGTAAACTATAACGTGTTTTCAGGACAACCTTGTCAAATTCAACTTTATCTCTATCGACATAAAACACATATCATGTCTATAATCACAAGTAAAGCTTATATTCTAATTATATTCTAATAATATTCTCTCACTTCTCAGAGGTATAGTGTGTGGTGTAGGTGTGCTCCGTGGTCAAGTCTTGCATGTTGAACTCCTGCCGGAAGGAGCGCGCAGAACGAGGTGCCATCGCCTCCACGAGACGCTGAAATAAACAATAGAAATAAATTAATACACGTGCACACTTTAATGTCTATTTCTCCTGTCAAACAGCGGTGTAATGCACTGTTATGTTTTGGACTGAAGGACATTATAGCCGGAGTAACTACTGGACATATTGAGGCTTAACATCTTATGTCTTAGGGTGGCGAGCGCAGTGAAATGACAAGAATTTCTTTGTAATTCAAGTTGTTTGGTTTTGCTATAGTTCATGAGGCGAACGGCATGCTCGTCTCGCCATACATAGCAATTTAAAAAAAATGCAACAGTTGAACCCACGGGCAGCCTTCGTGGCGCAGTTGGTTAGACGCCGACTGTAAAACGAGAGGGCGCGGATTCAATCCCCGCACCGAGATAAATGTTTGTGCGAACCACAAGCGTTTGTTTCGGTTCTGGGTGTTTATGGGACAGAAAAGTCTTTCATACTTCCTGATACCCACGACACAAGACTCGATCTTAGTGTGGTCTCAGGACTATGTATGTAACTGTTGCACAGAATGCTACATATTTTTCATTGATCTTTTCTCGCTGTAGGGATCGAACTCGCGATATGTTTCTATACCGCCGTTATTACAGTTACCCTACTTAGTTCAAGATGACACTTTACGTAACCTTATTTATATTTGAGCACACTATTCATCACTTAATTAGTCAAATTATGCAAATATATTTTATTTGCATTATGCGAAGATATGTTGTATTTTTTTTATACGCGCGTTTCAGAAAATTCTGGATTATTTAAAAAATATACAATATGTTAATCCGGGTGTACGAACACATCGAATTTATTGATCATTAGACTAACTTTCGACCACGTGGCAAAAGATATGGTTACGTTATGGGTCCACTGGGTTTACAATTCATTAATTTAATTTACCAGTGACTGTATATTTCGGTGGAAGGGTATTAACCCTCAACCCAATTGTAAAGATTAAAACTATTTATCAAAATTCGTAAACATAACATTGCACTCATCTCTTAAGTAAGTACTGACATATTAATAAATCGAACAAAATAAAAACAAGAAAATATTTCTTATAATCTGTTTTTTGCATCAGAGTACCTAGTCACCTTTTAAATGTGCATCATCTAGCCTACACTATTCCACCTATACTTTTTTTCATCTGAAGTCTGCAAAAACAACATTGCAGACATCCTCGGAGGTCGTCGACCTCATTTTAGTGTATTATATCGACCGAGTCACAGTGTATCGAGACGGGACCGGTCCAGTGATGCAACGGTACGGATAGTCCTCACTACATGCGACATTTATTTTAAATATGGAACAATGCGTTAATAATTGTTTTTGCAAAAAATATTTTGTATGTGTTATTTAAAAAAAAGAATACAGTTCTTAGGTTTACACAAAATATTGATAGGTAATTAATATTAGGTAAGTAAAATTTATCCCTACGCGAATAGAATCTCCAACCCATAGCACAATAAGCTGGCTTTTTAAAAGAAATTGCAGTCAGTGTTGAAAATTTTCACAATTTAGAATCATAATAGATAGAAATGATTATACTGATTCCAATGCACTATTAATTGGGTACTTCATTAATTTGTAGTGCATTTATGCCTCAGTTTCAATCTACTGGATTAATAATATTTAATCTCAACGAATGAGATACAATATTTCAAAGAAATTAATACGTGTAAATGAACGATACAATTTCTTGTACATATTGCCAACTCGTAAATTATGTGTTGCTATTAAATTGTTTTTGTTAATGTTTATTTCTTGTTAATGACATTCGAAACTGTTTTGTGGAGAGAATTATTGGTGAGATTTATCGAAATAAAAACTATTAGGAAGAGCAACATTTAGAGGTTTAAATAATACCTAAATAAAATGAAAGAGGCTTTTAATTGTTTGTCTAATAAAACTCTAAGAAAATATATTAATTGGATGTAAGATGAAATTAAGTAAAACCAGATCCATATTGCGTGGGCAGTTTGTACACAAAAATAATTACTTAAATAATATTTATTATTAATAATGTTAAATATTTTTACTAGATAGATAAATATTTTTCCATTTAGTTTATTACAAAACATTGATTTTTTATTTTCATATGACACTTAGTTTAATATTTAATGCCCTGAATTCATAGATATCAGATAAAGTATATTGATGTCCATTCTAAAGGTTTTCTAATCATTGCCTGGTCAATAATTGGGTTCTTACAGAACAATGTGGGAATCTAAAATATGTCTCTACACGGAAATCGAATCCGCAGCCTCACATTTATCAGATTTGCCGCTGCGCAATGGAGTGCTTCACACATTTACTTTATGCGTCAAAACCAGAATGTTCCAAATGGTAGATTACAATTTTATAGATTTGAAAAAGTCTCAATTGTCCCTTTGATCCTAAACGAATAGTTAAGTGATTCATTTGACTTCAATTGCTCAAGTTTATCTGTTGATACCGCAACATAAGTATAGAAAAAATTATGCATCTTATGTAACTAAACATCATAAACAAATAGAAAATACAATAATGTTGGCAAAAAACCACAACATTTTCATAGTGAATTATTTGGTCAAACATTCGTGTAATAAATCTAACTTTCTCTTTCTAATCACACAGGAAAGAAAAGGACAGTGAGTGTTTGACCAACAATGACAGAATAATTACACAGGTACCAACCCGGCATTCGTACGCGAAGTCATACTCGTACTCCTCCATTTTAAACGTACGTATTATAAAACAACACAACACAGTTTATTTATAACGTCCACTAAACACATCGTTTCACACAATATTCACTTCAATACTTCACTTACAAATTACGCATACTTATGAATTGTAACCTAAAATCAAGGAAAATAATTTCACCGATTATAACAAAAATATAAAAAGTAGTTTAAAATATCACTCGTGGAAATAAAGAAGGAAATTCGTCGATAAACACGGCTTTGTACGTTTCGTACTGGCCGAAAACTGAATGAAATGCAGTAAAGACCGTAAATCGAAAAAACAGAAGTATTCTAAATTTAAATCATTTCGTAACGGTGCGGCGGCGGGAGCGGTCGGCGCTTCACGTGTGTCGCGATAGTGTTTAACAATTAATTACGTATTATTTGCGGTAACAGCTGTTGGGGTGGTTTTTGAGGTTATGAACAGTGACTGGCCGATTCGATTCGGGGAGCGGTGCTTGCGGGGATGCGCGCGCAGCCGCGCCGGTGCATGCCGCCTAATCTTGACACTGTGACACCGTTTTTCGAAAACAATACGAGTGTTTTTTAATTTTTCATGCCGAGTATTTCACTAAAGTTTTCAACTTTTGCAGTGGAATGTGGTTGAAAAGCCAGGAAGCGCATTGATCGTTTGGTTCTGCGCAAAGCGGACGTAATGGCGCCTGTTTGCTGTATCGTGAAATTCAACGTGATTTTCTCGTCCCCGTTTTCGTACCGATTTCATACTAAGTTACAAATAAATCACGATATAACTTGGTTTGTGGTCTTAACTGGTATTCATTATTATGCAATAGAATTGAAAAATGAGATAATTCATTAATAAATAAATAAATAACACCCAACAGTCACATACATAGTCCTGACCCCACACTAAGATCGAGTCTTGTGTCGTGGGTATCAGGAACTACGAGAGACTTTTCGGTCTCACAACACCCAGACCCGGAAGAAATATTTGTGGGCCACACAAACATTTCTCTCGGTGCGGGGATCGAACCCGCGGCCTCTCGCTTCACAGGCGGCGTCTAACCAACTGCGCCACGGAGGCTGTCGGATTAATGTTAAGGGTGATGAAAAAGATCGTGAGAAAAACTACATTTTATAGATGCAAGTCTATGGTATGTTTAGTTCGTCAACCCACACTAGGCCAACGTAGTTGATAATACCCTAAGTCCTGAATATTAATCCCGATTGCGAGTAATACCATGCCCAATAGTAGCTAATTAGGAGGTATATAAAACAATCATTAAATATACACCTTTACAGAAATCACAAGAAACGAAGATCCGTATCACCAAAACCGGTTTTAATAATTGGAATTAAACTCAGAGGATGTGAAATTAAATATTTCCTGAGTTTGGTATAAGGTTGCCATTTTAACACCAAGAGCGGTCAGTGACTTTGTAACGCACGTCTGAGTCCCTACGTGACTGTTGTCTAGTAATCGAAGTGTTTTCAGTTAAACCTTTATTGTAATTTATTAAAACTTTTATAGCAAAACTAATTAGTATTTTGCGTGATAAGGCTTTGATAACATTTCAGTGACTGCCTCGTTGGCCTGGTAGGCCTGGGGGTTTGAATCCCGGGTCGAAAAGTGATATTGGATTTTTCTAGTCATTATCAGCCCGGTGTCAGCAATCTGTGCCCTATATAGCGATAGACTCGCCTCCTATCATACATCGTGGGACGGAACATACAAGGCAAAAAGCTGGTGTCTTGGTAACACCTCTGCCTACCCGTTCTGGGAAAAAGGCGTGAGTTTAAGTATGCATAACATTTCAGTAGTAAAAGCATTCGTTTCAATATTTCTAGGTACAAAAGTGCCCAACTTTAACGCTATTTGAACCTCTTGATATGATAGATTTTCAACTATATCTCCTTAGCGCTAACCTATTATTAAGTAACTGCTAAAAAAAAGTATAAATATTGGTATGAACTACAATAAAGCATTCATTATATACATTTAAAAATAAATCACATTTTTATCACATCTATTAGTATTTTTAAATCCATGGACTTTTCTAGTCTCAAATGACCCATGGCACCTTTAATGCTATGTACAATTTAACCAACTAACCATGTAACACAAAATAAAGCTCTAACCGATACACCGAGATCAATCAACATTACAAACAACATTAAGCCTATAATACTCGTTACATCAGTATATAAATATTTACCAGTACTTACACCATAATCTCTAAATATAGCACGACTATCATATAAGTCGTCTGCTTCAGCAAACATTAACGGAGGGGCAATGAGGAAGCATTTTTATAATTTTGACTGGGCAGCTTCAGTATTTAATTTCTTCGAAACGTACTGTCAGTTTGGTAATAGTTATGATAATTTAAAGTAAAAAGGAATTCGTAACCCATTCCTATTTGTTTAATATGGAATTCGTGCAACATTACTATAATTATATTTGGTCAATAACTCTTGTTTAGTGAGAACTATGCCTGTATAATTACAGGATATTCAGCTTATCGTATATCATTTAGTAATTTCTCGTAAGCTTACAACTCCGACTAGAAGCAAATTGCGTTCGAGTTTTAAGATTTCACAATGATGAGAAGTAAAAGAAGAAAATAATATTACGTACGATTGATTTCGGGATTTCGTCACATTATTTTATTTTTTATTAATGTGCTTTGATGTACATCAAAGTGAAAGACGATTACAAAACACTTAAAAAGTAAAGGCATGGTTACAATAGGCGGCTTTATCGCTAGCTGCGATCTTTTCCAGGCAACCTTTGGATGGATTTTTGTAATATTTAATAGACCACCCAGCACCTATCACGAAAATAAAAAACATTTAAGAATAGTAACAGCAACTATCAGAATCAGATGATTAATACTCATTATCTTCATTTGTTTGTTATGAAATCAAATAAGCGATCTCGAGTGAAACACTTCAAATCTAATAAGTTATTCCTGTCTTTCTTCCCTTACTGGGAATCCGAAAATAACAACTACATGTAGAAAGAATTTTATAATACTTCTCGTGGATTTATTGTCAAGAGGTTTAAGCCTTGTTATTTATCTGTAGTCCTCATTTATTATCTAATAAGATTTTTTGTTCCACTTATAGAAATATTTGACAGTGAACGGTAAAGAACAAAATCCTAAAGAAACCTGCATTTCCGAAGACTGAACGTACTGTATAGAAACTAAATAATTAAGAAATTAGATTCTCTATTGAAGCTACTTAATAGTATCCATGATTATATCCGGAATAGTTATTGTATGACAAAATTATACTTGAATGATTATAGGTATACTTAGAATATTTTATACAGCAAAAATTAACCGACCATTCTTTGTATTTTCACCACCTGAACTGTTTCTCCGAAAAACAGAATTAATTAGGTGCAGCAAGAAAAATTGCATTCTGCGAGTTTTAGTTCAGTGCATAAATAATCTTTAATGCAGAATCGCATTTGACCTCGATGTTAATAATAGGATTTCTGCAAATTATTCACAATTGTTTTACTAATTCACTAACGAACCTGTCTGATATGCGATATTTTTGTTTTGAAAACTGGTAAACCAGCTGACCCATCGGATATTTTTTTTATGTACCTATATCTCAAAATAATATGTTTCACGTGGAATTTCAATTAACATCAGTTATATTTAATAAAAGGAAATGAAAACATGTCCTATATAAATGATATAGGTATTAACAAATTGTTTCAATTCATTCTAACCTTGTTCGGGACATTTTTCATTATTTTCCTCAATTGCAATGTTTTGAACAAATCAAGCACTTCCTTAATTGTGACCTTGGTAATATTTCTAACTGCAATATGTGCAAATAATAGAATATACGTATGAAATATTATAACATTTGCTATTGCAACGCGGACCAACTTTGCCCTCGTCCAAATATTTTTACCTCAACCATTATGTATCCCGTACAAAACGTACCTCCAAACTTAACCTAACTTTCTAATGGATGTACCTATTTAAATAACCTTAAGTTTTATAATATTAAATCAGCCTATAATCAAATATTTGTGAGGTATAGGACTCCTCTACAAGCGAGAATACGATTGGACTGGTTAGGTCATAGTCCAACATAAATAATGTATGCTTTTAAGATGCCGTAATACTAATGAATACGAAACAATACACAACAATCCATCAAAACCCTCACGTAACTTGGCAAACATTGGCTCATACATTGGCTCACCACCGTCCTCCAACGACAGTACAAGGACGTCTGAAGGCATCCCGACAATCTTCCGTCGAGTTTATTGAACGCTGCATCTATATATACTATTGTATTATCCGTTGGCCAATAAAAATCTGGACGCTTGCCATATCGTCACGCACGTGCTAAGGACGAGACTACGAACCGTCTGTGAGACACGTTAAGACTCGATTTTATCGCATTTAAATTGATTTGATGAAGGGGAGTTTGTTTGGGTACGATATTAAACAGGCTATAATAAGTAAAAAATACAAATACAAATAATATAACCAAAAATCAATAAGATAATTGCGATGCTACTGTAATATGTACGTACCGTGTCTCAGTTAAAAACTGTAAAAGATTTTTTGATACGATCTTTTTGAAGTCTTGCTAAAGGATTAAATTCTTATCATTACTGAGATTAGAGGAATACTAAAGACAAACAAAATTCGTAAATTTTATCAGTCATTCAATAAACGATCCTAATCGATTTCGAAGCATCAATTCAAATTGCAAACCTATCAAGTAAAATCCACGATGGTCATGTCGATAATTCTTTCACCTACTACCTCAATTTTGATCGAATAAGATCTTATAAATCTGATAGCGAGATCGTTAATAAAATTAGCGTAGAATACAGACCACTGATAGGCCTTATAGTATTACAAATTTCTCTAAAATCCAGCACCTTCACTAGTATTGACAATGAAACCCAACTCTAGAAATGTGAATGGCAAGTTGTCGCGGGTGAAGCGATGTTTCCGCTTTACCGCTTCAGTTAATGGAGAGAGGAGTAATTTATTTTCGTTCAGCATTCACGCCGGTGCAACGAGGCCGCCACACTTGGTTGGATGTTGGGAAATTGTACATTTGCATTTCTATGCATTCGGATTACATTTGTCATTGGTGGCGTTGTTGATGTGTTGCTTTACTGTTGCTGTTTTCTCTTTCTCTTTAGCTCTATTTGTCTCTTTCTCTATCAACCAGTCTACTGAAGAAAATATACTTGCTGCTAATAGTGTAAGGAAGATATCCTTTACAAAAGTTGACTATTCACAATCAATAGCGCTCATTAATGAATTAATTTATTTTTAATTCTTATTACTATTTTGCACTGTTCTAGGAAATTAAATTTTAGTTGGCTTCTTTTGTATTTCTAGTTAGGACGATGTTATAAGCAACTAACGAAAATTTACGACAATAATTTTCTACTTCATAGGACTAGAAATACCTGTGGGTATACTAAAATCGGTGTCCATTTCATAAACCTAACAATGATTTAAGAAATCCAAGCGATTTTCCTGTGTTTTATTTTTAGTGCTATATTTACCAATTAAATCCTTCGATATACTTAGAAAAATTACTCTAAAGTGTATATCCGAAAATTATCTATTTGTACTAAGAATGACTTAAAGAAAAATACCTGTTACTTAACACACGGTAAATACCACTTTTATGCTATTTGCAAAAACATATGTAAATAATATAGGTATGTAGTCCAACATAATGCCAGTAGCGTCGCGACTTATTAGCAAATTAAAGCCGATTTCAATAATACGATTACTGTTGTGCCTACAAGAATGATGTTTACCTTGCTCCAAGATTATCGCGGATCCAGCACTATTTGCCAAGTGAATTCACACTTTATATATTTAAAATAAAGTACAATATGTATTGCTTGAGGATATTGAGTGACAAACTGGTTACATCATAGTATGATGAATTTTTAGGCCATTCATCTTTTTTCAAGGTCCGCAACGAATGTCAGGTTTACTTTATGACCTTATATACGCATTTTTGTGTGATCCGGTTTCAATCTCGATATCTATTAAACTCGCACGTAGGTTTCCTCACGATATAACGACTGAACGTCCGCACGGCATGAAGGTCTCTCATCGAAAATCAGCGTTGCAGTGCTGCTTAAGTGGTGCTGCAGCATACTAGCTGAATGAGAGCTAGCTTTGCTGGCGCAATATTTATTTGTTTTTATTTCACCTTAACTGTTTTAAGTCAACCCCTTGTTATTTACTGTGCCAGCAATAAATATTCTTTCTTTCTTTCTATATTTTCTTAACAAACTACGGTTTACTATGTATATAAGTAAAATGAATTCAAGATCTTAATTTTTGCAGACCGTTCTCTGACTACAACTATACTTATTGAAGCCTATCTACTAATGCAAATGATACACTTATATCAATACAAATGAAAAACTTCTTTCGGGTCTGAACGACACCCAAAAAGTCCTTCATATTTCTCAACACCCAACAATAGTAACTTCTATCTAATCGTGACTATGTGACTATTTTGTACTACTACATCAGCTTCAAACAGCTGTATACATGTTTTTACTGAGATGAAAATAACTCATTCATCAGTGGATTAAATGATCAAATCCCGCGGCACTAGCAGTCCGTTGACCTGGACTGTACAGAGTTTTTCCGCCCTACATAATAGTGAGTAATCCGTATCGAAACGCGATAGTGGAAGTAATTACTCGTTGGTATAACAACATCCTTTGCCGTACTATGTCTAGATTTTCGTAATCTTTAACTTATACATATTTAGCTGTAGTATCACTTCACAAAATTTTGGGGAACCCATTTCAATTAACTCCGTCTCTCTCTCTCTCTCTTCAGCCTCAGGAAACCTACTGCTGATCATAGGCCTCCACCAAAGATCTCCACATCGATCTATTGGAAGCGGCATGTATCCAGCGACTTCCTGCAACCTTAACCAAGTCTTTCGTCCACCGTGTGGGCAGGTACACTTCACACTACACTTGCCTTACAACGTACTATGAAGTGTTTTTTATACTGATACCAGAATTTGTCATATCAGTTCTTATTCTTCCTGCGGGGTATTAATTAATTTAATTCCTGCCAAGGATTATAGCTTATTATTACTTAGTCCAATTCGGCTACTTACAAGGAACTTTCAGGCTTAGATTTGAGTGACACTAATTCAATAGTAACAATTAACATTACGATAGACAGTGCACAATTTGTGAAAGAAACATGAGAGTAGACACTACATTTACCATCCCATCATAATAGGCAAGTTTGGTGTGCGAGTAAAATAACCAAATAAATAATTCACTAAAAAGAAACACAAACTCGAACCAGCTAAAACAATTGTTATTCAGTGAGCAACGTCCTTGAGACGTGTCTAGGAAAACATTAAGACCCAATAGAAAAGTCTAGAACTTGAGCAACAAACGTTAAGTTACGTCTGAGTAATAAAAATTTACGTTAATTGCTTAGATCTGAGGTCCTAATGGGGTTAAGGATAGCGAGATTTTGTAACGCTATTTACAAGCTAATACGTTGATAAAAAGATTTAATTAAAAATTTGACAGCTATTGACAGATACAGGCAAATCCTATATAAAAATTAATTACGTTTAGATATTAGTTAACATAATGTTACAAATTGTGATAACTACTTTAGTGGTAAACATTGAGAAGTGGAAAAAAGACATCTTAAATAAGCAGCATTATATCGAAAACAAAGTGCAACACCACTTAAGTTTATGAAACAGAATATAATAAATCGATAAACGTATCTTCAATTAATGATTAAATAAAACGTGACTTTACAACTCGTAAACAAACAAAGAAGCTGGCATTGTTACCTAATATCAAATGTGAAATAATAACATTACAAGTAATATCTGTACTACAACAGATGCCAAAGCAAATATTAAGATTTTCGGTCAAAAGAAAACAGAACAAAAACTTACAGAATCGAAAAAGCAAAAGTAGTCCATAAGGCCGCGAGTAATAACGACGAAATCCGCGTGAACACTGCTCGTATCGGCGATAAAGAAAAACCGTATCGATGCGGTTTAATTAGCAACACGAATTTCAGTGATATCAATTTGGATCTGTGCTTCTAGTTGTAATATCTTTATGTATCACGCCATTCATGTTTTATAGAACGCGTCTTATATTAGGAAAGAGGAATTGGGATTTAGAATACCAATTTTTGTTCAGTAAAAGCCTTACACTGGCATCGCATTATTAGACATCCACTGGACCAACGACCCAACGAAGGGTGCGAGATGCCTATATCCAGCAGTGGACTTATAGTAACTGAAGATGATAGGAGACTGTCCCGCCCTCACACCCACCACTGTAACTCCTGTGAGCCAGGATCAACAGTGGCACGCAAAGTAATGACACCGAGCATTGAAGCTCGGCGAGTCTCCGGGAATGTCTAAAGGCCTGGTCTGTCGAAGGATACGCGCGGCACTGCGGTAAGCGGCAACGTAATGACGTCATGCAACGTAGTTCACATAACAACAAAAAAGGTGGTCCACGTATAGGTTTTACTCTGTGCGTAAAACCGTTGACCAATGGGAGAACCGTTCATTGACAACCAACGTTACTATGACAATTTCGCATTGAAGTTTACTTGAATGTCCATGACAACAAATAACAATAATTTATGTTCGAAAACATATATAATTTATTTAAAAAAATGTTTGTGCGTCATTTTAAATAAACTGGGTATATATGTTTACGAGACAATTTTCGCAATATTGATACGTGATAAAAGTGGTTCGTATCATTCTAATGAAATACACGTGTGCTGTATACATCCTTTTTCGGCTAAACAACTTATTGTCAGAACAAATTAAATTTCACTGGATTTATGTAGATATCCTTTCTTACATTATCGTTATCGATCGTACCGTAATTGGGTAAAAGTAAATTCCATAACGATTAAATTATTTTCCTATAAAATTGTCACAAGCAAAACCTGGAACAATACTGATGGACACTTTTTACAATAATAATTTTATTTTAGTATTTAACAGAATTCATAACACAAAGCTCAAAATATATATGCGTAGGTGTAAGTAGCGCAAATTACAATACATATAGAGGGGGTTTTAATGGAATGGGAATGGAAAAAAGGGGAAAACACAGAACTTGATACTAAGTTGAGGAATTACATATTTAAGATTGCACCATGTCGTCACATGATGCACTCCAGGTGCTAGGAGAGTGGTGCTACTTGTGTCGAACGGCGATAGTTTATTATATATTGTAGGTGGATTTTGTAAATAACTACGACGATAATATACAACCATTATACAACGAATGTATGTATATATGCTGATACAAAACTCATCATAAGATTCTTTGTAGCTATTTTTTCGGGCTCATATAAAAAGCGGGTGCACTTAAACGATTGATGTTTTTATTGGGTTTGTTGTTTATATTTCTTTCTATGCACCTATAGGGATAAAGCCACCTAGCGTGGTGGACTATAGTATGGCCTAACCACTCTTAATCGTATTCTCGATTGTAGAGGAGACCAGTGCTCTGCAGTGGGACGTATATGGGCTGATAAAGTGCCCTGCGAATAGGGATAAAAACTGATTGTATATAGATACTGTAGTGTATTGATAAATTCATACTCTTAGCATCTGTCGTCTCGAACTATACACTACGCGAACCAAGGGTGAATGAGATAGATCATAGACGTGGAGGACGGAACGGGGGGTAAAGACGTGGTGTATAGCAAACGAGCCGATAAATATTAATAATTGTATTCTACTACAATGTCACACATATTAACCGTAAATAAATCGTCTCCAATTGTACCGTGATCAGTTGGGAACTAAATCCGTTGCTATATTTTGTTAAAAAGCATGGGGTACTAGGTACTTAGAACAATTAAAATACAATTCCGTTCGCCATTTTTATAACAATAAAATAAATGTAATTGACCCCATTTTATAATCTTGTACTTATTAAATATTAATTAATTTTGCTTTTTAATTGTATCTTTTTTACCAAAGCAAGGTTTTAAAGTTTTATTCCTACGTGGTGTAATATTGCGCCATTGTCATTGGGAACGTACGTGAACTGTATTAAACGTACTGTGCGGCAGCACATAGTCGATATACGCGCCACAGCCTAAACAAATTTTTAAACCAAACGAAAATTGATAAAAATATTGTCCTCAAATAAATCCATTGCGAAAATACGCTTACCGCGACGAAATGATGAGAATGACGGCACGTTGTGCGGCGTATCCGCCCCGCGCTTCACCGCACTTGCCCCTCTACACCGACGCATATTGTGACAGTACAAAAGACCAGTCTTACCGTCACCCGGTTGACCCCTCACCGCAGACGCTGGCTGACGCATACTGCGGCGGAACGTCATGTCAATGTCAATGTTTTTCATACAAAACCGAGTTTGACACCGCATTCCGCGCAACGCAACGCTGTGCGTAGCTTCGACAGACCAGGGCTTAACTTGTCTTTAACCCGCAACGAAATAAATCAGAAAGTTAAATTAATAGGAGGAGTGGAAATTTGATGTTGAGTTGGATGATGAAGGCAATGGATTGCGTATAATGGCGTCATCTTGCGTCTTCTTCGCTCAAACTAAATTCAAAAGTCGTTTGAAAGGTACAAAACATTCGATAACTAAAATAGGTTTTAAAACCGAATAAGGCCACTAAGGTCTATCTATATCCGACAGCAAATCGATAACTTAGCTGATGAATCGACAATTTCCAAATGGGAAAACTTGGAACGGTGTACGACTAACTTCGAAGCATGAATTGCTTCCAACTTGTATGATCAAATCGCATCATCTCGGAAATACTACCGACTGAAACTCTACGAATAATATTTACCATGAACATAAAACTGATAGTTCTAGAAATAAGAGTATAGAAGACACTTGATATCTATACATATCATACATAATTGTTTCATATCACAAAAAAAAAACTTTTAATAGATTGCTTTGATACTCCTAAAATATCTCATAGTTTCATTTAAGAATGTTTGCGCTCAAAGCAGTATTTTTTTTTTTCATTACATTCAGGTATACACTAAGGTGTCCGCCAACTCAATTTCCCCAGCGATGTATGTTACATCATTATTTTGGCCGAATAACAAATGTGTTTCATCTACTAAAAATATATTTCGATTTTTTATAGCACGTGCGCCTCGCTTAAATTCTCACGAGAAATGTCTTTACCAACTGTCTTTGACTCATCATTAGAATCATTGAGTTGATCCATAAATTAAAGGATTAGCTTAACTGGAAATGTAGTTTTTTCTTGCGTATGTTTTGGACTTCATTAGAAACTATCTCTGATTTGACCTACTTCTACAATTTAGATTTTTTTTGCATTAGCGATCAAATCATGAGTATCTCTCGTCGGTAGTTTTAATAATATGGATATCTATGGAGTTACCTCGGGTATAATGAATAACTGGGTTATACCTGTACTAAAAATAAGGTTGACGAGTTAAGGTTGTCATAATAAAATACTTGTTTGTGAAAATAGCCCATTAAACAGTATAATTAGCGCCGATTGATGACTCATTTATTTTGCTCCGTCCGACTTTAGTGTCAAAGTTTAACATGTAAACTTGAGATAAGTATGAGATCACTAGTCAGGTCTAATCAACACCTCAGTCACGGTTTATTAATACCAAATAATAAATAGAGTAGCAGAAAATAAAATTATAGATCGTTCCATTGAAAATCTTTGTGAACAGGAATGTCAATAAGATTATTGAACTTGTGGCGATTATTTTATTACGAATACGAATGTGATTATTCTTGTAAATTAAAACAAAAGCAACTTTTAAATGAATAAATTTTTGAAAATCGAAGTAAATGACCGTTCTTTTTTTTTACCGAAGGTATCAAACCCCAACCCGCAACCCATTCATGTTGCGGTCAAATAGACAATACGTGGCTTTACTACTTAGCGGCATTACTACTTATCGGATTGAGTTTATAATCATTGCCGTCTGGCTTCATACCTTCACAAAGGATAATACCTCTTCGCTCAACATTTTCCTCCTGTTTTGCTACGGATGGAAGTGGACCATAATTGACTTCTCTTATTCGTTTTACCCAACCCGCACTAGGCCAGCGTGGTGGACTATATGGCCTAACCACTCTCAATCGGTAGTCGATTGTAGAGGAGGCCCGTGCCCTGCAGTGGGACGGTATATGGGCTGATACAGATACAGATTCGTTTTAATATTCGATTAATTTCATTTCGCACAATTTATGTGTGGTCTTGTTGTCATTTAAATTAGTGCTTTTATTTTGAGCATGTAAAAAATACAGGATTTGTCAGATGGACAATATCTTAAACATATACGAAACGTTGGTCATTAGGTTGGTAGAATGGTCACTATGCACTTCATTACTATATCGCACCTTTAGAATTAAAGTGAGTTAATCCAAAAAAATAAATGGCTTTTAATCCTATATTAGCTTAAAAATGACAATTTCCATCGACCCGTCTTTAAAGAAGGACCTATTGACGCGTGAAAGACAGAAACATATATTATATACCTCAGTCTTCTCGAAGTATCTTCCGTAAGTACAAAATTTCTTATATTACAAATCTTTAATGATCATGTGCCAAAAATATGATTTTTTAGTTAGGTCTCTATAAATCTAAAGGTGCGACATTATATTAATAAACCAAGCTGAATATAGTTAATCGCGTTGCATATAGATCGGCTTAGTATTCTCGGCGGGACCCTTGACCGCTATTATCAGTGATACAATAAATCACAATGAGCGCGACCTTGCTGGCGGTGACATCATCATTTCAGCGAGGGCAGAGAATCACTGCTTCATTACGCAAGTGTAGATTCAATTCCTCTAGAAGAATTCTAGACTAAAAGAGCCATGCCCTACCTTGGACAATGGTAGAAACGAGTTACAAGTTTATGTATGTAAGTTCCAAGATGTGATAAGTGGCGAGCCTAAATTCCGAGCAAAATTACAAAATCATCTGCAAGAATTATATTTTTTGTAAGACATTTGATTAACACCAGCCAACGAATTAATTTTTTCTTCAACTAGTTCGCTAAAGTAACATTTTATTTATTTTTTGTTCTGGGTTTGATGGGAAGTTTTATACTTCCCATTGATTACTTATATCTAACCATCTTCTTCTTTCAATATGTCTGTTCTACCTCTTTCATATCTCTACTTTTATTATTAGCTACATCCAGTCCGGGTTACTATTTCTCTTACGAACATCATCAACCATGCCCATTCAAAACAGTTTAGTTACATAAATGTAGGATTTGAATATTATGAAGAAATATAACTAGAATGGAACGTGAGACGAATGACTTATATGGAACGTAGTTTATGTGAAAGAGATGAGAAATAAGCGTAGGTACTAGAGATAAAAAGATTTAGAGGATGAATGATTAAGATTTCTAAATATGAAAGGACGGAATAGGAGAGACCTGAACTAAAGACTATAGAAAACGGAGATGAACTACGCAAAGCATAAAAAAATATTAAATATACATATACCCAAGAATATCTAAGCAACCTTAAGAAAATAATTAAATATTTAAACCGAAGAGTATCAAAGCAATATTCTTTTCTTCAACCCCAAGACGGACTATTCCCACATAAATATAATTTTGGTCTGGTTAATTTTACACTATTGACACAGTCTGTTGGTCCGAGCATGAATAATGACCGCCAATTGTACTTTTTTTTCTAGTTTGTATTGTTTCCTTTTGTATTTATTTATGGTGTACAATAAAGCTTATATAAATAAATAAATAAATAAATGAATAATGGCTTGCGATCTGCGCTCTGTATATAGAAGTTCCGGCACGCTTTCCGGTCATATTTATTAATATTTGCTGTAATAACTTCTGTAGTTACGTTCTCACTTAACTTCTACATTAAGTTTAATACTCCATACGATGTGTATTTGGTTCAGTAACATATATATTTGGAAATAAAATGAGTGCATTTTAATGAGTAAGTGAAAACACGTTGTAAAGCTTCTGAAAATCTTTCAAGATGGTTTGGAAAAATATAATTTCCTACGGTAAGGGAAATACATTAAACAAATTTAAAAGACTAAATATATTGTGGCAAATAATATAACAGGGGAATCTCTTTGTCTAATCGTGAAATTTAATGTTTTTAAATATGTATCCATTATTTCGTATGTATTTAAAGTGTAGATCTTCTACACCAAAATAGTATCAACATACATACAGGGTATATCAAGACTGTTACCGAAAACGAAGCCGGGTGGTAGTTTAAGCGACTTCAGATACAATGCAACAGAAAAAGTTGCAAAAAAAAGCGACAATTTTTTTTTGTAATTTTTTTCTATGACTCTATTTGGGTGGTAAATACATTTTTTCCTAAAATAAAAGTGTATACCCTTTTATTTATAAATTATCTAAGGTATAAAAGTTTTTAAATTATTATTTTAGCATAAACTATGGATTTACCACCCAAAAATGACGATATTTAAAAAATCATAAAAAATAATTGTCGCGTTTCTATTCGAAATTTTTGGTTGCATTGTGTTTAGTCACTAAAACTTCCACCCAGCTTCGTTTTCGGTAGCAGTCTTGAGATACCCGGTATATATGTTTCTTTCCACGCAATTTTCCTATTGTAACTGCATCGTGCACCTCGTAAAAAAGCGTTGATTGAATCACTTGAAGGCCTTTCGAGTGCTTGCAGAATACAAATGTTATGTCTGGCTGCCTTTCTGATTGTATTCAAAATCATTTTCAAAAACATATATGTATCTATATAGCTGACAATAACTGTATTCTCCTACTACTCATAGACTTCTCTCTGTAATTATGAAGGTTATTTTATATTGGCTCGATGTCAAAGTTGTATTACGGTATGATTAGAATACAGAGGTTTGGGGTTCGAAACCCGGTTCGAGGAAAGTGATATTGGAATTTACATTATATGGCTATAGGCTCGCCCATATCTCACCGTGGGACGGAACACACAAGGCGAATCATGGGTGTCCTGGTAACAACTCTACCCCTAGTGGGAAAAAGGCGTGAGTTTATGTATATATACAGGGTATATCAAGACTGCTACCGAAAACGAAGCCGGGTGGTAGTTTAAGTGACTTCAGACACAATTCAACAGAAAAAATGCAAAAAAAACGTGTCATTTTTTTTATGTTATTTTTTTTCCTATTGCCATATTTGGGTGGTAAATACATTTTTTCCTAAAATAATAGTTTTTACCCTTTTATTTATAAATACTCTAAGGTATAAAAGAGTTTAAATTATTATTTTAGCTAAAACTATGGATTTACCACCCAAAAATGACGATATTTAAAAAATCATAAAAAATAATTGTTGGGTTTCTTTGTGAAATTTTTAGTTGCATTGTGTTTGTAAGCACTAAAACTACCACCCGGCTTCGTTTTCGGTAGCAGTCTTGATATACCCGGTATACTGACTCAACAGTGAATAAAATTTACGCAATGATTAATGCATATAATTCTATTTCTAGCGGCTTCTCATTTGAACATAGATCGAATATATTTTTTTCAGGACGCTCGTTTCCTTTTTCAAATTTTCACCTTTCGCTACTACTAAACGCTATGCAAATTGCATCGGCAAACGCAGTGTTGGACGTCCACAAACAAAAAAAAGTAGCTGGATGGAGGCCGCTTCCAACAGGTCAATGTGGAAATAAAGGAAGCCTATGTATATTCAGCAATCAACTTACTGCACCTAAAGTAGATTGAATCGCTCTCAAGCCAAACCACAAATGTGTTATCAATGAATCCAACATGCCACTCCAATAAAAATTCTACAAATAAACAATTATCAGCACCATTTTGATATCTAAATGCATTATCACGATACCCCGGATTACGATATATAACTAAAGAATTTCATTGCAGTTGTATCTTCGACAAATATTTTGTTTTTTTTAATTGCATTGAATGGCGAGACGAGCAAGCCGTTCGCCTGATGGTAAGCGATACGACTGCTCATGAACAGTAGCAATATTCCACTGCGCTCGCCATCCTGAGACATAAGATGTTAAGTCTCAATATGTCCAGTAGTTGCTCTGGCTACAATGTCCTTCAATCCGAAACACAACAGTGCATTTAAGCAGTGTTGTTTCACGGGAGAAATAGACATTGCGGTGGTACCTACCCAGATGGCTTCTCACATATGAGAGACCTACCACCAGTAAAATTCATACCACGATATGGTAAAGAATGAAAATTTAATGTTAATTACTTTCTGGAAAACATGTTTTAGGGTAATAATTATTGACCAATGTGTATTACGTTTGTGCTTACATGATTGTAAGCTGTTTAGTGTTTAATAAATAAATAAAGAGAATTTAATTAGATTGCCATTATTTATGTGATGGTTCAGATAGGAAGTCGCTGGATGCAGGCCACTGCCAACAGAGTGATTGGCGATCATGAGGATACCTGCGTTCAGCGTGGACTTCCTGGGGCTGATGAGAGACAAAGAGAGATAGAGAGTTCAGATAGAGTATTTGTAGATAAGAGAAGACTAGATATACACGGTCTGTTCGAAACTGCCAGATGCCCAATACCCCTTTCATCCCATCCACTTTCCTTCGCGCTCCTTTCCCGATATGATGGTCCAGCAACACATTCCATGATCTAAGCGGTGTGCATGTCATGCATGCATCATGGGCGACAGTGTTCACTTACCATCAGGTGACCTGTTTGCTCGTTTGCTATACATATAAAAAATGGATACAACAGGCTGAGCTCGAAACGCGCATCTCTCCTCATTTTACACTATGTTTTGGGTCGCCGATATCCAGGCAGATTCAAACACCCACCTCCAAACGAACATGTGACCTTGATGATGTACTCGTAACACTAGGTCACGCCGCCGAATTTGTCCGTGAAATGTGACAAGTGTTGATGTCAATGTCATTGTTATTATGCGGAACAGTCATTACATATGTTGATAGTAGTTTATTGTTGGATTTAATTTGTACTGCAATAAGTATTTTAACTTAGGTAATATAAACAATAGAAATGCACATCACCAGTAACAAATAAATCTTAACCACCACTACCACCAGCAATAAATAAATATTTCTTTCTTTTTCCTTCTTTCATATCTTAGATATTTGAAAACTAAAGATTTTTGGTTCATCAGTACTCAAACCCAATTTTATTAGTAACTTTTTTTTCTAATATGAGTACGAATTGGAATAGCTGTTAACGAACGCTCAAAAACTAAATTATTGATTTGTCCATATGTATCCGATATTTCCCCGAATTGCCATGATTTAGACGATATTATTCCGTGGTCAAAAGAACTACGATTTTTGTCCCAATTGTTTACCACCATGCAATTACTGCGCATTTAGTTTCTGTTTGCCATTTATAAAAATTGCAAATCTCTCTGAATCATCAACAGACCGTACGAACCACAACGAAGCCAGATCCATAACCCTGACTTCGTTTTCTAAATTATGGCAGCCCTATGTATTGTAACCTACTAAATGTGGTCTATGTGATAATTTCAATTTTAGAGCACCTGTGAAAATAATGAAAGTCTGATGAGGATGACTAAGCTGCCATCATACGTGATAACCGAAATACTTCAGATGGAATTTATATTCAACTTTCGACGTTTTTACTGTTAAAATAGAAATAGTTATGAAGACAATTAAAATTGTTGACAACAACATAAACGATTCAATTATATGTATAACACGTTTCAATAATTATAATTTGAAATAAGATTAATGAATTCCAAAACAAACATAAATAATAATTTAAACTTGACGTGACTTTAACCTCATTTAATGTTTTTAAAAGCGATGACATCATAGCACACACGACCTGCACGAAGATAAAAATTAAAAATACAAATATTATTGATTGAGTTATTTCAAACGGAAATTGTTTTCCGTATTGAAAATCGTACAGCCTTGCATATTTTCAACATAATATCCATTTATTTTTCAATGTTATTGCTGATTGCAATTAATTTTTGTCCGCATATGATTCTTTTCGAGGTCAACCGTTTAGAGACATTTTTAAAAGGCTCAATGAATGAGCCAAGTACTTTCCTTATCATTGGCCAAATCCGATTATCTTAACCCACGCAGTAAAGATAAAAAATGTATTTACAAATAATAAAAAATTGTCGCCGGATCTATAATATATTTTAAATCGTTGAGAACGTCAACCGTTTGGAAAATCACGTAAAATTGCTCCTTCCGCCTAATTACGAAAGTTCATTTTATATTATTTAGTAAAACGAAATATTTAACATATTTTATTACTGCAATCAAAGATATAATTGTTTTAGAATACGTTGAAGTAATTTTCTCATGATCCAATACGAATTTCCCGTGAAAATCGACGCAAATCCACAACATTCGCACGTTAAAATCAATAATACACAGTGTAAACTTTTCACAACCACAACCTTCTTTCACATGAAAAAACAAAACACTGGCACAGAACGCACAAATTAAAAAAAAAACAATCACAAATTCGAAATTCGTAATTCCAAACGCGGTACTCGTTCGTCAGTGTCGTCGCGCAAGCGTCGATCGCCAGTCGTCGCGCGCGCTCTACTGAAAAGACAGCGTCACGTCATAGCGAATCGCGATATCTGGCCGATCGCTGCAATGCTATACCTAAAGAATGGTTTATTGCAAACGTTTTATCTAGTGACTTCATCGCGCTATCTGACATGAGGAGTGGATTGCACTAGTAATATAGGAGTTAGGTATTCGATACCCCCTAACACTGCAATTGCGTCGAAGATTAGATTGATGTTCTTGGCAAGGTTTATTTTGGTCTCAGCTGTTTATAGATACAATGGACGGGTATTATTTTCTATTTGAGTAGTTAATGTTATATTGAAAGCAGTATTTATGCTCTTGTGACGTGTCAAAGTCTAATTCCGGGAGAGAGCTAAAAAAATTACCTCATCTTTTCACCTCTACATACTCTCTTACAATCTTGTAAAATATAAGCGCTACATGAATTATTTTTATCTTAAGTGGCTAACAATCCAGACAAATAACATAACAATATATGATATACCATCTATTGAGGATATTCTAAAGAGCGTTTTAAATACACTCCATAAGAATTTTGGCAAGGCGGAAGTATAAATATTAGAACATGTAAACGGTTTTTGCTCGATATATACATAGGAAATAGTTTCTCTACAAACTTTATTGTCGTAAATGAGAAAACACTTATCACCCACAACCTACTAGACACCAGTTAAACGATTACACCAAAACGCAAAACATCGATCGATTTTAGTCATTTAAAGTTGGTATTAGGAGGGACTGTCCCTCAATATTTTGTTGTGCATTCGCTACCAAGCCAACCCTCTCACCACGCGGAGGGAACGATAGCACCCCTCGAACAAACCATTAAGTACATCTGCTGTTAAATATTGCGAGATCACGTGACTTAATGCAAAGCATTAGAAATGTTTATGAACGACTCTTGACTCATGACACGAAAGTGGTGGCGTGTTGCGGGTTTGACATCATAAACAAATGACTAAAGTTAAATGTTTCGATACAGGACTAAGTAATCGCACTGAAAATAACTATAATATTTTATTGAATCCATAAAATTTATTCCAGGTATTATATTTTCATTATTATCAATCTTTTTACAAAAGAAAGATTGGCATTAAAATCTAGTAATTCTGTTCCAAACCTGATTTAAATACAGTGATTGTAAAAGTCGCAGCTTGATTTAATTCATTGCATTGCAATTTTCATTGGCCTGCGCCTGACAGTGAAAAGCCGCCCAGATAGAGCATCAAATGGTGAGCGGTGATAAGGTATCGACACATAGAAAGGCGATAGATATATAGGATACCATTACGAAACCGGATGAATGAATTGAAATCTAGTAGATTTTGAAGTAAATACAGCAATGAAGTTAGAAATTCTATGAGACGGAATTCTGCCAACCCGCACTAGACCAGTGCGCGTTGTGAAAAATGATTATATGTAGTGAAATATCCTCTCAATCGTACTCTAAATTCTACAAACTCCTCTACAGGATGCCTGTGCCCTAGGAATGATATGCACGGATTGACCTCTTTCTCTTTCTTTTATTCGACATTTCACTTATCTTCTTAGCTTTTTGAGGATCGATTCTTAGATAGCGATTAGGTCCATTTACTAAATCAATCTTTAATCACTACTCCGGATCAGTCTGTATCAACCCATTTACGTCCCATTGCAGGGCACGGGCGTCCTTTACAATCGAGACTACGATTGAGAGCGGTAAGGCCTTACTGCTTACATATATGGCCATGTAGACTACCACGCTAGCCTAGCGCGGTTTGCCGAGTCCCGGATCTAGCAATTCTATAAACCTGAGCACTACCGCTGAAAGATACTTTAGACATCAAAATATTCGGCGCAAACATTACACCCGTTTGATGGAATTTACCTGGAGATGTGAGTGAAATTAATAAGAGTTTGTTTGGATTCAGACTGTACTGTGTACCACGTGATATCTAAATGATCTGGTGGGAATACTAAAAATACTGGATTCTGTTGATGTGAATGGAGAGTAGGAATTCGTGTTTTTTTGCTAATTCTGAAGGAGAAATTTCCCGAGGCACTATGAGACTGACTTAGATTTTTTGTCTGTCTATATAAAGCACTAACATGTAAGCGTATTGGACGATACTTGGGTAAGTCCAAAATAGCAATGAAGGAGAGTCACAGGAAAATATCCTTTAAACTTTGGGAATATAATTGAAAATGTCTCGTTATTTTTCATGCAGTAAATTACTAATGAACTTGAGAAAATAGCGCAACTATCTAGTTTTGTTTCGAATTATGCAAGTGCAGTGCAATCCCAATAGAACATAAACGGAATTGCGCTTATCTATTACCCGTGGACACAATTCTGCAACCCTAATCGAAGCCGAATAAACAAACCCTGAACCCACTAACAAGCATGGTACATTATAATGAGTTTCCCCCTTTTTAAAAAGCAGGTGTAACAAGCACATTGCTCATATGCTTAAACAGTACGAAAATGTAAATAACGCTTATCAGCCGGCCCATTTCATCGGTAAAATATTTTATTAACCCGTATCGGCGTTACGAAAGCAAGTCCTTGACTTTGTTATATCGACCTTCGCCGCGGTCGATACCGAAACGCATTTAGATTTGATGTGCTCCTAGTATTTCAACTTGAATGTACGTTTTATTTATTTTCCTAACCAGCGTGCTGTTAGTTAATCTTTTCATCTCTGCCTACGTCTTTAAATTTCAGGTTTAAATATAGCAATATAAAAACAGAGCTACTAAATTGCCTGATGGATTGTCGATAGCTTGACCTGGGGATCGAACTTAGGATAGCATGGTTTACTGTCTATTCATGCTACCACAAAATCAACGATGTAACAACAATCAATACACATTGAAGCTGAGAGTTTGTGTTTTTTCCATTTACCCCTTAAGCCTTAAGGCAATGGAAAGCTTGTCAGAACGAAGTTATTTATCGATCCCCTGATGCCTCAGGATATTAATATTTTCTAGATGAAAAGTACCCTATATCCTTCTCTATACCCCTGACAACATCTATACAAAATTTCATTAAAATCGGTTGAGCAGTTAAGTAATTACAACATAACAAACAAACATATTTGCATTTATATCAGCAAGGATTTAACCTAACTTTAGCCGATACAACCCATGTATATTAAAAGCACGTGTGAAGCACTTGTCCTACCGTAGGGCAGTTATCGGGACCTTGACACCGCTCCCGGGTGCCCGCGTGTCGGCAGCGTTACGGTTACGTCACCGTACATGAATTATTCACTATTTACATTTTCCTCACGCGTTTACACATTAACGTAGAGGACGGGTCACACTACTCCGTCATTGTATGTAATATTTAATATACTTAGTTAAACAAAGGACGTAGTTACACACGCTATAGTTCATGCCAACTACTAGTGAAAATATACGCACAAAAAATTGTGAATAACGGAGAAATAATTTAAAATCTTCTCTGTCTCAAATATGTTGGAGTGTAATAAATATGTTGGCACTAGTGACATGTTTACATTATTGCGCCTGTCAATGGTGTGAACGTACAGACAAACTTCTGCGCATACCGCAGTTAGCATCCGGCGCATATAATCCAAAAGAAAGAAGTAGAGTTCGTGCAAGGAATTCGATTTCCCGTCATTATTAAAGACCATAAGACGATGTGTTCGTCACACTGTTTATGTTTTATTTATTAATGTCATGTTTTGTTTATTAATTATCATAACTAAAAACCTAGCATATCTCTATTTTTTTCACCGTGATTACATACATAATCGTTAAGCTTGTGCATAGGGGTAGCTAGAGAGTAAAGACCGCCACTTTGCTCGACCTTAACATATTACTTTCGCCTCATCTACTATCATCAAACTTTTCATGCATTATTGTCGGTTCAGGGTACTTTTGACAGTATCACCGATTTGGATAATGCAGGTTCGGTGAGGTCGACCACTCCATACTCTTCCATCCACACTCGCCTTTACTTAATTTAATTAAACTAACAACGATATATTTTATCTAGGGTACTTATTATTACGCAATAACTATTGACTGTATTATGTTCAACTAGTCCACAACTTCACTTAAAACACTCAAACACGTACATATGTGTATAATAAAGATACGAAAATAAAATAATCCGAGTCGATGACGTAAGTCAAAGTTTAGCAATACGGGTATTAACTATTCTCAAATTGCCTACGATTATTTCGCGTTTAAAATATTTTGTTGGTTTTTATTTCAAGGTTTTGTGAAAGAATATTGATTAGTATTGAAAACGTAAATATCATTTATTTGAGTAGTCGTCTAGATGGTTTTTAAATCATTTAGTAACGCACCATTAGATTCTTAAAGCTATGAATGACTCTTACACACATTTTAAATTACGTTTTAAATTTATATATTACCTTAATTTGCGTATTGGATATTATGAAGTATGTCGTTTATAAATTGTTCACTTTATTAATAATTCCGTTTTGGAAAGATTTCATCATGTGTCTAAAAACGTTGAATTTCTGCTATTAATATAACAAAAAAAAACATCAACTATTCGTCTTACCAACTGGCTCAAACATTTGCCATTCTCACAAATATTTGCCTGCGTTTCGGAAGTTAAATATTTAACATTATCTAAACTGGTCGTTTTTACGTGACGTAATGACGGAACCAGTGCTTTTTCTGACTTCAACCGAATCGTCATTGAGTGATGTCATTGTTTTGCATAATGTATACGAAGGATTCTTGAAGGAACTTTTATTAAGAATATATTATGCATACAGTAGGTATTGTATATGTAACAAGTTTTAAAATTTATTCATGGAGATGAAGTTAAAAGGATTTTATGTCGCTTAGATAAGTGTAGGACCAATGATAACTCAGACACTGTATCAGGGTATATACACTGGCATTGGCATTCGGTAAGATCCTGTCCAAAATAAAACTCTCAAAACACATAATATACAAGTCTAGTCCACAAGCTATGGTTACCAGAAACTACCAGAGACTTTTCGGTTTCACAAATTACCAGACCCGAACAATAACATAATTATGGATCACACATGCATTTGTATCGGTGTAATCGAATCTATTTATCATCATCATCAGCCCATTGCAGTCCAATGCTAGACATAAGCCTCTTCCAAGGTACACCATAGAGCCCAGTCCGCTGCTTTATGCATCCAGTCGCTGCCAGCCCTCTTGTGCAAGTCGTCTCACCATCTGGCTAAAGGACGTCCCACGCTACGTTTGCCAAGACACGGAGTACTGTTTAATAATATTATTTTTGCCAAATTCATTACTAGTTTTGTAGTTATTATTGTAGATACCAACAAAAAAATGTATATCATTGTATGTCAATTTGGCGGGCCATAGTTGCACGGAGAAACAATTCATAACAGATTATGTAAACCAATCTCCACAATTAAAATATTTGATTTCATTTCATTTAAACTAAATCTTACTTTATAATTTATCCATCGCAGAATACAAAATCCTTTTCTTTTTTAAATATTTTTTCTATCAATTTACTTGCATCTACATTACCTATTTTACCCTCAACTATAGTTCTAGACAGATCGTCTTTAGCTCCCGCATACAAAAACCAGTAAACCGTATAGGTAATTCGATACGTTTCGCCATACGCAACTAGATCACACGACAACCACTCGTGCAGTACTTGTGTCCACCCCATATATAGTGTCCGCTTCGCACAAAGCTGGTTTTGAGCTGACCTAAATAGGGACCGGGTTTTTAATATATGGCTGTGAGGACATGCATAATGTATTGACGGAATTGATAATGCACGCTTAGAAGTTAAAGGGCCTATATACTTTAAAAATACGCAATATGTAATTATCTCTTAAATATTTTTTTCCTGTCTGGGTGTTTGTGAGACCGATAAGTCTCTCGTATTTCCCCACGACACAAGATCCGATCTTAGTGATGATGATAATTATGTGACTGTTGGGTGTTATTTATTATTTTATCTCAACGTATGATGAAAAAGGCAAACCCCCATATAAAATTTGTCGATATATTATGATCGCAAGATAGTAGACGATAATTATTTCCCGAAATGGTCTATATTCTCTCCCAAAGGTTGACAACGACCTGCAAGAGGTCAGGGAAAGAATAAGACCTCATATTGATTTTGTTTTTATACGTACAACTATTAAAATGTCTCTAAGCAATTTTATTCTAAGTATTATAAACATTATAAGCAATCCTAAAGCAATAAAAACATGCTGCCAAAAACACGCTTGAATTTGATGAATTTGCAAAAGCAATATTGGGTAAGGATAGTATCTATAACCGAAAGACAGGACAATGCATCTACAAAGAGTTTGTGATATGTTGCTGAAGACGGGTGACGACATCTGTCTGTTTATCCCACAAATTACATCACGGGAAATAGATAATTTCAGGAAAATATTTACGAAACATATCCGTACAAGACGTGCACTTTACTTTTTGCAATCACCAAACCAAAACGGGGTCATCGACACAACATAGGGTTGTCAAACTGTGCTCAAATTGTTGCTGTATACCTCCTACATACCCAAAAACCAGTAATTTTTAGTTGACAGCATATTTAATTTAACAAATATAATCCGGTGATTAATTTACGGTGATTTCAACAATACCGCTACCTTATAGTAAAATAATAGAAATATTTATTTTGATTTGTGTAATTCTGGATATAATTAGAGCTTTGACAATGTACAACGGATATTAATAGTGATAATATGTATACATTTTATACCAGCCTAAATTCAGTGCTAGGTAATTTCTCTGTTATTTAAAATATATAATAATGCATATATTCATAATTCCATCCTGGATAAGCAAAGTTTTAAATTAATTAGTAAATAATTGTCACGTACATGACAACCCTAACCTCGAAAGGTGTTGAAGAAGATGGTGTTTATTTTTTTCTTCATTGTTGCCAAAGTCCGAGCTGTTTTTTCAACGTTCCAAATTGTAGGCGACGTCATTCTAAAACTTTTTGTTGTATTTGATGTAATACTGTGATTTAATAGATCAGACATTCCTAGAATTCGTGAATAACATATTTTATATTCACCATTGTTATCTCGTAAATGAAACAGATTAAAAATTAGTGATCGCGGGAAATGTTCGTTTAAATATTGATTTCTTGATTTATTTCTTGAACTGGTCGCAACTGTATTTAAGTCTTGATACATTTTTATGTATAAATACATATTTGATCACACAAACGTTGGCTCAGTACCTACAATCTATAAAATTTATCCCAACTGCACTAAATCATCACAATTCTCTTGCACAAGATAATAAAAACTCAATATTAAGAAACAAAACCAACAAAACAATACCGGATAGGATTGAGCAAGCTTTGCCCACGCACCTCCAACTATGGGCACGGTGTGGGACGGTAATAAATGGTACCGACTTCATTGCCTCGAATGTCGGCTGAACGTACGGTTTTTGGTAAATAATTATTTCGCCCACGTTGTGGTGCAATTTGCGAGTTTTGTCTTAAGAGGAAAACAATTTGTAGGTTATTTGAGTCATACTGCTCTAGAATTATTGAAGTATTATATTAGAATGGACGTCCACCCACAAGGTGGTGAGAGGACCTGGTTAAGGTTGCGGGACGTCGCTGGATGCAGGCTGCCTCCAACAAATCACTGTGGAAATCATTGGGAGAGGCCTATGTTCAGCAGTGGACTTCCTTTTGCTGATGGATGGACGGAAGATTAGAGTAGACCAGACGAATAAAATTTTCACGCACTATGCACAGTTATTTATTGAAGAAAGTAATAATACTAATTATTTTGGCTGGTAAATATTATCAGTTCTACCAAGATGTTGCTGTAATTTCTGGAATCCCCGCTATAGATTTTATTATTCGAATGGGAGTATATAAATTGCAATAACCTCTTTTACTTTACACAAATACAATTTAGATAATTGTACTTACTAATTGTGTAATTATAAATTGTGTTTTTCGTCACGCAAGTATTAATTCTGAACTACTCCATCGACCAAAGCAAGCGTAGTTAAACACACAACTAATATTGATCATATATATGAAATAAATCATAAATATCGACACATAAAGTAACAGAAAAGTTATTTAACATAAAATAAAATAAAAATCTATAATTATTTCATTTGAAATAACAGTCGTCTATTATTACAAATCCTTTACCAGGTATCAACACGTATATTAAATGACATCATAAAAGCGACCATTTTATATTCATTCGTGGCGCCAATTTAACTACTAAATGTATAAACACGCCACATTACGTCATTGTTATTACTCAGTACGAATTTAAATATGGAACGTTAATTTTATGACAGCGGTAATTTGTTGCCAATAACAAAAAATAAAATGTTATGTGTGCGACGTCTTAATGGAATTAAATTGTTTTTGTATAAAATTAGCTTCTTACCGCATATTTGCCGCAAATTATTCGTATCCACGGTCATTTCTAACAATAGAATTGTAATATTTTCCTTAATTACAATAATGCGTCACCTAACACTCTGATTGGAACTAATACCTATATCCTACAGACAAACTGTTTGAGCAGTTTTGTGGAAAATCATACTGGTTTTTAAACTTATCCTTTTTGTTGCAAAATAAATTCTTGTTTTACCTAGTAATCATGTAAACGTTTATGTCCTTAACAAGTAATCCTAAATATTTGATTACACTTAGGCCATCTAGGTTTTAGCTAAAACAACTCGTTAAAATGTAAGCGATGTTGATGTCTTTGAATTCAAACTGCATTGGAACTAGAAGTCGGTATAAGGTAAATAATTATAGTTTCGTTTCTAGCTTATATTATGTGTACGTTTATTATTTGTTTACTATATTGGCATAATTTATTTTGAATTAAAATAATTATTTTGATAATTTTAAGACTGATTTACGTAAAGTGTCATCTTGAATTATATCAAAATACCTAAAATCCACCAAACACAAAAATACAAAATCCTGAAAAAATAAACAATGAAATGACTTACCAAAGTGACGATGTCTCCGGGGTTGGCGGCGGCTATCCTCCTCAATCTCTCATACAGCATGTCCAGCAGCCTCTGATACTTGGCGTTGAGCTCATCCAGTTCTCTCGCCACTCCCTCCGAGCCTACTGGCACTCGCTCCGGGTCGACGTTCATGCCGTGCCTCCTCATCCTGTCAGCTTGCAGCACGTCAGCTTGTCTCTTCAGCTGCCTCAAGTCCAGCGAGGGGTGGACCTCCTCGCACAGCCACTCAGAGTAACGCTGACACCTCGACGAGTGTATCTATGTCGGGGTTAGGGTCCAAGCAGGTTAGGTTAGGTTAGTTTTGGAGCAGACTGTTTATATATGCTGGTTTAAAAAAAATGTTAAAACAGTCTGCTTTATGTTATGCATATTAGAATATCTTTCACAAAACCTCACATACGTGTAACATCTTTTATACAGAAAATACATATATTTACATTCATACATCTTCTTTTTAATCCTATTTTTCGTAGGCCGGGGTAATCTTTCATAAATAACTGGCAACACTGAATAGTCCAGCTCCGTACACCGAAACAGATCATGCCAATGCCTGTTTAAATACAGGTTTAAGCGTGCAACACCAAGAGCTGAGAGTAGTTTTTTTGCTATATCATGTTCGTGCATTTGTCTATGCCCCGAAGCATTTTATATACAATGAAACATCAATAACATACACAATTAAAAAACACAAAACACAATCTACCCAATAGGTAGTTTTTTTTATAATTGGCAACACTAGCTCATGTTTTTATACACGGCAGGTCACACTGCATGCAATGAAATAATTTAGAATATTTTCGTTTTTTAAGTCAGTCCGTGTTTCTTTTTTTTTCTCGGTGTTTCCCTACGAGATCGAATCAGAAATGAGGAGATCCGTAGGAGAACCAAGGTTACCGACATAGCCCATAGGATTGGCAAGTTGAAGTGGCAGTAGGCCGGGCACATAGCTCGTAGAACCGATGGCCGTTGGGGCCGAAAGGTTCTCGAGTGGAGGCCACGTACAGGCAAGCGAAGTGTTGGACGCCCGCCTACAAGGTGGACGGACGATCTGACTAAGGTCGCAGGAAGTCGCTGGATGCAGGCCGCTTCCAACAGGTCATTGTGGAGATCATTGGGGGAGGCCTATGTTCAGCAGTGGACTTCCTGTGGCTGATATGATGATGATGATGATGATGAAGTCAGTCCGTGTATTTATTATTTTAGTCACTAACTGTGCAGTAATATATTGCATTTTACATTTGTCGGTAACACACACAAACGTCTCTTTCAGAACGTGTTAAGATTTAGTAAAGAAGCGTAGAAATCAATACACGTTATTGAAATTGAAGCATCAGTTTTGCTGAAGCATTAGAAGTTAAGATAAGCAGCCATAGCGTCAGTGTTCGAGCATTGTTTTAATAAAATCTTCGAGTATGACACCGCTGTACAGACTACGAAAGACCCAGAGACAAGAAAAATCCGAGAAGCAACGTGAAGACAGAAAACGCTGGACCGATATCTCACAACCTTTCAGACTCCATTCATTAGAAAAAAAAACGATTCCAATTTACTCCGCCAAGTCATCTGAGTGGATTTTTACAAGTTTTTCTATGACGTTATAATCCGTCATCACTATAAGTATCAAGTCTATTCCATTTTTTAGTATGACGTTATATGCCGTCACAATAAAAACTATAGGTCCTAGATCAGATAACTTCGCAGAGAGAGACTGAATCATCACAGACCATCTTATATTTGTTAGCACGTATATATTTACCTTTGCCTCCCTTATGAATCTTCCACCATCAACGTTAACCTTTTCGATCTTAGGCGTCCTCTCCACAACGCTTGTCAGTAGATTCTGTTGGCCACAATACACCCACAATTATTGACATGCAAAATTAATTTTTGTGCCAATTGTCTTAATGAAAAGTTAAATAATTATTGAGGATCACGTGAATAGTCGTTTGAACTTAATTAAGGAATCTAAGGTTCAAAATGGCCGCTGTTATTTTAAACTTTTAAAGGAATTCATGTCATGTAATAATTGTGTTAATATCTAATCTAGACTTTATTATTATTAGGAATTTATTTTTCTTTCGCGAATATGCATGCAAAAATATTATAATACCTTCATATCATCATTTGTAAAACCTTTAATTATTTTGTAGTAGAACATGCGTATGTATTTTATTAGGCATTAACCCGTGTAAGATTTAATTATGTATTGCTCTACCCAAAGTTTATGATTTAATTATGTATTGCTCTACCCAAAGTTTATAACGGTTACCCTCCATCTTTCCCGATAGCATAGGAGTCTTGACAGATCTTGACGAATAACTAAATCTGACGAACGAAAATAACTAAATCCATCGATAGACAGCAGCAAAAATACAAATAAAAAAAACACGACAAAATCACAGACTTCTTCAATCCTTGACGCATCAATCCTATGTAAAAGAACCTATTACTAAAAATCATTCAATCGTCAAATAAAACACTACACGAGCAAATCAAAACCAACAATCTCATCAATAATACCTTCAATTCCCTCACGTTTAAATTCAGTCAACTTATAACATTTATCTGACGATTGAAAAACCCTATCTACTTAATTCCTTCTAGGTTTATACGTTACCCTGGTAGGTTCAAACTGCTCCTTCGGTCGGACGTCGATGGGTGGTTGGGCTTGCAGTTTGCTGTATGTGTCATCGATCCACTCCGCCTCTTTCTCAAGGCCGGCGTTGTAGTTACGCAGTAGTTGGTAGGCGGCTTCGCAACTTCTGAGTCTAAGGACAAAATATTAGTTACAGGTATTTCTTAACTAAAATCAGTAATTA
Organism: Hyles vespertilio; assembly: GCA_009982885.2. Taxonomy (NCBI): domain Eukaryota; kingdom Metazoa; phylum Arthropoda; class Insecta; order Lepidoptera; family Sphingidae; genus Hyles; species Hyles vespertilio. The sequence goes on from CM042823.1 coordinate 9,668,480, forward strand.
GACTTGGGTTCGCATTTATCCCTATATTAAGGGGAGTCATAAGGATCTATGAAATCATTGTGTAAATACTTTTGTAAAACATTATTATGAAGTTTCCCCTCAAGTCTTTATTTTTTTCCTATCATCCTAAAATTGCCAGTTCTATGAAAATATAAAATACTATTGAGTTTTCATTTACAGCAGTTTCGAAGGCAAATTTTAGTTTATTTGTAATTTTAGTGTCCATTCATTCAAAATCAGCGTGAGATCTTCTTTTTCTTCTACCTGACACTATCCTAGGCGGTGCCAAGGTCCGTCTTCCGGCAAATTCTTCTCCATTTCACCCGATCTTCGGCACCCTCAATACTAACGCCATTGACCCATTGATGAAATTATTGATTGTATATTAGACATCTTTAACCCTCACTCCTCTTAACTTAAACCGTGGGAACCCCACCCCATACTCCATAAAAAAGTCCTCTTACCTCTCAGCCAGCTGCGTGCAGACTCCATTCCACCTATTATTGAGCTGCGACACCTCCTTGTCGAGGCGCTCCAGGTCCACGTGCTTGCCGGCCCGGGGCAGCGAGGAGTGCGGCAGCGTCTCCCGCGAGGAGTGCACCAGACGCCTGCAGTTCTCAGCGTCGTCGTTCATCTGGTCCAAGTGGATCTGCTGCTTGCTCACAGCCACTTGCATTCGGAGCAGGTCCTCGTGCATCTGTGAAATAAAATTATATTCATTTAGTTCTTCGATTTATTTAAAAAAAACACCTAGGTGCAGATCTTTTTTAAACCCACATCAACAAAATATTCGTACTGACTGTATGTATGCTATTTATTCTCATTTAAAATGGTAGCAAATACATATATTTGAAGTCCTGACTTATGCCAAGGGAAAACTACATTTTTTCTATATTCCACATGAAAAACACTAATTTTATTAATCAGGGGGTCAGCTGCTCCTTTATCATATTTCATCAAAATTGGTCGAGACATTTTTTCGTGTAAAAGATTTAATATATGTGATAGCTTGCACATAACACTATATGTTTTTTATTTTATATATAATCCGAAACACAACAGTGCTTTTAAACTGCTGTTTGATGGGAGAAATAGACATTGCGGTGGTACCCACCCAGGCAGCCTCTCACATATGAGAGACCTACCACCAGTTGTTGAAGCTGTATTAATGTAGCCCAACTGTACGACTGCAAGGATTTATGCTTATAGTTAACAACTCGAAATCGTCTCTATAAACTCTCTTATAACCCGAAATAAACTTAAAAACCTCTTTGGTATGCCGAACTTTGCCTATTTCTCAAGTTGTAACTAGATAAAGAACTTTCTTGAAATCATTAAAAAAACAATTGGTCCACTCACGTCTTTGAGGAGTTCCACGTCGTTGGGAAGGTCGCTGAACTGCGCCAGTTTGATCTCGAACTCGGATATCGTCTGGTGGTTTTCCTCCATGCTGTTCACTATGATCTCCACGAACTTCAGTCTGTAATATAAACATAATAATTAGAATCACTATCATATCATGGGAGAAAAGTATTCTTTTCTGATGTATTGTTGATTTCGTTCGTTCTTCGTTTTCGGTAGCAGTCTTGAGATACCCGGTATATAATCAAACGGACTGCGTTGACGGACAAAGCTGAGGTCTTGGGCTCGAATTCTGGGTCAGGCAAAGTGATATTGGATGTTTCTATTCAGGGCACTTCTAGTCAGGATATTGTGCCCGATATGGCGATAGGCTCGCCCCCAAACACATCTTGGTAAGTAACATACAAGGCAAAATGTGGGTTTCCTGGCACCTCTGCCTACCCCTTCTAGGAAAATGGAGTTTATGTATGTATCACTATCATAGCAGTATGACGAAAGTACTAATTTTTAACATATTGGGGAAGAATTTGGTGAAATTTCGTAGTCTGTGTTTATTTATTTATAAATAGATGTAATAAAAGTAGGAGAGCACCCACTAGGTAAACGGACAACTTTAGGAAAATTGAAAGAGGACATTGGTACAGGCTTTTTCATAAGGTCAATATGACCTCAAATATTAAAGAGTTGTATTCGTAATCTTAATGAAAAATTAATTGATTATTAAAGGTAAAATAAGATAAACCACTAATTTGGTTTCGATGGAGTAAAACAAACAGGTATATGGTATATTAAAGTTGCAACTTAATTTTAAAACTTTGCAAACATGCCCGTAACTCGACCGTGCAAGTGCGAGTATTGATAGGGTTGTGCAACCCCCATTATAAATCTCTCGATATCTATGGCACTCCTCCAGTGCTAAACAAAGCGATTGCTAGCCATCTGGCAGAACGCCAGGACACTGCCAGTTTGTTCGCATCATTCTTTTGAAATCAGGTTAATCACATTTTATACTCATTGTTGAGTCTGTTTGATAAAACTATCGAGTTACTTTATTAGAAAAATGTGTGTGGAATTTTAGAAGTAATTAAATGATCATTTTTTAATTATGGACATGACATGTATATTTTTTTCGATATTAACCCTACCTATATAACGCTACCTATATAAAGGAATTTCTCTGTGACTAAACGAAAGATAGATCAAATGTACCATTAACTAACGATGATACATTACAAGTTTTATGAGTCAATAATACAAAAAAATACAATATATTTCAGATCATCTCTGTAAGCTTCTATTGAATACTAGCGTAATTATTATTTAAGTACCCAAGCAAGTATACATTTGTAAATTATGACAAAATATTTATTTTCTTTATTGAGCCAAATGGCGCTATATTTCAAGTCGAGGGTAATATAGCCCAAATCAGCCATTATACAATTGCCAGATGACATCTGATTACATGATTCAGTGGTGGGTGTTAACCGTTCCCGACAAATGGAGACTATAAAATGTGAACAGCAATGCTAATAAATGGATACATAAAACAATTTTATAATAGAAGTTAGCAAATAATATTAAAACACTTATCCGGTTGGCTGATATGGTAGAACATTTTCTTGCTAAATTGATACATGAAACATTTTTAGAAATCAGCTAACAATTTCAAGACTTTTTTTTTTCAATTGAGTGGTAAAGAATTTCCTTTTATTTAATTCAGTCATCATTCTATAACTGGATATTGATGGACAAATTACTATTCATTATTTCTTATAAAGATCTAAACAACATGATATAGTATGTCATAATGTGATGACAACCATGATATAGTCTATTTGTATTCCATATTTATTAATTTGGGTCATCGCCATTTCTTTCTTATCATACTGGTGACGTTACTAGTCAGTAGTCACTATTGTCTATCCTTAATAATTTTTAGCTAGAAGCTGATTATTTTTCACATAGGCTTCCTCCAAAGATTTCCATAGTAACTTGCTGAAAGTTGTTCACATCTCACCATCACTTTCAAACTTTATACATACATACATACATACGTACATAAACTCATGTCTTTTTCCCAGAAGGGGTAAGCAGAGATTCTCTTGGTAGTAACCAAGAGAGCTACTTTTCGCCTTCTGTGTTTCGTCCAACGATGTGATAGTGAACATAATGAATAGAAAATCCAATATAATTTTACCCGGTGCGGGATTGGATCCCGAGACCTCAACCATACAGTAGTTAATACAACTGCGCCACCAAAGCAGTTTATGAAGGCTCCTATATCTTCTTTACTAGATACAAGTATGTATATAATATTCCTCACCTTTCAACAAACAATTGACTCTTGGACTGCATATCGTTCCATTTGCCCATCACTTTGTCAAGGCTCTTCTTCATAGCAGGTGTCTTCAGCGCAATACCTGTAATGATACATACAAAATTAGCCTTTATTGCAAGAAGATAACGCCTTCCTATCGATTATTTTTATTAATACAGCGAGTCAATCCTCAAAAATATACCGTACCAACTGTAACATATGGTTACGGTGGTAATTTATATTACAACCGTAGATGATTTGGTTAGTACCCTAAGTCATGAAGTATCTGCATGTATGTTACAAAATTGTTGAATAAAAATGATGCTATTATTTGGTATGAAGAAATCTTACGACTGGGTAAAACTAGGAGGTAAAAGGACTGCGAAACTAAAGGAAGTATAAAAGAACCTCTACTATACCTCTGAAAGTATTCTGGACTTCCTCAACATCCCCGCTGAGCGCATGTAGCGCGCCCTCCCAGTCCTTATGCTGCAACACTAGGTGTTCCAGCGAGTCCAGGTCCCGCGGGATGTGGCTGGCTATCCGCTCGTGAAGCTGTCTCTCCAGCACCTCGATCCTCTCCAGCAGCACCGTGGACTGCTCCGTGAATATGCGCGCTGCATTCTTGGATTCCTCTGTAAGGGAGCATGGGCTATGTTACTCGTTGGTACATTTAGGTGGTCTATTCTAAGTGTAAGACTTCCTATTTGGGAATTATTGTGCTATCGGTAATGTTGGAAATTACTTTACAGTTTTTAGAAAGACCGACGTTAGTAGTGGCATAGTTGTCGTTTTTTTTCCCTTGGAAAATTGTTGATTAAGACTTTTCGGTTTAACAAACATCCAGACCCGAAGCAATTACTTGTGGTTCACAAAAATATTTGTCTCTGTGCGGGGATCGAAGACGCGCGGCGGTTTCTCAAAATTAACAGTGACCGTTAAACTTCAGAGAAAATTGCAGGTCGAAAAGAAACTTTCATTACACAGTGCTGAACAATTACAAAATAGATAGAGTTTTTGTTAACAACAATGATTCCACGACGTTGACTATGTTAAATAATTGCCTAAGGCTTTTCTCTGCACAATGACCATGCTAGAAACGTATCGGTTGCCCAGTAGACCACTCCGTCAACCGAAATCACATTTATTATTAAATTTATTATAACACTAATTTATATTGTTAAAAATAATATTTTGTTTATTACAAATTCATATTCATTCAATATGGCGTGTCCTGTTACTAGCTCTGCCAACCCTTTTTAGAAAAAGGCGTGAGTATATGTATGTATGTATTCATAGCATTGTCAGCTACGTTGTGCTGGTTAAATATCTTTAGCCTAATATTCCGTTCGTGTCATCCAATCGCCAATAGCATTTCGCGGTTCAACGCCCTTTCCAGCCGGGATACGTCACAAATTGCGTTTGTGACGCGATACGTCCGCAACCCACCTGCTTCAACGATCATCGGTTACTGCCGATATTGCGATCCATTTTCTATTTGCAAAATATTACCTGAATCATATTTTAATGGATTCGAATATAGCTTAAGCGTTCTCAATCGTACTCTCAATGATAGACGAGACACGTGACCTAAAGTAGGACGTATTTGGGCTGTATTATTATTAATATTATTATTTTGTCACTTTAAAGATAATGATCTGAAGATTCGTGGTGAAGGACTTTGGTAAGCAGTGAACTTTTTGGGGTCTAAGATCGTGATATTTTAAAAGATAAACTTACAGGTATGTAGAAATCATATAGCGTAGCTACTGTGTAAACACTACTACAAAAATCAGTAAATTAGGTCTACACATTGAAATGGGAAAACCTAAGGATGAACATAAGATTTATAGGTCAGTCAATCAAAACCATTATCTAATAAGTGTAAACATTGATTTTATTCACGTACATTTTATTAATACCCTTCGGTTCACTGTTTCAAATTTATAATTATTTTATAAATCATTTTTGGACGCTCAATTGTCATTTTCTACTCCTGTCTTTTTTCCTTCCCCTTACATTTTGAGATGCCTGATTCTATGTTTACGATGTAATTATTTCAGATGTTCACGGGTAGGTAGTAAGCCGTTTGCTAGTTTGCTAGACATATGCAAAAAAATATAGGATCAATCCTTAGATACCAATCAAGATTGTTTAATAATTAGGACGTGATCGAACTAATTAAATATATAAATTGTAATATCATATCTAATATTATTTTCCGACAGATCTAATACGGTGATAATTCTAAATCTAGAAAATAATTTACTGGTATGTATTATTCAATAAAATACTCAATCCTTTAAGTATTGTAAATTACTTTATGCCATCTAAATTGCAATAATCAGAGACAACATGAATAATCTCAAACCTCCTGTTTAGTACATGCATTGTTAATAGAGACAAATCATTTTTTGAGAAGGAATACCCAGTTAGTTTTAGTCGAGACACAATCTCATCTAAGAGGGGACGTGATACCACCATATATGTAAGCAAAACTCGTCAGTGTTCCATAAAAATGCGTATTTCGGGTTTAGCAAGAGTGTATCCGATTAGAAAGATTAGAAGAAGGAATTGATAATAAACCCTCGCTCGAGTTTTAAATATAAATGTTTTTGACATATTTGTCAAATAAAGAGATTAGTGAAAAAGACGGATCATGATACTGACTGGTGTAATCCTAGGTTAAAGATATCATCAGAATATTTGTATATTTATTTCATTACGCATCCCGGAAAATCTTTACTTGATGTAAATTATTTGACAAATTCCTTTGAATTTCTTTCGAGATCCAATTCGGGGTCTTCGCACCAATGTGGTGCAAAGATAAAATAATGATTTGATTAGTATGTCCAGCAATTCGTAACATAATAATTTCTTAAATAGTATAACATCTAGCTTTTAAAAACGAGGCAAAAATAAGCACAGTATTGCTATATCGACGCTTTTTATTGTGTCGGATTTGCCGTATCAAACCGTATTTTTCTAAATGCTGTTCAACCACAATGTGTCAATCTTTCTGACAGCTTTCAAAACATCTGACATTGCGTGATCCTGAATTATAACCTTCAGCCTTCAGACGAATTCTTTACTATTAGTGTATTTATAGCCCATATCTGAGGTCTAAATTAAAGCGTAGGGTTTGATCATTAGTCAACATTTATATACACTGGCTTGGCAGACTAACCTACTTATTTTTAGACTAATAGCTGTTATAATTTCTAACCACCTATAAGATTTCACTATATCTAATATCTAAGAAAAAATACACCACTTTCCAATTAGATCTCACTGTATCTAGAAAAATAAACCACTTTAATAAATATTTTTAATCTACGATACCACACCGCCTCCTGACAACACTTGTCAACAAATAAATGGATCGGCTCCATTGCACTTCAAAACATGACTAGCACATGTAGCAGAGCAACAGCACAATGGTTATTTTAATTGAAAATATAAAATCACATCATGTTACTTTATTAGTCAAAGATATCAAAAACACACATAGCAAACAAAACCAACAATCTGTCAATACAATATTCTAAGTATAAAATAAGAACATTCTAAGAAACGGCCAGCTTCAATTTATAGTTTATATTCTTTAACACGCCCCTTTAAATTGAAGCTAGGTAGTTAAATACACCGAAATACCTATTATTGACCCTTAATGCCTAAGGCACTGACACACTGAGCATGTTTGACCTGAGATAAGGGTTTGGTCAATATATCAGCCACCATATCGACAGTAGGTATATGACACAAGTCAATATCTGAATTATTTTTCAACACATCCCTTATAAAATGATGTTTAATGTCAATGTGCTTACTACGAGCATGAAATAAGGGATCCTGTGCCAAATATATCGCGCCCTGATTATCAGCATATAACATAATTTTACTGTACCTTGAAAGTCCTATTTCGTTTAGCAAACTATTCAAATAAACAGCTTCCTTCATACTCTCTGACAGACTTACGTACTCAGCTTCACAACTTGAAGTAGCTACTGTACGTTGCTTACGCGATTGCCAAGAAATACAAGCACCTCCTAAAATGAAAGCATATCCCGAATATGAACGACGATCAATTAAACAATTTCCCCAGTCTGCGTCTGAGAATCCTTGTACGTTTTTATTTGTTTTCTTAAATACGAGTCCATACTTTACAGTACCTTTCAGATATCGCAAGATGCGTTTTGCTGCCTTCCAATGAGACTCTTCAGGACAAGTAGCAAATTGCGATAGTTTAGTAACCGAATTTGCTATATCTGGTCGGGTCCCAACACTTAAGTACATCAACGAACCAATCAATTCTCTGAACGGCCATTTCTCCTGAATTACATCACTGTCCGTCTTTTTCTTGGTATCAATTTTTTTACTATTAATCTCCATTGGAGTTTTGCATGGGGAACACGAAAGCATATTAAAACGTTCTAAAATACTATTAATATATTGTTCTTGAGATAAAATAATGACATTGTCATTGTCAAGTCGAGTAAAATCAATCCCTAAAATATATTTTGCCGGTCCGTAATCTTTTAGACTAAACTCATTGGATAAATCCTTTTTAAATTTCGATATCCATTCTTTCTCTTCCGATGCAATGAGAATATCATCAACGTAAACTAATACGTACAAATGTTTTCCATCTCTTTGCTTAAAATAGAGACATGGTTCATTGACGCTCTGCTTCAATCCCATTTCTTTGAGTTTTTCATCTAATCTAATGTTCCATTGACGACCAGCCTGTTTTAATCCATATAATGATTTTCTAAGCATACAAGTATCACAACCGTTTTTAAGTCTTTCTAACATTTCATTCGCTCGACTTACAGTCAATGCGTCCTCTCCTTCGGTTATAGTAATTTTGATTAAGCATTCCTTTAGTAGTTTCGGAATCTCCATGTATATTTCCTCATCTAGTGAACCATTCAAATACGCCGTATTTATATCTACTTGGTGTATTTCCATTCCTAATTCAACAGCTAAAGCAGCCATCAATCTAATGGTTTGTAGTCTTGCGACTGGTGCAAAAGTTTTGTCATAATCAACGCCAAATCGTTGACTAAATCCTTGTGCTACTAATCTTGCCTTTTTCTTCATTGTTCTATCAAGCTGAAGTTTGTTAGTTAAAATGTATCGACAACCTATGACATTTCTATACTCCGGCCTTTTCACTAGTTCCCATGTGCCTTTCTGTATCAAGCTCCGTATCTCTGATAATATTGCATTTTCCCACTGATCTTTTTCTTCACTGTTTAATGCTTCTTTCAGAGTAATTTCGGCTATTCCTATAAAATTATTACAATCTTCAAAAGAATCGTCAGAATTTTCAAAATTAACGTCCCGTTCCTCTTGATTCACTTCGAAATGTTGCGGTTCTTTTACTTTAACCGTCTTGAAGACCTTTTTGGGACGACCGACATTACCAGTGCGTAATAATTTTGGACGTCCACGGGCTCTCTGTGATGTTGAGGGTAGTTCATATGAATCAACACTATTTAAACGTTTTCTCACAGTGGAATCCTCTGTGTCTAAATTTTCTCTACGGTTATCTATATCTGTGTTTTCTCTATTATTATCTAAACAAACTTCTTGCATCTCTTGTTCGTTATATGTTTCTTCAAGCTCCTTTTCTTTGAAGAAAATAACTTCAATAAATTCTTTATTATTATTCTTGCTTAACGAATCACTCTCTTCTTGAACCTTAGTGTTAGGCTGCCATTCTTCATAAAACTTTATATCTCTTGTAATTAAAGACTTATTTTCCGCTGGTATCCAAACACGATATCCTTTATTCAGTTTTGGATAACCAATAAATATGCCTGGTCTAGCTCTAGCAACAAATTTATCTTTATTCGGATTTTTGTCGAGAACGTGCACTCTGCATCCGAATCTTCTGAGATGTTCAATAGATAGTTGTTTTTCAAACCATTTCTCATAAGGAATGTTACCTCCCAGTTTACTATTTGGACATCGGTTCCTAATATAACAAGCTGTATCCACTGCATCTGCCCAAAAACAATTTGAAAGTTCAGAGTTCAATAACATGCATCTGGCCATCTCCACCAGCGTTCTGTTCATTCTCTCGGCAATTCCATTTTGCTGCGGTGTATAAGCAACTGTTAACCTCCTTGAAATTCCTTCTTGACGCAAAAACTCATCGAATTCTCTGTTGCAGTATTCACCGCCATTATCACTCTGGAAAAATTTGATTTGAAGATCTTGTAATTTCTCAACATTACTTTTATATATTTTAAATGCATCCAAAGCTTTACTTTTTGATGACAAAAAATAAACTTCGCACCATCTTGTGCAATCATCTATAAAAGTAATAAAATATTTTGCACCCTCTCTTGATTGACATTTCATAGGGCCTACTATATCGGAATAAACAATTCTCAATTTTTCCTTACAGGATTCAGAACAATTTGAAAATGGAAGTGCAGTCATCTTGCCTTCAGCACAAATATCGCAATCTTGTAACTGTCGTACCTCTTTCATATCTATATTCGCACCTAACTTGTTCAGAAGTTTAACTACATCTTTTCCATTTAGATGCCCTAATCGATCATGCCAAACGCGTAAGCCAATGTCCGAACTTATAGCATATGCAAATTCATATTTTTGCACACAATACAAATTACCTTTGCGATAAGCTGTCATCTTAACTTCCCCGTTTTTATCAATAATTTTAGCAGCATCCCGGGTAAAAATGACGTCATAGCCGCTATCGGTAATCTTAGAAACTGAAATAAGGTTAGTTCGCAATTCCGGTACAAATAACGCATTACGGAATTCCATTACGCTTTTTGTATGATCGTTATATGCTGATAATGTTACGGTACCCTTACCTGTTACAATTGCAGTTGTATTTGTAGCCAAATTTAATTTACAATTTGTCTTCACTAAAGTGTTCCCGAATTTGCTCGCATCATTACTTAAATGTGACGTACACCCACTGTCGATTACCCAATCATCCTTTTGAATGTTTGTTATTAGACATGTATTGGTGTCAGCACCTGAAACATTAAGATTCATTACAGTTTCATCAACATCTACGTAATGTGCTTTATTCTTAAACTTTCTTGTACACTCTGAAGACTTGTGTCCAATTTGATGACATTTAAAACACTTAAACTGAAATCTCTTTCTTGCAGTTTCAGTCCGAATTGGTGGATTGCCTTTCCGATTAGTAAATAATACTTTTTCTGTAGTTCCTTCTCGTACTTCGTCATGCCCTCTTGACTCGCACTCCTCTATAATTTTAATTTTTAAAATCTCGGGCTTGGGCAACTCATCTCTAGATTCGATAGCACACCTGAAATTCTCGAAACTACCTGGTAGACTATACAACAGCATAACCGATAATAGGTCATCATGTATTACTACATCCATGTCTGTCAATTTATCTACAGCATCGAAAAATGCATCCATGTGATCTCGAACATTTTCAGGTTCTTTCATTTTGTGCAACATGAGTCTTTTTAATAATGTGGCTTTCTTTGCAGGACCTTTCGAAGCATAAACAGACTCTAATTTCAACCATACATCTCGTGAAGTTGTGCACCCTCTTACATGCCGCAACTCACTTGCACTGATCGAAAGAATTATATCAGCTTTGGCCTTTTCGTCTTCTGCTTCCCATTTCTCTGCCTCGTTTTGCTCATCAGGTCTTTGACACTTTCCGTTGACATACCTCCAAACTCCGTCTTTTATTAAAAAGGCTTGCATTTGCATTCGCCAACTCTCAAAATTTTCTTTCGCCAGCGGCTCGAACTTCATCATTGAATTCATCGTCGCAGCTCTTTTAATATTGGTCTGGGCAAAAATGTTAGCCTGGGCCCATAACCATTGTAGCAGAGCAACAGCACAATGGTTATTTTAATTGAAAATATAAAATCACATCATGTTACTTTATTAGTCAAAGATATCAAAAACACACATAGCAAACAAAACCAACAATCTGTCAATACAATATTCTAAGTATAAAATAAGAACATTCTAAGAAACGGCCAGCTTCAATTTATAGTTTATATTCTTTAACAGCACATTCATCACTGAACACCCGAAAATAGACCGAAAACACTTTAGCCTTTCAGACAAATCGATACGACCGGCCGGCGCGAACAAAATCCACAATTGTGTACAAACAGATGTTTAAAAACATTAAAAAAAACATCGAAAAGCACCTGATCGATGCCTGCAAACATATCGCCTCTCGACAGTTCTCTCGACGTACACGACTATAAACTTAACTAACATTTAACAACTATTAAATG